>CM061551.1:177189289-178518455 GCA_030864225.1 Capsicum baccatum var. pendulum
AGTTGTATAAATCATCGTAATTTAGTCTTTGGTGCAGTAATTTAATTCTAATACTTATGATGTCGGATTTGGAGGACAATCATAAATTCATAGCATGGATACAATTAGATTCAAGGAATTGAAAAAGAAAACAAAAATAATTTTTTAATTTTTTTTTTTTTTTAAAGAAAAAAGAACAATTTAAAGAGATATAGATTAGTCGAGTTGCAAACATCATATATAAGGAAAAAAGCAGGTGAATTGTACATTAGGAATTTGATAATACACAACAACTCACTTGTGAAATGAATCTGAAGATACAATGGAGAGGATCAAGCTTTATTGATCAAGTTATCACATTTTAGCAACATGTTTTGAATTTAACAGTGATTTGTGAAATGTATTTTGCAAAAATAAAATGAGCACTTAATCTGTTTCTATACCACTCTCTTGACAACTTATTTTGTTTGGTATAAATATATAAACTTCTTTTGTTTGGACACAATATGATTAGAATGATTAAAAAAATGAACAAACAAATACCTCTCAAATATAAAGGGCAGTCACCATTCTTAGCTTATGTGAGTTCAACACTTTCACTGATTTAAATAGATCGAGAAATTATTAACCATTATTAATAATTCATAGAAATTTATATTATTATTTTTATAATTATTTACACAAAAATTTATTTAATAATATTTTTACTACTTTATAAAATTATATTTTGTTTGAATTATTATTGAGAAATAAGTCTAATACCGATTCCACAATTCTTAATAACTTTTAAAGTTTTGATAATCATGGTGTCTGAGCCAACTTGCGCGCGCACCTCGACTAAATCCACGAAATACCCACCAAGGCTAGAATAGATTGGAAGAAAACACATAGTGTTTGTCTCTGCTGGGAATTGAACCTGAAACCTCATGGTGTTTATCCTAACTTCATTGAACCATTAGGTCACACCCTTGGGTGCTTTTAAATTTATTCATTTTATTTTAAATTTTATATTTTTTAAACATAATTCATAACATACTACATAGTTAAATAATGAATTCAATTTTCTACTATCTCAATTGAAATTATTTACCTAATTAAATAAAAAAATCTATGGCCTCAATTGTACTGATCTTTGCCACCTCGCTCGCGCCTCAGTTGTATTGATATTTGCAATTCTCCTCTTTTCGATTGTATAGATCTTTGTGATTCTCCTTTCACAATTGTTTGTATCCCCCCTCCCCCTCCTTCCCCCACAAATCATTCTTCAATTATATCAATTATCTTTATCTTAATTGTACAGATTTGGTAACCCCCCGCCCCCCCCCCCCCCCGGCATTGCCCGGTTTGCTTCCTCAATCATAGCGTCCTCCTTAATCTCAATTGTATCAAGCCTCCTCACCTATTCTAAGTATTGAACCAACATATATACGATTCCACATGTACATACAATATAGGTGCTGAGAACTAGTCAAATACCGATTTCACAATATTTAATATTTTTTAAACTTATACATTTTATTTTAAGATTTATATATTTAAAACATAATTCGTAATATACTGGATAGCTAAATAATAAATTTATTTTTTTATTGCCTCAACTGAAATTGTTTATCAAATTAAAAAAAAGGTCTATCACCTCAATTTTATGGACTTTTGCAACGATGACCCCCCTTGATTATAATGATATTTGTGATTATCCGTTGTATATATCCTTGTAAATTCATCTTCTTCATTGTATCGGTTTTCTTTTTTTCTCAGTTGTATCGATCTCCATCATCTCAATTTGTATAGATACTTGAAATCCTCCCTTCTTGATGGCATCATTGTTAGGATTTTTGTCCTAATTCTTTTACCAAAATTAAGTTTTACTTTTTCTTAGAAGGAAATAATAGTAACTATAATTACTTTTATTTTTTCCTAAAAGGAAAATATAATTCTTTTTCATATTTGGTTAACCTCTTTCTTAGAGGAAAAGTATAATTCTTTTTCATTTTTGGTTAACCTCTTTCTTAGAGGAAAAGTTTTGTACCTGTATAAATAGAAAACCTCTTTTCATACCACAACACAATAGCATCCACAATGTAGTCTTTGTGCATCTATAAATAGAAGACCCTTCTCATACCACAATGTAATTAATAATATGCCTTTTAAGTATTATATTTTTCTTGCCATCTGAATTATCATCTTCTATGGTTTGCGAACTTTAAGCTTCCGCATGACGCTCTCTCGATTTTGAACCCAACAATCACTTCACGCTTTCTTTCTCTATTGTATTGTCCTTTCTTCCCTCATTTTAATTGTATTAATCCTTTCCACATTCTTAATTATTTTTCTATGTCTATTAGTTAAGTGTTCATCAACGATGAAAGCTGTTAAACTTTATATCCACCTGAAGAAAGAGGTTAGTGGAAAAGAAAAAAGAAGTACTTGAATTTCAATTGTGTATCACTTTTCTAATCTAGGACTCTAGGTTCAAGTCAAGATGAATTTACAAAATAAAATTTAGTGTTAGAAATATTTAGATTCATAAATTCACTCCGGAATAAGGTCGAAACTAATTTGAGACTTTGAAAAACTTGAAATCCCCTTCTCAATTGTATCATGTTTAGAATTCATCCCCTTCAATTCATTAATTTCATGTATCACTCTTTCCACCCTCCAATCACCTTGTGCAGTCTTAACAACTATTATTGGGAATGTTACATGTTTTGAACAAACAAATACCTTTAAAATATAAAGGCTACCAACTTTGTTAAATTATATTCTATATAAATTCGTTAGTGTCACCGGTTAAAATAAGTTTTGAAACTGTTGTCCAGTCATAGAAATTTATACTAATTCTCATGTATAATTATTTACTTAAAATTTTATTTAATAATATTTTACTATTTTACAAAATCACATATCACTTGAACAAACATACACGTGCAATTCACGTGCCGAGAAACTATCTAATATCGATCCCACAATTCTTAATTATTTTTAAACTCATACATTTTATTTTAAATTGTATATTTTAAAAATATAATTCATAACATACTACATAACTAAATAATAAATTCAATATTTTTATTACCGCAATTGAAATTGTCTATCAGGTTAAAAAAAAAAATCTATTACCTCAACTATATTAATCTTGCAATTTAGATCCCGCCTCATTTGTATTAATATTTGCAACCCCCATCTCCCTTTATAGATCTTTGTAATTTTTCCTTCTCAGTTATTTCGATCCCTTAATTTCTCAATTATAACTATCAACTCTCTCATCTCAATTGTATAGATACTTGTAATTCCTTTTCTCTATAACTGTTCTTCAATATCAATCCTCTCCATTCATTGTTAATTATTTCTCTTTGTCTTATTATTACAGGTGTTCATCAACGATGAGAACTACTGAACTGCAAATTCAATTGAAAAGAGGGTTAGTAAAAAATAGAAAAAAAAAATGTTTGGATTTCAACTGCATTATCATTTTCTCCATTTCAAGCACAAGTCAAGTTGAATTTGCAAAACAGAATTTATAGCCTGTTTGGGATTGCTTATTTCTCAAAATAAACATTTATTTTGAGAAAAAAACACTTTTTTTTAAAAAAGAAGGGTGTTTGGTAAACTTGCAAAAGTGCTTTTAAAAATAAATAAAAGCAGTTTTTCTGCTTTTGGGAAGAAGCAGAAAATTTCTGTTTCTCAAAATAAGCAGAAGCAGAAAATTATTTTTTTTATGACAAAAATATCACTATCACACACACAAATATATATATATATATATATATATATATATATATATATATATATATATATATATATGTATGTATATATATATATATACATACACACCTTATTAGTTAATTAACATATCTTACAAGTTTGATTAATGTTTGATTTTTTAAAAAATTATATTTTATATTTACGTCATAATTCTTTATGATTTATATATTATTATTGTATTTTCCCTCATTTTCTTTAAATAAATTTGAAATATCATTGATGATGATGACTAAAGAATATATGAATTATTTTATTATTATTAATGATAACAATTGACAGATGAATCACGTTACTAGATTGTATTTTCCTATCACATATTTTCATAAATAAATAATTCATGAAAAGTGATGACTTCTTTAAATAAATAATTTTAAAATTTTAAATATATATATATATGAATATGATGACTGCTTATTCGTAGTAAATTTTGACACCGTAAAAATATATTTAAAAAGACTTTAACTATTGTGCTAACGAAGGCATCATCACAGAGATCGAAGATGCAGACCAGTCTTTTGGTATACCTTTAGAAATACAAGATAGATGTTCTACAAGTATGGAGACATTGCGTGATAAAATTGGGGATGAAATTGTTGAGAATTTTTATGATGTATGAAGGTCTTATTATTTTTGTCGTTAATTTTTTCATATATAGTGATTTAATTTATGAAATAACTTCTGTATTCATTTTTGTTTGATGTTTTAAGTAATATTTAAATTATTTAAGTAATATATCACCACTTAATTTTTTTTAATGTATTTATATATATAAATATTGATTGAAACTTTTAGAGTACGTACTTTTTAATTAAATTAAAAATATTAATTAAAAATATTATAATAGATATTTAAAATAATTTTTCTCTATAATTTGATTTTAGTAATAAAAGTCTATTGATAGATGTTCTTTTGGTCATTTTTCTCAAAAAACACTTCTTGAAAAAAATTATCCAAACACAATTTGATTATCAAAAGCACTTTTCGAATGAATTTATCAAACACAAACTTTTTTTTTTTAAAAGCACTTTTCTGAAAAACGATTTTATAAAAGTGTTTCTCAAATAAGTTGTTTTATAACAACAATCCCAAATGGGCTCTTAGTGTTAGAAGTATTCTCGTTCATATACTAAAAAATAAGGGGTAAATTTTAAAAATAGATCCAAATTGGGGTGGCTTTCAAATTTTAGCCCCAAATAAAAAAGTTTTCTTAAAATAACTTTTACCTATTAACTAATATTCTTTGGGACAAAATTGCCCCTGATCAATGTAGTAATTACATAAATGATCCTCAAAAAGGATAACATCTCCATATTTTTATCTTTTAACTTTTATTTTTTTCCTCTTTTTAATTTTACTTTGATTTTTATTTTTTCTTTTCTCTTTTTATTTTTAATTTTCTAAACCGTTACTTTTTTTTCTTTTTTTCCTCTGAACTTCTTTTTTTTTTATTTTATATTATTTTTATTTTTTCTTTCCTCTTTTTTTTTTTCGTTCTTTTTAGTTTTTTATCAATCCTTACTTTTTTTCTTTACACCTTTCAACGTCTACTTTTATTTTTTTAAAAATATATATATATTTTTCTTTGATTTTTTTCTTTTTAAATTTTTCTAGATCTTTATTTTTTTAATTTATTTTTATTTTTATCAACCTTTATTTTTTTTCCTATTCTCTCTCAACTTCTACATTTTCTTTGATTTTTGTTTTTTAAATATTTTACTTCTTCTTTTTTCGTAATTTTTATTATTTTTGTTCTTTTCTTCTATTTCTTCCATTCAAGTTACATCTCATAAGAAAGAGTTGACACTATCACATTATAAAGGCAAGACTTACGACTTTCGAACAATTAGCTACGTTTCATGAGCAAGAGTTGACACTACTACATTGTAGAGGCAAGACTTATGACTTTCAAACAACAAGTTATGTTTCATGGGCAAGAATCGATACTACCACATTGTATTTTAATTTATGAGATGTTTTATAACTCTTACCTTAGAGAAAAGACTTAGGTCAGAGACTTTCAAACAATAAATTATACCCCACGGGCAAGAGTTGACTCTGCCACATTATATTTTTATTTATGAGATGATCTACAACTATTGCCTTAGAGGCAAGACTTAGCTCAAGGACTTTCAAACAACAAATTATGCCCTGCGGGCAAAAGTTGACTCTACCACATTATGTTTTCATTTATGAGATATTCTACAACTCTTGCCTTAGAGATAAGACTTGACTCAAGAACTTTCAAACTACAAATTATGTCCCATGGGCAAGAGTTAACTCTACCACGTTATATTTTCATTTATGAGATGTTCTACAACTATTGCCTTAGAGGCAAGACTTGGCTCAAGGACTTTCAAACTATAAATTATGCCCCACGGGCAAGAGTTGACTTTACCACATTATGATTTCATTTATGAGATGTTCTATCACAATTGCCTTAGAGGCAAGACTTAATTAACTCAAGGACTTTCAAACTACAAATTATGCCCCATGGGCAAGATTTGACTCTACCACGTTGTATTTTCATTTATGAGATGTTCTACAACTATTGCCTTAGAGGCAAAACTTAGCTCAAGTACTTTCAAACTACAAATTATGCCCCACGGGCAAGAGTTGACACTACCACGTTATGTTTTCATTTATGAGATGTTCTACAACTCTTGTCTTAGAGGCAAAACTTAATTAGCTCAAGGATTTTCAAACTACAAGTTATGCCCCATGGGCAAGCGTTAACTCTACCACGTTATATTTTCATTTATGAGATATTCTACAACTATTGCCTTAGAGACAAGACTTCGCTCAAGGACTTTCAAACTACAAATTACTCTCCACGGGCAAGAGTTGACACTGCCACGTTATGTCTTCGTTTATGAGATATTCTACAACTCTTGCCTTAGAGGCAAAACTTAGCTCAAAGACTTTCAAACTCCAAAGTATGCCCCACGGGCAAGAGTTGACACTACCACGTTATGTTTTCATTTATGGAATATTCTACAACTCTTACCTTAGAGGCAAGACTTAGCTCAAGGACTTTCAAATAAAAAACTATGCCCCACGAGCAAGAGTTGACACTATCATATTATGCCTTTATTTATGAGATATTCTACAACTCTCGCCTTAGAGATACGGCTTTTCTCAAGAATTTTTAAAGGACTTCGTAACAACAATTAATGCTCTTAAATTTGCTTTGATGTTAAAAAAGAAGAAGATACCTTTGCAGATTGTCCAATTTTTTATTTATTAGCAAAATATAATAGAAGTTGAGAAAAAAAATGATCAAACAAAATAGAGAAAAAAAAAAGAAAGATTGAGAAAAAAAGAAAAGAAAAAAATAAAGATCAATAAAAAAGTGAAGAATTACAAAAATTTAGAAAAAAAAAGAGAGGAAAAATAAAAATAAATTTTGAGAAAAATGAGGGACAAAAAGAGATATGAAAAAAGAAAAAAGTGATCAAACAAAATAGAAAAAAAAGAGTGAGAAAAAAAGGCAATGAAAAAATAAAGATTAAGAAAAAAGCGAAGAATTAAAAAAATTGAGAAAATAAAAAATGAGAGGAAAAAAAATAAAGTTTGAGAAAAATAAAGAAAAAAATAACTGATAAAAAAATAAAAATAAAAATAAAGGTTAAAGACAAGTGAATTAAAAAAAGAAAAAAAAATAGATAATGCTTGAGAAAAAAGAAAAAAGAAAAAAGAAAAGAAAAATAAAGGCTGAGACAAATGAATTAAAACATGAAAATAAAATTAAAGGAAAAAATAAAAAGTGAAAATAATAAAAAATAAAATAAAAAATTAAAGGAAAAAAATAAAAAAGTGAAAATAATAAAAAATAAAATTTGAAAGATAAATGAGTATGAAAGTTTAAAAATATAGTTGAGGTGTATAGGGGCAAAATAGTACTTTTAGTATATTGTATATTAAAAAGTAAGGAAGGTTATTCTTCAAAAACATTCTTATTTAGGATTAAATATCTAAAGCCACTCATATTTGGATCTATGCAAAATCAATTGAAGGCTTTTGAAAACTTGCGTCTGCCCTCCAATTCACATCATGTTTAGAATTGACCCCCTTGAATTCAATAATTCCTTCTAGTAGATTAGCCACCATTTTCTTACAAATATAAATGTACCAACAAATATAAAAATATAAATGATGTTGCAAATTATAAAATACAAATATAATTGTGAATTATAAAATAGTAATACAAATATAATTGTATTAACAAATACAAAAATATATATAGTAGTGCGAATATAAATACAATAAATGATTGTGATGTTTTCAGTATCAACCATAATTTATGCCCGACGTAGCCATATTTAAAAAAAAAACAAAAAAAATATAAAATGAAGCAAAAATAAAAAAGGAGAAAGGAAAAAATATATACAAAAAGAAAATAAATAAAAAAAAGACAAAAAATATAAAATGAGTAAACAATACCGAAAGAACGAAAAAAGGTAGAAAAGAAAAAAACGAAGAAAGAGAAATAGAAGAGAGAAAAAAATAAAAAGAGAACTACTACTATTACAACTACTACTAATATGAGTTCAATACTTTCATCAATTTAAATAAGCTGAGAAATTATTAATCAATCATAAAACTTTATATTATTTTTTCATGTCTAATTACTTACTCAAAATTCTATTTAATAATATTTTTATTATTTTGTAAAATCATATATTACTTGAATCAACGTAAATGTGCAGTGCACGTGCTGAAAAATCAGTCTAATATCAATTAAAAAATAGTTAATTATTTTTAAATTTATATACTTTATTTTATATTTTATATTTCTAAAACATAATTCATAATTACGTACAAAATAATAAGTTCAGGTGTTCTTCAACGAAGAAAGCAGTTGAACTTCGAACTCGACTGGAGAAAGAGAGCAAGCAAAAAATAGATTGACATCATCGTATCATTGTGATTTCATATACACGGAGCATTGTGATAATTTTTTGTGCTTCATTAAATCATGAAACTTCTATAAGAAAAGAAACTCACCTACAATTGATCGTGGTACTGGCGCAACAACTGATCATGTAAGAACTATGACCTATGTCGTACATAGCTTTGAATCATCTACATAAGATCAGAATCCTATTTCGTCGTTGTGGTACCAAATGTTTTGGTAAATTATTTCTCAAATGGGAGTGCAAGAACATTGTTGGCTATTGGAACTAGAATTTACCATGTTTTCATTATTTCAAGAAATTCATTTTTCCACTGAATTCCAACAGGAATGCTAACAAATTGTTTGACTCCTTTTACGCATCTTACCAGTTTCTCTGTACCGTCATTGCATTTTTCAATATTTATATTATTTTTATATATATATAATTATTTACTCAATATTCTATTTAATAATATTTTTAATACTTTATAAAATTATTTATTACTTGAATCAATGTAAACGTGCAGTGCACGTGCTGAGAAACTAGTCAAATATCGATTAAAAATAGTTAATTATTTTTAAAATTATATATTTTATTTTGTATTTTATATTTCTAAAACATAATTCATAATTACATCCTGAATAATAAGCTTTCGCGTTCATCAACGAAGAAAGCTATTGAACTTCTGACACGACTGGAGAAAGTGAACAAGCAAAAAATAGATTGACATCATTGTATCATTATAATTTCAAGTACAGGGAGCATTGTGATAATTTTTTGGACTTCATTAAATCATGATACTTCTACAAGGAAAGAAACTCACCTACATTGGAGCGTGGTACTAGTGCAACAACTGATCCTCTGTAAGAATGATGACCTATGCCGCACATAGCTCTAGTGGTATAAAATGTTTTGGTAAATTATTTCTCGAATGGGAGTGCAACAATATTGTTGGTTAATGGAACTAGAGTTTACCATGTTTTCATTTTCCCATCGAATTTCAGCAGGAATGCTAACAAATAGATTGGCTTCTGTCGTGCATCTTACTAGTTTCTCTGTACCGTTATTGAATTTTTTAGTATTTATATATATATATATATTTTTATATATAACTACTTACTTAAAATTCTATATGATAATATTTTTACTATTCTGTAAAAGCATATATTACTTGAATCAACGTAAACGTGCAATGCACGTGCTGAGAAACTAGTGTAATATTAATTAAAAAATAGTTAATTATTTTTAAACTTATATACTTGATTTTATATTTTATATTTCTAAAACATAATTCCTAATTACATACTAAATAATAAGTTCAAGTGTTCTTCAACGAAGAAAGCTGTTGAACTTCGGACTCGATCGGAGAAAGTGAGCAAGCAAAAAATAGATTGACATCATTGTATCATTGTGATTTCAGGTACAAGGAGCATTGTGATAACTTTTTTAGTTTCATTAAATCATG
Source organism: Capsicum baccatum var. pendulum (assembly GCA_030864225.1). NCBI lineage: Eukaryota > Viridiplantae > Streptophyta > Magnoliopsida > Solanales > Solanaceae > Capsicum > Capsicum baccatum. The sequence goes on from CM061551.1 coordinate 177,199,394, forward strand.
AAACTTCTATAAGGAAAGAAATTCACCTACAATGGAGTGTGGTACTAGTGCAACAACTGGTCCTGTAAGAACTAGGTCCTATGCCGCACATAAGACCAAAATTCTGTTTTATTGTTGTGGTACCAAATGTTTTGATAAATTATTTTTCGAACAGGAGTGTAATAACATTGTTGGCTAATGAAACTAGAGTTTACCATGTTTCCATTATTCCAAGAAATTCATTTTCCCACTAGATTTCAGCAGAAATGCTAACAAATATATTGACTTCTGTCGCGCATCTTACCAGTTTCTCTGTACCGTCATTGCATTTTTTAATATTTATATTATTTTTATATATTTTATTACTTACTCAATATTATATTTAATAACATTTTTATTATTTTGTAAAATCCTATATTACTTGAATCAACGTAAATGTGTAGTGAACGTGTTGACAAACTAGTCTAATATCAATTGAAAAAATAGTTAATTATTTTTAAACTTATATGCTCTATTTTATATTTTATATAGGCAAAACATAATTCATAATTACATACTGAAGAATAAGTTTTGGTGTTCATCAACGAAGAAATTTGTTGAATTTCGGACTCGACTGGAGAAAGTGAGCAAGCGAAAAATACATTGGCATCATTATATTATGGTTATTTCAGGTACAGGGAGTACTAAATTTTTGAGTTTCATTAAATTATGAAACTTCTATAAGGAAAGAAACTCACCTAAACTTAGCGTGGTACTAATGCAACAACTAGTCATGTAAGAACTATGACCTATGCTACACATAGCTCTGGAATCATCTACATAAGATCAGAATCATGTTTCATCATTATGGTACCAAATGTTTTGATAAATTATTTCTCTAATGGGAGTGCAACAACATTGTTGGCTAATGAAACTAGATTTTATCATGTTTTCATTATTCCAAGAAATTCGTTTTCCCACTAGATTCCAGCAGGAATGCTAACAAATAGATTGACTCATGTCATGCATCATACTAGTTTCTCTGTACCGACATTGCATTTTTCAATATTTATATTATTTATATATATATATATATATATATATATATATATATATAATTCCTTACTCAATATTCTATTTACTAATATTTTTACTATTTTGTAAAATCATATATTACTTGAATCAATGCAAACGCGTAATGCATGTACACTTGCTGAAAAACTGGTCTAATATTAATTAAATAATAGTTAATTATTTTTAAACTTATTACTTTATTTTATATTTTATATTTCTAAAACATAATTCATGATTACATAGTGAATAATAAGTTCAGGTGTTCTTTAGCAAAAAAAGTTGTTGATCTTCAGACTCGACTGGAGAAAGTGAGCAAGCAAAAAATAGATTGACATGATTGTATTATTGTGATTTCAGATACAGGGAGCATTGTGATAGTTTTTTGAGCTTCATTAAATAATGAAACTGCTATAAAGAAAGAAACTCATCTACAATGGAGCGTGGTACTTGTGCAACAACTGATCGTGTAAGAACTATGACCTATGCTGCACATACCTTTGGAATCATCTACATACTATCAGAATCTTGTTTCATCGTGTTGTACCAAATGTTTTGGTAGATTATTTCTCGAATGGTAGTGCAACAACATTTTTGGCTAACGAAACTAAAGTGTACCATATTTTCATTATTTCAAGAAATTTGTTTTCCCACTGAATTCCAGCAGGAATGCTAACAAATAGATTGGCTCCTATAGCGCATCTTACCAGTTTCTCTCTACTGGTATTGCATTTTTCAATATTTATAATATTTTTATACATATAATTACTTACTCAATATTATATTTAATATTATTTTTACAATTTTATAATATCATATATTACTTGAATCAATGTAAACGTGCAGTGCACGTGCTTAGAAACTAGTCTAATATCGATTAAAAAATAGTTAATTATTTTAAAACTTATTAATTTATTTATATTTTATATTTCTAAAACATAATTCATAATTACATACTGAATAATAAGTTTTGGTGTTCATCAACGAAGAAAGCTGTTGAGCTTCGAATTCGACAGGAGAAAGTTTACAAGCAAAGAATATATTGACATCTTTGTATCATATTGATTTCAGGTACAGGGAGCATTGTGATAATTTTTTGAGCTTCATAAAATCATGAAGCATCTATAATGAAAGAAACTCATCTACAATGGAGCGTGGCACTAGTGCAACAATTGGTCGTGTAAGAACTACGACCTATGCCGCACATGGCTCTGGAATCAGCTACATAAAACCAGAATCCCGTTTCATCATTGTTGTACCAAATATTTTTATAAATTATTTCTCGATTGGGAGTGCAACAACATTGTTGGCTAATGGAATTAGACTTTACCATGTTTTCATTATTTCAAGAAATTCGTTTTCTCTCTAAATTCCAGCAGAAATGCTAACAAATAGATTGAATCATGTGGCGCATCTTACCAGTTTCTCTGTACAGACAAAGCATTTTTTAATATTTATATTATTCTTTTATATATAAATACTTACTGAAAATTCTATTTAATAATATTTTTACTATTTTGTAAAATCATATATAACTTGAATCAACGCAAACGTCAGTGCAAGTGCTGCGAAATTAGTCTAGTATCGATTAAAAAATAGTTAATTATTTTTAAACTTATATACTTTATTTTATATCTTATAAGAACTAAAACATAATTCATAATTACATACTGAATAATAAGTTCAGGTGTTCTTCAACGAAGAAAGTTGTTTAACTTGAAACTCGACTGAAGAAAGTGAACAAGCAAAAAATAGTTAGACATCATTGTATCATTGTGATTTTAGGTATAGGGAGCATTGTGATAATTTTTTGAGTTTCATTAAATCATGAAACTTCTATAAGGAAAGAAACTCGTCTACAATGGAGTGTGGTACTAATGCAACAACTGGTCCTGTAAGAACTATGACCTATGCCGCACATAGCACTGGAATCATCTACATAAGACCAGAATTCTACTACATTCTTGTGGTACCAAATGTTTTGGTAAATTATTTCTCGAATGGGAGTGAAAGAACATTGTTGGCTATTGGAACTAGAGTTTACCATGTTTTCATTATTCCAAGAAATTTGTTTTTCCACTGAATTCCAGCAGGAATGCTAACAAATTGTTTGACTCCTTTTACGTATCTTATCGGTTTCTCTGTATCGTTATTGCATTTTTTAATATTTATATTATTTATATATATATATAATTATTTACTCAATATTCTATTTAATAATATTTTTAATATTTTATAAAATTATTTATTACTTGAATCAATGTAAATGTGCAGTGCACGTACTGAGAAAATAATCTAATATCAATTAAAAGATAGTTAATTACTTTTAAACTTATATACTTAATTTTATATTTTATATTTTATATTTATAAAACATAATTCCTAATTACATACTGAATAATAAGTTCAGGTGTTCTTCAACGAAGAAAGCTGTTGAACTTCGACTCGACCGGAGAAAATGAGCAAGCAAAAAATAGATTGACATAATTGTATCATTGTTATTTCAAGTACAGGGGCACTGGGATAATTTTTTGAGCTTCATTAAATCATGAAACTTCTATAAGGAAAGAATCTCACCTATAATAGAGCGTGGTACTAGTGCAACAACTGGTCATGTAAGAACTATGACCTATGCTGTACATAACTCTGGAATCATCTACATAAGATCAGAATCCCGTTTCATCATTGTGGTACCTAATGTTTTGGTAAATTATTTCTTGAATGGGAGTGCAACAACATTGTTGGCTTATGAAACTAGACTTTACCATGTTTTCATTATTCCAAGAAATTCGTTTTCTCACTAAATTCTAACAGGAATGCTAACAAATAGATTGACTCCTGTCGCGCATCTTACCAGTTTCTCAGTACCAATTATTTTTATATATGTATAATCACTTACTCGATATTACATTTAATAATATTTTTACTATTCTGTAAAATCATATATTAATTGAATCAACGTAAATGTGCAGTGCACGTGCTGAGAAACTAGTTTAATATCTATTACAAAATAGTTAATTATTTTAAAACTTATTAATTTATTTTATATTTTATATTTAAAAAATATAATTCATAATTACATACTGAATAACAAGTTTTGGTGTTCATCAACAAAAAAAGTTGTTGAACTTCGAACTCGACAGGAGAAAGTCAGCAAGCAAAGAATAGATTGACATCATTGTATCTAGGGGTGTTCATGGGTCGGTTATTGATCAAAACCATAACTAAACCAACTTAGTCAATTTTTAAATTTCTAAAATCAAACCAAACCAACACTAAAAAAATAATCGTCGATTTGGTTCTTGTCGGTTTAGTTCGGTTCATTTTTTTTTGAATTTATAACTTTGGTTAATTATAAAAGTTGAATTCTTTTCTTAAAAAAATCCAATCTAACATATGAGATATCAATCGGGTGTTGTTCCTCAACCTTGAAACTAAGATGTTAATTTAGTGTTATACTTAGGCAAAGCCACGAACAACACCATATGAATGCTTCTACAAAAGTATTTAGAAACCACATATAAGAGAATGATATGATAAACCATACAAAAGGTAAACACATAATTTTTTTGCTCAATAGGGACCAAAAATAAAGTTCAAATCTAGTGATTATATATAGTCTAATGAAACTCACCTATAAAATCACATAGACAACAAGATAATTTTCACAATTAGTATCATTTGTCATTCAAAGTGTGAAAACCATATAGAATCTCATAACATACCATCAACTAGATGTGACATATGACTAAAAGTGCTACGGCTAAAGTTAAATTCATGATTAAAATTTAAAATGTTTAAAAAATATTTATATTTTATTTATGAAAAATATATATATAATTTATATATGCATATGTGTGTGTGTGTATATATATATATATATATAATTTTTATCGGTTTGATTTGGTTATTTTCTCAGTTATTTTAAAGTAAAACCAAAATCAAACCATATAAGTATCAATTTTAAAAATTTTAAATCAAACCTAACCAAATGTCAGTTTTTTTAATCGTTTTGGTTTGGTTCACGGTTCAATTTGTATTTAACCAAACCATGAACAACCCTAATTGTATCATATTGATTTCAGGTACTGGGAGCATTGTAATAATTTTTTGAGCTTTATAAATTCATGAAACTTCTATAAGGAAAGAAACGCACCTACAATGGAGCGTGGTAGTAGTGCAACAATTGGTCGTGTAAGAACTATGACCAGAATCCTACTTCATTATTGTGGTACCAAATGTTTTGGTAAATTATTTCTCAAATGGGAGTGCAAGAACATTGTTGGCTATTGGAACTAGAGTTTACCATGTTTTCATTATTCCAAGAAATTCGTTTTTCTGCTGAATTCCAGCAGGAATGCTAACAAATAGTTTGACTCATTTTACGCATCTTACCAGTTTCTCTGTACCGTCATTGCATTTTTAAATATTTATATTATTTTTATATATAGAATTATTTACTCAATATTTTATTTAATAATATTTTTAATACTTTATAAAATTATTTATTACTTGAATCAATATAAACGTGCAGTGCACGTGCTGAGAAACTAGTCAAAAAAATCGTTAATTATTTTTAAACTTATATACTTTCTTTCTTATTTTACATTTATAAAACATAATTCCTAATTACATACTGAATAATAAGTTCAAGTGTTCTTCAACGAAGAAAGCTGCTGAACTTCGGACTCGACCGGAGAAAATGAGCAAGCAAAAAATAGATTGACATCATTGTATCATTGTTACTTCAGGTACAGGGAGCATTGGGATAATTTTTTGAGCTTCATTAAATCATGAAAATTCTATAAGGAAAGAAACTCACCTTCAATAGAGCGTAGTACTAGTGCAACAACTGTTCATATAACAACTATGATCTATGCTGCACATAACTCTGAAATCATCTATACAAGATCAGAATCATTTTTCATCATTGTGGTACCAAATGTTTTCGTAAATTATTTCTCGAATGGAAGTGCAACAACACGTTTTTGGTTAATGAAACTAGAGTTTATCATGTTTCCATTATTCCAAGAAATTCGTTTTCCCATTGGATTCCAGCAGGAATGCTAACAAATAGATTGGCTCCTATCGTGCATCTTCCTAGTTTCTCTGTACCGGTATTGCATTTTTCAATATTTATATTATTTTTATATATATAATTACTTACTCAATATTATATTTAATTATATTTTTACAATTTTGTAAAATCATATATTACTTGAATCAATGTAAACGTGCAATGCACGTGCTGAGAAACTAATTTAATATGGATTACAAAATATTAATTATTTTAAAACTTATTAATTTATTTCATATTTTATATTTCTAAAACATAATTGATATTTACATACTGAATAATAAGTTTTGGTGTTAATCAACGAAAAAGGTTGTTGAACTTCGAACTCGACAGGAGAAAGTTAGCAAGCAAAGAATAGATTGACATCATTGTGTTGTATCATATTGATTTCAGGTACAGAGAGCATTGTGATGATTTTTTGAGCTTTATAATTTCATGAAACTTCTATAAGGAAAGAAACCTACAATAGAGCGCGGTACTAGTGCAACAATTGATCGTGTAAGAACTATGACTTATGCCGCACATAGCTCTGGAATCATCTACATAAGACTAGAATCCCGTTTCTTAGTTGTGGTACCAAATTTTTTGGTAAATTATTTCTCGAATGGGAATGCAACAACATTGTTGGCTAATGGAACTAGACTTCACCATGTTTGCATTATTTCAAGAAATTCGTTTTCCCACTAAATTCCAGTAGGAATGCTAACAAATAGATTGACTCCTGTCGCGCATCTTACCAGTTTCTCTGTACCGTCATTGCATATTTTAATATTTATATTGTTCTTTTATAAATAAATACTTATTCAAAATTCTATCTAATAATATTTTTATTATTTTGTAAAATCATATATAACTTGAATCAACTCAAACGTGCAGTGCAAGTGCTGAGAAACTAGTCTAGTATCGATTAAAAAATAGTTAATTATTTTTAAACTTATATACTTTATTTTATATCTCATATTTCTAACACATAATTAATAATTACACACTGAATAATTAGTTCAGGTGTTCTTCAATGAAGAAAGCTGTTGAAGTTAGAACTCGACTGAAGAAAGTGAACAAGCAAAAAATAGATTGACATCATTATATCATTGTGATTTCAGGTACAGAGAGCATTGTGATAATTTTTTGAGTTTCATTAAATCATGAAACTTCTATAAGGAAAGAAACTCACCTACAATGGAGTGTGGTACTAGTGCAACAACTGGTTGTGTAAGAACTATGACCAATGTCGCACATAGCTTTGGAATCATCTTCATAAGATTAGAATCCTACTTCATTGTTGTGGTACCAATTGTTTTGGTAAATTATTTCTCGAATTGGAGTGCAAGAACATTGTTGGCTATTGGAACTAGAGTTTAACATGTTTTCATTATTCAAAGAAATTCGTTTTTCCAGTGAATTTCAGCAGGAATGCTAACAAATAGATTGACTTCTTTCACGCATCTTACCAGTTTCTCTGTACCGTTATTGCATTTTACAATATTTATATTATTTTTATATATATAATTGTTAACTCAATATTCTATTTAATAGTATTTTAAATATTTTATTAAATTATTTATTACTTGAATCAATGTAAACGTGCAGTGGACGTGCTAAGAAACGGGTCTAATATTATTTAAAAAATAGTTATTTATTTTTAAACTTAAATACTTTATTTTATATCTTATATATCTAAAACATAATTCATAATTATAAACTGAATAACAAATTTTGATGTTCATCCAGAGATGAAGTTGTTGAACTTCGGACTAGACTGGAGAAAGTTAGCAAGCAATAAATAGATTGACATCACTGTATCATTATTATTTAAGGTACAGGGAGCATTGTGATAATTTTTTGGGCTTCATTAAATCATGAAACTTCTATAAGGAAATAAACTCACCTATAAGGGAGGGTGGTACTAGTGCAACAATTGGTCATGTAAGAACTATAAATTATGCTACACATAGCTCTGAGAAGCTAGACTAATATCGATTAAAAAATATTTAATTATTTTAAAACTTATTAATTGACTTTATATTTTATATTTCTATAACATAATTCATAATTACATATCGAATAATAAGTTTTGGTGTTCATCAATGAAGAAGGTTATTGAACTTCAAACTCGACACAAGAAAGTTAACAAGAAAAGAATAGATTGACATCATTGTATCATATTGATTTCAGGTACAGGGAGCATTGTGATAATTTTTTTGAGATTCATAAAATCATGAAACTTCTATAAGGAAAGAAACTCACCTACTATGGAGTGTGGTACTAGTGCAACAATTGGTTGTGTAAGATCTATGCCCTATGCCGCACATAGCTATGGAATCATCTACATAAGACCCGAATCCCGTTTAATCATTGTGGTTTTGGGATCGCGTGTAACTCCGCACTAGTACGATATTGTCCACTTTGGACTAAGCCCTCATGGATTTGTTTTTGGGCATCTCCCAAAAGGCCTCATACTAGTGGAGTTGGGTGACACTTTAAATATTGGACATGTTCCCTCTATTTTTTCGATGTGAGATTGTGTTTTCTTCTCAACAATCCCCCCATCAAACCAAGAGAACATCACTTGTGACCTCCCCGTACCACCACTACCAACTAATGGGACACGCCGCTTGACCATCATTTGTCAAGAAGACTTTTGACATGAGGCTTCAACCGTAGATCACAACTACTAAGTCACTTCACATGATTTTCCAAACATCTTGTACTACGTTATCACCCAACGGGACATGCCGCCTGACCACCACTCGCCAGGAAGACTTTCAACACAAGGCACCACCTGCAAATCTCTAGTCTTGTCGTTACACCGGGAACTTCTCACCAACCGTAGTCACCACTCAAACACACCCAAACCTGGGCTTTGATACCACTTGTTGGGACCGCGTGTAACTCCGCACTAGTATGATATTATCCGCTTTGGGCTAGGCCCTCACAGATTTATTTTTGGGAATCTCCCAAAAGACCTCATACTAGTGGAGTTGGGTGACACTTTAAATATTGGACATGTTCCCTCTAATTTTTTGATATGAGATTGTGTTTTCTTCTGAACATGAGGTACCAAATGTTTTCATAAATTATTTATTGAATGGCAGTGCAACAACATTGTTTGCTAATGGAACTAGACTTTACCATGTTTTCATTATTCCAATAAATTCATTTTCCCACTAAATTCCAGCAGAATGCTAACAAATAGATTGACTCCTGTCGCGCATCTTACCAGCTTCTTTGTACCGTCATTGCATTTTTTAATATTTATATTATTCTCTTATATATAAATACTTACACAAAATTCTATTTAATAATATTTTACTGTTTTTTAAAATCATATATAACTTGATTCAACACAAACGTGTAGTGCATATTCTAAGAAACTAGTCTAGTATCGATTAAAAAATAGTTAATTATTTTTAAACTTATATACTTTATTCTATATCTTATATTTCTAAAACATAATTCATAATTACTGATAACGCTCAATCTACAGCTCTTGTAAGAGTGTAAAGTGGTCGTTGTCAAATATATAACCCAACTGGGTTGGGTATCGATCCCACAGGGAATAGCCGGTCAATAAGTAAGCAAAGATTATTAGACTTTTGGTGCAAGTCTCGTGAAAGGGGGGATTTTAATGTGCAAATAATGTAATCAAAACAGTAAAGTAAAAACAGAAAATAGCAAAGTAAAAAGAAAGAATGTTTAGTACGATGTAAAACAATGAGAATTGAGAAGTTGGGGTTATGTCCACCTTATGAGTTGTATGTCTCTATTGGCTATGAGTTGTGCGGAATTCAGACATGTATGTGCTTATAGAGACATACAACTCATAAGGTGGACATAACCCCAACTTCTCAATTCTCATTGTTTTACATCGTACTAAACATTCTTTCTTTTTACTTTGCTATTTTCTGTTTTTACTTTACTATTTTGATTACATTATTTGCACATTAAAATCCCCCCTTTCACGAGACTTACACCAAAAGTCTAATAATCTTTGCTTACTTATTGACCGGCTATTCCCTATGGGATCGATACCCAACCCAGTTGGGTTATATATTTGACAACGACCGCTTTACACTCTTACAAGAGCTGTAGATTGAGCGTTATCAAAAATTGGCGCCGTTGTCGGGGAATACGAGTGTCATTTAAGTTTGTGATAATTACTAGACCCTTTGGTCAAAGATTCTCGTACTTTTACTTTTAGTTTTTGTTTTTGTTTACTGCAGGTTTTTATTCAGTGCATGCCCCATACTCGAAGTTCTGGTCAACCGTTATTACCTATCAATCCTGAACCACAACGAATTGGCAGAATGGAGGCACAAACGGAAATCGAAAGAATGGCTGATAGAAAGGAGCAGGCGAGATTAGCTTCTCTTGCCGCCGCCCAAGTACACCAACAAAACATTGATAACCCTGGGCGAGCAACAAATCCTGACGATGAGGATTTAGGTGATGACGAGTTACTAAACCCAAGGCATGATGCTGAAATCGCAACACCTGCCAACAGAAGAGGTCGTCAAGCTCGGTTTAGGTATGATCGCCAACCTATGCAACCAGCTTTTGACGACGATGATGATGATCTTGATGGAGCCGGAGCCACTGGAGCCATAATTCCTCCACCATTAGCGCCCGGAGCCAAGTTCAACATCACAAGCACCATGATTCAGTTATTGCAACTCAAGGGATTATTTGGTGGACTAGCAGGCGATGATCCGAATATGCATCTCATCAACTTTATTTCTACATGCAAGTCATTCGACAATCCTGGTGTTGGTCAAAACGCAATTCGATTACGTCTATTTCCATTGTCTCTATCTGGAGAGGCAACTCTAGGGTTGAATGGGCTGACTCCTGATTCGATTATAAATTGGAGGAAATTGAGAGATGCTTTCCTAGAAAGATTCTTTCCACCATCCAAAAGAGCACAATTGAGAGATGAAATCAGCAACTTTTGTCAGCTTCCAACTGAAGCCCTTCATGAAACATGGGAGAGGTTCAAGACAAAGCTAGCGAGATGCCCAAACCATCACATGACTAATGTTCACCTAATGGAGATATTATACAGAGCCTTGAATTCAATAACTAAACCAGTGGTGGAAAATGCAGCTGGAGGATCTTTTATGGACCTCACCTTTGGTCAAGCAAGCAATATGCTAGATCGTATGACGAAGCAAAGTAGAGCTTGGCATACCAGGGATTCTGAGGTAGCAAGCCCCACTTTATCTATTGGCATGACTGCAGACCAAAGAAGAAGAGAAGAAGAACGTGATCAAGATATGGCGCACATGAAAACACAAATGGATCTTCTTACAAAGCATTTATTATCAGGGAAGACCGAAAAAGTGAAAGCTATTGCGTCAAAAGGAAGAGACGAATCTGATTTGGAAGAAGAGGCCAACTACTTGAACAATCAGGGGGGTTTTCGAGGTAATACCCAAGGAAACCAAGGTCGGAACTATTATGATAAATCTGGAAACAAGGACCAAGGTAGTTGGAAGAACAAGAATGAAAAGAGTGGTTTGTACGTTCCCCCTGGAAGACGTGACGCCACCACATCTAGTTCTGGAAGTATGGAAGACATGATGGCTAAAATCTTGAAAGGAGTGGAAGCAGTGAGTGCGGGAGTAACGGAGGTAGTTAATGATGTGTCCTCTATGAAACAAATAGTTGATTCTCATTCCACTTCAATCAAGCAAATAGAGCAGCAATTGAGCCAACTTTCAGCAGCACTCAATCAAAGAAAGGCTGGCACTTTACCTAGCGATACTGTGCAAAACCTAAGGAATGATGGGTCATGCATGGACATCACTACCCAAAGTGGTAAGGTGCTGGAAACTTCAGCAAAAAACAAGCAAGTGGTTGACGAAGTAGTGGACATTGATGATAAGGCGAAAGGAGAAGATGCCGCTGCAACTAATCCTATCGTCAACGATGTCAACCCCAACAATTTGCAACCTAAAAAAGCTGAAAAACGGAAGCAAGAGGAGAAGAAAGCCGTGGAGAGAACAATTCCATACCCACCACCACCTTTCCCTTAAAGATTGAAGAAGGTGGCGGATGACACAAAGTTCAGCAAATTCATGACTATGTTAAAGCAGCTGACCATTAATGTTCCATTGGTGGAGGCACTTGAACAAATGCCTGGGTATGAAAAATTTATGAAGGATCTTTTGACAAAGAAGCGGGCAGCAAGTTATGAGTTGAAAGATGATGTTCATCACTGCAACGCAATCGCTACCCGATCAATAGTTCAGAAGAAGGCTGACCCCGACGCTTTCACTATTCCTTGCACCGTTGGATCTTTGAATTTTGCCAAAGCATTATGCGACTTAGGATCCAGCATCAATTTGATGCCATTATCTATCTATAAGAAGTTGGGGTTGGGTGATCCTACTCCAACCAACATGAGGCTCGTAATGGCGGATAGGTCGGTAAAACGACCTGTTGGTATTCTATGTGATGTCTTGGTAAAGGTTTCTTCATTTATCTTTCTGGTAGACTTCGTTATTTTGGATTGTGAGGCAGACTCAAAAGTTTCCATAATCTTGGGGTGTCCTTTTCTTGCTATGAGAAGCATGCTTATTGATTTGAGAGCTAATGAGCTTTCGTTCTGAATAAATGATGAAGTAGTTCGCTTTGATATTTGCAAATCAATGAAGCAACCCAAGGATCTGAGTGTATTTTTGGTGGCTGATGTTTTCTTTGATGATGAGAAAGAATTACTTGAAGAAGACCAAATTATTGATGACCCTTTGGCGGTTGTGCTGATGAATGGAGAGAATGAGGATGCTGAAAATTGTGCAGAAGTTATTGGTGCTCTATCAGGATTAGGGACATATCGCTATGCTCCCAAGAAGCTGGACCTTGATCTCAAGAATCGACCCACACCACCAGCTAAGCCATCTATTGAAGAGCCACCCACATTAGAATTGAAAGAGCTGCCAAGACATTTAAAGTATGCATTCCTAGGAAGCGGAAACACACTTCCAGTCATTGTTGCAGCAGATTTGGGTGAGCAACAAGTTGCAGCTCTCATTGCTATTCTACGGAAGTATATTAGAGCCATTGGATGGACCATTGAGGATATTATTGGTATTCCACCTGGGATTTGTACACATAAAATTTAACTTGAAGAGAATTGCACACCCACCATTGAGCATCAAAGACGTCTAAACCCACCTATGCAAGAAGTGGTGAAGAAAGAAATTATCAAGTGGTTAGACGCGGGGGTTGTGTATCCAATCTCTGATAGTACATGGGTAAGCCCGGTATAATGTGTTCCCAAGAAAGGAGGCATGACGGTGGTCGTGAATGCGAAGAATGAGCTTATTCCACTCAGACCCGTCACTGGATGGAGAGTATGCATGGACTACTGAAAGTTGAATTCTTGGATACTCAAAGATCACTTTCCAATGCCATTTATGGACCAAATGCTAGATCGATTAGCGTGGAAAGGATGGTTTTGCTTCTTAGATGGTTATTCAGACTATAATCAAATTTGTATTGCACCCGAAGACCAAGAGAAGACAACGTTTACATGCCCATATGGTACGTTTGCCTTCAAACGTATGCCATTCGGTCTATGTAACGCACCATCCACCTTTCAACGTTGTATGATGTCAATTTTTTTTGATATGGTTGAAGAGACTTTGGAGGTATTTATGGACGATTTTTCAGTTGTTGGTGAGACTTTTGAAGCGTGCTTGGCAAACCTAAGTATGGCGTTGCAAAGATGTGTAGAACTCAACCTAGTGCTGAATTGGGAGAAGTGCCACTTCATGGTAAAAGAAGGAATTGTTCTTGGGCACAAAATCTCTGAAAGAGGAATTGAGGTTGATCGAGCGAAAATCGAAGTCATTGAGAAGCTACCGCCTCCAATTTCGGTGAAGGGAGTTCGTAGTTTTCTCGGCCATGCAGGTTTCTATCGTCGGTTCATCAAAGACTTCTCCAAAATTGCTAGTCCATTGTGCAAATCTTGGAGAAAGGTGCGAAGTTTGACTTCAATGAAGATTGCTTAAAGGCATTCGAATGCCTCAAAGGAAAACTCATTGAAGCCCCTATCATGGTAGCACCAGATTGGTCTCTCCCATTCGAACTCATGTGTGATGCTAGTGGTGTAGCCGTTGGAGCTGTGCTTGGTCAGAGAAAGGAGAAATTGTTTCATCCTATCTACTATGCGTGTAAGGTCCTAAATGAAGCCCAAAGGAACTACACTGTGACAGAACAAGAGCTCCTAGCGGTTGTGTATGCGTTTGAGAAGTTTCGTGCCTATCTATTGGGTACTAAGGTAATCGTTCATACAGACCATGCAGATCTTAGGTATCTAATGACAAAGAAGGATGCAAAACCAAGATTAATTCGATGGGTATTGCTGCTGCAAGAGTTTGATTTCGAAGTTAAAGATAGAAGAGGTTGCGAGAACCAAGTGGCCGACCATCTATCTAGACTCGAGAATGAGCATGTGGCGCAGCCTGATATCGAGATTGATGATGCATTCCCTGACGAGGAGATCCTAGCGACGATAACAGAAAAGTTACCATGGTATGCCGACTTTGCAAATTTTGTGGTGAGTAATGTAATACCTGCCAATTTATCATACCATCAAAAGAGAAAGTTTATGCATGACGTACAACACTACTATTGGGATGAGCCATATTTGTTTCGACGATGTGCGGATGGTATTATTCGACGATGTATATCCCATGTAGAGGTGCCTACTATATTGGAAGCATGCCACACTTCCCAAGTTGGAGGACATCACGCAGGCAATCGAACGACAAGAAAAGTACTGCAAAGTGGATATTATTGGCCTTCGATATTTAGAGATGCCTATGACTTTGTTAGAAGATGCGACCAATGCCAAAGACAAGGTGCTATTTCGAAACACCGTGAGATGCCCATGTCGAAAATTCTTGAGGTAGAAATCTTTGATGTGTGGGGCATTGATTTCATGGGTCCATTCGTGAATTCATTTGGAATAAAGTACATCTTAGTTGCTGTAGATTATGTCTCAAAATGGGGTGAAGCTGTAGCGTTGGCTGACAACGAGGGAAAGCGTGTTGTAGCATTTTTGAAGAGGAATATCTTCTCTCGCTTTGGAGTACCACGTACTATCATAAGTGATGGAGGATCTCACTTTTGCAACAAGCTATTCAAATCCGTGTTGGCCAAGTATGGTGTCAAGCAACATAAGGTAGCCACGCCTTATCACCCACAAACGAGTGGACAAGTAGAGGTTTCCAATCGAGAGATCAAGCAAATCCTTGCGAAGACGGTAAATGCTAATAGGAAGGATTGGTCTCGGAAGCTAGATGATGCACTATGGGCGTATAGGACTGCATTCAAAACACCCATCAGCATGTCCCCTTATCAACTAGTTTATGGGAAGGCTTTTCATTTACCCATTGAGCTCGAACATAAGGCATTATGGGCGTTGAAGAAATTGAATTTGAATTAGGATGATGCGATGAATCTGAGGTTGGAGAAGCTGAACGAATTAGATGAGTTTCGTCTCCATGCATATAAAAGGTCAGACCTATACAAGGAGCGGATAAAAAGGTATCATGATCAGCGGATTGTTCGACGAAACTTCCAAAAGGATGATATGGTACTTCTCTTCAACTCTAGATTGAAGCTGTTCCCAGGTAAGTTAAAGTCTAAGTGGTCTGGTCCATACAAAGTTATCCAAGTCTACTCGTCTGGAGTAGTTGAATTGGAAGACAATAATGGTGTTGTCTTCAAGGTGAATGGTCAACGTGTTAAACCTTATATCGGTCCTCCTGACTCGATGAATTATATGGCCATCACTTATCTCGACGAAGTCTAAGTACTCGAGGTAACTATGTCGAGCCACGACAATAAATAAGGCGCTAGATGGGAGGCAACCCATCGTTTATCGTTTATCGTTTATCATTTATCGTTTATCATTTATCGTTTATCGTTTATTGTTTATCGTTTATCGTTTTGTCTTTCTTTCGTTCTAGTACTTGTTTTGCTTTTGATAAATGAAAATCCAAAAATAAGAGTCGTGCCACGACCAAAACTAAGGCTCTAGATGGGAGGCAACCAATCGTACTAATCGTTTTCATTGGTTTTGAGCAAATGTAGGTGCAAGAGGTATTCAACGAGGAGATTGGTTTCAAATGACGATTTGGACGTATTGCATGGTAAAGGTGGTAAGTTTGAAATTAAGATGCATAAGGCTATGGATTGAGCATTGCTCATGACAAAATAGGCATCGAGCAAGGCTAGGCCTAGGCAAAACTAGGCCACGAACAAGGCAACGCCTATACTATAGCCTAAGGTTTCGGAATCTAGTGTGCAAAGGCATAGGCGCTGCCCATGCTCAAGTATGCTATAGCATAGGCGCCTCCTATGCTAAAGCATTTGGTCTCAAAATCTCATATGCCATGCTAAAGGTGCCGTCTATGGTCACTAAAGGCCTTGCACTAGGCGCCGCCTATGCTAGCAAATGCTTTGCATTAGGCGCCGCCTATACCATGCATAGGCAAAGCTAAAGGCGCCGCCTATGGTCACTTTTTGTCTCCAAAACCGATTTTAAATGGGTCAAAAACCGACCCATTCTTTTCCTATATAATGGGGACTTAGTCTTGAAACATAAACACATTGGAAACTTGACCTAGGCGCCGCACATACTCTCCAAAACATCTCAAATTTTTTCTTTTTGCTCTCCCACTTCACAAGAACATCTCCAAAGGCTTCAATCACGTAAGTACTCTTTTATTCTTCATCTATTTTTCGTAAGTACTACGTTGCTATGTCTATTATGAATTGCTACATCTTGAAGAAATATTGGTGATGTTAATGTGTTTGAATTGTTGATACAAAACCATGTGAATGAACATATACGTTAGGATGATCTTAAACTATTTCCGACTTGAATTTGATTTTGATGCATTGTTATACTAATTGCAGAATCGCTATAGTCATGAACATTGCATAACCTTGTCACTTGAATACCTACATGTTAGAAGATCTCGTTCATCGGGATAAGACTTATAGTTGCCTACCGACATAGGAGGTTGTGATTATTGATAGAAACTATACCAGGATGTAATCCCTATGTAGTAGTCTTGTTATACCTAACATGAACGTATTGCTAAGGTTGCAAGAAGTGATACATCTCTGATTTTCTTGTCGGAATATAGCGCCTAAAATGCATGTCGATGAAGTCTAAGTAATCGACTA
This sequence comes from Capsicum baccatum var. pendulum, assembly GCA_030864225.1. Taxonomy (NCBI): domain Eukaryota; kingdom Viridiplantae; phylum Streptophyta; class Magnoliopsida; order Solanales; family Solanaceae; genus Capsicum; species Capsicum baccatum. The sequence continues at coordinate 177,216,705 of CM061551.1, forward strand.
CTTTCACTTCACTAATTTGTATCAACAACCTAAGTGTGGGGTGGTACCCCTACTGCTTGTGTATAGATTGTACATATCGAGCTGATGCTAATAGGAACATTGTTTAAATCTCAGGTACAATGGCACCCAGAGCAAGACAAGATAAGGTTACCACTTCCCAAAAGGGCAAGAAAAGAGGTCGCAAGGACCAAGGAGAATCATCCTCAATGCAATTACCACGCTGCATGTTTGGAATAAAATGGGTTCTTGAGGAGGAAGCCAAGGAATGGTATAGGAACAACAAGGAAGGAAAATACGTTCATGTCGACTTGATCAACAAGGACAGCCTAGCGAAGAAGGAGCCGCGCATGTTGGCAAAAATCATGGCACTAAATCTGGATTTCATATTCCGTGACATGGGAGAATGCAATCTTGATTTGACACGAGAATTTTATGCCAACTGGTCGCCGAAAATCACAGGCAGCGAAGTCAAGATTCGGGGCCAAGTTCTACAACTCAATGCGGATTTGATTAACTCCTTTCTTGGCTTACCTTCAGTCGATCCAACACCATTCAAAGAGCTGTACAGTAGACCTCCTTATAGAGAAATGCGACACACACTTTGTGGAAGTAGATCCATGGCAAGGTGGAGCAGACATAAAGACACCGGACGACACAACACCTTCCCCTATGCTTCTTTGAATAGGGAAGCAAGAATATAGTTGCGTATTGTCAACTCTTGCCTTATTCCTGGGTCCCAGTACACCAAAATAACAAGAGATAGAGTGTGTTTGGTCTATGCATTGATGACAAATGTCCCTATCAACATTGGGGAAATCATTCGTTCTACAATGCGGAAGGCCATACTACACAAGCAGTCCCACTTCACCTTTGGCAACCTGTTGACAGAAATCTTGCGGAAGGAGGACATTGAAGAGGAACCAGCTGATCAAAAACTCCCACATAACCCGAAGAAGGTTGACCTCACAAAGGTCAAAGATGCTGAAACAACATATGGCGTCAACCTTACTACTGCGGAGAGACATGCTCGAGATGAGAGTTTCTTCCGTCATCTTTATGGCATGACACGGTTCACCATGATGAGCGGCGGTCGTGTTCCAACTGCTGCAGAGCTCCAACAGCTGGACCATGACTATCCAATGAATATGCATGCGAGGGAGATGTGTGGAGTAGGTACATACTTTGAGGAACCTCTTGATGATGATGTGCCGACTGATGATGATCGACGCATGCCAGACTCCGACGTGGAGAAGAATTCTAATGACGACGACTCCTATGATGATTCCGACGAAGGAGGTATGACCCCCAACATAGAGGAGGAGTCCAACTGACCAGGTTCTTCGTATTTATTTTCCACTGAGGGCAGTGTCCCGTTTAAGTGTGGGGTGGTGGTATTTGCATGCTTTACTTCTCTATCCGCATTTGCATTTATTTATGTTTGTTTGCTTAGTTTGTTGTTTTTCGAAATTGGTTTTTTTATTTTTTTTTTTCAATTTTCTTAGTAGTAAAATTTTTTCTTACTTAGCTTCACATAAAATCATTCTAATAGGCAGCATGAGATTATAACAAGAGTTTGTGCTAACATCATGACTATTGAGACGTTTAGGCTCTAATTGTGACTCACTATGTGATATTGTGTGGTTCAATTCCTTCATCTGTTGGGACAAGAGTCTATACTACTCCCAATAAAGTCGACCATGTGCCTTGTGTGTGTGAGGATATTGTATATTCTATGTTTGTGGCTGATGCTAGAACTTGCCTGGTATGTATGTAAAGCGAAAATAAAGAGTGCAAGTTTAGGAGATGATTTAGGCATTTCTTTGGCAACCTATGATTATTTACCTTCATTTTTACCTACCCATGGACATCATCCTAGTTAAACCCTTTTGAGCCTTTAAAGCCTATTTTCTTTGACAAACCTCATATGAAAAGCCTAATCCATTTTTTTTCAAGACCATAATTTGATCCAAATTCCTAAGTGCTTTAAAGTGTAAAAGTCATGTGACAAAATAAGAGGAAATTGGGTGAGTATGATGCTTTAAGAATGTATTGGTGCTTGAATGTGTTATGAAAAAGAAAGTGCTATCATAAGAGGTATGTTATGAAAAGAAAAAGGAAAGGAAAACTAAAAAGTTGCTTAAAATTGAAAAACAAAAGAGGAGAAAAAGGGTGGTAGAATAAAAGAAAGTAGAAAGGTTGTTTGAAAGAAAAGTGTTAATGATACAATGTGATGTATTAAAGCGCTTAGGAACATAGTCACTATTTCTGGCCAAAATAGTCCTACCCGTCCCTTAGACTACATTACAACCATCAAAAGACCTACTTGATCCTAAGCCTAGCGTTCTGACATTTAGTGGAGCATTACACTAAGGGTAAGCCTATGGTTATCAGTTGCAGCATATGAATTCTTTGTGAGAGCGAGAGCAAGGATATTTTTATACCCATGTTTGAAAAAGATGCTATACTTGTGAGTGATTATGGGTAATATATTGTGAGACACACATGGTTGATGAGTTTTGGATAGTTGTGTATGATTCTTTGTGCCTTAACTTTTGAGTATGAGTTGACCACCATCATGAGTTTATGTTGGAGGTTGAATTGTTTCTACTAATGATTGGAAAACTACTCTTTGTTGGTAATTGTTGTGCTTGTCTTGACGAATATTTTGTATTGTTGCTGTGAAACCTTAAGTTAATGTTTAGAGGGACATGATATTTTGTTCGAGGACGAACAAAGCTTTAAGTGTGGGGTGTTGATGATAGGCGAATTTACACGCCTATAGTCCTATATTTTACCCATATTTTAGCCTAGTTTTGAGAACAAATTATATATTTCATGCACTTTTAGTCCTTTTTCCTGTAAGTGAGCTAACGAACATGATTAGCAAAGTTTCAGGTATAAATGATGCAGAATTCAGTATTTTATGGATTACTTGACGCCAAAGAAAGCTTCACGAAAGGAGAAAAGGAAGCTTGGACGCCTAAGGACCAAAAGTGACGCATGAAAAATATGTCTCGGGCAAAAACAACAATTCTGAAGACTTTGAGGACTAGCAATAACTTAGTAGGATTCGGATAATGATACATTAACCTAGTACAATTGGGTTAAGTATTTCATTAACTTAGTAGGATTCGGATAATGATACATTAACCTAGTACAATTGGGTTAAGTATTTCATTAGCTTAGTAGGATTTGGTTAAGTATTTCATTAGCTTAGTAGGAATAGGAGGTGGGTATTATAAATACCCTATTTTGCTAGAGATTTTTAATTCATTCTTCTACTATTCCTCAACAATTCTCATTCTAGTTTTAATTCATCTTTCTACTTCTTCTTCTATTCATCTATTCTTAATTTCCGCAACAAGAGAAACGTTACTTGCAAGAAATCACGCCTAACGCCTACCACACTTGTGCTACACGAAATTCTTATTGTGGTATAATAACAACGTCAATTGTGATTTCCTTCGCACTCATGGGTAACTAAACTTCTCTGTTTGGGTTATGGAAGCCGAATGAGATACTATCTATTACTATGAGTTTGTGAATTCGTGACACGTATGTTGCTTATATCATTATTCTCTTCATCTTAACCTAAATTCTTTGTGGTTGCAAACGCAAGAATACGCCAGTATAACATTTAACTTGTTCGAAAGAAAGGTTATCTGTCTGGAAAAGAGATAATGTCAAGATAGTAGGGTCCCATCCCCTATTAAAAAGTTAGTGCCGTAACTGGATTAACCTCTTGGAGAATTCGTACCGTTAGACACGCATTAAGCTCGAAAGAGTTAAAGTGAAATAATCCTCGAATAGGTCGAAAGACGCCTGGATTTACCATCGAATACAATTCTATATAAGCACATGCATGTCGGAATTCAACACACTCATAGCCAATAGAGACGTATAACTCAGAAGGTGGACATAACCCCAACTCCTCAATTCTCATTGTATCGTTGTTATTTCAGGTAGGTAGCACTGCGATAATTTTTTGAGATTCATTAAATCATGAAAATTCTATAAGGAAAGAAACTCACCTACAATAGAGCATGGTACGAGTGCAACAACTGGACATGTAAGAACTATGACCTATGCTGCACATAGCTCTAAAATCATCTATATAAGATTAGAATAATGTTTCATCGTTGTGGTACAAAATGTTTTTTTAAATTATTTCTCAAATGGAAGTGCAACAACACATTTTTGATCAATTAAACTAGAGTTTACATGTTTCCATTATTTCAAGAAATTCGTTTTTCCATTGGATTCCAGCAGGGATGCTAACATATAGATTGACTCCTGTCGCGCATCATACTAGTTTCTCAGTATCGGTATTGAATTTTTTAATATTTAAATTATTTTTATATATGTATAATTATGTCACAACCCGAACTAGGGCCTGGCCGTGACGGACATTCCGAATCATGAAGGCCCTGACGTCCTACTCTATCTGATCTGGTAATCATGCACAACATTCATATAATAAAGGAAAATGCAGAATTATAATCTAATACAGAAACATGGTAATACTCTGGATTCAGTTTAACCATATAGAATGAAATCCAAAATCAACTAAACAACTTCTGGAACAATCTGCGAAATCTCTACTATATGATCTAAAGATAACTGTCTGAAAAGATGGGACAAGGCCCCCAGTATACCAAAATAAAGGAATAACATAATCTGAGATGATAGGCTTTCTGGAACCAAAAAGGCTCACCACTGCATGGATCGCCTCTCTATGGTATGCTCTACTGATTAGCTGGACCCCTAGATTGAGCCTCCAAACCTGGGAGGTAGGGGGTCAATACTGTAAAATCATTTGAACTCTGTGACACTCTTTGTTTTACTTCTGCTCAAGGTGGTATACCTTATAACTCTGAAATTCCACGGGAAATATGGAATCCACCATTGACTCGACGGAGAAGTCCCCAACCCAAGTGTGCCGCAAGGGTTGGAGTCTCTGACTCTGCTACGCCACACGGTCGTCGCCAGCGTAAAATAATATACATAGATCAGAAAATCACGATTTTAGGTTAAGAGTTACTTGAACTCAAACCTTGTTCGGCTAACCACCTAACCCTCTTTAAGCCTAGTTTTAACTCTTTAAAACATGAATTCTCTGAAATCAAACTCTGAAAAACATACTCTGTTATGGCATACATACTTATGGTATCATCATACCATGGAATTACAAGTCACATCTCTGAGCCATTATTGGCATATTACACTCTCTGTTTCCGAAACATAAATTCGAGACCACCATATCAATAAATTATTTCAAAGAACTCTTTCTTTAAAACTCATGTAAACAAATATATGCAACTCTCTTTGTCAAACTTTCAATGATGCAAGGTGGCAATGTCAAAGCTCTTGATCTCATGCAAATCTTTCTCTTTTAATAAAATATATTTACATCAAGAAACTCCCTCTAATAAATCTCTAAATCATACTCAAAATACTATGGTACTTGAGTAAACTATTTTCAAGCCATGAATCATGCATTTCAATCAATCATGCATTTCAATCAATCACCATAAGATCATAAACATAAGGTTGTCACAAGAGAGGGATTTTCACTATTTGTGCTCTCAAACACATCTTAAATTTCAAGTTTCATATATATACTTATATGTGTAAATCAATTTAAGGGGATAAGGCCTAAAGGCCGAAAAAACAATATCATTAAACATGTATAAAGCAAAATAAAATCATGGATCTCAAAACCCCTTTAACAAATTCATGCTTGATGATTTTTAAAATCATAATTGGGTGTTTTCAACAAGCCCATGTAGTTTTAGGATAAACCCCACGTACCTCAATTTAGAAATTTGATGGATGATTCTTGAAGCCTACGGTTTGGGGATTTCAAATTTTCAATCAGTTTCAAAAATCCACGGTTGAATCTTGAGTTAATTGGGTTTTTAGTTTAAAACCCTAGAGCGTGTTCTTGTGAATTTTTGAAGAAAATATGAATAATGTGGTCACTTGGAAATATAATCCCGTGTTTAAGCTGATAAGGGGGTGGAAAATACCTAATATACCCTTAATAAGATGGAATAAAAATAATTGGAAGCCCAATTTTATGTGCCACCGCGACGGGCCACTATCACGGTGGCTTACTGAAAATTGACGAATGGGATTCTTGGGGTCATCCTGATGTGGGGCCATCGCGTTTTCCCACTGGTTGGGACCTGAAACTTCAGTACGACGTGCCACAATCACGCTAGGCTACTGGAATTTGACAATTGTTAAATAGACCTCCTCCGCGACACGCCAAGCACCAAAATGACAGTATTTTACGACTAGGACTTAAATTTAGCCATAACTTCTTGCCCGGGTATCGGATTTGGGAAAATCTTATATCGATGGAAAGCTCATTCAATTTCTCACTTAATAGAGAGTCAACATTAAGGAAATTATAGTCCATATTATTCATCTTCCATTTCCACAAGGGCAAAGCTATCTCTTAGGAAGTACCACTTGGCCTCATATGCTCTACTTTCACTTGTTGACAATTCAAACACTTAGCAACATAGTTAGCCACATCATGCTTCATGTTATTCCATCAATATATAGCTTTTAAGTCATGATACATCTTAGTAGAGCCTGGGTGGACAATATACCTCGATGTGTGAGCTTCGTCAAGGATTCTCTCCCTTAGACCTTCTGTTAACCCACATCTTTCTTGATTTACATCAATATGAGATCTTCAACCTACTTTTCCTCAACCTCTACACAAAGGGATGATTTAGCTATCTAATGAACAACCACCCCTCCATCTTTGAAATCTAAGAGTCACACTCCAATATTTGCAAGTCGGTGAATATCCTTTACCATCTCTCTTTTCCCTTCTTCAACATGAGAAAAAATGCCCATAGACAACCTATTGAGGCCATCGGCTACCACATTCGGCTTTCCCGGATGATAGTGTAGGCTCATGTCATAATCCTTTAGCAATTCTAACCATCATCTCTGCCTGAGATTAAGTTCTTTCTGTGAGAAAACATACTGCAAACTTGTATGGTTAATAAATATATCAATGTGAACTCCGTAAAAATAATGCCTCCAGATTTTAAGTGCGAACACCACAGCCGCTAACTCCAAGTCATGGGTGGGGTAATTTCGCTCGTGCACCTTTAATTGCCTAGATGCATAAGCTACCAATCTACCATGCTGCATAAGCACACATCCAAGTCCCACTCGAGATGCATTATAGTACACAACAAAACCCTCTGTACCTTCCGAAAGAGTCAAAATAGGAGCAGTGATCAACTTGTCTTTCAACCTCTTGAAACTATTCTCATAGGAGTCAGGCCACAAAAACTTTGCCTTCTTTTGAGTCAGCTTGGTAAGTGGAGCAGTTTTGAAAGAAAAACTTTCTACAAATCTCCTGTAATACCCTACCAAACCCAAGAAGCTCCGAATATCGATTGGAGTCGTGAGTCTGGGCCATTTCCTCACTACCTCAACCTTTTGGGGATCAACCTTAATTCCCTCACTAGACACAACATGCCTTAAGAAAGCAATAGCACTAAGCCAGAATTCACACTTGGAAAATTTTGCATACAACTTATGATCTCTGAGATTCTGAAAAATAATTCGGAGGTAATTGGCATAGTCCTCCTCACTCTTAGAATACATCAAGATGTCATCAATAAAAACTATGACAAACAGGTCTAGAAACTGATGAAACACCCTATTCATAAGGTCCATGAAGGCTGCAGGGGTGTCAGTCAACCCAAAGGGCATAACTAAGAACTCATAATGACCGTATCTGGTTCGAAAATATTGTTTTAAGAATGTCTGACTCTCTAACTTTCAACTGACGGTATCCCGAATGAAGGTCTATCTTTGAAAAATATCTAGCACCCTGAAGCTAGTAAAAAAGATCATCAATTCTAGGAAGAGGATATTTATTTTTAACAGTGACCTTATTAAACTGGCGGTAATCTATGCACATATGTAGGGAACCATCTTTCTTTTGCACGAAGAGTACAAGTGAACCCCAGGGAGAAACACTAGGGTGAATAAAACCTTTGTCTAGAAGATCTGCTAGCTGTTCTTTCAATTTTTTTAGTTCTACAGGAGCCATTCTATATGAAGGAATAGAGATGGGACGGGTATCGGGCAACAAATCAATACCAAAATCTATCTCCCTATCAGGTGGTATGCCTGGGGGATCATTAGAAAAAACTTTTGGGAAGTTATTTGCCACAGGGAAAAACTGAAGAGAAAGGCTTTCGGTATCTGAATCTTTAAACCGAATAAGATGATATAAGCAACCCTTAGAAATGAGTTTACGGGCTCTGAGGTAAGATATAAAGTGCCCTTTAGATGCTAAGGAATGTCCCTCTTACTCTACTACTGGTTTATTCGGGAAATAAAAAGTGAATCTTTGGGTTCTACAATTTAGTGTGGAATTGCACGAATGGAGCCAATCAATTCCTAAGATAGTATCAAAGTCAATTATTTTAGGTCCTATGAAATCTGCCACAGTATCCCGCCCACAAACAGTCACCACACAATTTCTATACACCCTCCTAGCCACAATAGAATCTCCTACCAAAGTGAAAACTGAAAAAGGCTCAGCAATCAGATTGGGTTCAAACCCAAAACCAACAGCCGCATAAGGGGTCACATATGACAGGGTAGACCCGGGATCAAGTAACACACAAACATCACAGGAAAAAATTTCCAACATACCAGTAACTACATCTGGTGAGGCCTCTGTCTCTTGGCGGTTGGTCAAGGCGTACAACCAGTTGCGTTCATTTTCAACGGCTGAAGTGGCACCCTTCTGAGGTGGTGGTGGTGCAGAAGAATTAGCCTGTGAATTGGATCCACCAACATTACCCTTTGTTGCCGGACAGTCTCCCTCGATGATTCCTCCCACATTTCTCACAGCGCGGGTATGTTCGAGAGGTCTGAGCTACACTTCCTTGAGAGTGCAAACCCTGAATTCTCAGCCCCTGCCTGGACTGAAAATCCTAGGGGCGCTGTCTGATTGGGGGTCTGGACACCGGAGCACTGGATGCAGACTATGGATTACCCCAAAACTTCTTCTCCTGACATTTGTTACCCCAATTCCCACTTTGCTACTGAATTTGGCTCTGGTCAGCTATATTAGCTCTCTTTTCCATCTTGTCCTTCTATCACGACCCAAACTGAGGCCCTAGCCGGGATGGGCACCCCGAACCATGAAGGCCTAAGAGCCCTTTTAACTTGTAATCACATACACCATTCATGTACAATAAGGAGATGTGAGAATATATGTAACAACGGAATCATGGTCATAAATATGACATAAATTTAAAATGAAAGTCAAAATCTAAAATCATCTAACAACATCTGATAACCGTCTGCGAAATCTCTACTACATGATCAAATATCAACTGTTTGTAAACTGGGACTAGGCCCCCAGTAGACCAAAACCATAACTATGATAAATTTCAAAAAAAAAAGGCCTTCTGAAGTATAGAAGTCTCACCAACTGGACTCTACAATTCTGTCTGTCTAAATCTACTGTTTATCAGGCCCCCTAGATTGTGCCTTAGAACTTGGAAGGGAGGGGGGTCAATACAGTGTACTGGTATGTGAAGAAATCCAAAATAATGTGTTTATAAGTATAAATTAGGTGATAGCAATTTACCAAAACATCATGCATAAATCATTTCAAAACACATGGGCACTTTTCTGAAAATCATACTTATCAAACAGTTTTTTATCTTTGTATTACTTCTGAGTTAGGTGTCACTCCCCTATAAGTCTGATATTCTATGGGCTATATGGAAGCCGCCATTGACTCAGTGGGGAATCCCCCAACCCAAGTATGCCGCAAGGGTTGGAGTGTCTGAGTCTGATATGCCACAGGGCACTAGGCCAATGTATAATAATATACCTGGATCTGCAAATCACAGTTTTAGGCAATGAGTTGTATAAACTCACACCTTCTTCGGGGAACCACCTAACATCTCTTTATGCTCAGTTTTAGCCTGTTCTGAATATGAGTCATTTTGAAGTCTAAATCATGAAAATCTGATAAAGTCTGATTTCTATATTAGTCTGAGTCTGTTATGGCATTGTCTGATTTGGTATCATCACACCAAGAATTACATGTCGTAGTTCTGAGCCATAATACATTAAGCATGATCTTTCATAAAAACATAGTTCAGACCATCCAAACATGCAATTTAATAAAGAGAATTCATGTTCCGAAAACATAAGTCAAAACTATGCAAAATTCCCATACTTTCAATAAACAAGTGGTGATCATGTAATCTTTAACAAACCATGCAACTCTTCTCATTATATGATTATGTTCTACATTCATCAACAGAAACAACCTTCTCTCTTTTGAAATCAAAATCATAATCCAAATATAACATTATTAAAGACATTTCATAACATGCTTTTCAAGATGCATAGTATATCATAAGTAAAGGAAAATCATCACAAGAGAGGAATTTTTCATGAATCATGCTCTCAATTCAATCATCAACCTTAAAACACATGCTTACATATATATATATATATATATATATATAAATATCATCAATATCATCAACGCTTCTAAAACATGAATATATTCATAAATCCAAAACCCCTTTCTTAAAATCATGATTTCTATGCCCATGAGATTTTAGGAAAATCCCGCGTACTTTAAATTTGAAGCTTTTGAATGAACTCTAGCTTTTGGGATGCTATACGTATGATTTATGGGTGCCTCTTATAGCCCTTGCAATGGGGATTTCGAATCATGAAGAATCAAGGAAAACCCACGGTTAAATCTTGAGATATTTAGATTTTTAATTTGAACCACTAGGGTGAGTTCTTGATGAATTTGAGAGAAAAGAATCATATTTTGGTATTTTGGGAGTTTAATCCCATGTTATAGCTGGATAAGGGATGGAAGATACTTATTTTTCCCTTAAAAATGCAGAAATAGAACCTAAAATTTTGGTGAGTGCGATAGGGCGTGCATTGCATTCTTATCGCATAATGCTACTGTCTCAGTAACTAAAATGGCCATAGCTTTTCGCTTGGGTATCAGATTTAGGCAAAATTGGTATCATTGGAAAGATAATTCAAAGATATTTCATTTGATATATAGTAGGCCCTCTGATTCATCATATACAAAGAGTTATGATCAATTAAAGTTGACCCAAGTTTCGACGCTAACTCAAACTCGAACGATAGGAAAGCTTTCAACTCGTCCTTGAGTTAGGGGACCTCTATGATCTCAATTCATGCTTAAATAGGTTTACACACTACATAATTGATTAACATGCCAAATTTTCATAGGATTTATGACTTTTGGATCATCTATGCATAGAAATGACAGTTTTTGTTCTAGCCCAAAATGCGGGATGTTACATTTTCTCCCTAGATTCAGTGATTTTCTTTTTCTTTTCCTCAACTTGTTGTATGTAGACTGAAATTTTGGCAAAATCCATGTCCCGGTTCAACATTTCTCCCTGAAATTCATGCACTAAGTCATCCGAAAGGCCGGATGCAAATTTCCTCATTCGGGCTCTCACGTTACTAGTCATCTCTAAAGCATAATGGGCTAGTTGGTTGAACCTCAGAGTATACTCCTGGACACTCATCTTTCCCTGATTTAGATTCATAAACTCTTCAGCTTTGGCCTCTCTCAGCTTGAGAGGAAAGAACTGATCGAGGAAGGCTTCCACGAACTCAGCCCAAATTATGGGTTCAGCATGCTCACTCTTTGAATCTTCCCACTTGTTATACCATTGGTTTGCTACACCTTAAGCTGGTAAGCTTCCAACTCAACCCCCTCTACCTTATCTACATGGATCACCTTAAAGATCTTCTCCATTTCGTCCATAAACTCAAGTGGATCCTCTTCTACCTTGGTACTAGTAAACTTAGGTGGGTTCATTCTCATGAACTGACCCACTCTTGTAGCCTTAGACATAACAGATGCAGATCCAATATCTTCTGACCGTTGAGTCTGTGTGGCTACCAACTATGCAAGTATATGAATGGACTTCTTGAATTTTGCATTAGATACCTCTCTTTTGCGAGGCTGAGTGCAGTTAGTCCCCGTCTAGGGAGCTCTGGGTGCCCTATATGGGCTGGTCTGAGTAGGTGGGACTCCCGGAGTAGAATCAATATTTGGAGTCTGAGCTCTGTTTCGGGTCCTCATCCCATGAGTGGGACAAACCTCATCTGTCTGTGCATTCTGATCAATAGTATGACGGGGAGGCATGATTGTTTTACTGAAACACAAGAGACCATTGATTAGGGGACAATTCAGACTCTAAAGCACGAACTAAACCACAGAGAAGGGAAACATTCCTAAATGCCTAGTAGCCTCCTGCTTCTAAGTGTGGCACGCTACACACTCATAAATAAGATTCTACCCGACACGATTTCGCAGACACCCTAGGACCATGAACTATATTTTGATACCAAGTTTGTAACGAACCAAACTAGGGCCTGGATGTGACAGACATCCCGAATCATGAAAGGCCGGACATCCTACTCTATCTGATCTGGTAATCGTGTAAAACATTCATATAATAAAAGAAAATGAGGAATTATAATCTAATACGGAAACATGGTTATACTTTGGATTCATTTTAACCATACGGAATGAAATTTGAAATCAACTAAACAACTTCTAGAACAGTCTGCGAAATCTCTACTACATGATCTAAAGATAACTATCTGAAAAGATGGGACAAGGCCCCTAGTATACCAAAACAAAGGAATAACATAATCTGAGATGACAGGCCTTCTAGAACAAAAAAGGCTCACCACTGCACGGATCGCTTCTCTATGGTATACTCTACTGATTGAGCCTCCGAACCTGGGAGGTAGGGGTCAACACAATTGTACTGGTATGCAGAGAAAATCCAAAATAATAATTTATATTCAACATATATGAGAGCAATTTAGAACAGTTCATAAAGATATTATATGGTAAGAAATCACACAGGCATTTTTGAAAGACTCTGTAAAATCATCTGAACTTTGTGACACTCTTTATTTTACTTCTGCGCTAGGTGGTATAGCCTACAACTCTGAAATTCCATGGGCTATATGAAATCCGCCATTGACTCGGCGGGGAAGCCCCCAACCCAAGTGTGCCGCAAGGGTTGGAGTATCTGACTCTGCTACACCACACGGCCGTTGCCAGCACAAAATAATATACCCAGATCAGCAAATCATGACTTTAGGTTAAGAGTTACTTAAACTCAAACCTTGTTCGGCTAACCCATAAAGCATCCAAATTCCAATGAAATGATGCCTGTGAGAAGAGTTTTCAAGATTTAAAGAACAAGTTGATTTCTACACCCGTGTTGGTACTTCCAAAAGGCACCGAAGGGTATACAGTGTATTGTGATGCTTCCAGAATTGGCTTAGGATGTGTATTGATGCAGCATGGTAAGGTAATAGCATATGATTCTAGACAATTGTGGTCACATTTATCCTACACACGATCTTGATCTGGCAACAGTTATTTTTGCTTTAAAGATATGGCGCCACTACTTATATAGGGTTCATGTTGATATATATACTGACCATAAGAGCTTGCAATATATTTTTAATCAGAAGGATCTAATTTAAGGCAGTGGAGATGGCTTACACTATTAAAGGACTACGATGTTGATATCTTGTACCATCCAGGGAAAGCAAGTATGGTAGCTGATGCGTTAAGTCATAAGGCTATGATGGCGCCTATAGAAAGGCAAGGGATGATTAAGGATCTTCACCAGTTAGCTAGTTTGGGAGTTCACCTTCTTGAAACTCTGGATAAAGAGCTTATCGTATAGAATGTTGCAGAATCTTCATTAGTAGCTAAAGTGAAATAAAAGTAATATGCAGATCCTATTTTATTACAGCTTAAGGAGAACTTTCAAAGTGGTTCAACCAAGGCATTTGAGCTTACGCGAGAAGGAGTACTTCAGTGCCAAAACCGATTGTGTGTGCCGGATGTAGACGGGCTAAGAAAGAAGATTATGACAGAGGCACATTGTTCAAGGTATTCCATTCATCCAGGATCAACCAAAATTTATCAAGATTTGAAAGATATGTATTGGTGGAATGACATAAAGAAGAGCATTGCAGAATTTGTAGCTGAATGCCCAAATTGTCAAAGAGTTAAAGTTAAAGTTAAAGAAGACCGGATCTTGTTTATCAAGCCATAGAGAAGGTTAAAGTAATTCAGCAATGACTGAAAACAACCCAAATTCGACACAAGTCATATGCGGATAGTAGAAGGAGAGGGATAGAGTTTTCTATAGGTGATTGGGTATTTTTGAAGGTATCACTAATGAAAGGGGTAATGAGATTTGGGAAGAAAGGGAAGTTGAGTCCATGTTATATAGTCCCATATAAGATCACTCGAAGGTTTGGACAAGTTGCATATGAATTAGAGCTACCCCAAGAGCTCTCATCAGTACATCCGGTATTTCATGTGTCAATGCTTCGAAAGTGCATCGGAGATCCATCACATATCACTTATACTGAGGATGTGAAAGTTGTGGAAGATCTTACCAATGAGGAAGTGCCTATTGCTATTCTAGATCGCCAAGTTAAGAAGATGATAAATAAAGAGATAGCGTCTGTGAAAGTACGTTGGAGAAATCATCAAAGGGAAGAGATTACATGCGAAGCTGAGGAAGCAATGAAATCTAAGTACCCTCATTTGTTCAAAGATGAAGAGGAAGTTCAAGAAACAGAGTTAGAACATTAACAAGTAAGTTTTTTTATATATGCATAGTATTTATGTGATGACGTGAATATTAATGATGGACTTGAACTTGTTTTGGTTGAATAACTACGCTAACATTCGAAGAAGAATGTCATAAAGGGGGGAAGGATGTAACACCCCATATTCAAGTACATGTATTGGTCTTATTTATATGGAATTAATTTTTTATTTTATTTATACCGGAATTTGCCCGTCGATGTTCCATGCGAAGGTTATTGAATAAGCTTTCCAACAATATAAAGATTTTCAAAAACGGATAGGTTTAGGATATAATCGAGCACGTTCGAAACTATAAAACGGTGGCCTGGATATTTGGGAATAGTAAATGTGCAGGAAAATTTCCTGCACACAAACTACTAAGGCCAGCCGAATTTTTGGGTCAAATTTGAACAATCATAAATACCTTAATATAATGAACTGGGAGAGCTGAAACCTATGAAAATAAATATCTTTGAGTCTTATTTCCAATGTAATTGGTTTCATCCAAATCCAACATCCGTGTAAGGAGTTATACTCGTTTTACTTTAGCCTATCAAAATAGATTTTTAGGGTCAACTTCAAATGACCATAACTCCTTGTACAGGACGTACTGGGTGGCCTACTTTATATGAAATGAAATCCCTTTCAATTATCCTTCCAACAATACCAATTTCACCCAAATACAATATCGGAGAAAAGAGTTATGGTCGATCTACTTTAGCTTATCAAAACAATCCACCAAAGGACAGATTTGACATTATTTAAATTTTAAAGGCATTTTGGTCATTTCCTATTATATTATGGACGGGAATATGTGTATATATACATGTATATGAGTTCAAAAACTCATTTTCATCATCAATCATTGATAAAGAACAAACCCTAGCCAAATTTGACCTTTAAATTACTTTTGATTCAACCGTAGAAATTCCAAAGTAATCCGATAACTGCGTTTGTCATCTCGAGAGCTTCAAACGGCACCTATTATTTGTGAAAACAGGATTGCATAATCAAGAGTTGAATTCTAAGGTATGAATATTGTTTGCCTTTGTTCTTTTCCATATGTATATGTGTGATAGAAGATTATATGTATTGGTTGTTATTGAAAGGTGATGGCTATAGGGTTATGGACTATTTTGCATGGTTTGGTTGTATTGAATTGTGGAAGGTGGATATGGTAATTGAGTTATGGAAGGTGGATATGGTGATATAATATTGAATTGATAATTATTTATGTCTATGGCTCAATTTGGTTTAATGGATTGATTAGAAGGATAAATGAATCCGAACTTGATATTGGAGGATGTTGTATGAATATGCATGACATGTGAATGTAATTGGAGTATAAGAGGGTTAAAGTAACACCCTTTATGGTGTAATTAAGGCTTACTACTTAACCACTAGTTTGGTGAATTCAAATAATTGAGTTGTGACATTCGGTTGCTAATACTAGATTGCTATATATGTTCATTGTAGATAAGTAATTCGAAAAGACGAGAAGTCCATTTGGGACTAGTATTGAAGGTTGACAGTCAGGTATGTAAAGCATACTCTATACCATATCTTTGTCATGAAAGTGAACAATTTTTCTATTAAGAAAGTTTCCAAAGTTATTCAATAACATGTGATCCATAATGGTTTTGTATGATGTCCTACGTTACCCATGAACTTGTTTCCACCCTACAAGATGTCAAGACATTCCAATACTTACTTGTTTTCCAAATCTTACATATTTATTGAACTAATGAATGTCAGACGGTATCTGGTTACTCAAACAAGATCCATGTGCTATTAATGACTCCAAAATATTTCATTGATATACCAATAAGTTCCTATTTCATTGTTATGGCATTGATGACTCCAAAACACTTCATTGATATGCCAATGAGTTCTTACTTCATTGTTATTGCATTGATGGTCTATTTATATGTCTCTTATTGATGTATCATTGTTTCAAAGTATCAAAAATGCGGTGGCGACCGAAATAACAATCTCAAAGATTAATTGAACTAAGTGATAGAAGTTCTCTCTTATTAGGTGGTATCCCAGGGGCATAAGCCTATCATGGGTTGATCCCTATTTATGTGTTTATGGGTGGTATCCCAGGGGCATAAGCCTATCATGGGTCGATCCCAGTTGATATGTACTAGAGGCAGCCTAATGGTCACTGTACAGTACAGTAATGATTACAAAGATGATAAGAACAAAGGTAAAGTGATTGAATAAATACAATGTACAGGTTGTCACAAGTTCTAGTAAGTGTGGTCCACTCCTATTACGATTTATTCACTTGTTTTTGATTTCTATTGAGCTCCTATATCATATGTGATTATCTACAACTTTACATACTCAGTACATATTTCGTACTGACGTCTCCCACGGGGGACTTGCATTTCATGCTGTAGGCACAGGTACCTCAGCTCATACACCACACAAGTAGGAGCCAGGATATCCAGCTACTTTTGGTGAGCTCCAGTTTGCTTCAGGAATTTCCGTGTCATATCCAGTCACTTTTGGTATTGTATAGAAGTTAGTTATATGGCGGGGTGTGTCCCGACCATAGTTATACTCTGTGTATTGCCTAGAGGCTTTGTAGACCTAATGTACAGTCAAGGTGGTGTTTTATTAATAGACGTGATGGCTCCAACGGCCAAGTATTATATATACATATATATGTGTGCTCGAGCTTATACAGGTGATTATTTCCTTTTATATGCGACATGATGCTGTCCGAATTTCAGGTTGTCATAGAGGTATGCATGGGAAGTATAAGGTTATGAGCTGGTTCTCCCAGGCCTCCTCGGTTACTGGTGCCGGTCCACCCCAATAGGATTTGAGGCGTGACAATGATCCAACTCTTTCTTACCTTCTACCACATGCAAAACACTACCCATGGACACTCTACTTAGGGAATCTGCCACAACATTGGCCTTGACCGGATGGTACAACACACTCATATCATAGTCCTTTAGCAATTCTAATGATCGTCTCTGCCTAAGATTCAATTCTCTCTAGGTAAACACATACTGCAGACTCTTATGATCAGTGAAAACATCAACATGGACACCATACAAATAGTGTCCCTAGATTTTCAAAGCAAACACAACAGCAGCCAACTCAAGGTCATGGGTGGGGTAATTTTTCTCATGGGGTTTCAACTGTCTAGAACCATAAGCTATCACATTACCCTTCTTCATCGATACACAACCCAACCTAACTCTCAAAGCATCACAGTACACCACAAAACCATCAACACCATCAGGCAAAGTCAAAACAGGGGTTGAAGTGAGTTAAGTCTTCAACTCCTGAAAACTCTTCTCACAAGATTCGGACCACAAGAACTTCACTTTCTTTTGGGTCAACCGAGTCATAGGAGATGCTATAGAGGAGAACATGAATCAATAGAAGAGTGAGACACTTTAAGCATGATAGACTTCTAAAAGAAAGAATCACACTTTTTCCTAAAACGTCTTGTAGCCTCTTGCTCATAGATGTGGCTCACTACACACGATGATCAAGTCTCTACTTAACGCGGCTTGTCAGACTCCCTAGGACACCTTAAAACCTTAGGCTCTGATACCAAGTTTGTAATGCCCCAAAAAATGGGTCTCGGAGCGTCACACGGTGCTTGAGGCTACGAGTAGCCCCAAGCTAACCCTTTGAGCCATTTTTATTCAGTTCAATACAAATCAATGGGGTTTCCATAAATAACCCTCAAATATCAAAAGAGCAATCATCATCCCAGAATAAAAGAATTTCAGAAAGATAACAAAATACGACTTATTAGTCAACTCCCAACATCTATACTAGTCTGACAAACCTCTAAGAAAATCAATAAAACCAGCGAGCCATTGAGACATGCCCCAACTGACTCATACTCAGTTATCAAATGTAAACAATTTCGTGAAACCAATATCAGACATCACGTCCTCGAAACATGAGGACTCACCACAACAGAGGATGTAGAACAGCGTGCCCAAAGAATCACTGTTGAACCTGGAACTGAGCACCTGATCCTACATTCTAAAAAAATGCAGCCCACATCCGAAGATGTGGGTTAGTACCATGAAAGGAATCAAGTATATGGGGGTGTATGCAGTTGTATAAAAATCATCATAATAAATATTTATAAGAAATATGCAGGATGTATGAAGACTCACATAGCCCGAATAAAATCATCATAATCATGAGAGGATGAAATAAGTACAATAACACATGGGAGTTATCATATAATTTGTCAATCACTTTCAGTTCATCAAGAATATAAATTCTCATAATGTAAATATCATTTAAATCTTTTGAAAGAATAACTTTCACAATTCCACTTTCAAATCACTTCACCATTCACCATAGACACAAGGAAACACATACACTGGGAGATCCTATAACCAATATAAACCATGTGAGCTACATGGATTCCAACGTACAACCCACGTTGGGGAGAGCTGTCCTATCTTTGCCATCAGAGTAGGACTATCAATATCAAATCCACACAAACTAGTGATCACTATATAAATCAGCCTCAGGCTCACTCCTACGGGGCATGTAGTTCTAGGAAAGTATGGTCGCTTTATACCTCCCACTCGGTGCTAAAGATTTCTCTCGGACTTAGCTTAGATCATTTCAAAGACAATCCACAACAAAATAATTTCAGTAATATATAAATATACATCGGGAGCCATCATGCTTTCCATCTATCAAAATCAACCACGTTGTGGATTTTTTCACACTCGAGTTCAAAACAACTCCATTAAGACCAAAAGGTCAAATCATTCAAAATATCTCAAATATTCAACATCAACGTGCTTATAACATAGACTTTCTCAAAAAAACACAATTTCCAATGGGAATTCACGACCGAAATATCAAAATCATGATAAATATCGTTCAAGATTCATGCTTTATATCTCCACACATGTAAGTTAATCTTTCAAAATCATAAACATCAAGATTTCATAATAATCATCATAAGATATGGGTTCATCCTTCAAATTCGTAAATATCAAATAAAAATCATGCCTTTGTAAAGAAAATTACTTTTGGGCACAAGAACGAAAGAGAGTTCTTGTTGAAAACCCCCACATACCTTGAATGATGAACTTTAGATCGATACTCATTTTTGAGATGTTAATCATGCCTTTGAATGATGGTTCTTGGAGTTCTTGAACTAGAAACTTGGAATCTTGAATAAATTTGCAGAATTAATGGTGAACTTTGGAGGTTCTTGAAGTTGGATGTAGGAGCTTAGGGTTTTCTTTTTGAGGGAATTTGATGAAATATAACATATAATGCTTTTAATAGGCTTTAATATAGGGTTTGGACTGATTTTGGGTGAGGGGGAATGACCAAAACGCCCCTAAAAATTAAATAATTCTCGAATCTGTCCTTTGGTGGACTGTTTTGATAGTTTGAAGTAGATCAACCATAACGTTTTACTGCAATATCCAAATTGGATGAAACTAATTTCATTAGAAAGAGGACTCTCATATATTTCCGTTTATATATAGTATCTCACCCAGTTTATTGTGTACGAGGAGTTATGATCATTTGAAGTTGACCCAAAAATTCACTTTTGTTAGGCTGAAGTAGATCAACCATAACTTTTTGCTCCGATAGACAAATTAGATGAAACCAATTTCATTGGAAAGAGGACTCGTAGAGCTTTCTGTTGATATATAGTAGATCACCCAGATCATTATGTACAAGGATTTATGATCATTTAAAGTTAGAGCAAAAATACGCCAGGCCTCAGTACTTTTTCCTGCACATTTTACTGTTCACTACTATTCACGGTTCGATCGGAATGTTCATAACTCGTCGCTCGGGTTTCCGTTTTAGATGACACACATATATTTGAAGATATTATTTGATACTCTACGCAATGGTGGGTCATAATTTAAGACATTCTGCACGAAAAATTTATAATTCATTCTAGACGATAGAACCCAACACGTTTACGCACAAAATTTCAACGAAAAATTTTCCGGGGTATTACAAAAACATACTCTGTTATGGGATACATACTTATGGTATCGCATACCATTGACTTGTAAGTCACATCTCTGAGCCACTATTGGCATATTACACTCTCTATTTCCAAAACATAAATTTGAGACCACCATATCAATAAATTATTTCAAAGAACTCTTTCTTTAAAACTCATGTAAACACATTTATGCAACGCTCTTTGTCAAACTTTCAATGATGCAAGGTATCCATGTCAAAGCTCTTGATCTCATGCAAATCTTTCTCTTTTAATAAAATATATTTACATCAAGAAACTCCCTCTCATAAATCTCTAAATCATGCTCAAAATACTATGGTATTTGATTAAACTATTTTCAAGCCGTGAATCATGCATTTCAATCAATCACCGTAAGATCATAAACATAAGGTTATCACAAGAGAGGGATTTTCATTATTTGTGCTCTCAAACAAATCTTAAATTTCAAGTTTCATACATATACTTATATGTGTAAATCAATTTAAGGTGATAAGGCCTAAAGGCCAAAACAACAATATCATTAAACATGTATAAAGAATAACTTAAAAATATAAATACTTACTCAAAATTCTATTTAATAATATTTTTACTATTTTATAAAATCATATATAACTTGAATCAATGCAAAAGTGCAATGCACATGCTTAGAAACTAGTCTAGTATCGATTAAAAAATAGTTAACTATTTTTAAACTTATATACTTTATTTTATATCTCATATTTATAAAACACAATTCATAATTACACACTGAATAATAAGTTCATGCGTTCTTCAATGATGAAAGCTGTTGAAGTTGGAACTCGGCTAAAGAAAGTGAACAAGCAAAAAATAGATTGACATCATTGTATCATTGTGATTTTAGGTACAGGGAGCATTATGATAATTTTTTGAGTTTCATTAAATCATGAAATTTCTATAAGAAAAGAAACTCACCTATAATGGAGCTTGGTACTAGTGCAACGGCTGGTCCTGTAAGAACTACGACCTATGCTGCTCATAGATCTGGAATCATCTACATAAGACCGGAATCCTACTTCATTGTTGTGGTACCAAATGTTTTGGTAAATTAATCCTCGAATTGGAGTGGAAGAACATTGTTGGCTATTGGAACTAGAGTTTACCATGTTTTCATTATTCAAAGAAATTCATTTTTTCACTGAATTTTAACAGGAATTCTAACAAGTAGATTGACTCCTTTCACACATCTTAGTAGTTTCTCTATACCGTCATTGCATTTTTCAATATTTATATTATTTTTATATATATAATTATTCACCCAATATTCCTTTTAATAATATTTTTATTATTAAGTAAAATCATATTTTATTTGAATCAATGTAAATGTGCAGTGCACGTGCTGATAAACTGGTCTAATATTAATTAAAATATAGTTAATTATTTTTAAACTTATATACTTTCTTTTATATTTTATATATCTAAAACATAATTCATAATTATATGTTGAATAATAAATTTTGGTGTTCATCAATGGAGAAAGTTATTGAACTTCGGACATGACCGGAAAAAGTGAGCAAGCGAAAAACAGATTGACATCACTGTATCATTGTTATTTCAGGTACAGGGAGCATTGTGATAATTTTTTGAGCTTCATTAAATCATTAAACTTCTATAAGGAAAGAAACTCACCAACAATAGAGTGTGGTACTAGTGCAACAACTGATCATGTAAGAACTATGAATTATGCAGCACATAGTTTTGAAATCATCTATATAAGGTCATATGCATGTTTCATCATTGTGGTACCAAATGTTTCGGTAAATTATTTCAAAAATAGAAGTGCAACGACACATTTTTTTTAATGAAACTAGAGTTTACCATGTTTACATTATTTAAAGAAATTCATTTTTCCACTAGATTCCTGCAGGAATGCTAACATATAGATTGACTCCTGTCACGCATCTTACCAGTTTCTCAGTACCGATATTGCATTTTTCAATAGTTATATTATTTCTATAAATATAAGTAGTTCCTCGATATTATATTTAATATTATTTTTACAATTTTGTAAAATCATACATTACTTGAACTAACGTAAACGTGAAGTGCATGTGTGAAGAAACTAGTCTAATATCGATTAAAAATAGTTAAATATTTTAAAACTTATTAATTTATTTTATATTTCTAATACATAGTTCATAATTACATAATGAATAATAAATTTTGGTGTTAATAAACAAAGAAAGTTGTTGAACTTCAAACTAGACAAGAGAAAGTTAACACGAAAAGAATAGATTGACATCATTGTATCGTATGGATTTCAGGTACAAGGAGCATTGTGATAATTTTTCGAGCTTCATAAAATCATGAAACTTCTATAAGAAAGAAACTCAGCTACAATGGAGTGTGATACTAGTGAAACAATTGGTCGTGTAAGAACTATGATCTATGCTGTACATAGCTCTGGAATCATCTACATAAAGACCAGAATCCTGTTTCATCGTTATGGTACCAAATGTTTTCGTAAATTATTTCTCAAATGGGAGTGCAACAACATTGTTGGCTAATGAAACTAGACTTTACCATGATTTCATTATTCCAATAAATTCGTTTTCCCACTAAATTCTAGCAGGAATGCTAACAAATAGATTGACTCCTGTCGCGCATCTTACCAGTTTCTCTGTACCGTCATTGAATTTTTTAATATTTATATTATTCTTTTATATATAAATACTTACTCAAAATTCTATTTAATAATATTTTTACTATTTTGTAAAATAATAAATAACTTGAATCAATTCAAACGTGCAGTGCACGTGCTGAGAAACTAATCTAGTATCGATTAAAAATAGTTAATTATTTTTAAATTTATATACTTTATTTTATATCTTATATTTCTAAAACATAATTCATAATTACATACTGAATAATAATTTTAGGTGTTCTTCAATGAATAAATTTGTTTAACTTGAAACTCGACTGAAGAAAGTGAACAAGCAAAAAATAGATTGACATCATTGTATCATTGTGATTTCAGTTACAGGGAGCATTGTGATAATTTTTCGAGCTTCAAAAAATCATGAAACTTCTATAAGGAAAGAAACTCACCTACAATGGAGCATGGTACTAGAGAAACAATTGGTCGTGTAAGAACTATGATCTATGCTGTACATAGCTCTGGAATCATCTACATAAAGACCAGAATCCTGTTTCATCGTTATGGAACCAAATATTTTTGTAAATTATTTCTCGAATGGGAGTGCAACAACATTGTTAGCTAATGGAACTAGACTTTACCATGTTTTCATTATGTCAAGAAATTCGTTTTCCCACTAAATTCCAGCAGGAATGCTAACAAATAGATCAACTCCTGTCGTGCATCTTACCAGTTTCTCTGTACCGTCATTGAATTTTTTAATATTTATATTATTATTTTATATATAAATACTTACTAACAATTCTATTTAATAATATTTTTACTATTTTGTAAAAACATATATAACTTGAATCAATGCAAACGTTCAGTGCACGTGCTGAGAAACTAATCTAGTATCGATTGAAAAATAGTTAATTATTTATTAAAATTATATACTTTATTTTATATCTTATATTTCTAAAACATAATTTATAATTACATACTGAATAATAAGTTCAGGTGTTCTCCAACGAAGAAAGCTGTTTAACTTGGAACTCGACTGAAGAAAGTGAACAAGCAAAAATTAGATTGACATCATTGTATCATTGTAATTTATGGTACAGGGAGCATTGTGATAATTTTTTGAGTTTCATTAAGGAAATTCTATAAGGAAAGAAACTCACCAACAATGAAGTGTGGTACTAGTACAACAATTGGTCTTGTAAGAACTATGACCTATGCCTCACATAACTCTGGAATCATCTACATAAGATCAGAATCCCACTTCACTGTTGTGGTACCAAATATTTTGGTAAATTATTTAGATAATGGGAGTGCAAGAACATTGTTGGCTATTGGAACTAGAGTTTACCATGTTTTCATTACTCCAAGAAATTTGTTTTTCCACTGAATTCAAGCAGGAATGCTAACAAATAGTTTGACTCTTTTTACGCATCTTACCCGTTTCTTTGTACCGTCATTGCATTTTTCAATATTTATATTGTTTTTATATATATAATTATTTACTCAATATTCTATTTAATAATATTTATAATATTTTCAAAATTATTTATTATAGGAATCAATGTAAACGTGTCGTGCACGTGCTAAGAAACTAGTCTAATATCAATTAAAAATAGTTAATGATTTTTTAAACTTATATACTTTCTTTTGTATTTTATATATTTTAAACATAATTCATAATTATGCACTGAATAACAAGTTTTGGCGCTCATCAATAGAAAAAGTTTTTAAACTTCAAACTCGACTTGAGAAAGTGAGCAAGCGAAAAACAGATTGACATCACTGTATCATTATTATTTCATGTACATGGAGCACTATGATAATTTTTTGAGATTCATTAAATCATGAAACTTCTACAAGGAAAGAAACTCATCTACAATAGAGCGTAGTACTAGTGCAACACCTGGTCATGTAAGAACTTGAATTATGTTGCACATAGCTCTGAAATCATCTAGATAAGATCATAATCATGTTTCATCATTGTGGTACCAAATGTTTTGATAAATTATTTATCGAATGGAAGTGAAACAACACATTTTTGGTTAATGAAATTAGAGTTTACCATATTTCCATTATTCCAAGAAATTCGTTTTTCCACTAGATTCC
This sequence comes from Capsicum baccatum var. pendulum, assembly GCA_030864225.1. Classification (NCBI taxonomy): domain Eukaryota; kingdom Viridiplantae; phylum Streptophyta; class Magnoliopsida; order Solanales; family Solanaceae; genus Capsicum; species Capsicum baccatum. Next base: position 177,242,151 of record CM061551.1, read on the forward strand.
AGCAAAAATGCTAATATATACATTGACTCCCGTCGCGCATCTTACTAGTTTCTCAATACCGATATTGTATTTTTCAATATTTATATTATTTCTATAAATATAAGTAATTACTCGATATTATATTTAATATTATTTTCACAATTTTGTAAGATCATACATTACTTGAATCAACGTAAACGTGCAGTGCATGTGTGGAGAAACTAGATTAGTATGACTAAAATAGTTAATTATTTTAAAACTTATTAATTTATTTTATATTTTATATTTCTACAACATAATTCATAATTACATACTGAATAATAAGTTTTGGTGTTCATCAACGAAGAAAGTTGTTGAACTTCAAACTCGACAGGAGAAAGTTAACACGCAAAGAATAGATTGACATCATTGTATTATATTGATTTCAGGTACAGGGAGCATTGTGATAATTTTTCGAGCTTCAAAAAATCATGAAACTTCTATAAAGAAAGAAACTCACCTACAATGGAGCGTGGTACTAGAGAAACAATTGGTCATGTAAGAACTATGATCTATGCTGCACATAGCTCTGGAATCATCTACATAAAGACCAGAATCCTGTTTCATCGTTATGGAACCAAATATTTTTGTAAATTATTTCTCGAATGGGAGTGCAACAGCATTGTTAGCTAATGGAACTAGACTTTACCATGTTTTCATTATTTCAAGAAATTCATTTTCCCACAAAATTCTAGCAAGAATGCTAACAAATAGATCGACTCCTGTCGTGCATCTGACCAGTTTCTCTGTACCGTCATTGCATTTTTTAATATTTATATTCTTTTTTTATATGTAAATACTTACTAAAAATTCTATTTAATAATAGTTTTACTATTTTGTAAAAACATATATAACTTGAATCAATGCAAACGTTCAGTGCACGTGCTGAGAAACTAGTCTAGTATCGATTAAAAAGTAGTTAATTATTTTTAAACTTATGTACTTTATTTTATATCTTATATTTCTAAAACATAATTTATAATTACATACTGAATAATAAGTTCAGGTGTTCTTCAACGAAGAAAGCTGTTCAACTTGGAACTCGACTGAAGAAAGTGAACAAACAAAATTAGATTGACATCATTGTATCATTGTGATTTATGGTACAGAGAGCATTGTGATAATTTTTTGAGTTTCATTAAATCGTGAAAATTCTATAAGGAAAGAAACTCACCTACAATGAAGTGTGGTACTAGTGCAACAACTGGTCCTGTAAGAACTATGACCTATCCCTCACATAGCTCTGGAATCATCTACATAAGATCAGAATCCCACTTCATTGTTGTAGTACCAAATGTTTTGGTAAATTATTTAGATAATGGGAGTGCAAGAACATTGTTGGCTATTGGAACTAGACTTTACCATGTTTTCATTATTCCAAGAAATTTATTTTTCCACTGAATTCAAGCAGGAATACTAACAAATAGTTTGACTCCTTTTACGTATCTTACCAGTTTCTTTGTACCATCATTGCATTTTTTAATATTTATATTGTTTTTATATATATAATTATTTACTCAATATTCTATTTAATAAGATTTATAATATTTTATAAAATTATTTATTACTTGAATCAATGTAAACGTGCAGTGCACGTGCTAAGAAACTAGTCTAATATCAATTAAAAATAGTTAAGTATTTTTAAACTTATATACTTTCTTTTGTATTTTAGATATATAAAAAATAATTCATAATTATATACTGAATAACAAGTTTTGGTGTTCATCAATGGAGAAAGTTGTTGAACTTTGAACTCGACTGGACAAAGTGAGCAAGCGAAAAATAGATTGACATCACTGTATTATTGTTATTTTAGGTACAAGGAGCTCTGTTATAATTTTTTGAGCTTCATTATATCATGAAACTTCTATAAGGAAAGAAACTTACCTATAATAGAGCGTGATACTAGTGCAACAATTGGTCGTGTAAGAACTATGACCTATGCCGCACATAGCTTTGGAATCATCTACATAAGACAAGAATCCTACTTCATTGTTGTGGTACCAAATGTTTTGGTAAATTATTTTTCGAATGGGAGTGCAAGAACATTGTTGGCTATTGAAACTAGAGTTTACCATGTTTTCATTATTTCAAGAAATTCATTTTTCCACTGAATTCCAGCAGGAATGCTTACAATTAGTTTAACTCCTTTTACGCATCTTACTAGTTTCTCTGTACCGTCATTGCATTTTTCAATATTTATATTATTTTTATATATATAATTATTTACTCAATATTCTATTTAATAATATTTTTCTTATTTTATAAAATTATTTAATACTTGAATCTATGTAAACGTGCAGTGCACGTGCTGAGAAACTAGTCTAATAAGAATTAAAAAATAGTTAATTATTTTTAAAATTATATACTTTCTTTTATATTTAATATATCTAAAACATAATTCATAATTATATACTGAATAACAAGTTTTGGTGTTCATCAATGGAGAAAGTTGTTGAACTTTGAACTCGACTGAAGAAAGTGAGCAAGTAAAAAACAGATTGACATCACTGTTCATTGTTATTTCAAGTACAGGGAGCATTGCGCTAATTTTTTGGGCGTCATTAAATCGTGAAACTTCTATAAGGAAAGAAACTCACCTATAATAGAGCGTGGTACTAGTGCAACAACTGATCATGTAAGATCTATGACATATGCTGCACATAACTCTGAAATCATCTATATAAGATCAGAATCATGTTTCATCGTTGTGGTACCAAATATTTTGGTAAATTATTTCTCAAATTAAAGTGCAACAACATATTTTTGGTTTATGAAACTAGAGTTTTCCATATTTCCATTATTCCAAGAAATTCATTTTTTTCATTGGATTCCAGCAGGAATGCTAACATCTAGATTGACTCCTATCTCACATCTTACCAGTTTCTCTGTACCGGTATTACATTTTTCAATATTTATATTATTTTTATATATGTATAATCACTTACTCGATATTATATGTAATAATATTTTTACAATTTTGTAAAATCATATATTACTTGAATCAACATAAACATGCAGTGCATGTGCTGAGAATCTAGTTTAATATCGATTACAAGATAGTTAACTATTTTAAAACTTATTAATTTATTTTATATTTTATATTTCTGAAACATAATTCATAATTACATATTGAATAATAAGTTTTGGTGTTCATCAATGAAAAAAGTTGTTGAATTTTGAACTCGACAGGAGAAAGTTAGCAAGCAAAGAATGGATTGACATAATTGAAATTTGTATCATATTGATTTCAGGTATAGGGAGCATTGTGTTAATTTTTTGAGCTTTATAATTTCTTGAAACTACTATCAGGAAAGAAACTCACCTACAGTGCAGCGTGGTACTAGTGCAACAATTTATCGTGTAAGAACTATGACCTATGCCGCAGATGGCTCTGGAATCATCTACTTAAGACCAGAATCCCGTTTCATCGTTGTGGTATCAAATATTTTTGTAAATTATTTCTCGAATGGGAGTGCAACAACATTGTTGGCTAATGGAACTAGACTTTACCATGTTTTCATTATTCCAAGAAATTTATTTTCCCACTAAATTCCAGCAGGAATACTAATAAATAGATTGACTCCTGCCGCGCATCTTACCAATCTCTTTGTACCGTCATTACATTTTTAATATTTATATTATTCTTTTATATACAAATACTTATTCAAAATTTTATTTAATAATATTTTTACTATTTTGTTAAATCATAAATAACTTGAATCAAGGCAAACGTGCGGTGCACATGTTGAGAAACTAGTCTAGTATCAATTAAAAATAGTTAATTATTTTTAAGCTTATATACTTTATTTTATATCTTATATTTCTAAAACATAATTCATAATTACATATTGAATAATAAGTTCAGGAGTCCTTCAACGAAGAAAGTTGTTGAACTTGGAACTCGACTGAAGAAAGTGAACAAGCGAAAAATATATTGACATTATTGTATCATTGTGATTTCAGGTACAGGGAGCATTGTGATAATTTTTTGAGTTTCATTAAATCATGAAACTTCTATAAGGAAAGAAACTCACCTACAATGGAGCATGATACTAGTGCAACAACTGGTCCTGTAAGAACTATGACTTATGCCGCACATAGCTTTGAAATCATCTACATAAGACCAGAATCCTACTTCATTGTTGTGGTACCAAAAGTTTAGGTAAATTATTTCTCGAATGGGAGTGCAAGAACAATGTTGGCTATTGGAACTAGAGTTTACCATGTTTTCATTATTCCAAGAAATTCGTTTTTCCACTGAATTCCAGCATGAATGCTAACAAATAGATTGACTCATTTCACGCATCTTAACAATTTCTCTATACCGTCATTGCATTTTTCAATATTTATATTATTTTTATATATATAATTATTTACTCAATATTCTATTTAATAATATTTTTAATACTCTATATATTTATTTATTACCTGAATCAATTTAAACGTGCAGTGTACGTGTTGAGAAACTAGTCTAATATCAATTCAATGTAAACGTGCAGTGTACGTGCTGAGAAACCAGTCTAATATCAATTAAAAAATATTTAATTATTTTTAAACTTATATACTTTCTTTTATATTTTATATATCTAAAATACAGTTCATAAATATTTTCTGAATAAAATGTTTTGGTGTTCATCAACAGAGAAAGTTGTTGAACTTCGGACTCTACTGGCGATTGACATCACTGTATCATTGTAATTTCAGGCATACGGAGCACTGCGATAATTTTTTGAGCTTAATTAAATTATGAAACTTCTATAAAGGAAAGAAACTCACCTACAATGGAGCGTGGTACTAGTGCAACAAATGGTCATGTAAGAACTATGACCTATGCTGCACATAGCTCTGAAATCATCTATATAAGATTTGAATCATGTTTCATCATTGTGGTATCAAATGTTTTGGTAAATTATTTCTTGAATGGAAGTGCAAAAACACATTTTTGGTTAATGAAACTAGGGTTTACCATCTTTCCAGTTTTCCAATAAATTCGTTTTCCCACTGGATTCCATCAAGAATGCTAACAAATAGATTGACTCCTGTCGCACATCTTATTAGTTTCTCTGTACCGTCATTGTATTTTTCAATATTTATATTATTTATATATATATAATTATTTACTCAATATTTTTGTAATAATATTTTTATTATCTAGTAAAATCATATTTTACTTGAATCAATATGAACATGCAGTGCACGTGTCGAGAAACTAGTCTAATAACGATGAAAAATCATTAATCAGTTTTGAATTTATATTCTTTATTTTATATTTTATATTTCTAAAATATAATTCCTAATTACATACTGAATAATAAGTTCAGGTGTTCTTCAACGAAGAAAGCTGTTGAACTTCGAACTCGACTGAAGAAAGTGAGCAAGCAAAAAATAGATTGACATTATTGTGTCATTGTGATTTCAGGTACAGGAGCATTGTGATAATTTTTTGAGTTTCACTAAATCATGAAACTTCTATAAGGAAAGAATTTGATCTACAATGGAGCGTGGTACTAGTGCAACAACTGGTCCTATAAGAACTAGGACCTATGCCGTACATAGCTCTAGAATCATCTACATAGGACCAGAATCCCGTTTCATCGTTGTGGTACCAGATATTTTCATAAATTATTTCTCGCATGGGAGTGAAACAACATTGTTGGTTAATGGAACTAGACTTCACCATGTTTTCATTATTCCAAGAAATTCATTTTCCCACTAAATTCCAACAAGAAGGCTAACAAATAGATTGACTCCTGTCGCGCATCTCATCAGTTTCTCTGAACCGTCATTGCATTTTTAATATTTATTTTATTCTTATAATAATATATTTTTTTATTTTTTTAAATCATATATTACTTGAATCAACACAAACGTGCAGTGCACGTGCTGAGATATTAATCTAGTATTGATTAAAAAATAGCTAATTATTTTTAAACTTATATACTTGATTTTATATCTTATATTTCTAAAACATAATTCACAATTACATACTGAATAATAAGTTCAGGTGTTCTTCAATGAATAAAACAGTTGAACTTTGGACCCGACTAAAGAAAGTGAGCAAACATAAAATAAATTGACATCATTGTATCATTGTAATTTTAGGTACAAGAAGCATTGTGATAATTTTTTGAGTTTCATTAAATCATGAAACTTTAATAAGGAAAGAAACTCAACTACAATAGAGCTTGGTACTAGTGCAACAACTGGTCCTGTAAGAACTATGACCTATGCCGCACCTAACTCTGGAATCATCTACACAAGATCAGAACACCATTTCATCAGTGTAGTACTAAATATTTTGATAAATTATTTCTCAAATGGGAGTGCAACAACATTGTTGGCTAATGGAACTAGAGTTTACCATGTTTCCACTATTCCAAAAAATTCGTTTTCCCACTGTAATCCAACAGCAATTCTAACAAATAAATTTACTCCTTTCATGCATCTTACCAATTTCTTTGTACCGTCATTGTATTTTTTTATATTTATATTATTTATACATATATAATTATTTACCCAATATTCCTTTTAATAATATTTTTATTATTTAGTAAAATCATATTTTACTTGAATCAATATGAACATGCAGTGCACTTGCTGAGAAACTAGTCTAATATCGATTAAAAATAGTTAATTATTTTTGAATTTATATACTTTATTTTATATTTTATTTTTCTAAAACATAATTCTTAATTGCATACTAAATAATAAGTTTAGGTGTTCTTCAACGAAGAAAGTTGTTGAACTTCGGACTCGACTGAAGAAAGTGAGTAAGCAAAAAATAGATTGGCCTCATTTTATCATTGTGATTTCAGGTATAGGAGCATTGTGATAATCTTTTGAGTTTCATTAAATCATGAAACTTCTATAAGGAAAGAAACTCACCTACAATGGAGCGTGGTGCCAGTGTAACAACTGATCTTGTAAGAACTAGGACCTATGCCGTACATAGCTCTGAAATCATCTACATAAGACTAGAATCCTACTTCATTGTTGTGGTACCAAATATTTTGGTAAATTATTTTCGACTGGGAGTGCAAGAACATTGTTGGCTAATGAAACTAAAGTTTACCATGTTTTCATTATTCCAATAAATTTATTTTTCACTGAATTCCAGCAGGAATGCTAACAAATAAATTAACTCCCGTCACGCATCTTACCAGTTTCTGTACCATCATTGCATTTTCAATATTTATATTATTTTTATATATATAATTATTTACTCAATATTCTGTTTAATAATATTTTTAATATTTTGTAAAATCATTTATTACTTAAATCAACGTAAACGTGCAATGCACGTGCTGAGAAACTTGTCTAATATCGATTGAAAATAGTTAATTATTTTTAAATTTATGTACTTTATTTTATATTTCTAAAATATAGTTTAGAATTACATACTGAATAATAAGTTTACAACGAAGAATGTTGTTGAACTATGGACTAGACTGGAGAAAGTTAGCAAGCAAAAAATAAATTGACATCATCGTATCATTGTGATTTCAGGTAAAGAGAGCATTGTAATAATTATTTGGGCTTCATTAAATCTTGAAACTTCTATAATCAAAGAAACTCACCTACAATAGAGCATGGTACTAGTGCAACAACTAATCCAGTAAGAACTATGACCTATGCTGCACATAACTCTGGAATCATCTTCATAAGATCAGAATCCCATTTCTTCAGTATGGTATCAAATATTTTGATAAATTATTTTTTCGAATGGGAGTGCAACAACATTGTTGGTTAATAAAACTAGAGTTTACCATCTCTTCATTATTCCAATTTTTTTTTTCACTGAATTCCAACAGAAATACTAACAAATAGATTGACTCCTGTCACACATTTTATTAATTTTTCTGTATGTCATTGCATTTTTTTAATATTTATATTATTTTTTATATATAATTACTTACTCAATATTCTATTTAATAATATTTTATCTATTTTATAAAATCATCTATTATTTGAATCAATGTAAACATGTGCACGCTCTGAGAAATTAGTGTAATATTAATTCCACGATGATTAATACTTTTAAACTTATACACTTGATTTTATATTTTTAAAAACATACTAATTCATAATGATATAGTGAATACAGGTATGTTGTTGTTGTATAGTGGAATAAGTTAAATTTAGGGGTGTCGCACATAAATAGCACACAACTAACAACAATCCAAACAAGGTGTTGCTCTCACTGCTTCCTCTCCATGTACTTACAAAATCTCCATCATCCAAGCAAGCAATTTATGGAAGATGTGTTGATGGAACATGTGATGAAGAAGAAGATTGGCACCGCGTGTGTTTGGCGGCGCCTGTTGAGGCGTTGCCGGATTTGGATATTGACAAATTTATGCAACTGTGAGACCTACTTTTTTGTTTTTTTTAGTTTACGAAAATTACAACATGTTTTTAGTTCATAAATCACAATTATGTTGGGATTCAATTTTATTTTGTATCTGGTTTACTGTAGACAGTATTTGGAAGATCCTTGTATGGTTAGGAGGTATTATTGTTGTTTGTTTGTGAAAAGGGTGGGATGTTAGACTATTAATTGTATGATAATCATCTTTGTGTATCTTAATTTCTGGAATTACAATATGTAATTTCATAGATCATAATTATGCTCGAATGAACTTTTATTTGAATAATTAGCAGTCAATTGGAAGTAAATTTGATTTTTTTGGTTTATTTAGTATCTGGTATACTGTGGGCAGGCAGTATTGTTCCTCGTACATAGGAGGATCCAGGATTTCAAACTTGTGGGTTCCCAATAAAATAAAAGCTGGAAAAAAAATAATTTTAAAAAAAAAATGAACCTCCACAGGGTTCGAACTCATGATCAGCAGCAACATGGAACGCGTCTCAAGCGTGCCCCTCCTACCAATGAGTCATCCAATTACTTTGTTATGGGTTCCCACCTGTTAATATTAAACCCCCACCCGCTACCGTATATCCGCTCCTGTCCTTGTATTGTTAGGAGGTATTATGTTTGGGTAAAGGGAGAGATGTTAGACTATTAATTGTGTGACAATTTCTATTGTAGACATCTTAGGATCCTTGTAAGAAGAGACAGGATCTAGAGGAAGTTTTTGTTTTTGCACTTTTGACGGTTGTATCATTGATGTAAATTTTGGCTCCTAGCATTATGTGCTGATGATTTATACACAAAATCAGTTACCTATGTCAAAAAAATTGTATGACAATGATCTTTGTGTCTATTAGTTTCTGAAATAAATCATATATTTTTTTTCAATGCGGTGTCCGGGCACCTCGACTAATTTCCGGTATACTGTGGGTAGTATTTGAAAGCCCCTTGTATTGTTAAGAGGGAGTATTATTTTTGTTTGTTTGTGGAAAAGTAGGGATATTAGACTAAAAGTTGTATGATAACAATCTTCTTTTGTCTTAGTATTACCTTTTTTGGCATTAAATATGATGTAAAAGTATAAATTGTAATTATAAAACCTACTGATTAGCTATCTAAGGTATACGTAGATATTTGTTCAGTTCTATTGCTTGTTCTTGAATTTTCTCTTTTGTGGTCTCTTGCTCTGTTTGTTGTTAGTGGAAAGAAGGGGAGGAAGTCTTTGTAGAATGTTAATTTACTAACAATAACAATATAATTCATGAATAATAAAAGCAGTTATAGACCATTTTGGTAAGCATTAAAATAATTAAACTTTTACTGCTTATCCGTATCCGAAAAAATAGTAAATTTTTAGTGGAACTAATTAAGTTCTGGAGTTGCTCGGGGTGGGGAAAACAATGAAACCAACTAACATATTTCATGTGGAAGAAGTCTTGTGGATCACGCTCACAAAATCACAGATATGGAAGAAGACAAACATGATGGAGAAAAAAGATGTCAATACCCATCCAGGATTTTGGTGGTGGGGGTTGATCAATAGCACGGGGAGTGGAGAGGAGGCTTGGATTGTGGTAATGTAAGTGTAATCTATAGGTTTCACGCTTTTGTTCTTCTAGTGGAAGGTAATTAAATACATCATTATCCTGGTTGGTAAATTTTTCTATTACCTCAATTGAAATTGTTTTCAAGATTTAAAAAATCTATCATCTTGACTGCATCAATCTTTGCAGTCTAGTTCCCGCCTCAGTTGTTTTGATATATTTACTTACTCAAAATTCTATTTAATAATATTTTTAGTATCTTGTAAAATCATATATATTACTTGAATCAACATAAACGTGCAATGCAGGTGTTGAGAGAAACTACTCTAATATCGATTTCACACTGAATAAGTTAAATTTAGGGGTCTTGCACATAATAGCACACAGCTAACAACTATCCAAACAAGGTGTTGCTCTTATTGCTTCTTCTCCATGTACTTACAAAATCTCCATTATCGAGGCGAGCAATTTATGGAAGATGTGTTGATAGAACATGTGATGAGGATGAAGATTGGCATTGCGTGTGTTTGGCAACACCTATTGAGGCATTGCCGGATTCGGATATTGACAAATTTATGCAACTGTGAGTAAATACTTTTTCGTTTTTAGTTTCTTAAAATTACAATATGTTTTAAGTTCATAAATCATAATTATGGTGGGATGAAATTTTATTTTGTATCTGGTATACTGTAAGCAGTATTGAGTAGGACCAAGACGGATTATTTGGAGTGCAAGTTTAGTGACTCAAGGCAAGAGGAGGAGGTGGTGGTGAAGTTGGACTCTCAGGCAGTTTGCAAGAGGGATAGTTTTAAGTATCTTGGGTCTACGATCCAGGGAAATAGAGAGATTGATGAGGATGTCTCGCACCGTATTAGGGCAGGTTGGATGAAATGGAGGCTCACTTCGGGGATTTTATGCGATAAGAAGGTTTCTCCCAATCTTAAAGGCAAATTCTATAGAGTTGCAGTCCGACCGGCTATGTTGTATGGAGCGGAGTGTTGGCCAGTTAAGACTTCCCATATCCAAAAATTGAAGGTGACGAAAATGAGGATGCTGCATTGGATGTATGGTCTTACAAGATTTGACAGGGTTAGGAATGAGATTATTCAGAAGAAGGCGGGAATGGTATCGGTTGAGGAAAAAATACGGGAAGTGAGGTTGAGATAGTTTGGTCATGTGATGAGGAAGGGCACGGATGCTCTAGTTCGTAGGTGTGAGAGACTAGCATTATATGGTTTTAAGCGGGGTAGGGGTAGACCGAAGAAATACTGGAGAGAAGTGATTAGACATGACATGGAGCAGTTTCATCTCACTGAGGACATGACCCTGGATAGGAAGGTTTGGAGGAAAAATACTAGGATAGAGTAATAAGGTGGGGGGGATGAATCGTAGTCCGTAGTTAGGAGGGTTTTGGTGTCTTTTGTTTGGTAATGTACATTATTTTTGTGGATGTTGTATCTATGTTAGTTTTATCATGTTTCATGCTTTGAATATTTTTATATATTGTCTTGTGTCTTGAGCCGGGGGTCTATTAAAAACAGCCTCTCTACTTCTTTAGAGGTAGTGGTATGGACTGCGTACATTCTACCCTCCCCAGACCCCATTAGGTGGGAATATACTGGGTTTGTTGTTGTTGTTGTTGTTGTTGTATACTGTAAGCAGTATATGGAAGCTCCTTGTATGGTTAGGAGGTATTATTATTTTTTGTTTGTGAAAAGGGAGGGATGTTAGACTATTGTATAATAATCATCTTTGTGTCTCTTAATTTCTGGAACTACAATATGTAATTTCATAAATCATAATTATGCTAGAATGAACTTTTATTTGGATAATTAGCAGTCAATTGTAAACAAGGGTCGAAAGAAGAGGAGCGTCGAGGCTCGGCCTAGGATTAAGTGAGGTGGCTTGACTTTGGCTAGTGCCTTGGAAATGGGGGAGAAGTTGAAGAGTAGGAGGCTTGGGAGAGTAGAGGGGATGCGGATAGTATGTGGGAGACGACTGCCAGTTGCATTAGGGAGACTGCTGGAGAGGTGTTGGGTGTGTCGATAGGTCGATCTGGCAAGCATCGAGAGAACTAGTGGTGGAACGAAGAGGTTAAGATGAAGATAGAGACTAAGAAGGTGGCTTATGCTAAGTTGGTTGAGAGCAAGGATGATGAGGAGAGACAGACGAATAAGGAGGAGTGAGACTAAGTTAGCGATTACGGCAGCTAAGACAACAACTTTTGAGAGCTTGTATGCAACTTTAGAGGAGAAAAGCAGGGATAAGAAGTTGTATAGGCTGGCCAAGGCCAGGGAGCGGAGGACCCGTGACCTTGACCAAGAGAAGTGCATCAAGGGAGAAGATGGTACAGTGTTGGTTGAGGATGCCCTCATTAGGAAGAGGTGACAGTCTTATTTTCATAAACTTTAGAAGAACGAGGGAGACAAAGGTTTTTATGTTGGGGGACTTGGAGAATTTTAAGGAGTGTCGCGAATATGGTTATTGTAGGCGTATCAAGGTGGAGGAGGTCAAGAGGGCTATTTGCAGGATGCGTCGGGGTAGGGCGAAGGGGCCAGATGAGATTCTAGTGGATTTTTGGATAAGCACTGGCAGGACAGGTTTGTAGAGGTTGACAAGGTTGTTTGACATCATTTTTTGGGCGGCGAAGATGTCTGAAGTGTAGAGGTGGAGTACGATGATTCCATTGTATAAGAACAAGGGAGATATCTAGAGTTGCAATAATTATAGAGGTATCAAGTTGTTTAGTCATATTATATGAAAGTTTGGGAAAAGGTGGTAGAGTTGAGGCTGAGAAATATCGTGACTATCTCTGAGAATCAGTTCGATTTCATGCCAGGTCGCTTGACTACGGAGGCCATTCACCTTGTGAGGAGATTAGTGGAGCAGTTTTGGGAGAGAAAGAAAGACTTGCACATGGTGTTTATTGATCTTGAGAAGTCTTATGACAGTGTTCCCAGGGAGATTTCGTGGAGGTGCTTGGAGGTTTGAGGGGTGCCTGTGGCGTACACCAGGGCAATTCAGGATATGTATGATGGCATAAAGACTCGTGTGAGGACGGTAGGAGATGATTCCGATCACTTTTTGATATTGATAGGTTTGCACCAGGGATTGACCCTTGGCCCTTTTTTATTTGCCTTGGTGATGGATGTGTTGATGCGGCATATTCAAAGGGAGGTGCCTTGGTGTATGTTATTTGCTAATGATATGGTATTGATCGACGAGACTCAGGGAGAGTTAATGATAAGTTGGAGATTTGGAGACAGATCCTTGAGTCAAAAGGATTTTGGTTGAGCAGGATCAAGACGAAGTACTTGGAGTGTAAGTTTAGTGATATATCACAGGAGGCTGACGTGGTTGTGAAGCTGGACTCTCAGTCCATTCAGAAGAGGGAGAGTTTCAAATATCTGGGGGGTTCTATGATTCAGGGTAATGGCGAGATTGACGGAGATGTCACACATCGTATTGGGGCATGGTGGTTGAAATGAAGGCTCGCTTCGGAAGTTTTATGTGATAAGAAGGGCCCCCCGAAGCTTAAAGGTAAGTTCTACAGAGTGGCAGTCCGACCGGCTATGTTATATGGAGTGGAGTGTTGGCCAGTTAAAAACTCCCACATCTAGAAGTTGAAGGTGGCGGAGATGAGGATGTTGCGATGGATGTGTGGCCATACCAGGAAAGATAGGGTGAGGAATGAGATTATTCAGGAGAAGGTGGGGGTGGCTTCGATGGAGGACAAGATGCGAGAAATACAGTTACGTTGGTTCGGGCATGTGACGAGGAGGGGTTCTAATGCTCTAGTGCGGAGGTGTGAGTCACTAGATATGGATGGTCTTAGGTGGGGTAGAGGTAGGCCGAAAAAATATTGGAGAGAGGTGATTAGGCATGATATGGAACAGTTACAGCTGACAGAGGACATGACCCTTGATAGGAAGGTGTGGAGGATGCGGATTAGGGTAGAGGGTTAGGGGGTGGGAGCGTTTCTTGTGCGTGGGTGTTGAGTGATGTCTATATTTTAGTAGTAGCTGGTGGTTGTTGTATTACCTTGTGGATACCGATGTTAGTTTATTTTGCATACTGTACTAGTCTATACGCATTTTTATATTGTAATTTGCTATACTGTTATCGGTCCTAAGCCGGGGTTCTATCGGAAACAACCTCTCTACTTCTTCGGAGGTAGTGGTGTAATCTGCGTACACTCTACCCTCCCCAGACCCCATTGTATGGGAATACATTGGGTATTTTGTTGGTGGTGGTGGTGGTTTATTTTGTATAAGGTATACTGTTGACAGTATTTGAAAGTTCTTTGTATTGTTAGGAGGAATTATTTTTGTATGTTTGTGGAAAGGCAGAGATGTTACACTGTTAATTGTATGACAATGATCTTTGTGTCTCTTAATTTCTCTAATAAATCATATTTTTTTTCGATAACAGTGGTGTTCGGGCCAGCTTGCATGCACCTCAACTAATTTCATGGGATACCTCTGTCCATCAAGGTTAGAGCAGATGGGAAGAAATCACCTAGTGTTTGTGTCTGTTAGAAATTGAACGTGAGACCTCATGATGCTCAACCCCACTTCATTGAACCACTAGGCCACACCCTTGGGTGCAATAAATCATAATTATGTTGGGCTTAATTTTATTTGGATCCATTCCAATTAGAAATACATTTGATTTTTGGTTTGTTTTGTATCTGGTATACTGTGGGCAGTATTTGGAAGTCCCTTGTATTGTTAGGAGGGAGTATTATTTTTGTTTGTTTGTGGCAAGGGAGGGATGGTAAACTAAAAGTTGTATGATAATGATCTTCTTTTGTCTTAACTGTATTACTTTTTTGGCATTATGTTGTAAAAGTATATGTTTTAATTATATAACCTACTGATTAGCTTTTTAAGGAATAACTAGATATTTGTTCAGTTCTATTGCTTGTTCTTTGAATGTTTTCTTTTGTGGTCTCTTGCTCTATTTGTTGTTAGTGGAAAGAAGGGGAGGAAGTCTTTGTAGCATGTTAGTTTACTAACAATAACAATATAATTCATGATTAATAAGAGGAGTTATAAACCATTTTGGTAAGTGTTTGAATAATTAAACTTTACTGTTTATCCATATCCGGAAAGATAATAGATTTTTAGGGGCATTAATTAAATTTTGGAGTTGCTCGGGGTGGGAAAAACAATGCAACAAACTAACATTTTTCATGTGGAAGCAGTCGTGGATCATGCTCACAAAATTTAAGATATGAAGAAGACAAACATGATGAAGAAAAAAAATGTAAATACCTACCCTGGATTTTTTTGTGGGGGGGGGGGGGGATTACTAATGGCACGAGGAGTGGTAAGAAGGTGTGGATTGTGGTAATCTAAGTGTAATCTAAAGGTTTCACACTTTTTTCTTTCCAGTGGAAGGTAATTAATTACATCCTTATCTTGATTGGTAAATTTTTCTCTATTACTTCAACATTGAAATTGTTTTCAAGATTTTAAAAAATCTGTCACCTCAACTATATCGATCTTTGCAACCTCGTTCCCGACTCAGTTCTTTTGATATTTGCAACCCATTCTTGTAATCCCCCCTTTCTCAATTGTATTGACATCCCTCATTTCGATGTATAGATCCCTACAATCCCCCTTCTCGATTATATCACCCCTCTCATCTCATTTTATCAACCCCCCACCCATTCTCATTTGTTCTCTTTTTGTTATTAGTTCAGGTCTGCATCAACGGAGAAAGCTGTTGAATTTCAAACTCAACTGGAGAAAGTGAACTAGAGAAGTATTCCGATCCATAAATTCACTAGGAGTTAAGGTCGGAACCAATTTGAACTTTAGAATATTTGGATCCCCCTTTCTCATCAAATCACCTTCATTCATTATAGTGTTGCATCTATTTATTGGTGCATATAGAGGTCTATGTGTAGCATTGACAAATCATTTAACAGTGGTATCATACAAAAATAAGATATACTATTTGGCTAACAAGACAGAGTAGATCTTTGAAGACTAACAACCTTAATGATCTTGTTGAAATCTATGTCCCCATTTGATGGTACGATCACTATTTTGCTTGTTCCTTGTGATTAGTAAGCTAAAGTTCAAATATTGCAACAAGAGAGATAATTAGTGGACTAAAGCAAAATGTTCAACTCGTATTCTGGATTTTAAGCATAAATAATTTATATACCCTTTCTCCTTTGAAAACCATCTTTATAAAGTTCAGAATTTTCCTATACCTTACAAAATAGGAGACGATTTTTCTCTCGCCTATCTTATGTAGGTTTTGAGAATTAATGAAGTAAGTTATTGTGATACTGCGACTTCTATAGATTGTTGGAAAAAATGAACTATTTTTCCCGCTCCTTCCGAACCGCTTTCAAGCAGAAAATAACGGAGAAATTAAAGAGAATAACAACACAAAGATTTAACGTGAAAAACTCTCCAATTGGAGAAAAACTACGGGCCTCCCCAAAAAATATTCACTATATGAAAATTATTACACCATACAATACACAATATTTTTCTCACACACCCTCACTTCCTAAAATACTATTCTCAAAGAGATCTCCAAGAGAATTATCTCTAAACCTCTTTAATAGTAAACAAAGAAAAGAATATTTTTGTGTGTATTAAACAATGAAGGAGGTGGAGTTTATTTATAACTCCTAACCTCCTTCCAACCAAAGTAAACTTCCGATGTGGGATTTTCTTTTTTCAAAATAAACGTCAACAAATCTCCACCTTTTGAAGAGAAGAAAATGCAATCCGTTGGCCATTTATAGTTGTCCAGCTAGACATAACAAAATCAGTTCTCCACCTGACTCTAAACTCGGCCAACCATGTGTGACTGCAAGTCAATCATAATTTTAAATTCAAGAATTATCATACCCCCACCATAAAGAGTACATCCATTCAGATTGAAAAACCAATCCAAGAATTTTCACTTGAAATCACTTTCTAATTTCAAGAATTTTATTTTCGGCACATGTCGAAAAACTGCTAATAACTTATGGTGCAACCCTCTTATTGATTTCTTGGGAGTTCATTAGCCATCCACATCCTTTCCACCACACACCTTGCATCACCTATCAACCAATGACCATGTGCAAACTTGTGGACCAGCTACCAATTAAACATCCTCTTCCATGGCAATTCTAAAGGTAGCATTCATGCCATGAGGATCTTCATCTTTCTTACAAAGAAATATCATCCCCTGTTCTAGGGAGACAATATTGGCAGCATTTTCTTTGGAGCTTCCAGCCGAACTAGCCCCATCAAATTTCTCAATCTCAAATTTTGTCCCCATTTTGTTTATCAGTACTAGTAAATGGACAATAGTAATGAAAAGTACCCACTAAATTAGTTTCCAGGAAAGAGAGGTGGACCAATACACTTAAGTACCAAGTCTTTCCTTAGCCAGAACCTCTTTAGATTGTACTTATTCCCACTATTACCAAATATACAAGTACCCCAAAGTAACTCCACCAGAATAGAAACCTCCACCGGAATCGAACTTCACTTGCTACTCCACCGGAACGAAACTTCTGCTTGAGAACAATAATTCTAATTCAGAAATTTTTTCTGATGTGGAAGATCAGACAAAGCTGTAACCATAGAACATACTAAAATTTCAAAAGAATTATTCCATATCGAAGGCTCTGATACCACATGTTGGGAAAAATAGACTATTTTTTCCGCCCCTTCCAGACCGCTTTCAAACAGAAAATAACAGAGAAATTAAAGAGAATAACAACACAAAGATTTAACGTGGAAAACTTTCCAATTGAAGAAAAACCACGGGCCTCCCAGAAAAATATTCACTATATGAAAATTATTACATCATACAATACACAATATTTTTGTCACACACCCTCACTTCCTAAAATACTATTCTCCAAGAGATCTCCAAGAAAATTATCTCTAAACCTCTTTAATAGTAAACAAAGAAAATAATATTTTTGTGTGTATTAAATAATGAAGATGGTAGAGTTTATTTATAACTCCTAACCTCCTTCCAACCAAAGTAAATTTTTGATGTAGATTTTTTTCTTCAAAACAAACTTCAACGTAGATAAAGTCCGGTAAACCTTATTGTATATAGTGTTAATGTCATATTTTTATGCTATCTCTATGTACTGTTGGTTATCACATAAAATTTGTCGAAAAATGAATCTTAACCTATTGCAAAGGAAATGCATTTCATTCAAAAGATTCCTTCTTTTGAAGATTCAGAGTGCCTTTCAATCTTCCTTTTTTGTTAAGCAAAAACAAATTTGGTATGTTTGAGCTTCTCAATTTTATAAGTAATGTTGTTTACTGGTGTTCAAGAAACTTGTGACTTCAGTCTTACGTTTAGGATTAGTCACTGTTCTGCTTCTCAAATGAAACCTTAAAAAAGTATATATCATAATTAATGAGCTCCCAGAGGTGGTGGTGGTTTTGGGTTTGGTGGTTGTGGGGGTGAGGGGTGAAGTGAGATATAGTTGTGTATGTGAAGTAGGAGTTGTGGTTTGTTCGGTTCAGTTCAATGTTCTAATTCCTTGAATTTGACTGCATCACTGCCATGAGATTTGTTATTATTGGTGATATTCTACATTAGTTTTGATTTTTATTAAGATACAAATTTCAATTTTATTTTAAAATATTTTATTAGAAGTTTCATAAACTTCCATTTAATGAGCTTTTTTGGTTGAATTATGCTGTTGAAATTGCTTAAGCCATTTAATAACTATAGATCAATCAGTGCTATATCTATAGCTGAATTTGAAACTAGTTTGATGGACTATATGAATTAAGCTATATCTGCTTGTTTTATTTAGGGCTCATTTAGTTCCACTACTAAACATGGTGATTCTTAAGGTAAGTTAACTAATCTTTGAAATTTAACTTTTTCAAATCTCAATCTTATCTCTAAGTAAGGCCAAATCTCTAGCAGGATAGAAAAAGATCTTAGTAAATTCCGATCTAAAGTGAGTGTAACCACAACAACTAGTAAGTTTTAAATCTAACCAGAGGGTATTAATTATGTAGGTCATTTGCTAAATCACCATTGATTGCAGAAGTTTCAAGTCTTCAAAGACAAGCTTCCTATCATGTAGTTTTGGCTTTAGTTCTTCCTTTTCATCACCTCAATTGCTATAGTGTTGTATCTACATATCGGTGCATATAGAAGTCTACATGTAATATTGCCAAATAATTGAATTACGGTATCATACAAAAATAAGATACACCGTTTGGAAAATAAGTTGGAGTAGATTTTAAGACTGACAACCCTTAATGATCCAGTTGAAACCTGTGTCCACCATCTAATGTTATGATCATTATTTTGCTTGTCCCTTGTTATTAGTAGGTTAAAGTTCAAATATTGCCGCATGAGAGATACTTAGTGATCTAAAGCAAAATGTCTCTTGAACTTTAGGCATAAAATAACTTACATATACCTTTTCTCCTTTGAAAACCATCTTTACAAAGTTTAGATATTCCTTTTTGAAATTGGTAAGATTAAAAAGTTCAGGATATTCGTATATCTTACAGAAAGTAAACTTAATTTTTTACTTGCCTGTCTTCTGTAGGTTTTGAGAATTAATGAAGTGATTTTTTGATACTATGACTTATATAAATAAAGTACAGTAAACCTTATTGGATATAATGTTAATGTCACTTCTGTTATGTTACCTCTATCTATTCTTGGTTTATCACATAAGATTTATCGAAAGTGAATCTTAACCTATTGCAAAGGAAATTCATTTCCATTCCAAAGATTCCTTCATTTGAAATTTCGGATGGCTTTCAATCTTCATTTTCCCCCCCTCATAAATACAATACTAGATATGTTTTTACTTCTCAATTTTATGATTAGTGTTATTTTGAAGATTACGTGTAGGATGTAAGTCACTGTTTATCAACACAAATGAAACCTTTTCTTAAGTATATATCATAAGCACCGGTGTGGTGTGGTGGGGGGTATAGTTGGGGTTGTGATTTGTCCGGTTCAGTTCAATGTTCTAATCAGTAATAATCTCTTGGTAATTATTTCAGTCTAGTGAAACTGATGCTTAAAATCATGTTTAATGGTTTATAAACTATGATTCTTACAATTTTCGGTCATCTGTTTGAACTTCATAAGCTGTGTCTGTCAATAGCTTGCATGGATAGATTTCCTTTTGTGTTTCCCACCGATCCCAAGGGAATGGGAGCATCATTTATAGAGTTGGACGGATTTCAATTAAAGTAATTTCTGATGTTATTTCTAAAAATATGTTACTGTATGTCCTCTTATTGGTTTTGCATACTTTAAATTTTTAGTCCTTTCCTTCAAGTGTGTGTTAAGGGAAAGGAAAGAGTTATTGGCTGATTGATTACTTGGGACATGTTTTTCATTTTACTGGTGTGTTGGGTGTAAATTACATATATACCTAATTGGGCAATCTATAGATTGATGTCATTGTATGTGATTTAGGCGGTCGGAGCACTTGAAAGTTATATCCTATATTCTTATTGAACTTCTTTTTAAAAGAATAGTAGTCTGGTTGTTTTTGGTAATTGGTACTTTATTTATTATGTTTTTCCTTCAAGTCAGTATGAAAGAAACGGAAAAAGGGTAGTTGATTACTACTTGGAAGGAATTGTTGATTATACTGATGTGTTGCATGTAAATTACGTACATAGCTAATCACCAATACATAGATTGACATCATTGTATCATTGTGATTTCATATCTAGGGAGCATTGTGATAATGGAGCGTGGTACTAGTGCAATAACGGGTCCTTTAAGAACTATGACCTATGCACATAGCTCTGTAATTATCTGCGTAAGACCAGAATCCCGTCATCATTGTGGTACCAAATGTTATGGGAAATTATTTCCTGAATGGGAGTGCAACAACACCGTTGGCTAATGGATTTTGAGTTTACCATGTTTCTATTATCCCAAGAAATTCGTTTTCTTACTGGATTCCAGCAGGAATGCTAACAAATAGATGGGCTCCTGTGGCGCATCTTTCCAGTTTCTCTGTACCGTCATTGCCTTTTTCATGGAACTGGACTTTTCTCCTCTGATAAATCATCCCCTAAGATTTGCGAGAGGGAACCTTGGACCCCGTTGGATGCCACTGCCTCCTTCCAATTTTCACAGGGTTAGCCTTCTCATTTTCAAGCTTTCTTTTCCTTTTCAATTATAAATTTATTGCAATCTTCACCTAATTAGCTTTCCATAATTTATCAATGGAAACATGCATATGGATTTACATACGCATTTATGCTCAACGATATTCCAAACGTTAGAGCTATTATTGTCTGCAGTTTTATTTTGATCCTTTTTTGGGTGAAAAGTTGGGTAGAAAAATTGATAACTGATAAGAATGATTAGTTTCAATATTATTATTCATGATGATGTAATACATGCATTCGTAAGGCTATTCTTCCAAATCAATTGACCACTTGAGAAACTGCAAGCTGTTATGGGAAGAAAAAAGTATGTTACCTTTATCTTGGTTAAGTTTTTAACCAAATAGTAAAACAAAAAGTAAGTCATTTTACTTTGTTGATAGCCTAATGGATTTGCTTTACTTTGTTGATAGCCTAATGGATTTGCAACTTCTTTGAAAGCCCAGGGTAAGTTTTTGTTTCTGCGACAATCCTTGAAGCTGACTTTTCAAACATTTCAAAAAAAAAGAAAACTAATGCAAGAATTTATCACTTGACGCGAGATCTCTAAATGATAATGATTGCTGTAGTTTAGCAAGTAGTCACGGCTAGTTGATTGAAATATAAAGGCAATCAACTTTCTTAGATTGTACTCTATATAAATTCGTTAGTGTTACTGATTTAAATAAGTTTAGAAACTATTGATCTTTCATAGAAATTTATACTATTTTTCATATATATAATTATTAAATTTATACTATTTTTCATATATATAATTATTTACTCAAAATTTTATTTAATAATATTTTTACTATTTTATAAAATCACGTATCACCTGAACAACATACACATGCAATCCACACGCTGAAAAATATCTAATATCGATCCAACAATTCATAATTATTTTAAGCTCATACGTTTTATTTTATAATTTATATTTTAAAAACATAATTTGACATACTACATAACTAAATTATAAACGTAATCTATTTTATTACCACAATCGAAATTGTTTACCAAATTTTTTAAAAAATCTATTACCTCAATTATATTGATCTTTGCATTTAAAATTCCACCTCAATTGTATTAATATTTAAAATCTCCCTCCCCCCTCAATTGTATAGATCTTTGTAGTTTTACCTTCTCAATTGTTTCGATTCCCTAATTTCTCAATTATATATATCGACTCTTTCATCTTAATTGTATAGATCCATGTAATTCCTTTCCTTGATAATAATTCTTCTTCAATGTCAATCCTCTCCACTCATTCTTAATTATTTCTCTTTATTTTATCAATGCTGATGTTCATCAACGATGAGAACTACTGAACTTTAGACTTAATTGGAGAAAGAAGGTTAGTGAAAAATAGAAAAAAAAATTGAATTTCAATTGCATATCATTTTTCTCCATTTCAAGCACAAGTGGAGTTGAATTTACAAAATAAAATTGTGTTAGAAGTACTTTGATCCATATACTATGAAATAAGGTCAGAATCAATTTAAGACTTTGAAAAACTTGAATCCCCCTTTCAATCGCATCATTTTCAGAATTGATACCCTTAAATTCAATAGTTCCTTTTAGCAGATTAGCCATCCTTTCCACCTTCCAACCACTTTGTGTAGTCTAACAATCATTGATGAGAATGGTAAACCTTTGAACAGACAAATACCTTTAAAATATAAAGATATATAATTTTTTTAGATTACGATTTATATGAGTTCAATACTTTCATCAATTTAAATAAGCTTAGAAATTATTAATCAATCATAAAGATTTTATACTATTTTTTCATGTATAATTACTTACTCAAAATTTTATTTAATAATATATTTATTATTTTGTAAAATCATATATAACTTGAATCAACGTAAAGGCGCAGTGCATGTGCTGACAAATTAGTCTAATATCAATTTAAAAAAGATTAATTATTTTTAATTTTATATACTTTATTTTATATTTTTAAAACATAATTCATAATTAAATACTGAATAATTAGTTTGGGTGTTCATCAACGAAGAAAGTTGTTAAACTTCGAACTCGATCAGAGAAAGTAGGCAAGCAAAAAATAGATTGGATACAATTTTTCTCTGTTTCGATTCATAAATTCACCAAGAATTAATATCGGAATCAATTTAAGACTCTAGAAAATTTGGACCGCCCTTCTCATCAAATCTCCATTACGAAAACGAAGAATTTCGATAACTCCTGACCTAGTGTGAGTGTAGCTACAACAACCAGTAAATTTTAATTTTAATTAGTGGGTATTACTTATGTAGGTCATTGGCTAAATCAACATTAATTGCAAAAATTGCAAGTCTTCTCACACAAACTTTTAATCATGTAGTTTTGGGTTTAGTTCTTCCTTTTTTATCACTTTCAATCATTACATTTATATATCGATGCATATAGAGGTTTGTGTGTAATATTATCAAATCTCTAGCAGGACAATAAAAAATCTTGATAATTTCTGACCTAGTACGAGTGTAGTTACCACAACTAGACAGTTTTGCTTTTAACTAGTGGTTATTACTTATGTAGGTCATCACTAAATCAACATTTATTGAAGAAGTTGCAAGTTTTTTAAGATAAATTTTAATCATGTAATTTTGAGTTTAATTCTTTCTTTTTATCACTGAGAATGCTATACCTTTGAATAAATAAATACCTTTAAAATATAAAGGCAATCAATTTTTGTAAATCACATTTTATATGAGCTCAATACTTTCAGTAATTTAAATAAGCTGAAAAATTATTAAATAAGCATAAAAAATATACTACTTTTGATGTATAATTACTTAATCAAAATTCAATCTAATAATATTTTTACTATTTTATAAAATTATATATTAGTTGAATCAAAGTAAAGTGGAGTGCACGCGCTTAGAGTAACTAGTCTAATATCAATTCCATAGTACTCGCTTCGTTTTAAAAAGAATAACTTACTTTACTTTTTTGTCTGTTTCAAAAAGAGTGACTCCTTTTATTGTTTTGGTAATACTTTGATTTCAACTTTTCACATAACATGTTTAGGATCATTAGATTAAAAAATATTTAATCATATTTGACACAATTTTAATTTAAGGTCACAAAATTCAAAAGTTTTCTTTATTTTCTTAAATTTTGTGTCAAGTCAAAATAGATTATTATTTTTTTAAATGAATAAAGTAATTTTTAAACTTATACACCTTTTTTTTTTTATATTTCTCTTATATTTTAAAACATAATATTCGCTCCGTCTCATTTTATATGTTATTTGACTGGACATGAAGTTTAAAAAATAAGGAAAGATTTGATAATGGTTATCAAATTATCCTTTATCAAAAGATGAGCTACTATTTTTAAATTAAATAAAATTAATAAGAATAAAAGTGAAATTATATCTTTAAATAGTTAGTAAATAAGAAAAGATACATTCTTTTTGTACAGATTAAAAAAGAAAATACACATAGGACGGAGGGAGTAATTCATAATGTTATATACTTGAATAAGTTAAATGTGGGGGGGTCTCACGCATAAATAGCACACAGCTAACAACCATCCAAATAAGGTGTTACTCTCATTGCTTCTTCTCTATGTACTTACAAAATCTCCATTATCGAGGCGAGCAATTTATGGAAGATGTGTTGATGGAACATGTGATGAATATGAAGATAGGCACCGCTTGTGTTTGGTAGCGCCTATTGAGGCGTTGCCGGATTCGGATATTGACAAATTTGTGCAAATGTGAGTATTTGGAAATTACAATATGTTTTTAGTTCTAAATCATTATTGTGTTGATATGAACTTTTATTTTGTATTTGGTATACCGTTGGCAGTATTTAGGAGCTCCTTGTATGTTTAAGAGGTATTATTGTTGTTTGTTTTTTAAAAGGGGGGGGGGGGGGGATATTAGACTATTAATTGTATGATAACCATCTCTGTGTATCTTAATTTCTGGAATTACAATATGTAATTTCATAAATCATATACCGCACATCAAAAAGTTTTAGATGGAATATTTGGTTCATGATCTTGAACCAATTGAGAGGAAAAAAATAATCATAATCTATTGTTCTAATGCATACAAGTGCTATTGTATGCAACATATCATATCTCAGACCAACACATGAAACTTTGTTTTCATTAGCAATGATTTAACTATTCATCGAAGGCATTCAATGTCAAACCATCATCATCAAGATGAATTGTTTTGATTATACAATCTGAAAGTTATGTTCTTAACTCAATTTTATTGACTAAACAACTTTATGAATGTCAAACTATGGGTTGAAAATAAATGTACATGTGATCATCTTATTGATGCATTATTTTAACATATCACATGATAGGTGATCGAGCCCTTATTCATCTTTTATACTTTTTCAGATTTTAAAGGATCAAATCCCAACATTAGTTGGTCCAACCAAATTATCATGGGAACAAGCAACATAAAAAGCTCATAAAGAATTTTTGAATTCTTCAATGTGTATTTAATAATTAATATGCATATCTTTAGGATGTAGCAATCATTCATGTCAATTTATGAACTTTTATACTAGTAAACTCCAAGTTTATCATGACATATATTTTTCACTTTAGTAAATTTCAGATTTACTATTGCATGAATAAATTTCAGATTTACTACTTTAAAAGTAGATTTCAAAATAATTCTTCTCAGTTATTCTGCCTCTTTCGGAGGTGAGTTGTGATGCCATCACAATCAAGTACACGTTTATATTGATAAACTTTACTAAATATTATTACATTCACCCAGGGAATGGATCTATGCTTATAACAATTAAAATTCTCATTTCCATGCATAAAATATAATCGTGTCTTAAGCCTATCAAATTGATAGCTTATAACCTTTTTTATGATATTGCTACTTCATGAGAAAATCGAGGCATACATATGATCTAGAGAATTTTTCTCTAACATATCTTATGATCATAATATGCGTGTGAAAATATCTAGCGAATGCAGAAAGCAACTGAAGGCATTCTAGTTTGTTCAATGTAGTTTGAATATCACTTTCGATGATTATTATCATATTGTCCCCACGGGTAAGAGTTGACTCTACCACATTATGTTTTTTCATTTATGAGATGATCTACAACTATTGCCTTAGAGGCAAGACTTAGCTCAAGGACTTTCAAACAACAAATTGTGTCCCGCGGGCAAAAGTTGACTCTACCACATTATGTTTTCATTTATGAGATGTTCTACAACTCTTGCCTTAGAGGCAAGACTTGACTCAAGAACTTTCAAACTACAAATTATGTCCCATGGGCAAGAGTTAACTCTACCACGTTATATTTTCATTTATGAGATGTTCTACAACTATTGCCTTAGAGGCAAGACTTGGCTCAAGGACTTTCAAACTATAAATTATGCCCCACGGGCAAGAGTTGACTTTACCACGTTATGATTTCATTTATGAGATGTTCTATCACAATTGCCTTAGAGGCAAGACTTAATTAACTCAAGGACTTTCAAACTATAAATTATGCCCCATGGGCAAGAGTTGACTCTACCACGTATTTTCATTTATGAGATGTTCTACAACTATTGCCTTAGAGGCAAACTTAGCTCAAGGACTTTCACACTACAAATTATGCCCACGGGCAAGAGTTGACACTACCATGTTATGTTTTTATTTTTGAGATGTTCTACAACTCTTGTCTTAGAGGCAAGACTTAATTAGCTCAAGGATTTTCAAACTACAAATTATGCCCCATGGGCAAGCGTTGACTCTACCATGTTATGTTTTCATTTATGAGATATTCTACAACTATTGCCTTAGAGACAAGACTTCGCTCAAGGACTTTCAAACTACAAATTATGCCCCACGGGCAAGAGTTGACACTGCCACATTATGTCTTCATTTATGAGATATTCTACAACTCTTGCCTTAGAGGCAAAACTTAGCTCAAAGACTTTCAAACTACAAAGTATGCTCCACAGGCAAGAGTTGACACTACCATATTATGTTTTCATTTATGAAATATTCTACAACTCTTACCTTAGAGGCAAGACTTAGCTCAAGGACTTTCAAATAATAAACTATGCCCCACGAGCAAGAGTTGACACTATCATATTATGCCTTTATTTATGAGATATTCTACAACTCTCGACTTAGAGACACGACTTTTCTCAAGAATTTTCAAAGGACTTCGTAACAACAATTAATGCCCTTAAATTTACTTTGATGTTAAAAAAAGAAGATATCTTTGCAGATTATTCAATTTTTTATTTATTAGCAAAATATAATAGAAGTTGAGAAAAAAAATGATCAAACAAAATAGAGAAAAAAAAAGAAAAATTGAGAAAAAAAAGAAAAGAAAAGAAAAAAATAAAGATCAAGAAAAAAGGTGAAAAATTACAAAAATTTATAAAAAAAAAGAGAGGAAAAATAAAAATAAAGCTTGAGAAAAATGAGGGACAAAAAGAGATATGAAAAAAGAAAAAAGCGATCAAACAAAATAGAAAAAAAAAGAGTGAGAAAAAAATGCAATGAAAAAATAAAGATTAAGAAAAAAGCGAAGAATTAAAAAAAAATTGAGAAAATAAAAAATGAGAGGAAAAAAATAAAATTTGAGAAAAATGAAGAAAAAAATAACTGATAAAAATAAAAAATAAAAGAAAAATAAAGGTTAAAGACAAGTGAATTAAAAAAAGAAAAAAAATAGATAATGCTTGAGAAAAAAGAAAAAAAGAGAAAAATAAAGGCTGAGATGAATGAATTAAAAAATGAAAATAAAATTAAAGGAAAAAATAAAAAGTGAAAATAATAAAAAATAGAATTAAAAAAGTAAAGGAAAATATAAAAAAGTAAAAATAATAAAAAATAAAATTTGAGAGATAAATGAGTATGAAAGTTTAAAAATATAGTTGAGGTGTATAGGGGCAAAATGGTACTTTTAGTATATTAAAAAGTAAGGAAGGTTATTCTTCAAAAACATTCTTATTTGGGGTTAAATATCTAAAGTCACTCATATTTGGGTCTATGCAAAATCAATTGAAGGCTTTTAAAAACTTGAGTCTGCCCTCTCATTCACATCATGTTTAGAATTGACTCCCTTGAATTCAATAATTCCTTCTAGCAGATTAGCCACCATTTTCATACAAATATAAATGTATCAACAAATATAAAAATATAAATGATGTTGCAAATTATAAAATATAAATATAATTGCGAATTATAAAATAGTAATACAAATACAATTGTATTAACAAATACAAAAATATATATAGCAGTGCAAATATAAATACAATAAACGATTGTAATGTTTTCAGTCTCATCCATGATTTATGCCCGACATAGCCATATTTAAAAAAAAAACAAAAAAATATAAAATGAAGCAAAAATAAAAAAGGAGAAAGGGAAAAATATATGCAAAAAGAAAAGAAATAAAAAAAAGACAAAAAAGACAAAAATGAGTAAAAAATACCGAATGAACGAAAAAAGGTAGAAAAGAAAAAAACGAAGAAAGAGAAATAGAAGTCAGAGATAGAAGAGAGAAAAAAATAAAAAGAGAAAGAAAAAATAAAACCAAAATAGAAAAAAGAAAAAAAGGCTAGCCATGTAATTACTCTCATTGTATTTATATTATAGTAGGTTGCCTACTACTACTATTACAACAACTACTAATACGAGTTCAATACTTTCATCAATTTAAATAAGCTGAGAAATTATTAATCAATCATAAAAATTTATACTATTTATTCATGTCTAATTACTTACTCAAAATTCTATTTAATAATATTTTTATTATTTTATAAAATCATATATTACTTGAATCAACGTAAATGTGCAGTGCACGTGCTGAAAAATCAGTCTAATATCAATTAAAAAATAGTTAATTATTTTTAAATTTATATACTTTATTTTATATTTTATATTTCTAAAACATAATTCATAATTACATACGAAATAATAAGTTCAGGTGTTCTTCAACGAAGAAAGCAGTTGAACTTCGAACTCGACTGGAGAAAGAGAGCAAGCAAAAAATAGATTGACATCATCGTATCATTGTGATTTCATATACACGGAGCATTGTGATAAATTTTTGAGCT
The DNA here is from genome assembly GCA_030864225.1 of Capsicum baccatum var. pendulum. Lineage (NCBI taxonomy): Eukaryota > Viridiplantae > Streptophyta > Magnoliopsida > Solanales > Solanaceae > Capsicum > Capsicum baccatum. The sequence continues at coordinate 177,271,277 of CM061551.1, forward strand.
TCATTAAATCATGAAACTTCTATAAGGAAAGAAACTCACCTACAATTGATCGTGGTACTAGCGCAACAACTGATCCTGTAAGAACTATGACCTATGTCGCACATAGCTTTTAATCATCTACATAAGATCAGAATCTTGTTTCGTCGTTGTGGTACCAAATATTTTGGTAAATTATTTCTCATATGGGAGTGCAAGAACATTGTTGGCTATTGAAACTAGAGTTTACCATGTTTTCATTATTCCAAGAAATTCATTTTTCCACTGAATTCCAACAGGAATGCTAACAAATTGTTTGACTTCTTTTACGCATCTTTCCAGTTTCTCTATACCGTCATTGCATTTTTCAATATTTATATTATTTTTATATATATAATTATTTACTCAATAGTCTATTTAATAATATTTTTAATACTTTATAAAATTATTTATTACTTGAATCAATGTAAACGTGCAGTGCACGTGTTGAGAAACTAGTCAAATATCAATTAAAAAATAGTTAATTATTTTTAAACTTATATATTTTATTTTGTATTATATATTTCTAAAACATAATTCATAATTACATCCTGAATAATAAGTTTTCGTGTTCATCAACGAAGAAAGCTATTGAACTTCTGACACGACTGGAGAAAGTGAACAAGCAAAAAATAGATTGACATCATTGTATCATTGTATTTTCAGGTACAGGGAGCATTGTGATAATTTTTTGAGCTTCATTAAATCATGAAACTTCTATAAAGAAAGAAACTCATCTACAATGGAGCGTGGTACTAGTGCAACAACTGATCCTCTGTAAGAATGATGACCTATGCCACACATAACTCTAGATTCATTCACATAAGACCAGAATCCTATTTCATCGTTATGGTATCAAATGTTTTGGTAAATTATTTCTCGAATGGGAGTGCAACAACACTGTTGGTAAATGGAACTAGAGTTTACCATGTTTTCATTATTCCAAGAAATTCATTTTCCCATCGAATTTCAGCAGGAATGCTAACAAATAGATTAACTCCTGTCGCGCATCTTACTAGTTTTTCTGTACCGCCATTGAATTTTTCATTATTTATATTATTTTTTTATATATAACTGCTTACTTAAAATTCTATATATAATATTTTTACTATTCTGTAAAAGCATATATTACTTGAATCAACGTAGACGTGCAGTGCACGTGCTGAGAAACTAGTGTAATATCAATTAAAAATTAGTTAATTATTTTTAAAACATAATCCTAATTACATACTGAATAATAAGTTCAAGTGTTCTTCAACGAAGAAAGCTGTTGAACTTCGGACTCGACCGGAGAAAGTGAGCAAGCAAAAAATAGATTGACATCATTGTATCATTGTGATTTCAGGTACAAGGAGCATTGTGATAAATTTTTGAGTTTCATTAAATCATGAAACTTCTATAAGGAAAGAAACTCACCTACAATGGAGTGTGGTACTAGTGCAACAACTGGTCCTGTAAGAACTAGGACCTATGCCGCACAAAAGACCAGAATCCTGTTTTATTGTTGTGGTACCAAATGTTTTGGTAAATTATTTTTCGAGCAAGAGTGAAATAACATTGATGGCTAATAAAACTAGAGTTTACCATGTTTCCATTATTCCAAGAAATTCATTTTCCCACTAGATTCCAGCAGAAATGCTAACAAATATATTGACTTCTGTCGCGCATCTTACCACTTTCTCTGTACCGTCATTGAATTTTTTAATATTTATATTATTTTTATATATTTTATTAATTACTCAATATTCTATTTAATAACATTTTTATTATTTTGTAAAATCCTATATTACTTGAATCAACTTAAACGTGCATTGCACGTGTTGACAAACTAGTCTAATATCAATTGAAAAAATAGTTAATTATTTTAAACTTATATACTTTATTTTATATTTTATATAGCTAAAACATAATTCATAATTACATACTGAAGAATAAGTTTTGGTGTTCATCAACGAAGAAATTTGTTGAATTTCGGACTCGACTGGAGAAAATGAGCAAGCGAAAAATAGATTGGCATCATTATATTATTGTTATTTCAGGTACAGGGAGCACTGTAATAATTTTTTGAGTTTCATTAAATTATGAAACTTCTATAAGTAAAGAAACTCACCTAAACTTAGTGTGGTACTAGTGCAACAACTAGTCATGTAAGAACTATGACCTATGCTACACATAGCTCTGGAATCATCTACATAAGATCAGAATCATGTTTCATCATTGTGGTATCAAATGTTTTGATAAATTATTTCCTTAATGGGAGTACAAAAACATTGCTGGCTAATGAAACTAGAGTTTATCATGTTTTCATTATTCCAAGAAATTCGTTTTCCCACTAGATTCCAGCAGGAATGCTAACAAATAGATTGACTCCTGTCATGCATCATACTAGTTTCTCTATACCGGCATTGCATTTTTCAATATTTATATTATTTTTAAATATATATAATTACTTACTCTATATTCTATTTACTAATATTTTTACTATTTTATAAAATCATATATTACTTGAATCAATGCAAACGCGCAATGCATGTGCACTTGCTGAAAAACTGGTCTAATATCGATTAAATAATAGTTAATTATTTTTAAACTTATTACTTTATTTTACATTTTATATTTCTAAAACATAATTCATAATTACATAGTGAATAATAAGTTCAGGTGTTCTTCAGCAAAAAAAGTTGTTGATCTTCGAACTCGACTGGAGAAAGTGAGCAAGCAAAAAATAGATTGACATGATTGTATCATTGTGATTTCAGGTACAGGGAGCATTGTGATAATTTTTTGAGCTTCATTAAATCATGAAACTTCTATAAAGAAAGAAACTCATCTACAATGGAGCGTGGTTCTAGTGCAACAACTGATCATGTAAGAACTATGACCTATGCTGCACATACTTCTGGAATCATCTACATAATATCAGAATCTTGTTTCATTGTGTTATACCAAATGTTTTGGTAGATTATTTCTCGAATGGGAGTGCAACAAAATTTTTGACTAATGGAACTAAAGTGTATCATGTTTCCATTATTTCAAGAAATTTGTTTTCCCACTGAGTTCCAGCAGGAATGCTAACAAATAGATTGTCTTCTATCGCGCATCTTACCAGTTTCTCTCTACCGGTATTGCATTTTTTAATATTTATAGTATTTTTATACATATAATTACTTACTCAATATTATATTTAATATTATTTTTACAATTTTGTAATATCATATATTACTTGAATCAATGTAAACGTGCAGTGAACGTGCTTAGAAACTAGTCCAATATCGATTAAAAAATAGTTAATTTTTTAAAACTTATTACTATATTTATAAAACATAATTCATAGTTACATACTGAATAATAAGTTTTGGTGTTCATCAACGAAAAAAGTTGTTGAGCTTCGAACTCGACAGGAGAAAGTTTGCAAGCAATGAATAGATTGACATCTTTGTATCATTGTGATTTCAGGTACAGGGAGCATTGTGATAATTTTTTGAGCTTCATAAAATCATGAAGCTTCTATAAGGAAAGAAACTCACCTACAATGGAGCGTGGTACTAGTGCAACAATTGGTCGTGTAAGAACTATGACCTATGCCGCACATAGCTCTGGAATCATTTGCATAAGACAAGAATCCCGTTTCATCATTGTTGTACCAAATATTTTCGTAAATTATTTCTCGAATGCGAGTGCAACAACGTTGTTGGCTAATGGAATTAGACTTTACCGTGTTTTCATTATTTCAAGAAATTTAGTTTCTCACTAAATTCCAGCAAGAATGCTAACAAATAGATTGAATCATGTGGCGCATCTTACCAGTTTCTTTGTACTGCCAAAGCATTTTTTAATATTTATATTATTCTTTTATATATAAATATTTACTCAAAATTATATTTAATAATATTTTTACTATTTTGTAAAATCATATATAACTTGAAACAATGCAAACGTGCAGTGCACGTGTTGAGAAACTAGTCTAGTATCGATTAAAAAATAGTTAATTATTTTTAAACTTATATACTTTATTTTATATCTTATAAGAACTAAAACATAATTCATTATTACATACTGACTAATAAGTTCAGGTGTTCTTCAACGAAGAAAGTTGTTTAACTTGAAACTCGACTGAAGAAAGTGAATAAGAAAAAAATAGTTAGACATCATTGTATCATTGTGATTTCAGGTATAGGGAGCATTGTGATAATTTTTTGAGATTCATTAAATCATGAAACTTCTATAAGGAAAGAAACTCATATACAATGGAGTGTGGTACTAGTACAACAACTGATCATGTAAGAACTATGACCTATGCCGCACATAGGACTGGAATCATCTTCATAAGACCAAAATTCTACTATATTGTTGTGGTACCAAATGTTTTGGTAAATTATTTCTCGAATGGGAGTGCAAGAACATTGTTGGCTTATGGAACTAGACTTTACCATGTTTTCATTATTCCTAGAAATTCGTTTTCTCACTAAATTCCAACACGAATGCTAACAAATAGATTGACTCCTGTCGCACATCTTACTAGTTTCTTAGTACCGGTATTGCATTTTTCAATATTTTTATTATTTTTATATATGTATAATCACTTACTCGATATCATATTTAATAATATTTTTACAATTTTTTAAAATTATATATTAATTGAATCAACGTAAACGTGCAGTGCACGTGCTGAGAAACTAGTCTAATATCAATTAAAAATAGTTAATTATTTTTAAACCTATATACTTAATTTTGATATTTTATATTTCTAAAACATAATTCCTAATTACATACTGAATAATAAGTTCAGGTGTTCTTCAACGAAGAAAGCTGTTGAACTTCGGACTCGACCGGAGAAAATGAGCAAGCAAAAAATAGATTGACATCATTGTATCATTGCTATTTCAGGTACAGGGAGCACTGGGATAATTTTTTGAGCTTCATTAAATCATGAAACTTTTATAAGGAAAGAATCTCACCTACAATAGAGCGTGGTACTAGTGCAACAACTGGTCATGTAAGAACTATGACCTATGCTGTACATAACTCTGGAATCATCTACATAAGATCAGAATCCCGTTTCATCGTTGTGGGACCAAATGTTTTGGTAAATTATTTCTCGAATGGGAGTGCAACAACATTGTTGGCTTATGGAACTAGACTTTACCATGTTTTCATTATTCCAAGAAATTCGTTTTCTCACTAAATTCCAACACGAATGCTAACAAATAGATTGACTCCTGTCGCGCATCTTACTAGTTTCTTAGTACCGGTATTGCATTTTTCAATATTTTTATTATTTTTATATATGTATAATCACTTACTCGATATCATATTTAATAATATTTTTACAATTTTTTAAAATTATATATTAATTGAAACAACGTAAACGTGCAGTGCACGTGCTGAGAAACTAGTTTAATATCTATTACAAAATAGTTAATTATTTTAAAACTTGTTAATTTATTTTATATTTTATATTTCACAAAATATAATTCATAATTACATACTGAATAACAAGTTTTGGTGTTCATCAACAAAAAAAGGTTGTTGAACTTCGAACTCAACAGGAGAAAGTTAGCAAGCAAAGAATAGATTGACATCATTGTATCTAGGGGTGTTCATGGGTCGGTTATTGATCAAAACCATAACCAAAACAACTTAGTCGATTTTTAAATTTCTAAAATCAAACCAAACCAACACAAAAAAATAACCGTCGGTTTAGTTCGGTTCATTTTTTTTTTCGATTTATAACTTTAGTTAATTATAAAAGTTGAATTTTTTTCTTAAAAAAATTCAGTCTAACATATGAGATATCAATCGAGTATTGTTCCTCAACCTTGAAACTAAGATGTTAATTTAGTGTTATATTTAGGCAAAGCCACAAACAACACCATATGAACGCTTCTACAAAAGTATTTAGAAACCACATATAAGAGAATGATATGATAAACCACACAAAAGGTAAACACATAAATTTTTTGCTCAATACGGACCAAAAAGAAAGTTCAAAACTAGTGATTATATATAGTCTAATCAAACTCACCTATAAAATCACATAGACAACAAGATAATTTTCACAATTAGTATCATTTGTCATTCAAAGTGCAAAAATCATATAGAATCGCATAACATACCATCAACTAGATGAGACATATGACTAAAAGCGCTACGGCTAAAGTTAAATTCATGATTAAAATTTAAAATGTTTAAAAAATATTTATATTTTATTTATGAAAAATATATATATAATTTATATATGCATATGTGTGTGTATATATATATATATATATATAATTTTTATCGGTTCGATTTGGTTATTTTGTTGGTTATTTTAAAACCAAAATCAAACCATATAGGTATCGATTTTAAAAATTTTAAATCAAAACTAACCAAATGTCAGTTTTTTTAATTGTTTTGGTTTGGTTCGCGATTCAATTTGTATTTAACCAAACCATGAACAACCCTAATTGTATCATATTGATTTCAAGTACAGGGAGCATTGTGATAATTTTTTGAGCTTTATAAATTCATGAAACTTCTATAAGGAAAAAAACTCACCTACAATGGAGCGTGGTACTAGTGCAACAATTGATCGTGTAAGAACTATGACCTACGTCGCACATAGCTCTGGAATCATCGACATAAGACCAGAATCCTACTTCATTGTTGTGGTACCAAAGGTTTTGGTAAATTATTTCTCAAATGGGAGTGCAAGAACATTGTTGGCTATTGGAACTAGAGTTTACCATGTTTTCATTATTCCAAGAAATTCATTTTTCCGCTGAATTCCAGCAGGAATGCTAACAAATAGTTTGACTGTTTTTACGCATCTTACCAGTTTCTCTATACCGTCATTGCATTTTTCAATATTTATATTATTTTTATATATAAAATTATTTACTCAATATTATATTTAATAATATTTTTAATACTTTATAAAATTATTTATTACTTGAATCAATATAAACGTGTAGTGCACGTGCTAAGAAACTAGTCAAATATCAATTAAAAATAGTTAATTATTTTTAAACTTATATACTTTCTTTTATATTTTATATATCTGAAACATAATTCATAATTATATACTGAATAACAAGTTTTGGTGTTCATCAATGGAGAAAGTTGTTGAACTTTGGACTTGACTGGAAAAGTAAGTAAGCGAAAAACAAATTAACATCACTGTATCGTTGTTATTTCAGGTAGGTAGCATTGCGATAATTTTTGAGCTTCATTAAATCATGAAACTTCTATAAGGAAAGAAACTCACCTACAATAGAGCTTAGTACTAGTTCAACAACTATTCATGTAACAACTATGATCTATGCTGCACATAGCTCTGAAATCATCTATACAAGATCAGAATCATTTTTCATCGTTGTGGTACCAAATGTTTCGTAAATTATTTCTCGAATGGAAGTGCAACAACACGTTTTTGGTTAATGAAACTAGAGTTTATCATGCTTCCATTATTCCAAGAAATTCGTTTTCCCATTGGATTCCAGCAGGAATGCTAACAAATAGATTGGCTCCTATCGTGCATCTTCCTAGTTTCTCTGTACCGGTATTGCATTTTTCAATATTTATATTATTTATATATATATATATATAATTAATTACTCAATATTATATTTAATTATATTTTTATAATTTTGTAAAATCATATATTACTTGAATCATTGTAAATGTGCAATGCACGTGTTGAGAAACTAATTTAATATCGATTACAAAATAGTTAATTATTTTAAAACTTATTAATTTATTTTATATTTTATATTTCTAAAACATAATTCATATTTACATACTGAATAATAAGTTTTGGTGTTAATCAACGAAAAAAGTTGTTGAACTTCGAACCCGACAGGAGAAAGTTAGCAAGCAAAGAATAGATTGACATCATTGTGTTGTATCATATTGATTTCAGGTATAGGGAGCATTGTGATTATTTTTTGAGCTTTATAATTTCATGAAACTTCTATTAGGAAAGAAACTCACCTACAATAGAGCGTGGTACTAGTGCAACAATTGGTCGTGTAAGAACTATGACTTATGCCGCATATAGCTCTGGAATCATCTACATAAGACTAGAATCTCGTTTCATAGTTGTGGTACCAAATGTTTTGGTAAATTATTTATCGAATGGGAGTGCAACAACATTGTTGGCTAATGGAACTAGACTTTACCATGTTTTCATTATTCCAAGAAATTCGTTTTCCCACTAAATTCCAGTAGGAATGCTAACAAATAGATTGACTCCTGCCCGCAACTTAACAGTTTCTCTGTACCGTCATTGCATATTTTAATATTTATATTGTTATTTTATAAATAAATACTTATTCAAAATTATATTTAATAATATTTTTATTATTTTGTAAAATCATATATAACTTGAATCAACGCAAACGTGCACGTGCTGAGAAACTAGTCTAGTATCGATTAAAACATAGTTAATTATTTTTGAACTTATATACTTTATTTTATATCTCATATTTCTAAAACATAATTAATAATTACACATTGAATAATTAGTTCAGGTGTTCTTCAACGAAGAAAGCTGTTGAAGTTGGAACTCGACAGAAGAAAGTGAACAAGCAAAAAATAGTTAGACATCATTATATCATTGTGATTTCAGGTACAGAGAGCATTGTGAGAATTTTTTGAGTTTCATTAAATCATGAAACTTCTATAAGGAAAGAAACTCACCTACAATGGAGTGTGGTACTAGTGCAACAATTGGTCCTGTAAGAACTATGACCTATGTCGCACATAGCTTTGGAATCATCTACATAAGAGCAAAATCCTACTTCATTATTATGGTACCAATTGTTTTGGTAAATTATTTCTCGAATTGGAGTGAAAGAACATAGTTGGCTATTGGAACTAGAGTTTAGCATGGTTTCATTATTCAAAGAAATTCGTTTTCCCACTGAATTCCAACAGGAATGCTAACAAATAGATTGACTTCTTTCACGCATCTTACCAGTTTCTCTGTACCGTTATTGCATTTTAAAATATTTATATTATTTTTATATATATAAGTATTAACTCAATATTCTATTTAATAATATTTTAAATATTTTATTAAATTATTTATTACTTGAATCAATGTAAACGTGCAGTGGACGTGCTAAGAAACGGGTCTAATATTATTTAAAAAATAGTTATTTATTTTTAAACTTAAATACTTTATTTTATATCTTATATATCTAAAACATAATTCATAATTATAAACTGAATAACAAATTTTGATGTTCATCCAGAGATGAAGTTGTTGAACTTCGGACTAGACTGGAGAAAGTTAGCAAGCAAAAAATAGATTGACATCACTGTATCATTATTATTTAAGGTACAGGGAGCACTGTGATAATTTTTTGAGCTTCATTAAATAATGAAACTTCTATAAGGAAAGAAACTCACCTATAATGAAGGGTGGTACTAGTGCAACAACTGATCATGTAAGAACTATGGATTATTCTACACATAGCTCTGAAATCATCTATATAAGATCAAAATCATGTTTCATCGTTGTGGTACCAAATGTTTTGGTAAATTATTTCTCAAATGAAAGTGCAAAAACACATTTTTGGTTAATGAAACTACAGTTTACCATGTTTCCATTATCCCAATAAATTCATTTTCCTACTGGATTCCAGCAGGAATGATAACAAATAGATTGGCTCTTGTCGCATATCTTACCAATTCCTCTGTACCGGTATTGCATTTTACAATATTTATATATTTTTTTATATTAGTACTTACTCGATATTATATTTAATAATATTTTTACAATTTTGTAAAATCATATATTACTTGAATCAACGTAAACGTGCAGTGCACGTGCTGAGAAACTAGTCTAATATCGATTAAAAAATATTTAATTATTTTAAAACTTATTAATTTACTTTATATTTTATATTTCTATAACATAATTCATAATTACATACCGAATAATAAGTTTTGGTGTTCATCAATGAAGAAAGTTGTTGAACTTCAAACTCGACTAGAGAAAGTTAATAAGAAAAGAATAGATTGACATCATTGTATCATATTGATTTCAGGTACAGGGAGCATTGCGATAATTTTTTTGAGATTCATAAAATCATGAAACTTCTATAAGGAAAGAAACTCACCTACAATGGAGCGTGGTACTCATGTAAGATCTATGCCCTATGCCGCACATAGCTCTAAAATCATCTACATAAGACCAGAATCCCATTTAATCATTGTGGTTTTGGGACCACGTGTAACTCCTCACTAGTATGATATTGTCTGCTTTAGGCTAAGCCCTCATGGATTTGTTTTTGGGCATCTCCCAAAAGGCCTCATACTAGTAGAGCTGGGTGACACTTTAAATATTGGACATGTTCCCTCTATTTTTAAGATGTGGGATTGTGTTTGCTTCTCAAAAATCCCCCCATCAAACCAAGACCACATCACTTGTGACCTCCCCGTACCGCCACTACCAACCAATGGGACACGCCGCTTGACCATCATTTGTCAAAAAGACTTTTGACACGAGGCTTCAACCGTAGATCACAACTACTAGGTCACTTCACATGATCTGCCAAACATCTTGTACTGTGTTATCACCCAATGGGACACGCCGCCTGAGGAAGACTTTCGACACAAGGAACCACCTGCAGAGATCTAGTCTTGTCGTTACACCGGGAACTTCTCACCAACTGCAGTCACCACTCATACATACCCAAACCTGGGCTTTGATACCACTTGTTGGGACCGCGTGTAACTCCGCACTAGTATGATATTGTCCTCTTTAGGCTAAGCCCTCACGGATTTGTTTTTGGGAATCTCCCAAAAGACCTCATACTAGTGGAGTTGGGTGACACTTTAAATATTGGACATGTTCCCTCTATTTTTCTGATATGGGATTGTGTTTGCTTCTTAACATGAGGTACCAAATATTTTCATAAATTATTTATCGAATGGTAGTGCAAAAGCATTGTTTGCTAATGGAACTAGACTCTACCATGTTTTCATTATTCCAATAAATTTGTTTTCCCACTAAATTCCAGCAGAATGCTAACAAATAGATTGACTCCTGTCGCGCATCTTCCTAGCTTCTTTGTACCATCATTGCATTTTTTAATATTTATATTATTCTTTTATAGATAAATACTTACACAAAATTCTATTTAATAATATTTTAAATATGTTTTAAAATCATATATAACTTGATTCAACACAAACGTATAGTGCACGTTCTAAGAAACTAGTCTAGTATCGATTAAAAAAAGTTAATTATTTTTAAACTTATATACTTTATTCTATATCTTATATTTCTAAAACATAATTCATAATTACATACTGAATAATAAGTTCAGGTGTTCTTCAACGAAGAAAGCTGTTTAACTTGGAACTCAACTGAAGAAAGTGAACAAGCAAAAAATAGATTGACATCATTGTATCATAGTGATTTCAGGTACAAGGAGCATTGTGATAATTTTTTGTGTTTCATTAAATCATGAAACTTCTATAAGGAAAGAAACTCATCTACAATGGAATGTGGTACTAGTGCAACAACTGGTCCTGTAAGAACTATGACCAATGTCGTACATAGCTCGGAAATCATCTACATAAGACCAGAATCCTACTTCATTGTTGTGGTACCAAATGTTTTGGTAAATTATTTTTCAAATGGGAGTGCAAGAACATCGTTGGCTATTGGAACTAGAGTTTACCATGTTTTCATTATTCCAAGAAATTCATTTTTCCACTAAATTTCAGCAGGAATGCTAACAAATAGTTTGACTCCTTTTACGCATCTTACTAATTTCTCTGTACCGTCATTGTATTTTTTAATATTTATATTATTTTTATATATATAATTATTTACTCAATAATCTATTTAATAATTGATAAAATTATTTATTACTTGAATCAATGTAAACGTGTAGTGCACGTGCTGAGAAATTAGTCTAATATAAATTAAAAACTAGTTAGTTAATTTTAAACTTATATAATTTCTTTTATATTTTATATATATAAAACATAATTCATAATTATATATTGAATAACAAGTTTTGGTGTTCATCAATGGATAAAGTTTTTGAACTTCAGACTCGACTGGAGAAAGTGAGCAAGCGAAAAACAGATTGACATCACTGTATCATTGTTATTTCAGGTAGGTAGCACTGCGATAATTTTTTGATCTTCATTAAATCATGAAAATTCTATAAGGAAAGAAACCCACCTACAATAGAGCATGGTACGAGTGCAACAACTGGCCATGTAAGAACTATGACCTATGCTGCACATAGCTCTGAAATCATCTATATAAGATTAGAATCATGTTTCATCGTTGTGGTACAAAATGTTTTGTTAAATTATTTCTCAAATGGAAGTGAAACAACACATTTTTGATCAATTAAACTAGATTTTACCATGTTTTCATTATTTCAAGAAATTCATTTTTCCACTGGATTCCAGCAGGGATGCTAACATATAGATTGACTCCTGTCGCGCATCATACCAGTTTCTTAGTATCGGTATTTCATTTTTCAATATTTAAATTATTTTTATATATGTATAATCATGTCACGACCCAAACTAGGGCCTGGCCATGACGGACATCCCGAACCATGAAGGCCCGGACGTCCTACTCTATTTGATCTGATAATCATGCACAACACTCATATAATAAAAGAAAATGCGGAATTATAATCTAATACGGAAACATTGTCATACTCTAGATTCAGTTTAACCATACGAAATTAAATCTGAAATCAACTAAACAACTTCTGAAACAGTCTGCGAAATCTCTACTACATGATCTAAAGATAACAGTCTGAAAAGCTGGGACAAGGCCTCCAGTAAACCAAAACAAAGGAATAACATAATCTGAGATGACAGGCCTTCTGGAACAAAGAAGGCTCACCACTGCACGGATCGCTTCTTTATGGTATACTCTACTAATTAGCTGGACCCCTAGACTGAGTCTCCGAACCTGAGAGGTAGGGGGTCAATACAATTGTACTGGTATGCAGAGCAAATCCAAAATAATAATTTATATTCAACATATATGAGAGCAATTTAGAATAGTTCATAAACATATCATATGGTAAGAAATCACATGGGCATTTCTGAAAGACTCTGTAAAATCATCTGAACTCTGTGACACTCTTTGTTTTACTTCTGCGCTAGGCGGTATACCCTATAACTCTGAAATTCCACGGGCTATATGGAATCCACCATTGACTCGGCGGGAAAGCCCCCAACCCAAGTATGCCGCAAGGGTTGGAGTCTCTGACTCTGCTACGCCACACGGCCACCGCCAGCGTAAAATAATATACCCGGATCGACAAATCACAATTTTAGATTAAGAGTTACTTGAACTCAAACCTTGTTCGGCTAACCACCTAACCCTCTTTAGGCCCAGTTTTAACTCTTTAAAACATGCATTCTCTGAAATCAAACTCTAAAAAATACTTTGTTATGGCATACATACTTATGGTATCGCCATACCATTGACTTACAAGTCACATCTCTGAGCCATTATTGGCATATTACACTCTCTATTTCCAAAACATAAATTCGAGACCACCTTATCAATAAATTATTTCAAAGAACTCTTTCTTTAAAACTCATGTAAACACATATATGCAACTCTCTTTGTGAAACTTTCAATGATGCAAGGTGGCCATGTCAAAGCTCTTGATCTCATGCAAATCTTTCTCTTTTAATAAAATATATTTACATCAAGAAACTCCCTCTCATAAATCTCTAAATCGTGCTCAAAATACTATGGTATTTGAGTAAACTATTTTCAAGCCGTGAATCATGCATTTCAATCAATCACCATAAGATCATAAACATAAGGTTATCACAAGAGAGGGATTTTCATTATTTGTGCTTTCAAACAAATCTTAAATTTCAAGTTTCATACATATACTTATATGTGTAAATCAATTTAAGGGGAAAAGGCCTAAAGGCCAAAACAACAATATCATTAAACATGTATAAAGCCTAATAAAATCATGGATCTCAAAACCCCTTTAACAAATTCATGCTTGATGATTTTTAAAATCATAATTGGGTGTTTTCAACAAGCCCATGTAGTTTTAGGATAAACCCCACGTACCTCAATTTAGAGATTTGATGAATGATTCTTGAAGACTACGATTTGGGGATTTCAAATCTTCAATCAGTTTCAAAAATCCACGATTGAATCTTGAGTTAATTGAGTTTTTAGTTTAAAACCCTAGAGAGTGTTCTTGTGAATTTTTGAAGAAAATATGAATAATGTGGTCATTTGGGAGTATAATCCCATGTTTAAGCTGATAAGGGGGTGGAAAATACCTAATATACCCTTAATAAGACAGAATAAAATATAACTAAAATCCCAATTTTATGGGCCACCGCGATGCGCCACTATCACGGTGGCTTACTGGAAATTGATGAATGGGATTCTTGGGGTCACCGCGATGCGGGGCCATCGCGTTGTCCCACTGGTTGGGACCTGAAACTTCAGTGTGACGCGCCACAATCATGCTAGGCTACTAGAATTTGACAATTGTTAAATAGATCCCTTCCACGATGCGCCAAACACTAAAATGACAGTGTTTTATGACTAGGACTTAAATTTAGCCATAACTTCTTGCCCGGGTATCGGATTTGGGAAAATCTTATATCGATGAAAAGCTCATTCAATTTTCCACTTAATAGGGTGCATGGGCGATTTGGCGGGGTGTTACATTATCCCCCCTTGGGATCATTCATCCCCGAATGATGGTGCAGGGCACAGACAAATACGATTAAAAGCATATTAAGGACATAGAAAGAGTAAGACAAGGATCGTACCTTCCTTCTCATCATTCACCAGATCAAATAGATTTGGGTACCTTGCTCTCATGTTATCTTCTGATTCCCAAGTTGCTTCTTCAATTTTCTGATTTCTCCACAACACCTTAATTGAAACTATCTCTTTGCTCCTCAACTTCCAGATTTGATGATCCAAGATTGCAATAGGCTCTTCTTTATAAGATAGGGAGTCTGACACTCTGATCTCTTCTATGGGTAACACTAGAGAGTGGTCCCCAATACATTTCTTCAACATAGATACATGAAACACCGGGTGAACAAAACCCAAATTTGTAGGCAGCTCTAACTCATACACAACTTCACCTATTTTTCTCACAATCTGGTATGGTCCTATATAGTGAGGACTCATCTTTCCTTTCTTTCCGAAACGCATGACTCCCTTCATAGGAGAAACTTTGAGAAACACCCAATCACCAACCCCAAATGCTAGCTCCCTTCTTCTAATATCAACATAGGATTTCTGTCTACTCTGGGCTATCTTAAGTCATTCTCTAATAATTTTCACATCCTTCATTGCCTGATGAACAAGGTCAGGCCTAAACACCTGTGTCTCGCCTACTTCATACCACCCTATTGGCGACCTACATATCCTCCCATACAACGTCTCAAAAGGAGCCATCTTAATACTGACATGGTCGCTATTATTATACGCAAACTCTATCAAGGGAAAGTGATCTACCTAACTACCTTTGAAGTCAATCACACATGCCCGCAACATATCCTCAAGGGTTTGAATAGTACGCTCAGCTTGCCCATTGGTCTGGGGGTGGAAAACCGTACTTAGGTTAACTTGAGTACCTAAACCCCTCTAAAAAGATCTCCAAAATTGTGAATAAAATTGCGTACCTCGGTCAGATATGATGGACACAGGTGCTCCATGCAGACGGACTATCTCTTAAATGTAAATCTTGGCATAGACATCTCCCGAATAATTAGTCCTCACAGGCAGGAAGTGAGCTGACTTGGTCAGCCTGTCAACAATTACCCAAATAGAGTCATACTGGTTTCGGGACCTCGAAAGTCCCGTGATGAAGTCCATATTGATCATCTCCCATTTTCACAAGGGAAAAGCTATCTCTTGGGAAGTACCACCTGGCCTCATATGCTCTACTTTCATTTGTTGACAACTCAAACACTTAGCAACATAGTTAGCCACATAACGCTTCATATTGTTCCACCAATATATAGCTTTTAAGTCATGATATATCTTAGTAGAGCTTGGGTGGATAACATACCTCGATGTGTGAGCTTCATCAAGGATTCTCTCCCTCAGACCTTCTACATCGCGCACACATAATCTACCCTGATATCTCAAAATACCATCACCACCAATTTCAAAGGACATCACCTTCTGTTAACCCGCATTTTTCTTGATCTGCATCAAGATGAGATCTTCAAACTGTTTTTCCTTAACCTCTGCACAAAGGGATGATTTATCTATCTAATGAACAACCACCCCTCCATCTTTGAAATCTAAGAGTCGCACTCCAATATTTGCAAGTCGGTGAATAGCCTTTACTATCTCTCTTTTCCCTTCTTCAACATGAGAAAAGCTGCCTATAGATAACCTGTTGAGGGCGTCGGCTACCACATTCACCTTGCCCCAATGATAGTTCAGGCTCATGTCATAATCCTTTAGTAATTCTAACCACCGTCTCTGCGTGAGATTAAGTTCTTTCTGCGAGAAAATATACTGGAAACTTTTATGGTCAATAAATATATCAATGTGAACTCCGTAAAGATAATGCCTCCAGATTTTAAGTACAAACACTACAGCATCTACATCCAAGTCATGGGTGGGATAATTTTGCTCGTGCACCTTTAAATGCCTAGATGCATAAGCTACCACTCTACCATGCTGCATAAGCACACATCCAAGTCCCACTAGGGATGTATCACAATACATAACAAAACCCTCTGTACCTTTTGGAAGAGTCAAAACAAAAGCAGTGGTCAACTTGTCTTTCAACCTCTCAAAACTATTCTCACAGGAGTCAGACAACAAAAGCTTTGTGTTCTTCTAAGTCAGCTTGGTAAGTGGAGCAGCGATGGAAGAAAAGTTTTCTACAAATCTCCTATAATACCCTGCCAAACCCAAGAAGCTTTGAATATCGGTTGGAGTCGTGGGCCTGGGCCATTTCCTCACTGCCTCAACCTTTTAGGGATCAACCTTAATTCCCTCACTAGACACAACATGCCCTAAGAAAGCAATAGCACCAAGCCAGAATTCACACTTGGAAAATTTTGCATACAGCTTATGATCTCTAAGATTCTGAAAAGTAATTCAGAGGTGATTGGCATGGTCCTCCTCACTCTTAGAATACATCAATATGTCATCAATGAAAACTATGACAAACAGGTCTAGAAACTGATAGAACACCCTATTCATAAGGTCCATGAAGGCTGCAGGGGTGTTAATTAACCCAAAGGGCATAACTAAGAACTCATAATGACCATATCTGGTTCGGAAAGCTGTTTTAGGAATGTCACTCTCTAACTTTCAACTGATGGTATCCCGAACGAAGGTCTATCTTTGAAAAACATCTAGCACCCTGAAGCTGGTAAAAAAGATCATCAATTCTAGGAAGAGGATATTTTATTTTAACCGTGACCTTATTCAACTGGCGGTAATCTATGCACATACGCAGGGAACCATCTTTCTTTCGCAAGAAGAGTACAGGTGCACCCCAGGGAGAAACACTAGGGCGAATAAAACCTTTTTCTAGAAGATCTGCTAGCTATTCATTCAATTCTTTCAGTTCTACAGGAACCATTCTATATGGAAGAATAGAGATGGGACGGGTATCGGGCAACAGATCAATACCAAAATCTATCTCCCTATCAGGTGGTATACTTGGGGGATCATTAGGAAATACTTCTGGGAACTTATTCGCCACAGGGACAAATTGAAGAGAAAGGCTTTCGATATTTGAATCTTTAACCCAAATAAGATGATACAAGCAACCCTTAGAAATGAGTTTACGGGCTCTAAGGTAAGATATAAAGTGCCCTCTAGATGCTAAGGAATATCCCTCCCACTCTACTACTGGTTCATTCGGAAAAGAAAAAGTGACTCTTCGGGTTCTATAATTTACTGTGTGCACGAATGGAGTCAATCCATTCTTAAGATAGCGTCAAAGTCAATAATTTTAAGTCCTATGAGATCTGCCAAAGTATCCCGCCCACAAACAGTCACCACACAATTTATATACACCCTCTTAGCCACAATAGAATCTCCTACCAGAGTGGAAATAGAAAAAGGCTCAGCAATCACATCAGGTTCAAACCCAAAACCAACAGTGACATAAGGGGTCGCGTATGACAGGGTAGACCCGGGATCAAATAACACATAAACATCACGAGAAAAAATTTGCAACGTACCAGTAACTACATCCGGTGAGGTCTCTGCCTCTTGGCGGTTGGTCAAGGTGTACAACTAGTTGCGTCCATTTTTGGTGGCTGAAGTGGCACCCTTCTGAGGTGGTGGTGGTGGTGTAGAAGAATTAGCCTATGAATTGGCTCCACCAACATTACCCTTTGTTGTTGGACAGTCTCTCTGGATATGGCCTGGCTAGCCACACGAATAACACACCGTAGCGCCAAACTGACATCTCCCTGGATGATTTCTTCCATATCTCTCACAGTGCGGGTATGTTCGAGAGGTTTGAGCTACACTTCCTTGATACTGCGAACCCTGTATTCTCGGCCCCTTCCTGGACTAAAAATCTTGGGGGCGCTGTCCGGTTGGGGGTCTGGACACTGGAGCACTAGCTGCAGACTGTGCATTACCCCAAAACTTCTTCTCCTGACATTTGTTACCCCAATTCCCACTCTTCTGCTGACTATGGCTCTGGTCTGCTGTCTTGGCTCTCTTTTCCTACCTTTTCTTCTGTCACGACCCAAACTGAGGCCCTGGCCATGAAGGGCATCCCAAACCATGAAGGCCTGAGAGCCCTTCTAACTTGTAATCACATACACCATTCATGTACAATAAGGAGATACGGGAATATATGTAACAACGGAATCATGGTCATAAATCTGAAATAAATTTAAAATGAAAGTCAAAATCCAAAACCATCTAACAACATCTGATAACCGTCTGCGAAATCTCTACTACATGATCAAATATAAACTGTTTGAAAATTGGGATAAGGACCCAGTAGACCAAAACCATAACTATGATAAATGTCAAAAAAATAGGCCATTTGAAGTATAGAAGGCTCACCAACTGGACTCTGCACTTCTGTCTGTCTGAATCTACTATTTGTCAGGCCCCCTAGATTGTGCCTCGAAACTTGGAAGGGAGGGGGGGTCAATACAGTGTACTGGTACGTGAAGAAATCCAAAATAATGTGTTTATAATTATAAAGTAGGTGAGAGAAATTTACCAAAATATCATGCATAAATCATTTCAAAACACATGGGCACTTGTCTGAAAATCATACTTATCAAAAGTTTTTGATCTTTGTATTACTTCTGAGTTAGGTAGCACTCCCCTACAAGACTGATATTCCACAGGCTATATGGAATCCGCCATTGACTCGGCGGGGAATCCCCCAACCCAAGTATGCCACAAGAGTTGGAGTGTCTGAGTCTGATACGCCAAAGGGCACTAGGCCAACGTATAATAATATATCCGGATCGGCAAATCACGATTTTGGACAATGAGTTATCTAAAATCACGTATTCTTTGGGGAACCACCTAACATCTCTTTATGCCCAGTTTTAGCATGTTCTGAATATGAGTCATTCTAAAGTCTAAATCATGAAAATATGATAAAGTCTGATTTCTGTATTAGTCTGAGTCATTTATGGCATTGTCTGATTTGGTATCATCACACCAAGACTTGCAAGTCATAGTTTTGGGCCATAATACATTAAGCATGATCTTTCATAAAAACATAGTTCAGACCACCCAAAGATGCAATTTAACAAAGAGAATTCATGTTTCGAAAACATAAGTCAAAACTATGCAAAATTCCCATACTTTCAATAAACAAGTGGTGATCATGTAATCTTTAACAAACCATGCAACTCTTCTCATTATATGATTATGTTCAACATTCATCAACATAAACAACCCTCTCTCTTTTGAAATCAAAATCATAATCCAAATATAACATTATTCAAGACATTTCATAACATGCTTTTCAAGATGCATTTAAACGATTTCATAGTATATCATAAGTAAATGAAAATCATCACAAAAGAAGAATTTTTCATGAATCATGCTCTCAATTCAATCATCAACCTTAAAAGACATGCTTACACACACACACACATATATATAATTTCAAATGAATTTGGCGGAAGGCCTAAAGACCAAAACAATATCATCAACACTTCTAAAATATGAATATATTCATAAATCCAAAACTCCTTTCTTAAAATCATGATTTCTATGCCCATGAGATTTTAGGAAAACCCCACGTACCTTGCAATGGGGATTCTGAATCTTGAAGAATCAAGGAAAACCCATGGTTAAATATTGAGATATTTGGATTTTTAATTTGAAAACCTAGGGTGACTTCTTGATGAATTTGAGAGAAAAGAATCATATTTTGGTGTTTTGGGTGTTTAATCCCGTGTTATAGCTGGATAAGGGATGGAAGATACCTATTTTTCCCTTAAAAATGCAGAAGCAGAAACTAAAATTTTGGTGCGTGAGATAGGGCATGCGTCACACGCTTATCGCATGATGCTACTGTCTTAGTAACTAAAGTGGCCATAACTTTTCTCTTGGGTATCATATTTAGGCAAAATTGGTATCATTGGAAAGCTAATTCGAGGAGATTTCATTTGATATATAGTAGGCCATCTGATTCATTATATACAAAGAGTTATGGTCAATTGAAGTTGACCCAAGTTTCGACGCTCACTCAAACTCGAACGATAGGAAAGCTTTCAACTCGTCCTTGAGTTAGGGGACCTCTATGGTCTCAATTCATGCTTAAATAGGTTCACACACTACATAATTGATTAACATGTCAATTTTTCATAGGATTTATGGCTTTTGGATCATCCATGCATAGAAATGACGGTTTTTGTTCTAGCCCAAAATACGGGGTGTTACACCTTCTCCCTAGATTCAGCGATTTTCTTTTTTTTTTCCTCAACTTGTTGTATGTGGACTGAAATTTTGGCAAAATCCATGTCTCAGTTCAACATTTCTCCCTGACATTTAAGTACTAAGTTATCCGAAAGGCCGGATGCAAATTTCCTCATTTGGGCTCTCACGCTACTAGTCATCTCTGAAGCATAACGGACTAGTTGGTTGAACCTCAGAGTGTACTCCTAGACACTCATATTTCCCTGCTTTAGATTCGTAAACTCTTCAGTTTTGGCCTCTCTCAGCTTGAGAGAAAAGAACCGATCGAGGAAGGCTTCCACAAACTCAGCCCAAACTGTGGGTTCAGCATGCTCACTCTTTGAATCTTCCCACTTGTTATACCATTGGTTCTCTACACCTTAAGCTAGTAAGCTGCCAACTCAACCCCCTCTACCTCATCTATATGCATCACAGAGATCTTCTCCATATCGTCTACAAACTTAAGTGGATCCTCTTCTACCTTGGTATCAGTAAAATTGGGTGGGTTCATTCTCATGAACTGGCCCACTCTTGTAGCCTCAGACGTAATAGATGTAGATCCAATATCTTCCAATCGTTGAGTTTTTGTGGCTACCAACTATGCATGTATGTGAATGGACTTCCTGAATTCTGTATTAGATATCTCTCTCTAGCAAGGCTGAGTGCGTTTAGTCCCCGTTCGGGGAGCTTTGGGTGCCCTAGTTAGGCTGGTCTGAGTAGGTGGGACTCCCAGAGTAGCATCAATATTTTGAGTCTAAGCTCTATTTCGGGTCCTTATCCCATGAGTGGGACGGACCTCATCTATCTGTGCATTTTGAATGATAGTACGACGGGGAGGCATGATTGTTTTTATGAAACACAAGAGACCATTAATTAGGGGACAATTCAGACTCTGAAGCACGAACTAAACCACAAAGAAGGGAAACATTCCTAAATGCCTAGTAGCCTCCTACTTATAAGTGTGACGCACTACACACCCATAAATAAGATTCTACCCGACGCGATTTCGTAGACACCTTGGGACCATGAACCGTGTTTTGATACCAAGTTTGTCACGACCCAAACTAGGGCCTGGCCATGACGGACATCCCGAACCATGAAGGCCCGAATGTCCTACTCTATCTGATCTGGTAATCATGCACAACATTCATATAATAAAAGAAAATGCAGAATTATAATATACTATGGAAACATGGTCATACTCTTGATTCAGTTTAACCATACGGAATGAAATCCAAAATCAACGAAACAATTTCTGAAATAGTCTACGAAATCTCTACTACATGATCTAAATATAACTGTCTGAAAAGCTAGGACAAGGCCCCCAGTATAATAAAATAAAGGAATAACATAATCAGAGATCACAGGCCTTCTGGAATAAAGAAGGATCACCACTGCACGGATCGCTTCTCTATGGTATACTCTACTGATTAGCTGGACCCCTAGACTGAGCCACCGAACCTGGGAGGTAGGGGGTCAATACAATTGTACTGGTATGCAGAACAAATCCAAAATAATAATTTATATTCAACATATATGAAAGCAATTTAGAATAGTTCATAAACATATCATATGGTAAGAAATCATATGGGCATTTCTGAAAGACTCTGTAAAATCATCTGAACTCTGTGACACTCTTTGTTTTACTTCTGCTCTAGGTGGTATACCCTACAACTCTGAAATTGCATGAGCTATATGGAATCCATCATTGACTCGGGGGGGAATCCCCCAACCTAAGTGTGCCGCAAGGGTTGGAGTCTCTGACTTTGCTACGCCACACGGCCGTCGCCAGCGTAAAATAATATACCCAGATCGACAAATCACAATTTTAGATTAAGAGTTACTTGAACTCAAACCTCGTTCAGCTAACCACCTAACCCTCTTTAGGCCCAGTTTTAACTCTTTAAAACATGCATTCTCTGAAATCAAACTCTAAAAAACATACTCTGTTATGGCATACATTCTTATGGTATCGCCAAACATTGACTTGCAAGTCACATCTCTGAGCCATTATTGGCATATTACTCTCTCTGTTTCCAAAACATAAATTCGAGACCACCATATCAATAAATTATTTCAAAGAACTCTTTCTTTAAAACTCATGTAAACACATATATGCAACTCTCTTTGTGAAACTTTCAATGATGCAAGGTGGCCATGTCAAAACTCTTGATCTCATGCAAATCCTTATCTTTTAATAAAATATATTTACATCAAGAAACTACCTCTCATAAATCTCTAAATCGTGCTCAAAATACTATGGTATTTGAGTAAACTATTTTCAAGCCGTGAATCATGCATTTCAATCAATCACCATAAGATCATAAACATAAGGTTATCACAAGAGAGAGATTTTCATTATTTGTGCTCTCAAACAAATCTTAAATTTCAAGTTTCATACATATACTTATATGTGTAAATCAATTTAAGGGGATAAGGCCTAAAGGCCAATACAACAATATCATTAAACATGTATAAAGCCTAATAAAATCATGGATCTCAAAACTCCTTTAACAAATTCATGGTTGATGATTTTTAAAATCATAATTGGGTGTTTTCAACAAGACCATGTAGTTTTAAGATTAACCCCACGTACCTCAATTTAGAAATTTGATGGATGATTCTTGAAGCCTATGGTTTGGGGATTCCAAATCTTCAATCAATTTCAAAAATCCACGGTTGAATCTTGAGTTAATTGGGTTTTTAGTTTAAAATCCTAGAGAGTGTTCTTGTGAATTTTTGAAGAACATATGAATAATGTGGTCACTTGGGAGTATAATCTCGTGTTTAAGATGATAAGGGGTGAAAAATACCTAATATACCCTTAATGAGACGAAATAAAATATAACTGAAAGCCCGATTTTATGGGCCACCGCGATGCGCCACTATTGTGGTGGCTTACTGGAAATTGATGAATGGGATTCTTGGGGTCACCGCGACGCAGGGCCATCGCGTTGTCCCACTGGTTGGGACCTGGATCGCGCTAGGCTACTGGAATTTGATAAATGTTAAAGAAACCCCTTCCGCAACACACCAAGCACCAAAATGATGGTGTTTTACGAATAGGACTTAAATTTAGCCATAACTTCTTGCCCGGATATCGGATTTGGGCAAATCTTATACCGACGGAAATCTCATTCAATTTTCCACTTGATAGAGACTCAAAATTAAAGAAATTCTATATGGTTTAAACTTTACTCACTTAGGAAGTAAAAATAAATGAGACTAACGCATGAACATTTAGCTGGGTGGTACAATTTAATAATAATTTTACAATTTTAAAACTAATTAATTTATTCTATATTTTATATTTCTAAAACATAATTAATAATTACATACAGAATATTAAGTTTTGGTGTTCATAAACGAAAAAAGTTGTTGAACTTTGAACTTGACAGGAGAAAGTTAACACGCAAAGAATAGATTGACATTATTGTATCATATTGATTTCAGGTACAGGGAGCATTATGATAAATTTTCGAGCTTCAAAAAATCATGAAACTTCTATAACGAAAGAAACTCACCTACTGTGGAGCATGGTACTAGTGCAACAATTGGTCGTGTAAGAACTATGACCTATGCCGCACATAGCTCTGGAATCATCTACAAAACACTAGAATCCCGTTTCAACATTGTGGTACCAAATGTTTTCGTAACTTATTTCTCGAATGGGAGTGCAACAACATTGTTGGATAATGGAACTAGACTTTATCATGTTTTCATTATTCCAAGAAGTTCGTTTTCCCACTAAATTCCAACAGGAATGCTAACAAATAGATTGACTCATGTCGCGCATCTTACCAGTTTCTCTGTACCGTCATTGATTCTTTTGATATTTATATTATTCTTTTATATATAAATACTTACTCAAAATTCTATTTAATAATATTTTTACTATTTTGTAAAATCATATATATAACTTGAATCAACGCAAACGTGCAATGCACGTGCTTAGAAACTAGTCTAGTATCGATTAAAAGATAGTTAATTGTTTTTAAACTTATATACTTTATTTTATAATCTCATATTTCTAAAACATAATTCATAATTACACACTGAATAATAAGTTCATGCGTTCTTCAACGAAGAAAGCTGTTGTAGTTGGAACTCGGCTAAAGAAAGTGAACAAGCAAAAAATAGATTGAAAGCATTATATCATTGTGATTTCAGGTACAGGGAGCATTGTGATAATTTTTTGAGTCTCATTAAATCATGAAATTTCTATAAGGAAAGAAACTCACCTATAATGGAGCTTGGTACTTGTAATACTCCGAAAAAATTTTCGTTGAAATTTTGTGCGTAAATGTGTTGGGTTCTATCTTCTAGAATGAATTATAAATTTTTTGTGAAGAATGTCTTAGATTATGAACCACCATTGCGTAGAGTATCGAATAATCTTTAAAACGATATATGTATCATCCAACACAGACACCCGAACGATGAGTTATGAACATTCTAATCGAACCGTGAATAGTAGTGAACAGTAAAACGTGCAGGAAAAAGTACTGAGGTCTGGCGTATTTTTGCTCCAAATTTAAATAATCATAACTCCTTGTACATAATGATCTGGGTGATCTACTATATATCAACAGAAATCCCTGCGAGTCCTCTTTCCAATGAAATTAGTTTCATCCAATTTTTCTATCGGAGCAAAAAGTTATGGTCGATCTACTTCAGCCTATCAAAAGAAAATTTTTGGGTCAACTTCAAATGATCAT
The DNA here is from genome assembly GCA_030864225.1 of Capsicum baccatum var. pendulum. Lineage (NCBI taxonomy): Eukaryota > Viridiplantae > Streptophyta > Magnoliopsida > Solanales > Solanaceae > Capsicum > Capsicum baccatum. The sequence goes on from CM061551.1 coordinate 177,296,915, forward strand.
AACTCCTCGTACACAATGATCTGGGTGAGATACTATATATCAACGGAAATATATGAGAGTCCTCTTTCTAATGAAATTGGTTTCATCCAATTTGGATATCAGAGTAAAACGTTATGGTAGATCTACTTCAGACTATCAAAATAGTCCACCAAAGGACAGATTCTAGAATTACTTGATTTTTAGGGGCAGTTTGGTCATTCCCCTCACCCAAAATCCATCCAAACCCTATAATAAAGCCTATTAAAAACATTATATGTTATATTTCATCAAATTCCCTCAAAAAGTAAACCCTAAGCTCCTACATCCAACTTCAAGAACCTCCAAAGTTCACCATTAATTCTGCAAATCTATTCAAGATTCCAAGTTCCTAGTTCAAGAACTCCAAGAACCATCATTCAAAGGCACGATTAATATCTCAAAAACGATTATCGATCTAAAGTTCATCATTCAAGGTATGTGGGGTTTTTCAACAAGAACTCTCTTTCGTTTTTGTGCCCAAAAGTAATTTTCTTTACAAAGACTTGATTTTTACAAATTTGAAGCATGAACCCATATCTTATGATGATTATTATGAAATCTTGATGTTTATGGTTTTGAAAGATGAATTTACATGTGTGAAGATATAAAGCATGAATCTTGAACAATATTTGTCATGATTTTGATATTTGGGTCATGAATCCCCATTGGAAATTGTGAATTTTTTTTTGAGAAAGTGTGTTATAAGTACGTTGATGTTGAATATTTGAGATATTTTGAATGATTTGATCTTTTGGTATTAATGGAGTTGTTTTGAACTCAAGTGTGAAAGAAATACACAACGTGGTTGATTTTGATAGATGGGAAGCATGATGGCTCCCGATATATATTTATATATTACTGAAATTATTTTGTTATGGATTGTCTTTGAAATGATCTGAGCTAAGTCCGGGAGAAATGTTTAGCACCGAGTGGTAGGTATAAAGCGACCTTACTTCCCTAGAACTACGTGCCCCCAAAGAAGTGAGCCTGAGGCTAATTTATATAGTGATCACTAGTTTGTGTGGATTTGATATCGATAGTCCTACTCTGATGGCAAGGATAGGACGACTCTCCCCAACGTGGGTTGTACGTTGGACTCCATGTAGCTCACATGGTTTATGTCGGTTATAGGATCTCCCAGTGTGTGTGTGTTTCCTTGTGTCTATATTGAATGGTGAAGTGATTTGAAAGTGGAATTGTGAAAGTTATTCTTTCAAAAGATTTAAATGATATTTACATTATGAGAATTGATATTCTTGATGAACTGAAAGTGATTTACAAATTATATGGTGACTCACATGTGTTATTGTACTTATTTCATCCTCTCATGATTGTGATGATTTTTTTCGGGCTATGTGAGTCTTTCATACATCCTGCATATTTCTTATAAATATTAGTGATGATGATGTTTATACAATTACATACACCCCCATATACTTGGTTACTTTCCATGATACTGACCCATATCTTTGGATGTGGGCTGCATTTTCTCAGAATGTAGGTTCAAATGCTTAGTTCTAGGTTCAACAACGATTATTCGAGCACGCTGTTCTACATCCTCTATTATAGTGAGTCCTTATATTCCGAGGACGTGATGTCTGATGTTGGTTTCACGAAATCATTTACATTTGATAACTGAGTCTGAGTCAGTTGGGCCATGTCTCAATGGCTCGCTAGTTTTATTGATTTTCTAAGAGGCTTGTCAGACTAGTATAGATGTTGGGAGTAGACTAATAAGTCGTATTTTGTTATCTTTCTAAAAAAAAATTATTCTTGGATGATGATTACTCTGTTGATATTTGAGGGTTATTTATGGAAACCCCATAGATTTGTGTTGAATTGAATGAAAATGGCTCAAAGGGTTAGCTTGGGGCTACTCGTAGCCTCAAGCACCGTGTGACGCTTCGGGACCCATTTTCTGGGGCGTTACAAATTGGTATATGAGCCTAAGGTTTTAATGTGTCCTAGGGAGTCTGACAAGCTGCGTTAAGTAGAGTCTTGATCATCGGTGTGTAGCGCGCCACATCTATGAGCAAGAGGCTACAAGACGTTTTAGGAAAAAGTGTGATTCTTTCTTTCAGAAGTCTATCGTGCTTAAAGTATCTCTCTCTGCTATTGATTCGTGCTCTCCTCTTTCAGAAATATGCCTCCACATCGAGCAAAAAGAAATAATGATGGTCAGTAACCTCAACCCGCTGACCCATTGAATGAAAATGTGTCTCATGCTAAATTTTGGGCAGTCTTTCAAGCGCTGGCCCAAGCTGTTACTGCAAATGTTCAGGCTAACCCGGCCTCGGCTCCACAGCAGCAGGGAGGTGGTTCAGCTTCTTCCAGGATCCGTGACATCATGCGGATAAATCTGCTGAAATTCCATGGGTCCAAGTCTGATGAGGATCCACGGTTGTTTTTAGAGGAGGTGCGGAAGATTATTCAGGTGATGCATGTATCTGAGGAGCATAGTGTGGAGTTGGCTGCGTATAGGTTGAAAGATCTTTCTTATGACTGGGTTGTTACTTGGAGGAAAGGTAGAGGTGAGGGAGCTGTCCCTACAACTTGGCAAGAGTTCCAGGATGTATTCCTGGATAAGTTTTTTCCTTTGGAGATGAGGGAGGCGAAGGTGGAAGAGTTTATGAACCTGCGATAGGGCTCTATGACTGTTAGGGAGTACTGTCTAAAGTTCAATTAGTTGGCCAAGTATGCAAATAACTTAGTGGCTGATAATCGGGCTAGTATGAGTAAGTTTGTGACTGGAGTGTCTAGTTATGTGGTTAAGGAGTGTAGGTCTGCTATGCTGAATAGTGAGATGAATCTTTCTAGGCTGGTGACTCATGCCCAATAGATTGAGGTAGACAAGATTAAGGAGAGAGATAGAATGAGAGAGAATAAGAGAGCTAGGTTTGAGCAATACAGACAGGGTCAGACTAGATCGTAGGGAGGGAGTCGCCCTCAATATCAGGATCGTTCATCTATGTCAGCACCGACATCTACTTGTGATCCCATGCCTAGAGGTAGGCAGGAGCAAGGTAGTTGTTCATATGCATATAGGTCCCAGTACAGTGCTGGCAGTAAGCCAAATCATCCTCTATGTCCTAAGTGTGGTAGGGCTCATTCGGGTGAGTGTTGGGGTGAGAAAAGAGGTTGTTTCCGGTGTGGTGACATGGGTCACAGAGTTAGAGATTGTCCACAGGATGGACAAAGGAGTCGTGACATTCGCCCTCAGACCCAGACTCAGACTGTTAGTGGTCCAGTTCCAGCGAGTCGCCCAGCCCCAGCTCATGGCGCCTCTCCTAGCAATACTGGCGGGTAGCACCAGAATAGATTCTATGCTTTACCATCCCGCCAGGAATAGGAGGACTCTCCCGATGTTGTTACTGGTATGCTTCGTATATTTCAGTTTGATGTGTATGCTTTGTTGGATCCTGGATCCAATTTCTCATATGTTACACCTTTGATTGCTGTGAATTTTGAAATGAGTCCTGAGATTATTCCTAAGCCTATCCTAGTTTCTACCCCAATGGGTGATTCGATTGTTGCCCAGAAAGTGTATAAAAAGTGTCCTGTTACCATTCTGCATAGAGTCTTATTGGCTGATTTGATTGAGTTAGACATGATAGATTTTGATGTGATTCTGGGTATGGACTGGCTGTATTCTTCTTATGCCTCTATTGATTGTCGGACCCGAGTGATCAAGTTTCAGTTTTTAGGTGCATCCATGTTTGAGTGGTGGGAATTCGGTGTCACCTAAGAGTCATTTTATCTCTTACCTCAAATCTAGAAAGCTTATTTCGAAGGACTGTATTTACCATTTGGTTAGAGTCAAAGACACTAAGTCTAAGACTCCAACTCTCCAGTCTGCTAATGTCGTCAATGAGTTTTCTGATGTCTTTTCGGATGATCTTCCAGGGATACCTCCTGATAGAGAGATAGAGTTTGGGATTGATCTTCTTCCCGATACTCAGCTCATTTCTATTCCTTCTTACCATATGGCCCCTGCAGAACTTAAGGAGTTGAAAGAGCAACTCAAAGATCTACTAGATAAGGGTTTCATAAGGCCCAGTATTTCTCCTTGGGGTGCTCCTGTGTTGTTTGTGAGAAAGAAAGATGGCTCTTTGTGTATGTGCATTGATTACCGCCAACTGAATAAAGTCACCATAAAAACTAAGTTTCCCCTTCCGAGAATAGATGATTTGTTTGACCAATTGCAAGGTGCAAGTTATTTCTCAAAGATAGACCTTCATTCCGGCTATCATCAACTCAAAGTTAGGGAGTGTGACATCCCAAAAACCGCTTTCCGAACTCGTTATGGCCATTTTGAGTTTCTTGTTATGTCTTTCAGGTTAACTAATGCCCCAGCAGCTTTCATGGACCTCATGAATCGAGTGTTCAGACCATATCTGGATATGTTTGTCATAGTGTTCATCGATGATATACTGGTGTACTCTCGTAGTGAGGATGAACATTCTGATCATCTCCGAACTATCTTACAAACCCTTAGAGATCACAAGTTGTTTGCCAAGTTCAGTAAGTGTGAGTTTTGGCTAAGGTCAGTTGCTTTTTTGGGATTATTTCTTCCGAGGGTATTAGAGTTGATCCCCAAAAGACCGAAGCTATTAGAAATTGGCCTAGACCTATTTCTCCGACTAATAGCCAAAGTTTCTTGGGTTTAGCTGGCTATTACTGCTGTTTTGTTGAGGGTTTCTCCTCTATAGCATCTCCTATGACTCGGTTGACCCAAAAGAAAGTGAAGTTCTTGTGGTCCGAATCTTGTGAGAAGAGTTTTCAGGAGTTGAAGACTCGACTTACTTCAGCCCCTATTTTGACTTTGCCTGATGGTGTTGATGGTTTTGTGGTGTACTATGATGCTTCGAGAGTTGGGTTGGGTTGCGTATTGATGCAGAAGGGTAAAGTGATAGCTTATGCTTCTAGACAGTTGAAACCCCATGAGAAAAATTACCCCACCCATGACCTTGAGTTGGCTGCTGTTGTGTTTGCTTTGAAAATTTGGAGACACTATTTGTATGGTGTCTATGTTGATGTTTTCACTGATCATAAGAGTTTACAGTATGTGTTTACCCAGAGAGAATTGAATCTTAGGCAGTAACGATGGTTATAATTGTTAAAGGACTATGATATGAGTGTGTTGTACCATCTGGGCAAGGACAATGTTATGGTAGATGCCCTAAGTAGAGTGTCCATGGGTAGTGTTTCGCATGTGGTAGAAGGTAAGAAAGAGTTGGCTCGTGATGTACATCGTTTGGTTAGATTGGGGGTTAGGTTGTTTGACTCTGTTGAAGGTAGTATAGGGGTTCAGAGTAGTTTCGAATCCTCCTTGGTTTCGGAAGTGAAGGAAAAGCAATACTTAGATGCTAGTTTGGTTAGACTGAAGGAGTCAGTCAAGGACCAAAAAGTAGAGGTTTTCTCCCAAGGGGGAGATGGTGTGTTGAGATTGCAGGGTAGATTGTGTGTCCCGAATGTTGATGATATGAAACAGAGGATTATGGATGAAGCGCACGGGGCGCGATATTCTATTCATCCTGGTGCCACCAAGCGAGACTTGCAGAAAATCTATTGGTGGAGTGGCATGAAGAAAGATATAGCAGCGTTTGTAGATAAGTGTGCAACATGCCAATAGGTTAAGGTTGAACACCAAAGACCTGGTGGTATGATGAAAGAGTTTAGTATTCCCTCCTGGAAGTGGGAAGAGATAAATATGGACTTCGTGATTGGTTTACCTCCTTCCCGACGCCATCATGATTCCATTTGGGTTGTGGTTGATAGGTTGACTAAGTCTGCTCATTTCTTGCCTGTTCATACTTCATATAGTGCTGAGGATTACTGTAACACCCCGTATTCAAGTAAATGTATTGGCGTATTCAAGTACGTGTATTGGTCTTATTTATATGGAATTAATTTATTTATTTTATTTATACCGGAATTTGCCCGTCGATGGCTCCATACGAAGGTTATTGAATAAGCTTTCCAAAGATATAAATATTTCCAAAAACGGATAAGTTTCGGATATAATCGAGCACGTTCGAAACTATAAAACGGTGGCCGGGATATGGTGAATAGTAAATGTGCAGGAAAATTTCCAGCACACAAACTACTGAGGCCTGCCAGTTTTTTGGGTTAACTTTGAACGATAATAACTCCCTTAATATAATGAACTGGGAGATCTACTACCTATCAAAAGAAAGATCTTTGAGTCTTCTTTCCAATGCAATTGGTTTCATCCAAATACAACATCTGAGTAAGGAGTTATACTCGTTTTACTTCAGCCTCTCAAAACAGATTTTTAGGGTCAACTTCAAATGATCATAAGTCCTTGTACAGGACGAACTGGGTGGCCTACTTTATATGAAATGAAATCCCTTTGAATTATCTTTCCATAGATACCAATTTCACCCAAATACGATATCGGAGCAAAGAGTTATGGCCGATTTACTTTAGCCTATCAAAGCAGTCCACCATGGACAGATTCGGATTTACTTAAAATTTTAAGGGCAATATGGTCATTTTCCATCACCTCATGGACGAAAATTGGTCATTATATACATATACTTAGCCTCATATCCATCATTTTTATCCAAATTATTGAAGAATAAGGAAACCCTAGCCTAAGTTCAACTCCAATTATCTTGTGATTCAACCGTAGAAAATCCAAATTGATTCCGTAGTTGTGTTCACCGTCTCGAGGGCTTCGAGAAGCATCCCTTATTTGTGCCAACAGGACTTCGAAATCAAAAGGGCCATTTTATGGTAAGGATGTAAATTATGTTGGTGTTATTTATATGGATATGTATATATATGCATGTGAGCATAAGAAGTATGTTATTTGATTGTTGTTGAAAGATGATTGGAAATGATGTTGGATTATTCTTGTGCATGGTTGGATTATGTTGAATTGTGAAAGGATTTGGTGTGATGATGTGGTATTGAAATGATGATTATATATATATATATACACATAAACCTATTGTTCAAGTTGGTTTTTGGAATGCCTTGCAAATATTGGTTGTATGGAATTATGAAAGAGAATTGTGGTGTTGGGTTGCTAATACTAGATGCCAAACATTTCATTGTAGATAAGTGATTTGTAAAGGCGGGAAGTTGTGTTGAATTGGTATCCGAATCTACAACGAGGTATGTAAAGCATACTCTAACAATGTTCTTTGACATGAAAACACCAATGTTCCATCAAGTAAGATTCCGAGGTTGTCCAAAAACATGCATTGTTCTACATTACCAACGAAGTTGTTTCCATTCTATAAAGTGTCAAAATGTTTCGTTGATATACCAAAAGGCTCCTATTTCATTGTTGTGATATTGATGATTCTGGAACACATTGTTGATGTACCAATGAGTCTTTATTACATCGTTATTGTATAGAAGGTCTATTACTTGGTTCCTATTGATGTATCATTGTTTCAAAGTATCAAAAATGTGGTGGCGGCCGAAATAACAATCTCAAAGATTAATTGAACTAAGTGATGGAAGTTCTCTCTTATCGGGTGGTATACCAGGGGCATAAGCCTAGCATGGGTCGATCCCTATTTATGTGTTTATGGATGGTATCCCAGGGGCATAAGCCTAGCATGGGTCGATCCCTATTTATGTGTTTATGGGTGGTATCCCAGGGGCATAATCCTAGCATGGGTCGATCCCAGTTGATATGTACTGGAGGTAGCCTAATGGTCACAGTACAGTACAGTAATGATTACAAAGATGATAAGAACGAAGGTAAAGTGATTGAATAAATGCAATGTACAGGTTGTCACAAGTTTAAGTAAGTGTGGTTCACTCCTATTATGCTTTATTCACTTGTTTCTGATTTCTATTGAGCTCCTATATCATATGTGATTATCTACAGCTTTACATACTCAGTACATATTTCGTACTGACGTCCCCCATGGGGACCTGCATTTCATGCTGCAGGCACAGGTACCTCAGCTCATACACCGCACAAGTAGGAGCCAGGTCATACAGCTATTGTTGGTGAGCTCCAGTTTGCTTTGGAGCTTTCCGAGTCGGTTCCTTATGTTTTGTTATTGTACAGGAGTCATGTGTGGGCGGGGGTTTGTCCCGACCCTAGTTATGTCATGTATATCCTAGAGGCTTTGTAGACATAAGAAAGGGTAAAGTCATGGAAGTTTATATAGTGATGTTATATTTGTATATGTGGTGGCCCAGACGGCCAAGTAATATATGTATATATATATTTGTGCATGTTGTGCTGATATAGGTAATTAGACCCTTCTATATGCAACGAAGTGTTGTCCAAATTTTTGGTGACATGTAAGTGAAAGTACAGGTATTTGAACGGGTTCTCCCGGGCCTTCTCGGCTTTGGGTGCCAGTCCGGCCCGATGGGATTTTGGGTCGTGAAAAAAGTGGTATCAGAGAGGTTCGTCCTAGTGAGTCTACAAAGTCGTATCTACATAGAGTCTTGTTTATCGGTGTGTTGTGCGCCACATCTATAAACAGGAGGCTATGGACATTTAGGAAATTGTTTCTTTTCTTCAGATCATAGATCGTGTCATAGAGTTTATATAGCAAATGAAGTCATAGTTGACCACTGAATCCATTTGTTTCTCTTATTACAGTAAGAATGCCGGATACCGAAAGTAAGAATACCGGCGAGCGGGTAGATGTGGCTGCCGAAGAAGGAACTAGTAAGTCACCACCTGCACAAGTTAATCAGAGCGAAGCTCAAGCTGAGCGGGTATCTGAAATGTCTTCCACTCCAGATGAAATAAGGGGGAGGCGAACCACATTCACAGAACCACTTGTTAATGCTGCTGATCAGGATATGAGGGATGCAGTACAACTGTTGACCCGGATTATTGCCGGTCAAGTCCAAGGTCAAGCTATTCCTGCCGCGGGTTCTAGTGGTACTGATAGGGCGGCTAGTCTTCGGACGCAAGATTTTCTTAAGATGGATCTGCCTACTTTTACCGGATCCGATCTTAATAAAGATCTGCAAGACTTTATTGATCAGATCCAAAGGGCCCTAGAGGTGATGCATGTATCGGGTAGAGAGACAGTGGAGTTAGCCGCGTATAGATTCAAAGGTGAGGCTATATATTGGTATGAAGACTGGAAACAGTCAAGGGGCATTGATGCACCCCCAGCTACTTGGAAAGAGTTCAAAGAGGCATTTATTGATTATTATCTTCCATATGAGACTCGTCAGGCCCGTGCGGATTAGTTCTTAAATCTTCGACAGGGTAATACAAGTGTAAGGGAGTATAGTCTTCGATTTAATTCCTTGTCCAGATATGCTCCTAATGTTATAGCTACGATGGATGACAGAGTTCATCGGTATGTGAATGGATTAGATCCGTATTTGGTTAGGGATTGTACTATTGCTGCACTGAATAAAGACATGGATATATCTAGGATCCAAGCATTTGCACAGAAAATGGAAGATCAGAGGCAAAGAAAAATAACACAAAAATTTGAAAGCGGATCTTCTAAGAGGGCTAGATCTACAGGGCAGTTTATGGTGCCACAGGGAGGTTTTAGACCTCAATTTTCTGCTAGACCACCTAGGCCCTTATTTTCTTATTCTACAGCTAGTGCTCCACCACAGCATCAGGGGTTCAGAGGCAGTCAATTTGGGCAAAGAAGTGAGGGTCATAGTTCGCGATCTGTGGGTTATCATGGGCAAGGGAATATAAGCTAATCGAGACCTCCTCGAGAGACATGCAATAAATGTAGAAGGTATCATTTGGGCGCATGTCGGCTGGGGACCAATGTTTGCTTTTGGTGCGGTATGTCGGGGCATATGATGAGTGAATGCCCACGAAGGGACATAGGGGGTATGGCACGGCCTACGGGGTCATTTGTTGCATCATCATCATCGATGCCTTATTCAGAAAGGGGTGCACAACCAATGGGTCGTGTTAGAGGTGATAAAGGAGCCACGGGTTCTAGCGGGGCTCAAAATTGTACATATGCTCTAGTGGATCGACAGAATTTAGAGGCTTCCCCAGATGTGGTTACGGGTACGTTGTCTATCCTTTCATTCGATTTATATGCCTTAATTGATCCTGGTTCTACATTATCTTATATTACTCCATTGGTTGCTAGAAAGTTCAAAAGAATACCCGAACTATTATTTAAGCCATTTGAAGTATCCATACCGGTTGGGGAATCTATTATAGCTAGAAGGGTTTATCGAAACTGCATAGTAACTGTTTGTGGTCGTGATACGATGGCTGATCTTGTAAAGTTAGAAATGGTAGATTTTGATGTTATAATGGGTATGTACTGGTTGGCGTCTTGTTATACCACAATTTATTGCTGCACGAAAAAGGTATATTTCCATTTTCCAAATGAATCAGTCCTTGAATGGAAAGGTGGAATTAGCGCGCCAAGAGGTAGATTTATTTCTTATTTTAAGGCAAGAAGAATGATTTCCAAGGGATACATATATCATTTAGTTAGAGTAAGGGATACAGAAGCGGAGCCACCAACTCTTCACGTTGTTCCGGTGGTAAATGAATTTCCTGAAGATCTTCCAGGTTTGCCTCCTGAACGAGAAGTAGAGATTGGTATTGATGTAATACCAGGCACCCAACCAATCTCCATTCCGCCGTATAGAATGGACCCAGCAGAATTGCAAGAATTGAAAGAGCAATTGAAAGATTTGCTAGAGAAGGGATTCATAAGGCCTAGTATGTCCCCCTGGGGAGCACCAGTGTTATTTGTGCGCAAAAAGAATGGCTCGCTAAGGATGTGTATTGATTATCGGCAATTGAATAAGGTGACTATTAAGAATAAATATCCTCTCCCAAGAATTGATGATTTATTTGATCAGTTACAGGGCGCCAAGTGTTTTTCTAAGATTGATTTGAGGTCAGGTTACCACCAAGTGAGGGTCAAAGAGAAGGATATACCCAAGATAGATTTCCGAACACGGTATGGTCATTATGAGTTTCTAGTTATGTCATTTGGGCTAACAAATGCACCTGCAGCTTTTATGGATTTGATGAATAGGGTGTTTAAGCCATTCCTGGATGTATTTGTGATAGTTTTTATAGATGATATTCTAGTTTATTCTAGATCAGAAGAGGACCATGCCAATCACTTACGACAGATATTGCAAACTCTTCGTGATTGTAAGCTTTATGCAAAGTTCTCTAAATGTGAGTTTTGGTTAAAGTCGGTGGCATTTTTGCGTCATATTGTATCTAGTGAAGGGATAAAGGTTGATGCTCAAAAGATAGAAGCTGTGAAGAACTGGCCAAGGCCCACAACGCCTACGGAGATTCGTAGTTTTCTCGGGTTGGCTGGTTATTATAGAAGGTTTGTTAAAGACTTTTCTTCCATTTCAGCACCCTTAACCAAGCTAACCCATAAACCATCCAAATTCCAATAGAATGATGCATGTGAGAAGAGTTTTCAAGATTTAAAGAACAAGTTGATTTCTACACCCGTGTTGGTACTTCCAGAAGGCACCGAAGGGTATACAGTGTATTGTGATGCTTCTAGAATTGGTTTAGGATGTGTATTGATGCAGCATGGTAAGGTAATAGCATATGCTTCTAGACAATTGCGTCCACATGAGAAAAATTATCCTACACACGATCTTGAGCTAGCAGCAGTTATTTTTGCTTTAAAGATATGGCGCCACTACTTATATGGGGTTCATGTTGATATATATACTGACCATAAGAGCTTGCAATATATTTTTAATCAGAAGGATCTAAATTTAAGGCAGCGGAGATGGGTTGAACTATTAAAGGACTACGATGTTGATATCTTATACCATCCATGGAAAGAAAATGTGGTAGCTGATGCATTAAGTCGTAAGGCTATGATGGCGCCTATAGAAAGGCAAGGGATGGTTAAAGATCTTCATCAGTTAGCTATTTTAGGAGTTCGCCTTCTTGAAACTCCGAATAAAGAGCTTATCGTATATAATGCTGCGGAATCTTCATTAGTAGCTGAAGTGAAAGAGAAGCAATATGCAGATCCTATTTTATTACAGCTTAAGGAGAACGTTCAGAGTGGTGCGACCAAGGCATTTGAGCTTACGCGAGAAGGAGTACTTCAGTGCCAAAACCGATTGTGTGTGCCGGATGTAGACTGGATAAGAAAGAAGATTATGATAGAGGCACATTTTTAAAGGTATTCCACTCATCCAGGATCAACCAAAATGTATCAAGATTTGAAAGATATGTATTGGTGGAATGATATGAAGAAGAGCATTGCAGAATTTGTAGCTGAATGTCCAAATTGTCAAAGAGTTAAAGTTGAGCACCAAAAACCCAGAGGCTATATGCAATGCATAGATCTTCCAATTTGGAAGTGGGACATGATCAACATGGATTTTGTTACAGGTTTGCCTCGTACAGCTTGGAAATTTGATTCTATATGGGTGATTGTGGATAGGCTTACTAAATTCGCACATTTCTTACCCGTTAAGACCACTTACACAGTTGAAGAATATTCGAAGCTGTATGCTAAAGAAATAGTCCGATTACATGGAGTGTCAACTTCCATGATATCGGATCGGGGAACTCAATTTACCGCAAACTTTTGAAAGTCTTTCCAACGGAGTTTGGGAACACAAGTGAATCTGAGTACAGTTTTTCACCCTTAGACGGATGGACAAGCAGAGCGCACCATTCAAACACTTGAAGATATGCTACGAGCATGTGTTATAGATTTTAAAGGCAGCCGGGATGATCATTTACCTCTTATTGAGTTTGCCTACAATAATAGCTATCATTCAAGTATCAAAATGGCACCATATGAAGCTTTATATGGGAGAAAGTGTAGATCACCAATAGGATGGTTTGAAGCGGGTGAAACTCTTATGTTAGGACCGGATCTTGTGTATCAAGCCATAGAAAAAGTCAAGGTGATTCAGCAACGGTTGAAAATGGCTCAAAGTTGACACAAGTCATATGCGGATAGTAGAAGAAGAAAGCTAGAGTTTTCGTTAGGAGATTGGGTATTTTTGAAGGTATCGCCAATGAAAGGGGTGATGAGATTTGGCAAGAAAGGAAAGTTGAGTCCACGATATATAGGCCCGTATAAGATTATTCGAATACGTGGGCAAGTTGCTTATGAATTAGAGCTACCCCAGGAACTCTCATCAGTGCATCCAGTATTTCATGTATCGATGCTTTGAAAGTGCATCGGAGATCCGTCCCTTATTACTTCTACTGAAGATGTGCAAGTAATAGAAGATCTTACCTATGAGGAGATGCCTATTGCTATATTAGATCGTCAAGTTAAGAAGATGAGAAATAAAGAAGTAGCATCGGTGAAAGTACTTTGGAGAAATCAACAAAGGGAAGAGATTACATGGGAAGCTGAGGAAGCAATGAAATCTAAGTACCCTCGTTTGTTCAAATATGAAGAGGAAGTTCAAGAAACGGAGTTAGAACATTAACAAGTAAGTTTTTGTTTATATATGCAAAGTATTTATTTGATGATGTGAATGTTAATGGTGGACTTGAACTTGTTTTGGTTGAATAACTATGCTAACATTCGAGGACGAATGTCCTAAAGGGGGGAAGGATATAACACCCCGTATTCAAGTACATGTATTGGCGTATTCAAGTACGTGTATTGGTCTTATTTATATGGAATTAATTTTTTTATTTTATTTATACCGGAATTTGCCCGTCGATGGCTCCATACGAAGGTTATTGAATAAGCTTTCCAAAGATATAAAGATTTCCAAAAACGGATAAATTTTGGATATAATCGAGCACGTTCGAAACTATAAAACGGTGGCCGGGATATGGTGAATAGTAAATGTGCAGGAAAATTTCCTGCACACAAACTACTGAGGCCTGCCAGTTTTTTGGGTTAACTTTGAACGATCATAACTCCCTTAATATAATGAACTGGGAGATCTACTACCTATCAAAAGAAAGATCTTTGAGTCTTCTTTCCAATGCAATTGGTTTCATCCAAATACAACATCTGAGTAAGGAGTTATACTCGTTTTACTTCAGCCTCTCAAAACAGATTTTTAGGGTCAACTTCAAACGATCATAACTCCTTGTACAGGACGAACTGGGTGGCCTACTTTATATGAAATGAAATCCCTTTGAATTATATTTCCAGAGATACCAATTTCACCCAAATACGATATCGGACCAAAGAGTTATGTCCGATTTACTTTAGCCTATCAAAACAGTCCACCATGGACAGATTCGGATTTACTTAAAATTTTAAGGGCAATATGGTCATTTTCCATCACCTCATGGACGAAAATTGGTCATTATATACATATACTTAGCCTCATATCCATCATTTTTATCCAAATTATTGAAGAATAAGGAAACCCTAGCCTAAGTTCAACTCCAATTATCTTGTGATTCAATCGTAGAAAATCCAAATTGATTCTGTAGTTGTGTTCACCGTCTCGAGGGCTTCGAGAAGCATCCCTTATTTGTGCCAACAGGACTTCGAAATCAAAAGGGCCATTTTATGGTAAGGATGTAAATTATGTTGGTGTTATTTATATGGATATGTATATATATGCATGTGAGCATAAGAAGTATGTTATTTGATTGTTGTTGAAAGATGATTGAAAATGATGTTGGATTATTCTTGTGCATGGTTGGATTATGTTGAATTGTGAAAGGATTTGGTGTGATGATGTGGTATTGAAATGATGATTATATATATATATACACACATAAACCTATTGTTCAAGTTGGTTTTTGGAATGCCTTGCAAATATTGGTTGTATGGAATTATGAAAGAGAATTGTGGTGTTGGGTTGCTAATACTAGATGCCAAACATTTCATTGTAGATAAGTGATTTGTAAAGGCGGGAAGTTGTGTTGAATTGGTATCCGAATCTACAACGAGGTATGTAAAGCATACTCTAACAATGTTCTTTGGCATGAAAACACCAATGTTCCATCAAGTAAGATTCTGAGGTTGTCCAAAAACATGCATTGTTCTACATTACCAACGAAGTTGTTTCCATTCTATAAAGTATCAAAATGTTTCGTTGATATACTAATGAGTCTTTATTACATCGTTATTGTATAGAAGGTCTATTACTTGGTTCCTATTGGTGTATCATTGTTTCAAAGTATCAAAAATGTGGTGGCGACCGAAATAACAATCTCAAAGATTAATTGAACTAAGTGATGAAAGTTCTCTCTGATCGGGTGGTATCCCAGGGGCATAATCCTAGCATGGGTCGATCCCTATTTATGTGTTTATGGATGGTATCCCAGGGGCATAATCCTAGCATGGGTCGATCCCTATTTATGTGTTTATGGGTGGTATCTGGTGATAGGCGAATTTACACGCCTATAGTACTATATTTTGCCCATATTTTAGCCTAGTTTTGAGAACAAATTATATATTTCATGCACTTTTAGTCCTTTTTCCTGTAAGTGAGCTAACGAACATGATTAGCAAAGTTTCAGGTATAAATGATGTAGAATTCAGCATTTTATGGGTAACTTGACACCAAAGAAAGCTTCACGAATGGAGAAAAGGAAGCTTGGACGCCTAAGGACCAAAAGTGATGAATGGAAAATCTGTCCCGAGCTAAAACAGCAATTCTGAAGACTTTGGGGACTAGCAGTAATTTATTAGGATTAGGATAATGATACATTAACCTATTACAATTGGGTTAAGTATTTCATTAGCTTAGTAGGATTTGGTTAAGTATTTCATTAGCATAGTAGGATTTGGTTAAGTATTTCATTAGCTTAGTAGGAATAGGATATGGGTCTTATAAATACCCTATTTTGCTAGAGATTTTAGACATTCTAGTCTTAACTCTCATCTTACCTTACAACTCTTCTAATCTTTCCATTAATTCTACTTTTTATTCTTCTTCTATTCATCTATTTTTCCGCAACAAGAGAAACGTTACTTGCAAGGGAAGGTCACGCCTAACGCCTACCACACCATTACTACGCGAAATCTTTATTGTGGTATAATAACAATGTCTATTGTGATTTCCTTCGCACTCATGGGTAACTAAACCTCTCTGTTGGGGTTATGGAAGCCGTATGAGATACTATCTATTTCTATGAGTTTGTGAGTTTGTGACACGTATGTTGCTTATATCATTATTCTCTTCATCTTAATCTAAATTCTTTGTAGTTGCAAATGCAAGAATACGCCAGTATAGCATTAACTTGTTCGAAAGAAAAGTTATATGTCTGGAAAAGAGATAATGTCAAGGTAGTAGGGTCCCATCCCCTATTAAAAAGTTAGTGCCGTAACTGGATTAACGTCTTGGAGAATTTGTACCATTAGATACACTTTAAGCTCGAAAGAGTTAAAGTGAAATAGTCCTTGTTTAGGTCGAAAGATGCCTGGATTTACCATCGAATACAATTCTCTATAAGCACATGCATGTCTGAATTCCGCATAACTCATAGCCAATAGAGACGTACAACTCATAAGGTGGACATAACCCTAACTCTTCAATTCTCATTGTTTTACAACCTACTAAACATTCTTTCTTTTTACTTTGCAATTTTCAGTTTTTACATTAATATTTTGGTTACACATTACAATTTCCCCTTTTTACGAGACTTGCACTAAAAATCTAGTAATCGTTGCTCACTTATTGACCAAGCTATTCCCTGAGGGATCGATACCTAACCCAGTTGGGTTCTATATTTGACTACGACCGCTTTACACTTCTACGAGAGCTGTAGATTGAGCGTTATCAAAAATTGGCGCCGTTGCCGGGGAATACAAGTGTCAATTAAGTTTGTGATAATTACTAGACCCTTTGGTCAAAGATTCTTGTACTTTTACTTTTAGTTTTTGTTTTTGTTTACTGCAGGTTTTTATTCAGTGCATGCCCCATACTCGAAGTTCTGGTCAACCGTTATTACCTATCAATCCTGAACCACAACGAATTGGCAGAATGGAGGCACAAACGGAAATCGAAAGAATGGCTGCTCAACAGGAGCAGGCGAGATTAGCTGCTCTTGCCGCCGCCTAAGTACACCAACAAAACATTGATAACCCTGGGCGAGCAACAAATCCTGACGATGAGGATTTAGGTGATGACGAGTTACTAAACCCAAGGCATGATGCTGAAATCGCAACACCTGCCAACAGAAGAGGTCGTCAAGCTCGGTTTAGGTATGATCGTCAACCCATGAAACTAGCTTTTGACGACGATGATGATGATCTTGATGGAGTCGGAGCCACAGGAGTCATTATTCCTCCACCATTAGTGCCCGGAGCCAAGTTCAACATCACAAGCACCATGATTCAGTTATTGCAACTCAAGGGATTATTTGGTGGACTAGCAGGCGATGATCCAAATATGCATCTCATCAACTTTATTTCTACATGCAAGTCGTTTGACAATCCTGGTGTTGGTCAGAATGCAATTCGATTACGTTTATTCCCATTGTCTCTATCTGGGGAGGCAACTCTATGGTTGAATGGGCTGACTCCTGATTCTATTACAAATTGGAGGCAATTGAGAGATGCTTTCCTAGAAAGATTCTTTCCGCCATCCAAAAGAGCACAATTGAGAGATGAAATCAGCAACTTTCGTCAGCTTCCAACTGAAGCCCTTCATGAAACATGGGAGAGGTTCAAGACAAAGCTAGCGAGATGCCCAAACCATCACATGACTAATGTTCACCTAATGGAGATATTATACAGAGCCTTGAATTCAATAACTAAACCAGTGGTGGATAATGCTGTTGGAGGATCTTTTATGGACCTCACCTTTGGTCAAGAAAGCAATATGCTAGATCGTATGACGAAGCAAAGTAGAGCTTGGCATACCAGGGATTCTGAGGTAGCAAGCCCCACTTTATCTATTGGCATGACTGCAGACCAAAGAAGAAGAGAAGAAGACCGTGATCAAGATATGGCACTCATGAAAACACAAGTGGATCTTCTTACAAAGAATTTATTATCAGGGAAGACCGAAAAAGTCAAAGCTATTGCGTCAAAAGGAAGAGACGAATCTGATTCGGAAGAAGAGGCCAACTACTTGAACAATCAGGGGGATTTCCGAGGGAATACCCAAGGAAACCAAGGTCGGAACTACTATGATAAATCTGGAAACAAAGACCAAGGAAGTTGGAAGAACAAGAATGAAAAGAGTGGTTTGTACATTCCCCTTGGAAGACGTGACGCCACCACATCTAATTCTGGAAGTATGGAAGACATGCTGGCTAAAATATTGAAAGGAGTGGAAGCAACAAGCGCGGGAGTAACGGAGGTAGTTAACGATTTGTCCTCTATGAAACAAATAGTTAATTCTCATTCCACTTCAATCAAGCAAATAGAGCAGCAATTGAGACAACTTTCAGCAGCACTCAATCAAAGAAAGGCTGGCACTTTACCTAGCGATACTGTACAAAACCCAAGGAATGATGGGTCATGCATGGACATTACTACCCGAAGTGGTAAGGTGCTGGAAACTTCAGCAAAAAGTAAGCAAGTGGTTGACGAAGCAGCGGATATTGATGATAAAGATAAAGGAGAAGCATCCACAGAACAAGGCCACGACGTCCATGATGTCAACCCCAATGATTTGCAACCGGAAAAAGCTGAAAAACGGAAGAAAGAGGAGAAGAAAGCCGTGGAGAGAACAATTCCATACCCACCACCACCTTTCCCTCAAAGATTGAAGAAGGTGGCGGATGACACGAAGTTCAGCAAATTCATGACTATGTTAAAGCAGCTGACCATTAATGTTCCATTGGTGGAGGCACTTGAACAAATGCCTGGGTATGCGAAATTTATGAAGGATCTTTTGACAAAGAAGCGGGCAGCAAGTTATGAGTTGAAATATGATGTTCATCACTGCAGCGCAATCGCGACCCGATCAATAGCTCAGAAGAAGGCTGACCCCGGTGCTTTCACTATTCCTTGCACCGTTGGATCTCTAAATTTTGCCAAGGCATTATGTGATTTAGGAGCCAGCATCAATTTGATGCCACTATCTATCTATAAGAAGTTGGGGTTGGGTGATCCCACCCCAACCAATATGAGGCTCATAATGGCGGATAGGTCGGTAAAACGACCTGTTGGTATCCTATGTGATGTATTGGTAAAGGTTTCTTCATTCATCTTTCCGGAAGACTTTGTTATTTTGGATTGTGAGTCAGATTCAGAAGTTCCCATAATCTTGGGGTGCCCTTTGCTTGCTACGGGAAGTGTGCTTATTAATTTGAGAGCTAATGAGCTTTCATTCCGAATAAATGACGAAGTAGTTCGCTTTGATGTTTGCAAATCAATGAAGCAACCCAAAGAGCTGAATGTATTCTCGGTGGTTGATGTTTACTTTGATGATGAGAAAGAATTACTTGAAGAGGAGCAGCTGATTGATGACCCATTGGCGACTTTGCTTATGAATGGTGAGAGTAAGGATGCTGAAAATCGTGAAGAAGCTATTTGTGCTCTATCAGGATTAGGGACATATAACCAAGCTCCCAAGAAGCTGGACCTTGATCTCAAAAATCGAACCACACCACCAGCTAAGCCATCTATTGAAGAGCCACCCACGTTAGAATTGAAGGAGCTGCCAAGTCATTTAAAGTACGCATTCTTAGGAAGCGGAAATACATTTCCAGTCATTGTGGCAGCCGATTTGGGTGAGCAACAAGTTGTAGCTCTCATTGCTATTCTACGAAAGTATATAAGAGCCATTGGATGGACCATTGCGGATATTATTGGTATTCTACCTGGGATTTGTACACACAAGATTCAGCTTGAAGAGAATTGCACACCCACCATTGAGCATCAAAGGCGTCTAAACCCACCTATGCAAGAAGTGGTGAAGAAAGAAATAATTAAGTGGTTAGACGCAGGAGTTGGGTATCCAATCTCTGTTAGTACATGGGTAAGCCTGGTACAATGTGTTCCCAAGAAAGGAGGCATGACGGTGGTCGCGAATGAAAAGAATATGCGTTATCAAAAAAGAATGAGCTTATTCCACTTAGACCCGTCACCGGATGGAGGGTATGCATGGACTACCGAAAGCTAAATTCATGGACACTCAAAGATCACTTTCCAATGCCATTTATGGACCAAATGCTAGATCGATTAGCGGAGAAAGGATGGTTTTATTTATTAGATGGTTATTCCGGCTATAATCAGATTTGTATTACTCCCGAAGACCAAGAGAAGACAACGTTCACATGCCCATATGGTATGTTTGCCTTCAAACGTATGCCATTCGGGCTAAGTAACGCACCAGCCACCTTTCAGCGATGTATGATGTCCATTTTTTTTGATATGGTTGAAGACACTTTGGAGGTATTTATGGACGATTTTTCAGTTGTTCGTGAGTATTTTGAAGCGTGCTTGGCAAACCTAAGCATGGCATTGGAAAGATGTGTAGAATTCAACCTAGTGCTGAATTGGGAGAAGTGCCACTTTATGGTAAAAGAAGGTATCGTTCTTGGGCATAAAATCTCCGAATGAGGAATTGAGGTGGATCGAGCGAAAATTGAAGTTATTGAGAAGCTGCCATCCCCAATCTCTGTGAAAGGTGTTCGTAGTTTCCTCGGTCACGCAGGTTTCTATAGACGGTTTATCAAAGACTTCTCCAAAATTGCTAGTCCATTGTGCAAACTCTTGGAGAAAGATGCAAAGTTTGACTTCAATGAAGATTGTGTGAAGGCATTCGAATGCCTCAAAGAAAAACTAATTGAAGCCCCTATCATGGTAGCACCAGATTGGTCTCTCCCGTTCAAAGTCATGTGTTATGCTAGTGGGGTAGCCGTTGGTGCTGTACTTGGACAAAGAAAGGAGAAGCTATTTATCCTATCTACTATGCGAGTAAGGTCCTGAATGAAGCCCAAAAGAACTACACTGTCACAGAACAAGAGCTCCTAGCGGTTGCGTATGCGTTTGAGAAGGTCCGAGCTTATTTGTTGGGTACCAATGCCAAAGACAAGGTGCTATTTCGAAACACCATGAGATGCCCATGTCAAAAATCCTTGAAGTAGAGCTCTTTGACGTATGGGGTATTGATTTCATGGGTCCATTCGTAAATTCGTTTGGAATGAAGTACATCCTAGTTGCTGTAGCTTATGTCTCAAAATGGGTTGAAGCTGTAGCGTTGGCCGACAATGAGGGAAAGCGTGTTGTAGCATTCTTAAAGAGAAATATCTTCTCTCGCTTTGGAGTACCACGTACTATTATAAGCAATGGAGGATCTCACTTTTGCAACAAGCTATTCAAATCCGTGTTGGCAAAATATGGTGTCAAGCAACATAAGGTAGCCACGCCTTATCACCCACAAACTAGTGGCCAAGTAGAGGTTTCCAACCGAGAGATCAAGCAAATCCTTGCTAAAACGGTAAATGCTAATAGGACAGATTGGTCTCGGAAGCTGGACGATGCACTATGGGCCTATAGGACTGCATTCAAAACACCAATTGGCATGTCCCCTTATCAACTAGTTTATGGGAAGGCATGTCACTTACCCATTGAGCTTGAGCATAAGGCATTGTGGGTATTAAAGCGATTGAATCTGAATTGGGATGATGCAATGAATCTGAGATTGGAGCAACTGAACGAGATGGATGAATTCCATCTACATGCTTATGAGGGATCGGACCTATACAAGGAGCGGATGAAGAAGTATCATGATCAGCGGATTGTTCGACGAAACTTTCAAAAGGATTATATGGTGCTTCTCTTCAACTCTAGATTGAAGATATGCCCAAGTAAGTTAAAGTCCAAGTGGTCTGGTCCATACAAAGTTATCCAAGTCTACTCGTCTGGAGTAGTTGAGTTGGAAGACACCAATGGTGTTATCTTCAAAGTGAATGGCCAACGAGTTAAACCCTATATCGGTCCTCTTGATTCAATAAATTATATGTCCATCACTTATCTCGACAAAGTCTAAGTACTCGAGGTAACTATGTCATGCCACGACAATAAATAAGGCGCTAGATGGGAGGCAACCCATCGATTATCATTTTTTTTCATTCTAGTATGTGTTTTGCTTTTGATTAATAAAAATCCAAAAAGAAGAGTCATGCCACGACCAAAACTAAGGCGCTTGGTGGGAGGCAACCCATCGTACTAATCGTTTTCATTGGTTTTGAGCAAATGTAGGTGTAAGAGGTATACAACGAGGAGATCGGTTTCAAATTTCGATTTGGATGGATTGCATGGTAAAGGTGGTAAGTTAGGAATGAAGATGCAAAAGGCTATAGATTGAGCATTGCTCATGAAAATATAGGCATCGAACATGGCTAGGCCTAGGTAAAACTAGGCCACGAACAAGGCAAGGCCTATACTATGGCCTAAGGTTTCGGAATCTAGTGTGCCATAGCATAGGCGCCGCCTATGCTCAAGTATGCCATAGCATAGGCTCCGCCTATGCTAAAGCCTTTTGTCTTTGAATCTCAAATGCAAAGTGATAGGCGCCACCTATGGTCACTAAAGGTCTTGCACTAGGCGCCGCCTATGCTCACCAAAGGCAAAGCAAAAGGCGCCGCCTATGCCAAGCATAGGCAAAGCTAAAGGCACGGCCTATGGTCACTTTTTGTCTCCAAAACCGATTTTAAATGGGTCAAAACCCGACCCAACCTTTTTCTATAAATAGGAGACTTAGTCTTGAAACACAAACACATTGAAAAACCTAACTAGGCGCCGCACATACTCTCCAAATCATCTCAAAAAATTTCCTTTTGCTCTAATTCTTCACAAGAACATCAACCAAAGGCATTAATCAAGTAAGTACTTCCTTGTTCTTCATTTATTTTTTGTAAGTACTACATTATCATGCCTATTATGAATTGCTAAATCTTGAAGAAATATTGGTGATAAGAATGTGTTTGAATTATTGATACATAACCAAGTGAGTGAACATATACGTTAGGATAATCTTAACTTGTTTTCAACTTGAATTTGATTTTGATGCATTGTTATACTACTTACAGAATTAACATAGTCATTAACATTGCATAATCTTGTCACTTGAATACTTACATGTTGGAATGACTTGTTCATCGGAATGAGACTTATAGTGGCCTGCCAACATAGGAGGTTGTGATTATTGTTAGATGCTATACCTTCATGTAATCCCTATGTAGTATTCTTGCTATATCCATCATGAAAGTATTTCAAAGATTACAAGAAGGGTGATATCTCTGGTTTGATTGTTGGAATATAGTGCCTAAAACGTATGTCGATGAAGTCTAAGTAATCGACCACTTTTACTTCACTAATTTGTATCAACAATCTAAGTGTGGGGTGGTACCCCTATTGCTTGTGTATAGATTGTATCCATTGAGATGATGCTAACATGAACATTGTTCTACGTCTCAAGTACAATGGCTCCTAAAGCAAGACAAGGCAAAGATAAGGCTACCACTTCCCAAAAAGGCAAGAAAAGAGGCCGCAAAGAGCAAGGAGAATCATCCTCAATGCAATTACCACGCCGCATGTTTGGAATAAAATGGGTTCTTGAGGAGGAAGCAAAGGAATGGTATAGGAACAACAAGGAAAGAAAATATGTTCATGTGGACTTGATAAACAAGGAAAGCCTAGCGAAGAAGGAGCCGCGCATGTTGGCCAAGATCATGGCATTACATCTTGATTTCATCTTCCGAGACATGGGAGAATGTAATCTCGATTTGACAAGAGAATTTTATGCCAACTGGTCGCCAAAAACCACAGTCAACGAGGTCAAGATTTGGGGCCAAGTTTTACAACTCAATGCAGATTTCTTCAACTCCTTTCTTGGCATGCCTTCAGTCGATCCATCACCATTCAAAGAGTTGTACAGTAGACCTCCATATAGAGCAATTCAACACACACTTTGTGGAAGTAGATCCATGGCAAGGTGGAGCAGACAAAAAGACACCGGACGACACAACACCTTCCCATATGCTCTATTGAATAGAGAAGAAAGGATATGGTTGCGTATTGTCAACTCTTGCCTCATATCAGGGACCCAGTATACCAAGATAACAAGAGATAGAGTGTGCTTGGTATACGCGCTGATGACGAATGTCCCTATCAACTTTGGGGCAATTATTCGATCCACCATGCGGAAATCCAGGCTACACAAGCGGTCCCATTTCAGTTTCGGCAACTTGTTGACTGCAATCTTGAGGAAGGAAGACATCGAAGAGGAACCGGCTGATCATAAACTCCCACACAATCCAAAGAAGGTTGACCTCACAAAGGTCAAAGATGCTGAAACCACACATGGCGTCAACCTTACTACGGCAGAGAGACATGCTCGGGATGAGAGTTTCTTTCGCCATCTTTATGGCATGACTCGGTTCACAATGATGAGTGGTGGACGTGTTCCAACTGCTGCAGAGCTCCAACAGCTGGATCATGACTATCCAATGAATGTGCATGCAAGAGAGATGTGTGGAGTAGGTACATACTTTGAGGAACCTCTTGATGACGATGTGCCGACCGATGATGAGAGACGAATTCCAGACTCCGACGTGGAGGAGAATTCTGATGATGACGACTCCTATGATGATTCCAACGAAGGGGGTATGACCCCCGACATAGAGGAGGAGTCCGACTGACCAGGTTCTTCGTATTTATTTTCAACTGAGGGCAGTGTCCCGTTTAAGTATGGGGTGGTGGTATTTGGTGGTATTTGCATGCTATACTCCTTTATCTGCATTTGCATTTATTTATGTTTGTTTGATTTGCATTTATTTATGTTTGTTTGTTTGAGTTTTTTTCGTTTTTCATTTTTTTTGTAGTTAATTTTTTACTTAGCTTTGCATGAAATTATTCTAAGAGGCAGCATGAGATTATAACAAGAGTTTGTACTAAAATCATGACTATTGAGACGTTTAGGCTCTAATTGTGACTCACTACGTGATATTGTGTGGCATAATTCCTTCAGTTGTTATGTCAAGAGTCTATACTACTCCCAATAAAGTCGACCATGTGCCTTGTGTGAGTGAGATAATAGTATATTCTATGTTTGTGGCTGATGCTAGAACTTGCCTGGTATGTATGTAAAGCGAAAATAAAGAGTGCAAGTTTAGGAGATGATTTAGGCATTTCTTTGGCAACCTGTAATTGTTTACCCTCATTCTAACCTACCCATGGACATCATCCTAGTTAAACCCTTTTGAGCCTTTAGCCTATGTTCTTTAACAGCCTCATATGTAAGCCTAATCAATTTTTTTCAAGACCATAATTTGATCCAAATTCCTAAGTGTTTTAAAGTATAAAGTCATGTGACAAAATAAGAGGAAATTGGGTGAGTATGATGCTTTAGAATGTATTGGTGCTTGAATTTGTTATGAAAAAGAAAGTGCTATCATAAGAGGTATGTTATGAAAAGAAAAAGGAAAGGAAAACTAAAAAGTTAGTTATGTTCAAAATTGAAAAAAAAAACAAAAAAGGAGAAAAAGGGTGGTAGAATAAAAGAACGTAGAAAGGTTGTTTGAAAGAAAAGTGTTAATAATACAATGTGATGTATTAAAGCGCTTAGGAACATAGTCACTATTTCTGGCCAAAGTAGTCCTACCCGTCCCTTAGCCTACATTACAACCATCAAAAGACCTATTTGATCCTAAGCTTAGTATTCTGACATTTAGTGGAGCATTACACTAAGGGCAAGCCTAAGGTCATCAGTTGCAGCATATGAATTCTTTGTGAGAGCGAGAGCAAGGATATTTCTATACCCATGTTTGAAAAATATGCTATACTTGTGAGTGATTATGGGTAATATATTGTGAGACACACATGGTTGATGAGTTTTGGGTAGTCGTGTATGATTCTTTGTACCTTAACCGTTGAATGTGAATTAACCACCATCACGAGTCTATGTTGGAGGTTGAATTGTTTCTACTAATGAGCAGAAAATTACTCTTTGTTAATGATTGCTATGCTTGTCTTGACGAATATTTTGTGTTGTTACTGTAAAACCCTAAGTTAATGTTTAGATGGACATGATAGTTTGTTCGAGGACGAACAAAGCTTCAAGTGTGGGGTGTTGATGATAGGCGAATTTACACGCCTATAGTACTATATTTTGCCCATATTTTAGCCTAGTTTTGAGAACAAATTATATATTTCATGCACTTTTAGTCCTTTTTCCTGTAAGTGAGCTAACGAAAATGATTAGCAAAGTTTCAGGTATAAATGATGCAGAATTCAGCATTTTATGGGTAACTTGACACCAAAGAAAGCTTCACGAAAGGAGAAAAGGAAGCTTGGACGCCTAAGGACCAAAAGTGATGAATGGAAAATCTGTCCCGAGCTAAAACAGCAATTCTGAAGACTTTGGGGACTAGCAGTAATTTATTAGGATTAGGATAATGATACATTAACCTATTACAATTGGGTTAAGTATTTCATTAGCTTAGTAGGATTTGGTTAAGTATTTCATTAGCATAGTAGGATTTGGTTAAGTATTTCATTAGCTTAGTAGGAATAGGATATGGGTCTTATAAATACCCTATTTTGCTAGAGATTTTAGACATTCTAGTATTAACTCTCATCTTACCTTACAACTCTTCTAATCTTTCCATTAATTCTACTTTTTATTCTTCTTCTATTCATCTATTTTTCCGCAGCAAGAGAAACGTTACTTGCAAGGGAAGGTCACGCCTAACGCCTACCACACCATTACTACGCGAAATCTTTATTGTGGTATAATAACAATGTCTATTGTGATTTCCTTCGCACTCATGGGTAACTAAACCTCTCTGTTGAGGTTATGGAAGCCGTATGAGATACTATCTATTTCTATGAGTTTGTGATTTTGTGACACGTATGTTGCTTATATCATTATTCTCTTCATCTTAATCTAAATTCGTTGTGGTTGCAAACGCAAAAATACGCCAGTATAGCATTAACTTGTTCGAAAGAAAAGTTATATGTCTGGAAAAGAGATAATGTCAAGGTAGTAGGGTCCCATCCCCTATTAAAAAGTTAGTGCCGTAACTGGATTAACGTCTTGGAGAATTTGTACCATTAGATACGCTTTAAGCTCGAAAGAGTTAAAGTGAAATAGTCCTTGTTTAGGTCGAAAGACGCCTGGATTTACCATCGAATACAATTCTCTATAAGCACATGCATGTCTGAATTCCGCATAACTCATAGCCAATAGAGACGTACAACTCATAAGGTGGACATAACCCCAACTCTTCAATTCTCATTGTTTTACAACCTACTAAACATTCTTTCTTTTTACTTTGGAATTTTCAGTTTTTACTTTAATATTTTGGTTACACATTACAATTCCCCCTTTTTACGAGACTTGCACTAAAAGTCTAGTAAGCGCTGCTCACTTGTTGACCAAGCTATTCCCTGAGGGATCGATACCCAACCCAGTTGGGTTCTATATTTGACTACGACCGCTTTACACTCCTACGAGAGCTGTAGATTGAGCGTTATCAGTATCCCAGGGGCATAAGCCTAGCATGGGTCGATCCCAGTTGATATGTACTGGAGGCAGCCTAATGGTCACAGTACAGTACAGTAATGATTACAAAGATGATAAGAACGAAGGTAAAGTGATTGAATAAATGCAATGTACAGGTTGTCACAAGTTTTAGTAAGTGTGGTCCACTCCTATTACGCTTTATTCACTTGTTTTTTATTTCTATTGAGCTCTTATATCATATGTGATTATCTACAGCTTTACATACTCAGTACATATTTCGTACTGACGTCCCCCATGGGGACCTGCATTTCATGCTGCAGGCACAGGTACCTTAGCTCATACACCGCACAAGTAGGAGCCAGGTCATACAACTATTGTTGGTGAGCTCCAGTTTGCTTCAGAGATTTCCGAGTCGGTTCCTTATGTTTTGTTATTGTACAGGAGTCATGTGTGGGCTGGGGGTTTGTCCCGACCCTAGTTATGTCATGTATATCCTAGAGGCTTTGTAGACATAAGAAAGGGTAAAGTCATGGAAGTTTATATAGTGATGTTATATTTGTCTATGTGGTGGCCCCGGCGGCCAAGTATTATATATATATATATATATATTTGTGCGTGTTGTGCTGATACAGGTAATTAGACCCTTCTATATGCAACGAAGTGCTGTACAAATTTTTGGTGGCATGTAAGTGAAAGTACAGGTATTTGAACGGGTTCTCTCGGGTCTTCTCGGCTTCGGGTGCCAGTCCGGTCCGATGGGATTTTGGGTCATGACAATTACGCTAGATTATATATTCGAGAGCTAGTCAGACTGCATGGAGTTCCCTTGTCTATCATTTCGGATAGGGGTACTCAGTTCACTTCGCAATTTTGGAAAGCTTTCCAGAAGGGTCTTGGTACCCAAGTGCTTTTGGGTTCTGCTTTTCATCCGCAGACCAATGGTCAGGCTGAGCAGATCATCCAGACCTTAGACGATATGTTTAGAGCTTGTGCACTTGACTTTAAGGGAAGTTAGGATGATCACTTACCGTTGATAGAGTTTGCTTACAATAACAGTTTCCACTCCAGTATTGGCATGGCTCCATTTGAAGCCTTATATAGAAGGAAGTGTAGATCACCCATAGGTTGGTTCGAGGTGGCTGAAGCGGTTGTAAGTAGTCCTGATTCGGTATTTGAGCTATGGAAAAAGTTAAGTTGATTGGGGAAAGGTTGAAAACTGCGCAAAGTCGTCAGAAGTCATATGCGGATGTTATAAGGAGAGACCTTGAGTTTGAAGTTGGTGACCTAGTGTATCTGAAAATTTCACCCATGAGGGGGGGTGAAGAGATTCGAAAAGAAGGGGAAGCTTAGTCCCCGTTACTTTGGTCCTTACAAAATTCTTAGTCGTGTTGGTAAGGTAGCTTATGAGGTCAAGTTGCCTTCCGAGTTGTCCTCTGTTCATCCAATATTCCATGTCTCCATGCTTAGAAAGTATATTAGCGATGCTGTGGTAGTGGATTCCTCTGTGAGTGCTGACATTCAAGAAAATCTTTCTTTTGATAAGATTCCTGTTGAGATTCTTGATTTCAGTGTTCGAAGATTAAGGAACAAAGAAGTTCCCTTGGTCAAGGTGTTGTGGCAAAACCAATCTGTTGAGGGTGCAACTTGGGAAGCTGAGGCGGATATGCGATCCAAGTACCCGCACCTATTTTCTGCGAACTCCGATCAAGCTTAAGGTACCGTTCTTTCCTAAATCATGCACTTTTGATAAAAGTTGCATCTGTTCAGCTGTCATTTATTATGTGTTTAGCTGTAGTTTCTTGAATTTATGCATTCTATGTTGCATTCGGAGTGAGAAACGATGTGGTGATGAGTCTAACGAATGGATTCAGCTGTATGCTCTATTCCCTATCTAATCTTGGCATGTCTAGAGTCATTCAAGGATGAATGTTTCTAAGGGGAGGATGATGTAATACCCCGGAAAATTTTTCGTTAAAATTTTGTGCGTAAACGTGTTGGGTTCTATCTTCTAGAATGAATTGTAAATTTTCTGTGTGGAATATCTTAGATTATGACCCACCATTGTGTATAGTATCAAATAATCTTTCCAACGATATGTGGATAATCCAAAACGGACACCCGAGTGACGAGTTATGAATATTCCGATCGAACCGTGAATAGTAGTGAACAGTAAAACATGCAAGAAAAAGTACTGAGGCCTGGCGTATTTTTGCTCCAACTTTAAACGATCATAACTCCTTGTACATAATGATCTAGGTAATCTACCATATATCAACGGAAAGATATGTGAGTCCTCTTTCCAATGAAATTGGTTTCATCCAATTTTTCTATCGGAGCAAAACGTTATGGTCGATCTACTTCAGCCTATCAAAAGTGAATTTTTGAGTCAATTTCAAATGATCATAACTCCTCGTACACAATGATCAGGGTGAGATACTATATATCAACGGAAAGATATGAGAGTCCTCTTTCTAATGAAATTGGTTTCATCTAATTTGAATATCGAAGTAAAATGTTATGGTTGATCTACTTCAAACTATCAAAACAGTCCTCCAAAGGACATATTAAAGAATTATTTGATTTTTTAGGGGCGTTTTGGTCATTCACCCTCACCCAAAATCCATCTTAACCCTATACTAAAGCCTATTAGAAGCATTATATGTCATATTTCATCAAATTCCCTCAAAAAGAAAACCCTAAGCTCCTACATCCAACTTCAAGAACCTCCAAAGTTCACCATTAATTCTGCAAATTTATTCAAGATTCCAAGTTCCTAGTTCAAGAACTCCAAGAACCATCATTCAAAGGCATAATTAACATCTCAAAAATGAATATCGATATAAAGTTCATCATTCAAGGTATGTGGGGGTTTTCAACAAGAACTCTCTTTCGTTCTTGTGCCCAAAAGTAATTTTCTTTACAAAGGCATGATTTTTATTTGATTTTTACGAATTTGAAGCATGAACCCATATCTTATGATGATTATTATGAAATCTTGATGTATATGATTTTGAAAGATGAATTTACATGTGTGGCGATATAAAGCATGAATCTTAAATGATATTTATCATGATTTTGATATTTAGGTCGTGAATCCCCATTGGAAGTTGTGTTTCTTTTTAGAAAGTGTGTGTTATAAGCATGTTGATGTTGAATATTTAAGATATTTTGAATGATTTGAACTTTTGGTCTTAATAGAGTTATTTTGAACTCGAGTGTGAAAGAAATCCACAACGTGGTTGATTTTGATAGATGGGAAGCATGATGGCTCTCGATGTATATTTATATATTACTGAAATTGTTTTGTTGTGGATTGTCTTTGAAATGATCTAAGCTAAGTTCGGGAGAAATCTTTAGCACCAAGTGGGAGGTATAAAGCGACCTCACTTCCCTAGAACTACGTGCCCCCATAGGAGTGAGCCTGAGGCTGATTTATATAGTGATCACTAGTTTGTGTGGATTTGATATCGATAGTCCTAATCCGATGGCAAGGATAGGATGGCTCTCCCCAACGTGGGTTGTACGTTGGACTCCATGTAGCTCACACGGTTTATGTCGGTTATAGGATCTCCCAGTGTGTGTGTGTTTCCTTGTGTCTATGGTGAATGGTGAAGTTATTTGAAAGTGGAATTGTGAAAGTTATTCTTTTAAAAGATTTAAATTATATTTACATTATGAGAATTGATATTCTTGATGAACTGAAAGTGATTGACAAATTATATGATGACTCACATGTGTTATTGTACTTATTTCATCCTCTCATGATTATGATGATTTTCTTCAAGCTATGTGAGTCTTTCATACATCCTTCATATTTATTATAAATATTTATGATGATGATGTTTATACAATTGCATACACCCCCATATACTCGGTTCCTTTCCATGGTACTGACCCACATCTTTGGATGTGGGCTGCATTTTCTCAGAATGTAGGTTCAGGTGCTCAGCTCCAGGTTTGATAGTGATTCTTCGGGCACGCTGTTCTACATCCTCTGTTGTGGTGAGTCCTCATGTTCCGAGGATGTGATGCCTGATGTTGGTGTCACGAAATCGTTTACATTTGATAGTTGAGTATGAGTCAGTTGAGGCATGTCTCAATGGCTCGCTGGTTTTATTGACTTTCTTAGAGGCTTGTCAGACTAGTATAGATGTTGGGAGTTGACTAATAAGTCGTATTTTGTTATCTTTCTAAAATTCTTTTATTCTTGGATGATGATTACTCTGTTGATATTTTAGGGTTAGTTATGGAAACTCCGTTGATTTGTGTTGAACTGAATGAAAATGGCTCAAAGGTTTAGCTTGGGGCTACTTGTAGCCTCAAGCACCGTGTGACGCTCCGGGACCCATTTTTCAGGGCGTTACAGTACTAGTGAAACAACTGGTCCTGTTAGAACTACTACCTAAGGCGCTCATAGATCTGGAATCATCTACATAAGACCAGAATCCTACTTCATTGTTGTGGTACCAAATGTTTTGATAAATTATTTCTCGAATTGGAGTGGAAGAACATTATTGGCTATTGGAACCAGAGTTTTCCATGTTTTCAATATTCAAAGAAATTCGTTTTCCACTGAATTCCAACAGGAATTCTAACAAATACATTGACTCCTTTCACGCATCTTAGCAGTTTCTCTGTACCGTCATTGCATTTTTCAATATTTATATTATTTTTATATATATAATTATTCACCCAATATTCCTTTTAATAATATTTTTATTATTAAGTAAAATCATATTTTACTTGAATCAATGTAAACGTGCAGTACACGTGCTAATAAACTGGTCTAATATTAATTAAAAAATAGTTAATTATTTGTAAACTTATATACTTTCTTTTATATTTTATATATCTAAAACATAATTCATAATTATATGTTGAATAATAAATTTTGGTGTTCATCAATGGAGAAAGTTATTGAACTTCGGACTCAACCGGAAAAAGTGAGCAAGCGAAAAGCAGATTGACATCATTGTATCATTGTTATTTCAAGTACAGGGAGCATTGTGATAATTTTTTGAGCTTCATTAAATCATGAAACTTCTATAAGGAAAGAAACTCACCTACAATAGAGCGTGGTACTAGTGCAACAACTGGTCATGTACGAACTATGAATTATGCAGCACATAGTTTTGAAATCATCTATATAAGGTCATAATCATGTTTCATCATTGTGGTACCAAATATTTTGGTAAATTGTTTCTCGAATAGAAGTGCAACAACACATTTTTTGTTAATGAAACTAGAGTTTACGATGATTCCATTATTTCAAGAAATTCATTTTTTCACTGGATTCCTGCAGGAATGCTAACATATAGATTGACTCATGTCACGCATCTTACCAGTTTCTCAGTACCGATATTGCATTTTTCAATAGTTATATTATTTCTATAAATATAAGTAGTTCCTCGATATTATATTTAATAATATTTTTACAATTTTGTAAAATCGTGCATTACTTGAACTAACGTAAACGTGCAGCGTGGTAGTTAAATAGTTTAAAACTTATTAATTTATTTTATATTTCTAATACATAATTAATAATTACATAATGAATAATAAATTTTGGTTTTATTAAACGAAGAAAGTTGTTGAACTTCAAACTAGACAAGAGAAAGTTAACACGCAAAGAATAGATTGACATCATTGTATCGTATGGATTTCAGGTACAGGGAGCATTATGATAATTTTTCTTGCATCATAAAATCATGAAACTTCTATAAGAAAGAAACTCACCTACAATGGAGCGTGGTACTAGTGAAACAATTGGTCGTGTAAGAACTATGAACTATGCCGCACATAGCTCTGGAATAATATACATAAGATCAGAATCCCGTTTCATCATTGTGGTACCAAATGTTTTCGTAAATTATTTCTTGAATCGGAGTGCAACAACATTGTTGGCTAATGAAACTAGACTTTACCATGTTTTCATTATTCCAATAAATTCGTTTTCTCACTAAATTCTAACAGGAATACTAACAAATAGATTGACTCCTGTCGCGCATCTTACCAGTTTCTCTGTACCGTCATTGAATTTTTTAATATTTATATTATTATTTTATATATAAATACTTACTCAAAATTCTATTTAATAATATTTTTACTATTTTGTAAAATCATATATAACTTGAATCAACACAAACGTGCAGTGCACGTGCTGAGAAACTAGTCTAGTATCGATTAAAAATAGTTAATTATTTTTAAATTTATATACTTTATTTTATATATTATATTTCTAAAACATAATTCATAATTACAAACTGAATAATAAGTTCAGGTATTCTTCAACGAATAAATCTGTTTAACTTGAAACTCAACTGAAGAAAGTGAACAAGCAAAAAATAGATTGACATCATTGTGTCATTGTGCTTTCAGGTACAGGGAGCATTGTGATAATTTTTTGAGTTTCATTAAATCATGAAAGTTCTATAAGGAAAGAAACTCACCTATAATGGAGCGTGGTACTAGTGCGACAACTGGTCTTGTAAGAACTATGACCTACGCCGCACATAGCTCTGGAATCATCTACATAAGACCAGAATCCTACTTCATTGTTGAGGTACCAAATTTTTTGGTAAATTATTCCTCGAATTGGAGTGGAAGAACATTGTTGGATATTGGAACTAGAGTTTACCATGTTTTCATTATTCCAAGAAATTCGTTTTTCCACTGAATTCAAGCACAAATAGTTTGACTCATTTTACGCATCTTACCAGTTTCTCTGTACTGTCATTGCATTTTTCAATATTTATATTATTTTTATATATATAATTATTTCCTCAATATCCTATTTAATAATATTTTTAATATTTTTAAAATTATCTATTACATGAATCAATGTAAACGTGCAGTGCACGTGCTAAGAAACTAGTCTAATATCAATTAAAAAATAGTTAATTATTTTTTAAACTTATATACTTTCTTTTTGTATTTTATATATCTAAAACATAATTCATAATTATACACTGAATAACAAGTTTTGGTGCTCATCAATAGAGAAAGTTTTTGAACTTCGAACTCGACTGGAGAAAGTGAGCAAGCGAAAAACAGATTGACATCACTGTATCATTATTATTTCAAGTACAGGGAGCACTATGATAATTTTTTGAGATTCATTAAATCATGAAACTTCTACAAGGAAAGAAACTCACCTACAATAGAGCGTAGTACTAGTACAACAACTGGTCATGTAAGAACTATAAATTATGTTGCACATAGCTCTGAAATCATCTAGATAGGATCATAATCATGTTTCATCGTTGTGGTACCAAATATTTTGGTAAATTATTTCTCGAATGGAAGTGCAACAACACATTTTTGGTTAGTGAAATTAGAGTTTACCATATTTCCATTATTCCAAGAAATTCGTTTTTCCACTAGATTCCAGTAGAAATGCTAATATATACATTGACTCATGTCGCGCGTCTTACCAGTTTCTCAGTACCGGTATTGCATTTTTTAATATTTATATTATTTTTATATATGTATAATCACTTACTCGATATTATATTAATAATATTTTCACAATTTTGTAAAATCATGCATTACTTGAATCAGCGTAAACGTGCAGTGCATGTGTCGAGAAACTAGCTTAATATCGACTAAAAATAGTTAATTATTTTTAAAAAAAATTAATTAATTTTATATTTTATATTTATAAAACATAATTCATAATTACATACTGAATAATAAGTTTTGGTGTTCATCAACGAAGAAAGTTGTTGACCTTCAAACTCGACAGGAGAAAGTTAACACGTAAAGAATAGATTGGCATCATTGTATCATATTGATTTCAGGTACAGGGAGCATTGTGATAATTTTTTGAGCTTCAAAAAATCATGAAACTTCTATAAGGAAAGTAACTCACCTACAATGGAGCGTGGTACTAGATAAACAATTGGTCGTGTAAGAACTCAACTGAAGAAAGTGAACAAACAAAATTAGATTGACATCATTGCATCATTGTGATTTATGGTACAGGGGGCATTGTGATAATTTTTTGAGTTTCATTAAATCATGAAAATTCTATAAGGAAAGAAACTCACCTACAATTAAGTGTGGTACTAGTGCAACAACTGATCCTGTAAGAACTATGACCTATGCCTCACATAGCTCTCGAATCATCTACATAAGAACAGAATCCAACTTCATTGTTGTGGTACCAAATGTTTTGGTAAATTATTTCGATAATGGGAGTGCAAGAACATTATTGGCTATTGGAACTAGAGTTTACCATGCTTTCATTATTCCAAGAAATTCGTTTTTCCACTGAATTCAAGCAGGAATGCTAACAAATAGTTTGACTCCTTTTACGCATCTTACTAGTTTCTTTGTACCGTCATTGCATCTTTCAATATTTATATTATTTTTATATATGTAATTATTTACTAAATATTCTATTTAATTAGATTTATAATATTTTACTGTCACGACCCGAGCCTAGGCCCTAGCCGTGACGAGCATCCCGAACCATGAAGGCCCGGAACACCCATTCTCTATCTGGTTATCATGCACAACATTCGTAATCATAATAAAATGCGGAATTGAAACAAAGTACAGAATTCATGGTCAAGTTCTGCAAAATTTCTGAATAATACTATCTGACATCAGTCTGCGAAATCTCTACTAAGAACACAAACATCTGTCTGAAAAGAAACTGGGACAAGGCCCCCAGTAAACCAAAAACATAATAAATAAGATAATGTCTGACATAATTAGGCCTTCCGAATAATAGAAGGCTCACCACTGCGAGATCAAGTCTGCAAATCCGAGAATGTCTACTGAGTAGCTGGACCCCTAGATTGTGCCTCAGGACCTGGAAAAGGGGGGGTCAGCACAAAAGTACTGGCACGCGAATCAATCCAAAAATAGTATAATGGAACATACATATATATATATATATATATATATATTAAGAGAAAGCAATATTTCATCAAGACATCATGTATAAAACTGTTTCCGAAAAATACATGGGCACTTTCTGAAAACATGTAACCTGCCTGTTCAGTTCAAATCAAGATCTGTGTTTTACTTCTGAGCTAGGTGGTGTTCCCCTACAAGTCTGATATTCCACAGGCTGTATGGAATCCGCCATTGACTCGGCGGGGAAGCCCCCAACCCAAGTGTACCGCAAGGGTTGGAGTGTCTGAGTCTGATACGCCACAGGACATTTAAGTCAGCGCATAATAGTATACCCGGGTCGGCAAACCACGGTTTTAGGCAATGAGTCGCTTGAACTCAAGCCCTCTTCGGGGAACCACTTAACATCTCTGTATGCCCATTTTTAACCTTTTCTGTACATGCAACATTCTGAATGTCTAAAATCATGAAAGTCTAAAATGTCTGTTAGTCTGAGTCTGATATGTCGTTAGTCTGAATTGGTATCGTCATACCAAGACATTGCAAGTCATGATTTTTCTGAGCCATAATGTATTAATCAAGAGCTTTCATTCAAAACATAGTTTAGACCACCAAAACATGTAACTGATGTAAAGGATTTCATATTCCGAAACTTAAAGTTCAATTCATGCAGAAACTTCACCAAACACCTGGTGGTCAAATGTCTTTAGCAAGTTCAGGAATTCAAAATTGAAACACATTCATTCATATATGTATATAAACTGTCAAATCGTTTTGGAGATGGTCAAAAGACCAAAACAATGATGTTAAAACATCTTATACATAAATATATATACATAATTTAAAACCCCATTCTAAAACATGATTTTTTTCTATGCCCATGAGAATTTAGGAAAAGTCCCGCGTACCTTGTTCTCCACAAATTTTGGGTGTCTATCGAAGCCTACGTCGAGAGGATTCCAAATCTGTAATTTGTTTCACGAACCCGCGGTTAAATCTTGAGTTGCTTGGGTTTTAATGTTGAAACCCTAGGGAGAGTTCTTGAGCAAATTTGAAGAATAATATGATATTTTGGCTCTTTAGGGATTTAATCCCGTGTATAAGTTGATAGGAGAATGAGTATTTATGGAAATGCCATTAAAATCCGGATGGACTGAACATTTTGGCCGGGCGCGATCCAGCAGGCGGCGCGGGCTAATCGCGCGCTGCCACTGGATCGAAATCCAAACGAGGCCTTAGGCTCGTCCAAAAATTCTGAATTTTCTCCGAGACGTACTACAACCTTGCCCCATCGTAACGCAACAAAAAAATCCAAAAATGAAGGTCGGGAAGGTCGAGAAGTTGTATCCCGAAGGTTACCAGCTAAGAATGAGTCTAAGTCATTTCAACACTTAGAAGAATTTAAAACTTAAGTCTAAAGCTCAGAAATTACAATCTAATACATGCATGACTTTTACGGGGCGTTACATTATCCCCCCCTTGGGATCATTCATACCCGAATGATGACGCGGGAATAGTCACGCACGATTTCAAGCAGATTCATACATAGAAGGAAACATAAAGCAAGAATTGTACCTTCCAATTCGTTATTTGCTGGTTCAAATAGGCTTGGGTATCTCACTTTCATGTCATGCTCCGACTCCCAAGTTGCTTCTTCAACTTTCTGATTTCGCCATAACACTTTAACTGAGACTATCTCTTTACTCCTCAATTTTCTCACTTGTCGATCTAGGATTTCCACGGGCTCTTCCTCGTAAGACAAGGAATCGTCCACCTTGATCTCATCAATGGGCACCACCAAAGAGTGATCTCCGATGCACTTCTTCAACATGGATATGTGGAATACTGGATGAACAGAACCCAAACTTGCAGACAATTCTAATTCATACGTAACTCCACCTATTCTCCTTACAATCTGATACGGGCCTATATAGCGAGGACTTATTTACCCCTCTTCCCGAAACGCATAACTCCCTTCATGGGAGAAACTTTGAGAAAAACCCAATCTCCAATCTCAAACTCTAACTCTCTTCTTCTGACGTCGGCATAGGATTTCTGACTACTCTGAGCTGTCTTAAGTCGTTCCCTAATGAGTTTCACATCCCCCATTGCCTGATGAACAAGATCAGGCCCATACATCTGCATCTCACCTACTTCATACCAGCCTATTGGAGACCTACATCTCCTACCATACAATGCCTCAAAAGGTGCCATCTTAATACTAGAGTGGAAACTGTTGTTATAGGCAAAGTCTATCAGTGGCAAGTGATCAACCAAACAACCTTTAAAGTCAATCACACAGGCCCTCAACATGTCCTCCAGGGTCTAGATGGTGCGTTCAGCTTGCCCATCAGTCTGAGGGTGGAATGTTGTACTTAAGTTCACCTGGGTACCTAAACCTTTCTGAAACGATCTCCAAAACTGAGAAGAAAACTGCGTACCTCGGTCGGATATAATGGAGACAGGCGCTCCATGTAAACGGATAATTTCTGCAATGAACAGCTTAGCATAATCTTCCCCCGAATAGTTAGTCCTGACAGGCAGAAAGTGAGCTGACTTGGTCAGCCTATCTACAATCACCCATATAGAGTCATATTGATTTCGGGACTTCGAAAGTCCTGTAATAAAGTCCATATTGATCATTTCCCACTTCCACAAGGGCAACGCTATTTCTTGGGAAGTACCTCCTGGCCTCAAATATTCTACTTTCACTTGTTAGCAATTCAAGCACTTAGAAACAAAGTTAGCCACATCTCGCTTCATATTATTCCACCAAAACATAGATTTCAAATCATGGTAAATCTTAGTAGAACCAGGATGGACAACATACCTCGAGGTGTGAGCTTCATCAAGAATTCTTTCTCGAAGCCCGTCGACATTCGGAACACATAATCTACCCTGAAACCTCAGAACGCCATCACCACCAATTTCAAAAGACATCACCTTCTGTTGACCCATTTCTTTCTTGATTTGCATCAAGATGGAATCTTCAACCTGCTTCTTCTTCACTTCAGCACAAAGGGATGACTTAGCTAACTCATGAACAATCACCCCTACGTCTTCGAAATCTAACAGTCGCACTCCCAGATTCACAAGCCGGTGAATGTCCTTCACCATCTCTTTCTTTTCTTCTTCTACATGAGAAAGGCTGCCCATAGATAACCTGCTGAGGGCGTCGGCTACAACATTTGCCTTGCCCGGATGGTAATGCAGGCTCATATCATAGTCTTTCAGAAGTTCCAACCACCGCCTCTGCCTGAGATTCAGTTCTTTCTGGGAGAAAACATACTGCAGACTCTTGTGATTAGTGAAGATATCAACATGAACACCGTACAAGTAGTGCCGCCAACTCTTAAGGGCAAACACCACAGCCGCTAACTCCAAATCATGAGTAGGGTAGTTTCGTTCGTGCACCTTCAACTGCCTAGATGCATAAGCTACCACCTTACTATGTTGCATCAAAACACATCCAAGTCCCACATGGGATGCATCATAGTAAACCACAAAACCATCAACGCCCTCGGGAAGAGTCAAAATAGGTGCAGTGGTCAGTTTGTCTTTCAACTTCTCAAAACTATTTTCACATAAATCAGACCACACAAACTTTACCTTTTTCTGAATCAGTTTAGTGAGTGGGGCCGCTATGGATGAAAAACTCTCTACGAACCTTCTGTAATAACCTGCCAAACCCAAGAAGCTCCGAATATCAATTGGAGTTGTGGGTCTGGGCCATTTTCTCACTGCCTCAACTTTCTGGGGGTTCACTCTAATCCCGTCACTGGACACAATATGCCCTAAGAAGGCAATAGCATCTAACCAGAACTCACACTTGGAAAATTTGGCATACAACCGATGATCCTTAAGGGTCTGAAGAATGATTCAGAGGTGATCGGCATGATCCTCTTTACTCTTAGAATAAATCAGAATATCATCAATAAATACAGTGACAAACGAGTCAAGAAACTAACGAAAAACTCTGTTCATAAGATCCATGAAGGCTACAGGGGCATTAGTTAACCCGAAGGACATGACAAGAAACTCATAGTGACCATATCGGGTTCGGAAAGCTATTTTGGGAATGTCTGACTCCCTAACTTTCAACTGATGATAGCCCGAACGAAGGTCTATTTTTGAAAAACATCTAGCACCCTGAAGCTGGTCAAAAAGATCATCAATCCTAGGAAGAGGATATTTGTTTTTAATTGTGACCTTATTCAACTGACGGTAATCTATGCACATACGAAGGTAACCGTCTTTCTTACGCACAAAAAGTACAGGTGCAACCCAAGGAGATACACTGGGGCGTATAAATCCCTTATCTAGGAGGTCTGCTAGCTGCTCTTTCAACTCTTTTAGCTCTGCGGGAGCCATTCTATATGGCGGAATAGAAATGGGACGGGTATCTGGCAACACATCAATACCAAACTCTATCTCCCTATCAAGGGGTATCCCTGGGAGATCTTCGGAAAAGGCTTCTGGAAATTCATTCACCACAGGGACAGACTGAAGAGGAGGATTTTCAACTTTAGAGTCCTTGACTCAAATAAGGTGATACAAGCAACCCTTAGAAATGAGTTTTCGGGCTCTGAGATAAGATATCAAGTGCCCTTTGGGTGCTAAAGAATGTCCCTCCGATTCTATCATTGGTTCATTCGGGAAGGAAAAGGTAACTCTACGGGTCCTATAATCCAATATGGCATAGCATGAATGGAGCCAATCCATCCCTAAGATAGCATCAAATGCAACCGTGTCCAACTCTATAAGGTCTGCCACCGTATCCCGACTACCAACAGTCACCACACAACCCCTATATACCCTTCTAGCAATAATAGAATCCCCCACCGGGGTAGAAACAGAAAAGGGTTTAGAAATCACGCTGGGCTCAAACCCGAAACCAACAGCCACATAAGGGTCACATAGGATAAGGTAGATCCGGGATCAAGTAACACACAGACATTACGGGAAAAGATTTGTAACGTACCGGTAACAACATCTAGGGAAGCTTCCGCCTCCTGGCGGTTGGTCAAGGCATATAACCGGTAGCGAATGTTCCCGACAGCTGATGTGGCACCCTTCTGAGATGGGGGTGGCGCTGTGGAATTGCCCTGAAACTTCGCACCACCAACACTCCTCCTAGCAGATGGACAGTCCCTCTGAAAGTGGCCTGACTGACCACATGAATAACATACAAGTGTGCCCAACTGACATTTACCCGGATGATTCCTACCACAATTTTCACATCGCGGGTAAGTGCGATGCTGCTGAGCCACACTACCCTGCGACTGAGTATCTGGTGCTCTAGATCCATGAGGAGTCTGAAATCTCTGAGTCTGTCTGTCTGCAGGGGGTCTGGGCGCTGGGGCGCTAGCTGCTGACTGTGTATTATTCCAAAACCTCATTTTCTTCGACCACCTATTTCCCCAGTTACCACTCTGCGGCTGACTCTGGTGCTGGCCCGCAGATTTGACTCTCTTGGCCTGTCTGTCCTTCTCTCTAGATTCAGCGATCTTTCTCTTCTTCTCTTCCACCTGCTGCATGTGGACTGTCAGTCTAGCAAAGTCTAACTCCCTATTCAACATTGCCCCCTGGCACTCAAGTACCAAGTTATCAGCAAGGCCGGATGCAAATTTTCTCATCCGGGCTCTCATATTGCTATTCAATTCTGGTGCATAGCGGGCTAGTTGATTAAACTTCAAAGTGTACACCTGTACACTCATACTGCCCTGCTACCGATTTATGAACTCTTCTGCTTTGGCCTCCCTCAACTCCAGAGGAAAGAATCTATCAAGAAAAGCTTCTACAAACTCACCCCAAACTGTAGGCTCAGCACTCTCACCTTTTGCATCTTCCCAGTCTGCATACCACTGATTTGCAACATCCTTAAGCTGATAAGTTGCCAATTCCACTCCTTCAATCTCATCTACATGCATTACCTTAAAAATCTTCTCTATCTCATCCACGAACTCCTGTGGATCTTCCTCCACCTTTGTACCAGTGAACTTAGGTGGATTCATCTTCATGAAATGCCCGACTCTAGTAGCCTCAGACGTAACGGATGCAGACCCAACATCTTCCGATCGTTAAGCCTAGTTAGCTACCAGCTGTGTCAGCATATGGATAGACTGTCTGAACTCTACATTTGAGATATCTCTCTGAGCAGTTGGTGGACGGTTGACATTAGTCTGCGGAGCCCGAAGTGGACTGGTTGGGACTGGATGGACTCCCGGAGTAGGGACAGGTTCTGGCGTGGAAGCTCTATTATGGGTCCGCATCCCATGGGTGGGACGGACCACATCTGCCTGAGCACTCTGATCGATGTTGCGACGGGGAGGCATAGCCGTGTTTCTGAAATACAAGAGATCATTGATTAGAGGACAGTTTAGACTCTGAAGCACGAACTAAATCACAAAGAAGGGAAACATTCCTAAACGCCTAGTAGCCTCCTGTTTATAAGTGTAGCGCGCTACACACCCATAAACAGAACTCTACTCGACGCGATTTCGCAGACACCCAGGGACCATGAACCATGCTTTGATACCAAGTTTGTCACGACCCGAGCCTAGGCCCTAGCCGTGATGAGCATCCCGAACTATGAAGGCCCGGAACACCCATTCTCTATCTGGTTATCATGCACAACATTCGTAATCATAATAAAATGTGGAATTGAAACAGAGTACGGAATACATAGTCAAGTTCTGCAACATTTCTGAATAATACTATCTGACATCAGTCTGCAAAATCTCTACTAAGAATACAAACATCTGTTTGAAAAGAAACTGGGACAAGGCCCCCAGTAAACCAAAAACATAATAAATAAGATAATGTCTAACATAATTAGGCCTTCCGAATAATAGAAGTCTCACCACTGCGAGATCAAGTCTACAAATCCGAGAATGTCTACTGAGTAGCTGGACCCCTAGACTGTGCCTCAGAACCTGGAAGAGGGGGGGTCAGCACAAAAGTACTGGCACGCGAATCAATCCAAAAATAGTATAATGGAACATACATATATATATATATATATATAAAGTGAAAGCAATTTTTTATCAAGACATCATGTATAAAAATGTTTCCGAAAAATACATGGGCACTTTCTGAAAAAACATGTAACCTGCCTGTTCAGTTCAAATCAAGATCTATGTTTTACTTCTAAGTTAGGTGGTATTCCCCTACAAGTCTGATATTCCACGGGCTGTATGGAATCCGCCATTGACTCGGCGGGGAAGCCCCCAACCCAAGTGTGCCATAAGGGTTGGAGTGTCTGAGTCTGATACGCCACAGGACATTTAAGTCAGCGCATAATAGTATACCCGG
This sequence comes from Capsicum baccatum var. pendulum, assembly GCA_030864225.1. Lineage (NCBI taxonomy): Eukaryota > Viridiplantae > Streptophyta > Magnoliopsida > Solanales > Solanaceae > Capsicum > Capsicum baccatum. Next base: position 177,340,433 of record CM061551.1, read on the forward strand.
GTCGACAAACCACGGTTTTAGGCAATGAGTCGCTTGAACTCAAGCCCTCTTCGGGGAACCACTTAACATCTCTGTATGCCCATTTTTAACCTTTTCTGTACATGCAACATTCTAAATGTCTAAAATCATGAAAGTCTAAAATGTCTGTTAGTCTGAGTCTGATATGGCGTTAGTCTGAATTGGTATCGTCATACCAAGACATTGCAAGTCATGATTTTTCTGAGCCATAATGTATTAATCAAGAGCTTTCATTCAAAACATAGTTTAGACCACCAAAACATGTAACTGATGTAAAGGATTTCATATTCCGAAACTTAAAGTTCAATTCATGCAGAAACTTCATCAAACACCTGGTGGTCAAATGTCTTTAGCAAGTTCATGTATTCAAAATTTAAACACATTCATTCATATATGTATATAAACTGTCAAATCGCTTTGGAGATGGTCAAAAGACCAAAACAAGGATGTTAAAACATCTTATGCATAAATATATATACATAATTTAAAACCCCATTCTAAAACATGATTTTTTTTCTATGCCCATGAGAATTTAGGAAAAGTCCCGCGTACCTTGTTCTCCACAAATTTTGGGTGTCTATCAAAGCCTACGTCGAGAGGATTCCAAATTTGTAATTTGTTTCACGAACCCGCGGTTAAATCTTGAGTTGCTTGGGTTTTAATGTTGAAACCCTAGGGAGAGTTCTTGAGCAAATTTGAAAAATATAATGATATTTTGGCTCTTTAGGGACTTAATCCCGTGTATAAGTTGATAGGACAATGAGTATTTATGGAAATGCCATTAAAATCCAGATGGACTGAACATTTTGGCCGAGCGCGATCCAGCAGGCGGCGCGGGCTAATCGCGCGCTGCCACTGGATCGAAATCCAAACGAGGCCTTAGGCTCGTCCAAAAATTTTGAATTTTCTCCGAGACGTACTACAACCTTGCCCCATCATAACGCAACAAAAAAATCCAAAAATGAAGGTCGAGAAGGTCGAGAAGTTGCATCCCGAAGGTTGCCAGCTAAGAATGAGTCTAAGTCATTTCAACACTTAAAAGAATTTAAAACTTAAGTCTAAAGCTCAGAAATTACAGTCTAATACATGCATGACTTTTACGGGGCATTACATTTATAAAATTATTTATTACTTGAATCAATGTAAACGTGCAGTGCAGGTGCTAAGAAACTAGTCTAATATTAATTAAAAAATAGTTAATTATTTTTAAACTTATATACTTTCTTTTGTATTTTATCTATCTAAAACATAATTCATAATTATATACTGAATAACAAGTTTTGGTGTTCATCAATGGAGAAAGTTGTTGAACTTTGAACTCGACCGGAGAAAGTGAGCAAGCGAAAAATAGATTGACATCACTGTATTATTGTTATTTTAGGTACAGGGAGCATTGTGATAATTTTTTGAGCTTCATTAAATCATGAAACTTCTATAAGGAAAGAAACTTACCTATAATAGAGCGTGATACTAGTGCAACAATTGGTCGTGTAAGAACTATGACCTATGCTGCACATAGCTCTGGAATCATCTAGTTATGACCAGAATCCTGTTTCATCATTGTGGTACCAAATGTTTTCGTAAATTATTTCTCGAATGGGAGTGCAACAACATTGTTAGCTAGTGGAACTAGACTTTACCATGTTTTCATTTTTCCAAGAAATTTATTCTCTCACTAAATTTCAGCAGAAATGCTAACAAATAGATTGACTCTTGTCGCGCATCTTACCGTTTCTCAGTACTGGTATTGCATTTTTCAATATTTATATCATTTTTATATATGTATAATCAATTGCTCGATATTATATTTAATAATATTTTTTTAATTTTGTAAAATCATATATTACTTGAATCAACGTAAACGTGCAGTGCACGTGCTGATAAACTATTTTAATATCGATTACAAAATAGTTAATTATATTAAAAATTATTTATTTATTTTATATTTTATATTTCTAAATCATAATTCAGAATTACATACTGAATAATAAGTTTTGATGTTCATCAATGAAAAAAGTTGTTGAACTTTGAACTTGACAGGAGAAAGTTAGCAAGCAAAGAATAGATTGACATCATTGTATTATTTGTATCATATTGATTTCAGGTGTAGGGAGCATTGTGATAATATTTTGAGCTTTATAATTTCCAGAAACTTCTATAAGGAAAGAAACTCACCTACAATGGAGCGTGGTACTAGTGCAACAATTGGTCGTGTAAGAACTATGACCTATGCCGCACATAGCTCTGGGGTCATCTACATAAGACAAGAATCCTACTTCATTGTTGTGGTACCAAATGTTTTGGTAAATTATTTTTCAAATGGGAGTGCAAGAACATTGTTGGCTATTGAAACTAGAGTTTTCCATGTTTTCATTATTTCAAGAAATTCGTTTTTCCACTGAATTCCAATAGGAATGCTTACAAATAGTTTAACTCCTTTTACGCATCTTACTAATTTCTCTGTACTGTCATTGCATTTTTCAATATTTATATTATTTTTATATATATAATTATTTAATCAATATTCTATTTAATAATATTTTTAATATTTTATAAAATTATTTAATACTTGAATCTATGTAAACGTGCAGTGCACGTGCTGAGAAACTAGTCTAATATCAATTAAAAAATAGTTAATTATTTTTAAACTTATATACTTTCTTTTATATTTAATATATCTAAAACATAATTCATAATTATATACTGAATAACAAGTTTTGGTGTTCATCAATGGAGAAAGTTGTTAAACTTCGAACTCGACTGGAGAAAGTGAGCAAGCGAAAAACAGATTGACATCACTATTCATTGTTATTTCAGGCACAGGGAGCATTGCGCTAATTTTTTGAGCTTCATTAAATCATGAAACTTCTATAAGGAAAGAAACTCACCTATAATAGAGCGTCGTACTAGTGCAACAACTGGTCATGTAAGATCTATGACCTATGCTGCAAATAACTCTAAAATCATCTATATAAGATCAGAATCATGTTTCATCGTTGTGGTACCAAATATTTTGGTAAATTATTTCTCGAATGGAAGTGCAACAACATATTTTTGGTCTATGAAACTAGAGTTTACCATGTTTCCATTATTCCAAGAAATTCATCTTTTTCATTGGATTCCAGCAGGAATGCTAACATCTAGATTGACTCGTGTCGCACATCTTACCAGTTTCTCTATACCGGCATTGCATTTTTAAATATTTATATTATTTTTATATATGTATAATCACTTACTCGATATTATATTAATAATATTTTTACAATTTTGTAAAAGCATAGATTACTTGAATGAACATAAACATGTTGAGAATCTAATTTAATATCGATTACAAGATAGTTAACTATTTTAAAATTTATTAATTTATTTTATATTTTATATTTATAAAACATAATTCATAACTACATATTGAATAATAAGTTTTGGTGTTCATCAACGAAAAAAGTTGTTGAACTTTGAACTCGACAGGAGAAAGTTAGCAAGTAAATAATGGATTGACATCATTATAATTTGTATCATATTGATTTCAGGTACGGGGAGAATTGTGATAATTTTTTGAGTTTTATAATTTCTTGAAACTACTATCAGGAAAGAAACTCACCTACAATGGAGCGTGGTACTAGTGCAACAATTGATCATGTAAGAACTATGACCTATGTCGTGGATGGCTCTGGAATTATGTACTTAAGATCAGAATCCCGTTTCATCGTTGTGGTATCAAATATTTTCGTAAATTATTTCTCGAATGGGAGTGCAACAACATTGTTGGCTAATGGAACTAGACTTTACCATGTTTTCATTATTCCAAGAAATTCATTTTCCCACTAAATTCCAACAGGAATGCTAATAAATAGATTGACTCCTGTCGCGCATCTTACCAATCTCTTTGTACCGTCATTGCATTTTTAATATTTATATTATTCTTTTATATACAAATACTTACTCAAAATTTTAGTTAATACTATTTTTATTATTTTGTTAAATCATATATAACTTGAATCAAGAAAAACGTGCGGTGCACATGCTGAGAAACTAGTCTAGTATCGATTAAAAATAGTTAATTATTTTTAAACTTATATACTTTATTTTATATCTTATATTTCCAAAACATAATTCATAATTACATATTGAATAATAAGTTCAGGAATCCTTCAACGAAGAAAGCGGTTCAGCTTGGAACTCGACTGAAGAAAGTGAACAAGCAAAAAATAGATTGACATTATTGTATCATTGTGCTTTCAGGTACAGGGAGCATTGTGATAATTTTTTGAGTTTCATTAAATCATGAAAGTTCTATAAGGAAAGAAACTCACCTACAATGGTGCATGATACTAGTGCAATAATTGGTCCTATAAGAACTATGACCTATGCCGCACATAGCTCTGGAATCATCTACATAAGACAAGAATCCTACTTCATTGTTGTGGTACCAAATGTTTTGGTAAATTATTTTTCGAATGGGAGTGCAAGAACATTGTTGGCTATTGAAACTAGAGTTTACCATGTTTTCATTATTTCAAGAAATTCGTTTTTCCACTGAATTCCAGCAGGAATGCTTACAAATAGCTTAACTCCTTTTACGCATCTTACTAGTTTCTCTGTACCGTCATTGCATTTTTCAATATTTATATTATTTTTATATATATAATTATTTACTCAATATTCTATTTAATAATATTTTTAATATTCTATATAATTATTTATTACTTGAATCAATTTAAACGTGCAGTGTACGTGCTGAGAAACTAGTCTAATATTAATTCAATGTAAACGTGCAATGTACATGCTGAGAAACCAGTCTAATATCAATTAAAAATATTTAATTATTTTTAAACTTATATACTTTATTTTATATTTTATATATCTAAAACATAGTTCATAAATATATACTGAATAAAAAGTTTTGGTGTTCATCAACAGAGAAAGTTGTTGAACTTCGGACTCTACTGGCGAAAGTGAGCAAGAAAAAAATAGATTGACATCACTGTATCATTGTAATATCAGGCATACGGAGCACTGCGATAATTTTTTGAGCTTCATTAAATCATGAAAATTCTATAAAGAAAAGAAACTCACCTACAATGGAGCATGATACTAGTGCAACAAATGGTCATGTAAGAATTATGACCTATGCTGAACATAGCTCTGAAATCATCTATATAAGATTTGAATCATGTTTCATCGTTGTGGTACCAAATGTTTTGGTAAATTATTTCTCGAATGGAAGTGCAACAACACATTTTTGGTTAATGAAACTAGGGTTTACCATGTTTCCATTATTCCAATAAATTCGTTTTCCCACTGGATTCCATTAAGAATGCTAACAAATAGATTGACTCATGTCGCGCATCTTATCAGTTTCTCTGTACCGTCATTGCATTTTTCAATATTTATATTATTTTTAGATATATAATTATTAACTCAATATTTTTTTAATAATATTTTTATTATTTAGTAAAATCATATTTTACTTGAACCAATATGAACATTCAGTGCACGTATCGAGAAACTAGTCTAATAACGATGAAAAATCGTTAATCATTTTTGAATTTATATTCTTTATTTTATACTTTATATTTTATATTTCTAAAACATAATTCCTAATTACATACTGAATAATAAGTTCAGGTGTTCTTCAACGAAGAAAGCTGTTGAGCTTCAAACTCGACTGAAGAAAGTGAGCAAGCAAAAAATAAATTGACATTATTGTGTCATTGTGATTTCAGGTACAGGAGCAATGTGATAATTTTTTGAGTTTCATTAAATCATGAAACTTCTATAAGGAAAGAATCTCATCTACAATGGAGTGTGGTACTAATGCAACAACTGGTCCTATAAGAACTAGGACCTATGCCGTATATAGCTTTGGAATCCTCTACATGGGACCAGAATTCCGTTTCATCGTTGTGGTACCAAATATTTTCGTAAATTATTTCTCGAATGGGAGTGCAACAACATTGTTGGCTAATGGAACTAGACTCTACCATGTTTTCATTATTCCAAGAAATTCATTTTCCCACTAAATTCCAACAAGAATGCTAACAAATAGATTGACTCCTGTCATGCATCTTATTAGTTTCTCTGAACCGCCATTGCATTTTTAATAATTATTTTATTCTTATAATAATATTTTTTTTTATTTTCTTAAATCATATATTACTTGAACCAGCACAAACGTGCAGTGCACGTGCTGAGATATTAATCTAGTATTGATTAAAAAATAGTTAATTATTTTTAAACTTATATACTTGATTTTATATCTTATATTTCTAAAACATAATTCACAATTACATACTGAATAATAAGTTCAGGTGTCCTTCAACGAATAAAACTGTTGAACTTCGAACCCGACTGAAGAAAGTGAGCAAACATAAAATAGATTGACATCATTGTATCATTGTAATTTTAGGTACAGGGAGCATTCTGATAATTTTTTGAGTTTCATTAAATCATGAAACTTTTATAAGGAAAGAAACTCACCTACAATAGAGCATGGTACTAATGCAACAACTGGTCCTGTAAGAACTATGACCTATGCCGCACATAACTCTGGAATCATCTACACAAGATCAGAACACAATTTCATCAATGTGGTACTAAATATTTTGATAAATTATTTTTAAATTTATATACTTTATTTTATATTTTTAAAACATCATTCATAATTAAATACTGAATAATTAGTTTGGATGTTCATCAACGAAGAAAGTTGTTAAACTTCGAACTCGATCAGAGAAAGTAAGCAAGCAAAAAATAGATTGGATACAATTTTTCTCTGTTTCGATTCATAAATTCACTAAGAATTAATATCGGAATTGTAACGCTCCGAAATATCATCCCGAGACGCCACACGGTGCCCAAGGCTACATGTAGCCTCAAGCTATCCCTTTAATCCAAAACACTATCCTTGGGTTCCAACACAACAACATACACGCTACGCTAAGGATATATATATATAAGTACATATCATATCACATCGCACATGGCACGGAATATCGTTAGACTGTACATATATGGAATGTCTATACACAAACCAACCCAACAATACACAATTCTGACATAGCCTCTATACAGCAAAATCAACGAGCCATTGGGACAAACCCCCAACTGACTCAACAGACCAAAGGGATCACAAAACAACAGCACCAAAACTAGCAACTTGGTCCTCGAACCATGAGGACTCGCTGCTGAAGGAACATAGATGCAGCACTCGGATATCATTGTCGCGGCTGCGGCTGAGTACCTGAACCTACATCATGGTAAGAATGTAGCCCATAGAGAAATATGTGGCTCAGCACAATATACATACTGAGTATGTGGGGGCGCATGCAAAATATAAATAATATTTCGTAAAAACATACATACGGACCATAATGACACACCTGGCTTGAGTGACATTGAATCATGCAACTCATAACGTCTTAGATAGCAAATGTAGGAAAAAAACCTCATAAATCATTATAGATCATCATAGGCAACTTGACTTACCACATCAAAACTCGAAGTGACTTGGTATTTTAATAAACATGACTCTTATGGACAGGGGATTTTCCTATAACCGACAACCCCACGTGAGCTACGTGGAATACCAACGTTTGAAACCCCCGTTGGCGAGAGCGTCATACTCTTTGCCAGGTAGTACGACCTTAAAATTTCAATAATCATAATCAGGCTCTCTGACCAATAATATCATCATCAAACAACCCTACGGTGGCACATAGGTTTGGGGAAATACCAAATTTCCTTCTGGTGCTAAGTACTACTCCCCGACAAGCTCAGCACGCGTTAGAAAATCCACCACAACATCACAAGGGTCTATCATAAAGACCAAATCAAATCTCTCTATCATAAATACCAAATCAAATCTCTTTCTCATTTATAAAATCATATCAATTTGTGGATTTCTAACTCAACATATTTTAGTTCAAAACATTTTAATCTTCCTCAACATCAACAAGGTATCAATGCGTTGAACCATAACCAACTCGACATTCGGACAAAGATATGAAGACTCAATACATAATATTTTCAACAATTTAACTCATCATCTGGAAAATACCAAGACTCATTGCAACTTCAATATCAACATTTCTCAATTTGCCATCCAACTATCATTTAAAGGTACTTGAGACATCAACCCATAGTAGGGATATAGAATTTCCAATATCAATTATAAATGCATAATAAGAAAATAGTGGAATGATAGTATAAATCAAGGCTTAACAAATTAAATCATCATACTCTCATAATCAAATACTTTTTGGACATAATTCCATCTCAACATCATACACATATCGGATGACACAATCCCATAGCTCATGGACAATAATATAAGATATAAAACCATATTTTCAATTCATGGTAAAACATGTAAAATCTCATGTCAATGTAATTCAACAAAAATACCGGGCACAAGATCGAAAGGATAATCTTGTTCAAAGCCCCACATACCTAAAAATGGAAGATGAATATGAACTTCCGACTCCGGAACTTTATTCACGAAAATAAAGGGTGCTTCTTTAAGCCTTTAACATGATCAACTCGAATCCCAAATCAATTTGAAATTTCTACGATTCAATCAAGAGACATTGAAGGATGAAATTTGGAGTAGTAGGGTTGGGGTTTGAGCCTTAGGAAATTTTGGAGAAAAATGAGCTATTGAATGATCTTAATGGACTTAAATCCATGGTTTACCCGGATGGATTGGAGTGGGAATGACCAAAATACCCTTAAAAATCAAATAATGTCAAATCTGTCCTTTGGTGGACTGTTTTGATAGGCTAAAGTAGATCGACCATAACTTTTTGCTTTGATGGCCAAATTGGATGAAACCAATTTAATTGGAAAGAGGACTTTCAGATCTTTCTGTTGATCCTAAAATTCGCCTTGCCTCAGTATTTTTTCCTGCACATTTATTGTTCACCACTATTCACGGTTAGATCGGAATGATCATAACTCATCGCTCGAGTGTTTGTTTTGGATGATCCACATATCGTTGGAAAGCTTATTCGATAATCTACGCGATGACGGGTCGCATATCCAGAAATTCCACACAGAAAAATTATTAATCACGATAAAGAATAGAATTCAACACATTTTCGTTTGAGATCTGAATGGAAAATTTTTTCGGGGCATCACATCATCTCCCCCTTGGAAACATTCATCCTCGAATGTTGATAGGTAGGTCAAGAATACTATGAAAATGAGTATATAGAGATAAATCATCTTGCCCAAGCATATACTCCATTCTAGATTTTTTTTGGATAGCGTAGAAAACACAGAAGCCAAGATAAACATAGCAATAAGGATTAAATCAAAAGAGAACGATACCTTTGACATGCTCAGGATTCGTAGGAAAGAGGTGTGGATATTTGGCGCGCATATCCGCTTCGGCTTCCCAAGTAGCACTCTCCATGGATTGATTTCGCCAAAGCACTTTAACCAAAGGAACTTTCTTATTTCTTAGCCTACGAACTTGAAAGTCAAAAACTGATAACGCTCAATCTACAGCTCTCGTGGGAGTGTAAAGCGGTCGTTAGCAAATATAGAACCCAACCTGGGTTGGGTATCGATCCCACAGGGAATAGCTTGGCCAACAAGTAAGCAAAATTAATAGACTTTTGGTGCAAGTCTCGTAAGAAGGGGGGATTGTAATAAGTAACCAAAGTAATGAAATAAAAGCTGAAAATAATAAAGTAAAAAGAGAGTATTTCGTAGGTTGTGAAACAATGAGAATTGAGGCGTTGGGGTTATGTCCACCTTCAGAGGTATACGTCTCTATTGGCTATGAGTGTGTAGAGTCTTGACATGCAATTGCTTATAGAGAATTGTAGTCGATGGTAAATCCAAGCGTCTCTCGACCTAAACAAGGACTATTTCACTTTAACTCTCTCGAACTTAAAGCGTGTCTAACGGTACGAATTCTCCAAGAGGTTAGTCCAGTTACGGCACTAGCTTTTTAATAGGAAAGGGTGTCCTACTACCTTGACATTATCTCTTTTCCAGACAAATAACCTTTCTCTCGAACAAGTTAAATGTTAGACTGGCGTTAGTCTATGCGTCTTCTTTTCTAGACAAGTAACCTTTCTCTCGAACAGGTTAGATGTTAGAATGGCGTGTTCATGTGTTTGAAACCGCAAAGATTGTAGATTTAAGATGAAGAGCGTAATGATATAAGCAATATACGTGTCTTGAACTCACAAGCTCATAGCAATAGATAGTAACTCATTCGGCTTCCATAACCCCAACTAAGAGGTTTAGTTACCCATGAATGCGAAGGATATCACGTTTTGCATGGTGGTTGGCGTGAATAGTAGGTGTTTGGCGTGTGGTTTTGGTGATTCCTTAGCAAGTAACGATTCTCTTGTTGTGGAATTTAAGAGTTGAATGTTTGTGGTGGAAGATGAGAGAGATGGAAGAAAATTAATAGTTTAAGAATGAATTTCTTGAATTTAGAGAGGAGTTGCCTCCACTAAGGGAGGACTTAATTAAAATCTCTAGCATGATAGGGTATTTATAATACTCCTATCCTACTCCTACTATGCTAATGAAATAAATAACCAAATCCTACTAAACTAAGGAAATACTTAACCCATTTGTACTAGGTTAATGTAACATTCTCCTAATCCAAATAAACTAATGAAATACATAACCCAATTGTACTAGGTTAATGTATCATTGTCAAAATCCAGCTTTGTGTCTGTAAGTCCCCAAAGTCTTCAGAAATGTTGTTTTAGCCCGGGACAGATTTTCCATCCAGCAGTTTTGGTCCAGGTCCCCAGAGTCTTCAGAAATGCTGTTTTAGCCCGGGACAGAGTTTCCATGCAGCAGTTTTGGTCCTTAGGCGTGTAAACTCCCTTTCCTTCCTTCGTGAGCTTTCTTTTGCGTCAAGTAAGCCATAAAATGCTGAATTTTGCATCATTTATACCTGAAACTTTACTAATCATGTTCGTTAGCTCATTTATAGGAAAAAGGACTAAAAGTGCATGAAATATATAATTTGTTCTCAAAACTAGGCTAAAATATGGGCAAAATATATTGATATAGGCACGTAAATTCGCCTATCATCAACACCCCACACTTGTAGCTTTGTTCGTCCTCGAACAAAATATCATGTCCTTCTAAACATCAACTTAGGGTTTTACAGCAACAACACAAAACTTTCTTCAAGACAAGCTAAAAAATTATCAACAAAGAGTAGTTTTTCGATTATAAGTAGAAACAGTTTAACCTCTAGCGTAGACTAGTGATGGTGATCAAATCGCATGCAAACGTTAAGGTACATAGAATCATATACAACTATCCAAATCTCATCAACCATGTGTGTCTCACAATATAGTACCCATAATCACTCACAAGTATAGCATATTTTTCAAACATGGGTATCAACATATCCTTGCTCTCACTCTCGCAAAGAATTCATATGTAGCAACTAATGACCATAAGCTTGCCCTTAATGTAGTACTCTACTAAATGTCGGAATGTTAAGATTAGGATCAAGTAGGTCTTTTGATGGTTGTAATGTAGGCTAAGGGACGGGTAGGATCAGCTATTTTGGCCAGAAATAGTGACTAGGTTCCTAAGCACTTTAATACATCACATTGTATCATTGACACTTTTTTTTCTTTCAGCCTTTCTTCTTTCCTTTTTATTGTACCACCCTTGTTCTCCTCTTTTGTTTTTCATTTTTAAGCACAACTTACTTTTCAGCTTTCTTTTCCCCTTTTTTTTCTTTTCACAACATACCTTTTATGATAGCACTTTATTTTTCATAACACATTCAAGCACCTTTGCAATTTAAAGCATCCTTCTTACCCAATTTCCTCTTTATGTTTGTCATATGACTTTTTCTCTTTAAAGCACTTAGGAATTTGGATCAAAATTGTGGTCTTGAAAGAAATGGATTAGGCTTACATACGAGGTTGTCAAAGAAATAGGCCAAAGGCTCAAAAGGGTTTGACTAGGATGATGTCCATGGGTAGGTAAAACTAAAGGTAAACATGTATAGGTTGCCAAAGAAATGCCTAAATCATATCCTAAACTTACATTCCTTATTTTCGCTTTGCATACATACCAGGCAAGTTCTAGCATCAGCCACAAACATAGAATATACTATTAATCTCACACACACAAGGCACATGGTCGACTTGCTTGGAAGTAATATAGACTCTCGACCCAATCAATTGAAGGAATTGAATCACACAATAGCACATAATGAGTCACAACTAGAGCCTAAACGTCTCAATAGTCACAATTGTAACACATACTCTTGTTATAATCTCATGCTGCCTATCAAAATAATTTCATGCGAAGCTAGAAAAAAAAAAAAATTTACTACTAAAAAAAACACAACGAAACAAAAATGAAACAAAAGCAAACAAACATAGATGCGAATAGAGAAGTATAGCATGCAATACCACCACCCCACACTTAGTCGGGACACTGTCCTCAGTGGAAAATAAATACGAGGAACCTGGTTGGTCGGACTTATTCTCTATGTCTGAGGTTATACCCCTTGCATTGGAATCATCATCAGAGTCGTCATCCTTAGAAGTTCCTCATAAGTATCCCACTTAATTCCAAGCGTGAGTCGGGGTATTTGCTGCGAGGAGGGTTCTCCTTGGTCCTTGCAACTTCTCTTTTTGCCCTTTTGGGAGGTGGTAGCCTTCTCCTTGCCTTGTCTCGCTTTAGGTGCCATTGTACCTGAGACTAGAAATAGTGTTAGTTGCAGCACAATCTCACTTGATACAATCTATACACAGACAGTAGGGGTACCACCCCACACTTAGGGTGTTGGCACCAACTAGTGAGGTGAAAGTGATCGATTACTTAGAATTCATCGACATACATTTTAGGATTGTATTCCAACAAGAAAATCAGCAATGCATTACTTACTTGCAGCCATTGGACTACTTTCATGGTATCTATAGCAACACTACTACATAGGGGTTACTATATGGAATAGTTATTCTTACAACAATCACAACCTCTTATGTCGGTAGGCACTATAAGTCTTATCCCGATGGCCGGGATGGTTAATCATGCAAGTATCCAAACAACACTCTCAAGCAATATTCATAGCCACATATGTTCAGCAAATATCATAACAATGCTATTGAAACCAAATTCAAGTCGGAAATAAGTCAAGAATTCCCTACGTATATGTTCACTCACATGATTATGTAACAACAATTCAAACACATGAACATCACCAACAATCTTATATGATTTAGCAATTTATAATAAGCATAGCAACGTAGTACTTACGATGAAGAATAAGAGAGTACTTACTTGCTTGAAGCTTGTGGAGACGGTGTTGTGAATTAGAAGAGCAAAAGAAGAAAATTTTGAGAAGATTTGGAAGGTTATGTGGCGCCTTTAGGGTATTTTCTAATGTGGTTGTGTTGTAAAACTATGTCCCCTTTATATAGGAAGAGTATGGGTCGGGTTATGACCCATTTACAATCGGATTTGGGGACAAAATCACCACATATGCGGCGCATATCTCTTGGCATATCAATGGCATATGCGGCGCATTGTCCATGGCATAATGGGACATATGCGCCGCATATCCTATGGCATTTCTAGACATATGCGCCGCATAGTCTATGGCATTTGGTCTCAGTATCTCAAATGCCATAGCATAGGCGGCGCATAGTCAAAAGCACACCTAGGAATAGGCGGCGCATAGTGTATAGCACACTAGATTCCGAGTCCTTAGGCTGTAGAATAGGTTGTGCATCGTTCGTGGCCTATTTTTACCAAGGCCTAGCCTTCCTCGAAGCCTATTATGACGTGAGAAAGGCTCAATTCATAGCCTTATGCATCACCATTCCTAACTTACCGACTTTACCATACAATGCGACCAAATCGTCAATTGAAATCAATCTCCTCGTTGCATACTTCTTGCACCTATTTTTGCTCAAAACCAAATGAAAATGATTAGTACGATGGGTTGCCTCCCACCTAGCGCCTTAGTTTTGGTCGTGGCACGACTCTGTTTTTTTTGAATTTTTCATAAAACAAAACAAGTACTAGAATGAAAGAAAAAACGATAAAATGATAAAACGATGGGTTGCCTCCCATCTAGCGCCTTATTTATTGTCGTGGCTCGACATAGTTACCTCGAGTACTTAGACTTCGTCGAGATAAGTGATGGATCGTTTTCTAAAAGGATTTAGACGACAATGAGGCTTACCTGTGGTCATGCGATCTTTTTGGAGCTGGCTCATACGTTTCTCCGGAGAGTCACCAATTATATCATCAATAGTCCAACCCATAGCTCTCTTGTATCTCCTCAGAGCAGAGATGAGAGCTTCTACGTGCTGTTCACTTAAATCATCTGCTCTCTCAGGAAGTATATTTCTACTTTCCAAGAACACATACTTTAGATAATCGGGAAGCTCTTGCGATTCTAGCATTGGTGGCTTGTCAAAGGGAGTATTCGCTGTTGGTCGATTCTTGAGTTCACAATCCGGTTTCTTAGGAGTATAAGACTCTATTTCTGTTAGAGCACTCATAAGTTCTTCATAACCTTTATTATCTTCATGCTCAACTTTCAGTGGCATAGCAGACAATGGCTCAACAGTAGGTTGTTTCTCTATAGATAATGCTTTCATATCCTCATAATGAACATCAGCTACAGATGACTCATTCATATCGCTGGGCTGCTTCATTGTTTTGCATATATCAAACCGTACCACTTCGTCAACCACTTGCTTGCCTTTTGCTGAAGTTTCCAGCACCTTACCACTTCTGGTAGTTATGGCCATGCATGACCCATCATTCCTTGGGTTTTGCATGGTATCGCTAGGTAAAGTGCCAGCCTTTCTTTGATTAAAGGCTGCTGAAAGTTGGCTCAATTGCTGCTCTATTTGCTTGATAGAAGTGGAATGAGAATCAACTAGTTTCTTCATGGAGGACAAATCATCAATCACCTCCTTAACTCCTGCGCTCGTTGCTTCCACTCCTTTCAATAACTTAGCCATCATGTCTTCCATACTCCCAGAATTAGATGTGGTGGTATCACGTCTACCAGGGGGAACGTACAAACCACTCTTTTCATTATATTTCTTCCAACTACCTTGGTCTTTGTTTCCAGATTTATCATAATGGTTCCGACCTTGGTTTCCTTGGGCATTCCCACGGAAACCCCTCTGATTGTTCAAGTAGTTGGCCTCCTCTTTAGAATCAGACTCGTCTCTTCCTTTTAGCGCTACAGCTTTCACTTTTTCGGTCTTCCCTGATAATAAGTGCTTGGTAAGAAGATCCAATTGTGTTTTCATGTGCGCCATGTCTTGGTCACGATCTTCTTGTCTTCGCCTCTGCTCTGCAGTCATGCCAAAAGATACAGTAGAGCTTGCTACCTCAGAATCCCTGGTATGCCAAGCTCTACTTTGCTTCGTCATCCGATCTAGCATATTGCTTGCCTGCACAAAGGTGAGGTTCATAAATGATCCACCTGTCGCATTATCAACCACTGGCTTAGTCACCGAATTCAAAGCTCTGTATAATATCTCCATCAAGTGGACATTGGTCATATGATGGTTTGGGCATCGCATTAGCTTTGTCTTGAACCTCTCCCATGTTTCGTGGAGAGCTTCAGAGGGAAGCTGACGAAAGTTGCTGATTTCATCTCTCAATTGTGCTTTTTTGGATGGCGGAAAGAATCTTTCTAGGAAAGCGTCTTTCAATTGCCTCCAATGAGTAATAGAATCAGGAGTCAGCCCATTCAACCACATAGTTGCCTCCCCAGACAGAGACAATGGAAATAGACGTAATCGAATTGCATTCTGTCCAACTCCAGGATTGTCGAATGACTTGCATGTAGAAATAAAGTTGATCAGATGCATGTTCGGATCATCGCCTGCTAGTCCACCAAATAATCCCTTGAGTTGCAAAAGCTGAATCATGGCGCTAGTGATATTAAACTTTGCTCCGGGTGCCAAGGGAGGAAGAATAATAGCTCCTGTGGAACCAGCTTCGTCAAGATCATCTTCATCATCATCGAACAGCATTGGTACAGTTCGACGTTCAGACCTATATCTTGCTTGACGAGCTCTTCTGTTTGCTGGTGTCGCCATCTCAGCAGTATACTGTGGGTTTAATAGCTCTTCATCGCCCAGATCCTCATCGTCAGGATTTGTTGCTCGTCTACGGTTATCAATATTCTGTTGATGCACTTGAGCAGTCATCCTTTCAATTTCACGTTGTGCCTCCATTGATGGACTGAATAAACCTAAAAAAAAACAAAAACAACAACTAAAAGTAAAAGTACGAGAATCTTTGACCAAAGGGTTTAGTAATTATCACAAACTTGATTGACACTCGTATTCCCCGGCAACGGCGCCAATTTTTGATAACGCTCAATCTACAGCTCTCGTGGGAGTGTAAAGCGGTCGTTAGCAAATATAGAACCCAACCTGGGTTGGGTATCGATCCCACAGGGAATAGCTTGGCCAACAAGTAAGCAAAATTAATAGACTTTTGGTGCAAGTCTCGTAAGAAGGGGGGATTGTAATAAGTAACCAAAGTAATGAAATAAAAGCTGAAAATAATAAAGTAAAAAGAGAGTATTTCGTAGGTTGTGAAACAATGAGAATTGAGGCGTTGGGTTTATGTCCACCTTCAGAGGTATACGTCTCTATTGGCTATGAGTGTGTAGAGTCTTGACATGCAATTGCTTATAGAGAATTGTAGTCGATGGTAAATCCAAGCGTCTCTCGACCTAAACAAGGACTATTTCACTTTAACTCTCTCGAACTTAAAGCGTGTCTAACGGTACGAATTCTCCAAGAGGTTAGTCCAGTTACGGCACTAGCTTTTTAATAGGAAAGGGTGTCCTACTACCTTGACATTATCTCTTTTCCAGACAAATAACCTTTCTCTCGAACAAGTTAAATGTTAGACTGGCGTTAGTCTATGCGTCTTCTTTTCTAGACAAGTAACCTTTCTCTCGAACAGGTTAGATGTTAGAATGGCGTGTTCATGTGTTTGAAACCGCAAAGATTGTAGATTTAAGATGAAGAGCGTAATGATATAAGCAATATACGTGTCTTGAACTCACAAGCTCATAGCAATAGATAGTAACTCATTCGGCTTCCATAACCCCAACTAAGAGGTTTAGTTACCCATGAATGCGAAGGATATCACGTTTTGCATGGTGGTTGGCGTGAATAGTAGGTGTTTGGCGTGTGGTTTTGGTGATTCCTTAGCAAGTAACGATTTCTCTTGTTGTGGAATTTAAGAGTTGAATGTTTGTGGTGGAAGATGAGAGAGATGGAAGAAAATTAATAGTTTAAGAATGAATTTCTTGAATTTAGAGAGGAGTTGCCTCCACTAAGGGAGGACTTAATTAAAATCTCTAGCATGATAGGGTATTTATAATACTCCTATCCTACTCCTACTATGCTAATGAAATAAATAACCAAATCCTACTAAACTAAGGAAATACTTAACCCATTTGTACTAGGTTAATGTAACATTCTCCTAATCCAAATAAACTAATGAAATACATAACCCAATTGTACTAGGTTAATGTATCATTGTCAAAATCCAGCTTTGTGTCTGTAAGTCCCCAAAGTCTTCAGAAATGTTGTTTTAGCCCGGGACAGATTTTCCATCCAGCAGTTTTGGTCCAGGTCCCCAGAGTCTTCAGAAATGTTGTTTTAGCCCGGGACAGAGTTTCCATGCAGCAGTTTTGGTCCTTAGGCGTGTAAACTCCCTTTCCTTCCTTCGTGAGCTTTCTTTTGCGTCAAGTAAGCCATAAAATGCTGAATTTTGCATCATTTATACCTGAAACTTTACTAATCATGTTCGTTAGCTCATTTATAGGAAAAAGGACTAAAAGTGCATGAAATATATAATTTGTTCTCAAAACTAGGCTAAAATATGGGCAAAATATATTGATATAGGCACGTAAATTCGCCTATCATCAAAAACCTCAACCGAAATCTCTTCATATGAAAGACTATCTTGAATACCCGAGCTTTCGGAAGGATTAATCACAACAGAATCACCAATAGACTTCTTAAGCATAGAAACATGGAAAACCGGATGGACGTTAGATAATTCCACGGGTAATTCAACCTTATATGCTACCTTCCCAATGCGATCCACAATCTTATAGGGACCAATGTAATGGGGACTTAGTTTTCCTTTCTTCCCAAATCTCTTCACCCCTTTCATGGGTGAAACTTTCAAGTACACTAAATCACCAACATCAAATTCAAGGTCTTTCCTCCTTACATCTGCGTATGATTTTTGACGACTTTGGGCGGTTTTCAACTTTTTCCAAATTAACTTAACCTTCTCCATGGCCTTGAACACCGCATCCAGTCCAGTTACGGCAACCTCACCAACTTCAAACATACCAATGGGTGATCTACACTTTCTACCATACAAAGCTTCAAACGGGGCCATTCCAATAGTAGCATGAAAACTGTTAGTGTAAGCAAACTCGAGTAATACTAAGTGCTTATCCCAACTACCTTTAAAATCAAGCACACAAGCCCTCAACATATCTTCTAAAGTCTGAATGGTCCGCTCGGCCTGACCATCTGTTTACGGATGGAAAGCAAAACTTAAACGAATTTGGGTACCGAGACCCTTCTGGAAAGATTTCTAAAACTGAGAGGTAAACTGAGTACCTCTGTCAGAAATAATAGCCAAAGGGATTCCATGAAGTCTGATGAGTTCTCGAATATATATTCTAGCATAATGTTCAGTTGTATACGATGAATGCACAGGCAAGAAATGAGCTGATTTCGTCAGCCGATCTACGACAACCAAAATCGAATCATGATGGCGACGAGAAGGAGGCAAACCAACTATGAAGTCCATATTCAATTCTTCCCACTTCCAAGTAGAAATGCTAAACTCTTGTATCACGCCACTGGGCCTTTGATGCTCTATTTTAACCTGTTGACACGTGGAACACTTCGCCACAAATTCTGCTATATTCCTCTTCATATCGTTCCACCAATAGATTTCTCGCAAATCATGGTACATCTTGGTATCACCAGGATGGATGGAGTATTGCGTACCATGCGTTTCCGCCATAATCCTCTGCTTTAAGTTATCAACATCAGGAACACATAATTTTTCTCGAAGTCTCAAAACGCTATCTCCCCCTTGGGAGAAAACCTCTACCTCTTGGTCTTTAAATGACTCTTTTAACCTGACCAAGGTAGGATCCCTGTCTTGCTTCTCCTTCACTTCTGAAACTAAAGAGGATTCGAAACCACTTTGCACTCCTATACTACCCTCAGCATCACCAAACAACCTAACCCTCAATCTAGCCAAACGATGTACATCACGGGCCAACTCCTTCTTACTAATCTCCACATGTGCTACGCTACCCACGGACTTTCGACTAAGGGCATCTGCTACTACATTGGCCTTGGCCGGATGATATAGCACTTTCATATCATAATCCTTCAACAGTTCTAACCATCGTCTCTGCCTAAGATTCAACTCCTTTTGGGTGAATACATACTGCAAGCTCTTATGGTTCGTGAAGACGTCGACATGGACACCATACAAACAATTTCTCCAGATTTTCAAAGTAAAAACCACGGCAGTTAATTCAAGGTCATGGGTAGAATAATTCTTCTTGTGAGGCTTTAGCTGCCTGGAAGCATAAGTTATAACCTTGCCCTTTTGCATCAATACACAACCCAAACCGACTCTGGAAGCATCGTAATACACCACAAAACCATCAACACCGTCAGGCAAAGTCAACACCATCAGGCAAACTCATCACAAGGGCTGAAGCGAGTTAAGTCTTCAACTCCTAAAACTCTTCTCGCAAGATTCGGACCACAGGAACTTCACTTTCTTTTGGGTCAAACGGGTCATAGGAGACGTAATAGATGAAAACCCTTCAACAAAAAGATGATAATAACCAGCTAGACCCAAGAAACTTCGGATATCAGAAGGAGAAATAGGTCTAGGCCAACTCATTATAGCCTCTATCTTTTGAGGATCAACTCTAATACCTTCGGAAGAAACAACATGACCCAAGAAGGCTATAGAGTCCAGCCAGAATTCACACTTACTGAACTTAGCATACAATCGATGAGTTCGAAGAGTTTCCAACATGATTCGAAGATGATCCGCATGATCACCCTCACTTCGGGAGTAAATAAGAATATCATCAAGGAACACTATTACAAATAAATCCAGATATGGTCGGAATACACGGTTCATAAGATCCATAAAAGCAGTTGGAGCATTAGTTAACCCGAAAGACATCACTAGAAATTCAAAATGACCATAACGGGTTCGAAAGACTGTCTTGGGGATATCACATTCCCTAACCTTAAGTTGGTGATAACCGAATATGAAGTCTATCATTGAAAAGTAGCTCGCACCTTGCAATTGATCAAAAAAATCATCAATTCGAGGAAGTAGATATTTATTCTTGATAGTAACCCTATTAAGCTGCCGGTAATCAATACACATCCGCAAAGAACCATCTTTCTTACGCACAAACAGGACAGGTGCACCCCAAGGGGACACACTAGGTATGATAAAGCTTTTGTCTAAAAGATATTTCAATTGCTCCTTCAACTCTTTAAGTTCCGCGGGAGCCATACGATACGGAGGAATGGAAATAGGCTGAGTATCGAGAAGAAGGTCAATCCCAAACTCTATCTCTCTATCAAAATGTACTCCAGGGATATCTTCCAAAAAGATATCAAGAAACTCATTAACAACATTAATTGACTGAATGGTCGGGGTTTCAGACTTAGTGTCTTTAACCCGAACCAAATGGTGGATGCAACCCTTGGAAATCAACTTTCTAGCTTTGAGATAGGATATGAAATGACCCTTAGGAATCACAAAACTCCCAGACCATTCGAGGATAGGTTCATCAGGAAACTGAAACTTGACCACACAGGCACGACATACAATAGACGCATAGCATAAGTGAAGCCAATCCATACCCAGAATGATATCAAAGTCAACCATATCTAGCTTAATCAAATCAGCATACATAACCTGATGAAAGACAGTAATGGGACATTTCTTATACACTCGCTTAGTAATGACAGACTCTCTTACCGGAGTAGAAACCAAAATAGGCTCAAAAATTAGTTCAGGATCCATTTTAAAATTTACAGCAACCAGAGGTATCACATAAGAAAAACTCAAACTGGGGTCCATCAACACATAGACATCAAAATAGAAAATACAGAGCATACCAGTGACAACATCGGGAGAGTCCTCTTGCTCTTGACGAGGTGGTATAGCATAGAAACGATTCTGGCGTTGACCGCCAGCAGTACTAGATGAAGCACCCTGAGGATGAACTGGACGGGCTGCGGGAGGTGGGGCACTAGTAGCCTGACTCTGGGGACGGGTATCACAACTCCGTTGTCTGGCATACGGGCAGTCTCTAAGTATGTAGCCCAACTTGGTACAACCAAAACAGCCCCGCTGCCCCATATAACACTCCCCAAAATGGTCTTTACCACACTTAGCACACGAAGGAGGATGAGGTCGGTTGCTTACACTGTCCTGAGACCTAGAAGGTACCGACCTATTCCCGAGTTCCTGCCTGCCCCGATATATGAGAGCACTAGCTGAGAAAGGCGCAGGTATAAATGGACGTCTCTGAAACTGAGGGCGACTCCCTCTGGAGAATCTAGTCTGACCAGACCCCTGTTGCTCCGATCTGACTCTCTTAATCCCTCTTACTCTTTCTCTTTCCTTTATCTTATTTGACTCAATCTGTTGGGCATGAATTATTAGCCTAGGAAGATCAATCTCCCTGTTGATCATAGCAGATCTACATTCTTTCACCACATAACTTGACACCCCAGTTAGAAACTTGCTCATACTAGTCCTCGAGTCAGCCATCATATTGGGAGCGTACTTCGATAGCTGATTAAACTTAAGACAATACTCCTTAACCGACATGGAGCCTTGTCTCAAATTTATAAACTCCTCTATCTTAGCTTCCCGTAAGTCAAGAGGAAAGAATCTATCCAAGAAAGCATCTTGGAACAATTGCCAAGTTACCGGAGCGGTATCTTCCTCTCTACCCTTATTCCATATCTGCACGCAGTCATAGGCAACATCCTTCAACCGATAAGAAGCCAGCTCCACACTTTCTTCCTCGATCACGTGCATAATCTGTGTAATTTTCTTCATTTCATCAACATACATCTGCGGGTCCTCACCTGCTCTCGACCCATGAAACTCTGGCGGATTCATCCGCATAAAGTCACGAATTTGTGCTGCTGTCGAATTATTTTCCTGCGAAGGTGGAGCATTGGCCTGAGTATTGGCGGTAACTGCCTGGGCTGGTGTCTGAAAAGCTGCTCGAAATTTGATATGGGATATCGTCTCATGTAACAGATCAACGGGTCGAGGTTGGTTGTTGTTTCCACGAGCTAGACGTGGAGGCATTTTCTGTCATAAGAACGCATGAATTAACAGCAGAAGAAAACAGTTGTAAGCATGATAGACTCTTGTAGAAAGAAGGAAATGACTTTTCCTAGAACGCCCCGCAGCCTCTTGATCATAGGTGTGGGGCGCTACACACCGATGCTCAAGACTCTACGTAACGCAGCTTGTCAGACTCCCTAGGACTCTTCACAACCTTAGGCTCTGATACCAAGTTTGTAACACCCCGAAATATCATCCCGAGACGCCACAAGGTGCCCAAGGCTACACGTAGCCTCAAGCTAGCCCTTTAAGCCAAAGCACTACCCTTGAGTTCCAACACAACAACATACACGCTACGCTAAGGATATATATATAAGTATATATCATATCACATCGCACATGGCACGGAATATCGTTAGACTGTACATATATGGAATGTCTATACACAAACCAACCCAACAATACACTAGTTTGACATAGCCTTTATACAGCAAAATCAACGAGCCATTGGGACAAACCCCCAACTGACTCAACCGATCAAAGGGATCACAAAACAACAGCACCAAAACTAGCCACTTGGTCCTCGAACCATGAGGACTCACCACTGAAGGAACGCAGATGCAGCACTCGGATATCACTGTCGTGGCTGCGGCTGAGTACCTGAACCTACATCATGGTAAGAATGTAGCCCATAGAGAAATATGTGGGTTAGCACAAGATATGCACTGAGTATGTGGGGGCGCATGCAAAATATAAATAATATTTCGTAAAAACGTACATACGAATCATAATGACACACCTGGCTTGAGTGACATTGAATCATGCAACTCATAACGTCTTAGATAGCAAATGTAGGAGAAAAACCTCATAAATCATTATAGATCATCATAGGCAACTTGACTTACCACATCAAAACTCGGAGTGACTAATATTTCAATAAACATGACTCTTATGGACAGGGGAGTTTCCTATAACCAACAATCCCACGTGAGCTACGTGGAATACCAACGTTTGAAACCCCCGTTGGCGGGAGCGTCATACTCTTTGCCAGGGAGTACGACCTTAAAACTTCAATAATCACAATCGGGCTCTCTGGCCAATAATATCATCATCAAACAACCCTACGGTGGCACAAAGGTTTGGGGAAATACCAAATTTCCTTCTGGTGCTAAGTACTACTCCCCGAAAAGCTCAGAACGCGTTAGGAAGTCCACCACAACATCACAAGGGTCTATCATAAAGATCAAATTAAATCTCTTTCTCATTTATCAAATCATATCAATTTGTGGATTCCTAACTCAACACATTTTAGCTCAAAACATTTTAATCTTCCTCAACATCAACAAGGTATCAATGCATTGAACCATAACCAACTCGACATTCGGACAAAGATATGAAGACTCAATACATAATATTTTCAACAATTTAACTCATCAAAACCATCCGAAAAATACCAAGACTCATTGCAACTTCAATATCAACATTTCTCAATTTGCCATCCAACTCTCATTTAAAGGTATTTGAGACATCGACCCATAGTAGGGATATAGAATTTCCAATATCAATTATAAATTCATAATAACAAAATAGTGGAATGATAGTATAAATCAAGGCTTAACAAATTAAATCATCATACTCTCATAATCAAATATTTTTTGGACATAATTCCATTTCAACATCATACACATATCGGATGACATAATCCTATAGCTCATGGACAATAATATAAGATATAAAATCATATTTTCAATTCATGATAAAACATGTAAAATCTCATGTCAATGTATTCAACAAAAATACCGGGCACAAAATCGAAAGGATAATCTTGTTCAAAGCCCCACATACCTAAAAATGGAAGATGAATATGAACTTTCGACTCCAGAACTATATTCACGAAAATAAAGGGTGCTTCTCGAAGCCCTTAACATGATTAACTTGAATCCCAAATCAATTTGAAATTTCTACGGTTCAATCAAGAGACATAGAAGGATGAAATTTGGAGTAGTAGGATTTGGGTTTGAGCCTTAGGAAATTTTGGAGAAAAATGAGCTATTGAATTCTCTTAATGGACTTAAATCCATGGTTTACCCGAATGGATTGGAGTGGGAATGACCAAAATACCCTTAAAAATCAAATAATGTCAAATCTTTCCTTTGGTGGACTGTTTTGATAGGTTGAAGTAGATCGACAATAACTTTTTGCTTCGATGGCCAAATTGGATGAAACCAATTTTATTGGAAAGAGGACTTTTAGAGCTTTCTGTTGATATATAGTAGCTCACCCAGAACATTATGTACAAGGAGTTATGATCGTTTGAAGTTGACCCTAAAATTCGTCTGGCCTCAGTATTTTTTTCCTGCACATTTACTGTTCACCACTGTTCACGGTTAGATCGGAATGATCATAACTCATCGCTCGAGTGTCCGTTTTGGATGATCCACATATCGTTGAAAAGCTTAGTCGATGCTCTACGCGATGACGGGTCGCATATCCAGAAATTCCACACAGAAAAATTATTAATCACGATAAAGAACAGAATTCAACACATTTTCGTCCGAGATCTTAACGAAAAAAAATTTCGGGGCATCACAGGAATCAATTTAAGACTCTAGAAAATTTGGACCGCCCTTCTCATCAAATCTCAATTACGACAACGAAGAATTTCGATAACTCCTTACCTAGTGTGAGTGTTGCTACAACAACCAGTAAATTTTAATTTTAATTAGTGGATATTACTTATGTAGGTTACTTATGTAGGTGGAGGGATGGCCTTGGCTCAGCGGCAAGCTTGCTTACCGTGGTGTGCCAGGTTCGGAGGTTCGAAACGCCCCTCCAGCAAAGCTGGGGTGAGGGCGCGTAGGTCAGGCCCGGAGTGGTCCCCCCCCTCCCCGACACCTACGGAGTAGGTATGAACCGCGTCGTCCCTTTACTTATGTAGGTTATTGGCTAAATCAACATTAATTGCAAAAATTGTAAGTCTTCTCACACGAACTTTTAATCATGTAGTTTTGGGTTTAGTTCTTCCTTTTTTATCACTTTCAATCATTACATTGTTACATTTATATATCGATGCATATAGAGGTTTGTGTGTAATATTATCAAATCTCTAGCAGGACAATAAAAAATCTTGGTAATTTCTGACCTAGTAGAGTGTAGTTACCACAACTAGTAAGTTTTGCTTTTAACTAGTGGTTATTACTTATGTAGGTCATCACTAAATCAACATTTATTGAAGAAGTTGCAAGTCTTTTAAGATAAATTTTAATCATGTAATTTTGAGTTTAATTCTTTCTTTTTATCACTGAGAATGCTATACCTTTGAATAAATAAATACCTTTAAAATATAAAGGCAATCAATTTTTGTAAATCACATTTTATATGAGCTCAATACTTTCAGTAATTTAAATAAGCTGAAAAATTATTAAATAATCATAAAAAGTTATACTACTTTTGATGTATAATTACTTAATCAAAATTCAATCTAATAATATTTTTACTATTTTATAAAATTATATATTAGTTGAATCAAAGTAAAGTGGAATGCACGCGCTTAGAGTAACTAGTCTAATATCAATTCCATAGTACTCGCTTCGTTTTAAAAAGAATAACTTACTTTACTTTTTAGTCTGTTTCAAAAAGAGTGACTCATTTTATTTTTTGGTAATACTTTGATTTCAAATTTTCACATAACATGTTTAGGATCATAAGAGTAAAAAATATTTAATCATATTTTACAAAATTTTAATTTAAAGTCACAAAATTCAAAAGTTTTCTTTATTTTCTTAAATTTTGTGTCAAGTCAAAATAGATTATTATTTTTTAAAATGAATAAAGTAATTTTTAAATTTATACACCTTTTTTTTATATTTCTCTTATATTTTAAAACATAATATTCGCTCCGTCTCATTTTATATGTTACTATTTGATTGGACATGAAATTTAAAAAATAAAAAAAGATTTGATAATGGTTATCAAATTATCCTTTATCAGAGATGAGCTACTATTTTTTAATTAAATAAAATTAATAAAAATAAAAATAAAATTATATCTATTTTTTGTACAGATCAAAAAAGAAAATACACATAGGACGGAGGGAGTAATTAATAATGTTATATACTTGAATAAGTTAAATGTGGGGGGGTCTCACGCATAAATAGCACACAGCTAACAACCTTCCAAACAAGGTGTTACAAATTGCTTCTTCTCTATGTACTTACAAAATCTCCATTATCGAGGTGAGCAATTTATGGAAGATGTGTTGATGGAACATGTGATGAAGATGAAGATTGGCACCGCGTGTGTTTGGCAGCGCCTATTGAGGCGTTGCCGGATTCGGATATTGACAAATTTGTGCAAATGTGAGTATTTGGAAATTACAATATGTTTTTAGTTCTAAATCATTATTGTGTTGATATGAACTTTTATTTTGTATCTGGTATACCGCTGGCAGTATTTAGGAGCTCCTTGTATGTTTAAGAGGTATTATTGTTTGTTTGTAAAAAGGGGGGATATTAGACTATTAATTGTATGATAATCATCTCTGTGTATCTTAATTTCTGGAATTACAATATGTAATTTCATAAATCATAATTATGCTGGAGTGAACTTTTATTTGGATAATTAGCGGTCAATTGGAAATAAATTTGATTTTTTTGGTTTATTTTGTATCTGGTGTACTGTGGGCAGTATTTGGAAGTTCCTTGTATTGTTTTTGTTTGTTTGTGGAAAGGGAGGGATGTTATACTATTAATTGTATGACAATGATCTTTGTATCTCTAAATTTCGGTAATAAACCATATTTTTTTTCCGATAACCGTGGTGTCCGGACCCGCTTGCACGCACCTTGACTAACTTCACGGGATACCTGAAATCACCTAGTGTTTGTCTCTGTTAAGAATTGAACTTGAGAACTCATGATGCTCAAACCCACTTCATTGAACCACTAGGCAACACCCTTGGGTGCAAATAAATCATAATTATGTTGGGATGAAATTTTATTTGGATAATTCCAATTAGAAAAAAAAAAAATTTTTTTTTTGGTTTGTTTTGTATCTGGTACACTGTGGACAGTATTTGGAAGTCCCTTGTATTGTTAGGAGGGAGTATTATTTTTGTTTGTTTGTGACAAGGGAGGGATGGTAAACTAAAAGTTGAATGATAATGATCTTCTTTTGTCTTAACTGTATTACCTTTTTTGGCATTAATTATGGTGTAAAAGTATAGGTTTTAATTATATAACCTATTGATTAGCTGTTTAAGGAATACTTAGATATTTGTTCAGTTCTATTGCTTGTTCTTTGGATGTTTTCTTTTGTGGTCTCTTGCTCTATTTGTTGTTAGTGGAAAGAAGGGGAGGAAGTCTTTGTAGCATGCTAATTTACTAACAATAACAATATAATTCATGAATAATTAGAAGAGTTATAAACCATTTTGGTAATAAACTTTACTGCTTATCCGTATCCAAAAAGATAATAAATTTTAGGGGAACTAATTAAATTTTGGAGTTGCTCAGGGTGGGGAAAACAATGCAACAAACTAACATTTTTCATGTGGATCACGCTCACAAAATCTCAGATATGGAAGAAGACAAACATGATGAAGAAAAAAGATATCAATACTCATCCTGGATTTGTGTGTGTGTGTTTTGGGGGTTTGGGGGGGGGGGGGGCACGGGGAGTGGAGAGTGGAGAGAAGGCTTGGATTGTGGTAATCTAAGTGTAATCTAAAGGTTTCACGCTTTTGTCCTCCTAGTGGAAGGTAATTAATCACATCCTTATCCTGGTTGGTCAATTTTTTCTATTTCCCCAATTATAATTGTTTTTCAAGATTTAAAAAATTTATCACCTCAACTGCATGGATATTTGCAACCTCGTTCCCGCCTCAGCTATATCGATATTTGCAACCCTCCCCCTCCTCAATTATATAGATCCTTGTAATCCCCCCTTTCTCAATTGTAATGACCCCCCTCATCTCGATGTATAGATCCCTACAATCCCCCCTTCTCAATTATATCGCCCCTCTCATCTAAATTTTATCACCCCCCCCGCCCATTCTCAAGTTTTCTCTTTTTGTTATTAGTCCAGGTTTTCATCGTCAAAGAAAGCTGCTGAACTTCGGACTCGACTGGGGTAAGTGGCTAGCGGAAAATAGATTGGATACATTTTTTGTCTGTTCCAGGTACATTTACAAAATAGATTTAGTATTAGAAGTATTCCAAATGTCATTTTGTTATGCTACCTCTATGTACTATTGGTTGTCACATAAGATTTCTCGAAAATTGAATCTTAACCTATTGCAAAGGAAATGCATTTTATTAAAAAGATTCTTTCTTTTTGAAGATTCAGGGTGGCTTTCAATCTTTCTTTTTTATTAAGCAAAATCCTAGGTATGTTTTTGTTTCTCAATTTTATGAGTAATGTTGCTTACACTTTACAGGTTTTCCAGAAACCTGTGACGTCACTCTTACATGTAGGATCAGTCACTGTTTTGCAGTTCAAATGAAACCTTAAAAAAGTATATATCATAATTAATGAGTTCCAGTGGTGGTGGAGGTGGTGGTTTTGGGTTTGGAGGTTGTGGGGGTGGGGGTGGGGGTGGGGGTGGGGTGAGATATAGTTGTGTATGTGAAGTAGGAGTTGTGGTTTGTTCGTTGTTCAGTTCAATGTTCTAATTACTTGAATTTGACTCCATTAATCCCATGAGATTTGTTATTGTTGGTGATATTCTACATTAATTTGATTTTAATTAAGAGGCAAAGTTCAATTCTATTTTAAATTATTTTATGTAAAAATTTCATGAACTTCCATTTGATGAGCTTTTTTGGTTGAATTATCCTGTTGAAATTGCTTAAGCCATTTAATAACAATCGATCAATCAGTTAGCTATATCTGAATTTGAAACCAGTTTGATGGACCATATGGGTACTCTATATCTGTTTGTTCTATTTAGGGCTCAATTAGTTCCACTACTAGACAAAGTGATTCTTAAGGTAAGCTAACTATCCTTTGAAATTTAACTTTTTCCAAATCTCAATCTTATCTCTAAATGAAGGCCAAATCTCTAGTAGGATAGAAAAAAATCTTAATAAATTCCGACCTAAAGTGAATGTAACCACAACAACTAGCAAGTTTTAAATCTAACCAGTCGGTATTAATTATTTAGGTCTTTTGCTAAATCACCATTGATTGCAGAAGTTTGAAGTCTTCAAAGACAAACTTTCTATCATGTAGTTTTGGCTTTAGTTATTCCTTTTAATCACCTTTCATCATTATACCATTGTATCAACACCGGTGCATATAGAAGTCTAAAAGTAATATTGCCAAATAATTGAACAACGGCATCATACAAAAATATGATATACTATTTGGAAAACGAGTTGGAGTAGATTTTAAGACGGACAACCCTTAAAGATCCAGTTGAAACCTGTGTCCCCCATCTGATATTATGATCATTATTTTATTAGTAGGTTAAAGCTCAAATATCACTGCAGGAGAGATACTTAGCGATCTAAAGCAAAATGTTCAACTCGCTTGTTGAACTTTACCCTACCTTAAGGGTGTGGCTTAGTGGTTCAATGAAGTTGGGTTGAGCACCATGAGGCCTTGGGTTCAATTTCCAGAGACAACACCATGAGGTCTCAGGTTCAGTTCCCAATAGAGACAAACATTAGGTGATTTCTTCCCATCTATTCTAGCCTTGGTGGACAGAGTTACCTATACCTGTTGCTGGTGGGAGGTGGCAGTCATCCCGTGAAATTAGTTGAGGTGCGTGCAAGCTAGCTCACGGTTATCACAACAAAAAATAAAAAAATTACATATACCCTTTCTCCTTTGAAAACCATCTTTATAAAGTTTAGAATGTTCCTTTTTGAAATGGGTAACATTAAAAAGTTCAGGATATTT
The DNA here is from genome assembly GCA_030864225.1 of Capsicum baccatum var. pendulum. Lineage (NCBI taxonomy): Eukaryota > Viridiplantae > Streptophyta > Magnoliopsida > Solanales > Solanaceae > Capsicum > Capsicum baccatum. Next base: position 177,370,747 of record CM061551.1, read on the forward strand.
GTATATCTTATAGAAAGTAGACTTGATTTTTTACTTGCCTGTCTTCTGTAGATTTAAGAATTACTGAAGTGATCTTGTGATACCGTGACTTCTATAAATGAAGTACAGTAAACCTTATTGGATATAATGTTAATGTCACTTCTGTTATGTTACCTATATCTACTCTTGGTTTATCACATAAGATTTCTCAAAAGCGAATCTTAACCTATTGAGAAGGAAATTCATTTCCATTCCAAAGATTACTTCATTTGAAATTTAGGATGGCTTTCAATCTTCATCCCCCCCCTCATAAGTACAATACTGGGTATGTTTTTGCTTCTCAATTTTATTATTAGTGTTATTTTTAAATTACGTGTAGGATGTAAGTCACTATTTCGCAGTTCAAATGAAATCTTTTCTTAAGTATATATCATAACTCATAAGCTCCGGTGGAGTGCGGTGCGGGGTATGTTGGGGTTGTGATTTGTTCGGTTCAGTTCAATGTTCTAATTAGCACTAATCTCTTGATAATATTTCCGTCTAGTGAAACTGATGCTTAAAATCATGTTTAATGGTTTATAAACTATGGCTCTTACATCTTCCAGTTTGAACTTCATAAGCTAAGTCTGTCAATAGCTTACATGGATAGATTTCCTTTTGTGCTTCCCATAATTCCCAGGGAATGGGGGTATCATTTATGGAGTTGGACGGATTTTAGTTAAAGTAATTTCTGATATTATTTCTAAAAATATGTTACTGTATGTCCTCTTATTGGTTTTGCATACTTCAAATTTTTAGGTCTTTCCTTCTAGTGTGTGTGAAGGGAAAGGAAAGAGTCACTGGCTGATTGATTACTTGGGACCTTTTTTTCATTTTACTGGTATGTTGCTGTTGCATGTAAATTACATATATACCTAATTGAGCAATGTATAGATTGATGTCATTGTATGTGATTTAGACCGTTGGAGCACTTGAAAGTTATATCCTATATTTATATTGAACTTCTTTTAAAAAAAATAGTTGTGTGGTTGTTTTTGGTGATTGGTACTTTATTTATTTATGTTTTTCCTTCAAGTCAGTATGAAAGAAGCAGAAAAAGGATAGTTGATTACTTGGACGGAATTGTTCATTATACTGATGTGTTGCATGTAAACCAAGTGCATAGCTATTCAGTAATAATAGATTGACATCATTGTATCATTGTGATTTCAGGTCTAGGGAGCATTGTGATAATTTATTGGGCTTCAGTAAATCACGAAACTTCTTTAAGTAAAGAAAATCACCTTCAATGGAGCATCGTACTAGTGCAACAAATGGTCCTGTAAGAGCTATGACTTACGCTGCACATAGCTCTGGAATTATCTACATAAGACAAGAATCCCGTCTCATCGTTGTGGTACCAAATGTTTTGGGAAATTATGTCCTGAATGGGAGTGCAACAGCACTGTTGGCTAATGGATTTAGTGTTTACCATGTTTCTATTATCCCAAGAAATTTGTTTTCTTACTGGATTCCAGCAGGAACGCTAACAAATAGATTGGCTCCTGTGGCTCATCTTTCCAGTTTCTCTGTACCGTCATTGCCTTTTTCATGGAACTGGACTTCTCCTGTGATAAATCACCCCCTAAGATTTGCGAGAGGGAACCTTGGACCCCGTTGGATGCCACTGCCTCCTTCCAATTTTCACAGGGTTAGCCTTCTCATTTTCAAGCTTTCTTTTCCTTTTCAATTATAAATTTATTGCAATCTTCACCTAATTAGCTTTCCATAATTTATCAATGGAAACATGCATATGGATTTACATACGCATTTATGCTCAACGATATTGCAAACGTTAGAGCTATAATTGTCTGCAGTTTTCTTTTGATCCTTTTTTGGGTGAAAAGTTGGGTAGAAAAATTGGTAACTGATAATATTAATTAGTTTCAATATTATTCATGATGATGTTATACATGCATTCATAAGGCTATTCTTCCAAATGGATTGACTACTTGAGAAACTACAATAAGCTATTATGGGAAGAAAAAGTATGCTACCTTTATCTTGGTTAAGTTTTTTACCAGATAGTAAAACAAAAAGTAAGTCATTGTACTTTGTTGATAGCCTAATGGATTTGCAACTTCTTTGAAAGGCCAGGGTAAGATTTTGTTTCTGCGACAATCCTTGAAGCTGACTTTTCAAACATTTAAAAAAAAAAGAAAACTAATGCAAGAATTTATCACTTGACGCAAGATCTCTAAATGATAATGATTGCTGTAGTTTAGCAATTAGTCATGGCTAGTTGATTGTTCTTTGACAAACAAACTATGCTCATCTGATCTGTAGCTTTTGCTTGCTTGGAGTTGTATGTGACATTTCAGTTACAAAATGCTATATTTTTCATGTTGACGTGCAAACCGTGAGTTATGACATAATAATGGACAAATATGGGAAAAATAGTATGAAAACTTCATTAATCTTTGTGGAATACTTTTCCTCACAAATTCTGATCTTGAATTTAGGGTATGCTGGCCATTCAAGGCCGGGTTGAAAATGTTGATACAGGATTGAGCAGGGAAACCATTCTTGCACGTATGAGGTGCTTCAAGTATCAGTTGACTGAAGGATCTACAAGTGACAAAGATACATGTTCTATTTGTTTGGTTTGTGCCTATCTTCATTTGATTGTTTCCTACTACTTAGAGTCTAGTAACATAAGTTAAATTGCCTTACTTGAAAATACTTGTCCGGTTTTGCAGGATGACTTCTCTGATGGACAGAACATTGGAAGCACCGACTGCCAACACTCCTTTCACTTCGACTGCATCAGCCAGTGGCTAATGCAGAAGAACTCCTGCCCCCTGTGCAAAAGGATTGCATTGGCAATTTAAGGGGAATCCAAACTAGAATTTATTACTGTAAAATCTGTAAATATCTTAATGACTTCGCATGCTATGTTAAGAAAGTACTTTTCCTAAAATGGAACTAGTTGAGTAGTGTGTAAAGGAGCATGAACTCCTTACTGGACTTGTTTGTCTGTTGTAGGTTGGTTGATTACCGGATAAATCTAAATCATCTAATCTAGTGCAGCCTTATCTTGATTAAGGCATGTTGTTGTTACGACAGAGAATTGTATACTGGGTGCTCATTTCAACTCATGCCTTGTAAGCCTTAGTGCTTTCACCTGTTCAACTGTTCCGTTGTTGGCCCCTTGAGGTGCAGGTTTATTTTCAATTCTTAGTTTTTTCTTTTGCTTTATTGGCAGAGAGCGGGAATACACTGGCTGTGTTGTTGTCTTGAGCTGGGGGTGAGTTAGAAATAACCCCTCTACTTCAGCGTTGAGGTGGATGTACGGACGGCATATATTCTACTCTTCCCAAATCTCACTTTGGTGGGAATGCACCGGATATATGGTTGCTGTTATGCTTTATTAACAAAGGGTAGAATGAAAACAATCTCACTTGAGGTGCAGGTTTATTTTCAATTCTTTGTTTTTTCTTTTGCTTTATTGGCACCGAGCGTGAATACACTAGCTAGGTTGTTGTCTTGAGTCGGGGGTCTATGTGAAACAACCCCTCTACTTCACCTTTGAGGTAGATGTACAGATTGCGTACATTCTACTCTCCAAATTCAACTTTGGTGGGAATACACCCGGTATGTTGTTGTTATGCTCTATTAACAAAGGGTAGAATGAAAACAATCTCTCTACCATACAAGATATAGTTAAAGTCTCCATAAACTCTATCCTCTTCCAATGCCACCTATACAATCACATCAGTAATGGGGTTGTATATTAAATCGGGTGATTATATCATAATGAATTTCAAACTTTTATACTGTTTTCAATCACCTCAACTCAATTATTCAATCATAATGGTAAGCTTATCTTTACGGTAGTATCCTTTTGTGCTCCATATTTTTGCTGGACTCTTCGTTAAGATGTTTATTGATGAATCCTTCTTCAGCTTTAATATCCTTTAGACTCTACCTTAAACATAGCCATCCATCGATGCAACGATGGAGAGTTAGGAAGTGTCAAAATCACAAAAGTTCATTATTTCACGTTTTAATTTATGGGTCAATTTTTGCCTTTTAAAAGTTAAACTCTACTCCCTTCGTTTAAAAAAAAAAAATGATCTATTTGATTTGACACGGAATTTAAGAAAATAAAGAAGACTGTTGAATTTTATGGTCTTAAATTAAATTTGTGTCAAATACATCAAAATGTCCTTTAATCCTGTGATCTTAAACATGTCATGTGGAAAGTTGAAATTAAAATATTGCGAAAAAAGGAAGAATCATTTTTTTAAAAACAAACTAAAAAGAAAAGTAAGTCATTCTTTTTTAAATGGAGAAAGTACTTTTTAAAATTAAATTGAATGAAATAAACTTAATAGGCATATGGCTATAAATGTCAACTATTTTTCACTTTATTTGAAATAATTTCAGAGAAGAAAAATAAATCAGAAAGCAGCCTAATTACAACTTCTAGTTAAATTTGAAGTTTTTATTATCAAATTTGAAGCAAAAAAAAAAAAAAAATAGGATAAGTAATTTTTATTATCAAACGTGTCCATATATTTTTGTATACTTGTCTCAATTTGGGATCAGAAGATAGATAGAGTCAATGTGCAAGAGCTGAGACTATTATTGACTTTGTGAATCCTGCTGTAATAGTAAGTAAATGTACAGGTTCTGATAGCGTGGTCCCCTTTGACACGCATCTCTATTTACCCTCATCATAAGCGTTAACTATTCAACACGTCAATAATAACAACAACAATAATATACATTTAGTATAGTTTGATAAGTAAATTTCAAAGGAGATTGGTTTTTCACCATTTACTCAACTATTCGACACGTCCTCTATCAAAAAAGCCTAGGGAAATCACCAGAAAGGCTATTTGATTGGCGTGTGAGGAAATTGGAGAAAGAGTGAGGGTTGATGATGCCTTCTTTTCACACTCTTGCAGTGGTCCTGCATGTAGACTAGACATCTACTTTTGGATACGTGATCTTCTAATCCAATTGCAAATAGCCACGTTTTCTATATATTGCAAGAAAACCTACTTAAAAGATGGATCTGAAGAGACAGCTACTTTACAACCAAAGATGGATGATAAATGATTTAACGTAAATCAGAAATATGTTCTTTCACTGTTTCTCAACAAATATTAAAACAATTGGATAGTCTCTTTTGAGCGTAAATTATATGCACAATGAGTGTAAACAAATTTACAACATTTGGTCACTCAATAGATATCTTATATCTACAAACAGGCCTTATCAAATATGTGATCAATAATTTTTAAATAAAATAAACTAACGGATAAAACTAGAGTACCAAAGAGGAATAAGAAGCATGAGAAAATGGAAAAAAAGGCTAAGATAGGGTTTGACTGCAAATATGATTATTAAGAAAAAAAAAAAAAAAGAGGACGAAAACTAAGACATTGAATTTTTTGCTTTTTTGCCAAATCATTCTCCATCTTCATTACAACAACAGACAACAACATACCCAATATATATTATCATTATTAATTCTCCATCCTCATTCTGATGTCAAATGTCTCTTTGTTGTATGTGGCCACGTATATATGGTAATTTCCGGCAATACATGTGAATATAGAGTGGTCAATAGATCACAAAATTGAGATTCTAATGCTTCACATACAATTGATAACACAACTCAAGCAGTTTCCAACCATTAGAATTAGGCCTCCAAACTTGAAGAGTCCACCATAAAGTCGAGTTAATAACTTAGAAGTTCACTCAACTGTGGACTTTTATTTCAGAAAGTCACTTAAATTTGAACTTTACTCAGAAAGTCTCTTAACTTTAAATGTTTTACTCAGAAAGTCACTCAATCTATTTTATATTTTTTTAAGCTAATTTTTGCTTATTGTGGAATTTCTTTTAATAACAAAATTTTAAAAATACAAAATATTCAGTTAATGACTCTTCTACTCTTTTATTCTCTCGCTTCTCCTTCCTACTCTTCCTCTTTCCTCTTTTACTCTCGTGTTCATATGACCTTTACTTATTGGTTGCATATGTTATCTTATAAGCAACATTTTTTGTGAAAGTATGCTGCTTATTCAGTGACATTTGGATGGTAACTTATAGACTATTTTTTTTATCAAGACAATTGAAATTCACCTACTTACTATCAAAGTGTGAACTCGTAGACATTGTCATTGTATGATCTTACTTACTACAAGGTGAACTGGTCCTTGGAAGAAAGACAACTATAAATTATCTCTTTGATTAACTTTGGAAGTTCTGTCTTGACTATTATTTGTTGCAAACGAATCTGATGAGCACGATGAAAGAAAAGAAACCAATCTGAGATGCTAATCAACATGGACATTTTTACTTCATTAATGAGAAGACCAGAATCATATAGCATATGGGATAAAGGTACCATCTCTCTAATAAATCCTATCAGATGGTCGAAAAAGTTTAGCAAGCAAGAAGGAGAAGCAAAATATGAGAAAGAGGTAGTAAACATAATTTAGGAGAATGAAAAGGGTAAAAGGGTCATCAAATAGATACTTTATATTTTTTAAAATTTTGCTAGTAAAAAAATATGTTAGTAAAAAAATTTAACATAAACAAAAGTTAGTTTAAACAATAATAAAATGAGTTGAGTGACTTTCTGAGTAAAATATTTAAAGCTGAGTGACCTTTTGAGTAAAGTTGAAAGTTAAATGACTTTCGAGAATAAAAGTTCAAAGTTGAATGACCATTTAAGTTATTAACTCCCATAAAGTCGCAACAAATATGCAAATACGCGATAATGATTATAACTATTTGCTCACCATAGTTCATTAGTAGCATATACTCCGTTTTTATTTATTGGTCACATTTTTAAATTACACATCTCTTGATAAAAGAATTAATTAGAAGGTAATTTGACTAAATTATTTTTATTTATTATTCATCTTTATTTATTGCTTTTCTTTTTTGCACTATATTTGTATCTTTTCTTATTTATTATTGAGAGTAAAAAGGAAACAACTATTATGCGTTGATTTTGTGAAATGACAAATATTAAGAAATATTATATTCATTTTAATAATGACGATAATTAATTAAAAATAATTGGAGTTATTATATCAATAAAGTTTTCTCTTTTTTTTTCTCCTAGTGAAAAATGTTCCTAGCTTCTAACTAAAAGACAGATGCGTCAAATCCTGATAGATATCAACTAGAACTTGATAGATCTTGATAGAGATTCACTATAATGTAAATACATTTATAACACTCCCCCTTGAATGTCTAGATAGATAATGTGCCTCGTTAAAACCTTCCTAGAAAAAATCTAGTGGAAAAAAAAAATCTAGTGAAGAAAAAAGAGTACACATCTCTAACAAAATGCATATAGGCTGTCTCATTAAAAACCTTACAAGAAAAACTCAGTGGGACAAAACCTTGAAAGAGAAAAAGAGTACAGCGCGTATTTGCTCCCCTAATGAGAACATCCTTAAAATTTTACATCCCGATCTTGTGCACCATCTTCTTGAAAGTTGTAATTGGAGGAGACTTGGTGAATAAATTGTCTTTTGAATGAATCTTTTACACGTTAATATCACCATTCTTTTGTAGCTCATGTATGTAGAAAAGCTTTGATAGAGTGTGCTTCGTTCTATCTCCTTTTATGAATCCTCCGTTAAGATGTGTTATGCATGTTGTATTATCTCTGTATAAAATTATGGGTACATTGTCCTATTTCAAACTACATTTTTCTTGAATGAGATGTATCATGGACCTCAATCATACATATTCTCGGCTAGCTTCATGAATAGCTATTATCTCATCATGGTTCAATGAGTGGCTAGATACACTGCTTTGTATAGCTCCAAGATATGACAGTGTCCCCACATGTGAACACATTGCATATTTGAGATAGAGATTTATGCGGGTCAAATAAGTGGCCAACATCAGCATGACCAATAAGATCGGAACTGCTATCTTTAGAATAAAATAAACTCATGTATTTTATTCCATTTTGATGTCTCCTCGTAGGAGCAGAAATATACCTTGCTTAACAAATTGACTGAAAAGGCTATATCACGCGTTGTAGTATTTGCAAGATATATTAATGCACCACTTACACTAAGAAATGGTACTTCATAACCAATCCAATTCGGTATATTTCTTATTTCAGCAAATAATCTATTGCTTTTTAAAACTCTCCAAAAGTTTCAATAATTTTCAAGCTATAAGCTTATACAATATAGGGATTATAAATAAGTTTTCCAGAAACTTTTATATGTTTCAAACATTTTGAATATTTAAAAGTTTTTATGTAAATTTTGTCAAGTGACAATATTCAACATTTCATTAGTGACATCTTCAAGTGTTTGGTTTGCAAATCAAATAAGTTTTATGCTTACCAAGATACATCATTTCATGTCACTTGATAAATGTTTCTACATCAGCACGCTTAAATAAACGTAGAATTCAAATTCTCGTAATCTTTCATAATATTATACTAATATTGTATCAAATATATCGTTAATGTATATCATTTTGTATCGATTCATAATGCAACATAACATTTTGAGATCTCATCACGTCATTATTTTCAGGTACCCGAACCTCTCATAAGATTTCATGAAGTGTTATGTCGTAGGCTCTTCAAGAGCACATTGTCTTCTTATTATGATTGTTTGCTCTTTATCCTTTTCAAAGATTAATTTATTTGGAACCAATTGGTCTACCACGCTTCACGCATGCATAGACTTTGTCCTTCATGAACACAAAATAGGAGCAATTGCAACATAAATATGAAATACTTTCGGTATTTGACTTGAATTATCTTTTGAATGAGGATCTCCTGATAATTCCCAACATATTTCATAGTTGTTTATAATTTCCCCCTTATGCTAGAAAAACTAACATACATCCTCTACTTATTTGAGGAATCCATCTTTGTGCATCAAGATATATTCATTAATAGTATACCGCACATCAAAAAGTTTTAGATGGAATATTTGGTTCATGACCTTGAACCAATTGAGAGGGAAAAAATAATCATAATCTATTGGTCTAATACATACAAGTGTTATTGTATGCAACATATCATATCTCAGACCAACACATGAAACTTTGTTTTCATTAGTAATGATTTAGCTAGTTATCGAAGGCATTCAATGTCAAACCATCATCATCAAGATGAATTGTCTTGATTATACAATCTGAAAGTTATGTTCTTAACTCAATTTTATTGAGTAAGCAACTTTATGAATGTCGAACTATGGGTTGACAATAAATGTGCATGTGATCATCTTATTGATACATTATTTTAACATATCACATGATAGGTGAACGAGCCCTTATTCACCTTTTATACTTTTCAAATTTTAAGGGATCAAATCTCAACATTAGTTGGTTCAACCAAATTATCATGAGAACAAGCAACATAAAAAGCTCATAAAGAATTTTTAAATTCTTCAATGTGTATTTAATAATTAATATGCACATCTTTAGGATGTAGCAATCATTCATGTCAATTTATGAACTTTTATACTAGTAAACTTCAAGTTTATCATGGCATATATTTTTCACTTTAGTAAATTTCAGATTTACTATTGCATGAATAAATTTCAAATTTACTACTTTAAAAGTAGATTTCAAAATAACTCTTCTCGGTTATTCTGCCTCTTTCGGAGGTGAGTTGTGATGCCATCACAATCAAGTACACGTTTGTATTGATAAACTTTACTAAATATTATCACATTCACCCAGGGAATGGATCTATGCTTATAACAATTAAAATTCTCATTTCCATGAATAAAATATAATCGTGTTTTAAGCCTATCAAATTGATAGCTTATAACCTTTTTTATGATATTGCTACTTCAGGAGCAAATCGAGGCATACATATGATCTAGAGAATTTTTCTCTAACATATCTTATGATCATAATATGCGTGTGAAAATATCTAGCGAATGCAGAAAGCAACTGAAGGCGTTCTAGTTTGTTCAATGTAGTTTGAATATCACTTTTGATGATCATTATCATATTATCCTTCAACGCGTATATTCGTGCATTCAATCACTTGTCTTAATTCAGATATATTATGCAGTGCTATCACATACACTTCAAAAATGAAGTAAGTTGTCATATTTCAGACTTATCATATATTGCTACAACATTCAATTCATGGAATGGAGCATATTCAATGGGACATATTTCATGATTTTTCTTTTAAAACACATTATTTTATCTTAGCCATCATAACATCATCAATATGGTGCATTGAGATTCAAATTCAACGTCTTACTCATATAAAGGCGTCTTGGGCATAAATCGATGGACTTAGACCCAACATATTATCATCTCTTTTGATAATATTGTTCTTAAGGAATAAATTTAAAACATAAATGGTTCCAAACCAATTATTTTTCCTCAAATCCAACAATAATTATATCATTAGTAGCAAAATACAAATAACATGAGGAATTACTAACCTTACCTTTAGATTTATAATCTCATCTTATTTGGCAGAATCTCGGACTGATAACGTGTGTTATGAAATATAAAGTAAGAACAACAAAAATAAATAGAGATAGAAGATAATTCTTTACCAAGGGATGAGAGATTATAAAATTGAGAATACAATGAACAAAACTTAAGGGGAAAATACTCCTAGTTTCTGACTAAAAGACAGATACGTCAAATCCCGATAGATATCAACTAGATCTTTATAGATCTTGACAGACATTCACTATAATGTAAATATATTTATAACATTTTCACTTTAACTTCTCTTATAAAAAGTATATAAAAAAAAAACTTTAATTTATTCTCATAGGCAAATAGCCAAATAAAATTTAAACTTCAACTCCAACTTTAAGAAATCTAAATTTTCATTAAATACAGACTTAGGGTGCATATGTTTTTTTTAAGATTCAGACGTCTGAATCTGAATGCATGTCTGAATGATTAAGATATTGTCTCTAGATCTGAAAACTGAATGATTAAGACGGTTTGTTTTTCAACATTTGAATGTACAAAAAAAATTGTTTGTACATATAATAAAATAAAAATATAATTTAAATTAAAAATTAATTATATTTCAGAAAAGTATGTAATTTAATACAATTAAATTATTATTTGATTGAAAAAAATATTTATGTTTTTTTAGTGATAGTGGAGATGGTTTATAATGGTGGTTGCGGTGACAATGATTGATGTTAGTGATTAGTAATGTTAGTGGTGATATTTGTGATGGTTGGTATTGTAATGACTGTTATGATGGTGACGATTAATAGTGGTGGTGGTGGTGGTGGTTGTGATGTGACGTTGCTTGATGTTAGTAGTTGGAGGTGTTGATTATGATGACTGAAAAATGAATGAATGATGGTTGACGATGTGTTGGTACTAATTGGAGATATTGTTGGGTGTGATGGTGGAGATGGTTGTCAGTAGAGATAAATTGTAGCGATGATAATGATTAAAATGATGGTAGAGGTAGCGTTATTAGTGACAATGGTGGTGCTCGATAAAGAATGTGAGGAGGTTGTGATGTATTAGTGGTAGTTAGTCGTGGTGCTAGTTGTGATAGATGAGTTGGTCGATAATAGGGATTGACTGGTAGTGGTTGATGATGGTGGTGCTGTTAACGGCGGCGGTAACGTTAAATATAATTAGAATAATAGATGTAGTAGGTGTGGTAGCGGTTGATAATAGTGGTTGGTAGCGATATTTGTTGTCGATGGTGGTTGTGATGATGGAGGTGGTTGACAATGATGGCGGTGACAGAGGTGGTGACTGATGATTATGAATAGAGTGGCGGTGAATATTATCCAACACCAGAATGCCTCTTCAGACCTATTAAGAATTGATTATAGATTTGAATGATTAAGAGTTATTCACACCTAAAATCTTAATAAAAATAAATACACTTAATGGTTTGAAGCCTGAACCATTCAGATTCAAACCTACATTAAGTGAAACCAAATGAGCCCTTACAGTTGAAAATTACTCATGTTTACTCTTGGAACGACTTCTTTTCTCGAATACTACCGGTCTAGATATTTGATTATCGAACTCGTCTCTATATTGGAAAGCGACTAGTCAATGTAATTGAGGAATCAAATGATTTAGTGCTCTGCCATTTTCCACATTTCATTGAATTGGAAAGTAAGAAAAAAGCAAGCAAGACCAACGTGTTTTCTTCATCAATTTAACTCCCCTACATACATAGCCTGCGACTATATGCCTGTCATCAATCAATTGAAAAGAAGGAAATTGAAGTTGGTTGGGTGTGCTGAAAACTATGCTTATTACTGTTGCCTTTCTCTTTACTGCTCTTCTTTTTCTATTTCACTCCCGTGTGTTCCGTCTCGAAGCTTTAATTAATTCGAATCGCGTATTGTAAAGTTTATTTTCGAGGTGATACTCTCAACAAAATTTATTCCATACTCAAATCTCAAATCTTTAACTAAGAAAGAAGCACCACAATCTATCTTGACAGTGTTGTTTTTCTCTTGCTTCTTCCTTTCCACATGCCTCCTTTTTTTTTTTCTCTTTTTTGAATGATGTTTGGTTATATATTGACCACATTTTCAAGTGAATCTTTTTTCGCTCACAAATTTTGACTTTATTTCAAGTTAAATTCATATTCAAATACGATTTAATTTTCACAGACACTTATCTATTACTAACTTCAAATACTAGTTGTTTTTCTTCAACTATTACTTATTCCATTTCAAAAGATTGTCGTAATTACTTTTTGAACAGTTAAATAATTTTTTCAATTACTTTATAATTTTTTGAATTGTTAATTATAGTAATTTATACTTAAAAAGAATAGTTTATTAAAACTTTCGCTATCCACAGAATTTGGAAAAGGGTTCAACCCTATATATACTCATACTTATAGTTTCTAAGTATGTAGTTTTATTTAAAAATAAAATAAAAAAAATTGAAGATTCTATATCTGATACTTACATCAAACATTAATTAATTTGACCCTCGTACTTCCAGTCAAGACAAACAAATAAAAACACATGAAATACGTACATTTTTTGTATCCACGGTGCATACTAATAATCTCTCCTTGTTGCCACATCGATATGGACCATAATAATTCTTGTTTATGAAATAAAAAAGGAATGAATTATTTTTTAAATGTATAATAGTAGCTTCAATAATACTTATAACTAATTTACCAAAATAATACTTATAACTAATGCTTTTAAATATTTTTTTTAATATATGCTAAAACCTTAAACATACTCCCCATCCCAATGTAACACTTTTCACTTATTGAGAATCAATTTAAATAATCTTCTAAAGTAAATTGGATTAAATCAACTTAAATATTTTAAACAGAAATATTCAAAAATTATATAAGAATTAGCTTCAAAGGCAATACTTCTTATGCCATATGATTAAAAAATATGTTAAAGTAAAATTTACAGAATCTCAAAAAGCAAAAATTAGGCATAAATTGGAAGTAGTGAGTATTTATTTTGGAACCGGGAATGCTAAGCAACAAGCGTGGAGTAAAATAGATATTTTTTTTTGGTCAGTAAAATAGTTGAGAAAGTAGAGAGAAGCCAAAAGAGAGCACAAGTAGAGGTATCAAAATAATAAAAATTTATCTGCACTTGTTATATACATCAAAATTAATATAATTTATCATAGTTAAATAGTTTAAAAAATAAATATATTAATTAATTATTATTAAATAATATAAATTTTAAATTCAAATAAATGACATGTATATGTTGTGTTGGTATATACACAGTTTTACCTACTGAAATGGAGCAGAGTTCGATAATAGTGGAGCATATATACTGTCTCTGGAAGTGAGCTAGTTGAAGAGCATGTCTATAATTGTGCCTCACGTGTGCCACAAAGTTGGCTTCACCTGACACTCTTAAAAGATAACGAAACTAAATTTTTCTGGTTAAATTTCATACCTATAGTTACGTAACTATTTTTTTTTTCAAGTAACTGAGCATAAAAATCACAACGTAGATGGTTGGATCAGTTTTATTAAATTAAATTTGTATTACTAGATGAAAGAAATCGTAAAAAAATTGCCCCTTAGAGATCTGATTTTCCGGCATATATGATTTTTGTGCAAGTATAAGAGCCAAATTTATGATTTTTGTGTTAAAAATAGAGTTAAATAACTTTGATCTCTTAGTTAAATGGTCATTTATGAAATTTAAACAACCCCCTTTCCACCCCCCACCCCCACCCCAAACCAATTTTCCTATCAACTCTGTCGAGTTCCTTGTTTTGGTTTTTGCAGCTTGCCGGCTCCCCAGTGCTTCAGTTCTCAGAATCAAAAGAAGATCAGTCAAAGTCTAAACAACTTGCTAGTTTACCCCTACCCGGTTTCAATTTCTATAGTTATTATTACTACTTATACTTACTACCACTATTTTTAAAGTAGGTGTATATGACAAGTATATACTCCAATTAAGACGTTAATTCAATTGGTTTAATACGAATCTGCCTACTCTGTCCTATGTCTGTCTCTACTGTTAAGTTACCTTAGCATGGTTGGCTAATAAAGACACGCCCGTCCGCTCATTCAGACATGTACCCCAAAATGTCACTTCCTCCTAGACGCAAATAAGAGTGTGCAAATGGCTTTTGCAGATTAAAGAAATTGTCCTATGACAAGTCTTTTGCCCAATTAAAGTTGCACTGAGTTGGCTCTATTTATAACCTCTTCTGTTCAATCCTTAACTTCATACTTCCGGCTCTTGTAATGTTGTGAGAAAAATATCTGCATCTATATACTATAATGGCCAACAACAATGTCTTTTCTTGGACTGATCCTGACCCTGAACCGGATGATATTTCTGTTTTTCTTCGTCATATTCTCCTTCCATCATCTTCCTCTTCATCCAATTTTATGGCCATCAAGGGTAATGAAATGCAATATTCCTCGTCGTTGCCTCAACTCATGCCTAAAAACGATCAACATGGCCTGGGAGTATCGAATGGTGATTTGTCTTCCATGCTGAATTCATCGACTGCTGGAATTTTCTCGTCGTCTTATAGGGGTTATAATATGCCTGCCAGTGCAACTAATGTTTCTTCTTCATCTGCTGGGACCATGGATAACGATGCAGATGAGTATGAATGTGAAAGTGAGGTATTTCTGCACTTTCTACTTGAAAGCCCTTGACAGAAATGCTGGATAAGGCTGCGTACAATAGGCATTTGTGCACGGCGGGAGCTTCGTTACGCAAATTTTAAGTTTCGAACTTGATGTTTATTTTAATATTGCCCTGCTATATATAACTACTCTTTTTGATGATAGTAGTTTATATGCAGGATGGCACAGAGGACTTGGAAGGGGAAGTTTTAGCCCAAACGCCACCATCTCGTAGCACTTCCAAGAGAAGCAGAGCAGCTGAAGTGCACAATATGTCTGAAAAGGTTGTTTCTTTTAGTTAGTTAATTAATGTGGTTTTATAACCACCTACTTTGTGCCTTTCAATTTATTTATCTCATTTTGACTTCACACAATTTAAGAAAATAAGTAAGAGTTTTGAATTTAATATTTCCAAATTAAAGATACGTCGAATGTATTAAAATGTCTTTTAATATAGGACTGATTCTACATAGTGAAAAAATAGGCAATCGCTTTAAGCCCCCAAATTGGACGCCACATTCTTTTACAACAATAGATTATAAATTTTTTTATAAAAATAATTACTAATTACTATTCATAGAAAAAATAAAACTTATTATATAAAAATATAGAATTATTAGAAGTTTGATGTATTTTAACTTTAAAGTACTATGTATCAAGAAAAATTAAATGCATTAGTTATATTAACAAAAAAAAAACTATTAGAAGAAAACAACTGTAAAAAATATTAACAACTTTTATCTCAAAATATCTAAAATATAAACTTTACAAGAAAATATATATTTATTTTTTCTTAAAAATTTAAGGCTTTGTTCAATTTTCGTCTTAAGCCACCGAAGTATTTGAGCCGTTCCTATTTTAATACTGTGGTCTAAAATATATTCTCGGTGAAAAGTTAGAATTAAAAGTCCCCAAAAATAATGTTTTATTCTTTGAAAGGAACTAAAAGATAAATCAAGAGAAACACACTAAAATGAAGGGAGTAAGTTTTTTCTGTCGTCTTAAAGGTTGAATGCGCAAAACTTAAATTTTGAATCTGGCCCTACCTCTGCTTAACACTAATGTTATTGGTATGTGGTTTGCAGAGGAGAAGAAGCAGGATTAATGAGAAGATGAAAGCATTACAAAAACTTATTCCAAATTCAAACAAGGTGAGGAGTTGCATGTTTCATAATTTTGAATGAAACCAGTTAAAGATTGATGGTCAGTTAATTATTTTCTATGGATTTTCGACAGACCGACAAGGCGTCAATGCTTGATGAAGCCATTGAGTACCTCAAGCAGCTTCAGCTCCAAGTACAGGTCTGCTGCTTTTGTTTGAAATTTGCTGCATGTAATTTATTTACGGAGAAAAATTGTAGTATATTAAAATATAACAAATAGTAAGACAATAATGCCCAAAAATGTTGATAGGCTTAACTGTTGTGAAATTCAAAACTAAGGTAGTTGCAAAGAAAAATGACTCATACACCAGATTGACTTCTTTCCTGGAAACATTTTTGTGGAAAATGACCTCCGTCGCACCAAGTAAACTTTATTCTTTCACTTAGAAGGAGTGGCTTTTGGCTCTTGAACTGTGAACAAGGCCTAGGCAAGTGTGTTTTAGTACGAATCCATCCACTGGCTCTGGAGTATTGAACATCTTGATTTTACTGTTTTAGTTTGGGATACAACTTCCTGCACCTAGGCAGTGTGTTTAAAAAAAGAACCGCTCTAGCTCAATCAGGGCATCATCAAATACCTATATATTCTCCTTCCATGATCATCTGAATAATGTTGGCTTTCGTCATCAATGTTGGATAGAAACTAATGCTAAATGTTATTTGTAATCGTTCAGTAGGCAGAAGACTTTCTTTATCCTTAATTGGATGATCAGTTGTAGCAACTGGTGTGCATTGAATGACATTGGTATCATAAGTGACGCATTGGCTTGTAATGTTTGTTGGTAATTTTGATTTTAATGACCAATTTCCTGTTCTATGCTAACGGTAACTGATAATGGAAAGCATAGAGAAAGTGAAACTCTACACTATTAGATTCAGCCACATTCTGCAGTTATTGGTTTGCATACTGCTTTGGACCCATCACCTTTGTCTTCGAAAATTCTTTTGGCTAATCTATTAATTCAGGATATTTCCTAGATTGGTTCTAGATCTGGTCATCTGTTTGTTTAATTTAGTTAATTTGATTAAGTTATATGTTTGTAGCATAACAATTTGCTTCAATCTTCAGATGTTGACAATGAGAAATGGGTTAAATATGTATCCTCTGGGCCTAGCTCGAGTGCTCGAACAAAATCAACTCTGCCAGAAAAAAATGGGTTTGTGCGAGGGGAATGGATTCACAAATGCTAAAGTGGCTGGGATTCTCCACGTAAACCAAGAGACCTCATTAAATGCCATTTTCGGTCCAGCTGAAAACTGTACACAAACTAAGCTAACTCCAGTGGCAACTATGTCATATGTAGACCATTCAGACAATGCTTTTGAGCCAGAGTCATCGATGAATGTTCACCTTGATCCCTTTCAGCTCTCAAGATCTACCAGCAAGGTAAATTGAATACCTCTACTTGAATGCAGATTAAGGAATCAATGTATATAACCGTTTGACATTCACATTGTGTTTGCAAAGGAAATTTGGAGGGGGGATTGCTTACCTCCATATGGAATGAATGAGCGAACGTCGAAAACTGCATCAGCTGGTAGATTATTTGCTTAACATCCTTGCCTATTTCACAATTTTTCCCTTGGATCCTCGTCTCTTTACCGTTTCCTATTCATTGTGTAATAGGAGCATATGTTTCATCATCAGTTCCCTTTGATACCGATGCATCTAACCAGAAGAGAAACACTCTAGAAGCCTGCTTGCTTCAATATCAGGTTGGTAGTGTGAATGAAACCAGTATGGATCACAACCAGCTTATTGCCCCACAATTGTATAGGTAAATGAACTTACATTAATAGTTCTCTTCCATAACAATGATTTATATTATGTTCCTAAATTTCCTAGATCTGTTATCAGTCATATCGGAAGAAGTACAACTGTTGACATTATCAAAAGCGAATGCGGCAACTTCTGAGATTCTGGCCTGCATCATTCTGCTGGATTTTGTCGAAGTAATGACACGCGTCTTACTGCTTATGATATGTTTATGTGGCTAAGTAATGGGCTTAAAAGCCATTGTATTGAATGATTCAGTTTCTGCATTGCCTGTAAGATCGTTATGCAGAGAAGTTGGAATGTAAATGTAAAGATTGGACTATTCTCTATCTTATCAACTAAGAATAGTAAATGGTTGCTTTAGTAATGGATTCTGGATTTGAAGTTTATGGCTTCCTAAAGAGATCTCAAATTAATACTACAATAACAACCGGATGCACTATCAAATCTACATAGATATTTAATTTCTTAATCTGTATATAAAAAAACTGTAAAAATTAATTGGGTTCATTTAAACTTGTAACCGATACTCTAGATTCGTCCTTTCATTCTTCATGTTCTTTATCTTGGTCTTGGATGAATTCAAAGTGGCCAGTCACCAGACACAATAACTTCTTGTTGGAAAAAAAAATGAAAGATTTCTATGATTATTTTATTTAAACAGTTGCCTTCCTTTTACTCAAAAAGAATAGGTCACATTTTCTTTCAATCAACAATATTGGTTCATTGCGTTTACACTCTAACACACTATTACATCTTGAAAAACATCATTTAAATTGGAGACAGAAAAGAGGACATTGTGGAATGCTTGTCGTATGAAAAATGTTTTATTTGATAGAACTATTTCTCAGACTACCTTGTTCAGTAGTTTGAAAGTTCTTCATTCAATGAATATGCTGTTGTATTCACCGTTCCTCCTCCTTTGTCTTCTTGTTTGGCGTGTAAATCATGAACGCTGGAACATATAAGACGAACTTTGCCATAATATCTACTCCATAAAATACTGTTGTCTTATTAAAAATAATAAATATTTGTTTCAAAATAGTTATTGTTTTAAAAATTCAAAATAAAATCATCTTTTTTCCAATTTACCCTTAATAGTAATTGCTAATGAAGATTACAAACAACTTAATTATGATACATAAATAGAATCAAGATTCAATAAAGATAGATTATATCTTAAGACGTAAATATTCTTTTTAATAGTAATATTTTTTAAAAGGGCATATTAATTGAAAAACACGATAAGTATTTTGAGGCTAAGGAGTAATATAACTAGGGTCAAGGAGTCTACCAATAAGATATGACTAAAAGTTTTACCAAGTTGCTTGGTTCAAATATTCTCTTCCAACTTAGAATAATCCTTCTAAGTTTTTATTTTGTGCAGTCCTGTTATGCAAAGAACAGGGAATGTACTTTGAACGTGTCAACTGGGAAGGAGAGAGTGTTAAGGATATAAATCATCTGTTTTGATATAGTACTATTTGTTGAATAATTATTTATTTATTTAATTTAATAAATTATTATATTAAATAAATTACTATCATATATGTGCCATCAATTTACATAATAAATAATTTGGTGTATAGAGTTTAACTTATATATAAAAGATTAAATTATCGATTCTTATAAGTTAAAGTTATAGTTTACAATCGTAGATGAACATTTGGACAAACCATCAGAATGATTGTAGCGCGAGATTACATATAATTTGTCTTGAATACGAAAATGATATAGTTTTAACTTCTCGTGCTAGTGCATTTTGTATGTATTGAATAAGATCGAGTAGAGATAGTTGTTTTAGACTGAATGATAAAAATATATTCTTTAAACTATCAAATGTACTTATATTCTCAATCTTGATATAACTATTAGGCAAAATGCTCTTCTGGATCCTTGTACTATGTCGGTTTTGTAAGTTGGACACTTCTACTTACATGTTTGTCATCTGAACACCTGAATCCACTAAAAAATAATATTTTAAACCCTTTTTTGGTAAGTGTAACACACTCTCCCCACGTCAGCTGCCACGCCTGCCACATCTGCCACGTCATTTAAAAAAAAAGTATTACATTAAATTCCAAGTCATTTTTAAAATGCTAAATAACAAATTAAATATTTAAATTAATTTAATTAAATAAGAAAAATTTGTAATTGTAGAAAAAATTGAACAATCATATTTTTATTTTTGCTCACAAATTAAACATCAAATCCATTCCAAATAATTAAAATTCTTCTCCAACTAATTTAAATTTTTAACTATAAATTCATACATACAAACATAATAGATTTTCGATTTTTAAATTTGAATATCTTTAACAAATTCACAAAAAGTTTAATTTTTTTCAAGCGAAATTCACTATTTTTTTTCAATATTCACTATCACTCACTTTCAATTCAAATTTAAATTTTAATCCCCAAAAATAAAAAGATTGCAAATTTAAATTTTAATTCAAAAAAAAATGAAAAAAATTGAATTGAGGAAAAATTAAAATTAAAATAAAAAGTGAAGGGGGGGGGGGGGGGCTGGAAGAGTGCTGCGGTGGGGTGTGGGGATGGGGATGGGGGTGGAATGGGAAGGGGATGGACTGGGCTAGTGGAGTGTGGGGACAGGGCTGGGTGGGTGAGGGAGGGCGGGGACTGGTTGGGGTGGGGGTGGGGAAGGGCTGGACGGGTGTTGGGGTGGGGTGGGGTGGGGTGGGGCTGGGTGGGGTGTGTGGGTGGGGACAGGCTGGGGGAGGGAAAAAATATTTTTATTTTTTAAAAAAATTTTAAAATGTTTATTTTTAAAATTTTAAAAATATTTTAAAATTTAAAAAGATGGAGGGAAAAAAGAGCCCTTTTTTAATTATTTTTTTATTTTAATATTATTTTTAATATTTTAAAATTATTTTAATATAAAATTGGCCTAAAATTGACCCTCACTCTCACCCCCAGACGAGTGACTACACTCTCTTTGTTCTAGTCATCATTTCAATATCACATAGGCAAGGTCAACGGTCAAAGGGTGCAAAATATTATTTTTTAATGGGTTTAAGGGTTCAGATGACAAACATGTAAGTAGAAGTGTCCAAACTTACAAAACTGACATAGTATAGGGGTTTAGAAGAGCATTTTGCCTAACTATTATGATTTGTAATATATTATTTATCGTTTTAATTTATAAAAAAGTGAGATTCTGAGATGGGTTAATATTCTTGATAAATTGGATAATAATAATAATAATAATAATAATAATAATAATAATAATAAGTTAGTTGATGAAATTCATGTCTTGGTATAGAGATTGAAGATATGGCTTTTATAAAAAGCTTACAAGTTTTGATTGTGTAAACTCGATCGATGAATTTATGAATTCGACATATGAAATAAGTTAAGCATTGTTCTAAAGAAAATAAATTAGTATATTAAAATTATTATAGTGATTGTTATAGTGCTCATATTAAGCTAGAACTCCAAATCCCTTTTTCTATGGGAGAAGGAGGAGTGTCTTTTCCTTGTTCAAGTAAAAAATACAGAGGTATGTTTTTCTTTCCTCCTAGACGAAAAGAGTATATCTATAAATAGTTTTTTAGTCTAAGAATTCAGTTTTCTATTCAGTACTTGTTCAATTCAAACATTGAGAGAGTTCGATTATGAATTTGGCATCACTGAAAGACCGCAGACTTGCTTCAAGATATCTGTTCACGCTTCAAGAGATGAATTTGGGATTCTAAATGCTTTCGCTATGTACTATTTTCTAAGAGATGGGTCCTTGTTTATTGAAACAATCTAATTTTAAATTTTCTTAATATAACTGCACCAATTTTTTTAATTTTTTTTTTAAGCAAACTTTTTTAAGAAAAGGTATACATGAACCAACACCAACTGAGAAGGAAAAATAAAAGCAGGAAATACATTAATCATCTTACTTCGCTCTCATCGATTAGGAATATATATTAAATTTGTCTAATTTCATTTCGTATTACTTTTGGATGGATAGAAAATCATCGTTGGCACAATGTGACACTAGTCAAGGAACAGACAAAAGAAAAAAGAAAAAAGAAAAAAGGGGAAAAGGACGTGGCATGACCATTTAAAAAAAAATGACCCGCATGTGAAAAGGTAGATATACTGTAACCAGTCAGTTAAATTAATTCTCCTTTTTAGCCATTTGGCCCAATTGGGCACATGTAGTCTCTATACTCAATTGATACACTTTAGATCACATTGATACATTTTTCTACTACATTAATACACTTGCAGTGTTCATATACTCAATTGATACATTTTTAGAATGCATTTAAAAATTATATAGAGTCGTATAAAATATGTATCTAAATAATAATTGTAGTTAAAAATTGTATAGAATATGTATAAAAATGTTATAATTATTATATAGAATATGTATATATATAGAAACTGTATCATTATTATATATAAATATATATCTTTAACAATTGTATTATATTAAAAGTATATGATATTTTATTTTATTTTATAAATAAGTAAAACTAAATAAAACAAATAGTATGTTATTTTAATAATGTTGGTGAATGAAAAATAATTTTAAAATAAAATAAAATTACTCAATTGTTTAAAAAGAATAAAAAATAGTAGAATCTTTAAAAGAGAAAAGGAGTCATACCAAACTTATTACAATTCTTTTTGAGTGCTGGTTGATAGATTCATACACTAGTAAAGTACGTGTAGCCGTCTAAGTATATAGTCACGATAGTGGAGATTTTGGGGTAAGCAGTCACCATGATCGAGTGCTATTTTTCAGGTTTTTAAATTTAGGTGCTAATTTTGAGAAATTATTTTAATTTTAGATGTTATTTTTGTCATTTTTCGAAAAAAAAAAAAAACGAAAGTAGTGGTGTTGATCTACCGCAGTCTGCAACTTTGTAATTGGAAAAATAATAACCATCGGTTCCCCATTCCTTTTTTGTGATGAATGAAAAAAAATGGACATTTCTTGATCTACGTTATGGTTTAAAAAAAAAAAGTTTCCTTTTCTTCGAATAAAAAAAAACTCTCTATTATATTAGGGGTCAAGAAAAGAAACCATAAAAATTCAATGTATTTTGCACTAAATTGTAACCTCTATAACAAGAACAGTAATAATTACGTTCTAATCCCAAATAAGTTGAAGTTATATGAATTTTTATCAATCTTATCTCTCCATTAAACTTATCCTATAAAAATCATTATGATTTTACCTAATAGATATAGCTTATATAGATCTTTTTTTCATTAATTATATCATATATTTGTCAAATCTCTTAGGATTTTAAAGGATTAAAAATATCAATTTCTTTCCTCTTTTTCCCCTCTTTACTTTCCCTTGCAAATTATTAACCACTTCTGCTCATCCCGACATCAAACTGGTAATAATACGAATTGAATTTTTGACTTCTTCTTCTATTTGATCATACATTTTAAAGTTTGAATTTGAAAATTTAAATTTTCAAAATAACGATAAATTAACTTTAAAAAATGTTTTATAGATAAATTTTCATAATCAATAATTACACGAAACTCCTATTAAGAAGTTTTCTAAAAATTACACAAATACACAACTTATGTTTTCAATATTACAAAAAATCTCAACTCCCTAAACATATTACAAAAATCACAACATATATACAAAATGTTATGTATATATCGGTTATATTATGTATATTAACAGAAAGAAAAAATAAAGTAATTTAAAAAATAAAAAGAAATATAATTACTTCAAAAAAAATTGATATTTTTATGTTATTTATACGATGGGGAAACGTATAGGGCCAACTAGACTAGATGTGTGGACTTGCTAGTCCAACTCTTCGACAAAAGAAACAACAAAAAAAGACTTGCTAGTCCAAGTATCCCCAACCCAAAGACCACTCCGAGCCGCCAGGCGTTAAGTGGAATGCGTGCGCCTTTTCAGTATTCTCTAAAGTTAATTAAAAAAAAAAAAAAAGCCAGGCAGGCAAAAGCAAATACAGAAACAAAGTAGTAATAATATCTCTATTAACTCCGATCTAATCCTTGGCGCTCCTCGTCTCTCTCTATATATATTCCCCCCCTTTCCCTACTTTATTTGTAACGGTATCAACAAACAGAATTACAAGTGCCTTTAACCCTAAGAAGATTTTTTTTTTGCAGAGGAGAATTATGGCTGAAAATATACCTAATGGCAGCCCTGAAAGTGTCAATATTATTGATGGACCGACTAATCCCATGGTTACGCCAATTTTAACAGATCTTTATCAGTTTACTATGGCTTATGCTTACTGGAAAGCTGGTAAACACAATGAACGTGCCGTGTAAGTATTCAATTTCGCTCTAGTTTCGATCATTTAGCTGTTTGCCGAAGCATTTTGTTTGTTGAACTAGTGAATTAAGGTGATTGTTCAAGTGTTTGGTGTTATATTTTTCAGGTTCGACTTGTATTTTAGGAGGAATCCGTTTGGTGGTGAATATACAATATTTGCTGGTTTAGAAGAGTGTATAAAGTTTATTGCTAGTTTCAAATTGACTGAGGATGAGATTGCTTTTATCAGGTCATCGTTGCCCCCGTCATGTGAGGTGAAGTTGTTATTAACAAGCTATTATATGTGATTAAATTAACTCTATGCTGATTTATTGATCTGCTCTGTTTATCCTCTTGCCGTTTTCTGTTATATGCTGTTTTGGGATTTTTGTAAGGTTACTATTGTATTCTTGTGCGTAAAATTTGGGAACGGATGCTTTCTTAAGGCGCTTATATTCCGTTAACCGAAACCTGCTATATAAATAACGCATACATTAGAGGAAATGGTAGTACCGGAGGCTCATTCTGAATTGTTTCCTTTGTTTTAGATGTTCTACATGCAACATATAAATGTGTAACTCGAGAAAATGGGAAAAGGATTCTTCATATTATTTTTTTTTTGATCATGCAAAGTAGAATTTTTGTTGCAGATGATAACTTGAAAGGTGAAGGCCTTATCTTTCTGTGTCATAGAAATGAACTGAACATAGCTATTATGAGCAAGCCTGAACAAATGTGGTTTAATTTTTGACAATGAATTGTTTTTTAATACTAAGTATCATTTCCTGTTATTTCCCTATCTATTGCTGTACTTTTCAATGTTTTGACATGGGATTTGTTTTTTTGATTAATGTTCCAATAAATGCGATTGTACATCTTCTTCGTTGGGAAGTCCTGCCCTATGTCATGAACATATCATTCCAGTATGTTTGAGATAATCAAGCTGCGACATCCGATGTTCCATCTGCTCATGCTTTTATACTACTTCATTGGTTCCATTTAGTTTATTCGCTTTTGATTTGGCACAATCTTTGAACAAACTAATAGTACGTGTTGTTCAATATTTGTTTTGGAATACGTGGGCCCGTAATTTGGCTTTTGTTTTGAAGTCGAATAGATTTAAAGGCAACCGTTCAATTGGAAAGTGTAAAATTAAGTTTTTGGTAAAAAATTTGTGGTACCCCTGGCTCTCTTCATTGCGTGACGATGTCGAGACTCGGTAAAATATTGCTTTAAAATGTATTAGAACTTTCGACGTATTAAAAGTGAATTCTGAAATCTATAAAGTGAAATTAGAATAAGCATTTTGGGATAATAGAATGCTTCTTGAAGGATATATTTCTGTATGCTTAAAGGAATTCTTAGAATACTGAGAATTGTGAGAGCTTGACCATAGGCATATTTAAATGGATTATGTAGGATGGCTTCTACGAGTACCTTCGAGGACTTGACTGTTCAGATATTGAAATATATTCTGTTTCTGAAGGATCAGTAGTCTTTCCCAAGGTACCGCTGATGAGGATTGAAGGACCCATTGCTGTGAGTCCCACTAACATCATCCTTTATTAGTGCTTGTTTTTGAAGCATTCTCAACAGTGATGTCAGTTTAATGTCATCTTTAATGTGCTTGATGATTGCTTGTGTCTCAAAGGTGGTTCAACTACTGGAAACTCCATTCGTAAATCTCACAAACTACGCATCACTAGTTACTACTAATGCTGCAAGACACCGTTTCGTGGCTGGAAGGTCCAAAATGTTGCTTGAATTTGGGCTTCGTCGAGCACAGGTTTTTTTTAGCTTTCCTTTTTTGTATCTTTCAATTATGAATTACAAATTGTGAACATACTTACCTTCGTGATTAGGGTCCTGATGGTGGTATATCAGCATCGAAGTATTGCTACATGGGTGGATTTGACGCGACAAGGTTTATATTTATTTCATCTGCTTTCATGAAATGCAACATCTACTTATCTTATTAATTGAGATAGACGTGGATTTATAAGTTTTCTTATGATTTAGAGACTCAAGATCTAGTAACAACAAATTCTACTATTATGTTTGATTTAATTTAAATTTTGAACTTTGAGTGCAAGACCGTCTCAATAAAATTAAATATATGCACATAACTAAAATATTATCAATAATTCAGAGTTATTTTTTTTATTCTTACGCACTGCTTTTTTTTAGTATAGTATACTTAGAAGACATTAAGCATTTAACTTTACATGATAATATTATTATTTATAAAAGTAAGGACTAATTAATAAGATATTAGTCATTTGTTTGCAATGCATTAACTTTAATATTATTGTGAAAACTTTTTTTATTAATGTGAAAATTTGATAAAAAGTTCTAAAATATTTTTAATAAAAATAGGTAGTTCTTTTTTATTTTTTAATTTAAGTTTTGTATCTTTTACTTTACAATCTTTAATATTATTTTAAATAAAATTAAAATCATAAAATTCATGTTAAATTTTTTGGGGCCTCAAAATTTTGGGAGCCTAAAGCAAGCGCTTCACTAGCCTTACCCTTGAGTCACCCCTGCTTGAGTGTGCAGTCCATCAAAGACTCTTCTTTTTTGAAAAGCAAGTTCCTTTAGATACAACTTTCTTTCAATATGTAAAAGGACATACTGTAAGCTTTTCCAAATGAAGCAGGACATTAGAAAGGACCATGACAACTGTGAGTCACAGCTTTGATTCTTATTCAAGGAGCAAAATCACAATGGTGGAAAAAGAGTAGGATCTTTGATATGATTGTTTTAACATCAACAAAGATCATTAAAATGCATATTTGCATGTAGCTGCACACATCAAATAACTGTTGACTAGAAAATCAATCGTTCAAGGAAATTTGATCCATGAGATGGATGAGTTCACTTGATAAATAACGGTGGTGCATTTTTATGTTTGAATGCTGCATTACTGCAACCTAACATTTTCTCTCTTTTTTTCTGGATATGTTTGTCATTTTATAAGTTATATAGAATGCCGAGATGCTTCTTTATTTCCTTTTGGTGTTATGTTTCTTCTAATCATAACCAAACCTGGTGGATGTTGTGTTTTGTGTGATTTGACAGCAACGTGGCAGCTGGAAAACTGTTTGGAATCCCACTCCGTGGAACACATTCCCATGCCTTTGTTAGCTCATTTCTGGTAGGTGCAACCTTCAGACAAATTTGCCTAACCTCGAAATAAGTGAGATTTGTAATCTCAAAGTGCTCTGACAATTTGTCTGGCCCTCTGTATTCAGGATGGTAATTTCTTAAAGACCTACTCCCTCCGTCCATAAGTTGTCCACTTTTGAATTGGCACATATCTGAAGAAACAATAAATAGAGGGGTGATTTTACTATATCACCCTTTGAATATAATAAATTATTTGCTTTGAAAAATGCAATGAGTGATGTATTGTATTTAATACCAAGGGTAAAATGGGTAAAAATAGATAAATTATCTATTGGTTTTATAAATTGGACAAGTATTGTTGGACATCCCAAAATAGAAAAGTGGAATAATAAAGATGGACTGAGGGAGTACTTCTTAGTCAGAGCATAATAAGGAACATGTCTTAGACTAGTAAAATGCTCCGTTCAGATTCCCATTTTAGTCCTCTCAACAAATTTTAGTTTGTCGTCGATTACCATTCTATAATTATTATTATCAATACCATTTTCATTATTACAGTCGTTTTAAAGATATCAGCCATAATCATTACATCTATCACACATATCTGATGACAATATTGTGAATCTAATACTGAAATGACAATTTAGGTTGTTAAACAAATACTTAAACTCTCTTATAGAGCCATTCACTGTTTTAAGTGGAATGCAAGCTTTTCTCTTATGCCTCCATATGTATTGATAGAGTACATAAATGCTTGAATATACTCAATTGATTAAGCGACAACTGTAATTTCTTCGTCAATTTCATCGAGTGGCATCAGTTGAATATTTTAGTCAATGCATAATTGCACATAGCTTGATTACGAGCTCATATTCAATTAGGTGCATTGGAATAGCAAGCATAGAGCTAATTATTGGTAATGCATAAATTAGATGATTTTACATCTTGATGTGTCCAAAAAAAACAAAAATATCATCATTTTTTTTTGCAGACTTTAGCCAGAACCCTTAGTAGATGAGTGAGTTGAAATTTGTGAACTTATAAGATCATATGTTTTCTTTGTGAATACAACTTTCAAGCTATGTTACGATCAATTGTTTTCTCATGTGCACTTTGTCTTGCTTCTTTATGATATAAAGACAACTAAACTGACTATTCAAATGTTGATCTCTAAATGCCTATTACTTGTTTAGCTCTGGATTGTGCAATTCAACGTTCTACTTGCTTGAAGTCATCTGTTATTTAACTTAATCTTTATAATGTAGAGCCCAGATGAGATCATAGATAAATCACTTCAACATCATGATGGTTCTAGTGTTTGTGAGGATTTCGTTAGTCTGGTACAAACATGGCTTAACAAATTAAAGGTATTATCTCACTCAAATTTTGCTGCTTATCTCATTTTTTGACGTACCAGTTGGATCATCAAAATTTTGTTGAAGTCTTCCATTTGGTGTATTCTTGGAATCTGACCGTCTCTATTTATGCATTCTGATAAATCATATTGGTTCTCTATATTGTGATATCAAATATCATTTAGCTTTGACTTCAGTTTTCGCCTTTTCATTTCAATATACTGTCTAAGCTCTTAATCATCCTTACCAAACCTGCTCAAAATTCACTATTTCAAGAGCAGATGGGGTTTGATCCAGTTCAATTGATTGTCAGTGTCAATGCTTGTCCGTGTTTGATAAAATAGGCATAATATAGAAAGCCTGATGGACTCTATGTCCCTAGTAATTATTTAATTGACAAAAGAGATTATGATGTATATATTCTTTCACCCATTCTGCTTAACCCCTAGGTATAGCTCACTTGTAACCAGATTACTGGATATGTGCCTAATCTGTGGTCCCCAGGTTATGATTCTACCGAGATAAACTGTGTCCTCTCTGGTGATTTGTATGCTCAGAGGTAGCTAATGATGCTAGGTCATGCCCCTCCCTTCTACCCCCAAAAGGAATAAATAATGCTATTCATGGGTTGCATACCATTACAGAACAGAATCTACATGCTTACTATGATTGATTACGAAGAAATAATTTCAGTAATTGAGTGTCTTCTCTTAGTACTCTAACAGTGGCTGGAAAATGTATCATGAATCTCATGTGGGCCTTCCTTTATTTCTATGCAAATTTTGAAAATTCTTGTAGCATCATTAGATTATTTCGCTTCTCTTCCATTTTGAGCATGAATATCATTGATGTGTTGACTCTTTGATCTTTTTAGTGGTCACACTTATTAGGTGGAATTTTCAGCGAGACAAACCAAAGTGAGTTAGCTGCTTTCGCCTCTTATGCACTTGCGTTTCCTGGAAGCTTTTTGGCCCTTGTAGACACTTATGATGTAAGTACAACTTGTAGACATATGTTTTTTCCTCGGTATTCTGAGATGTTTGACCTGGCCATATAACCTATGCACATGTAGTTGGTAGAGCCAAAACTTAGTCATACTTTGTAAGAGAAAAGTATCAGTGTCATGATATTTATGTATGAGGCTAGGCATATAATCTTTTTGTATTTGAATACGAAGTAATTCAGCTAATAATATTGTTTCCATTGAGTTGTACTTAATGCTGCATCCCATTTGTTCTTTGTTTACATGTGTTTCTGCGCTGATCAAATTTTTTGGTGAGTATTGATCTTCAGTAACATTTGAATGTACTTTAACAGGTCATGAGAAGTGGTCTTCCAAATTTTTGTGCAGTTGCTCTTGCGCTTAATGATTTGGGGTAAAATTGCCTATCCTTCTGCATGTCTTGACTCCTCATCTGATGCTTTATTATTTGGAAGATAGTATCATAATTTTCTCAGGGATTAAAAACGATATGCCAACTGAAATTTCTCACTTTTCAATTTTGTTAATATGATAGTTTTAAGCTTGTGTTTTTTCTTTACTTCATGAACATAAAAGAGTATCTAGCCTAGATTAAATGATGAATTGGCGAAGTTGTCCAGGTCATCAAAGGTTCTAGGCCTTTTATCCATGAGCATTTCATCTTAGGTTGAGAAACATGTGCCCTTCCCTGGACACCGCGCATAGCGGTAGCTTTAGTGCACCGGGCTGCCCTTTTTAATTAAATGTGTGGACCTTACAAGGAGGGATAACCTAGTGGAAAGAACTCTCCACCTTCAACCATGAGGTTGGAGTTCAAGTTTTTTCTTCTTCTTTTTTTACTTTGGGGGCTTGGGGGGGTGCGGGGGGTGGGGGATGGGGGGTGGGGTGTTTATATATGTGGACTTTCTAGTGTATTTGCTCCCATACCTTATATATTGTTTTTCAGGATATTTAGCATTTACATACTATTATGCAGGTATAAGGCAGTAGGCATTAGACTAGACTCTGGTGATCTTGCTTATCAATCATGTGAAGCTAGGAAATTCTTTTGTGCTATTGAGAAAGAATTTGGATTGCTTGGTTTTGGAAAGACTAGTATCACAGCTAGCAATGACCTTAATGAAGAAACTTTGGATGCGCTAAATAAACAAGTAAGATCACGGGGATCCTCCCTCATTCTTAGTTTTTTATGTTCTACTTTTGTGAGTGATTTTTAATCTAGTTGACACCTCTTTTTGTGCTATTAAGAATGAAGTATGAACAGGAAATCATCTCTAGCTTGAATTATGATGTTGGCTTAAATATGACTAGCTCCCTCAAGATTTTTGTGGACACAAACAGTTCTAGTAAAGATTATTTAATTACTCCTACTAGTGGACAAAATCACATCCGTGTTCACTCATTGTTAATGGAAAGGTAGAAAGACCAAATATTTGCCTACGTTGGAATATGAAGTGGAGGCATGAATATTCCTCCTAACTTGACGTCTTCTTCTTTTAGAACCCTCAAATTAATTCGAGTTTATAGCTTGAATGTTCGTTCTTATGCCTGTTGACTTATATTTTTCTCCTTCAGTAAGCTACATCAACTAACTTATTTTTTTTAACAGGGTCACGAGGTTGATGCGTTTGGTATTGGAACTCATTTAGTTACCTGTTATGCTCAAGCTGCTTTGGGTGTTGTTTTCAAGTTAGTTGAAATAAACAATCAGCCTAGAATCAAACTTTCTGAAGACGTATCAAAGGTCTGCTGAAGCTATGGATATTCATTTGGTATTTAGATTCAGTGCGGAAGTTCATTATTTCTTGTTTCTAGGTCTCTATTCCATGCAAAAAGCGGTGTTACAGATTGTATGGGAAGGAAGGATACCCCCTTGTAGACATAATGACCGGTGAAAATGAGCCATCGCCTAAGGTGATTTATGAGGCTTGTCTTGTTGAGCTCCTAGTAGTTCTTCCTGATATTTCTTCCTACTGTCAATTTTAATTTAGAAATTTATCTAATTTTGTGGGTACCAAAATGAGATCATGGACAATTTTATCTCCTGCAATTTTACAGGTAGGTGAACGAATATTATGCCGCCACCCATTTAGTGAATCTAAAAGGGCATATGTGGTACCCCAGCATGTTGAGGAGCTTTTGAAGTGCTTTTGGCCTGGAAATTCAGGTAAAGAATTGTTATCTCTCAATTGCATTTTCTTCGTTTGAATCATTTATTTTCTGCAGAAGTGTGACCCTGCTTAATATGGTACTTCGCCTATGTTGGCACTACCAACTTCTCGAATGACTGATAATGGTTTGTCCTTTTCTGAAGATAAAATAAGAGAAGATCTTCCTCCATTGAAGGAGATCAGGGAGAGATGTATTGAACAGCTAGACCAAATGAGACCAGATCACATGAGAAGGCTGAACCCAACACCATATAAGGTAAGTACCAATGAGAATAGTTGGTACTTCTCATATCTTTCGCTGAAGCTTCTTTTGTTATATTAATGCTGGTTCTGATTGAATTGTTGTGGAGCAGGTCAGTGTAAGTGCAAAGTTGTATGATTTCATCCATTTCCTCTGGCTCAATGAAGCACCTGTTGGGGAGTTGCAGTGAACCATGAATGAAAACTTTGACCGACTTCAACAGGAGAAACTTTCAAAGAGTTTTAGGTTTGCAGCATTGTGTATCTTCGTCCTCATGTGGACTAATATTTTACGTAAAGGAGCAACCAAAAGAGACTATACTATTTTTTTTCTCTGATGCTGTTTGTCTTCAATGGCATCATAAGCTTCCTTGGAAGTTTGTAAAGGTCAATAAAAGTAGGCATCTCTTTCCTTATCTGGATTCTTTCTTTTTTCCATAAATAGATTTCTTACAAGGGCACGGGAATAAAACTGGATGGTGTAATACATGGGCACATAATATATCATTAAAGATAACTTTGGTGGCTACAAAAAGTTTCAGTTGAATAATTATGGAATTCTTTTCTTAAATTGCTCTGCTAGTCTGTTTACTTGTACCGGTACCAATTTACATGATATTACAACGTAGTACAGTGTTGGCCTTGCTATATTGAGACAATCACATCTTTAAGCTGAACCCACCCGTAGGCACATCTATCCCGGAACTTCTGTACAGTTGATGCTGCTGCTTCAACCAAGGGACGTATCCTAACAAGCTCCTTCTCGACTTGTATTCTCATGTTACTCTCTACCTGCCACTGAAAAAGAGACCAGGATCAGCATATCTCACTGGAAAGGTATAATCAAATCTCATTAGACGAATTAACACAGTGGGCTAGGGATGACCTTATCAATGCAGCGTACAGTGTCTAAGACGTAGCAGAAGTAAGAAAGCTGTCTGTAAAGATCCGCTTCAGTGTACTGCCAGGGTGAGTTGCGTACAAGTTCTATCAGTAACTAGCTAAAACAAACACTACATGTTATCCAAACAGTCGAATCAAGATAATATTAAAAAGTTCAAACCTGTCTTAGTAACTGCCCGTTGCAACGGGGATAATTTGGACAAACAGTTCCTCTTTCCGAGTCCCCAATTACTCGCAGGTTCAGGCCACGAGTTACGTAGTTGCAAGTTTCATCATCGCACTGAAAAGAACAAAATGGCTTTAGTTAGACCCGTGCTGTAAAGCAAGCTCGTCAAAGCAATAGCTGTATGATATTTAAGCACATACCATCATCACTCCTTTATAGTATGTTGAAATAAAGCCTTCTACTTGCCTTTTAACCTGTGTCAAGGATGGCATTACAACATGGGTCTACAGCATGCATACATCAATCAGCCCGTCACTAGTTACATACACACACACATATATATAAGAGTTTCCTTTCTTTTTCAATCAACGAATGAGAAAGTAACATGCAGCAAGAAATATCCTTGAAGAAGTGTATTCAACACACGGTGATATAACAAAGACGATTATTGCCAAAAGAGAAGTGGAAAACATGGAAATGAAAGGTTGAGAATACAGCAAAAATGAATCTGGTGCCAAGAAATTCACTAATTCGGGGGGGGGGGGGGGGGGGGGGGGGGGGGGGGGGGGGGGGGGGGGGAGGAGAGGAAGAGGAGGATAAAATGACAAGAAGAGAGAACCACATAAGTAAAGGTTTCAAATGAGAGAATTTAGAGACACAATTGTCTTGTAGGTAACGTGGTGTAACCACATGGCAACCTGGAGTCTGAAAACACTTCATTGCCATCAATACTCATACAGAACGAAATCATCAGTTGGGAAAAAAATAGACAGCACGAAGGCAGTTTGCTATGATTACATGTTTAAACACTTTCGATGACAGAAAGCAGACGACAAAAAATATTTGACGTGACTGTCTAAGGAACAGTTGAAAGTCAAAACACTACCTGGTTTGATATCAATGCTGAAGATATATTCCCCACACTCTCCTCTGGACACTTGGGACAAGTAAATCTTTCCCAGACTTTGCTGGCAGTTCCTCCTTGCAAGTCTGCTGGCTTTTGACTAATTGATGAACATACAGAACTAAATATAGGCGCACACTCAAATGAGCCGGAGCAGCTGGGGCATGTCAAAGTCAAAGGCTCACAATCCCGAAATCTGCATTTAGCATTGCAGGAAGAAAAATATGTTCATATAGCGGAGAAGATAGCATATTAAGTAAACCAAAAAATGTGAGTTTAGGGAAGAGAGGTGAAGCAGAAAAAGAGTGAAAGGAAACTGAAACCATAAAGATAGTTAAAACAAAATAGAAGTTCAAAGAAATCAGAGAGAACTTCTCTGAAAGAAATTGATACCTTTCTTCCTCGTCTGCTGCAAAGGAAGGCAAGTTTGAGCGATCATCATTGACAGCTTCACTTGATTTATTTTGGAACTGAAGAAAAAGTCGAACCACTAAGATATTTGTCAAAATTATGCCATGTTGAATTAACTTCAGTTTTGAAAAGCTGCTATTTACCTTGGATGAATCTAGTCCTAAGCAATCAGCCAGACGTGCCGGGCTAGTACCCTGAATTGATGCACACAGACGTGATATTACAGGATGTATCTGCGACATTGAAAATGATTCATAGTTAGGTGGAGTCACAAAATATGTATGCGTAATAATAGAAACGTGAAGATCAAAATAAGTAAACTGCAAAGACCTGTTGCGCAAGGTAATAATCAATGTCTACTATCCAGTTGCCATTGTCTCTTTTCAGTTCATCTGGATGTCTTGCCCGCTGAGCAATCCCGGCAGAGTTATTCGAACCATCCCCCTACAAATATGCGTAACAAATGCATTTTAAGACAACAAAAACCAAAAGAAAAGCTGGATTTCATCGCATTGTTCATTAATAATAGGAAATAAACCTGTTCACAACAGATGACATATGGTACTGTATCACCAGCAGAACAACCAGTAACGTAGCCACTTTTCTTCAACCTAAGTGCTACCTACAGATGTAGAGGATGACAATGTCAAATCTTAGTTAGAAAGTAAGCTAAATGGTGACAACATAGAAAGACAAAAGCACAGATGATTAATGATACATTTCCTTTTTCTGAGACATGAATTGAGCAAAGAAGTTTCATACTTACTTCAACATGAGGTTGACTTTTAGCATCAGGATAGGCTTCGGGTGGTTTAGTCAATGATTTGGTGATCACGTATTTTTCCAGCTCAATTTGCCCATTCCTCATTTCCTCCTGTACCTACGATAGAACAGAGAAATTCAAGGATAATCGCAGTAAGTTATTATTAGGGATAGTTCACAAAATTAAATAGCCGTTTGGCCATGACAATTTCACTTTTTTCGAAAAATTATTTCACTTCAGTGAAAATAATAGTGTTTGGCCATAAGAATTCCAAATACAATTTGGAATTCTTGTTTTCACTTCTTCCACTCCTACTTCTCTCACGAAATTTCAAAAGCTCCAATTTATATTCATGGCCAAACACAACTCCCACTTCAACTTCAACTCCGAAAAATTATGATTTACATGGACAAATGGGGCCTAAAACCAAAATGAGATGATTGCCTCTCCAGGTGCTAGTGTAGCTGCTGGATTTTCCTCCTACCGGAATGAAGATGACTGGCTGTAGATAAAGATTCCAGGATGCACATCAAATTTTGGAACAATGAACTAGCAATACAATAGCGGAGATGCACAGAGGATGTTTGGCAAATAGACGCTCAATGATTGAGGTAAGGAGAGACGATGGCAAGGGGAAAGGGGGCTACTGTGTAAAGGTGGAACTCCCAGAAGAGAATCCATAATCTTAGAGTTGTTCCTGGAAATATTCTCAATCCTAAAGAATATAGCCTATGATACTTTTTTTGATCAAGAGTATAGCCTACAATATAAACTAAAGCGCGTTCAGTATGAAAACTGCGGGAGCCATTTCAACTCCTGCTTTATGATTTAAAATATCATTGAGAATGTTACCTTCATAAGTGCATTATGTATTGATTCGACAACATCTTCACAGGACCTGCAACCATTAAAGGCACGTAAATCATTCAATACTCTGAGCAATCACATGTTGTATGAGGCTATGAAAAGAATAAAGAAACAAGTTCACAACAAAATATACCCGCCAGACAGTATTTGGCTCAGGCAGAAATCTCCCAATTCCTTTGACAGCAAGCTCCAGTCACGACGCACCATATCAAGACCTTTTTTCTCAATAACCTAAACAAAAAAGTCAGTAACATGTAGTAGTTAGAGAACTATCTCACAGAAGTTCAAAGGAATTTGAACTTTAAGTAACATGCAATAGCTACCTCATAGGGCTTTCCGTCCTTAAACTGCACTTTTACAGCCGCATATTTCTTTTTCTTGAGAAGCAGCATTCTCTTGTATACACCATCAAGATCAATCTCTAAACACTTGTATTTCTTGTTAACCTAGAAAAGAGGAGGCACTTTCACGTGATGAATCCTAGTTGATTAGAAGAGACCTATGATTGCTACTCATATATTTTCATTGTAAAGAGACCCTAATTTTCAAGCAGAGTTATCGCAACTCTATTAAATACTTGTATAAAATTAATTGAAAAGAGAAATGATAATGGGAGCATTTGCCCTATATGAACAGATCCAAAATCAGGAGGATCTATACCCGGAGCACAGCATAAACCATCCCCAATAGGAAAGCTAGTTTTTTATCGTTCATATATTATAGTATAAATATACCTCATCAATTCATTATGTATGGATGATGAGATTCCATTAATGTGGAAAAGTCCCGTATCAATAATTCTGATTTTACGTATGGTCAACTCCTCAATATCTTGTTCAATGCAAAAAAATTTGTGCATCAGTAAAAGTGAGACAACCTAGAGAAAAACTCCTTCAGGTTTTACCTGTATGTCCAATCTTAACTTCTTAGGTAAAGATCTTATACAAGGACAATGAAGAATGTTTTGCAAGTAAAGAAAAGGTAAAAAGTGCAAATGCCATCATAGGACAGCGAGATTAGTTCACAGGAGGCTTCCACAATACATGAGTTTTCGGGGGGGCCCAACGGCCCAATACCAACCTCTTGAATGACTTGGGCAGCTATTGCTTTGGCTTTTCCAATATCATCAAGTCCACTGTAAATCATAATTGAATCTGTGTCACCATAGATAACCTGATTCATAAGAGAACAATGGGTTCAAGGACCAAATTTGGCATCTAAGCAGGATAAGTAAACAGCAAATTCCATGAGAAGAAAACCTCCAGGTTTAGTGAGTTCTGAACTAGGTTAACAGTACTCTGTAAAATTTCCCTTCCCTACAAAACAAAATATAGATGTCAGACATGCAGTCATAATCTGCTTAAATAAAATATACAACACTAAAGGAAAACCGAGCTTCCTACTTGTGAGGTTATAAGCTCCGCCAGCGATTTTGCATAGAATCTTGAATTGGAGAATCCTAGGCACCCATACATACTGCAGTAAAATTTTGTCATCTCGGGAAAAATATTTCCAAAAACATGTCAATGATGATGATGCATCAAGTAGCACGAGTATATACAATGTGAGCGTGTTTATATAACAAAAACAGTGAGACCTGTTTGCTGTAAGCTTCAGAGCTTGTTGCTGTATGTCAAACTGTTGGGCCTTGAGGCCAGATGCTGTTTTCAACCATGACTTGACCATTCTTCTCCTCTCAACCAAATTCTTAAGCAACTGCAAGATTCACCACAAAAAGTCATATCACCTTCAAGAATTGCCTAGAACTGCTTGATTACTTGTATCTGTGAGAAACCATAAGCTTAAAAGAAGTCTTGATTTAACCAAAGACGACCAAACTCAAAGTCAGATGGGATCAACAAACCGATATAGTATATTGAACAAAACCAACAAAAATTCTCATACGCGTAGTATTTGTATGTCAAATTGTGCTTCAAAGCAAAACTTCCAGAATCAAATAGTCCTTAAAAGTGTTGGGGTGAACTCTCCTGGGCATGCACTTAATGCTTATATAAGATTGAGAGATGCAAAAGTGTTTGGTTTAGTTACATTGCTGGGAAGCCAATTTGGAAAATTTGCTCAGGCAGTTACCAAAATATGCAATCGAGTACGATGTACCTACCTCTGGTAAAAGTCCCGTTCTTTTACTAGATGGTAAAGGAGGAACTGAGCCATCCAGAGACCTTTCAACTGTTGTGAAACAAATATTGTATTCCTAAAGAGGAAAAGAATAAAAGAGGAAATTAAAGTATGAAAGTTGCAATATAAGAGGCAAATATCTAGAAATTGACATCACTAGGCGATGAACCTTTCAAATAGCTAGCAGCTAATCATATTGTAGCAAAAGTTCAGGTAATGCTCCCCCTTCCAAAAGAAACAGCATGGAGGAGAAGGAATGTGGGGTAAATTATGATCAAGGGAAGGAGAGAGAGAGATGTGCTAAGAACAACTAACCTGAATAATCGAAGGGTATAGACTGTTGAAGTCTAGTAGCAGAATGTACTTATCATATAAACCTCTTTTTGGTTCCAAAACTAATCCACCAGAGTAGGAAGGCCCCTTTTTTGCTTTTCCATGGTCGGTCTCTGGAATCCCACCTTCAATATTTGGATCATCAGCATCAACAGGATCAGTTTCTTTTCCCTCATCACCGTGGTTCAACTTTCTTTTTGTAATTTTAGCTTCTTTTGCATGAGAGGAAAATTTATCTGGCACTATGAACTTCTTAGCATGGAATGCATGCAACAAGAGGTATTCTACTCTTTGGGCCCTAGCACCCTGAAATAAAAATAAATTAATGTTGACACTATAACATCCAAAAAGTTGGTCTCATGAACATAAAGCAGATTTTATAACAGTTTACCTGGAGGGTTTTTCCCCAAAGGTTACCGCTGATATTGGTCAGCTGACGAGTTAGAGGAAGAACACTTAAATGAAACATGAGTTCCATTGATAACCATGCATCAGTTTCTCCGCATTCAATCTGCATAGATCACAAATGCACATTAGGGTACTAATTAGAGGGAAATATCAGTTTTGTGTGTACTGGAGAAAATTATTACATCAGCAACTTCATTCTACAAGGACGAGACAAAACCCAGCCTTACATATTAAATAGAAATACAACAAACCCAGTATATTCCCACCTAGTGGGGTCTGGGGAGGGTAGAATGTACGCAGTCCATACCACTACCTCTAAAGAAGTAGAGAGGCTGTTTCCGATAGACCCCCGACTCAAGACAAAGGACAATATACAAAAACATCAAAAGCATGAATCATGATAAAACTAACATAAGTACAACATCCACAAAAATATTATACATTACCAAATAAAGGACACCAAAGCCCTCCTAACTACTGACTACGATTCATCAACCCACCTTACCCCTCTATCCTAGTGTTTTTCCTCCAAACCTTCCTATCTAGGGTCATGTCCTCAGTGAGCTGTAACTGCTCCATGTCACGTTTAATCACTTCTCTCCAGTATTTCTTTGGTCTATCCTACCTCGCTTGAAACCATCCAAGGCCAACCTCTCACACCTACGAACTAAGGCATCCATGTCCCTCCTCATCACATGATCAAACCATCTCAACCTCACTTTCCGCATTTTATCCTCCACCGACACCACTCTCACCTTCTCCCGAATAATCTCATTCTTAACCCTGTCAGCCCTTGTAAATCCACACATCCAACGCAACATCCTCATTTCCGCCACCTTCAACTTTTGAATATGAGAATTCTTAAACGGCCAACACTCCGTTCCATACAACATAGCCGGACGGACAACAACTCTATAGAATTTGCCTTAAAGCTTGGGAGGCACCTTCTTATCGCATAAAATTCCCGTAGCGAGCCTCCATTTCATCCAACCTGCCCCAATACGGTGAGAGACATCCTCATCTATTTTTCCAATCCCCTGAATCGTAAACCCAAGATACTTAAAACTATCCCTCAACCGCCCGAGAGTCCAACTTTACTACCACCTCATCCTCTTGCCTCGACTCACTAAACTTGCACTCCAAATACTCCGTCTTGGTCCTACTCAATCTGAAACTTTTAGACTCCAGGGTTTGTCTCCAAACCTCCAGCTTATCATTAACACATTGCCGCGACTCATCAATCAAAACTACATCATCCGCAAAAAGCATTCACCAACGCACCTCGCCTTGTATACTCCGTGTCAACATATCCATCACCACGGCAAATAAAAACGGATTAAGCGTTGATCCCTGGTGCAACCCTGTCAAGATCAGGAAATGCTCAGAATCTCATTCCACAATCATTGCCCGAGTCTTCACCCCCTCATACATATCCTTAATCGCTATGATGTACGCCACAGGGACGCCCCTCGCCTCCAAGCATCTCCAAAGAACCTCCCCTAGGGACCTTGTCATACGCCTTTTCCAAGTCAATAAACACCAAGTAAAGATCTCTCTCCCTCTCTCTATACTGCTCTACTAGTCTCCATACTAGGTGAATTGCCTCCGTCGTCGAGCGACCAGGCATAAATCCAAATTGATTCTCCAAAATAGACACAATCTTCCTCAACATCCGCTCCACCACTCTCTTCCAAATCTTCATCGTGTGACTCAACAACTTAATACCCTGGTAGTTGTTGCAACTCTGAATGTCACCCTAGTTCTTATATAAAGGAATCATCGTGCTCCATCTCCACGCCTCAGGCATCTTTGTGGACTTGAAAATGTTGTTAAACAAGTTGGTCAACCACCTCAACCCTGCCCCGCCACCGAAATCTCGTCGGACCCCATCGTTGTAACGCCCCGAATCTGGTACCCCAGACGCTACACGGGGCTCATAATCCTGAAGGACCACAAGCTAACTCTTAACTAATATCTGTAACTGAGCACTGAATAATACACCGTAAAAATGCGAAAAACTGGCGAAAAACTTGTCATAAGGTTCAAAACATCTAAAATACTGATAAAACTAACATCTGAGTTAATAACTGTAAAACCATAAACAAAACTAACATCTGAGTTAATAATTGTAAAACCATAAACTGTCTGAAATACTCTAATCTGAACAACACTGTAGTCTGAAAGCCTCTAAAACTGTCTTAACTGTGGAGTTGATGGGACAATTCCCCACCTAACTCCGTCTACTAAAGTACTAAAACTAAAGCAATAACAAGATAGGAACATCCTCGAATGAAGACTCACTGTTAAGTCTAGTGCTGCTGGCTGAGTCTGAGCTGCTAAGGGTGCTCTAGATGTCGTGCTTCTGAACCTATGGTATAAGACACCATAGCACAAGAGAAAAGTATGCGTCAGTACGTGAGAATGTACTGGTACACTAGATGAGGTAAGGCTGAATGCAAAGGCTCATATGCATGAACTATACTAACTAAATAATCTGAGTATACTGAATGAGGATACATGCATGAATGCATAAACTACAATTGAAATCGTAGTGACACTGAATACTGAGTTCCGAATGGTGATTTACTGACATTAGAGTTTACTAATGCTGGGATACTGAATAACTGAATCTACTGATATTGATATCTGAGGTTACTGAAACTGATTAACTGTATCTAAGATCAGTCCTATCTAATAGGTGATCTCTGAATGTATTGGTACTTGATACTAGTTGACGGTATTTGTCTAAATCTGAGATCAGTCCTATCTAGCGGGCGACCTCTAAGTCCACTGATAATACTAATGAGTGACTGTATCTAACAATCCTGAACATGTGCTACTGAGCTGAGTTCTTTTAATGAGACTGATTCTGAAGCTGAGATTGTGGGATGTAGTCATGTAACCGACATGCCACGAATCTGAACTAGTGGAGTCCAACCTGTAACCCCAGCTGGAAAGGTGTAAATACCGTGCCACTGGTAAAGACAACTGCTATGGGGTCAGTCCTAATCTAGCGGTGACCCCTAAGACCAGTCTTGTACTAGCGGGTGATCCCGGAGTATGTCAGTCCTATCTAACGGGTGACATCGCATACCTACGCTGGCTACGTAGTTCTGAAACTTAGGGATTGCTTCTAGGGATCTCAGTCCTATCTAGCGGGTGAGCCCCCATCCCTAGACTCGCTCGGTGCTGAATCCTACTCCCAATTAAAAGACACTGAACTGATTTCCTAGTTCATACTAGGCTTGACTGAACTGTTACTGAACGTGATCTCATTGAGTTCCATTGACTGACGGAATACTACTGAATTTTGTTATCTGACTGAATGCTACTGAGTTTCTGGACTGGATACTTGAATAATGCTGAAGTCTGAACTAAATGCTGAACTGGAATAGACTGATACTGAGATTACTAAGTCTCTCTAAGTTCTGTAACTAACTGAGTTCTACTGATCATGGCACGAATGAGATTATCTTGAGAATTGACACTGGCTCTAGACAATCAGCTAAATTGTCGGGTATTAAATACCCCCAGGACTCGATAACATTAATAAATAAGACATGACAATTCTTGAATAGCATAACAATAGTCTATCATTCATAATAAAATCAAGGAGGCATCTCTTCAAGCACTAGGAAGTCTTGAACATGTAAACGTATAAAGATGCGTACCAATGTCTCATAATCCATTCATTAAGGAATGCACGTAAATGGGAGTGCATGCAACATATCATAATTCATTCACTAAGGCCTTTCCACAAACACTTGGCATGCATTAACTTATACATAATTAGGGATTTCATGCTAACATGCTATAATGACTTTATTTCCTTCACATAAGCATTTTATCAAGCATATGAGGAGCATACTTTGGTTATACAATAATCAATACATCCAATTAACATGGTTACATCAATAAACTTGCAACTTAAAGGGGTTTATCATGAACATTATGCAAATCATCACATGCTAGGACTAAATCATGAAACTTGTAATCTAGAACATGAATCACAACTCAACAATAACATAAACATGAACTTCAACTCACATAAATCATGAAAAATCATAAATATTCAATCTTTATAATTTGAAAAAGGGTTCTTGAACTTCTTAGGTGGAAGGGACCTAAGAATCGACATCTAACATACCTTAGTTCTTGATTCTATGAAGATTTTCGGTGGAATTCTCATGTTTTGAGCCTTGAACTATGAACCCTAATGATTGTTCTTGAGGAAAATTGAGAGAAAACTAGTATTTGTGGGTAAACAATGGTTGAATCTCGTGTTATAAGGTTATATAAGAGTGGGAAAAAGACTGAAACAACCCTGGGGTCGCGGCTGTTTTAATGACTGATAATTGGGTGCCGACGCGTTGGTCAATGCGGCGCGTCGATGGCATCGATGTGATACCCGATGCGTCAAGCCTCAATACTTGACTCTGGCAGCCTGCAACAATGTTAACCAATGCGATAGGCGACGCGGCGTGCCAAGATCGCGTTGGTCTACTATTTTGAGAGCCCAAACGTGGTCTAAACGAGGTCCGAAAAATCCAAAACTCGTCTGGGAACCCCTATTGACATTCTTGAGCATGGATTAACTTAGAAAAGGAACGACCCGGTTCATACCTACTCCGTAGGTGTCGGGGAGGGGGGGACCACTCCGGGCCTGACCTACGCGCCCTCACCCCAGCTTTGCTGGAGGGGCGT
Source organism: Capsicum baccatum var. pendulum (assembly GCA_030864225.1). Lineage (NCBI taxonomy): Eukaryota > Viridiplantae > Streptophyta > Magnoliopsida > Solanales > Solanaceae > Capsicum > Capsicum baccatum. The sequence goes on from CM061551.1 coordinate 177,414,536, forward strand.
TTCGAACCCCCGACCCTGGCACACCACGGTAAGCAAGCTTACCACTGAGCCAAGGCCATCCCTCTGAGCATGGATTAACTTAAATATCAATAATTTATGGACGTAAAGGTCATAAAATAAGAACGCCAACTTTCGAAGGCTAAAATGAACTAAAGTCTTAACGCTTAGCCAAAATTTTCTAAGTGTGAAGCTTCCCTTGACATGCTTTAAAGAGCTTTAACAACTAGAAAAATTTGCAGGGTCTTACGGTCGTCCTGCCCTTCGCATCTTGCGAATAGCCTCCCTGACCTCCTCTACCTTAAAACGCCGACAATAGTCGAAATCGCGACACTCCCCGGTGTGCTCCAACTCCCCTAACACAACACCTCTGTCCCCTTCATCATTCAAAAGCCTATGAAAATGCGACTGCCATCTTTTCTTACTGAGGGCGTCCTCCACCAATACTCTACCATCCTCCCCCTTAATGCACTTCACTTGATCCAGATCCCGACCCTTCCGCTCCCTAGCCTTGGCAAGCCTAAACAACCTTTTTTCCCCACCTTTCACCTCTAACCCCTTATACAAACTCTCAAAAGCTATTGTCTTAGCACCTGTAACTGCTAACTTGGCCTCTTTTTTAGCTAACTTATACCCCTCCCTGCTAACCTGCCACTCCTCTTCATCCTTACTCTCCACCAACTTAACATATTAAATAGAAATGAAACTAGTATATCCAGAGCTGCAAAGCAAACTGCTCCATGACAATCTGTTAGTTAAATAAACATGCTTCTAGTTTATTCTTGCAGTGTGAACTCTTAACTGCATAAAGGTGTACTTATGTTGTATGAACTCCATTACTGTTTTGTTCCTAGCTGTTGAAAAGCCCATCAGCAGTAATTTTCGATGGTTATGGAGTGGTACAATGTACTCTAAAACATTCAGCAAGACAATAAATGGCACAATACAGCTGGCCCGTTTGTTATGCAATGGGTTAACACTTTCTTTTATTGTTGACAGCAAATTCCATGCTAGACCTAAACAACAGATAACTCTCTCTATGCTAATAAAAATTGAGAGCAATTCTATAGAAAAGTTGCCAAATCGGAATCAGAACCTACAAGTTCCACAAGTGAGTCAGCAGCCTGAAACATTCGAGGCACATCCTGGGGAGAAATCTCCTTCCTATCTTTGTTCAGTTGATTCTTCGCAAGTTGTGTCAATGAATAACTAACCTGAAAGTGAATAAAGTTAAACCAAAAATTACACAATGTCAAAATATCTTTATGCAGCTATCTTCAATCTAGCTTAAGTAATAGGAATTTACCTCTTTTAACAAGTCACGAGAAGATAAATAGGTATCACACAGGAGACGTCCAGCAATACAAGACATGATTCCCAGACTTGCTCCAGAGCCAAAAAGTGTACTGCCCTTGGTAAGCTTTGGCATGACAGAACGTTTAAGGCGGCCTATTTTTGACCACATACTGCTTGGGACTTTGCAGGCCTGCAGAAATTGATAGTTCCCCAAGAACAATAAGCAGGCAGCTCTCTATTGCAGATTTTGATTCTTAAAAAGGGCAGCCCGGTGCACTAAAGCTACCGCTATGAGCGGTGTCCGGGGAAGGGCCCCACCACAAAGGTGTATCATCGGCAGATTTTGATTCTTAGAATCAAAAATACACAAAACCTTTTATTTCTGAGATAACTAAAAATTCGTAGTATTTATTGGAAAATTCTCAATGTCGTTCTGTATAAATAGGAAAACAGACTACCTATGACAAGAACACGGCTAATAATATATTAACATTCAAAACAGAAAAGGAAGATTCTGAGGATCATGTCTTCAAAAATATTTTAGAGACCACTACTATGAAAGGTGGAACGTATTATACTCAAACCTGAACTCTATGAAGAAGAACATCCAAGTCAAAGCCAGATATATTATGGCCAATAAGCACGTCACTGTCCAACTTGTGCAATTCGATCATCAACCGGTTCAATAATGCCCTTTCACTGATTTCAAAGAGAGGAAGTGACATTTAGGTAACTCAAATGAGAAACAGATAAAACTTATAGGCTAATTACCCAATGAACTTGCCTGCTCTCAGAACTAATAACATTTGATCCAGCTTTTGCATTCCTTTCTGCTGCTTCCTTCGTAAATCCCATAGGAAATATGCCTCCCTCAAGCTTACGCACGACAGTAAAATGAGAAAGCATCCCTGGCTTTGTCCATTCAGATGTTAACATGGGCGCATCAATCTGCAAAATCAACATATGCTCTTTTTAGTGAAACTTCAAGGAAATTCTTGTCAAGCAGTTTCCCTTGACCTGACTTACCATAATATTTACTTCAAATATCATAATCAGGTATAGAATTAATTCCTAGAACTGATACACGAAACACATTACAGATGGCAACTCGGGTAATAAACATGGTTGATCTGATGAGCTTCATTTACATCTTTAGATGCACTGAATGAGTTAAATAACCATCAGAAGATCCAATAATTCCTTTTACTATTTTTTAAAAAAGAAGAAGAAGAAGAAACATTTACTTTTGGTATCTTAAAAGCAAATGTCTATGATCAGACCATTATTGGTAAAAGTAATTAGCCTCATGTACTTTACCTTCGCTCTCTGACAGCAAATGACAGATGCAGAGACAATTTCATTTATATTTTGCTTTTGGTTGATGATAGTTTTCAGATTTATTGCTGTAACAACCACTGGAGGAATCTCAACAACACTCTTAGAAGAAGTGGAGATTTTGATGTCTTTTGGACCATCTACAATGACCTCAAATTTACACCAGCTCACCTGTGCAGAACAAGGAGAAGTTCAGAAATATAGAGCAGGTGAACCACCTGAAGACAAATTAAGGGATGAAAGGTTGCTTTGATGGCCTTACACGTTGAGGAATAGGACAACTAGAGAACTTTGAAATTGATAGCCATGAGGGTCCTTTTATTTTTCTCTTGATCAGGAATAGCTCCATTGCACTGCAAATAATAAACACCGGCTGGGTAACATCACAGAGACCAAAGAGATTCAAATCAAGTAGAAGTACTAAACAAATAATATCCAAATATTGATAATAATAAATGTTTCCAGAGAAAGGGGGATGAGGTCTTTATGAATAACTGATGGATTCACAGCTGGCGCCACACACTCCACAGAGAAATTAATGCAAATTTCAAAATATACTATTGGTCTAGAGCTTTTTCGGTTAATACTTTCTACAGAAGAATGCAGCACCCAGCTGAATTGATACGAAAAGTAATCATCTTTTCAATTGAAGCTCTTCATAATGAGAGACCATACATGTTAAGAAGCTTGTAAACTAGAAAAGTCCTCCAAAATATACTTGAAATGAGTACCACATGAATGTAAAGCATGTAAACTAGAAAAGCTATTGGAAACATACCTGGAATGAGTACCAAGCAAGGCACTAAAGTTTTCTCCCCTGAGATCTGATGGAAGTGGTGGATCCTGGAATGAGAAAGTTCAAAACTGGTAAGTCAAAGACATGACACCAAAATGTGACAACAGAGAAAATCTGGATGATAGCTTGAACTTATTATTGCAGAATCCATAATATTTGGCTAGCATAACTTGTACATAATGTCCCAAATATACATAAAGAAATAACAAATGTACCTTGAAAGGATAGTTAATCTTAAGGACAAAATTCTCCCCTCGAGATACATCAGATCGTTCAAAGGCATAATTTCTCTACAAATTTAGCAGAGAAACACAATGAATATCAACAAGGAAAGAGAAAGAAAAGAAACAAATAGTATTGCAAATTTCAATTAGTAAAATTTACAGGATACAATTTGCAAGTAAATTTTGCTTCAAACCTTCACTGGTGCCATGCTAAAACTTGAGATGTTATGTTCCAGTAGCTTATTTCTACACTCAGCCTTCAATCCTGATGCCATCTCCTGGAAACAAATTTGTGAGTGAGGGGGGTGAATAATGAGGACTGTATAGAAAAAAATACAATTGCATGAAAGGAGAAGGCATTTCAAGAGATTACGTGCAACTGACTGAGGAAGGCAGAGGGAGAGATTTGAGATGCTTCCACATCTCTGGAGAGCTTTGAGATCGTGTCAGTACAAAACACAGAACCATTTGGGATGGCATAAACACATCTTGGCATGTTCTTCACAACAACACAGCAACTATGGTATGTACCTTCAGCTTTCACCTGCCCTCAAATGACAGAATTCATCTGTCAGCTATGGATATAACATACGATTATATGTTGTTCAATTGTCACTTTCAAATTGATCATATAAACTTTCCAATTCTTTAAACTGAATAACGTCTTCTAAGTTAACAGTAGGCCATATGGTGGTATAATCCTCCATATGGTGGTATAATCCTCCATATTGAAATGTGTACGTGTACGTTTATTTTACTTGGTCATAGCAGCTAAAGATCCAAATAAGGGGCATGACTAAAGATAAGCAAAATGGCTTCCAAATATAAGGTGCATGGCTAAAGAAAAGCGAAATGGCTTCCAAACATAAGTGATGCAGCACAATTGTCTATCATCAAAGTTTACTAAAATAGAGACGCGGGATTTTCAGGTGATCTTGAACTCATTTAAACCAGTATAGAGAAAGAGTACATAAACAAAGCTTTTGAAAGTACCTTCCCGAAAAGATAAATATTTCCAGCATTTGTACCATACAGCTCTTCATGGGCATCCAGTATGAAGAAAGGGAATGATCCATCAGAATCCACCTCAAAATCTGTTTTCTCTTCACTGTTTACAAGTTTTGCCCCCGATTCAGTGCAGTTCAAAACCTCACTACCTGCATTCCTTAAGGCCTGCCATTCAGCAGTAGCACTCAACCCTGAATCTTTTTTCTCTTTAATTTTAGCATTTAGTGCAAACACTTTATTTTCCACCAAGGGCTCGGACTTCAATTCAGCACAATTTACTACAGTGTCATTATCCCTCGTTCCCAATGTAGACAAATCTTCTGATTCTACTGCGTTCTCCCCTTCCATTACAGCATCTAAAACCTCACTATTTCGAATATCTTTACCGGAATCGGTTCCTTCATCCATACTAATTTTAGGTAAGCCGTTTGAAATAGACTCGCCATTATGAACAATAGCACTCTTTACTTCCTGTCTAATCATTAAATCACCATTATCAGCTACAGGCTTCTCAGCTTTAACACTAAACAAGTTGGAATTAGCAATTGAACTCCTCGAATCCAGAAATGAGTTTGAATTTCCCCTTCGTCTTCGCTCTCTATCAGCCTCGTCAGGAGCAAATTCAGCTATAACATCATCCACAATACTATCGCACGACACATTCCTAGTCTTATCATCTCTCTTAAACACTGAAGACGTAAACATACTAGATATCCTTTGCTTACCCATCAGTGCCGCAGCAGCAGTAAGTGCAGCTGATGGCTTTTTCATAATTTGCTGCTTCTTCTCCGATGCCTTCCTCCTATTCTTTGGCTTCTCATCCTCACCCTCTGATTCTTCAGACGATACCACACCTGCAACTGACCAATCCTCTTCCTGACCTTCATCTCCATACCCTAAACCATCATCATCAACAATAAATCCCTTAGCTGCTTCACGGCGCTTTGCAACTATGTCATTGTACTCATCATCTTCAACTATATCGTAAATTGGTTCATCTATCTTCACCTGAAAACCGCCGTTCTCAGTTGACCGTCGACCGCCGGACCGGAGAGCTTTGATCCGCTCGAGCGCCTCCGCCCTTTTACCGCCGCTTGTTTTCCGGCTCGATCGTCTTCCTTCTACTGTTGGCTGCTCCTCCGACATTTTGTTGTCCCTGTAAACTAAAAAATTTCTCAAGGAGATCTGAAAAAGGTAAGTGATGGAAAAAAGATAAGGATTGAAAATGCAAATGATGATGAAAAAAATGGCGGGAACGTCTTATTTTGGCGCCGAAATATAGAAGCCCTGTTGGGCCTTGCAGCTTCAAAATATTGGACTGGATTATAAAGTGCTAGCCCAATTTGTCAATGAAAAATTTCCTGGTTTGCAATTTTCCCATTTTAACCTCTTCGACGTATTTCAGTCTGCTGCTCTTGATTTTAAGAGATGGTAATTCACTAATTTTTGACTTTGTGGTTATTGGTGAACAAATTAAAATTGAAAAAATTTACATCATAACTTAACTTATTATAACTACTTAAAATTTGAACCCTTTTAAATAACTATATAAAGTCCTGATTTTACTAAAAAAAACGCGAACACATAAATATAATATAGCCGTGTTAAATTAAGTGATATATTCGTAAAAATATAATATATCCGTGTGGACTGCGTCATGGATTTTTAGTAATTTTGAAAAAAAGTTAGATGGGGAGTAATTAGAGGGTTGGATTATTGTAACGTTTACATTAATTAATTAATTAAGTATCCTGATTAAGAGATTTGTTCTCGAGTCTTATAAGAGCATGATGGTGTATTGAGTTTAATTATTAAACTAGTGAAATTTGTCGCACTTCGCGCGATTTTAAAATAAATTAGTTAATTTTTTAAAAATACCCTTCATAATTTTGATTCTATGAGTTGACTGAACTTTGTTTTTTGAATTAATTGAGAGAAAATAATGTGAGCTCAATAGGCATTATTTGATTTCAGTTCAAATACTTATTTAATAGATAGTACAATTTTTAATTTGGAGATCCAAATGACAAATTCAGACTAGTTTAAGAAGCCTCTTATGTATTCGGCCTAATGAAATTCATTGTTGATCTTAATTTTCATTGTTGTTCTCACTTTTGATTGCTATAAAAAATGAATTAGCTTCTAAATAATGAACTAAAATAAAATCAAGATATTTAATTCTTTTTCATCAATTTGCTCTAGAAACATTTTTAATTCAACCTGCAAGTCTTATGATGCACACAATATTTGGCTAAATACATATACGGGCCCCTTAACTATTTCACTTTTTCCGCATAGGCACTTCAATTAAACTATCTACCTATGGGTCCTTCACAAAAAGTGTCAATTAAGCCCAATTGCTGATATGGCGCTGACATGACGTGGCATGTGTAATGCACTCTCCTAAAGGAGAGTGAGAAACCATTTTTACTTAAAAAAATTAAACATAAACAATTCCAACCAATTTTTTAAAAAAAAATACATTAAAGAATTTTTTTTAGAAAAAAAAAAAGAAAATAATCATCATCTTCTTCTCCACATCTTCTCTCCATCAATGGCTTCTTCAAAAATCATTCACATATAAGTTAAGTGACAAAGCATAATTAATCAACAAAATTAAACATTAAACCCCCCCAACCAATTAAAAAAACACATTATAAAAAAAATAAAAAATAGCCATCATCTTCTTCTCCATATCTTCTTCACCATTAATGGCTTCTTTAAAAATCATTCATATATAAATTGAGTGAGAAATCATAATTAATGACTTCTCGGTATCTTCTTCTCCACTAATGGCTTCTTTAAAAAACACATTGAAGAAATTAAAAAATATATAACCATCAGTTTTCCTTAATAAGATACAATTTTTTTTTTACTTTCTTGTTCAATCCGCGAAGGGAGCTTGGGGGGGTTAATCGACGAAGGGAGGGTTGTTTGGAAGAGAAAGCCGTTGGGGTGGGAAAGGGGGGTGGGGGGTGATAACGCTCAATCTACAGCTCTCGTTTGAGTGTAAAGCGGTCGTTAGCAAATATAGAACCCAACCTGGGTTGGGTGTCGATCCCACAGGGAATAGCTTGGCCAACAAGTAAGTAAAATTAATAGACTTTTGGTGCAAGTCTCGTAAAAAGGGGGGATTGTAATATGTAACCAAAACAAGAAATTAAAAGCTGAAAATAGCAAAGTAAAAGAGAAAGATTGTCACGTAAGTTGTAAACAATGAGAATTGAATCGTTGGGGTTATGTCCACCTTCTGAGGTATACGTCTCTATTGGCTATGAGTGTGTAGAGTCTTGACATGTAATTGCTTATAGAGAATTGTAGTCGATGGTAAATCCAAGCGTCTCTCGACCTAAACAAGGACTATTTCACTTTAACTCTCTCGAGCTTAAAGTGTGTCTAGCGGTACGAATTCTCCAAGAGGTTAGTCCAGTTACGGCACTAGCTTTTTAATAGGAAAGGGTGTCCTACTACCTTGACATTATCTCTTTTCCAGACAAATAACCTTTCTCTCGAACAAGTTAAATGTTAGACTGGCGTTAGTCTATGCGTCTTCTTTTCTAGACAAGTAACCTTTCTCTCGAACAGGTTAGATGTTAGAATGGCGTGTTCTTGTGTTTGAAACCGCAAAGAATGTAGATTTAAGATGAAGAGAATAATGATATAAGCAATATACGTGTCTTGAACTCACAAGCTCATAGCAATAGATAGTAACTCATTCGGCTTCCATAACCCCAACTAAGAGATTTAGTTACCCATGAATGCGAAGGATATCACGTTTTGCCTGGTGGATGGCGTGTATAGTAGGTGTTTGGCGTGTGGTTTTGGTGATTCCGTAGCAAGTAACGATTCTCTTGTTGTGGAATTTAAGAATAGAAGAATAGATTAGAAGTGTTTGTGGTGGAAGATGAGAGAGATGGAAGAAAATTAATAGTTTAAGAATGAATTTCTTGAATTAAGGGAGGACTTGATTAAAATCTCTAGCATGATAGGGTATTTATAATACTCCTATCCTACTCCTACTATGCTAATGAAATAAATAACCAAATCCTACTAAACTAAGGAAATACTTAACCCATTTGTACTAGGTTAATGTAACATTCTCCTAATCCAAATAAACTAATGAAATACATAACCCAATTGTACTAGGTTAATGTATCATTGTCAAAATCCAGCTTTGTGTCTGTAAGTCCCCAAAGTCTTCAGAAATGCTGTTTTAGCCCGGGACAGATTTTCCATGCAGTCCCCAAAGTATTCAGAAATGCTGTTTTAGCCCGGGACAGATTTTCCATGCAACAGATTTGGTCCTTTAGGCGTCCAGCTCCTTTCTACTTCGTTTGTGAGCTTTCTTTTGCGTCAAGTAAGCCATAAAATGCTGTATTTTACATCATTTATACCTGAAACTTTCCTAATCATGTTCGTTAGCTCATTTATAGGAAAAAGGACTAAAAGTGCATGAAATATATAGTTTGTTCTCAAAACTAGGCTAAAATATGGGCAAAATATATTGATATAGGCGTGTAAATTCGCCTATCATCAACACCCCACACTTGCAGTTTTGTTCGTCCTCGAACAAAATATCATGTCCTTCTAAACATCAACTTAGGGTTTCACAACAACAACATAAAACATTCTTCAAGACAAGCACAACAATTATCAACGAAGAGTAGCTTTCTGATTATAAGTAGAAACAATTTAACCTCAAGCATAGACTCGTGATGGTGATCAACTCGCATGCAAACGTTAAGGTGCATAGAATCATGTACAACTATCCAAGACTCATCAACCATGTGTGTCTCACAATATAGTACCCATAATCACTCACAAGTATAGCATATTTTTCAAACATGGGTATCAAAATGTCCTTGCTCTCGCTCTCACAAAAAATTCATATGTAGCAACTAATGACCATAGGCTTGCCCTTAATGTAGTACTCCACTAAATGTCGGAATGTTAAGGTTAGGATCAAGTAGGTCTTTTGATGGTTGTAATGTAGGCTAAGGGACGGGTAGGATCAACTATTTTGGCCAGAAATAGTGACTAAGTTCCTAAGCACTTTAATACATCACATTGTATCATTGACACTTTTTTCTTTCAACCTTTCTTCTTTCTTTTATTCTACCACCCTTGTTCTCCTCTTTTTGTTTTTCAATTTTAAGAACAACTCACTTTTCAGCTTTCTTTTCCTTTTTCTTTTCACAACATACCTCTTATGATAGCACTTTCTTTTTCATAACATATTCAAGCACCATTACAATTTAAAACATCATACTCAACCAATTTCCTCTTATGTTGTCACATGACTTTTTCACTTTAAAGCACTTAGGAATTTGGATCAAATTACGGTCTTAAAAAATGGATTAGGCTTACATACAAGGTTGTCAAAGAAATAGGCTAAAGGCTCAAAAGGGTTTAACTAGGATGATGTCCATGGGTAGGTAAAACTGAAGGTAAACATGTATAGGTTGCCAAAGAAATGCCTAAATCATATCCTAAACTTACATTCCTTATTTTCGCTTTGCATACATACCAGGCAAGTTCTAGCATCAGCCACATACATAGAATATACTATTATCTCACACACACAAGGCACATGGTCGACTTGATTGGAAGTAATATAGACTCTTGACCCAACAAGTGAAGGAATTGAATCACACAATATCACATAATGAGTCACAACTAGAGCCTAAACATCTCAATAGTCACAATTGTAATACATACTCTTGTTATAATCTCATGCTGCCTATCAAAATAATTTAATGCAAAGCTAGAAAGATTTTACTCCTAAAAAAAACTAAAAAAACGTCAAACGGAAAAAAAACGAACTCAAATAAACAAAGTAAACAAACAAACATAGGTGCAAACAGAGAAGTATAGCATGCAATGCCACCCCACACTTAGACGGGACACTGTCCTCAGTGGAAAATAAATACGAGGAACCTGGTCAGTCGGACTCCTCCTCTATGTCTGGGGTCATACCCCTTTGCATTGGAATCCTCATCAGAGTTGTTATCCTCAGACGTTCCTCATAAGTATCCCACTTAATTCCAAGCGTGAGTTGAGGTATTTGCTGTGAGGAGGGTTCTCCTTGGTCCTTGCGACTTCTCTTTTTTTTTTTTTTTTGCCCTTTAGGGAGGTGGTAGCCTTCTCCTTGCCTTGCCTCGCTTTAGGTGCCATTGTACCTGGGACTAGAAGTAATGTTAGTTGCAGCACAATCTCACTTGATACAATCTATATGCAAGTACTAGGGGTACCACCCCACACTTAGTTTTGTTGCACAAATCAGCGAGGTGAACGTAGTCGATTTACTCAGATTTCGTCGACATACGTTTTAGGATTGTATTCCAACAAGAAAATCAGCATTGTATCACTTATTTGCAGCCATTGGACTACTTTCATGGTAGATATAGCAACACTACGACATAGGGGTTACCACTTGGAATCGTTATTCTTACAACAAGCACAACCTCCTAAGTCGATAGGCACTATAATCTTATCCCGATGGCCGGGATAGTCTAACATGTAAGCATCCAAACAACACTCTTAAGCAATATTCATAGCCATATCTATTCAGCAAATATCATAACAATGCTATTGAAACCAAATTCAAGTCGGAAATAAGTCAAGAATTCCCTACGTATATGTTCACTCACATGATTATGCAACAACAATTCAAACACATGAACATCACCAACAATCTTATATGATTTAGCAATTTATAATAAGCGTAGTACTTACGATAAATAAATGAAGAATAAGAGAGTACTTACTTGCTTGAAGCTTGTGGAGACGGTGTTGTGAATTAGAAGAGCAAAAGAAGAAAATTTTGAGAAGATTTGGAAGGTTATGTGGCGCCTTTAGGGTGTTTTCTAATGTGGTTGTGTTGTAAAACTATGTCCCCTTTATATAGGAAGAGTATGGGTCGGGTTATGACCCATTTACAATCGGATTTGGGGACAAAATCACCCTATATGCGGCGCATATCCCTCGGCATAACACATGTATATGCGGCGCATTGTCCATGGCATAATGGGACATATGCGCCGCACATGGTATGGCATATCTAGGCATATGCGGCGCATATGGTATGGCATTTGGTCTCAGTATCTCAAATGCCATAGCATAGGCGGCGCATAGTCAAAAGCACACCTAGGAATAGGCGGCGCATAGTGTATTGCACACTAGATTCCGAGTCCTTAGGCGATAGAATAGGTTGTGCATCGTTCGTGGCCTATTTTTACCAAGGCCTAGCCTTTCTCGAAGCCTATTATGACGTGAGAAAGGCTCAATCCATAGCCTTATGCATCACCATTCCTAACTTACCGACTTTACCATACAATGCGACCAAATCGCCAATTGAAATCAATCTCCTCGTTGCATACTTCTTGCACCTATATTTGCTCAAAACCAAACGAAAACGATTAGTACGATGGGTTGCCTCCCACCAAGCGCCTTAGTTTTGGTCGTGGCACGACTCTTATTTTTGGATTTTCATTTATCAAAAGCAAAAACAAGTACTAGAATGAAAGAAAGACAAAACGATAAAATGATAAAATGATAAAACGATGGGTTGCCTCCCATCTAGCGCCTTATTTATTGTCGTGGCTCGACGTAGTTACCTCGAGTACTCAGACTTCGTCGAGGTAAGTGATGGATCGTTTTCTGAAAGGATTTAGACGACAATGAGGCTTACCTGTGGTCATGCGATCTTTTTCGAGCTGGCTCATACGTTTCTCCGGAGAGTCACCAATTATATCATCAATAGTCCAACCCATAGCTCTCTTGTATCTCCTCAGAGCAGAGATGAGAGCTTCTACGTGCTGTTCACTTAAATCATCTGCTCTCTCTGGAAGTATATTTCTACTTTCCAAGAACACATACCTTAGATAATCGGGGAGCTCTTGCGATTCTAGCATTGGTGGCTCGTCAAAGTGAGTCTTCGCTGTTGGTTGATTCTTGAGATCACAATCCGGTTTCTTAGGAGTATAAGACTCTATTTCTGTTAGATCACCCATAAGTTCTTCATAATCTTCATTATCCTCATGCTCAACATTCAGTGGCGCAGCAAACAATGGCTCAACAGTAGGTTGTTTCTCTATAGATAATGCTTTCATATCCTCATAATGAACATCAGCTACAGATGACTCATTCATATCGCTGGGCTGCTTCATTATTTCGCATATATCAAACCGTACCACTTCGTCAACCACTTGCTTGCCTTCTGCTGAAGTTTCCAGCACCTTACCACTTCTGGTAGTGATGGCCATGCATGACCCATCATTCTTTGGGTTTTGCACAGTATTGCTTGGTAAGGTGCCAGCCTTTCTTTGATTGAATGCTGCTGAAAGTTGGCTCAATTGCTGCTCTATTTGCTTGATAGAAGTGGAATGAGAATCAACTAGTTTCTTCATGGAGGACAAATCATCAATCACCTCCTTAACTCCTGTGCTCGTTGCTTCCACTCCTTTCAATAACTTAGCCATCATGTCTTCCATACTTCCAGAATTAGATGTGGTGGTATCACGTCTACCAGGGGGAACGTACAAACCACTCTTTTCATTATATTTCTTCCAACTACCTTGGTCTTTGTTTCCAGATTTATCATAATGGTTCCTACCTTGGTTTCCTTGGGAATTCCCACGGAAACCCCTCTGATTGTTCAAGTAGTTGGCCTCCTCTTTAGAATCAGACTCGTCTCTTCCTTTTAGCGCTACAGCTTTCACTTTTTCGGTCTTCCCTGATAATAAGTGCTTGGTAAGAAGATCCATCTGCATTTTCATGTGAGCCATGTCTTGGTCACGATCTTCTTGTCTTCGCCTCTGCTCTGCAGTCATGCCAAAAGATACAGTAGAGCTTGCTACCTCAGAATCCCTGGTATGCCAAGCTCTACTTTGCTTCGTCATCCGATCTAGCATATTGTTTGCCTGCACAAAGGTGAGGTTCATAAATGATCCACCTGCCGCATTATCAACCACTGGCTTAGTCACCGAATTCAACGCTCTGTATAATATCTCCATCAAGTGGTCATTGGTCATATGGTGATTTGGGCATCGCATTAGCTTCGTCTTGAACCTCTCCCATGTTTCGTGGAGAGCTTCAGTTGGAAGCTGTCGAAAATTGATGATCTCATCTCTCAACTGTGCTCTTTTGGATGGCGGAAAGAATCTTTCTAGGAAAGCGTCTCTCAATTGCCTCCAATTTGTAATAGAATCAGGAGTCAGCCCATTCAACCACATAGTTGCCTCCCCAGACAGAGACAATGGAAATAGACGTAATCGAATTGCATTCTGTCCAACTCCAGGATTGTCGAATGACTTGCATGTAGAAATAAAGTTGATCAGATGCATATTCGGATCATCGCCTGCTAGTCCACCAAATAATCCCTTGAGTTGCAAAAGCTGAATCATGGCGCTAGTGATATTAAACTTTGCTCCGGGTGCCAATGGCGGAAGAATAATAGCTCCGGTGGCACCAGGTCCGTCCAGATCGTCCTCATCGTCAGGATTTGTTGCTCGCCTACGGTTATCAATATTTTGTTGATGCACTTGAGCAGCCATCCTTTCAATTTCACGTTGTGCCTCCATTGATGCACTGAATAAACCTAAATAAAACAAAAACAACAACTAAAAGTAAAAGTACGAGAATCTTTGACCAAAGGGTCTAGTAATTATCACGAACTTGATTGACACTCGTATTCCCCGGCAACGGCGCCAATTTTTGATAACGCTCAATCTACAGCTCTCGTTTGAGTGTAAAGCGGTCGTTAGCAAATATAGAACCCAACCTGGGTTGGGTGTCGATCCCACAGGGAATAGCTTGGCCAACAAGTAAGTAAAATTAATAGACTTTTGGTGCAAGTCTCGTAAAAAGGGGGGATTGTAATATGTAACCAAAACAAGAAATTAAAAGCTGAAAATAGCAAAGTAAAAGAGAAAGATTGTCACGTAAGTTGTAAACAATGAGAATTGAATCGTTGGGGTTATGTCCACCTTCTGAGGTATACGTCTCTATTGGCTATGAGTGTGTAGAGTCTTGACATGTAATTGCTTATAGAGAATTGTAGTCGATGGTAAATCCAAGCGTCTCTCGACCTAAACAAGGACTATTTCACTTTAACTCTCTCGAGCTTAAAGTGTGTCTAGCGGTACGAATTCTCCAAGAGGTTAGTCCAGTTACGGCACTAGCTTTTTAATAGGAAAGGGTGTCCTACTACCTTGACATTATCTCTTTTCCAGACAAATAACCTTTCTCTCGAACAAGTTAAATGTTAGACTGGCGTTAGTCTATGCGTCTTCTTTTCTAGACAAGTAACCTTTCTCTCGAACAGGTTAGATGTTAGAATGGCGTGTTCTTGTGTTTGAAACCGCAAAGAATGTAGATTTAAGATGAAGAGAATAATGATATAAGCAATATACGTGTCTTGAACTCACAAGCTCATAGCAATAGATAGTAACTCATTCGGCTTCCATAACCCCAACTAAGAGATTTAGTTACCCATGAATGCGAAGGATATCACGTTTTGCCTGGTGGATGGCGTGTATAGTAGGTGTTTGGCGTGTGGTTTTGGTGATTCCGTAGCAAGTAACGATTCTCTTGTTGTGGAATTTAAGAATAGAAGAATAGATTAGAAGTGTTTGTGGTGGAAGATGAGAGAGATGGAAGAAAATTAATAGTTTAAGAATGAATTTCTTGAATTAAGGGAGGAGTTGCCTCCACTAAGGGAGGACTTGATTAAAATCTCTAGCATGATAGGGTATTTATAATACTCCTATCCTACTCCTACTATGCTAATGAAATAAATAACCAAATCCTACTAAACTAAGGAAATACTTAACCCATTTGTACTAGGTTAATGTAACATTCTCCTAATCCAAATAAACTAATGAAATACATAACCCAATTGTACTAGGTTAATGTATCATTGTCAAAATCCAGCTTTGTGTCTGTAAGTCCCCAAAGTCTTCAGAAATGCTGTTTTAGCCCGGGACAGATTTTCCATGCAGTCCCCAAAGTATTCAGAAATGCTGTTTTAGCCCGGGACAGATTTTCCATGCAACAGATTTGGTCCTTTAGGCGTCCAGCTCCTTTCTACTTCGTTTGTGAGCTTTCTTTTGCGTCAAGTAAGCCATAAAATGCTGTATTTTACATCATTTATACCTGAAACTTTCCTAATCATGTTCGTTAGCTCATTTATAGGAAAAAGGACTAAAAGTGCATGAAATATATAGTTTGTTCTCAAAACTAGGCTAAAATATGGGCAAAATATATTGATATAGGCGTGTAAATTCGCCTATCATCAGGGGGTTCAATCAATGAAGGGGGGAGGGGTGTTTGGAAGAGAAGGGCTGCAGTGGGTGGGCAAGGGGGTTGGGGGGTGTTCAATCGTTGAATGGGTAGGGGTGTTTGGAAGAGAAGGGCTGGAGGAGGGGGGTAATTAGTTTATTTATTTTTAATTTAGATTTAGTTTTATTAAAAAAATATTTTTATAATTATTTTAAATTAAAATGCCACATGTTGTTATTTAATTCGCCACTTTGTCACATCATCAGCGTGTGTATTACACACAATTCATATTTTTTACCACGTCATCAAATTGGGCTCAATTGAAACCATCTGTGAAGGAGTAAAGGGTTCAATAGGTACCTGACTTAATTGAGGTGCCTATACGGGAAAAGTGAAATAGTTTAGGGGCCTGTAAATGTATTCCGTCTTTAATTAAGGACATTTCAGACAAAATTCTTTAAATTTTAAAATAAAATTTCTTAATTCAAGTACCCAAACATAAAACATAAGGGAGTATTATAGAAGTTTTAAATACAGAAAAACATCATTAAAAATTAGTAAATGTTCACTTTAATGTTTGCTTGGCATGCATGAAGTGAGAAAAAACAACTTCGTCAGGTTGGTCAACTTCACAATCAAATATTCTAGTGGAGTGGTAAGTTCCCCCATTCTTAACTAGAGATTTGAGGTTCGAGTCTTGAATAGGAGATCGCTTTTGGTAGGGAGTATTTTATCTTCATAATGAAACGTTTCAGCGCGAATCAAGATTAGTCGATCTCCAAATGAATGTCGACCATTAAATAGGATATCAAACAAAAAAATTCTCAAAGACAGGTTTCTTTCTTACTATCTCTAAATGATATTGTTTAGTTAACAAACATGTAAAATTTAATTTGCATCAAAACAACAAACCTAAAATAAATTAGTAAATAAATAATTATAAACAAAATATAAAAAACAACACCCAACACTAAATGTAGAAATAAAGAGATAGAAGAAGAAATAGAAAAATCTGCAGATAAAGCTATGTTAATTGAAACTAAAAAAGACAATAATAAACAAAGAAAAATCTGAAGACAATTATCAAAAGTTCAACAAATAAAATATTCATACAAAAAAATTAAGCATACCATTTATTTAGAATTGGAGGAAATAAAACCTAATAGGAGGATTGAGACTCCAATATATAATTTATAATAAATATACACATACAGAGAAACTTGAATACACAAATAAAAACATGAACACCCAAAACCCATTATATATATGCAGTTGCCAAGTGTCATTCTTCTTATTTATTTTACCATTAATTGTTAATTATTAATAATATTAATTAATATCAAGACGTTTCTTTTGTTGCGTGTGACCTTTGAATTTTTACGATTTTTAAATTTTATAGTACAATATTAAAATTGAGAATGTTTTCAATAAAATAAATCATTTTTTTATCATTTTTCTTTTTGCATCTTTAGAATTAAGTTTAATCGGATTAAATTAGTAAGATGAGAAGAGGTTTTTAAACTAATAATTCTTTAATGTTCTTAAATGCATTCTTTTTAAATGAGCAATGAATATACATAATTGTAAAGTAATTAGTGTACTTGTTATCCATAGTCTGGAAAAAAAAATTACAAATACAAAAAATTTAAATTTATTGAAAAAAATACAAAAAAAAATGATGAAAAGCAAAATAAAAGGCATAGACATAAGAGACTGAATAAAGAAATATAATTCTTTTTGAGCTTTCTTGATATGTCACCTAAGTCAAGTTGGAGTGAATTGAATCAAAGAAAAAGTAGCGAGAATAGTAAAAATGAATGAATCATGCAATATACCACAATTATAACACACACACACATATACAAGAACATATATCATCTTATTAAATTTTAAAATAAATAAGAAAAATATATGGTGTAGTATATGTTAATTACAATATTTATCGTAAAAGTAAAGTGTGTCTCTCTATATAAAAGAACCGACTATATACTCCTGACTAAATACCCCCTTCGTTACTTTGTTGTCATATATACTGAAAATAGTTGCTTCTAAATATTTATCAGTTTAAAAAATCAAGAGAGAATATATGAATAATTATTTTTCAATTCTACCTTTAAATATTAATTATTCTAGAATTAAGAGGCACATAAATTATTAAAAATATTAAAGATTTAGTAAGACATATATTAGTGAAAACTTAAAAAGAAAGAAACAGAGGACGTAGGTATATAAAGAGTAGAACTCTGAAATGCATGAAATTCATACTTACTTGAAAATGAAGAAACAAATTCAAAGTAGAAGAAAAACGAAAATAATTAATCTTCCACTTGTTTGTTAGCTTCACTACTTTCCTTGAGTTTACATATACCTGAAAGAAAAACAAAGAAGATCAAATTTAAAACACCACAATCCATAATCGCAATACGAAAAAAATTGATAAGATCAAAATTTTAAAATAATACAATTCATATGCATATTGTGGAAAAGCTGACTTGCACAACAATAATTATTATCTCATAACTCATAAGTATAAAAGATTAAGAAGAAAGAAAGATAATTATAACAAAAAAAATCTCCATAACTTAAATAGCTAAAAATTTGTAGGGATTATGAAGGGAAGCAATGGCTTCTCCTCTACAATTGATAGAAAAAAGTTGAATGTCATAAAAAATATAAATAATTAGAGGAGAAGATGAAAAGTTAAAAAATAAGTTAGTGATCATCTTTGATGTGGGGAGACAAAAAGTTTATAAATTTTGTCAATAAAGTTAATACAAATTAATCACACTAATTATTGAAGAAGAGTAAAGAATTAACCAAAATATTTAGACATTAATTTATTTATTTTTTTAAAAGAGAAAAAGATAAATAGAAATTGCTAAAGACTTTTTCAATTCTTTTTCCTTTATAAATAAGGAATTTAAGTGATTAAAACAATAAAACTATTTAATTAGTATGTGAAGTATTAATTATAAAGTCATTTATTATTATAACATTAAAAAAATAGAGTAAAAAATAAAATAAAAATTAGAAAAAAGCTCAAAAAAGGGAGAAAAAAGATAAATGGCATCGGAGACTTCTTAGTTATGTCACATAGGGTGGACTACAATTCTCCTATATATATATATATTGATTTCTTTCTGGTGTATTAGAGATCATTTTTATCATCAGTGTATTGCATGTATGTATTGCGTGCATGTATTAAATCTTGAAGTTATATTCAATGATGTGGGGGAATAAGTTATTAGAACTTAATGATGATTTTTTTTTCCCAGTTCGTATTTTTTGTTTTTTCATGTTTGTATTTGAATCCGATAAAAATTAAATTCGTACCGGAAAGTTTCAATTTAATTAAGGATATGTGATTACTCATTACTTGATTCATAACTACTTTTGCAAATATCCCATATATAAAGTTTTTTTTTTTAAATCTACTCCTAATTTATTTGGAGTAACCGATAAAGTTGTTATGTCACGGTTCAACCCTCTGAAATAACTTGCCATTTTTAATTTATTTGTCATTCTAGTGATACACTAGTAAGGTTCTTTTATTTCCACTTTATTAGCTGCTAAAACTAGAAAATCCCAAAACAAAGCTAGAACAATACAGTCTTTTTAACATCTTGTATAATCTCCAAGATGCAACTCAACAAATTAAACACTTCAGGATCGTTCTGTCTACACTGTAATTTTCATGAATTACAACCTCACGACGTATATATGACCTTGGTATATATACGTAATGTTAACTAAGTAAAAGCTTATTAGATTGAATAATCCATAGTAAATGGATTTTAATCTGGTTCAGTCATGATGATGATCAGTAGACAAAACAAAGAGCGGGTCGATTCCTTGAAGCTCCGAATTCAGCACCAGGATCTTCAGGGACCTCCAAGCCTTTGCACATAACTTGAAAGGCAACAAAATTATGTTTATTATTATGCTCATCCAATCAGCCATCCCCAAAATTTGCTCAACCACTGCACAGAATAATAAATGTTCCACACTCGTGTAAATATTCATCATATACTTTATAATATATGCTTCTCACAGATTCTTTTTGTGAACCAGCTTTAAGGTTCTGTGCCAATATTGATGATTGATGCATGCTATCTTATATATAAGTTTTGTGTTTCCTCATATAAGTGGGCATGCATGCAAAAGGTGATGACCATAGTTAGTTATCCTTTAATTTAAGAGAACGGTAATTTCTCGCATGAAATTTGCATGATTTCCTACATGGTGAATTTATACTAAAATATAGGCACGTGAACTCTGGTCTCATCATAAAATTTGAAATTTTATGTTTATGTTTTTTAAAATTGGTACAATATCATAAACAGTGCACTTGGTTGAATGTTAATTTATTTACAAACTAGGAAAAAATTTCACTTGATGTAATTTTTTCTTCTTTTTTAGTAGTGCACTCATGTTCTAAAAATTCGAGATTCACCTCTGATTCCCTAATTTCCCTTCATCCTAGTTATTTCCCTAATTTTAGTTGGCATTTGAACAATATTTGGTTGAAGGTGAAAGAAAAAGGGTATGATGTTAAAAACACATTTCAAGTGGAAGTTGTGCTTGGGCATGAATCTTTTTGACTTTATTTTATCATGAAAATACAGATTTTGTAAATATAACTGTTATTTCACAAAAACGGTTCAAACCATTTCTTTTTAATGTTTCACAATATATGAGATACTCGAATTTCTGACTACCCTCCACCAATATTTACTCAAGGACATGCGACTTCTCGAGACTTAATTACTTTCGCTTCTCGAGATTTAAACGCGTCCACTCATAGGTGAAAGCCAAAAGGTGGTTATCACTTGAACAACCCCTTAACCCTAGGCTTGAAAATGGAGAGTGCTTTAACACTTGGAACAGTCTTCATCTTTGTGAACAGAGATTAACGCTTAAGAGGTGCAATAGCCAATAAGTATACGTATATATAATTAAATTAGTGTGAATGTTGGCACTTGGCAATATTTAATTTCATATTCATTTTATCGTGCGCATAGTGTTGGAGGTTGGGTCAAAGATGTGTGTCCATTTTGCTTGAGTTTTATAGAGAAAAGTCTAACACCAACTACAATGCCTGATTGAAGAAACAAAAAGACAGAAGAATTCAATTTCCCGCTACAGTTCACTGCTCCATTATTTGTCTATACACAATCCTTTTAATTATAAACAAAACAATTTCCGAAAAGTGAAGAAACTCAACCAGTAAATACAGGATAAATTAAAAAATAAAAGACGGGGAAGGGGAGGAGCATCGTCATTCTGCTCCTTTATGATCTGAAAAATTTGAGTATAGACTTTCGGAGAATGCAGCAATTATACGTGGATAAGAAGAATTGCCGCGAAAGTTGTGCCAATCAACCAATCAAGCGGTTTGCTTCTGTTTGAATGAGACTTGTTGTTGCCATCTTGTGATGTTACTGTAGCTGTTGCTGGTGGTGGAGGCGCCAACACTGGTACCTCACATTTGTTTGATGTACCATTTGCCTGCTTATCAAAGAAAATCAATATCGTTTCAGGGGAAAAATAGACGAGAGTAACGCAATTTAGTAAACAATGATAAAGAGAATCCAATTCTGAGAGTGTCAAGTAGAACAAACATATCTTGAAAAAATAAAGCAAGACTCATACACATAAACAAGAGAACAAAAAGGAAATACCCACATTACTAGTTCTGGTAACAGCAATAAGACAATCAAGTACATACGTAATCCCTACTTTTCACCTTAGATTATTTGCAGGCTGCCAAATATAAAGTACTTAACAAATTTCATGCCTACTTATTATCGAATTCAAAGGTACTCTTGGCCTAAATGTTCAAAAGTATTCGCCTTCTCTAGAAATGCAAGAACTTTTCACGTTATTATTGCAAAAGTGTTCTTGTTAGAACTTGCACCTTAGCTGAATTGACGTGATCCATTTATTTAGGTGGAAAGGGAGTAAAGTATCAAGAGAACTAAATAAAAGCAGGAAAATAAATAATAAATCCTGCTAGAACGATTTTCTAAGAGTGTCAAATGGGGTGTCATGTTCATCTAGCAGTTCACGTCAAAGCTAGCTAACAAACCTTGCAATAGGCAATACTGCTACAGTTACAAGTTAGTTGGCCGTTTACTCCATCTACAGCTTCTGGAGCTCCACCACCATCACTTTTCTGCATCAGTAAGCAAAAGTCATAATGTTGTTTAACAACAGATAATTTAATCAAAAGAGCATATTTGAAGAGACTATACCTGATAAAAATCAACAGCAATAAAATTTGGCCACCGATTGCCAGCTGCTTGAAAGCAAGTCTTCGTCATTGCAACCAGTGGAGCAGAATTATCCATACAAGATTCTGTTTTGTTGGGATTGTCAGGAAAATAATTCTGCAGAACCAAAGATACTGAAGATGTACTCATAACAGATGATTCAGAACGACTTCCACAGGAACCAACATTCATCCCGCCGTTTCCATCTGCAAAACATACAGTTATCAAGTCGTCAATAGTTTGAGCAACCATGTTTAAATGATACCAAGTGTAGGAAAGACGAGCAGCGAAGTTGCAAATACAAGAACATTTACACAAGGATCAACTTATGTCATTCCAAAACCGATGGTAATTGGCATAAGCTAGTTTAATTCTGAATCATTGCCTCTTCTAACGCTTGAAAGCTAAATGCGGTTCAACATAACAAGATTTCAAGAGCTGCCAATTAAATCCTGAGTGTAAGAATATCTAGATTCACAAAGTATGTCATACAAGGAAAGCAGAACGCAACATAAGTATCAAGTTAGACAAAGACTGTTAACTCACATTGGTTTTCTACAACGTATCTCCACTCGTAAGCAATGCCCTCAGAAGCCTCCTTTGATGATTTAGAGGTGAAGACTACAAGACGTTGATTCTGCTTGACCATGTCATCCACTGTAGGCCAATCTCCTCCTCTTTTAGGCATACGAGAAACTGGAAACCAGTACTTATTAAGACCAGAAGCATTAAAAACCTTGCTCAAGCCCATTGGAGATGAGACATAGTCTTCAATGAAGATTGTGACAATCTCTGATGGGTTTCTTTCGAGAAATCCTTGAATTTCTCTCAGTGTATTGATTGCAGGTTGCTGAAATGATCCAGAAAGTAAGTTGCACCAATCAGCAACAACAAGAATGCTATATGAGCGAATCAGGTAATCAAGTATAACTAGTATGTGTTAGGACACTTACAAATGCTGTAACATTGTAACACTTTCCACCAAATGAGTGACACAGCCAAATATCATTGTTGAAATCATACATATCAAGCATAAGTCCTCGAATGCCATTCTACAGACATTAAAATCCATTTCTTTAGCAGAGTTTTCACTTCAATAAGTTTAGGACTTAAAGAAGCTAATGATTTTTGCACTGATTAAGTTATCATAGTAAACGTCCATGTAGAAAATCCATCTACTGTTGTCTTTACATATTTACCGATAGCATATTAGTATATTTTTTTACTGGACCAGTTCTCAGATTAGTTGAATCACACAGGTTTGGATCTTCCAAAAACAAATTCTTTTAAGTCTAAAAGTGAGGAATAAAGATAGCAATTTTATCTCATAATTTGATATATTACTTGAATTATAAGGGTAAAGTATCCCATTAGGACATCAGCATGGCGACAGTTTTGATGAGATGGTTTGGTGAAAAAGCACATGCTTATGTCCTAGGCAAAGTAAAATATGAGTTTTTGCCATTATATATTGCCAAATTCTAATCTGACTTTTTTCTCTCTCCTACCTAAAAGAGTACATCATTTAGACTAAGATATTCCATCTTTTTGCATTAAACTGAACTTTTTCTCCAGCAAAGTTTTGAACTTTTACATCTCAATGGGCTTCTTTCAATTTTTAAAATTTTGCCTATTGAAACGAAAAAAAGAAAAAGAAAAAGAAATACTGTGTACAGAAGTATTTTGTAATTGACCATATAGCCCTTGTGTTTGTTTATTCATTTAGGACAAAGACATTTGTCAAAGAACGTACTCCTCCCTTTATATTTTATATTAGGGGGTTGTTTGGTTGGAAAGAGTTATCCCAAGATAATTAATTTCGGGATCAGTTATCCCACCATGTATATGAAATAACTTATCTCGTCACTATGGTATAAATGATTATTTATCTCTTATATCTCGTACTAAATTAGCTCTAAGTGTCCGCCTTGTTATAAGTACATGTACCATACTTGTCACTTACAAAATTAAGATGGAAAGTGGGTTAATTGTAAGGTTTCAGAAAGGTTAGTTAAGAGATAAATTAGTAAAACTATTTCTAAAGGAGCATGTAAAAGAACAAGTGGACAACTAATACGAGACGGAGCGAGCGGTATTTGAGGTAAATATTCAGCTGATTATTACATAAAATAGAGGAAATCACCTGGAGCTGATTAGTAACTGTATCTTCCTGGTTGGTCGGAGCAAGAATATCCGACCCGGTTGCAGACTTTGACCCGGAAATTGCAAACGAGTTGTGGGTTGTCAACCACGAATACTTGTTGAATGGCAAACCTTTTACCTTTCAACCACAAAAAAAAATATACCATTGATGAAAAAATAAAAACTATTGCAGGTGGAAATTGGTAGGCAGGTATCCGTGAATTTAGTCAAGTTGCATGGCCCAAACAACACGATTATTAAAAAAAAAAAAAAGGTGAATAATTGAATTTGAATTATTGATATATGAATTCACCTTGGTTGTTGGAATAGTGGGTTGAATTCGACTACATCTGGGCCGTGTATTGCCATTAGCAGGACATGTGTTGCAAACTAGACCTTCATCACAATTAGTGGCGGTACAAGTTTCTCCAATCTGTAAAAAATCAAACAGAAATTCATTAATGCAATCTTAGCTGGGATTAAATTAAGATAATTAATGTTTAAGAATTAAATAATCAATAGATACCTTTAGGCAAGAACAATATTGGAATAAGAAAGAAACTGCAATACAGAGAAGAAGAAAATTCATAGATAGCCGGATGATCTCCTGCAAAAAAGGAAAAAAATAAAAAAGATTTTTTCATAATGAGAATTTGAGATAATTAACAGTAATGGGAAGCAATGAATTGAGATTAAGAAATTGTATGCCTGCATCATGTAGGCTCTAAATTCTGACTTTTTCCTTTTCTCTGTCCCAAACAATCCCCTAAATCTGCTTTTATAAACGACGTTTTTGTCTAGTTGTACCTTTTTAGAAATTAAAAAAGAAAAAAAAGAAGAAGTTGAGTTTACTTTTACTAGGATGAGGAAATCTCTGTTTTTTCTTAATATATGTCCGGGTGCCCGAAGTCAATTTTGCTTTGCGAAATATTAGCAGTATTTTTTTGTTTTCTTTTTATAATCCTTTTTAGTTTTTATTTTCCATCTCTCCTAAAACCAGTCTTCATATTTACTAATCACTTATTTAAAAAACATTAATTAAAAAATAATTTAATTAAATTATTTTTATTTATTAATCTTTTTCATTTAATATTTTTACTTTTTTACACTATATTCATATCTCTAAATATTTATACCAGGACTAAGGATAATAAACAATTAATTATCTTTAAATTTTGTGAAATTACAACAATTAAAGTCAAAGAAATCTATTTTTGATAAGAACGATAGCTAAATAGAAATGGAGAGTGAGGAGTACTATTTTAATGGGTGCAAATAAATTGCTTAAATATCGATTCAAATTACTTTTTGCACGTTAAATATTTGCAGTAATAAGTAACAAAAAAGATCGTTTAAGTAGTATGTTCTTTTTGAATAGGATTAGAAAATTTATTAATATTCGAGTATTATCAAAATTACTCATTAATCCTTTTTGAATAAAACTAAATCATTTGAAAATACAATACCCTCTTCGTCCAATTTTAAGTGTTTGTTGTAGTCAAAATATTTCAACATATTTATTACTTTAAAAAGTTAATACAATTCTATTTTATAAATTCTCTTTTTATTCTTAATAAAATTTATTACTATGTAAATAACTAAGATCTTTTAGATGACATGTTTTTAATTACTATTTTAAAAAAATATATATTATGCCAAGTCAAAATAATATCACAAAAATCGAGTCAAAGGAGTAACATCCATTGAAAAGGAAAAATAAGTACTTTTCCAACATGTTGTCATAGAGAGAGAAAGACTCCCCTCTCTCTAACCATCTCCTTACCCCTTGGCACTGACTTCCGCCATGGATCCAACCTTAACTCCACCACTATTACCAAACCCCCCAATTCCGATCACCACCAACGAAATACTCGTGACAGAGGCCCTCCCCCTCCCCCTCCCCCCTCGTATAAAAATGTAACAATTGGAAAAATCATACCCCCGGATTCGAATACAAAAATTGAGCTATCCTTTAAGGAAAAGAATTTAGGAACAACCGAACAAGGGCTTTTGTTATCGGAGGAGGATAAACGGAGGTTGTACGCCCCTTGGATCCACTCCGTCATCATCAAACCGATCAAATCCAATTTCAACCACCAGTACCTAAAAAGAAAATTGGAGGATCTATGAAAACTTCAGAATCTCTATCCTTAATTGATTAGGGATGGGGTTTTACACATTCAAACTGTCCAAGGCAGAAAGCCAGCCGTCAATCCTCCACGGTGAGCCTTGGTTCATCGCCGGCAGTTTTATCTCAGTTAGAAAGTGAGAACTAAATTTTGTCCCTAGTAAATTCAAGGTGGACTCCGCTGCGATCTGGATCAGGTTGCCCCATTTACCTACAAAACTTTATGATGCCCTTGTTCTTCAACGGATAGGCAATAAGATCGGTCAACTTCTAAAGGTTGACGCTTGCACATCGGCGAGGCTAAGGGGTAGGTACGCCAGGATCTGCGTCCAATTGCCTTTGAATACTCCGGTAGAAGCCTCAATCACCATCAACCACCACACTCAGCCTCTCCATTATGAAGGAGAGGGATTTCTATGCAAGAACTACGGACGACTAGGCCATATAGCATCTATATGCTCGTACGCACTCAAAATAAAGCAGTATGAGTCAAAGGCGGACGGAGCTACAACGTAAACCACTACAAGCGAATTGGAACAGACCAGAGCAGCAGAGGACAGCTCCCAGGAGTGGCAGACCGTCCATTTCACCAAGAAGAAGAAAATGATCCAAAAGAATCATCACTCCAACACTAACAACACACCCATCGTTAAGGTTAAAACCTTCGATGCGATGACAAGTAAGTTTCTAAGCCCTAGTCTACCTCCAACCAAACTGTTCCGTTAGACATGCTTTAAGATAAAAAGAGTTAAAGTGAAATAATCCTCGAATAGGTCGAAAGACGCCTGGATTTACCATCGAATACAATTCTCTATAAGCACATGCATGTCGGAATTCAACACACTCATAGCCAATAGAGACGTATAACTCAGAAGGTGGACATAACCCCAACTCTTCAATTCTCATTGTTTACAACTTAATAACTATTCTTTCTGTTTACTTTGCTATTTCAGTTTTTACTTTACTATTTTGATTACATTATTTGCATATTAAAATCCCCCCTACTTACGAGACTTGCACTAAAAGTCTAGTAATAGTCTCCTACTTGTTGACCAAGTTATTCCCTGTGGGATCGATACCCAACCCAGGTTGGGTTCTATATTTGAGAGCGACCGCTTTACACTCCCACGAGAGCTGTAGATTGAGCGTTATCAACGATGTGCCTATCATTCTGATGTTCAAGATCACAATATTGAAGATTGTCGTGCTTTGAAAAGAGAAATTGAAAAGGTGATTCAACATAAATCAATCGTGGTGCAGACCATTGACAGTGGGGAAAGCTTTAGTCATGCTGATATGCAAACCAGTGGCAAAGATATCGGGTTGTGCAATTGAGAAGTCATCTCTGTCCCCACTAGGAAGAGGTCTGATAGTGTGTTTTGTTTTATTTTATGTTATTCAAATTATTTCAGGGTTGTAGTTCGGGATCTATCTTGTTTTGTCCCTTTTTCGTTATGTTCAAACCCTTCTATTTTTCATTTCAACTAAATTGAGTGTCCCATTCTCTTTATGTTTTAAATAGGTATTGTTTGTTAATTTGTTTTCTTTATAAAGTTCATTTTATATTGATTCTAGTGATATTACATGCCTACAAAATTTTCAGTCATATCGTAAAATCCATTTTAACCATGAAATATTGAATCAGAGGGCTAGAGTTAGAAAAAATATCTGAGAAAATAGGTAGAGTGCTGAGACATTTGGTGACAGGTTGAAGCCTTCTTTGAAAATTAAGGCAATCACAAGAATAACTTGATTATCAATTGAAAGACATATATCAATTAGGTTAAATAGTGGATGTGTGAGCCTACATCAAAACGAATATAAAAATTAGCTCCACGAAAGCATGAGGAATGTACAACAAGGGTGGAGTTTGCAGAAGAAGTAGCGACGCGCAGTCTCAGTTAAAGCTAGTGCTGTAAAAATGTCACAAATGATCTTCATCTTTCACTGTCATATTGCATGACATGTACTTGCATTTTCAAGGATTGATATGATGAAGACATTTTATTCTGCTATTCCAGCATTGTGTCATCCTTTGTTTACCCCATTTGAGCCTTAGTTTTATTTTCTTTCATACCCCTCTTTTAGAATCAAGACACAGTCAACAAAGCTCATAAGATAAGTGTCAAGTAAAAGAATAGAGTCAAAAAAGTTTCAAAAAAATGTGTCAAAAAGAAGGAAAAGATAAGTGTCAAGTAAAAGAATAGAGTCAAAAAAGTTTCTAAAAAAAATTTCAAAAAGAAGGAAAAAAAAGTGTCAAGTAAAATAGAGTCAGAAAAGTACAAAAAAAAAAGAAGAGTCAAGAAGAAGAAAAAAATAAAGAGAAAAGAAATCAGAATCAAGCAAACGAACAAGCTGTCGGAACTACGTGTAACCTGATTCTCTTCTTTTGAGGGTGAGATACGTAGGCTGCCCTACTCTGGGCTCGGTCCTACCAAATAAATAATTTAAAATTACTCAGTCAAAAAAAACTAGGACATGGGTTAATCCTCGTTGTTTGAGTCGATTCCAAAAGTTGTAAGTCCCACCCCATGTCAAGTGTCATTTGGGCCCCATGCCATCCTTTTTTTCTAACCCTATCCAAAACTCAAGTTACAACCAAAGCAAGACCTTCAGATCAATCTTTGAGAATGTTAAGGCTAAGCATGCAATGAATGTGATGATGCATTTTGTGAACTACTTGTCTTCCTCAACATAAGGAAGCATGAGAGAAATAAAAATAAGAGAGTCTTATCAGTGAAAATCCTTACGGGCATCGTAAGACGATGGTAAGTTGAGAGTGATAAAAATGAGAGAGACTTACCAGTGAAAATCCTCACAAGCACTGTAAGGTGACGGTGAGTTGAGACAAATGAAAATAAGAGAGTCTCATTGGTGAAAAACCCTCACAAACACCATAAGACAATGGTGAGCTGAGAAAAGAAAAATGAGAGAGGCTTGTAGGCAAAAACGATTCAAGGCGCCACTAATAAAATAAAGTTATCCAAATAAAATAAAAATTGTTGCCATTTTCCTCTTGTCTTTGAGTCAAGTCCATGTCAAAACAAGTGAGAAATGATTTCAAAACTGACTACAAACTTCTTCAATTGCACAAAGCAAGACAGAAAGGTCAGCGCATGAAAGAGACATGATTGTGAGCCAAAAAAAGGCATGCAAAAAGCTTTGTCAACAGGCAAATTTAGGAACTCATGAAAATACCAAAATTTAAAATGTTTATCTAGAAGCATGGCTAAATAGAGATACCGTGTTTATTTCTGAGTCACTCTTAATAATCTGAGTTTGGGTCAATGACGCAACAAAGCAGGGGCAAGTGCCAGTAATCTGAATCAAAATGAAGGGAATGGACACTGGAGTAGGTGTTGGAACAACCAAGTGCTACAAGCCACCACTACGTTTTTAACTGACAAATTTTCTTTATTGAAATAGGGGCAAATTTGCTTCACTTAATTCAGAGCGACCATTGGAAAAGCACATCCGTGGAAATTTACATTCTGTTCAGGACCCTCCTGGAAAATGAGAATTTACTTTCTGTTCAGGACCCTCCTGTAAAATGGAAATTTACTTTCTATTCAGGCCCCTTTTGAAAAATGGGATTTTACTTTCTGTTCAGGACCCTCCTGGAAAATGAAATTTTACTTTCTGCTCAGGACCCTCCGGAAAAATAGGATTTTACTTTATGTTCAGGACCCTCCTAGAAAATGAGATTTTACTTTATGTTCAGGACCCTCCTGAAAAATAGAAATTTACTTTATGTTCAGGATCCTCCTGAAAAATGGGATTTTACTTTATGTTCAGGACTCTCTTGAAAAATGGAATTTACTTTCTGTTCAGGACCCTCCTGAAAAATATAATTTTAGTATATGTTCAGGACCCTCCTGAAAAATGGGAATTTATTTTCTGTTCAGGACCCTCTTGAAAAATGAGATTTTACTTTCTGTCCAGGGCCCTCCTAAAAAATAAGATTTTACTTTCTGTTCAGGACCCTCCTGAAAAATAGGAATTTTCATTCTGTTCAGGACCCTCCTGAAAAATGGAAATTTACTTTCTGTTCAGGACCCTCCTGGAAAATGGAATTTTACTTTCTGTTCAAGACTCTTCTGAAAAATGGGATTTTACTTTCTATTCAGGACGCTCCTGGAAAATGGGAATTTACTTTATGTTCAGGACCCTTTTGGAAAATGGAATTTCACTTTATGTTCAGGACCCTTTTGGAAAATGGAATTTCACTTTATGTTCAGGACCCTTTTGGAAAATGGGATTTTACATTATGTTCAGGACCTTTCTGGAAAATGAAAATTTACTTTCTGTTCAGGACCCTCCTGGAAAATGGAATTTTACATTATGTTCAGGACCTTTCTGGAAAATGAAAATTTACTTTCTGTTCAGGACCCTCCTGGAAAATGGAATTTTACTTTATGTTCAGGACTCTCCTGGAAAATGAGAATTTATTTTCTGTCTAGGACCCTCCTGAAAAATGGGATTTTACTTTCTGTCCAGGACCCTCCTGAAAAATGAGATTTTACTTTTTGTTCAGGACCTTTCTGAAAAATGGGATTTTACTTTATGTTCATGACCCCCCTGGAAAATGAGAATTTATTTTCTGTCTAGGACCCTCCTGAAAAATGGGATTTTACTTTCTGTCCAGGACCCTCCTGAAAAATGGGATTTTACTTTCTGTTCAGGAGTCTCCTGAAAAATGGGATTTTACTTTCTCTCCAGGATCCTCCGAAAATGGGATTTTACTTTCTGTTCAGGAGTCTCCTAAAAAATGGGATTTTACTTTCTCTCCAGGATCCTCCGAAAATGGGATTTTACTTTCTGTCCAAGACCCTTTTGAAAAATGGAATTTTACTTTCCGTCCAGGACCCTTCTGAAAAATGAGATTTTACTTTCTATTTAGGACCCTACTAAAAATGGGATTTTACTTTCTGTCCAGGACCCTCCTGAAGAATGGAATTTTACTTTCTGTTCAGGACCCTCCTAAAAAATGAGATTTTACTTTATGTCCAGGACTCTCCTGAAAAATGAGACTTTACTTTCAAAAAATGAAATCTTTCTTTATTGTAATCTTCGTTTGGGATAATTTTCGTTCTAGTTTTGATTTTGATTTCAGCAGCCCGCCTGAAGAACAAGGTGATAAAATTGGAAGATGATTGAAAATTGCAAGTCAGGAGCCCACCTGAAGAACAGAGTGAAGGAATTAAAAGCCAAGCAACAAATTAAAGAAATTGCAGGTCAGGAGCCCGCCTGAAGAATAGGATGATAAAACACAAGTCAAGAGTCCAAAAGAAGCTGCATAGATGGGATTTTGTAATTTCATTTATGTTTTAACTTGTAATTTTCATTCTGATGTAATAATAGAGCCGCGGATCAGAACCTCGATGGGATCTCACTCGACTCTCCAACTCGGTATAGTCCATCTCCTTTCAATCTTTTGAGATATCTGTCACTTGATTCCCTCATAACTGGGGTAGTTAGGATGTCCTAAGTCAAGATTCGGTTGTCCTCCTTACTTCTATTTCTTCCTTCGAATAATGATCGGAATAAAATTCTGTCTCGTTGTCTACTTCTTTGTATGAAAACACTCTGTGTTTACATTCAAAGGGGGCATGATGTAGACACGTAATTTCATCCCTTCACAACTTAATTTTACCGTTTACCCTATCTTACCACGTATCCTATCCACGTGGTAATTTTTCCACAAGAAAAACAAAGTAAATAACCACCTCATTATTTTATTTATTTATTTTTATCTTTATCTCATTTAACAAATTCTAACAAATTTTATCCTCTTTTAAACATCCCAACAACCTCTCCAATTAAAAGAGGACATATCACCCCCCAAGACCCCCTACCCTACCTACCCACGTGACCCCTCCTCTTCACATTTCTTGTCCACAAAGAAAAAAAAAGGATAAACATACACACTATAAAAAGGGGGACCCACATTGAAAAAGGGATCACTGATATTTATCCCATTAGCATATGCCCCAAAAAATTATCTCCTCCACAAAAAACAGACTTACTGAAAACAGACCTTCAAACACGACATTCACACACATCGAAGTGAAAGGAAAAATGGCGTGAGAGAGAACTAAGAGAGGCAAAGAGAGAGATCTACGAGATAAAGGATACATATACGAACAAAAAACAGAGAAGCAACGACAATCTTCATCCTTTTTTTCCTTTCTTGTCGGAGCTCCCAGTGATGAAAACAATAGGCACATACACAGACTGTGATAGAGAGGATCGAGGGAGTGAGAGAGATTTGCGAGAGAGAGAGAGATCCGCAATTTAGAATTGAGGAAGAATTAGAATCGAGAAAGAGTTAGAGGTCGCATTTTTAGCTACTACTCCGGCGACACAGTCGCCAAAAAAACGTCAAAAGCATCTCGAAATGCACTTCTCGCCGTTGAACTCGCTCGATTTGACTCGATCCTGCGAATTTTGTATACTGGCTTGGGTATTGGTCATGATTTCAGTTTTGGCGTCTTGATCTTCATATTGTTTTTGGGAATCTGGATTCGAAAGCTGGGAATTTGATTCGAGTTGGATTTTGTGTAGTGTTGAGGTTCGAATTGAGGCTTCCCGGGTGCACTATTATCTTAGATATATTGAAATCGACACTTGAGGTCTATTTTCTTAACCCGCTCTCTTTTTATTTATTTTAGTTTGTTGGATTGACTCTGATTATATGTGATGTGATTATGTTTTATTAGATTTTTGTTACGTTGATGTTATGATCATGATGCTTGGTGATTCGGTTGTGGTGGTTTGAGGAATAAATTTGATCATGTTTTAATGGATTGATAAAAAGAAAGTTGGGGGTGGAATTGAAAATTGACGAAAAGGTTAGCTCCAGATCAATTTTGATTCATTGTGATGTTGAACGTAAATGTCATCGAATTGGATACGCAAAAATGTTTAGGTTTGGGTAGGCAAAATTTAGGAGTGATGTGTTGTTGAATGTGTTGAATGTTTAAATGTGTGTTAATGTTTTTTGGTTTATCTTATTTAATTCAAATGTATTCATTCGGCCGGGGAATGCCCTGAGGTATTTGTGTTTATTTTGCTGGGGAATGCCCCGAAGTATTTTATACTCGGAGGACGTTCGTGATGAAGGCCCGAGGCATCGGGTAAGGTATTGGAGTTTAGCTTAGGATTAGTTTAGAATAGGATTTATATTTTTCTCATTTTTTCATTTTGGACTGTACACTATATTTTGGGATCCGTACGTTTGGTTTGTTTGATTGATATTTTTATGTGTTTTGTGTGGTTTATACATCTATAGTGTTAAATTAGCCTATATTCTTGACCAATAGACCGTGGTCAAACCACGGGACTGAGGGGTGCCTAACACCTTCCCCTCAGTCAACAAAATTCCTTAGCTGGAATCTATGTTCGCAAACTAGTGTAAAGAGTCAAAACGTTTTGTAAAGGATCTTTCAAAGGTGACTTGTCACACCGAATTATGCCAAGTGGTGAATCTGAACAAAAAATGTAAATAATCCTTTTTCGAAACAAAAATCATCTTTTGTCACCCAATAAATAAAACCCTTTCAAAACTTAAAATTTAATCTTTTTGGGTTGAAAAAAGGGTGTGACAGAAGACAGAGAGGTTGAATGCTCTAGAAGCCCTAAGAGCAAGCAATAAGGACGTGGAGGACTTCCTATCTCAGCTCAGGGTTCCAAGAACATAAATTCTCAATCTAGTAGAGACTTTAAATCTAGATTTCACAGAACCAGTTCAGGAGATTGTGATCATCTTAATACCCCTAGGGTTAATAGGTCTAGACTCAAGAATAAGTCCAATAAGCCCTATGAGAGAAGAGACCCTCAAGGTTATACTATTCTCACTCAATAGGAAAAGAAAGATACCTTTCCTGCCATCCACCTCCAACCCTAGGGGGAAGGACAGGGTGACTGCAGTAGAACCTCACTACCCCCTTCACTCAAAGATGAAGAACTGCATTGTGTGGAATGCTAGAGGGGGCAAGAATGCTGAGTTTAGGAAACACTTCAAGGCTATGGTAAATATTCATTAGCCATGTATCCTTGCTTTGTTAGAAACTAAGATGACTGATCACCAGGACCTTTGTGAGGAGCTAGGATACCAAAACCATATTTAGACTGAGGCCAATGGTAACTCAGGAGGGATTGCCATCATGTGAAAGGAGGATTCTATCTCCATTACTTCTGTCTCCATCTCTCCCCAGGCTATTAATGCCAAGGTTAAGGTCAGCTCTCCTCCCTCATCTTGTTTTTTTAGTGTCATCTATGCTAGCACTGATTTCCAATCCATAAATGGGGCCAGCTCTCTTCTTTCTTTGATACTTACATCTCCCCTGAAGGCAAGAGCTGGCTAGTAGGAGGGGACTTTAATGAAGTCCTTAGGGCTTCTAAAAAATTTGAAGGTTCCAAGATTAACCTCAATAAGTCCAACCTGTTTATGAACTGTTTAAATTATTGCAAGCTCATAGACTTAGGATTTAGGGGTAGCAAGTTTACTTGGTCCAATTGACAGATGTCTTGCTAATGATGATTGGTTTCATCTATACCTTGAGGCAACCATCACTCACCTCCCTAGAACCCACTCTGATCACTCCCGTCTTCTCTTTAACCTTGGTTCCACCCCTACCAACCAGATCAAGCCCTTTAGAATAGAATCCATATGGCTTAGCTATCAAGACTTCCCAAACCTTAGCAAAGAGTCCTTCCTGAACTGTCCTTGCATCACTGTGACAACCTCTGAGTTTGTAGATAAGGCCAGGGTTTAGAATAGACTTATCTTTGGAAATATCTTCACTAAGAAAAAGTACTTGCTTGCAAGGTTAGCTGGCATCTAGAACTCCCCTAAATACCCCACTAACCCCTTTCTTCATGGGTTGGAGTCAAACCTCCTAAAGGAGTTCAATCATATCCTCACCCTAGAAACTGAGTTCTGGAAGCTCAAGTCCAAAATATCTTGGCTTCTAGAAGGAGACTCTAACACCAGGTTCTTCTATACCTTCACCCTCAATAGAAGGAGAAAAAACAAAATCAACTCCCTCATTGATGACAGTGACACTTGACATTACCACCATAAGGACAATGCCAATATTGTGTCTTCTTTCTATGCCAATCTCTACTCCACAAAACACACCTTGAGATATCATGATACCTAGCTCAACTTCTCCATTGAGGGAAGCATTAGCTCCTCCTACCATGACTTCTTTCAAGCCATCCCTTCCTAGGAGGAAGTCAAAAGAGTTGTTTTTTCCTTCAAGCCCAACAAGGCCCCTGGGCCTGATGGCTTACACCCTTTTTTTGTATAAAAAATCCCCCCCTATTTAAATTTTGTCAGGAAACTTTCACCTCCTACTCTATGGACCACAGAGTAAACTCTATCTACCTGTGCCTCATCCTTAAGTGTAGGAATGCCACTTATCTTAAGAACTTGAGACCCATTGGCCTTAGTAATACCAGTACAAAATCATCATCAAGATCATAACCACCAAGCTGAAGCCTCTCCTAGCAAAAATCACTTGCCCCAGCCAGGCCAGCTTCATGGCCAAAAGGAGGGCCTCTGATAATGTCATCATAGTCCAAGAATATGTTAGCCACTTCTCTAAGATGAAGGGTAAGAAGGCTAACATGCTCATTAAAATTGACCTGGAGAAAGCCTTTGATAGACTTGAGTGTTCTTTCATCATACAAGCCCTTGCCTTCTTTAATTTCCCCCAAAACCTTATCAAACTCATTCTCTCTTGCATCTCCCCTTCCTCTATCTCTATTCTGGTTAATGGGGAAAACTGCAAGCTTTAACCCCTCCAGGGGCATCAGGAAAGGGGATCCCATGTCTCCATATCTCTTCATTCTTTGCATAAAAATGTTGTCCAGAAGAATCAACTATGAATTTGATACCTTTCATTGGACACCTATATCTATCTCTAATAGGGGTCACCCTGTCTCCTACCTATTCTTTGCAGATGATCTTATCCTTTTACAAGAGTTGATCCTAAAAACTGTCATACCATTAACAGAATCCTTTACAGTTTCAGCACTCAATCTGGGCAAAGGTTCAACTTTACTAAATCTAAGGTCATCTTCTCAGCAAATTATAAGCCTGAAGATAGGGAGAATCTCTCCAATATTCTGGGCATTCACTCCTCTACCAACTCTGGTAAATACCTGGGCTTTCCCATCTTTCATAAAAAGCCTATGAAGGGTGACTTTTAATTCCTCATTGACAACCTGAACAATAAACTTGTAGGGTGAAAAATCAAATTCCTTAACATGATAGGAAAGGTAACCCTAGACAAATCCTCCTTGGCCAGCATTCCTAATCATGTTATGCAGTACATTCACCTTCCAAAAAGCATCCATAAACTCATTGACAAATCCCCAAAAAACTTCATTTGGGGTACCACTGAAGTCAATAATAGAATACACCTTTTGGGGTGGGACATCATCACCCTTCCCAAAAGAGATGAAGCTTGGGTATGCAGAGGGCTGAAATAAAAAACAAAGCTCTCATTTGCAGCTTGGGTTAGAGAATTTACTCCAACCCCACCTCCCTTTAGGCAAACACTCTTCTTTCTAAGTATGGGACAAGGAGAAAAAATAACATGGGCAAATTAAGGGCTGCCACGTGTCCCGTGAACTGCTATCGTAACTGGATCTCCTACCGTCTGTCTATCTCTTATCGGGAAAGCACTTTTTTTTTTATCCTTTAGTGTATGATTTGACTCCACTCAATATATCATGCCCATCAACAGACCCACTGCAGCTGTACCGGCGAAGTCAACCTAGAATATTCAGTTAGGTGTTTTCAATATGAGTACACCCGGAAATCGGCCAGCCCTCATCCTCTTGGGATGCAACCTTACCCCCTCGTAACTCGTTCTACCGTACTCCAGACCCCCGCACGTCAGAAGGGTGGACTGACCGCACTGATTGGATTGTTTTCCTCGTCTAAGAACCGGAAGCAAGCATTCTCTAATCTACCGCATCAGCTCTTTCAGTCACTACTACCTGTGTCGCACCTACAGTGGCAGAGAGTTTGATAAGACTCTCGGATAAGAAAGATCAATCCTGAATGGCACAATATCTCCAATTGCTGGAGGCTTTGCAATAATACCCTCTTCTGGGCCATTACGGACGGAACTAAGGTGAATTCCTGGGAGGATAGATGGGTCCCAAGAATTCCCCCTCTCTCTACTATCATCCAAGGGTCACTCCCAAACCTCCCCGACCATATCAAGGTCAATGATATCTGGAAAGGAGGGGGTGGGACTTTACTCCCCTACCTTTTCAGATCCCCCCTAGTATTACTTATAATATCCAAAATATCTTTCTTCAGAGCCCTCACCTGAAACAAGACACTTCTCTTTGGAGACTTACAGGGGATGACACTTTTTCTTGCAAAAGTGCCTACCACTGCATCAACAGTCTTGTAAGGAACCCTATCAATACCCATCTGTCCTACAACTGGATCTGGCAGCTTAAAGCCCCAAACAAAATCAAGACCTTTATGTGGCTCATGTACCATAACAGTCTCCCTACTAAATCCACTCTTGCCAAAAGAGGTTTGAACATTAATACCACCTGCCAATGCTGCAATACTGTCCAGGAAAACCAACACCACATCCTCTTTGGGTGCAATACTGCCAAGACCTTTTGGCACCATCTTATCCAGAAATACAAAGGGCACATGCATCTCAATATTCTCATGTTTCACACCAACAATTAGCCCACTACTTGGAGGACTCTTAGTAAGGAGGACTTTAAACCCAACACCCCGTGGGGTACCCTTCTCCCCTTCTACCTCTGGCATCTCTGGAAGACCAGAAATGCTAATTACTTCCAGAATTGTAGCTCCTATCCTTGCTTCAGCATTCCCATGCTGAAGTTGTAGAATATTACCACCTAGGGAGTTTTACAAACCACCATCCCAAAACCAACGTCTCTATCAAATGGCTTCCCCCTACCTCTAACCCCTTCAAGCTTAATACTGATGGGTCATATCTTGGGAACCCAGGTAGGAGAAGAATAGGGGAGTCATCAGGAATGGTAGAGGGGACTGGGTGGTAGGTTTTAGCAAGAGCTTCATTCATGCAACCAACAACCTCATAGAGATCTTAGCTCTAAAAGAAGGCCTCCAATTGGCCCTGGAGTAGATTCTAAAACCCTTAGATATCTGCATAGACTCTATGGAAGTGATTAATATGTTGCATCATGGAAACTTACTTTATAATTCAATTATATCTGAATGCAGGTCTCTACTAAAGAGCTTGGGGAATCCTCCAGTCTACCACTCCTATCGAGAGAGAATAGAGTAGCGGATTGGATGGCGAGGCATGGCTTGAAGTTAGATCTGTTTGACAAACTACATGTTTTTGCAACTCCCCCAGTTAGTGTAGGAGTAGTTTTTTGGGAAGACTTCAAGGGGAAATCATTCTCCCGATTTGTACCCACTAATGAAAACTCTAATCCAAATGCTTATGTTTTTGTACCTGATTAGGTATTGCTCTATAAAACTCTTTACTTATTAATGCACTTCTTCTTTACCAAAAAAAGTACTTTTCTAAGAATTTTTCTGAATACTTCATAATATCTAGGCAGTAACGTGACATCTTGCCTGTGGCTGTCCCCTTGAAATTACTGCCTTCCACACTGTTTGGATGGTTGTTTCGTATAATTTTATAATGTATGATATTGTATGGTATTGTAGTTACTGTAGACGTTTTAAGGTAGAAGAGGTTAGAGAGGCTATTCGCAGGATGCGAAGGGGTAGGGCGACGGGGCCGGATGAGATACCGGTGGATTTTTGGAAGTTCGCTGGAGAGGCTGGTGTAAGGTGGTTGACTGGATTGTTTAACGAAATCTTCAAGACAGCAAAAATGTCCGAGGCTTGGAGGTAGAGTACCATGATCCCTCTTTATAAGAATAAGGGTGACATTCAGAGTTGCAATAACTATAGGGGGATTAAGTTATTGAGTCACTCTATGAAGATTTGGGAGAGAGTGGTCGAGGTGAGGCTGAGACGGATAGTGTCTATTTCAGAAAATCAGTTTGGATTTATGCCTGGCCGCTCGACGATGGAGGCAATCCACCTGGTACGGAGGCTGGTGGAACAGTATAGGGAAAGAAAGAAGGACCTGCATATGGTGTTTATCGACCTGGAGAAGGCATACGACAAAGTCCCCAGGGAGGTGCTTTGGAGATGCTTGGAGGTGAGTGGAGTCCCGATGGCATATATCAGAGCAATTAAGGACATGTATGATGGAGCGAAAACTCAGGTGAGGACGGCGGGAGGAGACTCAGAGCATTTCACTGTCTTGACAGGATTGCATCAAGGATCTACTCTTAGTCCCTTTTTGTTTGCTTTGGTGATGGATGTGTTGACGCGGCGTATTCAAGGGGAGGTACCTTGGTGTATGCTTTTTGCAGATGATGTAGTTTTGATTGATGAGACGCGAGGGGGTGTGAATGAAAAATTAGAGATGTGGAGACAAACTCTTGAGTCTAAAGGGTTCAGGTTGAGAAGAAGCAAGACAGAGTATTTGGAATGCAAGTTTGATGACATGAGGCTGGAGAATGAGGTGGTAGTGAAGTTGGAATCACAGGAGGTATGTAAGAGGGATAGTTTCAAGTATCTCGGGTCCGTAATTCAGGGTG
Source organism: Capsicum baccatum var. pendulum (assembly GCA_030864225.1). Lineage (NCBI taxonomy): Eukaryota > Viridiplantae > Streptophyta > Magnoliopsida > Solanales > Solanaceae > Capsicum > Capsicum baccatum. Next base: position 177,454,673 of record CM061551.1, read on the forward strand.
ACGGTGAGATTGACGACGATGTATCGCACCGTATTGGGGCGGGATGGATGAAGTGGAAGCTCGCGTTGGGGGTGTTGTGTGATAAGAAGGTGCCGCCCAAGCTTAAAGGCAAATTCTACAGGGTGGTAGTCCGTCCGGCCATGTTGTATGGAGCAGAGTGTTGGCCAGTTAAGAACTCCCATATTCAAAAAATGAAGGTGGCAGAAATGCGGATGTTGCGTTGGATGTGTGGGCTGACTAGAGGGGATGGAGTTCGGAATGAGACTATCAGGGAGAAGGTTGGTGTGACTCCAGTGGAGTATAAGATGCGGGAAGTCCGATTGAGATGGTTTGGACACGTGATGAGGAGGGGCATGGATGCCACGGTTCATAGGTGTGAGAGGCTAGCTTTGGATGGTTTTAGGCGGGGTAGGGGTAGGCCGAAGAAGTACTGGGGTGAGGTGATTAGGCGGGACATGGAGCAGTTACAGCTCACCGAGGACATGATCCTAGATAGGAAGATCTGGAGGACGCGAATTAGGGCAGAAGGCTAGGGCCAGTTTGGGTCGCTAGTGTAGGGAATTACTTGGTGGGGGTATTATTCTTGTTATGATACCTTGTTCCATGTTTTATTACGAATCTGTTTGCTTTTCTCTGTTTTTATTACTTATGGGTGTCGTATTTATGTTATGTATTTGTGTAGTATCTCGTGTCTCGAGCCGGGGGTCTATCGGAAACAACCTTTCTACTTCTTTAGAGGTAGAGGTATGGACTGCGTATATCTTACCCGCCCAGACCTCACTATGTGGTGATACACTGGGTTTGTTGTTGTTGTTGTTGTTGATATTGTATGGTATTGTGTTGTATGATACTGTATTATTTTAATAAATAGTATAATATTTGGAAAAATTGTATCCTACTAAATAAGTTGACATGGGGTAAAACTATTATAGAAAGGTAGAATAAAAGATAAAATAAAATTATTAAAAAATAAATAAAGATAAAATAAGAGAAAAATTAAGATAACACCACGATATTATTAAGTCGTTGATTACACAAAGTGAAATTTTTCATGGTTACTTAACCATGAAACCAAATCATACCATATATTTTAAAAAACAATCAAAACAAAAGTAGTACTCTTAGAAATGATACCATACTATACCATATGTAACCACCATCCAAACAAAGTAATATATGGAGTACTTTTTTTTTTGGCTGTCCATTCTTCCTATTAAATGAATTCTAGAGAATAATTTTTATAAATTTCGTTGTTTCTACAAATAACAACAGGCTTCCCATTGGAAAGCACCTCGACAACATTGGTCTCAATGTCTCTCCTCTTTGTCATCACTGCAGTCTGCAAGAGGAAGACATAAACCACATATTTTTTTCTTGCCAAAAAGCCTCAACCTTCTGAATAGCCCTCAGTGCTAAGAGCCTTTCTATTTAGTCTTTCGACTCTTAACTCCATAAATACTGACAATTGAATCAATACTTGGAAGCTTCTTAAGGAAAAAGCTTACAATAACTGGGATGGACGGGGATACTACCATCCCGTTCAGTGTGGTAGCTCGGCTTTATCAAGGCATGTGCTTTCGTGATTTCCAACAAGAGTTAATAACTTAAATGGTCACTCAAATTACGATTTTTCTCTCAATAAATCACTTAACTTTGATTCTTATTTTAAAAATCACTCAATTATAAATTTTTTTTCTCAAAAGGTCACTCAACTTTAGATTTTATTTCAAAAATCACTCAACTATAAATGTCTTACTTACAAAGTCATTCAAAATATTTAACTAATTTTTTCATTAAAACTTGCTAACATGTAATTTTTATTTAAAACAAAAAATTTTAAAAATAAAAAAGATTGAGCGACTTACTTACAAAGTCACTCAAGATATTTAACTAATTTTTTTCATTAAAATTTGCTAACATGTAATTTTTATTTAAAAAAAAAAGATTTTCATTTAAACAATCAATTTAATAACTTGCCCATATTCAAAATATATTTAAATGGTTTAAAAGAATATCTCTTTATTTCTTTAAATTTTGATTTTACTACTATATTTGTAATTTTCTTGTCCGATAATTACTCTATACTCTAAAGTATATATAGTCATACAGATCACCAATTAATATCCCAAAATCACAATCATTTGATTGTACATTTTTGCTGCTAATTTTACCTTGTTACAGTGTATATATTATAATGTTACTAATGTTTAGTGACATTTGCTATTGTATTATATCTTTGCACTTTAATTTTAATTCTATAACATTCCCTTTTATTAACTTATTATGAATAAAATTCATTATATTTATTTGATGTATTTATATATTATACAAGTGGTAATATAAAAAATTGCATTATGATTGAAAAATCAATTTCATAAATAAGTATCACGTTGAAAGTTAATTAAATCTAATCAACTAAATGAATATGATTCTGAAAATCTCAAAAATCAATATTAACATTATAAGTGAATTTATATAAACTACTTATGATATTTTAAAATATCAAATGGGTTAGAAAGTAAATATGAAAATATGTAATAATATGGTTTAAATGATCTTTTTAGTTTTTTTGGAATTTGGTTTTAAATAAAATTTCGTGTTAGTAAATTTTAATTAAAAAAATTAATTAATTAAAAAGGTTGAGTGATTTTGTAACTAAAATAGCCATAGTTAAGTTGAATGACATTCTGAGAGAAAAGTTATAACTTAAGTGATCATTTCAATTATTAACTCTTTCCAACAAAGCTGAACTGTTTGCTATCTTTGAAGGCCTAAAGCTGACTTTAGTCCGCAATTACACCCCCTAGAAATTACTACTGACTCAATGAAGATCATTTATATGTTGAGAAATGATCAACTTATAATGACCTTATCTTTGAATGCAGGTCTTTGATGCAAATGCTGGGAGCTAATCACATGCCTCATAATAACCTTATTATAGAATGCAGGTCTTTGATGCAAATGTCGGGAGCTCCACCAATCATGGATGTGTGTAAGGAGTAGAATAGGGTGGCTGATTGTTTAGCGAAGGAGAGGGCAATGTCCTTATTTTGATAACAAGCAGCAACTTTAGAAGTTCCTCCGATGTTCAAGGGTAATTAAGGCAGTAAAGCAAATTTGAGGCCTCAAAAATTTTAATAGTAAACTATATGATTTCAACTTCACTTAAATTAATAATGAAGGTTATAAAATACATTTTAAAAAATTATCTTAAAAAACGAGAAAAAGCTATCTCATTTTTATAAGAAATATTTTAGAACTTTGAACTAAATAACTCAAACTTTATACTAATAAATAAAATTTTAACAACAGCATTCAAGTTAATGCATTGCAAACAAATTACTAATATTTTATTAAATAGAATTAATCCTTACTTCTATTAATAATTATATTAATTTGTGAAATTAAAGGTTATATGTCTTTTAAAAATAGTACACCAAAATAACTTTTATGGAAGAACAAATAAGATAACTATAAATTATAATATTAGTATTTTTATATGTATGTTTACAGTCTCTTATTAAAACTTCGCTTTAAGCACTAATTTTATTAAAAAATGCATGTGGCAGCACACATTCTATTTAACTGCTTATTCAGTTGGCATCAATGTAGCCAAAAATACTAATGGGTAACCCCAAACCTTTGTAACTGCAACTTAAGTTCTATTTATTATCTATATGTTTTTGTAACTGCTACTTAAGTTCTATATATTGTCTATATGTTTTTATCAACAAAAATAAGTATTTGAGTTGTGTGTTTTTTTGTGTACTATTTGAACAATTATTTTAGCTCTTTTCACATTTTATATCAATAATAACATATTAAATGCATTTTCACAAAATGATTTTATATCAACAATACAATAACAACATTAACATATTAAATGCATTTTCACAAAATGAATATGAAAAAGATATAGTGAAACTGTCTATATCACTACTTCATATGTGAGGTAGAGAAAACTATTTCCGATAGAACTAGACTCAAGGTAAAAATAGTCTTAAGAAAACATAATACAAGAGCAAATAAATATAATATATTAAGTAAAAATATTGATTATTTACAAAGTAAAAAAATGAATAAAAGATATAATTTATCATATACTTTTTGAAAATTGAGCAGGTTAAGAAGTATTATTTCCTTAATATTAATGTTATAATTAGAAATAAGTAACTGTTAATTCTTATTAGAGTCGTCAATATGGATCAGGCCCGTTGGGTCGGTTCGACTCAACCTATAATTCGATGGAGTTAGACTTTAGTTTTTACAACCAATTTAAGAACAGGGCTTTTTAACCCGGCTCGGATAAGCCCGTGGGGCTTGAGCAATGTGGATTGGGCTAACCCGTGGGTCAGCTTGTAAGTCAAATACATGCAACTATTTAAATTGCTTATTAGTATTTTTATTTAATTCGAAGGATATCATGTCAAAAGTTATTTAATTTCGCTATTAGGAGTATTTTCGGGGGAGGGGGGTGTTAGAGACTTGATTAACAAGCATTAACACTATGTAATATTATTTAGTAATATTTATGTTTATTAACATTCTAAAATTAAATTATAAAATATTATATTTTAAAAAGTGGGTTGACCCGTGAGACCCGCAACCCACAGAGTAATGGTGTAGGCTTGGAATTTTTTGGCCCATCAATTTGATGGGCCAGCCCGGCCTAACCCGTCAAACTCAAAGCTTGTGTGAGTTAGCCCGAATGAACTGGGCTAACCTGTATTGACAGCTCTAATTCTAATGTTGAATTTCTGTAATAATAATTATTTTGAATTAAAGTGATAGTTAAAATGAAAGAGGACTAAGAAATAAGTGAAACCTCGTTCGCCACTATCCAATTAAATTAAAAAATAATAAAACTAAGAAATAAAAACATTTCAAATTTGTTAGGAAAAATTGTTATCTAGATAGTAATTAGAGTCGCCAATATGGGCTAGGTTCATTGAAACGGTTCAACCAGAGGCGGAATCAGGATTTCAAGTAAGTAGATTCAATATTCAAATAAAACTAAATCGAACGGATTCAACACCTACTATAACCACATAAAAAATAATTTTAATCATGTATAAATAATATATTTTTCCATCCGAACCTCCTAAAGAGGGTTGGCTCCGCCTCTGGGTTCAACTCAAAGCTAAGATTTTTTAAGCGTATTTAAGAACAAAGCTTTTTATACTCTGTCCATATAAGTTTCGTCGGTTTGAGCAATATGGATCTGGCTGACTCGTGGACCAAATAAAAAATAATTAAATTAAAATAAAAAATGAAAAAGGCTCAAAAATACCCCTGAACTATCTGAAATAGCTCAAAAATGCCCCTCGTTAGATTTTTGGCTCAAAAATACCCCTCCGTTAAATATTTGGCTAAAAAATACCCCTCCCTATAACGGAATTCGAAAAAGGATCAAAAATACCCCTGAACTATCTGAAATGGCTCAAAAATGCCCCTCCCCTTAATGAAATTCCACCAAGCATGCCACCTAGATTAAAAAAAAAACTATGTGACTATGCCACATTACCATCCACATGTAAAATGTTAGTATTTTTTAATTATATGACATTCCTTTCTTCTTTATTTTTATTTAAAAACGTCAGTGAAACAGATAAAACTTACACGGCTTTTTCATTTTTAATCAAAGTAGACAAACAGTGGTTACATAATTTTTTTTTTAAAAAAAATTATTAAATGTAACATCGCTATTATCAAATTTCTTTGATCATCTAAAGAATAAGTTTTTTTCCTGTTAATAGGTTTAAAAGTGTGAAACTCAACAAAAGAGTCTTATTAAACTGATAAACTCATTAATTATTAGGCCAGTATAAAAGTTAAAATTAAGATTTACTTGTAAAAGTAACAAATTTCAAACTAAATTTCAAATTAGTTACTCAAAAGATGTGTTTGGTTTTGCTAGCTTTTACTCAAAATGCTTATGTTAAAATGATTTAATAAATACCTCCTCTAATCTAAAATTAATGAATCTTTGAATGTGCCACACATCTTCAAAAAGTTAATGAATGACATAATTAAATAATAATTTATCAATATTAAGTATCATTTTACTTCTTTTCAAACTTGTTCTAAAATTAATAAGATTATTCATCAAAACTGAATTTAGAAAAATGAATTCATTTCGAATGATTAAACAAGTGTTAAAAGGAATTCATTTATTTTGAAAAAGAATTTGCATGTAGTAAATTCAACTCAATTATTAGTACATCAACATTTGCTAACTTAAAAGTTAAAATTCTAGCTCCTCATCCGAGTCAACATCAGATCAAGATCAAGCTGTCCCTCATCCCAAACGACAATAACAAGATGAAATTTAGAACTTTTAAAACACAAATGAAAAGGTGAAATCTAGAACTTTTAAAACACTAATGAAGTAATTAGCAAAAGATTGATTTTTTAGTTTTTCCGTTTCACTACTTTGCAAAAAAATAAAAAATAAAAATAAAGAAGAAAGAAGAAAGGAATGTCATATAATTAAAAAATATTAACATTTTACATGTGGATGATAATGTGGCATAGTCACGTATTTTTTTTTTTTATCTAGGTGGCATGTTTGGTGGAATTTCGTTAAAGAGAGGGATATTTTTTTAGCCAAATATTTAACAGAGTGGTATTTTTGAGCTATTTCAGATAGTTCAGGGGTATTTTTGATCCTATTCGAATTCCGTTAGAGGGAGGGTTTTTTTTAGCCAAAAATCTAATGAGGGGCATTTTTGAGCTATTTCGGATAATTCAGAGGTATTTTTAAACCTTTTCCGAATGAAAAATAAAGTAAATTACTAAAAGTAACAAGATTACAAGAGAACTCCTAACTCAAAATCTACTTATACCATCATATATTAGTATCACAAAGCCCAAATATTCAAATATTGTAACTAATCATAATACAAAAAACTTATTTTTTAAAAATCACTATTTAGTATCTACTCCCTTTCGCGCTCGATGGCCGTTACTTTCTCATCTCCTTCAGACCTTCACGTTGGTCATTTTTAATTTAAAATATTTTAAAAATAATATTTTTGTAAAAAAGTGGATTGACTCGTCACGACTCATAACTCATAGAATGATGCATCGGGTTTGCTATTTCCTGTCTGGCCAGTTAAATTTAAAAGTTTGTGTGAACTAGTCCGAATGACTGAACCAACTCATATTGACAATTGTAATGAAAATTAATGATGAGATTACTGTTATGAAAAAATTACAATGCTTAGCAAATATAAACACCTAATTAATTGACCTACTCACCCCTAGATTTTAACTAATTATGATTCATAGTCTAACATTACTATACTGGTCCCCTCACTCTCACCATTCCCCTACTATCTTTCCCGATCTCGCCATGTATCACTGCATTTGATTCTTATGACCAACTTCATATAATTAGATTTTCTTGATTTTATATTTATGCAGTTCTATATTATATATAGTTTAATCATAGTATTTGTATGTTGACTTTGTATATAATTAAAGAGAAAATGGTCTGTTACCCCCCAATCTTTAGTCGAAATTCCAACTACACACTCAACCTTTTAATGTGACTTATTACCCCCTTGAACTTATTTTTACCGAATTTATTACCCCCAAATTGCTGACGTGTCACTGAACGTGACTACACGCGCCCATAGGCGCGTCAGTTGACTTTTTTTCGCTTTAAAATCATTATTTTTTTATTAACACGTCATTATTTTTAATAATTATTATTTTTTCTTAATAAATATTGACTTATTCTTCAATGACTTCTTCTTCTTCTTCTTCTTCTTCTTCAATGCCTTCAATGGTGAAATGCCGATGAACAGTGACGGCGACGGAAAATTCAAAATTCCGTCGACTTTTTTTTTTTTTTTTATGAATTTCACGTAATTCAATTCAATATTTTGATTCCACACGTTGATTCAACATTCGATTCAGCTTCCGTAATCAATGGCATTCGACTTTTTTGATTCAACATTCTCACATAATTTGAGTTCTTGGATGTCATTGAAGAAGAAGAACAAGAAATGTCATTAATGAGTTCTCACTTGAACTAAGAACTTCGATTCAAAAAACTTGAAAAAAATTAAGAACTTGAATTCTTGAATAAGGAGATCAGGAAGATGATAAATTAATCTTGAATGTCATTGATTAGTTCTTGGATGCTATTGAAGAAGAAATGCCATTGAACCCGAATTAACTTGAAAAAATTTAAGAACTTGAATTCTTGAATGAGGAGATGATGAAGATGATAAATTAATCTTGAATGTCATTGATGAGTTTTTTGATGCTATTGATGAATAAATGTCATTGATGGATTTTTGAATGCCATTGAAGAAGAAGAATTGAAGAAGAAGAACTGAAAAAAAAAGAAATGAAGAAGAAGAATAATTGGAGAAGAAGAAATAAAGAAGAAGAAGAAAGAAAAATAATAATTGGGAAATAATAATATTAAATTATTATTTTTTTTAGAGTAAAAAAAAATTGACGTGGCATGACGTGGCGGTGCGTGCATCACACCATATTTGTAATGACTGGTTGCACTTTAAAATAGTTCAGGGTAATAGGTCACCTTTAAAGGTTGAGTGTCTAGTTGAAATTTGAGGTAAAGGTTTGGGAGGGTTAAGAGACCAATTTCTCTATAATTAAATGAAGTGCCAAAATTTTTGTATTTTTGTATATGTTGATAAAAATATAGTTTATGTAAATACGATAGGCTACGAATTGCAATTTTTACAACTGTAGTTATGAAGACTTATTTTCACCTATGTGTATGAGCTACATTATCAGTTAAAAGGGTTATGAGGTAATTCTTTTTAATTGTTAAAATGAGATTAAAAACAAAATAAAGATCACTTCAATTTTTTTATTTATAAATAAGAAAAGAGTTACTATTTATAAATAATATTTTTATTAGGGAAAATGCGTAAAAAGAACAAAACTAATATACTTATTAGAAAAAGTATTTTTGACCCAATAAAGAAATTTTTGGATTAAATTATTATTAAAAGATATTTTTTATTCAATATCGTATAATTTAAAGACATTTTTTACTCCAAAATCGTGGAGGAAAACGTGTATGGTCGTATAATAGAGTTTAGAAGGACTTAAATTAGGATTTATTATTAATATATTAGGGATTAAATAAAAGGGTGAACCGATTCATGAGCTTAAACAGTAAGCTACACGGTTGGGGTTAAATGTGTGGGTAGAGAATATGCAACCTTCTTCTCTGTATAAACCACCGATTCGAATATTGCCATTATTTACAATTCCTATAAAACAAAAAGTCGCGCTCTTTGCTTTCTCTGTCTCAAAATTATGTCCTTGTTTTCTGCTCCATGTAAGTTAACAATTCCCTTTAATTTTGGTGATCAATGTGTCCTGTGTTTATGGTTTTTTTTTCTCCATGTAATTTAAGTAAATTTGCTTGATAACTCATGAATGTGGTTTCCTCAAGGGTTTTGGATGTCTGTTCTGCTTAGTTTATAGTTTATGTATGTGTCCATATCCATGAAGCGGGAGCTAACAAGAGCCAGGAGAGGGAGGGGTTGGAGAAAATTACACTGTTTATACATTGTTAAAATTATTTTGTTAGAACCCTTTTGGTCTATTCGCGTTTTTACTTTTTATCTTTTGAATATTTTTGGCGAGTTCCGCCACTTCACATGATTCTTTAGAACATGAATTTGTTCTCATGGAGTACTTAGCCAACACATTTTTACTGAGTCTGGGCACGTTGTTCTTTTTTTTTTTTTTTTCTTAGTTCTGTGTTTATGCTTCTTTGTGGTCTTTCATATTGGTTCTAGTTAGTTGTGATCTATAGTTTATGCGGCTTAATTTCTCGCTCTCCATGTCCATGATATATGTTTTATCAGTGACGGAGCCAGAATTTTTATTGAGGGGTTCACAAGTAAATATACGCACTAGTCGAAGGTTCTACATCTACTATATGTACATAAAAATATTTTCGACCATGTAAAAATAGTACTTTCTCCGTTTAAAAAAAATGGCCTATTTTGACTTGGCACAAAGTTTAAGAAAATAAAGAAGATTTTTGAAACATGCCATATGGAAAGTTGAAATTAAAGTAGTGCCAAAAAAGGAAATGGGTCAATCTTTTTGAAACGGAGTAAAAAGTAAAGTAGGTCATTCTTTTTGAAACGGAGGGAGTATAATTTTCCGTCGAAGGGGTTCGGATGAACCCCTGAATCGAAGGTGGCTCCGCCACTGTGTTTTATACTGACAAAATTTTTTCTTGACGAGCTACAACAATTGCACCTATTGAAATAAGTTCAAATGGAAGAAAAAGAAATCTGTTGATAAATGAATTACAATTTGTTGATTATTAATTACTTAGAAAATCTTAATCTAGCTATAATTTGGTTTGATCTTGTAGTCCAAATAATCTCGTATCAATACGTATCTGAAATAGTAGTAATTAGCGAAACCATCAAAGTAATTGCATCTCCTACGCTGTAATATTCTGAACCATTCATGGACATCCAGCAGAATTGGTATTGATTACTACCATTAATTACCCGGTGGATAGATTATATTGGGTGCACTTGGATTACTCTGTAATATTAGTAGTATTCTTGATTGAACTGTCCTTAAAAAAAACGAAAAAGGAACTGTCCTTGGGCTACTAACAATAAAGTTTTAAAGCTAATGGGTGCAATCTTTTGAAGTCCTAGCGACCTGATTAAAAATTTGACAACCTATTGTCTGGTTTATTCATCTTATGTACTGAATATTCTGCTTCATCAAATATGTAGTTGCTACCGCAATATGTGCACAATATGATTTTCCATTGCTGTCTTCTTCCTGGAATTAAGTTGATTAAACAAATTCTTTGGTTACATTGTTAATATGGTGATTGACTTTTTCCTCATACTCTTTTGACAGCTTCAAGCCCATTTAGCAGTGTCATCCTATTTGGTTCTACATCCGGAGTTCAACAGACCAGCAACTCCGGTGTGCCACAGTTGTTTGGAACAATGACCTCATCAGCACCACAACCTGCTCGTCCTTTTGGAAGTTTAACACCTTTTGGCGGTAAAGACTTAATTCTGTTATGACTTTTCAGCTTCCATGATCTACATCCAAACCAAAAAGAATAGGGTGTGCAATTTTCTCAAAAAAATAAGAAGTAAAAAATCTGTGCGCATTAAATCACTAGAAAGACGTTTTTCTTTGTGCAACTTGCTGCAGTTAAAACTGCATCTGCTTCTAGCTTGATTTTGGTGCATTATTATGTCTTATCAACTGAATTTAACATAGAATGCTTCAGAAGAAAGACAACTTAAACTAATGACCTATATACACTCTTTGAATATGTTTTTTCCAATGATTTCTCTCCAAATGAAATTTCTCGCCTGTGATTCAGGTGTGGCTTGGCTTATATAGATAGATGCTACACTTGAATACTGCCAATTTCATGTAAGGGGAGATATCTTATCTACTTTTCTAGAGCAGTAAGGCGGCTTTGGAATTGGTCCAAAAGCTAACTCTGCTCCTTGTGAGAGTAGCTATGCACATTAGCTGTATTCTTCCCCAAAATGTTAGATAAACTGCAGTATCTCGGTGGGATTTCTTATGCTGGGTAGTGTGGTTGCTTACTATTTCAGGAACCGATCTCGTGTCAGCAAATGTATTAGTTGTATTTAATTAGTGATTAGAAAATCAATTCAATTTGTTTTCCTAACTGCAGGACCATTATCCTTTAATGCAGCAAATAATGCCAATGTCTCAGACTCCTCTGTATTTGGAACTCTAAAAGCTCCTGCATTTGTTTTTTCAAGCAACTCACACTTTGGCACCCAAAGTTCAGATTCCAATTCCTTTGGCCAACCAGCAGTATCCATGTCAGGGAGCAAAGGTTTGCTTTATTGCCCATTTTCTCATGTACTATTTAGATGATCTGATTGATATAAGATTATATACAGTTCAATGTGCATTACTCTATGCTCTATATTGATCAGTAATCCATGGTGAGCTTTTATTAGATGCTACTAAGTACTATTTATTCTTACTTTAAATATTTAGATATCTAAGTGTTCAATGTTGATCAAATTTGCAAACCAGGAAAAGAAAGTACAACACCTTTCCTCAAGAGCTCTGGTTTTGGAATGTCAGCATTTTGCATTAATCAGAAAGGAAGTAGAATAGCATCATATATTGCAACTCCAGAGATTGGTGCTGACACAGGACCCAGTCGTGCAAAAATTCAATCAATTTGCGGAATGCCGACTTATAAAGATAAAAGCCAGGAGGAGTTGAGGTTTGAGGACTACCAGTTAGGTGATAAAGGTATCCTTAACTTGTTCTCATATATTAACTACACACTTTTTAATTTCTCCACTTTCATGCATTCTTGATAACTGAATCTGGGCATTCTTCTTCTTCTTCTTCTTCTTATTGAGAACATTTTTTACTTTCAGCAATTTCCCATGTTTATTATCGCGAAGATTTCTTGGTATTAGTGACGAAATAGACTACCATTAACAACCAGGTGGATAGATTATATTGGATGCACTCGTATTACTATGGAATACTAGTGGTATTCTTTATTAAACTGTCATTAAAAAAAGGTGTCCTTTGACTGCTAACAATAAAAGTTTTAAAGCTTGGTGCAGTCTTTCGAAGTCATAGTGACTTATTAAACAGATTCTTTGGTCTCTGTCCAAATACACTCAGAAGAAAGACCACTTAAGCTATTGCACTGGAATGACCTACAATCACTCTTTGAATATGTTTTTCCCAATGATTTCCCTGCCAAATGGATTAAGTATAGCTTTCTTTCTCGCCTGTGGTCCAGGTGAGGATTGGCATATATAAATGCTACACTCAATACTGCCGATTTCATGAAAGGAGAGATATCATATTTACTTTTCTAGAGCAGTGAGCTGCCTTTGGAATTGATCGAAAAGCTAAATCTTCTGCTTGTGAAAGTAGGCTACGCACACTGAGCTGTACTATTCTCCAAAAATGTTAGTAATAACTACAATGTGGGATTTCTTATGGTGGGTAATGTTATTTACTATTTCTGGAACCAATCTTGTTCCAGCTATTGATGCTTGTATAGTTGTCTCTAATTAGTGATTAGCAAATCAATTCAATCTGCTTTCCTAACTGCAGGAACATTAGCCTTTAATGCAGCAACGAGTGCTGCTACATCTGGTCAAACAGAAAACATATCCCCGGGTTCATTCACTTTACCGACATTTGGAAAGAAAAATGACGTTAATAGTGCGGCCAATGAACCTCTGCTTTGGTCCAGGGATGCCAATGTCTCAGACTCCTTCGTATTTGGAGGTCTAAAAGCTCCTGTGTTTGGTGTTTCAAGCAAGTCACACTTTGGCACCCCAAGATCTGATTCCTACTCATTTGGCCAACCAGCTCTATCCATGTCAGGGAGCAAAGGTTTGCTTTGTTGTTCATTCTCTCATGTATTGGAGCAGATTAATCAACATTTTGAGGGAGAACTTTTTTCCGTAATCTAGATGATCTGATTGATATAAGAATATATACAGTTCGATGTGCAGTAATATGCTCTATATTGTTCTGAAATCCATGTTGGGCTTTATTAAGTACTACAAATTACTATTTATTCCTACTTTATATTTTTAGATATCTTAAGTATTCAGTCTTGATCAAATTTGTAAACCAGGAAAAGAAAGTACAATACCGTTGTTCCAGAGCTCTGGTTTTGGAAAGCCATCATTTGGTATTAATCAGAAAGGAAGTAGAACAGCATCATACATTGCAACTCCAGAGAAAGATAGCGCAAGACCTGGTGGTGAAAAAATTCTATCCATTTGTGCAATGCAGACTTATAAAGATAAAAGCCATGAGGAGTTGAGGTTTGAGGACTACCAGTTAGGTGATAAAGGTATCCTTTAACTTTTTGTCTTATATGTAGATAGCAAAGAAATCTACTTTCTATTTCCTTAACTCTTTTATACTTCATGGGTGAATTTGCAGGTCAGAAATGGGGTTTTTCAGTTGGTATTTCCAGCACACAGGGATTTGGTGTCATCGACAACACGGGGCCCCTCACATCACCAGTATTTAACCAATCACCTGTTGATCAACCTTTTTACTCCCATTTCTCATTTTCAAATAAAAATTCTACAGCAACTGCTTCTACCCCTTTTCTGAAGCCGCAGCAGTCCATTTCCCATATATTCCCCCCTAAAACATCATTGTTAAACACTTGTGACACTGAAAGTAGAGTGGCATCTAGTTCCTCAGATGTTTCATTTTCTCCATGGATCCATTTGCCGTTTCCACCTTTAAATCCAGCTTCCAGTTCTTCCACTTCCTCCACCTCTTCTGCATTAAGGAATCCATGGGCTTTATCTACATCTTCCACTACATCACTTACGGCCGCACCTTCCACTACCTCCACCTTTTCTCCATTAACCAATCCATGGCCGTTTCCACCTTTAAATCCAACTTCCAGTTCTTCCACTTTCTCCACCTCTTCTGCATTAAGGAATCCATGGGCCTTATCTACATCTTCCACTACATCACTTACCCAATCTCCACCGCGTGCAGGTTTGGTCGCACCTTCCACTACCTCCACCTTTTCTCCATTAACCAATCCATGGCCATTTCCACCTTTAAATCCAGCTTCCAGTTCTTCCACTACATCACTTACCCAATCTCCACTATGTGCAGATTTAGTCACACCTTCCACTACCTCCACCTTTTCTCCATTACCCAATCCATGGCCGTTTGCACCTTTAAAACCATCAGGCCATGATTCTGATCAAAAGAGCTCTTTTTCTCCCATTCCTGTTTTAGCTACAGGAAGCGCTCCACAATCCTCATTATGCTTGAATTGCTTAAAGCAGTTACAGCCTACTCCCCCAGGACTTTGTAATGTTTCAAGCTCTCTATCTATTGGATTGGAAAACTCAAGAACATCATCACCAATTATGCCTCCTGCTGAAACACAACCTTCAGTCCAAATCACGGTTGAGCACCCGAATTTGACAACATCCATCCAATATGGAATTTCTAGTTTACCTGTAAGTTTCACATTTCTGAACAACTAATTATTTGCTCCTGGATGTGCTCATTGGTCTCAGACCAAGTATCATACTTATCACCCATTCCTATTGGTAAAAATATTATGCACTTATATGCTTTCCTGTCAAGGTAGATGTAACTTGCTAAAGCATGATTCACGTCACGTCTAGTTGCTGCTTTGCCTTTTGACTTTATATTTGTTGGATTTTACTGCATCACATAGGTTTATATAAATAAATTCCAGTATTTCTCCAATAAGATATAAACATCAATATAGTTGTCCAAGTTCCAAACAAACTCTTCAAAGTAGCATACATAATTATGTTTTTGTAGCTTCACTATGATTTTAAAATTCATATTGTTTATGTTTAAGGTGAAAATAAAAGTTGTACGCTATTATGAACAATCCACTTCTATTGTTGGTTGCAGGTTTCTAATAACCCTGCTCCGGTCAGACGAAAATCATCGTTGATAATTCGACATTCATCTCTAGGTCAGCATAGGTTGCCACCTCAGAAATACAATCCTGCAAGTGATAAACCAAAGGTGAGTAGTATGATTTTATGCGATAATTGTTTAGTAGCTCATGGCATGCTTTGGGTAATGGACCGAAAATTTAAGTTAAATGAGAGAAACACAGATCATATGTAAAGATTGCAAGTACTGGTATCATTTCATGTGAAAAAATAAAATACAGGAAAAAGTCCATACTTTCATCTAATCCAAGCAAAACACTGGAAATTTTACAGGACTCTAATATTTGTTTGTGCAGGTTCCCTTTTTCATGGATAAAGAAAACGCTTCTGGCTTACTAAGGACGGAAGTCATCATCAGTCCAAGGGAAAATCTAAGGGACTGGGTTCGGCCTACCGCTAAAGAATTTCCACTGGGAGATGACTCACGTATATTGTCTCAACTGAAACATATTTCTATAGACAGTAAGCTTTATCTTTCTTAATGAACTTATGCACGCATGCCTTCCTTTTATCTATTGGTTCAGCTGGATTCTAATGGACGCAAAAGTCAGCTATCATAGATAGTGAATGGGAACATCACATGTAATGTTTAGTGGATTACTTAATATCTACCATTTTATGTTTGCTCAATTAAGATGCCATTTCCTTAAGCTCGAAGCCTGGAATCTCTAATTGTTCAAATTAAATCAAGAAACTTCACGGATTGGTGATTCTTCAAAAGACTTTGGGCACTAGAAACATTATCATTTGTTATCTATTTGAGTATATCTAATGAGAAAGGTTCACCTGCTATTTTACAATTTCCAAGAATTAAGAACCAAACTAAACATGTTTTCTATTAAGCTAGCTCATCATTCCCTTTTCTATTAACTTGATAAAAATGTGATAAAATTGCAGGTACGCACGGAGGCAAAGTTGATGATAAACCCAAGTTAGATCCTAAGGAGATGCATTATGATAAATGTGGCGATGACAAGGATGTGGATGCCATAATGCCGAAGCTCCAACGTGCTGATTACTACACAGTTCCTCCTATTGAGGATTTGATATCAAAGGAGAAGGAAGAAGCTGATTTTTGTTGCCACGTGAAGGACTTTGTGGTAGGAAGACATGGCTACGGAAGCATCAAGTTCTTGGGAGAAACAGATGTCCGGAAGCTGGATCTTGATTCTGCTGTCCATTTCAACAGTCGCGAGGTGATCGTTTATATGGATGAGAGCAAGAAACCTCCAGTTGGACAAGGCCTCAACAAGCCAGCTGAGATAACTCTCCTTAATGTCAGATGCATCAACAAATCAACTGGGAGGGAGTACAAAGATGGGCCAGTGGTCAACAAGTATAGAGATATGCTTATTAAGAAAGCAGCAGAGCAGGATGCAGAATTTGTTTCTTATGATCCAGTACAAGGGCAGTGGAAATTTAGGGTATCACACTTTTAAGTATGTAATCTTCCTACATAGTTTGCTTGCATAAAGAATTAGGAGTTCAAATTTTTGGTTTATTTTGTTGTAGAATAACCAAATGTTTGAATTGTTATAACGTGTCTTCCCAGTTGATATATTTTACAATTTGCTTGCTTAGTTCGTTGATTGTCCCATCATTTAATATTCCCAGTGAGATTAATTTGAAGAAGTCCAACTCTTACGCACTTTGGTTTCTTCTGATCAAAGTAGCATAATAGTTTATACTGAATTTGGATAACTAGTTTTTGGATTTGTTTTACACAGTGAAATCAAAGTTTAAACCAGCAAGGTACTGTCTTCTTTAGGCCATAGGGAGAAAGTAAATTTTTTTTAGCATCTTTAGAAAAAGACTAACATTTAAAAACACTGGTTGTTGACTTATACACAACTCAGTAACTTAGAGAATTATTTTGCAAAACAAACACAAATGCAAGTGCATATATTTCTTTGTGATGTATATTTCTCAAAGAAATATACAAACTCTTCAAAAGCTGTCGGTGAAAGGAAAAATAATTACTAGGTGTGTTTGGTATGATGGAAGATATTCCCCCTTAACCCATGAGAGAAGTCATTTTCCCTTGGCCCATGGGGTGGGATAGAGGCATAAAAGTCACATCTGTCATTTTCTAAAAAATGGGATAGGGGCATAAAAGTCACATTGTCATTTTCCCTCAAATAGTGGAAAATAAGTCATTTTGGAAAACATTTTCTCAATGTTTTAGTACAACCAAACATTTTTCAGAGAATGTTTTCCCACATACCAAACACACCCTTGATGTACTCTTGAGTTCTTGACATGGACTAATTTAAAGATAATGTTCAAAAAGCTTGTCATGTTTAAATTAATTTAGAACATGTAAAAAGCAATTTTACATGTGTTATATATAGCAATCATAAATCTGTCATGGCGTACACAGGACATTAATTTTATGAAAAACGACAAGCTGAAATTGATAAGAAAATATAGAACTTAATTGGTGATTTAAATGAACCATCAATTCAATAACAGCCCAACAAGAATAATTCACAACCATCCTGACTTGCTAATCTCATGGCTCAAAGACAAAATCACATAATTAACAATTGCTTAAAGTAAAACTTGTTGTTTAGTGGTTGCAATTATGTCTTTAAATTTAACAACTGTGATGTGCATGTTATATGGGTATATAAATCCTCATATCATCACATGTATTGAGTAACTTTGTCTACCAGTACTAATTAAATAGAAAAGCAATCATCTGATTTTTTTTTTTTTTTTTACCTTCACTTCGACAATTTAAACATGAAATCTTATAATTTTTCATCCACTGACAAATCAGATTACATATCCATTGATGGTCAGTGGCTGCAAGTTCTATTTATAAAAAAACACAAAAAGGAAAAGATTTAAGAAAAAAGGAAGCTACCAGTCCATTGCCTCTCTGAATAAATCCAAAATCAAATCTTTATTTTTTGATAGTACAATTGACCTTTTCTGGGTGTGGTTTAGCTGGAAATATACAAATAATGAAGCCAACATCAATAAGTTACGTACTCTATAACTTCATTTTTACTTAGTCAACTATATTAAAAATTAAATATTCACTTCTACTTATTAAATTTGAAACATTAAAAATAATTACCGTTTTATACACATTTTCCTTTATGACTTTATATTAATTATTTCCAATTCATTTCCCAATGACTAAATTGGCTTTTATAAGACTTAAAGTCACTGATGAACAAGTAAACATGAATGGAGTTGAGAATATACTAAATTAGCTCAACACCATATAAATACAATCAAAACTCCAACTGGCACAAGATACTAAATAAAAAAAAAAATTACATTTATTTTTTCCCTGTGAGAGATACTCTTGGTCTCCTATCTCCATGCCCTCCAGTCCCCCAATTAACTGCGCTCGCACGCAACATTTGTCATACAAAACAAATAAACAAACTAGGACCAACGTGGGTGTTGGACTTTTCTATTATTACTATACTACTACTACTACTTCATTCATTTTCCTCAGAGTTAGTGATCATCCTAGCCAGATCTACTCATCTCTATTATTTCTCCACCACCATCTCCTCCTCAGAATAATTATTAGATCATCAGCTGATAAGTGATCAACAATGTCGTCGACGCATCATGCTAAGACGGATTCGGAGGTGACGAGTTTAGCCCCGTCATCTCCGAATCGGCCTGTTTACTACGTCCAGAGCCCGTCGAGGGACTCACATGATGGAGAGAAGACTACTAACTCTTTTCACTCTACGCCCATTCTTAGCCCAATGGGTTCACCGGGTCGACAATCCAGGGACTCATCTTCCACCAGGTATTCGGGCTCACTCAAGCCCGGTTCGCAGAAGTCGAGCAATGGGTCTAGAAGCAACAGTGGGAGACACCATCATCATCGTCATCGAAAGGGTGATAAACAGCAATGGAAAGAATTTGATGCTATAGAAGAAGAAGGACTTCTTGATGATGATGGCTATAATAAGGGTGTACCTCGTCGCTGTTACTTCTTGGCTTTTGTTGTTGGCTTCTTTTTGCTCTTCACTTTCTTTTCTTTAATCTTGTGGGGTGCCAGCAGAAATCAGAAACCTGTCGTTACCATGAAGGTAAGTTCCTTTTATGTTTAAATTTAATGCCGTAAAAATATTTATATAATTAGATCACTTGTAACATAATTACAAGTAATTAAATTTCTGGATCAGAGAAACATCAGTTGGTAAACCGACACAATTAATATGCTATCACATGATAAACTACATTCACTGAGTACGTAACAACTGTTGTCCGTACCTAGATCTGGTTGTCTCATTCAAGTACTTACGTACTTAAAAATGAGCGTAAATTTGTCTTTCATCTATCTTCCAATGAATAAAAAGAAACAAATGTTATGATCATATATGCTAACTACAGTATGTGTAACATAATATCTTTAGCTAGGGGGATGGTAGGAATGGTGGTTGAATTGAGTGGTTTATAATGTGCAGAGTATATCATATAATGAATTTGGGGTTCAAGCGGGAATGGACTTCTCAGGAGTTGCAACAGAGATGATATCAATGAACTCAACAGTGAAGTTGACATTTCGTAATACAGGAACATTCTTTGGGGTGCATGTAACGTCTACGCCTCTTGTTCTTTCCTTTTCACAACTCACTGTTGCCACTGGAACTGTAAGTATTCAATTACTTTTCCCTAGTCGATATATACAATTAATGTACTTGGAAATGGATTTTGATTTATATACAGCGATAACATGTGTAGAGAATCTATACAATCACCAACTTGACGGCCTAGTAAAAATAATTTTTACCATTAAACCAATCTTTTCTCGTTATAACAAATAATTTGTCTGTTTACCAGAAAAAAAAAAACAAATAATTTGTCTTATTTTAAAACTACAAGTCTCATGACTCATATTTTAAGAAGTTTACCATATCGACATGAGTGACCTGATGGCTGATAGCATGAAAAATTTATCAAGAGTGTAGTTATCCATAAGTAACTTATTTCACCACCGAATATTTATAGGCAAGCTTCCTTAAAATGTATGGTTTAAATCTTGAAATAAGATGTGTTAGTTACCTGCTAATTAAAACAGGTAAATATATGATGGATGGTGTAAAAATTACCAATTTCTTACACTGATAGTATATATTACTTGAACTGTTTTTCAAATTATCACTACTTCCACTTATTATAGACAATTACCAGTAATTATCTTGCAAATTTATAGAATTTAGACTCAATAAGAATTCACACGTACGTTGACAATGTGTATGTTGTGCCTAGAGCAGATAAACAAGTTTTACCAACGAAGAAAAAGTCAGAGAACAGTAGCAGTGACTTTAATAGGAAGTAAAATTCCACTGTATGGAGGAGGAGTCGACTTGGGCAGCAAAGAGGGTAAACCAATTGCACCAGTATCACTGAACTTAGATTTCATGGTTCGAGCCAGGGCTTATGTTTTGGGAAGAGTGGTCAAGCCCAAATTCTACAAGAAGGTTCAATGTTCAGTTGTAATGGACCCTAAGAAAATGAACGTTCCCATATCGTTGAAGAAATCCTGCACCTACATATAAATTACGTATTACTGCATTAATTATTAATAAAGAAATAGACCCACAAGAGACGAAGATGTAACAAAGAGACAAGCAAATTTTGAAAAATAGGCAAGTGTGCTAAACGCAGCTTCGTTGAAGGTCCAAGTTTTGTTATTTTTCAAATGTTTGGAAATTATTTATAGAGGAGAATGAGGTGTGGCTGCCAGGTTTGTCGCTGATGGCTTGTGGTATTGAGTGAATTATAAATGCCTGTTGAGGAAAATGATGAACCTAGAAACTGATGTATTTATATATATATTTTTTATTTTTACTTGTTTTGGTTCATTCAGATGAGATTGTGCAAGAAACTTTTGAGATCAAAATATCCTGGTACATGTGTCTAGTCAATAAGTCGTTTATATGTATGGGTTGTAAGGTATTCTTAATATTTCTCATCAAGTTAATTGGGAAACTCTTATTGTCAAGTCTTCACGTTAAATCGATGATTGCATGCAGGAATGTGTTTTTTACACACTATATACTTTTTAATCTCAAAGGTTAAATTGCTCATTTTGATATAAACACCATTTTATGTTACACGAGAAATGTGAAAAAGTCATTTTGCAAAGACGTCTGATTGGGTTAGAGAAACAAATCTTACCTAATGCAAGAGCGTGAAAAAGTTAGTATTTTGCAAAGGTGCCTCGCTGGATTAGAGAAACAAATCTTACCCACTTTCACATGGGGCTTATTTTTTAAAATTCTTAAGTAAAAATATCATAAATCCCAACTTTATCAGAATTATTTACACTCTCTTACTTTCTTAATTACTTTAGTCTCTCCCCCAATTCATACACATCACAAGACCGACATATACATAACAAAGTCGATTTATATACATAACATGACCAACATATACATCGAAAGCTATGTATATGTATTTTTAGAGAAAAATAGAATTTTTATAATATGTTTGGAAAGATGAAATTTTTTGTAATAAGTGAAACTTAAGTTGTGGATTTGTGTAATTTTTAGAAATTTTAATGGGAAAAATATTCTATATGCATAAAATTAGATTCATATTGATCAAATGTTGCAATATTTTTGCTTTTACCAAAAATAGTTGGATTTTTTTTTTTCAAAATATGTACAAAAGGAGTGAAACCTAATTACGACCGATTTATTTTTGGAGTGTTGTTGTTTCCTAATTTATGGCCGAAGTTACGGCCGAATTTCTCCCCAGTTCAAAAAGTCTTCTTCCCTCAAATATTTCTCCACAATCTCTCAATCAATTTTCATACAACTGAGTGCGACAGCAGAACCATTTGCATATAATGTTGAAAGATTTCCATTAGTGTGATAGGCAATTGCAATCTTGACCACATCTCATCTACCTAAATAACCAAATATCCATATAATAACTACTAATTTTCTCTCTATTTTAAATTAATTAAACAATATTCCACTTCATAATTCGGGATACATGCCATTAACAACCAGCCGGTACCCCCCAGCCTCCCACCCCCAACCAGATGCATGCATATGTATATGAAATATCCGAATCTACTGCGACTTAGCCATATTTCCCGGATACATGTGCATGTATATGAGATACATGGAGACAACCGATCAGATACATGCTCATGTATCTAAGATATATGAATCTACTGCGACGTAACCATGTACTCTGACGCCTTAAATATGTATTTGAACCTTTATTAGTGGTATAAAATGTAATATTGAAAACTAGAGTTTGAGAGAATAATTAGTTCGCAGTGAATTTTCTGTTGTTTACTCTTATCCTAATAAACTCATTACGATTTGTGATGCTATGGCCCCACGACCCCAGGCCCAGCTCTAAATCCAGACTTCCTACTCAGAAGTTGGAATTTGTGCATTGGGCAATGGGCAATGGGCATCAGGTTTGGCCCATAATTGACAATCCAAAACATTGGGCCACTACTGAATGTCATAGTAGTAGTAGGAGTCAATGGGCCAAGGGCCTATTATTTTAGGAACACATATGGCAAGTAATAAACCAGAACATTCCATGGTGGACATATTAAGGCCTGGTGTTTAACTTTTGTCTACATTTTAAAAATTTATATAAAAAAATTTCAATGGTTTCATCTCCAAGTTATGTTTTCCTTCCTGGTGTATTTAGCTCGAGTTTGATGTTTTTCCTATGAAATTACCATCATTATTTGAAACTTACACTATTTTGACAACACATACGAATTAATTACGAGCTCTAGGCTCTTATCAGAGTGATGCGAAAAGTAAAATTGTTGATGGGAGGAAAAGGAATAAGATAAGGGTGTACTAGAATTTTATCAATTTTACCTTCATTCTTTAATCAAGTGGTCCAAAACGGATGCAAACATTAGTATTGCAGTATGGACATGCATGTATATTTGTTAAAACTAATACTGATACATGAGGACTTAGTGAACAATTTAACAAGATAGGTAGAATGAAGACAGTACTAAATTATGCCAGCCCAGACATAATTGGTGAACAAATTGAATCAAGACTAGCCAATGTGTAGCTTCTGAAAGATATGTACAGTGAAGATTGCGTTTAAAGTCGTTGATCAACTCGACATGGCTTGCAAATAAAGCAAAGTGGTCAATTTGGTATGACTTGTGAACAGTTAAAGATAGGTATAACACTAATTGTACTCAAATTCATTCTTGCGCCCAACATAGCTTGTGAACATTACAAGTTTGTCAAACTTAAAATCATGATCCGATCAGCATAACTTGTACTATATGATTATAATTCTTTGAGGTTACTTTTACACAAATTCTTAAACTCAGGCAAATGTTAGCTAGATGCAAATAACCCCAAGTAAATCGAACCATTGCAAACAAGAATAAGAATGGTGCTTGAGGAATATTCTTTGGTCCCATTGCATGTTCTTAAAGACTAGTATTGGGTATTTTAGTCAGAATAATGAAGGAAAGTCATCTTATTCTTGTAGGATGGGCTAGTTAGGCTTTGAAAATCTAACAATTTTACAAATAGCAACATGTGAAGATGCCCAGTTGAGGGGTTTCAACTTGCATAGATTCCTAGTCCAATTGTCACATCATTAAATATCAAAAATAACTTCCTTTCAACAGATAAAATTCTAGAGTATGCTATAAACAACTGAAATAATTAAAATTCAATCCTGACATCAAGCAATTTGCAAATGCTTGGGAAGTTGCAAAGACATATAGCCACTTGCAACTGTAGATGGATTAGGAAAGAATTCATTCTACGATCATTTTTCCACCCAACTATATGTATTCCTTTCTTCAAAATTGATTGTGAAAGTTGACCTTTCTTTATTCATGAAAAAAGAAAAAGAAGAATATCCATTATCCTTTCTCACGTCACATTTCTTGCCTTTTCGAATAATAATTGCATGGCTCTTATAATTGATGATCATAAGCAATGTCAGTACTAGTATTTTTCACTTGGAGAATTTTACAAGATGAAAAAAGTAAAAAAATGAAGAAGTCAAGAATAGTTAAGAAAAAATACAGTATTAACCAGTTGCATTTTTTAGCTCACCTTATCAAATGTACTAAACATTTTATATTTAATTTTTTGGGTATATTGTATCTTTAATCTCAGAATGATACACAACAATTCTCTATCATTGAGCTCAGTTGGTGCTCGCCAATTAGCCTCGATCGGTTACTCGGGTTCTTCGTTAGTGAACAACAATAGGTACTTTATAAAATAGTTAATGTGCGCAAAAGTTAACTCAACATCGATCACTATTTCAAAAACGAGAAGCAAAGGTCCCAAATCAATTTCTACTTGATCCCTTCACATGTATTTTACTTTGCTATTCATGCAATTATGAGTACATGACCTGTTAAGCATTTAGGAAAAGAATTCCATCATCTTTTATCCACTTTTTCTCCTAAATAACTAACTGTATATTGTAGCAAGAGATAAGAGGGACAAAGAAAAAAGGCTGGATAGGAAGGGGATCTAGTCACGAATTTATTGTCATATTCTAAAGGACTACAACTTATGCCGAAAGGTTTTTATCCGTCTATCAGTTGATGAAGCACTTTATATTGATTTTGGGCTACGTATTAGCCAATGATTTAATGGGAGAAAACTGCAACTTGCAAGATATAAACTGAATGATTGCGTATGATAATCAGTTGATCATTGTTGGCCCAAAAAATTATAACTGTAACTCATCCACTGCCTTACAACAATTCCCATTTTTCCAAGTAACCAAGTTGTTTCATAGCTTCATTCACTAAATACGGCTATTAAAAGATACATACCAAAAAAAAAAAAAACTGTACACTTTAATTTGCTGAGTCCCAATCACTTGTCTTCATATTGAAAGTGATAATATCCTAATTGCAACCTATATATGTACGATGAACTTGTTTTCTAATTACAGACAAAGTAGAAAAAATTGACCTGCCTAACCAATAAGGTGAAGAAATTACTAAAAAGGAAAAAAAATTCAGAGCTGATATAAAAAAAGCTTCTGTACTCTGAAAAATCTAAATAATAGTACTAATCTGCTATGCCTTTTCTATCACTAAATTTTAAAAATAATTTAATATAGATAGACATCACCGAATGCTGACCCAATCATCATCAGCATCATCCCATTCAGATTGTTGTATGAGTTCATTCATTAATCCCCTAAGCCTCTCAGCCGGCGATGTGGATAATGACCCGCCGCTAAAATTGATCAATTCTTGAATCGCCGGTGAGGGTAGAGATGTAATTTGACATGTTGCTGTTGATTCAGCAGAGTCATCAGATGTCCAATCTGGGAAATCAAATGGGCATCTAGGAGATATTGAAGGGGTGTTACTGTAGCATGTTTCGTTATTTAATGGAACAGTTTCATCTCGATCAGCTACTACAAAGGGGTGATCTAGTAGCATCTCCGCCGTCCATCTTTTTCTTGGGTCCTTTACGAAGCATTTTTCTAGAAAATCTTTTGCTTTTTCTGATAATTTTTCAGGAACTTCAGGCAATTGATCACCCACTCCAATTGCCATTAACAATTTAGTTACATCTGAACAACTCCACACTGGATTACCTGTTGCCATTTCCGCCACCACGCATCCAAGTGCCCAGATATCAGATGGAGTGTCCTGTTCACCGGCGGTTACCATTTCTGGCGACATGTACAATGGAGTACCCCTCAGTTCACATCGCAAATTTCCATCTTTCATGGA
The DNA here is from genome assembly GCA_030864225.1 of Capsicum baccatum var. pendulum. NCBI lineage: Eukaryota > Viridiplantae > Streptophyta > Magnoliopsida > Solanales > Solanaceae > Capsicum > Capsicum baccatum. The sequence continues at coordinate 177,480,890 of CM061551.1, forward strand.
TTCAGCTCTCTTGGCCAATCCAAAATCAGCAATTTTAACTTGCCCATCTTCGCCAAGAAGTATGTTCTGTAGTTTAACGTCGCAGTGAACATAGCCGCTCTTGTGAATATAGTGTAGCCCTTTCAGTAAATCCTTTGTATATTTACTGATTTCAAATTCAGGCAATCTCAGATCCCTTGAATTCTTGATCTTATCCGACAAGGCACCCCCTGAAGCATACTCCAACAAGACATTGTACAATTTTTCGCCTTTTTCGTACGTATAGCTGTCACCAAAACAGCGAATGATCTGAGGGCAGCTGTCAAGCTCCTCCAAGATCAGTTTCTCGTTCATCAGTGTAGCTGAACAAGAAGCTGCAGATGACTTGACAACCATAGATGGAGAAAACAGAGTGCTCTGTTTTCTGGGTATAGCAAAATTGACTTTGCCGAAGCTACCATGGCCTACTGTTTCACCTCGAATCCAGTCCATGGAAGAAGATTTTTGGAGTTGAAATTTTGGTATTTTTTAGGCTTCTAGTTAAGGAAGGAAAGAAGAAAACAGAAGAACGCGCAATTAACCGCCAACTTTGCTTCACACAGGAGACTTCTATATATAGAGCGGGTGGAATTTATTTATTTTCCTTGCTTTTTTCTTTAATTAAATAAATTTCTATTGCGTTTTCTTTATACAATGAATTTAATAAACCATGTTCACATAACGAGTCAGTAGTGACGAATCCATACGTCACATCGTATATCGTCTCTTTTTTTTTTTTTTTAACAATTCCTTTTGTTTCAAAAAAAGTTGTTACGTATAGATTTTGCATAATTTTTAAGAAAAAAAATTAATTACAAGTGTGATTCGATTAATATATTCTTTAATAATTTTTTAATTTTTATACTTTTCGTCTCACTTTATGTGATATGTTTTGATCGAATGCGAAGTTTAAAAAAAAAATAAAAAAATTAGTGATGTTTATCAAATTATTTTTTCTTAAAAAATATATTATTAAAATTAAGTATTTTTGGGACGGATTAAAAAGAAAATGATGATGGGATTGAGAAAGTATCTATATACGTGTCTCTCGCATTGTTTTATTATTAGTTATTAGTTCAAGTTGAGGGAGAGCCAGAAAAAAAGAAGTCGCGGGAGAGACAATAACAATAGAATAAAAGGCATGTGATTGGGGTAAGATATTTCTTCTTTTTTATTTCTCCCTCAAATGAATTTGTTCCTAAATTCGCTAAAATAACGGACGTCACTTTTAGTGACTTGTTTCATTGAATTATTGGATTTGAATTTTGAGTTTTCCTAAAGTATTGGTATCAAGAAATTTAAAATTTTCATGATAGTGTGAACTGTTTATGGTGAGTTCAATCCAACTTCTCGAGTCTACATATTTGTATACAAGTATTTAAATGTATAGAAAAATTATTTTAAAATCACTAGTTATTCAAAATATATTTATAAAAATATCATGGTTGTAAGGGGAAAAAAAACGAAGCAAAAAGATCCTTTCTATTAACGTATCGATAGTTAAGAAAATCGGACCCCACGAGGATCGGATGGTGATGGTTATGATATTTCCCAAATGATCACTCTACCGTTAGTTATATAATATTTTATAAGAAAAAGGTCCAATATTAATGAAATTTACGATCACATTTTAAACATAGCTAGTTCTGTACAAAGAAAATAGAGTATAGATAAAGAACAAAAGGTCAGTTTTCATTTAGAGAATAAAATGGACGGTTTGTGTCACGGTTAAATTGTGAATTGAATTTGAATCGTACAAAAATGTTTGTACAAACATGATGGCTAATAGGCAACTCCAAAAGTCACAGCATTTTGTGTTCGTCGTATTTGTTCGCAATAATTAGCAACCACCACTAAAAATCTTTGGCACTCTTCATGGCTCAAATGGGGTCATTTTAATGCATGCAAACCGTGGAGTTGCACTATTCATGGCTTTTGTGGGCTCCTTTACCCCTTTTACTACGATTCACAAGTTTATTTCATCGCAAATTACAATGAATTTGGCAATTCATGCATCAACAATGATTATATATTTAATGTGATTCCACGAAATTGACTATTTATACATCCACAATAAATATATACTTGGTGTAATCCCATGAATTTCACTATTCATATACCATAACATTTTAAAAAATAGTTATTAGTTGTTTTGAATTATGTTGTTCAAATTGTATGTATATATGTATCATACTTAAAAATGATAATTTTTTCTGCATAAATTTTAAACGAGAATTTGCTCATGTCTAGATGAAAGACCCTCTTTGATTTTTAATACGATCAACCGATATGTCCATATTAGCGAGACTATTGTAAACACCTAATTTTTGACCTAAATCTAATATTTTTATACCATTTTAATGTTCAATTAATTTTTATCTTATTTTATTTTATTTTTAGTTTTAGGCATTTTAAATTTATCTTATTTCGAGGTTCGTTAAAAATTTTAAAAATTACAAAAATAGAGTCACATTTTTAAATAAGTTTTTATTCTATCGTTTATTTATTGAAAAAATAATATAAAAAAATAAAATAAAAAAAATCTAAATTATATTTGTTTTCTTCTTTCAATTTTAATAAAAAATGTGTGATATTAATTTTTCTTAGTCATATTCCTAAGACTAGCTAATGTTGTATTTTGTTAGTTTTAAATAGATTTTATTATTTTTATTTTATTTAAAATATTAATTAAAAAGAAAAATGAAAATGAAGAAACCTAAACTACCCAAACCACCCACCAATCCCACTCCTATCCCATTACCTCCCCCACAAACCCACATAGCACACGACATGCACACACACTACATATACTATATAATGCACACCATGCACACATGCACAAGAAACCAAAAACGAAAAGAGGAAAAAGACACGGAACAAAGCAAAGAAAAAAAAAAAAACAGCAAAGGCAAAGAGAAAAAAAAATACACGAAAAAAAAAACAACCAAAAATTCCTCACATCAAAAGACTTTGAGTTTTGGTCACGGTTTAAGTTCGAGGTTTCTTCTTGTTGTTGTTAGGAATTATTTTCGAAAGAGGTAATCCTTAATCTTCCTTATTACGTAGTTTAAACGATTGTATGAAACTTGATTCAATAGTATGAAGTTTCTTAAACTCACATGTGTTGAACCTATTTTAATTTGAGGTTTGTTTAGATTTTAAAATCATAAAATTAAAGTAAAAGGTTGATGTAAACAGTGTACTGTTTTGAAATCCTTCACCATTTTTTATGGTTATTCTGTGATATAACATTTGTGACTAAAACATGTAAAGAAAAGGTATGTCACATTCTTTGTGTTTAAAATTTGGAATTTTATTTTGATGGTTTTAAATTCTTTTCCTCCACATAAATATTAGTATCGATTTCATATACGTTATCTCTTTCATTTATATTGTGGAGTGGATAGTACTGAAAACTTTGTTAATTAGCCTTGTGAGGAGCGAGATAAGATGCAAACCAATTCAAGACTTAATGCAATAATAGAAGATGTCTTCGACGGTTTTAAGTAGATCGACCTTTCGCAGGTTAAGAAGAATGATTCTTCTATATTTTAGCCGCATAACCAGAAGTGTTAGATCTCTTTAAGAAGATAGATTCATTAAATTTGGTTAGTATCTAATTTGGGTAGTTTCTCACAAATTTTAATTATTGACTAATTTATGTTGGTTATATAATGTCGTATTAACGAAAATCTTAATCAAAGCCTAAGTTATAAATTTTGTATTCAAGTTCATACGCATGCACGGTCCTAGTATCAATTCCATAGTCAATTAAGTTTTTTTTTAAGAAAACGACCAAATAATGTTCTATTTTGCTCAGTATGCAATCTATTCTCTTTTCAATACTATATAATGCTTGCCACTATTATTTTATTAGTTTTTCACTTTACATGATGTTTGAATTACTAAGTCTTAATTAAGTTATATTTAATCATATATTAACCAAGTATAAACTCATCTTATTGCTAATTCATTCGGTTCGGAATAGAATAATTAGACCGAAAATACTTTGGATCTAAACAAAAAAAAACTAACTGGCTTATTGTCTTTATAATATCAGAATAAGTGAAATATGAATGAATTACGATTTTATTCAAGCCCCTTTATAATTGAAAAAAAAAAAAATCATTCGTGAGAAGTAAATAAGATAAGTCATATGTCGTGAAATAATAAGTTAGGTTCTTAACCTCTAAATAACTAAAAATCTAATATACAAGTGAAAATTAACGACGAAGTTGGAAAGCCCTGCTACCGATCATTCGTTATAATTAAATTAATTTACCATTTAAAGCCGATTGAATTGGGTTGGGCAGGTTTTAAACCCATTAGGTGCTTATTTAGATGGGGACGACTCATAAATGCCATAAAGGCGCGAGGAACGTGCCAAAATTTGTGGTGAGGCCGAAAAGTACTACTATCGGCAAACCACACGTCGATATAATAAATAATTTAAAATAAATTAAAAGCGGGAGGCAAACAACTGTTAGGTTAACAAATATTATAAATCAAAAAAAAAAAATTAATTTTAAGCCAGACATAAGTCATTAAAGCGACCGTGCTAGAACCACGGGACTCGAGGGGTGCCTAACACCTTCCCCTCGGTCAACAGAATTCCTTATCCGGATTCCTAGTTCGCAGACCAAAAATAAAATTGAAGAGTCACTTCCTTTTGAATAGGGATTCAATAAGGTGACTTGGGACACCCAAACTCAATTCCAAGTGGCGACTCTGTAAATAAAATAATCCCTTTTCAAAACGTCACTTTAATTGGAAAAACCCATTTTCTCTAAAACCAACTCCCTAGCGGGGTCGGATGCGGTGAAAAACCGGGGGTGTAACAACTATGTTATTAGTATTCACACTAAATCAATAGATATATAATATGAAAATTATTCAAGTTCTTTTCTTTTAGCTATAATTAATTAATATATATTATTACTTCTCTAAATCAATTAACTATAGAAAGTTGAATTGATTTAATGTAGCCATCCACATGACATTGGAGGGCATGAGGTTAATTAAAAACAAGATATTGAAATATAGCCAAATTTTATGAAAAGGCATAAGTAGAGGAGAATTTCAAGCAAGAAGCAAGAAAAGAAGAGGAAAATGGTATTTTTTGTCGATCGGTTGTTCTCGAGGGAAAGAAAAATAAAAATCCAACAATAGAAAGTAGATCAATTGATTTTGGTGGAGTTGGTTATTGAAATTAGGAATAAGTTATGTATGGAGTATGGTGGACATACACACGATATTCCAGCCATGTTTCATATGGAAAACATAATTGTACCACGCTTTCCACTATATATTAAGGTTCTTGTTTTATTCTTTACCTAATTATCAAGTTAGGAAGATATATCTAGATAATAGTAATCAAAACCACAAGAGATTAAGTTCATAATTCAATTGATATTTCGTCAAACTCAATTTTAAAAGTTAGACCATGAAGATTACCCAAAATCGTATGGGGTACCAATTGTCTATCCTTTTTTGATATGGGATTTGTATCACTTTACCACTTGTCTTGACCTTGTTAACTGAAACACGAGCAATATAATATGAACGTTCAACATAGATGAACAAAGAATTGGAATTCGTTGGCTCTGGTATATATCATGTAAAAAAAAGAGACCCTGGGCAAAACAGACGTCAAAAGCTAGCTTGTAGGACGAGAATTGGCCCAAATTCATATATGGAGATCAATTACACATCTTTTTTCCGAAGTGAGACTCTTTAACATAACCTCCATTAAGCTGTCCAAAATGAAACAATTAAGTAAAATTTTTTTTAAAAAAATTGCTAGCTTAAGTAAGTAGTTGAAAGGTTAAATAAAGAAAAGAGAAAACCGGTCAGAACATATCCGCCGCTTTGCGGCGCAGAGGCATCAACACCAGATTTTCGTAAAGTATTTACTTGCCGGTGATAGCGGTTACAAAAGGTGTTATAGGCACAGAATGCATGCTAAAGCCCACATTTTGATTGCTTGTAAATAAGGTGAGAATAATATACAGCTAGCTTCAACACATGAATAAGACCTCCTAGCTTCTACTTTACCCTTCATAATAATGCTTATTGCCCTTCGTTTTCGTGACACACACATAATGTCCATTCAGTTGGTTCTAGACATTTGATTGCATTATTGACTATGTTACCGAAAATATATAAATATCTTACTACAATATGTTAAAAGATGATTTAAACATACATATATATAAACATTTGATGATAAACTAAATTATTATAACATCTTTATTAACTTGAAATCGTATAAAACTGAAACATTATCAACCATCAGATTCCCACTGGTTCACAATATTCACCTGCCGAACAAACACAAATCTCGGCCCCACTATTCCTTCTTGTTAACCAAGAAATTTTAACTCTTTTTAAAGTTGGGTTCTTAAGTTTTAACTAAGTTAAAGGTAGTTACATTCCTTCGTTAAAAACAAAGAGACAAAAATTGAGGGAGGAAAATGTATAAAGGCTATTAAGATCAGAACTCACGACGTAAGTGCTAAATAACCTTGACATGCTCGTAACCTTTGAATCTTAAATTAATCTTTAGAACGCAACACAGTAGACACTGAACATTGTCGGTGTACATGCAAGTGAAACTATAGCTATTTACAGGAGTACCTAATAAAAATAGTTAAAAATATACTACTCACAATCTCACATCATTGGATTAAGTGCAGTAAACTGTAACTACACATGTTGGCATGTTCTTCGCCAAATAAATACTATTGTATGACGATTGACGCAACTGATAATTGATTTTTTCTTGCTATTCGTTATTTTATCAACTGCAAACCTCACATTTGCGGCTAAAACAAGCTTTGGACATTTTCCTTTACAATTTGTATTTCTGATGATTCTCATGATACATAAGTTGTCTTAATTTAAGTTTTGTTGTTGTGGTTTATAAATAACTTATTTTAGTTCAATATAATACTTAAAATGAATTAATTGTTCAATATTTAAGAATATTAAATTGTTTTCCCAGATGTACACTTTTTTTAATGACTTTACATTTTTTTAAGAGATACGGTTTGGAAGAATAAAAGGACAATATAAATGTGGGTTAGCGGGAGCGTCTTAATAAAATTAATGGTCTAAACTCATACTTTAATAAGAGTTCTTAGATATATACACATACATGTAAAATAATATTTTAATAATTTAGAGTTATCTTTTTTTTTTTAATTTTTTAATATTAGTTGTTGTGGCATAGTATTTTTAAAAGATTCCTAACCTTTGGCTTCACATAATAATATAATTATTAATTAAAGTAAGAAATTATTCTAGTGAATAAGATGTTTGTCATTTATTTTCAATACATTAACTTGGATGTTGTTGTTAAAACTTTATTATTAATATGAAGTTTGAGTTGTTTAATTCAAGGTTCTAAAATATTTCTAGTAAAAATTAGAGAGTGTTTTCTTTCTTTACTGCCTTTTTAAAATAATTTTTTCAAACGTATTTCACAATCTTTATTATTATTTTAAGTGAAATTGAAACCACCAAATTTACTATTAAAATTTTTGAGGTATCAAAATTTTAGAAGTTTGAAGCAAAGACTTTACTAGTGTTATCGTTAACTCATCCCTTAATATTAGACGCTAACAATTCACATATATCGGTCTGGAGAGAGTTAACAAACTTTAAAAAGTGTCTCCTTGCCGACCAATCTCATTTAACAAAGATTGGCCTCTCACGTGCCAACTTACCTTATTCAGTTATTTCTAGTCATGAAATCCTGACCAACATTTATATTTTTCTCTTTTTCACAACTTATTAGACTCAAACAGCAACAGCCCACAGAAACTGGACTTTTTCTTCTTTCCGTTTTCGGTTGCTTTCCACTCTTTCCAAGCAATTAGATAAGGTGAGAATCTCATCTTTGATCTTCCTTCGCCTTTCTCAAATTTGAATACTTCAATACAGTACTTATAATTTTTTTTTTTTTCCAAAAGATGATGTCCAGTTCGGATTACAAGAACACAAAAATTCTGGTGTTTGTTTGAAACTTTCAAATATTGAGTTTGCACAATTTTCTTTTGAAGATTTCCTAACTCAATATTTTTACAATTTTTCCCTTTCAAAAAGATGGAATCTCTAAAAACTAGTTCACGTTGTGAAAATTTAATAAATATCCTCTAGCTAACGCCTAGCTGGCCGATAAATTTTCTTTCTGATACGTGATTGAGAATGGGTAACCTTGAAAATGCAGGGAGTAGATATCTTTATTTGTATATATATAAAGACAACAAAAGGATCATTTTTGTTAACATACAAAATTAAAAATTGACCCCACAAGGCTGGGATGGTGATGGTTAGGAAATCTCCTAAATGGATCCTCTATCACTCATTATTTTATTTTTATTTCATTAAAATAAGCATGTCCCATGTCCCATATTCCATTCAATTATTACTCACAAACACATTTTAAACATCCCAATCAATAAAATGCAAAACAAGAATAAAAGAGGTCCCAAATCAGAACATACATTGGTGAAAAGTTGCTATCAAGGTTAAATTGTTCTTACATGCATTGCGGCTAATAATAGGTGAGTCCAAAAGTCACAGCATCTTTGACTCCAATTTGTTTCCCACAACAAATTAGCTACCCACTAATTACAATCTTTAGCATTCTTCCTCTTTATTAGTACTGCTACTATTTTATAGGACTAGTATTTTGTTACAGATCCATATTGATGCAAATTGCAAAATTAGTGGCGCTCTTCATGGTTCTAATATGCTCTTGCACACTTTAATATATATATATATAAAAAAAAAATCCATTTCAATGCACATTGCATTTGACTGATCCCAAAAGTTAAAAATAGAGGATAAGAGATTAAATTGCATTTGACTGATTCCATAAGTTAAAAAAAAGGGTAGAAAACTTTCCATGTTGAAATTTTGGGGTAGGTAGGGGCTTGAAAGGGGAGTGGTGAGCAGTATATGGAATTATTCATACCAAAACAGATTCTTCATTATTTGTAACATCTAAATTATGAGATACATCTTGCAGGAAGTATACATGTAGCTACCGACAGTTATATCTATTGGTTGCGTAATCATTAATTTTGTATTCAATTTGTTGCATAAAAAAATGATAATCTCTTGTTTAAGATGGATATGATATCCTAAATTTTTGTATTTTAGTGATTATTTTTTAGAAGAAAAGGATGTCATGGTTTCACACCTCCAAAATGTGCTAACAAATTCCTAAAACGTGTGATTTGAAAAGAAGAGTACGTTTCACGATCTTGATTTAAAATACATGCTGGAAATAGTTTAAATTATTGTAGAACTGTAATTGATAATTAATTGTACGTTGGTACAGGTACAGATTTTATATATCTTGTCGCACTTGAACTTTTCAAACTTACTCACCCCTTATCGTATAGTAGTAGACAATAGGTAAGTATGATTAGGAGTATCAAATGGGTAATTGATTGATTTTGGACGGGTTAAAATAGGCTGCATTAATAAATAAATAGAATATTAATTGATCAATCAGTAACTAACTTGAGTTGGAATGGGCTAAATTCGAAATAACCGAACCCAACCAACTCTCACTAAATTTTAATTTCTTTCTTTGTTTATTTTAATTTAATTTTTTACTGCCTAAATTGTTGTAGTGGCAGACAATAGTTTAGTCTCATTTTTTCTCCATAGAATCATAAGAGGAACCCCATTGCATAAGGTGAATTTGAAGTTGAAAAGATTAGTATCACCTCTATATATTCCATTTATAATTGGCATATATTGGGTAGATTCTAAATAAATAATTAATCTTTTTTCTATTTTCTAAAACAATACTTTCACCCTCTCGATCATGATAAGTCTCAAGATGTTACTAGTCATTTATTTGGTAGGCACTATTTGATAGGATATCGTAGAACTATATTTGAAATAAAATTTATATACTATATTGTATTTGAAATAAATTTATATCATCAACCAAAGATAACCCACCTGATTCAATCCGACTTTTAGATTATTTAATCTAGAATTATAATTTCATGACAATAATTTGCATACGATACGATCTCTTGAAGCTTGATAGAAGAACTTGGTTAAGACTCGCGATTCTAAGAAACTCTGTGAAAAAATTACACAGATTTTATTGAAATATACTATTGGTGTTCGAGCTCATGTTCTTGTGAACACCATGCTCCCATGCTGCAATTCAACGTTGTGTTCGGCACCAAAGATTTCGATTCTGACGTTTAATATTTTTCTGGTCCAGTTTGCACCATACTATGTAGAAAACAAAGGGATGAAAATGATTGTGGGGTGAAGGGGTCCACAGCACAAAGGCCATGATCAGTGCTCATGCAAGAGTGAGTGAAATACTAGTAGCTAGTAGCTAGCTGTGATTAAAGATCACATCATGGGATTTGTGCAGTGAGTTGTAGCAATCACATGTTGGCATGTTCTTCCCCAAATATTGCATGAAGGCAACATATAGTAATTAATTCATGCTCCTATTGGTTTTGGTGTTTTTTAATGTAAAGATTTGCGGCTAAAAGGCATGGGATTTCCCAACTTGCCTATGTAGCCTCGGGACCTTTCTATTTTGCAATTTGCAATTTGCAATTCTGAGGATTCTCATAAATGATCAACTTAAGAAAATGACGTTTTCAAGAATACCTAGTTGAATAAAATCTCATGTACCAAAGATTTGCCTTTCACGTGATGCTTACCTTCTGATCTAAACAAACTGTTGAAAAAAGAAATATTATCTTCCCATTATTAGGCCTCACAGAAACTACACTTTTTTTTTTTTTTTTTTTTTTTTTTATCTTTCATGTTTTGGTTTCTTCCACTCTTCCCAAGCATTACATAAAGTAGAGCGTATTGAAACAATTCATTCATTTGGCCATCAACTTTCAAGAAATTAAGCTATATAGTTCTTAAATCAGAATAAATATTGTCCAAGTTTGAACGCATGAAGTATTGGAATTAAGGGGTCCAACAAGTGGTGGAACTAAACATTTTCACTAAGTATTGAATAAAAAAAGTACACGAAAAAGTCTAGCTATTAAAGGGTTCCATTCCTAACTATTCTATTCTATTAGTCGCTTTTGTTAACCTGCAAATCACAAAACGCAGACCTTATTCCTTGACTACTTTAATACTACTCCCATGTTTCAAAAGAGGATTAAGAGTTCCAAGAACAAGGTCAATTTTTTATATCGAAAATAAACTTTATAATACGCCCTCCAGCTGCTTTTAATTGTCATTAATTTCCTAATTAAATTTATATTTTTATTTGTCAGTTTTTCCTATTTTACTCTTAGCATTAATTATTTTTTTTTGCAAATTAATTTCAAAACATATTGTAAACATTATTTAATAGGATATTATAATAAAATAGTTATGATATTAATTGTTTTATTAATGAGTGTGACAAGTCAAAATGTGAACAAAAGAAATACTATTAAAACTCAAAAGCTTTTAATATATCAAATTATAATTTGTAAAGCCTTAATTAACAGTGCAAAATTTGTTTTCGGATTTGTTTCATTGCCATGCTTTAGGCACAAAAAGACAGTACTAATTAAGAAACAACGTACAAAGAAGTGTGAACATCAGTGAGCTCCAATCACTCTTGTTTCATGAAGAATTTCATATCATAATTGCATTCTGTTTTATATACAACTAAACTGTCATTTATGTACAAAGGAGATATTGTAAAAATCTGACCTTGGCTAACGTTAAAGGAATATCAACCTTTTTTAAGTGGGAAAAAAAGAAAAGAAAGAAGAACAGAGCTGCAAGGGAAAAAAATCTGCACAACTCTGGAAGTGATAAATCATTTGACATCATCTAACACTGATCCAGTCATCAGCAACTGACCAGTCAGATTCTGGTCTGTTTTCATCTCCCACTAATAGTACTTGCAGCCTTTCAGTTGGCGACGTGGACCATGACCCGCCGTTAAAATGGATCAATTCTTGAAACGCCGGCGAGGGCAAAGATGTAATTGAAGATGTTACTGTTGATTCAGCAGAGTCACCAGATGCCCAATCTGGGAAATCAAATGGGCACCTTGGAGATGTTGAAGGGGCGGCACTGTTGTACCTTTCGTCATTCAATGTAACAGTGTCATCCATTTGATCAGCAACAAATTCATGTTTTAGTAGCATCTCTGCGCTCCATCTCTTTCTCGGATCCTTCACGAAGCATTTCTCTAGAAAGTCTTTTCCTTCTTCCGATAATTCTTCAGGAATTTCAGGCAACTGATCACCCACTCCAATTGTCATCAACAATTTAGCTATGTCTGAGTATCCCCAAACTGGAACTCCGGCTGCCATCTCAGCAACTACGCATCCAAGTGCCCAGATATCAGCAGGAGTGTCCTGTTCACCGGCGGTAACCATTTCCGGCGACATGTACAGTGGAGTACCCCTCAATTCACCTCGCGAATTGTCACCTTTAATAGAATTGGATCTCTTTGCCAATCCAAAATCAGCAATTTTGACTTGACCATTAGCACCAAGAAGAATGTTCTGTGGTTTAATGTCGCAGTGGACATAGCCACGCTTGTGGATATAGTGTAGCCCTTTCAATAACGACTTGGTGTATTTCCTGATTTCAATCTCCGGCAATTTACGTTCAATAGAATTCTTAACCTTTTCGGACAGAGCACCTCCAGGGGCATACTCCAATAAGACATTGTACAACTTTTCGCCATTTTCGTAGGTGTAGCTGTCACCAAGACAATTAATAATTTGTGGGCAACCGTTAATCTCATCCAAAATTAGCTTCTCGTTCATCAGCGTAGCTGAACGAGAAGCTGAAGAAGACTTGACCACCATTGATGATGAAAACAGAGTGCTCTGTTTTCTGGGTACTGCAAAACTCACTTTGCCAAAGCTTCCATGGCCTATTGCTTCACCTCTTACCCAATCCATGGCCGTTATTGTTATTATTTTCGTTGAAAATGGAAGTTTATTGAGCTAAAATTTTTGTAATTTATGCTCTCCTATTACAGAAGAAGGATAGAAGATACGTTATATATATATAGCGTGGGGGGAATTTATTTAGTTTACTTTTTTCTTTCAAATTGTATTTTTGATGTATTAATGTTCCCCACAAGTATTAAATGAATATATACGCGTATAGAGTTAACCGAGAGGGTGGCAATAATAACAATAACAATAAAATAAAAAAGGAACACGTGATAGGAGGAACATCTTTCTTCGTAATTTGGCCAAACAATTTTAGAATCCCGGTCCAATGAATCTTGGTCTATGTCAGCAAGTCAATATAAAGGGAGTTAAAAATCATGATATTTTAGGCTTAAATCTTATCTCTCTGTGTGTAGCCAAGATTCCAAGTTGTGTGTTGATAAAATGATATCTCAAGGAAATAATTTGGGTTACGGTAATCATGTGGATCAACATTGCAAGTAATGTAATATAACTTGGAAGTAGAACGATAGAGGATACATAGTTTTTTGTAATAAGAGTTAATCGAGAGGGAATTTATTGTTAAAAACTGTCAAAAAGAATGAAAGCAATCTTCCACAAATATTAATGGATTTTGTACAAATAGACGATTGGATTCACTGTTTTTTTTTTTTTTTCTAGCCGATAGACATAGTTATTCGGTTGAATGAGCAACTTTTTAGATTAATTCTTCAAAATTTAAAATTGACAAACTTGGTAAGTTATAAACTTTATGTATAACAGTAATATAATTTGTTTTTAATTTTTATGATGTACGAGTACACCATTGACTACTGAAATAAATAATGTAAATATTTTTGAAATTGTGTGTTGATCTTTATTTATTTAGGATAATTTACTCTAATTAGTGTGAGTAGTTATCCGTTATTATTGTCTTAATATTGCAAAAAAGAGGTTAAGAAACGTATTCGTTAAGATGTGTTAGATATTCTTATTAGTAATAAATTAGAAGAGAAGAAGCAAAGATCTTTTCTATTTGCATACAAAAATTGAAAATAATTAATCCCTCGAGAATGGGATGCTGATGGTTAGCAAATCTGCCACTAGTAACTTTGCTTTCTATGAAAAAATTGACATCTCACGCTCTATTCACGGTCAAATTTTGAACATCCCAATCAACAAAATGCAAACCAAAACGAAAGAGGTCTCGATCAGTTGATACAACATATATATATAGAAGAAGTTGGTATTAGCAATTGAATCTTCAAAGACAATGTACATAAATGAAGGCTGGCTAGTAGATGTGTCCAAAAGTCACAGAATGACCAGCCACCACTCGTGCTAGTGCCATCTTCTTAGTACTCTTTTTAATTACTAGCCACTACTAGTACAGTACTAATATTTACATGTCCATTTCAATTTTGCAACTTGCAGGCGTTGCACTATGACTCTAGTGGACTTTAGTATTCTTTTAATTACTGTTAATTCCACAATACCTTTTGCATTGCAAATTGCGTTTTGACTAATCGTAAACTAAAGATTAACTCCTAAAAAGGTAGTGGTCCTGACCAGGGGCGGAGCTACATATAAGGTGGAGGGTTTTGATGGAAAATTGTACTATATTTACATGGTTAAAATTATTTTTTATGTATATATAGTAGATGTCGAAACCCTTTCAGTTAGTTCGTATGTTCACTTGTGAGCCCTCTTGGTGTCAATTCTAGCTCCGTCACTGGTCCTGATCATTTATTTGACGGCGGAAGCTATATACTAGTTGCTAAGAAATTTCATCATACACCAAAATTTTAAACGTTGAAATAGGACTTAAAGTTCTTTGGATGGGTGGTGGTGGTGGGGTGGGGTGGGGGTTATGTAATTATGGATGGTTAAAGTATCTAGTCAACAACTTAATTAATCAACTCCCAGCTCTCCTTTCCCAACTGAAATTTCTATTTATATTTATATATTATTATATGAAGAATTAGGCTATGATGGTATTATAATAGTTTATATTAGTTGCTTAATCTTTTGACTTAGTTCAATTTTTACTAGTGGATGTCTGACATTGAGGTAACTGTTGAATTTAGCTATAAATATGCCGAAAAGATAATTAATAACTTTAGGTGGGGAAAAAGAAGAATAGGAAAGGAAGAAAATGCATCTGTACGAAACTGGTGAAATTGGGATATACTATTGGCAAACGGGAAGAGAGGACATTTAATTTGGTATAGTATGCTTTTGATTTATTTATTTACTTTCCTTCAAAAAATTGAATATGAACACACGATATCAGAGTGGTGGTTCATGTGAAAATTATTAGCACAACCACGCTCCCACATGGGAATCCAACCCAAACTAGCTATATATCTTGTTAAATCATACTATTAAGGATAAAATGCCAGCTGATTACGAGCATGTTAATACTAATGATATGACATGAAAGGAAATTTGTAATAAAAAATAAAAGATCAATTAATTGCTAGTATGTACTTCTTCAAATTATTTAATTAACTTGTTTGTACAATGATATATGAACTCAAAATGAAAATATGAGAAGGAATCTGCTTTGCGGCGCGCCGGTAAGAATAGCTGATTTTGCGCAAAGCCGGTGACTGCGGATTCGAAGGACGTAAAAGGCACAAAATGCAATGTCTTGAAACCAATTACAAGTGAATACTGCTTGATTCTCTTGCAGATGGACCAGATTTCCTTGCTTTCTGGTTTTACCCATTTAAATGATACTATTCGTTTTCTCCATATTGTTGAACACTATAGATCACGTCCATTTCTTTTGGATTAAGGAATTTGAATGCACTGAAAAATGTTTTTGGGTCCTTTTTTTTCAATCATCATTTTATTTTTAAAAACTTAAAAGTAACATGTACATGTGTTGGGTGTGAATAAAAGTCGATCACATCTGTAGCTGAAAATATTAAGAAGCTAGATACATATAAATTGTGGATCTCTTAATGGTACGAGGCATCGAGAAAAATCGTGGGGGCTTGGACTATAGGCAATATCACATTATATAAGAATATCTTTGGATTGACTGAGCTCAACAACTGATTTTAGAATCCATGTTCGGTGAGATGAGAACGAGGATGGCAAAGTGAGCTCAGTTTGCTTATTCTTATGAGCTTGAGATGCACACACGTGAAGAGGCTTGTTGTGGGCGTCAATTGTCATAAAATATCCAAACGACGTACATAACACATAGTAAATATCAATAACCCGTGGATTGTGCTCTAGGGTCGTGAAACTTAGTTCGAGTGAAAAATTATTGAGCGTCGGAACAAAAGTCCCACATTAATAGCTAGAGATTGGAAAGCTACAGATTTAGGATCTTTTGATATGAGCCTTTTGAGAGAAATCATACAAGTTTGGTCCAAAGTAGCCAATATCACGTCATGTAAAATATTTTTGTGCAACACCAACTTCTATGAATATGGTCGCTTCCTTGATTCAAAGCATATTCACACTTATAAAATTGAACTTAACATAGATGGTGGCTGTAACTAAACACTGTCGTCCCCCATTTTAAAGAATAAGGTTATTTTTAATATTTTTCTAATATGTTTCTATATAATTTTCGTTTGATTTAGTTTTATCAAACGCAATGAATATGTTCGTTTGATTTGTTTAAAGGGGGGACAGGGGCAGTGCTCAAATGAGCGAGTTTGAGAAAAAGATGAGAGCAATAAATTAGAATTAGTCAGTGCAGTGAACTGTAACAACAAACACAAGTTGGCATTTGTTGCTCCTCAAATTTTGCTAACATATAATATTTGATGCTGTCAATCAACTTTGCTATTGGCTTCTTAATGAAACGCATCGCTCGCAGTTTTCGTCTGGCAGTTTTGGTGATTTTCCAACCTGCGTCATCTAAGGGTCTTTACTCTTTACATTTGCAATTTGCATTTATGAGAAAAATAATATGGGATCCATGATAATATCTATATTTGGTAGAAATTATATACGTATGTCAGATGTTTTAAGAGAGTGATTCTGGTGAGGGACAGTTTAAATTTTGTAATGTAATCAGCTTTCCTTAACTTATTGTCTTTGATAGGTTACTAATCAAAGTTTATTAAGTACCTAATTTTCAAACTTATTGGAGTAGTGGAAGTTAAATCTAAATGTATTTGTTTATATTTTCTTAGTTTTATTTTAAAATTCAATACATGTTTAATTTTATTATATTTTTTTAGAAAGTGAGTGGCAAAGCTTGGTTCTCATGTGCTAGTTGCAAGGTGCAACTAACCTTATTTGGGGTATTCAAACCCTTGACAGAACAAAACTATTTCCAACTGTCATAAAGTAGACTCTACAAATGCATAACTTATAGTGCATTGGTGGAATTGTTTCAATCTTAACTAGAGTTTTATGTTTGACTCCTCAAATAAAATCTTGTTGCGCACGGTACCTTCAAAATTAGCCATGTAATGCGCATTTCAAATTAATCGTGGCTTCAATTTAGATATTATATTAGACAGCAAAATAAAAATGAAAAGAAAAAGAAAGGATAGTCTACACCATATATATGTCATACCAAAGCCGCCCACAGAAAATCGGTTGTTTTTAGTTTCTTCATCCATCCTTTCCAGATATACACCACACTTCAACACAATTACTACTATATATGAGGATTAGGCTCCGCCGATCCACTTCCAAAATCCAGATATTTGATGCATATCTTTTAAAAATATACACCTACTTGTAACAGTATTTGGAACAGGGGAGTGTTTTGTGCAATAGTTAAAGGAGCATGAAACTTCAATTCAATGTACATACAGCTGCTTTCCCTGTTCTGGTCCAATAATATCTTACCTCTTCTAACTTAAAATGCCTCCATTATCCATTCCTTTTCTATTCTGTTAAATCAAATACGATACCTTCTTCTTTGACTTTCTCAATTTGAATGCTTTCAATACTATATATTTTCTCCCTCACAA
The DNA here is from genome assembly GCA_030864225.1 of Capsicum baccatum var. pendulum. Classification (NCBI taxonomy): domain Eukaryota; kingdom Viridiplantae; phylum Streptophyta; class Magnoliopsida; order Solanales; family Solanaceae; genus Capsicum; species Capsicum baccatum. The sequence goes on from CM061551.1 coordinate 177,498,786, forward strand.
CTTGGGTTGTACATCTCTCTTTTTTTTCTTTTAAATAGCATTATCAGCAAAAATAACAACATACTCGGTGTAACTTTACGTAGGTTGGTGTATGCAACCTTTCTATTTGTGAGTTTACGTATTCGGTGTAACTTTACATATGTAGGCCGGTGTAAGTAATTTTTTTTGTTTGTGAGTTTGGATAAAGTTGAATGTAGGTAATCTTATCCTTATCTTATTAAGTTAAAGAGATTATTTTGTGATGAATTCTGCCATAAGTAAAGCAAAGATATCAAATAAAAATACTATCATTATATATCTAAAAATAATGTATTTTGAAATTTTTGTTTTATTAAATGAGTCGTAGCTACATAATATATTAGGCTAGTTGATTATAAGTTTCAAAAAGATTCACTAATAAAAAACTGCTTATTGCCTGTAGATTTTCATAGGGATAATATGGTAAAATCTCCAGGTAATTTGATTACCTGCGGATTTTCTTACCAATTAGAATCCAAAGGAAATATCTTCGTAGATAATTATTACCCGCGGATTTATAAAATTTCTAGGTAATTTAGCTGCGGAAATAAATCTGCAGGTATGTTATTTGCGGATTTATCTGCAGATTTTACCTATGGATTTTACCTACGAATTTTCATGAAAAAAATCATAAATTATTCCCCACGAATATTCTCAAGTAAATTCCTAGGTAATTTAGCTGCGAAAATAAATTCGTAAGTACGTTATTTGTGGATTTATTTGCGATTAAATATCAAAATTTTGCATGAATTATTTGGTAAAATTTCATAAAAAGAATTTTACCTACGGATTTTCAGGAAAAAATTTCAAAATTATTCCCCACGAAGATTCCCAAGTAAATCCCTAAGTAATTTAGCCGCGAAAATAAATCCGCAGGTACATTATTTGCGGATTTATTTGCGATTAATCATAATAATTTTGCATAAATTATTTGGTAATTTTTTTTGCAGATATTTATGAAGCTATTCCGCAAGAAAATTCATATGAAATACCCCAAATAAATCTGCAAGAACAAATTTTTTTAAAAAAAAATTCATAAATATTTAGCATATACATCCCCATAAAAATTTCCAAATAATAATTCACACGTAAATTACTAAAAATATTTCACAATTAATTAAAAATCTATTCAAAACTTTCAATAATTCTCAAAAACATCATTCAATACAAATCTAATGTAAACCCTCAGAGCTAACAAAAAATACATAATTCTAAACATCCACATCAATAATGTATGATTCTTAAATGGTCCAAAACAAAATATTTTAAACTTGAATCCTCAATAAAACTACCAACCATTAGGATCAGATCACTCTCATTCACGTTATCAGGATTATCAATTTCATTCACATCGTTAGAGTCACCATCACTTTCATCCTCATAAGCTTGGTTGTCTTCTTGAGATGGGCGTTAATCATTTGCAGATGATTTCTTATATACATGTTTCATCAAGAAGTCTAATTCCTTTCTCATCCTCCTTCCACAATTGATGCACTTTGAGCAACTAATATTTGTTGTTTCTTTCTTTCAAACTTATTCTGCATAAGAATATGTTAATTCAGGTCATAAAAAGTGCTAAAAATACATTATTAGCATAAATTATATGATATTATAGTATCAAATAAAATCATAACAATCAACAAATATAAATATGTATATATTAGCATTTTCAAGTAACTATACTTAACCATTTTCAAGTCACTACACTTGACCATTTTCAAGTAACTAATTAACATTTCAAATCACTACACTTAACCATTTTCAATTCACTAGTACATTTTTCAAATCACTGCACTTAACCATTTTCAAATAATTAATTCACATTTCAAGTAATATACTTAGCCATTTTCAAGTAAATATACTTAACCACTTTCAAGTAACTAATTCACATTTCAAGTAACTACACTTTAACAATTTTCAAGTCACTAGTACACCTTTCAAGTCGGTATACTTAACCATATTTTCAAGTAACTACCACTACTAGAAAAAACAAGAAACGCGATCATAAAAACCGACCACATGTGGTCGCTTTTCCTGTTTTCACTTCAAGTCACTAATTCACTTCATAAGTTACCAAACTAAACTAAATTCAAAATAAAAGTTCACATTTCAAATACCTACACTTGAAACATTTTCAAGTCACTATTCACTTCATAAGTTACCAAACTAAACTAAATTCAAAACAAAATTTCACATTTCAAGTACCTACACTTAAACATTTTCAAGTCACTAATTCACTTCACAAGTTACCAAACTAAACTAAATTCAAAATAAAAGTTCACATTTCAAGTACCTACACTTAAAACATTTTCAAGTTGCTAATTCACTTCTCAAGTGACTATGTACTTTACTAAATTCAAAACAAAGGATCACATTTCAAGTACCTACACTTCAGCATTTCAAGTAACTAATTCACTTCACAAGTGACCATGAACTTTACTAAATTCAAAACAAAAGTTCACATTTCAAGTATCTACACTTAAACATTTTCAAGTCACTAATTCACTTCTCAAGTGACCACACTTTACTAAATTCAAAACACAAATTCACATTTCAAGTACCTACACTTAAAACATTTTCAAGTCATTAATTCACTTCTCAAGTGACTATGTATTTTACTAAATTCAAAACACAAGTTCACATTTCAAGTAACTACATTACACAAATCGAAGTCACTAATTCACGTCTCAAGTGACTATGTACCTTACTAAATTCAAAACAAAACTTCACCTATCAAGTACCTACACTTCAAACATTTCAAGTCACTAATTCACTTCACAAGTTGCCAAACTAAACTTAATTCAAAACAAAAGTTTACCTTTCAAATACCTAAACATAAATCCCTGCCCCTGAGCAATTCCTAATTTTAAACACCCTGTGCTACCTAACAATCCATTCCAAGATTTAGAGAGTACATTCTACTTGGCTACTTGCTCTCTGTTTCCCCTAAGAATTCCCTCTCACAAACATGAAGAGACCCAAGAATCTCTGGCGAATCGATGAGAGTACAATTCAAGATTGGACACAACATGACCAGTGAAAAGTGAAATCAAACCTAAAGCAAACAACATTAACCCACAAACTTTGGTAATAAACTGTGAACTCATCATGTCATAATGTCAGTTAACACTAATCGCGTAATAAACTAATTCAAGTAAATATTTTCAAGTAGAGATCATATTCACAGAATAACAGACCATGAACACGGTATTCGGCCTAATACTACTAGTACCATTACCATGGGTTTAACAAAATTCAATTTAGTAATCACGAACACAGAAGCTAAACTACCTAATACTTATGATTAATCACAACTACTTTTACAGTGAGACTAGAATATATTTTATTGCTCGTACATCTCAAGATTGCAAATCCTTCTTCATGGTACATTAGACAAATCAAGATTACAAATCTTTCATAGATAACATTTCTAGAAAATATATACTTTGCCATACAAACTTAACATGATTAAATTAAAAACTAAAATTTTGAATCCAGCACCATATTAGACAATTACGTAAATATAGCTAGCTCAAATCACTATAGGGAATGACGTCTATCTTGGTTTATTTCGGGCATACCAGCAGATGGATGAGTGATGACCAAAGGGCTGCTTGTAGCTGAGCTGTTTGAATTCATTTTTTCAATCTCTTTCAGCTTCGTCTTCATTTTTAGCAACTCGAATTTCAGCTCCTGATTTTCTCATTTTAGACTAGAGACCTCGTCTGAAATAGGACGGATATCAGTGGAGAACTGATGATTTATTTTAGAAGGAACAAGAGTTTGAGATTCAGTTGCTACAAGCTGGCTCCCATCCATGACATCGCGAAGACGTTGCTGCTCGTAGTAAAGTACTTGCACAACTGTGGGCTCGAGCTGGTGGGGATGGCAGTTGGTCGCTGGTCTCCAACGGCCTTCGGCATTGGTGGCTTGCCGGTAGAGCAGCGGCAGGGAAGGGGAAGAGGCGGCAGCTTTGGTAGCCTTTGTTCTTTGAGAAAAAAATAGAGTAGAGAGAAGTTAGAGAGAGAATGAGGGTGCTGTGCGGCTGTTTTCTTTGTAAATGGAGGGATAGGGTTTCTGTTGGATTAAAAATGAAGGCAAAGAGAAATGTGATCTCAGCCATTAGATCAAATTTGATCGACGACTGAGATCTAGTTATTAGGAATATGATCAAAATTGGATGAAAAATTTAAATTGAGTCTAATTAGACACTATTTGGCTAGAATTGTAATAAACTGAATAAAATTAGGCTAAACTTATTATCAATTGACAAAATCAGGCTAAAATTTAAATCAATTAAATTAAGTCAGATTGCTATTTTAATAAATGTTATAAATATTATTATGATAATAATAACAATAATAATAATAATAATAAAAATGACTAAGAATCAAACAGATTGGGAAATTGAATTGAATTATGGCTGCTATTTTAATAAATGTACTACTGGCGTAATAAAAAAATGAGAAAAATAATAAGATGTCGATATCTATGTATTTGTAAATTGTGAATGTGCATATTTGTGAAAATAATTTGATAAATATTAACAAAATATTATATTTAAATTACATAAAATATAAAATTACTTAATAAAAATAAATTGTCTATTTAGAAATCATGACTACTACACGTCAGTATTTATTTGATATCAAAATAATACGTAAAATTAATATAGGTCAAAATTGGGCGTCAACACTACAGCAGTCAGAATATATATTTTTCAGAATTTGCGTATGTCACATAGAATATATTATATAAAAACCGATAATGAATTTGAAATAAATTGAGCATAAATATAATAATAATAATAATAATAATAATAATTTAATAATAAATCAAGGTGACATCTTTTGATTGCTTTCTCTATGAGATTTCGAGAAAATGAATACAACAACTAACCCGATTTAGACCCACAAATTGGGGCCTGTCGAGGGTACAATATACGCAGAACGTATCATTGAGGTAAATAGGTTGTTTTCAGTAAACCCTCGGTTCAATAAAAATAGTCTGAAGTTGTCCAATTTTAAGAAAAATATTAGTGAAAATTGATTTAATATTGACTATTGTTCAAATATGATGAACGGTTGAGATTACAATTGAGGAAATGAGTCAAATTGAGATTAGATATGGGGTTAAGAAATAGGATTGGGAATATAATCACTATATAAAATTAATTTTAAAATAAATAAATAAAATTATTATTTTTAATAATTGAGTAGACTACTATTTAATAAATGTTGGAAAATCGTAACAACAACAACAATAGCAACAACAACATCATCATCATCATCATCATCAACAACAACAACAACAACAATAATGATAGACAATTTGTAAATTATGGGCATGTATACTTGCGAAAATAATTTAATAAATATAGTAACTATAAATTAATATAAAAAAAAAGCGACGAATATTAAGATTCAATATAAATGAAATAATAACATAATAATAACGAGAAAAATAATAAGAACCGATATAAATTTGGTTTAAAATGAACCAAATTGAATTCAAAAATCGATTAAAATTGACATAAATTAGATATAAGGTTGGCTAGAATTTAAATAAAATTGAGAAGATAATTGAATCGAATAATAATAAATAAATAAATAAATATTGATCAACAGGTGAGATCTAAATATTAAGAATTCGGTTAAAAAAATTGAATGAAATTTGAAATTGAGTTCATTTGAACACATTTTGGGCCAGACTTGTAATAAATTGGATAAAATAGGCTAAAATTGTTATAAATTGACAAAATCAGGCTAGAAAATAAATAAAATGGAAAAAATTAAATTGACTAAGGTTGCGGATTAGTACAATATAAATAATAGTAAATTAAGTAAGATATTTATTCTCAGATTAGACTGGTATTTAAATATAATAATAATAAATAAAGATTGGTCAACAACTGAGATCTAAAGATTAGGAATCTGGTTAAAAAAAAATTGAGTGAAATTTGAAATTGAGTTCAATTGAACACAATTTGGGCTAAGATTGTAATAAATTGGATAAAATATGTTAAATTGTTATAAATTGGCAAAATCAGGCTAGAAAATAAATAGATTAGAAAAAATTAAATTGACTATGGTTGCGGATTAATACAATAACAATAATAACAGTAAAATAAATAGTATAATTATTCTCAGATTAGTTATGAATAAATTTTGTAAATAAAAATACGACACATAATATATTACTTTAAAATCAACGATAACAATAATTCAAAATAAACACCTATAAATTATGAATATAAAATTTAAAATTGTTGATAATACTTGTGTGATACCATCTATGTCAATAAACTAATTTTAATTTCTTGAGCATCTTTTGCTTGATAATATGTATCCACCGATTTAATGTCTAATTTCTTTTTATTTTGTGTTTTTTATTCTTCAAATTTATCCTTTTCCAATTTAAAATTCTCAACTCACAAAATTCCTTCATAAATCCTCAAGAAATAATTTCAGCTAAATTTGTAGCAACACAATCCCCCGATATATTTTCACCAAAATATTTCTAAGTAAATCCGTAGGATAAATCATCTGGAGATTTTTCTATGGATTTAAAAAAATATATATTTTTTCATATAGCTGCGGATTTACCTAGAGATAAAATACCCGCCGATATATTTTCCCAGGTAATGTCGCAAGTAATAATTTCGCAGGTAAATCTCCAAGAATCAATTCCCAGCAAAATTCCCTGCACAAAATCCCCAAATAATTTCTCAGACAATAAAATTCATTACATAAATTTCCACCAAAATATCTCTAAGTAAATCCGTAGGATAAATTACCTGAGATTTTTCTATGGATTTAAAAAATATATATATTTGTTTATATACCTACGGATTTACCTAGATATAAAATATCCGCCGATATATTTTCCTAGGTAATGTCACAAGTAATAATTTCGCCGGTAAATCCCAAGAATAAATTTTCAGCAAAATTAACAGCAAAAAATTTTCAAATAATTTTTCAGGTAACAAAATCCATTACATAAATTTCTACCAAAATATCTCTAGGTAAATCCGTAGGATAAATTACCTAGGGATTTTTCTATGGATTTAAAAAATATATATATTTGTTTATATAACAACGGATTTACCTAGAGATAAAATATCCGCCGATATAATTTCCCAGGTAATGTCGAAAGTAATAATTTCGCCGGTAAATCCCCAAGAAAAAATTTTCAGCATAAAATCCCCAAATAATTTCCCACGTAACAAAATTCATTACATAAATTTTCACCAAAATATCTCTAGGTAATTCGTAGGATAAATAACCTGGGATTTTTCTACGAATTTAAAAAATATTTATATTTGTCCATATACCTGCAGATTTACCTAGAGATAAAATACCCGCCGATATATTTTCCCAAGTAATGTCGCAAGTAAGAAATTTGCGCAATATGTCGCCAAATTTACCTGCGGAATGTGTTGCACATATATAGTTCGCAGATAATATATTTTAATATTGATGAATTTAATAATTTCGTAGGTAAATCCGCATGTATTTCCGGTGATGTTATTCCCTAGGTAAAATCCCCAGGTAATAAGCAATTTTCTAGTAGTGATTTTTCTTACTTAAATTACACAACCAAATTGGCCATTGACACAAACGCCACCTTTTGGGGATGATATTTTAAGTTTTGCTCCTTAAATTTGTGGTCTTTAATTTTTATCTTCAACATTTTAAGTAACAAATAAGTAACCGAAAATAGCTCTTGACACCAAAACAAAAACAACTTATTGCGGGCACAAGTTCATATTTTCATATTATGATATCCCACAAGTTATATATGTAGTTAAAGTCATAACAAGTTTGGCCCTTGACATCAAAATAACAAATAACTTTTTTCGTGGCATAAATTTGTATGTTCATATCATAATATTTCACGTGTTATGTCGTAAAACATTATATATTGAGAGGGTAATATCCAACAAGTTATGCCGTAAATGGCATAGTAAGTTATGTTGTATGTCGAGAGGGTATAATATTTTTCAAGAAAAAAATAAATATGAACATAGCATACATGCCCACACGTATACCCCGATTTTGAAATAGTACTACAAATTCTGAAAAATACGACATGATTTATATGCTGCATAAGTTAATTTCTATATACTTATGATGAACGACACAAAAATTCGGTGTACATATGCGGAACGAATTGGGTCAGGAGAGATAAAGTACTTTGACCAATAAAAATTCATTAAATCAGCAACAAGAGCAAAAACACCGTTATATTTGAGGATAAAAATTATAGACCACCCAAAATAGGGGCATTTTGTGCAAAAACATGCAATCAAACGGTGACATAGAATTATATGGTGTTTTAATCTAGTGAATTAATTATTTTATGGGTTATAGAATTTAGGTATTGTTATAAAACAATAAAGAACAAAGAAGAAGAGTAGAGAGAATAGAGAGAGTAATTCTTATTTCTTCTCTTAAAGGATAAATTACAATGAAGGAAAACTCCTTTAATTATAGGGGAAAACTAACTTGGGGTTTATAACTTTTCCATAAATAGACATACACAGTATATGGTAAAGTAGGTATTCACAATATATGGTAAAGTAGACATTCACTATATATGGTATATTTATAACACTCCCCCTTGAATGTCTAATTGATAGATAATGTGCCTCGTTAACAACTTACTAGAAAAAAACCAGTGAAAAAAAAAATCTAGTGAAGGAAAAAGAGTACACATCTCAAACAATACGCATATAGGCTGCCTCATTAAAAATCTTACAAGGAAAATCCAGTGGGACAAAACCTCGTAAGGAAAAAAGAGTACAAAGCGTATTAACTCCCTCTAACGAGGACATTCTTGAGCCTTTGCATCCCGATCTTGTACACCCTCTTCTTGAAAGTTGCAATTGAAGGAAACTTGATGAATAAATTAGACACATTGTCATTTGAACGAATCTGTTCCACGTTAATATCATCATTCTTTTGTAGCTCATGTGTATAGAAATGCTTTGATGAAGTGTGCTTCGTTCTATCTCCTTTGATGAATCCTCCATTAAGATGTGCTATGCATGTTGCAGTATCTCCGTATAAAATTGTAGGTAGGTTGTCATATTTTACACCATATTTTTCTCGAATGAGATGTATCATGGACCTCAACCATACACATTCTCGGCTTGCTTCATGAATAGCTATTATCTCAGCATGATTCGATGAAGTGGCTATGATAGACCGCTTTGTATATCTCCAAGATATTACAGTATTACCACATATGAACACATAGCCTATTTGAGACCGAGCTTTATATAGGTCAGATAAGTACCCAAAATCAGCATAACCAATAAGATCGGGACTACAAACTTGCTAACAAATTAACTAAAAAAAAGGTTATATCAGGCCTTGTAGTATTTGCAAGATACTTTAGTGCATCAATTGCACTAAGATATGGTACTTCATAACCAAGGAGTTCCTCATTCTTTTCTTGAGGTCGGAATGGATCCTTATTCAATTTTTTGCATGTTTCTCATTTAAGCAAATACTCTATTGCTTTCGAAAATTCTCCAAGAATTTCAATGATACTGAAATCATCAAATTATATCTTATAAGGATAATAAAAAGTTTCCTAGAAACTTTATATGCTTTAGAAATTTTGAATCCTTTAGGGATTTTCATATGGATGTTTGTCAAGTAACAATATCCTACTTGTCAAGTGTGATATCTTCAAGTGTGTGGACTGCAAATCAAATAAGTTCTATGCTTACCAAAATGCATCATTTCAGGTCACTTGAAAAATGTTTCTACGTCAGCATGCTTAAATTAACGTAGAATTCAGATTCTCATAATCTTTACAATATTGCGTCAATATTGTATCAAAGATATTATAGACGATTTCTTATTTTGTATCGGTTCACAGTGCGACATAACATTTTGAGATCTCATCACTTCATTGTTTTCAGGTACCTAAACCTATCACAAAGTTTTATGAAGTGTTATGTCGTAGGTTCTTCAAAAGCACATTGCCTTCTTATCATGATTATTTGCTCCTTATCCTTTTCAAGGATTATTTCATTTGGAAGCGATTGTTCTATCATGCTTCACGCATGCTTAGACTTTATCCTTTAATGAGAAAAAATAGGAGCACTTGCAGCTAAATATGAGATGCTTTCGACATTTGACTTGAATTATCTTTTGAATTAGGATCTTATGATAATTCCTAACATATTTCATAACTTCTTATAATCTCCCCCTTATGTTAGGAAAACTAACATACATCCTCCATCTTCTTTGAGAAATCCATCTTTGTGCATCATAGTATATTTATTAATCGTATACTGCACATCAAAACTATTAGATGAAATAGTTGGTCCCTGACCTTGAACCAATTGAGAGGGAAGAAATAATCATAATATATTGGTCTAATGCATACAAGTGCTATTGTATGCAATATATCATATTTCATACTAATACATGAAACTTTGTTCTCATTAGTAATGATTCGGCTATTTATGGAAGGCATTAAATATTAAACCATCATCATCAAGATGAATTATCTTGATTACACAATCTGAAAATTATGCTCAATTTATATTGAACAAATAACTTTATGAATGTCAAACGTAGGTTGACCATGAATATACATGTGATCATCTTATTGATGTATCTTTTCAACATAACACATGATAGGTGAACGGACTCATATTCACCTTTTATACTTTTCAGATTTAAGGATTCAATCCCAACATTAGTTGGTCCAACCAACTTATCATGAGAACAAGCAACATTAAAGTTCATGAAGAATTTTCTAATTCTTCAATATATGTTCAATACTCAGTATGCACATTTTTGGGATATTGCAATCGTTCATGTCAACTTATAAACTTTTAATCTAGTAAACTCCAAGTTTATCATGATATATGTTTTTGCTTTAGTAAATTTTAGATTTACTATTACATGAATAAATTTCAGATTTACTACTTCAGAGGTAGATTTCAAAATAACTCATCTCAGTTATTATGCCTCTTTCGGAGGTGAGTTGTCATACCATCACAATCAAGTACACGTTTATATTAATAAGCTTCACTAAATATTATCACATTCGCCCAAGGGAATGGATCTGTGCTTATAATAATCAAAATTATCATTCCCCGAGAATGGAATATAATCGTGTCTTAAGCCTATCAAATTATGATATCTTATATATCTTATAACCTCTTTCATCATATTGATACTTTAGGAGCAGATTGAGGCATACACATGATGTAGAGAATTTTTCTCTGGCATATCTTATAATCATAATCAGCGTGTGAAATATTATCTCTTTTGATGATTATTATCATATTGTCTCTCTACGCTTATATTTGTGCATTCAATCACTTGTCTTCTTTCAACAATGAAGCAAGTTGTCAACTTTCAGATTTATGCTACCATATTCACTTCATGGAATAGAGCACATTAATGGGATATGTTTCATGACTTTTTATCAAATACTCATTATTTTGCCTTAGCCATCATAATATTATCAATATGGTGCATTGAGATTCAAATGAACGTCTTACCCATATAAAGACATCTTGGGCATAAATTGATGGGACTTAGACCCAACATATTATCATTCTTTTTTATAATATTGTTATTGAGGAATAAATTTAAAACATAAATGGTTCCAAACCAATTATTTTTCCTCAAATCCAACAATAATTATATTATTAGTAACAAAAGACAAATAACATACAAAATTACTAACCTTGTCTTACTTTCAAACACTGGCATAATAAGGCAAAGTATAATAATTTCACAGTGAACTAATATAACAGAATTTTAATATCTAGAAAATCCTCTATTGATGCATTTTCGATATGATAGATTTAATTATTATAAAAATAAGAACCACTGTGTCAGCTGAGAACAAAACTTTAGTCACATGTGCACATACAGTAATCCAAGGTTGATATCTTCTAAGCATAATAGATTTGTACATTTGTCATTATAGACACGTAATTTTTTACCTTCCCAAATTTATTATATATATTTTTCTGTATTAAATATTTATATTTGATCCGATATTATTTTAATTCTTATTTCATTTTTAATAAGTTTTTAGTTGAAAATAAATAAATAAAGTTACATCTTTAAGATATTTTTATTTTTTTAATAAAAAAAAAATTCAATTTTTTTTCCTTTTAATTTTTATAAATAAGCTAGTAATTTTAATATTTTAACTATATTTTATTTTATGATAATTATTAAATTTTCTTGCATTTTCTATTAATCTAAAAACATAATTAATTCATATTTTAATACTATTTTATCTTTTTTTATTTATCTTATCTTTTTCTTAAAAAAAAATATAAAATCTTATCCTAATAAACTACTAACCTCCCTCAATCCTATCTTGAACTAACTGTTTCCCTCCCATTTTTAAGGAACTTCCTTAACCCCAGAAAAAAAAAACAACGTACAAAATATTCTATGTACATCATTCTGCACACATTATCAGACACTGAAACAAAAAAAAAAGTACGTACATAAAAAGCAAAAAATGGAAAAGAAAACAAAGAAAAGAAATAGTTTTTGAATCGAGTTTTGGGTTTCGTTTGAGTTTTCGGTGACGATTTCTTGCTTCATCACTCGATTTAATTCATCACAGGTTCTTATACAATCATGTATTATTTATGTTATAAATTTGTCATGAAAAAGTATGAATGAAAATGTTCCGAGTAATTTTTTTTTTTTTTAAATGTTGTGTGAATGTTCGTTTGCAATTCATTCATGTTTGCTCTGTTTGATTTTGTTGTCATCGAGGTGTCATGTTAATGGCTATTATGTTGTTTGTGTAAAAAAAAATATTTTTTTTTCTGATGTTTTACTGCTCTTAGCTTCTTCGTTTTTCTTTGTTAAATTAGTGTCATGTTACCTCTTTATTTTCTCATGTTTTGTGTATCCAATTAATTTGTTCTTTTTTTTTTCACTGTTATATTATCTGCATGTTGTCCTCTATATCACTTCTATTTGTATGTCTTCTAGTGTGACTCTATCTTTTATGTTTTCAATATCGATATTTATTTATATTACAAAATGTGTATTATCTATTTTCCTACAATGCATCAATGTAAATGTTATCATGCATAATTGGATGGGTGTCTTTAGTTACTGTTAAATCATTTCTTTGATCCTTATAAATTAAGCCTCTAAAAATATTCATTTAAGATTAAAAAGGCAACGAATAATCTTAAGATAATACAATTTTTTTTTCCGGTGCGTCTATATACTGTTTATTTAATTTATTTAAATTATTGAATATAAAATATTAATTGTTTTGTCGGCATGATAGGTTAGATTGTAATATGATTAAATCATTTTATTTAATAGATTATTTTATTGTACTAATTAAGGATAAGAAATTAGGTGAGATAAAAATGAAAAAAAAAAAAAAAAAAAACTGGGCTTCATTAGGATTCCAATGAATTAAGGAAAAATGTTTTCTGCAAAATTTTTTTTGTTAATTTGGAAATTGTTTAAAAAGATAAGTGGTATATTTTGGGGACCATAATAAAAATTTATTTAATGGGTAGCTTTATGTATTTTTTATATTTTTATTTTATTTCATTGTCATCAATAAAATTTAATAAATTTTTCTTTAATTAATTTAATTGATCGCTTTAAAAAATATTGCTTTAGTTTACTGTTAAGAAAATAGTGTTTCACATAGATTTAATTGTCTCGAGTTTATAAGAGATGAACAAATGTCTTTAGGCTTTAACGCTAGGTAAGCACGTTTAAATATATTTGTCTCGATAAATTTCAAGGATGTAATAATGCACCTTGACAAGTATTTTTCTTAATTAACTTTCACCGATTTATTTAATATAAGAAGTGTAGACAGATATCTTCGGTATAGTAAAAATGAGCGAATTTAGGGCCTACTAACATAATTTATTAAAATAATTTAAGTTAAGATAAGTCAATGAAAGCGACCGTGCTTGAACCACGGGACTCGAGGGGTGCCTCAAACCTTTTTCTCGGTCAACAGAATTTCTTACCCGATCCTCTATTTTCGCAGATCAAATAGGAGTCATTTCCTTTTGATTAGGGATTCAAAAAAGCTGACTTGGAACACCAAAACTCAATCCCAAGTGGCGACTCTATAATTAAAATAATTTTTATTCAATACTGTCACTTTAATTGGAAAAACTCGGACGAAAAAGGGGTGTGACAGTCATATAATACTAATTTACTGTGTTAAAAATATGGCAACCAGAGATTCTTCATTCATATGACACTTAAGATTTCAATACGAGAAACAATAAAATAGAGTTACTTTGTCATATTACCGATCATACCTCCGGTAAATCCTTTGCTTTTTTTTTTTTGTTTCCAATCTTAGTATGCTTTTAGAGGCTCGTGCTGATAACTTTGCTTTTTTTTTTCATTTCCAATCTTAGTATACTTTTAGAGGCTCGTATTGAAAACGTGTTATAAAATAATAAAGAACAAAAAAGAAGAGTAGAGAGAATAGAGAGAGTAATTCTTATTTTTTCTCTCGAGTGATGAATTACAATGAAGTAAAACCCCTTTATTTATTGTAACTTTTTCATAAATAGCCATACACAATCTATAATAAAATAGATATTCATATATATGAGACATTCACTATGGTATATTTATAACAGGTATGTGGAAATTGGGATATTGTATTCCTGGAATTTTTCGCCGAGTGTGTTTGCTCCAAAATTAAAACACGGGATATCCACATTAATTATTTTTAAATCTGGAATAAAAATAGACTAGGCCCCATTTTTTCTATTCTTTCAATGATAGCGAAAATAATGTTTCAAAGGAGAAAAACGTGGGGGAGAAAAGAAATGCAATAAAAATTTCTTCATGTAATAGAAAGGAACAAAACATCACTTGAATTTCAAGATCCATACTTCCTCCCTCTCGATTTATACGGAACTTTCTGCTTTTCGAGATTCTACATAAATTTTTATCAAACATTTATAAATTTACTTTTTATCATATTGGCATGAGGATGACTTATAAGTAATATTTTTCGTATAATTCTTGAAAAGGAGAAATATGTGCATAGAGACGGAGCCAGGATTTCAAGTATTAGGATTTAATATTCAAAGAAAACTAAGTCGAGGGGGGGTTCAACACCTACTATAACCACATAAAAAATAATTTTAATCATGTATAAATAGTATATTTTTCCGGTGAAGGGGTACAGACGAACGCCCTAAAGAGGGCTGGCTCCACCTCTGTATGCGCATCTAAAGGATCTTTCATACAATGCTCAATCCAGAAATTGGTTCTATATATACGGCCAACAACGAGAAAAATAAATGCAATAGCTTGATCTAATCTAATTTATCTTTAAAAGTTAATCAAAATTGACTTCCAGAAGCAAAAAATGCCACATTTAATCGAGACTGAGGAAGCAGCATCTAATCTCTCAGCTGTGCAAACGCACAGGAGATAATTTGATATGCATATGAAATATCAATTATAAAATAACCCTACTTAAGAGAAATAAAATATCTATAATCAACCATCAATATAATGTCCTAATAAAAATCAAGTGATGATCACGGCTGCTGTTGACCAGGCTAAATAGTACTACTACTTCAAATTGAAACCAATCTTTGACTTCATCTTCAGTTATCAAATATTACGTGCTCATATACTGAAGAGTTTTAAAATTGAAGTACTCTATTGACTATCAAAAAGAAAACCAATTGTCCAACCATTGGACAACCCCCCAACCCGAGTCTTAGAAAGTTGAAAAATTTAGCTGGTGAATTATAATAGTCAAATAGTAGTGTGCATGCACATACACTTGTATTTCATTCAATAATTGACTAAATTTCATTCCTCGTTCACACACCAACATGTGTTAAAATATGCACGTATGGGATTGGTGACGGGGGTAGTTGATTTGATAAGATTAAAGACCAAATATGATTACACGAGTAAACTGAATGGAAATTGCTTAGAAAGTGTTGGAACTTTGGTGTTCTTTTTCCCCTACCAACAAACAACAAACAAAAATGTGCACACGGCCTTGAACTTTCCAAGTAGCCAATGATGTGACCGCGTTCAAATTCAAATTAAAAACACATGCTACCAAATAACCAAAACCCGGTAATAGCCAAAAACGTCAGCAAGGGCGTAGCTACGTTGACCCTAGGCAGTCACTCCAACCTCGTTCGTCAAAAAAAAGAAAAAAACAACAATTATGGTGCATATAGAAAATAATATTATGGATATATGTTGAAACACATTATTAAAAATATGTGCTGAAGTTTCAAACATCGTTAGATAAATTTCAAATTTAAAAATACATCATTTTATTCTTTCGGAATAGACTAAAAAGTAAACTGTATAATTGACTGAAACATGTATGTTCATTGTTCAATTTATCTATTTCACGTGGTGCTGTTATTATTTAGAAAATAAGTTTCTGAAAACATGTTTTAATATTTTAATTAAGGAATTTTGTCTTGAATTGTCCAAAATATTTGAAAAATAATTGCGTAGACTGTGGTACGTCCAAACTACTTTTTGTTAATTGCGGATGGATATTTACTCCCGAACTACGTACGTCGACAATTGGCGTTCAACTTCAATGGATAAGCATACTCTTATGAATGGTTATCTTTAATCAACTCTCATGATAAACCCAAAAAGTTGGTCAATTGCCAAATCCATAAAGGTGAGAACAGCTAAACAGTGTAACAAATTAGGATTCATGCACATATATTTTGATTCCTCGTATTTGATTCAATATTTTGACTAAACTACATGCATCCCTCACACATCACATGTTATAAAATTGGAACACTTGTTGGAAGGGTCTGAATACGACAAAAACCAAACTGATTGGAAGTTGCATGG
The DNA here is from genome assembly GCA_030864225.1 of Capsicum baccatum var. pendulum. Taxonomy (NCBI): domain Eukaryota; kingdom Viridiplantae; phylum Streptophyta; class Magnoliopsida; order Solanales; family Solanaceae; genus Capsicum; species Capsicum baccatum. The sequence continues at coordinate 177,515,675 of CM061551.1, forward strand.
AAAGACAGCCACGGAAACTTCAAAAATGGGCACAGCCACTAACTTCCCAAATAGCAGACAATAAAGATACTGTAGCACCAAAAACGTGCGACAATATCAGTGGACACAAGAGCAAAATATTGCCATTGGACGCAGTATTAGGAATAGGAGAGTATTTTCTCCCATGGTTATTGGAGCTTGAAGGTACTTGGAGTCAGTAGAAAAGTTTCTGCCACGTGAATAGGGAAGTCATGAATTCATGTCGTAAAGATCTAACCGTTTCCTGGATCCTACGTATAACGATAGCTTTAATGCAGTGGCTGCCCTTTAGTTATAGGAGCTTGAACCTGCACTATCTCCTGCAGAAATTTTCACTATTTTTAAGGGCCAATTGAATGAAATTAGAATTTTGTGCGAAAAAAGGTAATCAACCAAGTAGCAATTTAACTCAACGAAGTAAAAACATTGATTTATTAAACACTAATATTCTTTTAACTGTACATTTGGGTAAGTCCCAATGACCCAATCCTTCGTCATCATAAAATTTATCTGTTCTCTATGTACAAAAAAAATTGAACAAATTGGCCTAGCCTAATCACAGACTTGGCTAGCAAAAATCTTACAGAGATCTAAATCTAAGACTTTTCTATTACTACAAGATTGACATCATCTAACGCTGACCCAGTCATCAGCAGTAGACCATTCAGAATCAGGTCTACATTCACCCACTAATCCCCGCATCCTCTCTGCTGGCGCTATAGACCATGAACCGTTGTTCAAGTTCATCAATTCTTGAAACGCCGGCGAGGGCAATGATGTAATTGAACATGTTACCGAGGATTCAGCAGAGTCATTAGATATCCAATCTGGGAAATCAAATGGGCACCTAGGAGATATCGTGGGTGTTCCACACTCGCATGTTACGTTATTCAATGTAACAGTGTCATCTTGATCAGCAACAAAGGGATGTTTCAGTAGCATCTCTGCGGTCCATCTCTTTCTCGGATCCTTCACGAAGCACTTCCCTAGAAAATCTTTTCCTTCTTCCGATAATTCTTCAGGAATTTCAGGCAATTGATCACCCACTCCAATTATCATCAACAATTTAGCTATATCTAAACACCTCCACACTGGATTACCAGTTGCCATTTCCGCCACCACGCATCCAAGTGCCCAGATATCAGCTGGGGTACCCTGTTCGCCTCCGGTTACCATTTCAGGCGACATGTACAGTGGAGTGCCCCTCAATTCACATCGCAATTTATTATCTTTATTGGATTCCGCTCTCTTCGCCAATCCAAAATCAGCAATTTTGACTTGCCCATTTTCGCCTAGAAGAATGTTCTGTGGTTTAATATCGCAGTGGACATAGCCACACTTGTGGATGTAGTGTAGCCCTTTCAATAACGCCTTGGTGTACTTCCTGACTTCAAATTCAGGCAACATACGATCACTGGAATTCTTTAACTTATCTGACAAAGAGCCACCTGAAGCATACTCCAATAAGACATTGTACAACTTTTCACCATTTTCAAAGGTGTAGCTGTCACCTATGCAGTTGATAATTTGTGGACAACCCTTAAGTTCTTCCAATATTAGCTTCTCGTTCATCAGAGTAGCTGAGCAGGAAGCGGAAGAAGACTTAACCACCATTGATGGAGAAAACAGAGTACTCTGGCTTCTGGGTATTGCAAAACTCACTTTGCCAAAGCTCCCATGACCTACTGTTTCACCTCGAACCCAATCCATTTTGTGTGATTTTGGTAATTTAAGGTTCCTTTTGTTAGAGAGGAGAAGAAGAAGAGAACAACCAAGTCGCAACGAACTTTGTTTTGCGCAGCTTGACTTCTATATAAAGAGTGGGGAGATTTTAATTTTCTTTTAATTTCCAGAATTCATATTTGATGGCTGTATTAAATGAATTAATAATGTTCACACCCACAAGTAGTGACAAAGACATGTGCGTATTTGAGTTTTGTAATAGTCAAGTTTGTGCAAAAGAAAAATATTAAATTCATATAAATTGAGCACGTGATTGTGCAAAAGGATATTTCTACATATTTTACGACCGTCCACTCAATCAAGCCGAGATATTTTACGTAAATAAATTACACAGTGTTAGTAATTACTAACATCTTTCAAAAACGTGATTGTTGTGGTGAATGGAACCTTTCGTGTATTTTATTTTTATACCATAATACATAAAAAAGCAACTTCTTTTGAGAAATCTTTCAAATGACTAGTCTACTTCTAGTTAATTGATTCAGCAGCAATCCTGCCCATATTATGAACGTTCATCATCACATTTTAAGCATCCCAATCAACAAAACGAAACACAACAAAACAGGTCTCAATCAAATGAATAAAATCGTTAACTTGTGAATTGAATGATCAATTCAATATATATTTTAGCACGGGCACATATTGCAGCTAGTAGGTGAGTCAAAAGTCACAGTATCTTTTATTCTTCCTACTTACTTTCTCAAAATAATTAGCCACCACTAGTTTGAACTCGCAATACATGTGTGTGATTTTTGGTGACAGTTTCACAATCAATTATTTACACGTACATCTCAAAACAAATTGTAAGCATTGCATTGTATTGATTTGAGTGAGTTCTCGGTACTCTTTTCACTATTTACTTCCAAAATACCCTGCAAGTTTCATTAGACTAACCCCACCCCACCCCCACCCCCACCCCCACGAATTCGCATCATTAAGAGAGATTAAGGTTGTTAGATTTAACCTTAAAGAAGATTAGCTCATACTAATCTTTAAACTTTTTTTGCATTATTAGGTTATTTAAAAGGTGGCAACATGTAATTGCAAATAAATAAGTGAAATTATTAACCTAGCTCTCGAGACAGATGGTCTTTTGAACTAACAATTTAAGTTACGTCGATTGTGTGATAAAATTTGACAATGCAAGCATGTATATAAGTATATACTACAAATAACTTCAAACGTTGAAGAAAAACGTATAAATTTTTTGGTTTGGGAATGGTTGGGCCTAGGAGATGGATGAAATGTCTAGTCAATATCCAACATATTGCCCTCCACCCACCACCCACCCCACAAGACACACACATTCCCAACCGACAGTTCATATCTTTTTGGTAGCATGAGGTTACCGACAGCTTTATTTTCATTGCATAACCATCTTCTAATCTCTGGTTTATGTTCGACAATGATTTATTTGATCCAAACATCGCTTTTAAATTGAAAAGAAAGAGAGAGAGATAAAAGTTTCATGGCTTTAACAACCTAAACGTTCTAAAATACACCTAAATAATTCTTTAGAAAAATATATGCAAGTTCAAAAGATATTATTTTTTGAAAAAGGTAAACATGGACGGAGTCACTAATCATCGCTAATTAACAATTAGTAACTACGTAAAACTGGTAGATGAGTGCTGAGTCAACTGACATAGGTTCAAGATTTTGTTCACACTTGAAGCTTATTCAATATAGATATAATTAATTATAATAGACATATGATGGATCACGTCGGTCAAAGGGTTCGTCACATGAGTTCAAAGTGAATGATATATAGTAGCACAACTTGTGTGTGAAAAATAGTACAAATACTCATTTTCAATATTATGTGAGTTAAATTCAAGGTTCACACGTACAAATAATTTAATATATGGTCTAAGACAATTGATGTTTTACAATTGCGGTTGTAAAATGATAATGTCTTAGATGAAATAGTTAATTTTCACTTTTTGACGGAGACTATGCTAGTTAATATAAGATCAAGGGTCAAGACATAAGAAAACCTCACAAATAAGAAAGAAGAAATAAAAAAGGGAGTTGTCTAGTCCAACTAAATTATGTGGTAACTAAGAATACGTTAAACGTTAAAAAATTAAGGACAATTTAATTAGGCAGGAAGAAGATGCATATTGTCTGATCAAACAAAAGAAACTAGGGACATGAGCAAAGAACCAACTCTGTGCCAAAATGCAGAAAGGATATACCAATTTTGTGGGGTTTGTTACTGAGATTGTGCAAAAGTTTTTGTATGGACACACGATATCTCAGCCATGTTTCATGACTTAGTACAACCAAACTCTCCACAGTCCACATGCGAACCCAAGGTTAGGAACGATCTATTTTGTTACTAATGTGTAAAAGTTATCAGATTCATCGAATACACAATTAAATATAATTAGTTTGTTAGTAATAAGTTAAATTCTACTGCTACTATAAAATAAATATACAAATGTTCTATATAATCAGGGTTGGAATAAGGGTACATAGATTCATTTGAATCGCTTTCATCAGAAAATTACATTATATAATAATAATAATAATAATATTAGATGTTTTTTTTTTTTTTTTTAAGATTTTGTATATATTCATTTTCTTATATTTAAGTTTTCTTAGCTAAAATCTTGACTCCGTAGTTGTATGGCTGTATATAACTTAAATAAAAGAAAAAGATGTAAGAAAGAAATATGAGCTTTGCGGTGCACCGGCAAAAACACCTGATTTTGCGTAAAGCTTCTCGTCCTGCCGCCCGTCATTGTCTGTTGTAAATGGTGTTGAAGGCATAAGAAAATAAAATAGTAGCATCATTTGGATGCCTTGCCAATATTAAGGAAACCAGTTATATACTCTGTTGGGGGATAAAACCAGATTTGTTAGCCTTTTGGTTTGCCCATCGAATTGATATTTGACTGCTACTTACATATTCGTTTATTTTTAGACGACCAGAGGTACAGGTTCATTTTGATTTGTTTAAGAAATTGGATTTTTTTTTTTTATAGTCTTTGGGGTATTTTTTTTTTCTTTGAATTTAATATTAATACTAACTAGGTAAAAGATTGTCACAAAAACAATTAAGATAAAAAAAAGAAGAGAGATAGGGAGGAGATAATCATAGTATCATAAATTACAAAGGAAATAAGTATTACTAAGCCAAACTTGGGGGGGGGGGGGGGGGGGGGGGGGGGGAGGCTACAATCAGAGCTTGTAGAAAAACTTTTAATAACTTAAGGGACTTTGTTAATACAAAACAAATATAAGTGATTTTTGTAAATAATTAGCTATAGTTGAGTGTGACCGTATAAGTAATTCACTCAAAATTCCAGCTTTTTGATGCAAATCTTCAAATAAAACTAGTACTATTTGGTAACATGGGAGTGTTTTATTTCATAGTTAAAGGAAGATGAACTTACTTTATCACCTACAGCTTCTTTCACTATTATGGGCCAAACCAAAAACTACATATTCCTATTTCAAGCATCCATTATACATTATTAATTTGCTACTCAACCGATATGATGAAAAATTACGACATGGGTGATGTGACGTCAATTTTAATCTTAAATCGATCAGCAGAGAAATATTAAGAATTAAAGGCTAATTAAAACGTTGCGTACATAGTCAAAATTAATCTAATGGCAAAAAACGTGAGAGAAACACATTGGCCGTTAAACCTTTGAATTTTGAGGATGCTTCGTGCATCCAAATTTGAGTGAAAGAAGTAGAGTTCATGCATGTATCTACTACTATTGTGTTTGATTGAATAATGACTAAATATCTTTCTTCCTTAGCTCACATATCACATGTTAAATGTACAACACCTTTTGGGGTGGGTGTGGGGGAGGAAACATATATTATGATATTAAAAAATCACAAGTGAACTGTGATGGAGTTGGACACATGCATGCATTTAAAATTATTTAGGACAATTTTTAAACTATACTCCATTTTGGAAAGCCTTATTATATACCCTAAAAAGGGGGCTTTATCGTACCGTTAAAGGAGACATTTAGAATTTAAATTTGGCAAGCTCAACTCTTATGTATTTTCTACCTGCTGAAGCTATTAACACGTTACCAATTATTGGATCAAAACTTAATATTTATCTGAATTTTTTGATATTTTTATATACTATGAAACCTATATTGCATTCAATTGAACCCGTTAAATTTATATTGCTTCCGTCCTGCTATGAAAGTTGCTCATATATTTCCTACGTGCCAAAATGTTTCTAAGTAGGAGATGCGTTTTTAGAAATATGGTTTGTGGAACCCAAAAAAAAGAAGATGCGTTCACCATCATCCTCAATTTTTTTTAAGACAGAAAACATTTTAGTTCTTCAATCGAGAATCTCTCCAAACTAAACAATCATCACATAACAAAATTGAGTAACTTTCATTCGAACTTTATGTTTGTAATATAAATCTACCTAATATGTCTCAATTAGGGGTGTCAAACGGGTCGGGCGACCCAGCCCGACTAGCTAAACCGGCCCGGTTTGACCCGGCCCGGTAAGTCCTAGGGCTTTAGGGTTCCGAGTCCCGGGGCAATTTTTTTTTAAATGGGCCCGGTTAACCCGGCCCGTACCAAGCCCGATCCAGGTCCGCCGGTTAACCGGCCCGGCAAAAAAAAAAAAAACTTTAAAAAATATTTTTTAATCCCCAAAATAAGTCTATAAATACCCTACAACTTCAAATCATTTTTCACACAATTTTTCACTCTCTCAAATCTCAATTCTCAATTCTCAATTCTCAAATATTCAATATATTTAATTTCTTAAAGTGTTCACTTTAATTTTTTAATTTTTCGTTTACAAAGTACGAGCGGAAGTTTCTAAAGTCTCCCTCTTCGGATACTTCCAAAATTTAGTATTTTCGTTCCATCTCTTACGTTTAATTTTTATTTATTGTATTAATTGTTTAATATTTAATTTTATTATATTTGTGTATTTTGAATATTTTTAGTTTAATTTAATTTATATTATGGATAAATTAAAAAACCTCGCTGCTAAAGGTGTTAAAATTTTTTGTCCCGAAAGCGGTAGTGGTAGTAAAAAATGAATTACTAGCGGTAGAGGTAGTTCAAGTAATAGATATACCCGTGTGACTTCGCCTCCGGTACCGCTTGATACACCTTTTGAGGAAGAAATAGGTGTAGGTGCTCACGATATAGATTATGTAGAAGCTCAGAAAAATTATGGTATAGAAGAAGAAAATGAAGTAGATGCAGTTAATTTAGACGAAGATGATGAAAATATTGCTGAAACACCCGCAGTAGGAGATGCCAACGTTAGATCTGAATCAGTTAATCTCCCTTCCCGTCCTCCCAGTGCCCCAAAACCTCGTAAAAGAACTAGTATTGCATGGAAATTTTTTGAACGTATATCAGATATTGAGGTGCAGCGCAATATTTGTCAACAGATATATAAGCATAGAAGTGGGGGTAAGCAAGGGGGTACGAGTACATTAATGAGACATATAGTTGAAGATCACAAAAGAGAGTTAAATATTGCAAAAGGTGGTGAGGATGTTGGTGGGTCAACGCAAACTAGAATGGACCCAACAACCGGTCAAGTAGTGAAAAAGTATAATAAATTGAGGGACAGGGAAGAAATAGCTAAAATGGTAGCTGTGGGTTGTTTGCCTTTTAGTTTTCCTTCTTCTGATGCTTTTATTCGTTATATACAAGCAATTTATAATCCTATGTTTAATGGTATTCCTAGAACTACTTGTCGGCCTGATATTTTTAGACTCCATTCACAATATTGTTTTTATTTATCAACATTCTTAAAAAATATTCAATGTAGATTGTCCCTAACTTCTGATTTTGGTCGTACTGTAAATAAAAATGATTATTTAACCGTTACTTGTCATTGGATGGATAGTAATTTCATGATCCAAAAACGTATTCTTGCTTTTTTATATGATGAAGATCGTAAACATACTGGACAATTTATTGTTGATTCTATTGTTAAAATTGTCGGATATTATGGTATAGAAAATAAAATTTTATGTATTGATTTTGATAATGCTTCTAACAACAAGACTGCTTTAACAAAAATAAAATCTACGCTATCTCCGCCCTTCCCTGAAATTTTTCATATTAAGCGTGCATGTCATATATATAATTTAATTGTAAAAGATGGTCTTGGCTTTTTTGAGCTTTATATTGAAAAAATTCGTCTTGCCGTTGGTTTTATTCAAGGAAATAATCGTAGATCGAGAATTAAAGAATTTAAAGTTAAATGTCAAGAAAATGGACTTACACCGATTTTGATGCCTGAGGAAGTTGATACTAGATGGAATTCTACGTATGAATTTTTAAAAACTTGTTATCAATATAGAATTCCTATTACACTAGCTTTTAACCAACATTGTGGTTCATTTGCTGATTCTGCTGATTGCATGCTACATAATTCTGATTGGGTTGTAATTAATGATCTTGTTAAGTTTTTAGAAAAATTTTATGTAGCTACGATTGAATTTTTCGGTGCTTACTATCCTACTGTTTGTAATATTTTGGCATATATAGCCGATATTTCTGGTTTGCTCCAACAATATAAAAATAAAGAAGGTTATAAAGAAGCTGTTGGCGCTATGTTTACGAAATTTAAAAAATATTTTTTCCAGATTCCCCCTATTTACTTGGTTGGTGCTATGCTAAATCCGTGCATGAAATATAATCATATGTGTCACTTTAGTACTCTTATTTATGCTAACTTAGAAATAAATACTAATCATGCTTCTGAACAAGTACAACCTGATTTGTGGACGGCTACGGCTGATGCAAAGGATTATATAGAAAAATTATATAATCACTATGCCGATTTATTTGATTCAGTCGTACCTACAAATATCAGTCCAACTGTCGCTCCTCATCCTCCCGAGGAGCCATCATCTTCTAAAAGGCCGGCACATAGTGGTTTTCCTGATTCGTTTTTTGATTTAACTTGTTGGAACAGTGTGGATGAGAGAGCTTACACATCAACTTATCGGGAAGAGCTAAAATATTATCTGCGAACGGCACCAGAGGATCGCAGACGACGGATCAACACGCTGGATTGGTGGAGGAATAATGAATCACAATATCCTGTACTTTTAAGATTAGCCAGAGATATCTTGAATGTTCCAATGTCAACCGTTGCATCAGAGAGCGCCTTCAATCAGGGACGACAGCAGCTTGGAGACAACCGACACTCATTGGGAAGCAACGCAATGAATGTTTTAGTTTGCCTCAGAGATTGGATTAGAGCAAAAAGGAGAAACCAAGGAATGGAACCGGAGCCGAGCGACGACCTCAAACTTGAAGAAATTATGACTTCACGGGAGAACTCAGCAGAATCAAGTCCAATGCATGGTTTTGCCGCCGTTGACTTCGACTATCCTATGCAAGTTCCCATTAATATTAACATGAATGAGTTGGAAAAAATGATGCATAATTTATAGATTTTTCATTCATGTAAATTATAAATTTTGGATCATTTTGCAATCAATAAAATTCCACAAATTCATTCACTCCTTAGTCGTTGTTTTTTATTTATTTTTATTTAACGATTTAAAATTTTAAATTGAATTTCTAGTTTTATACTTTAAATTAAAAACTTACTTCTAATATATTATTAATTTACTACCAAATATTATTAATTTATTATATTAAGTAGCATATGTTTTGTATATTTGTGCATATATATCTTCTATAAAAGTGTATATTTAACGTATACATGTGTATATGTTTTATAAATTAGTATATAAGTATATCTATACATATTGTAATGTATATATAATGTAGTATATTTTATAAGTAGTAGTATATATACATTGAATGGTGTGTATACACGTGTATATATCTTCTATAGAAGTGTATATTTAATGTATACATGTGTATATGTTTTATAAATTAGTATATAAGTATATCTATACACATTGTAATGTATATATAATGTAGTATATTGTATTTAAAGTATTACATATACATAGAATAGAGTATATATATGTGAATGGATCTTCTATAGACGTGTATGTTTAACGTATACATGTATATATATTTTATTTAAAGTAATACATATATATTGAATTGTGCATATATATGTGTATATATCTTCTAAAGTAGTATATATTTAACGTATACATGTGTATATGCTTTATAAATTAGTGTATATATATTGTAGTGTATATATATATATTATACTATTATAGCATATGTTTTATTTAAAGTAGTACGTATAGTCATATATAATTATATATTGAATGGTACGTATATATGTGTAATTGTTTATACTTTATATATTTTTTAAAAAATATATATTGTATATTGGAGTGTATATAGTGTATATTGAATTTTTTATTTATTTTTTAACCGAGTTTGACCGATTTTTAACCGGGTTTGACCGGATTTTGGTGGGTTTGATCGGATTGGGTTAAGTGGGCCGGTTTCGGGTGGGTTTTAATTTTTTTACTGTTCGGCCAGCCCGACCCGTTAGACACTTTTAGTCTCAATAAATAAAAAGAGTTATAATTCAAAAGGCATAATATAATTAAAATTATGAATTCGCTTATGCACGTATTGCTTACCCAAATATAAAAGAATTAATGTGCTAAAATTTTCGTTATCTGCAGATCTAAAAAGTGATCGGAAATTTATCATGCTTTTAGGCTTTAGCATCATAGCATGTGCATGATATCCATCAAAAGAGCAATCATTAGTGATTTGATTTGATGTTTTATTACTATATATTTTGAGTGTGAAGAAAATATTTCCTACAATGTACATACACGAAGAAGGGTCAATTCGCCGAATGTAAAAAATGTGCTTAGCCGTCCCCATGTTGAAGGCAGATGGACTAGGAGCTATATTTGACTGTGCTTTCCTTAAGAAAATCAAACCCTTCATAAAGATTTTTAAATGATTACTTTTAAGAAAAGTTGATTTTATCTGGATCGTGTGCTAGATTAGATTCACTGTAAGCCCCCCGGTCAATAAGGTACGAATATAATAGTAGTAAAAGATTAGTATGAGGGCACTTTCATCCCAATTGTTCATTGCACTGACTAGCTAATAGCCCTTTTCAATATGATAAGCATTTATTGTAGTTTAAAAGACGAAATCTGGAAGGGTCAACGTCAACTAAAAAGGCATTTATGCATGTATACCTCTTTAGCAATTTCAACAGCCATTTCTTCACTTAAAGATTTAGAGAGCGATACCGTGAGCAATTTGACAATTTTATCTCTATCTTTTGTACCTATCTTTTTTTTTATTATTATTAACTTTCTGATTGTCAAATAGACCAATGGAATTTTGATGAGTGCATTCTCAAAACCTCCAGATAGTTTGTGGTCGTCATTGCTGAACATATATTAAAAAAATTCTTTTAGAAAATAAACAACTAGATTTCAAAGTAAAATAGTTTGACATCTAAAGAGGTTGACTAAGGCAAGGGCCAAGGTCGTTTGGTTGGGAAATTGTTATCGCGAGGTAATTAATATCGGAATTAGTTATCCCGAGATAATTTATCTCACTATGTATATAAGATAAGTTATTTCATCACTATGGTGTAAATGGTGGGATAAGTTATCCATCATTGACTAATCCCTCCAATCAAATATGGAATAAATTAATCTTTATATTTTATCCCAAGATTACTTATCTCTTGGATACTTATACCCAATGACGGACTCAAGATTTTAAGGTTATGAGTGCCTAGTGGTAGATGGACCAACATTAAGTGCCTCTCTTCTGCCACGGACGTGTGTTCGAACCCCATTGCAGCATATCTATTTTTACTGACTTCAAATCCTGGCTCCACCTCTGGCTTTAATTTTTCTTTTAAATATAATTTGCTAATGATGACATAATATAAATATATAACTATTTAAATGCAACATTAAAATTTGGTGTTTAAATTTTGGAAGAGTAAGACTTTTGTTGGAGAAGGCCAAAAAAATTTCAATTTTTTTTTTTGAGTAATTAAAAAAAATACTAAAAGTACTTTTAGTTTAATAAATTAAGAAGTAAAAAAAAATCTAATACAAAAAAAAAATTAAGAAGTAAGACGTGTGTTCGAACCCCATTGCAGCATATCTATTTTTTTGATTTTTTTTATATTTTTGTAAATCCAGAACACACTGACTTCAAATTCTGGCTCCGCCTCTGGCTTTAATTTTTTTAAAAAAATATAATTTGCTAATGATGACATAATATAAATATATAACTATTTAAATGCAACATTAAAATTTGGTGTTTAAATTTTGGAAGAGTAAGAATTTTGTTGGAGAAGGCAAAAAAAATTTGCAGATTTTTTTGTTTGAGTAATTAAAAAAATACTAAAGTACTTTTAGTTTAATAAATTATGAAGTAAAAAAAAAAAAAAAAAACTAATACAAAAAAAGTCAAACATGCTTGTGTACTAGTGTACAAGAGTACTTGGGTCTTGTGGGTGTTGTGTGGGAATCAATCTCAAGCGCCTAGACATGAAAGATCCACCTAAAGCCAGAGCACCCAAACATGTTTTAGTTCTTTGGGTGCTTTTTTATTTTTTATACTATTTGTTCAGTATTTGTTATATAATAATACCTTTTCTATGTCAAATTTAGTGGGTATCAGAGCAACCCAAAATAACTTGCTTATACCTCACACCAAAAGAAAGTATGCACTACTGTGCATACTCGCTGGAACTCTACTAAGTTTTCTTCAACTGATGTTTTTATCTTCCAAGCATCCGTCTTGACTCAAGGCCACTACTCTTTTCACACAAGCCATCACTGGGAGTTGAGGCCCCATTCATGAATGGGCCGGGTCTGATACCAATCTTATAGACCAAACATGAGAGCCGAACCCAAAAGGGGGTCAATATTGACCAGGTTACACATTACCAACAAAGGTTTGATTGGGCTCTAACTTTTAGTTGTTTTTATTCTTGGTCCAGATTGATAACTTGAGCTTAGATTTGAAAAGGAGAAAGGCTGTACCCAATCCATTTCAGCTATTCATGGGCCAGCCCTCCACCCGTCGTTTGCTTCGCTATTTTCTTTCACTTCCACTTATATTATTCCTCTTGCTGTGTTATTGCAGCAGTCTTCAAGTTATGGTTAACATAAACTTCACATAGAAATACCTAACTTTTGCAGCAATTTACATAAATCTACAAGAACCAGGTGAGGCTATTGGAAAAATTATTACTCCAGAGAGATAGGATAAAGCTCATTTTCTTCAACTATATGCAATGTGCAAAGCTGATCTATTTAAAGGCATAAATTAGTTAATATCAAAGGCATTCATGAATATATACATAGATCCGTTGGAAGTAGTAGGATCACTAAAATTATGTAGACGAATCCTGGGAGAGAAATGTTAATATTGGTTACAAGTTTTTTTTTTGGTTAAAAAGATTCATTCATTAGAATTTTAGTGAGGATAGAGAGTTGTGCTCCGTAATGGTGTGGGAGCCAAAAACAAATTGTATTTGATGCATTGCTAATTTTGCGATGGACCGAGTGTCCATCAATGTCTGCTTGTACAAGGGAAGTTACAAAATGGTGCTTTTAGCTCCTTCCTTCGCCAAAATGTCCACTACTGAGTTCTACTCCCTAAAGATTTGTGTTGGTGTTGCCGCCTGCATGTCCTTTATCAGTGATCTGCACTCAACAATTATGTTATGATAGGTGGGGTGATCATTGGCAAGCATATCAATGATAGTAGTAGAGTTAGTTTCCAAAATGATGGGTTTGAAACTGTTGGCTTTTGCTATGGCTAGTCCATGTTTTAGAGCAAAGCAGCTCGGCCATCAAGGGGGTAGTGAACGGTAAATGCATGTGGAATCTGAGTACCCACTGGCCTCTATGATCCCTGTAGACTCCCCCAATTCCTCCTTTCCCTGGATTGGCCAACGCAGAGCCATCAATGTTTGGTTGTAAGGAGCCTTCGGGGGGAGGATGACATCCGATGGAGATGTTGGTGTAAGTAGGGGCGTGGCTTGGATGGCTGCTGATGAGTAGGGTGAATTCATTGGCTAGGGAAACTGCTAGCTGGGCTGATATGTGCTCAGCTTTGTTGTTGAAGTTGTTCCTATTGAGCCAGATGGTCCAGAGGCAATGGGGGAAGAGGATGTCCCAGGTGAGGCATCTGTCAAAAGTTTTCCCTTTGAGCTCTTGCCAAGATAACTCCCAGGTGAGGCATCTGTCAAAAGTTTTCCCTTTGAGCTATTGGTTACAAGAAGTTAAAATATGAGTATTATGTACTCTCGGTTTCAGATTGTTTAATCTTTTTTAGCTGTCATGGAAAAAGAATGTTTTTTTTTTTTTACAATTTTCTAATTTCAACTTTTCAGTTTGACGTATTTAAGATCACAAGATTAACAGTAGATTTGCTACGTCTTATCTTTCATTTAATATCATAAGATTGTTTGATTTATTTAACTTCATACCAAGTCTAAATCAGACGAACAAATGGAAAAGGAGTGAGTAGAATTATAATATCACTGTATAAAAGTTAAACAATTGATAAACAACGCTAAATATATGAATGGGAAGGGAAAATTATAATGAAGATATATGAGCTCTGTAAACACACAATGCCATTACGTTGAAACTTTGTCTTAACAAAGAAAGAAATAAAGCCGTCTGAGGACACCAAACATCAGTCGATAAGTATCAGATCTAGCAGAAAGAAGCTAGCTTAGCTTCCAAATCCCAAGCCATCACACAGATGATGTAGGTAATACAGTGGACATTATTGGACAACATAGATCATCAACAATATGTCAATTAATTGAAAAATTGTTCATCTACGGCAACGAGTGATAGCAGAGCAACCTCTAGTATAAGGATGAACTGGCCCTGTGGCACTAAAGCAATGGTGCGTGTAATATGATCTGCCAGACCGTGGTGGGCAGGGGATTCTGTTGGCTGATAATGCTCCATACGAAATGTAGTACTTGAACATTCTGTGCCACAATAGAGATCTCCCATTCATTTCCATTGGTGACCCAAAATCATCACTTGCTAGTTCTTCTAATCCATATTCATCAACTTGAGCTTGGATGATAGTTGCATTGTTGGTTATTACAGTGAATAAGAAGATAAGGAAGAAGAGTATTGGAGAATCCATGAAGAGAGGTTGGTTAATTTGAGGAAAAACCAAATGGTGCTACTACCATGAAATGAATATGTTGTGGTAATTGGAATACAGCTAGCTAGTAGTACGTGTTTGTGAGGGTCCATTAATTAAGGCTGCAGTGTCTTGGTAAGAGTGCACCACCTACTGTTACACTCTTTTTCATAAATACTTGCTGCTGCATTTGCGGTTAGGTCATCGACTTTCTTCGTCTGTGATTAATGTTGGGGGCTCACATGGAGTATTATTTACTGCTTCACATGGAGTACTAAATTTTGTGCTAATGTTTGTACTTAGAATTAGACCATCTAATTTTCATGCCAGGCCTAAAAATACTTTGGTACCTAATTCTGCAAGTTACTGATTGCAATGTTCAAAAAAGTTATTTTTCCTTTTTTCTAGTAGGTCTTGATGATTTAGGTGACTATTTGAAATGACATATTGACATGTGAAATGTAAAATAATTTTTCCCGTAACATGCATCTTCAAAGAAGAGTTTTTTTTTTAGTCGTTGAATTCAGCTGAATACCTTCCTTTGTACAGTGATCCCTAAAACTTCTTGGATCATCTTGAATTATATTACTCATATTCTACTTCAATTGTAAAATTCAAAATTTCAAATGTATTATTATTAGTTTAATAAGTTGGCCAATTGATCATAAGCTTGACAGTTTGGACATTACTTCTTAAGGCTCCATTTTCACCCTATGAATGTTTGAATTTGAAAATTACAATTTTTAAGCATATATCTGTTCTCTATTACAAATACGTACTCTTTGCTCTATATAATTAAGCATGTTTTATTCCGATATCTTGCAAAGGATTTTGAAATCATTGTTTATATATTCACGTGGATGAAACATTTTATCATGCTATAATATTGTCACTGTAGTCTCGCATAATACAAGCTATTTCCTCCGTTTAAAAAGAATGACCTACTTTTTTTTTAGTCCATTTAAAAAATAATAATTTCTTTCCCTTTTTAATAACTTTTAAATTTCAACTTTCAACATGACATATTTAAGACTACAAGATTGAAGGATATTTTGGTACATTTGGTATATCTTTAATTTAAAACTACCAGAATTCAAAATTATTCTTTATTTTTTTAAACTCCGTGTTAAGTTAAATTAGAATATTCTTTTTTAAACAGAAGGAGTACAAGCCTGCAACCACCGACACTGATCCCACCATATATTCACCCTTAGCTTGTCAATCATCACCACCATTGCTATCTGCCTTATTACCAACTGCCTTGCCGAGTCACGTTATGTCAAGGGGTTGTCAATTGAAACTCGTCACGGTAGAATGCACTATTTAGCTCGGTTAAGCTTTAGTGTTTTTTATTTATATATTTACCACCAATATATAAGTGATAATAAGCTGCTGAAGCAGACAGCTTATGGGTGATATATCTGATTA
Source organism: Capsicum baccatum var. pendulum (assembly GCA_030864225.1). Lineage (NCBI taxonomy): Eukaryota > Viridiplantae > Streptophyta > Magnoliopsida > Solanales > Solanaceae > Capsicum > Capsicum baccatum. The sequence goes on from CM061551.1 coordinate 177,531,956, forward strand.
ACAGTTTCAATTGTGATTTTACTATATTATTCTTTATTAATTATTATAAGTTATTTTATATATAAAAAAAATTAAAATAGATATTTATGACTACATTGCTTTAGCTACTTCAATCGTAATTTTACTATATCATTCTTAATTAATTATTATCCACTCCGTTTAAAAAGAAATGGCTTACTTTGACTTACACAAAATTTAAGAAAATAAAAAAAACTTTTGAATCTTGTAACCTTAAATTAAAGTTGTGTTAAATATACCAAAATGCCCTTTAACCTTGTGGTCATAAATATGTCATGTGGTAAGTTAAAATTAAAGTAATGAAAAAAAATGAAAAGGGATCATTTTTTTTTAAACGGACTAAAAAAATAGGTCATTCTATTTTAAACGGGGGTATACGTTATTTACGTATTATAAAATATTAATAATATTTAATTAAAAAATATAATAATCATTCATGACATGTCTGCTTCAATCGTGATTTTATTATATCACCCCTAATTAATTATGATAGATTATCTATGCATTAGAAAATTGATAATATTTCATAAAAAAAAAAAAAGTTAAATAGATACAAAATTTTAATTTAACTGTTGATGTTTTAAATTAATTTGATTACTTATATATATTCCACTTAAAAAAAATTAACAAGTACTTTTTATAGTAATTTTATTATATCGCTTCTAATTAGTTAGTCGTTGATGTTTTAAATTAACTTGACGACTTATACGGGGTTCACTTTAAAAAAAAAATCACAAGTAACTTTTATATTAATTTTATTATAACACTTCTAAATAGTTACTCCCTCCGTTTTAAAAAGAATAATCTACTTTGACTTGGTATGAAGTTTAAGAAAATAAAGAAGACTTTTGAATCTTGTAGCTTTAAATTAAAGTTGTATCAAATATACCAAAATGCCCTTTAATCTTGTGATTTGAAATTAAAGTATTGCCAAAAAATGAAAGAGATCATTCTTTTTTAAACAAACTAAAAAGGAAAGTAGATCATTCTTTTTTAAACGGAGAATTTATTATATGTCACTGAAGTATTAAATAATTAATTATAATAAGTTATTTACGTATTAGAAAATTAATATTATTTAATTAAAAAAATAGATATTTATAACATATCTGCTTCAGCTGTTTCAACGTGATTTTACTATATCATCCCTAATTAATTATATAAGTCATTTACGGATTAGAAAATTAATAGTATATAATGAAAAAAGTAAAATAAATATTTATGATATGTCTGTTTCAGCTGCTTTAACCGTGATTTTACTATATCAATCCTAATTAATTGTCATAAGTCATTTACGTATTAAAAAATTAATAATATTTAATTAAAAATATAATAGACATTTATGACATGCCTGTTTCAACTACTTAAATCGTGATTTTTACTATATCACACCTAATTTTATTATAGATCATCTAAGCATTAGAAAAATAATAATATTTCATTAAAAGGAAAAAATAAACACAAAATTATAAATTAACACTTGATGTTTTAAATTAACTGGACGACTGATATGGAGCCCACTTAAATTTTTTTCAACAAATACTTTTTATAGTCATTTTATTATATCACTTCTAATTAGTTAATCATTAATGTTTTAAATTAATTTGACGACTTATACGGGGTTCAGTTAAAAAAATTCAAAAGTAACTTTTATAGTAATTTTATTATATCAATTCGAAATAGTTATTATAAGTTATTTAAGTATTAGATTATAAATAATATTTAATAACAAGGATAAAATAGATAAAAAAAATAAAAATAAAAAATGATCGGATAAAGTACTTTGCAATAGTAATTGTGTCAAAAAAAATATAAAAGCAGTACACCTATTGAGATCTAAACAATTGGATTCAAACAAAAAATTAAATATATAGTTACGATGTAGATTTGAGTGTTTAAAATATCAATTTTTACTAGGTACAATTAAATGAAGCATAAAATACATAAATAAGGAAATTAAATTTTAATTCTTTTAACAACCTTTTTCGTTTCGGTGATCGACATGCTTGTTGACCACTATTTGCTCCCTAATTTTACTATATCACCCTTAATTATTACATGTCATTTATGTATTAGAAAATTAATAATAATTAATAAAATTAATAAGTAAAATAGACATTTATAACATGTCCGTTTCAGCTACTTCAACCATAATTCAGTACATCACCTCTAATTATAAATCATTTAAGTATTAAAAAGTTAATAAATTGGATAAAAAAAGTAAAACATAAAATAATTAATTAACTCATTATTTTTTAAATTAACTTGGCATCTTATATGAGGCTTACTTAAATTATTTTTATAAATTTTTTATAGCAATTTTGCTATATCACTTTTAATTAGTTATTATAAGTTATTTAAGACATATCTGCTTCGCTACTTCAATCGTGATATTTGCTTAACTCTCAAAATTATATTGGCGTCACTTAAAATAAAATAAAATAAAAATATTATAAATTAAAATAATTAAAAATTTTAATTATTTAAAATTATTTAATAATAACAATTTATTTCACTGCTTTTTTAATAATTTTAAAAATTGAAGCTTAGCATGTTGTGTCCATGCTTAGCACGGCCTAGCATCACTAGTATATATATATATGAAAAGTGTTAATTAAGAATTTTGAGGGTAATTATGTCTTTTTACGAATTTATTCTAAGGATAAATTAAGGTGAAATTGTTATATATATATATATGAAAAGTGATAATCAAGAATTTTGAGTGTAATTATGTCTTTTTACGGATTTATTTCAAAGATAAATTAAGGTTTGATTGTTATACCACCAAATGTATGGGATAACTTATTCCGGTTCTATTTATTAGTATCGAAATAAATTATTCCGAATTAGGCAACCAAACAAAGTACCAAAATTTTTATCCCAATACTATTTATATTAGTATCTCACACCAAACGACCCCTAAAAGTTGACTCCGGCATTAATTATTCACCACTTACTTCCACCGTCCACTACCATCTTCATGACTCCATTGCCAGTGATTATTTTCCATGCTCATCTTAATCTAAAAAACAATTTTAAAACACCATATAAACAAATAGCAGTTCTAATATTTTGTGGTAATACTATTTATTTTTCCCAAAAAAGAAAAAGAAAAACTCCAGGGTTTACAAAAAAACTTAGGATCTCATGAAGAAAAAAGGCTTATTGTATACGTGAATAATTAGAGTGCAGTTTGGTGTATTAAAATTCTCGCTATATGCTGGATGCGGAAAGAAGCGGATCATGATGGTAGATTGTACGCAGTCTCACTTTACATGTAAGGTTATTTTATTGACGAAGCCAGAATTTTCATTAGAAATTCAGAAGTAAACATAGGAACTAAATGGAGGGTACAACATCTACTACATATACATAAAAATAATTTTAACCGTGTGTAAATACTCTCTCTATTCCGTATTAGTTGATATTCATTTTAAAATATTTGTTTCAATTTAGTTGTCTAAGTTCTAAAATTAAGAGTATTTTATACATATGTTTTCATTTTACTCTTGATAGAAATATTAAATATATCCACAACTTTCAAAATTAGTGAATGGTGCATAGATGATCTCAAATCTCAAAGGCAAAATGACCTTCTGGACCCCTGTATTATGTCGGTTTTGTAAGTTAGACAATTCTACTTATATGTTAGTCATCTGGACCCCTGAGCCCACTAAAAAACAACATTTTAAATCTTTTTTTTGGTGAGTGTAACACACTCTCCCCCATGTCAGCTGCCACGCTTGACACGTTTGCCACATCATTTAAAAAAAAATATTACATTAAATTCCAAGTCATTTTTAAAATGCTACATAACTAATTAAATATTAAAATTCATTTAATTAAATAAGAAAAATTTATAAATTATAGAAAAATTTGAATAATCATGTTTTTATTTTTCATCACAAATTAAACATCAAATCCATTCTAAATCATTAAAATTCTTCTCCAACTAATTTAAACTTTTAACAATAAATTCATTTATACAAACATAATAAATTTTTTATCTTAATAATTGAATATTTTTAACAAATTCACAAAAAGTTTAATTTTTTTCAAGCAAAATTCACTATTTTTTTTCAATATTCACTATCACTCACTTTCAATTTAAATTTAAATTTTAATCCCCAAAAAATAAAAAGATTTCAAATTTAAATTAAAATTAAAAAAAAAGAACTGAATTGAGAGGAAAAATTAAAATAAAAAATAAAAAGTGAACGTGTGGGGGGAGGGGCTGGAAGAGTGTTGGAATGGGGTGTGGGGGCTGGAAGGATGTGGGGGTGGGGCGGGGATGGGGCTGCGAGAGGTGGGGGGTGGGGAAGGGCTGGACAGGTGTTGGGGTGGGGTGGGGTAGGACGGGTTTGGGTGAGGTGTGGGAGTGGGGATGGGTTGGGGTGGGGTGGGGAGGGAAAAAAATATTTTAAAAAAAATATTTTTAAAATGATTTTTAAATTTTTAAAATATTATTAAAATGATTTTTAAATTTTTAAATTAAAAAAGATGGCGGAAAAAAAAGGACACTGTTTATTTTTTAAAATTTTATAAAAATATTTTACAATTATTTTTAAAATTTTTAATTTATTTTTAAAAATGATTTTAAATTAAAATAGATGGAGGAAAAAAAAGGCCCCTTTTAATATTTTTAAAAATTTTAAATTTTTAAAATAATTTTTAAATTACTCTAAAATTTTTAAAAATATTTTTAAATTTAAAAAGATAAAGGGAAAAAAAGGATCTTTTTTTTTTAAAAAAAAATTAATATTATTATTATTATTATTTTTTATTATTATTTTAATGTAAAATTGGCCAAAAATGGACCTCCACTCGCACCCTCAGGCGAGTGACTACGCTCTTTTTGTCCTAGTCACTATTTCAATACCACAGAGGCAAGGTCAGCGGTCAAAGGGTGCAAAATGTTGTTTTTGATAAGTTCAATGGTATAGATGACAAACATGTAAGTAAAAGTGTTTAAATTAATAAAAATGACATATTACAGGTGTTCAGAAGGTCATTTTGCCAATCTCAAAATCAAAATTAAATGATTATTCCACGTTTAATTATAAATACTCAATGTTTTAGACGTAATGCATTGACTGGAGTAATATGTATTGAATTTCAATGTTTAATCATTGCATTGATCATTGCACTTTAAAAGACATATATGAATAAATATGTAAAATACATCTCAATTTGTTGATTTCTTAATTGATGTGTCAGGTCTATAGAGGTCAACTAATATTAAAATGGAGGGAGTAGTATAGTTTCTGCCAAAGGAGGTTCCTAGCCCAATGGTAGCTTTGCCCCCGATTATTTTTATGACTTAGAATCTGTGATCTTTTGACCACATAATAATAACTTTACCAGTTATTTCAAAACTTTCTTGATATACGTGCATAATTAAACGGAGAAAAAAAGGTGGAGGAGGTGTCGTTGGAGATATCTCAGACAGCACCCCAAGTTGCCGCAAACAGGTGGGTCTGAAAAGTGAAATGCCTCGTTGGTCTAAAGATTTCATTAGTTGTTCTTCCTTGGCTCTTTGTTGGTTTACTCATTTTGGGTAGGGGGCAGACATTTGTATGTGTTATTTCACGTGCAAGTTGCTAAGCAATTGTAATTTAGTATCGCAGCTAATTATTGTGGGTCACTTGTCCGAGAAATATTTGTTGAAAACACAAAATATTTAGATGCCAAGGTAAATTAATGGCATTTCTGTCACCAAAATTTTAACCCATGTTTAGTTTATTTCTTATTCTTCTCGATCAAAGGTGTCTTTATGTACAAAGAATTTTATTATTGTGGGGTCAGACTTTTCTATAATAACGTCGTTTGTTTATATACTATTTGGTTGTCATAGCAAGCTGTTGTTGTAGTGAAAATATAATACATCCAACATAATATGAAAGTCAATTCTAAAAGTTAAACTTGATTGTTATAATGAAATGTTATTATTATAGAGAAGTCGTGACTGCATAAACTTTTTTTTGTTATACCATCCTCATCCTATGCTCTTTTTGTTAAAGGGATATCTGTTAAATGGCCCCAAAAGATTTCATATAAGAAACTGATATAGTGTAACAAATGTACTGTTAAAATCAATAGAGCGGACTGACCATCACATGATTATGAAAGTGTTGGTAAAATAAGTAGCTAATAATTAATTATCCTAAACAAATCATTTGGTGATTTTTAGCACCTGCAGGTGCAAACATATCCAGAAAGTAAGAACGTAGAACATTGTAGCAGCGATCTATTCACCTCATAGGCAAAACACGATTAGTAATTTAAATAGAATAAAAGGTGAAGTCGTAATTAAAACAGACACATATATGACTGTTAGGAAAAGGAAAGCCAAGAAAGTCTCTTCTTCACACAATGTCTATTAACACGTTGAGGAAATCTCAATAAATCTACTCAACAGTACAAGAACCCAAACCTATTAAATCCAGAATGTCAAACTCTTCTCACATTTGGCATGCTTCTAGCTCAAGACTGGAATTACAAACACAAGACGAACCTTGTCATTTCGGAACATCCGATAAAATTGGAACGATACAGAGAAAATTAGCTTAGTCCTTGCGCAAAGATTACATCACACAAATCGAGAAATGGTCCAGAGAATCTTAAAACTAGCCTTGTTGGGGTTGAGGGATGAGTGGGAAATTAAAGTAACACACACCATTTAGCCAAAACTTTACAAAAAGTACTCATTAGCATGATCATGACGCCGCGTAGATATGTTATTTTATACTAGTATTATTTTAACTTAGCATTTGTGCACTAGAGTTCATGGATGGATGAGTCTGGCATGATCTGATAGAACTTGAATTATAATTCATTGGCCCTGGTGATGACATTGCTGTTGAAAATCCAGAACCCATTGGCCTATTATTAACCGCAGCTTGCTCTAAAGATTGAAGTTGCTTCTTTAGAAACTTAACATAATGGACAGCCTCATCTAACATAGAAGCAGTGTCCATTTTGGTTCCTCCAGGGACTAATCTTTGCAAAATTCTTATCCTTTCGCTTATTCGTTCCCTCCTATGCCGCGCTGCTACGCTCTGTGGATCCTTCGATATCTTGACATTCTTTCTTTTGGGTGGCTTCACTGATTCAGGGTCAATATGAATCGGCTGCATCATCGCCATACGGAAAATCATCTCCCTCATAACCTCCATAGAGTTTCTCTTTTGTAAACATGAATATTCATTTCCGCTACCATGAGTCGATGCAATAATTTCATCGATCGATGAAAGAATTGGCACCGCGGGCTCTTCAATCGGATTGCCCATGAATGAGAAATTAGAGGGAGGAGAAGTCATTAGGTAATTAGAGTTATGGACTGGTGGTTGCAAGGGTATCATTTCAATATTGCTGCTGGAGAATCCAAGTTCTAGTGATTGAGCAATATCTTGTAAATCCATGATTTGCTTGTAACTTGTAAGGTGGAAAAAAAGAAGTGATATGTAGAAATATGGGAATGAAAATGGGCTAAAAGGATTCAGAGGATACAACTATGAGAAATGTTCCTTTGAGCACAGCATGTAATTGTCAGTGCTATGTGCATATATATATGACAAGTTGTGACCTACTCCTATGTTTTTATATTACCTAAATCCTTACTATATTCCAAAGACTACGCAATGATACAGACCATTCTGCTATTTTAAAAATTTTCTTTATAGCATAAGCGTTTTAAGTACACAAGTACTAGGCATTTTGTGATAATTTCACAGTTACAAAACCTTGAGCCATAGTGTCAATATGAAATCAGGAAGATTAAGTCCATACATATTGTCGAGATTAATACTAGTACACAAAATTCTCTATGTAAATATAAAAGGGGAATGCGTTTGAGTAAAGGTGCATGAACCAGAAAGTGAAGCCATCACTAAGAGTTAAAACAGAGGTATGGTCCTGGGGATGAAAAACTAGCTAGATTTGCCTTTAGAAAAATTAACTTGAAAAAACTCAAAGGGTAACCCCACAACACATGACATCTGTCAGAAGGATAACAACTCTGGTTTCAGACGTGGGGTAGTCATGAAAGATGACCTTACCTGTAAAGTAGGCCATCTTTTTTTTTTTCATCCTAATTTCTACGTTGAGGCATTGATCTAGAGGCATGGTGGACGTCCAGATATGGTTTCGTAACGGTATCTCCAATAACACTTTATTTTGCTCTCTAAATTTTATATTTGAAGAAAAAAATAGAGAAAATCAACGCCGATTATCCTCTAAATCACACTCTAAACTCTACATTTGGAGAAATGAATAGTGTTTCTTCTAAGTTGGAGATGCACCATTCATCCTCGTTATTTTACATTTTTTTTAATTATTATATTATATATTATTTTTAATAAAACATAAAATTTGAAGCAAAAAAAAATTAAAAGAAAAAGGGAAAAAAATATTTGACCCTATAGTATAACCAAAGGCAAATTTAATCAATTGATCAAAGTAGAATGGTAACTTTGACCCTTTTTCCATTCTTTAAATGTTTAATTGCCGATATAATAATTAAGAAGTATGAAAACATGACAAGTTAAAATTTACGAACTTCAAATTTTGACTATGCCTCCGGCGGAAGGGACAGAAGGATAGCATGCATCCTGTTATACAACTAGCTATGTTAGTGCAATATAATGATACTTCCATGGCACGCATCTCGATCTCGATTTAGGAAGTTCTTGAGAAGTTTACTTAGTTGGACCAACCCTCTGCTCCTCTAAAGTTCAGAAAAAATGACTTGTTTTGAAGCAAACATGGAAAATTTAACTGCCTGGTAACTATCAGATGGTCTGACTATTTTAAGTTACGTACATCATTAAAATGCTGGCCCAAACTCAGCTTACAAGTTACGGCTCTTCTGAAATATTCTGATTTGCTTGCTGGATCAGAACACCACAGGAAGCAATGTCACATAGTACTGGGGGAAAACTTTCATTTTCTTGAACCAAAATCACTCCACTATATATTTGTACAAAATCATCTAATATCTTAGAAAGTCCCTAAACTATTTTTCATAATAAAAAGCAACTCACCTTCGTCTAAGTACTTTCTTCGTTTAAAAAAGAATCACCTACTTTGACTTGACACAAATTTTAAGAAAATAAATAAGACTTTTGAATCTTGTGGCCTTAAATTAAAGTTGTGTCAAGTGTATCAAAATACCCTTTAATCTTGTGGCCCTAAACATGCCACGTGGAAAGTTGTGTCAATTGTATCACTTAATCTCACTAGTCACTAGAGGCTTACGATGATACTTGAGCAAAGTTAACCGACTTTTTTGTTACAAATTAGTTTAAAATCTTTATAAGTAGGTAAGTTGAATGACTTTTTTTTGTTACAAATAATAATCTAATGCCTTTAGTACAATAAAAAGTGAGTGTTAAATGTTCATACGTGTGACCCCTTGTCATTAAACTTCCAATTTGAACCATTTTACTGATTAATGACGCTATATATACATATACAAAGCAAGCAAATATCATTCTAAAGCATGTATTTGTAAAATTAAAGAAGATGATCTGTAAATATTGAGATCTCACCAAAAAAGAAATGCTCAGAGGAATGAATGCAGAGAAGGAAATGAGAAATGAGAATGGGGCCTGCGCACTTAGTTTTGGATTCAGCAATAGCTTATATTTTAGGGTAAAGTATTCTATAAGGATGACCTCTGCAACTATATCATAAAATCCTAATTCCTTTAATATGGCAAAGATCAGTAGCAGTCAATTATTTCATCAACATTACATAAAAAGCCACCCAGTTTTCCTTATAAGCTTTAGTTGGAATTGATAAAAGTCCCCAACCCCATATTCTTCTTGGTTATGACAGTACTCCCATCAAATCACCCAATGAGTCCAATACCCTACCAATCTAATATTATGTCATAGGAAAATGTCTACATATTCCAATAATTGTACTGGGTAGGACGCATCTCTCTAAAGATTTAAATATATTTCATCAGCAATATTAGATAATATATACAATAGTAACAAAAGTAAAGTATTGTTCTGCAAGTTGTCCCAAAGATAACTTATTTTTTTCGTTTATTTTCCCCCTCCCAAAAGCAAACTTCTAAATATGTAGCCATCTCATTAAATGTGAACTAATTACAGGGTTTTTAAAAGAATCTTGATGAAATGAAGAACCCACAGCCAACAATTACGCCTCGATACCAAATAAATTGAGATCGATTATATGATACTATACTCTAGTTATCACTATTTGTGTCTCTAGCTCTTCTCTCTCTATATATATCAAGAATTAAATAATATTAAAAGGATATGATCATATATATGCATGTATGTGATTATATTAATCTAGAAGGATCGAAGGGTGCTACGACTATACTATATAAAATATGAAATTTGATATATGTTGGATGCCAGTCTCATGATTGATGATATTTATAATTTATTGTAAAGCAGGAAGGAGTACGCGTAGCGTCGTGATCCCTCTAAACCGACAATGGAGTACTCACCTTTACAAAATTTTGAAGGAAAAAAAAGGCACTTTTACAAATTCCTATTCACTACATAAAGCTTTGATTTGAGTCACAGGATCTAATTTCAGTATTAATTTGTTTTAGAAACCTTCATTACGGTTAACCTCATGATGGTTAATGGATTATGTAATAATAATGTATATGTATAGGAGTATGTGTTAAGCTCCAAGTCAGAGTCTTTTTAAGTTAGTGAGGAGTACAAAGGTAGCACTTCTCCTCTAGGTGAGGTGTTGATTTAGTATTAACGAATATGGTTTTAAAATTTTTCCAATTACAAATTATATTTGTGGAGCTCTCAACATATAAAAACTGGTTGTTCTCTTAGATTATATTATACATAATAACGCAGCATGCAACCAGCGCCCATGGCCTAATGGATAAGGCGCTTGACTTCTAATCAAGCGATTGTGGGTTCGAGTCCCACTGGGCGTGTAATACTTTTTTTGGCACTTTTAGCCTCATTCGTCCGAATTTCTCTTTTTGCACTTTTAGCTCATTTGTCCGAATTTATCTTTTTGCACTTTTTAGCCTCGTTTGTCCGAATTTCTTTTGTGACAACTAGTAATACGTCTATAACATCAGTTGTATTTGGCTGTTATTTTACTTAAAACTATTTTTTTTTTCAATTTTTTAAGAATAAATTTATTTAATTGAAGATCTTTGAATTTCAATTCTACTCAGCCAGCGTTGCCCAGGCAGTGTGGTTAAAATTTGCTGGCCTTTTGGCATTCCAATTGGAAGCCCGAAACGGGGTCAAATGTTGAATAAGTGGTGAAATCACAAAACCATGACATGGTTTCTTTTCTCATGACTAAGGTGTTGCCACTGATTATTTGGAAGGAAAAACAACAGAAATCCCGACAGTTTAAAACTTAACTAATTACATAACATTTCGACATTTTGCATAATTACTAAAAATCTCTATTTTGGATTTGGCGAAATACATAATTAGCTCTTGATACATCCAATGAAATATACATTTTTTCCTTTATAAAGATATATAATTAGGTCCCGATACATTTTTTTTATTTTGGATATGTCGAGATACATATATAATTAGCTCCCGATACATTGTTTACAATTGTGGGTCCGCCAAAATACGTAAGTAGCTCCTTGATTATCCAACGACCCATCGAAATGCATATTTAGCTCTTCGATACATCCAACACGATACATAATTAGTTAATTTTTTTTTTTTATAATTACTTTATAAGAGTGAAAATTTGTGTAAGGATGAAAGTCAAAGTGTATATTTATGTTGTTTTTTTCCATTTGGAAACAATGTTGGTCATGGCGTCCATCCTTGCATATACTATATCTATAGGGCCTGACACTAACAAAAGTTACGATGAATGCAAGGTTTTCTTTGGACTCTCAACAATATTGTCTTCAAAAGGATTGACCAAGATATTTGCCCAAACAGATTCTGAACTTCTACCTTCAATCCTATGTGTATGAGCAAACAACTAAAGAGATAGTCAGTGAAAAACTAGTTGTTGGACAATAAAATTTCAAGATCGAAAAATAAATAATTTGAGACAAGAGAAATATTGAAACAATTAATTTTATTGATTTCAATGCGATTGTTACAATCTCTAGGAAATCTGGACTTGAGGGACTTGATCTTGACTTGTTCTTGAATTCAAGGGCTTTTGAGCTTATTTTTGAATCTCGATGAACTTGATCTTGAATCTTGATGAACTTGCTTTGACTGCTTGAGCTTTTTAGAGAAATTACAGAGTTTGATCCACGAGCTTTCTCTTGCTGGGTCCTTTTCTAAATTATGAAATCCCTATTTATAGATGTGGAAAAGGGAGAGTCATGATGATGAACTTCCTTTGACCAATCAGATTTGAGTGACGTGTCTCTTTTTATGGGCTTTGATTTCATGGGTCTGCTGCATCATTTTGACATGTGGCATGATCCTATTGAATCATTTCCTTGACTTGGCATGCCACATCATTTGACGTGTGACGCTTATTTGGGCCTCTAGAACATGACAATATTTTGGGCTTAGCAAAGTGGGTTCATCATTTGTAGCCCAAATTAATGGGCTGACCCAATAAAAATTAAACTTGAATTAAATCCATATATGTTTGGACTTAAATAATTAATCCAACTATATTAATCCGCAATATTTATTTGTGACTAATATATTTTGAATTTAATATAATCCAAATTTCGTACGGATTTAAATTTAATAAAATTGATTGTCCACACTAGTCTTACTACTGCGAGATTGCTTCAGAAATTAGAAAAGCTAACAAGGTTTCTCAGCAACAGGTCATTAATTTTACAAGCTATGTGGGACTCTTCCTAGATAAGTTAGAGCCTCGCTACCAAAAAAAAAGAAGATGAATTAGCTATGATTGCATCACATATCTATAGCTAAATAGCTCGTAGCTAAGAGAAATTTTTCGATGATCTGTCGCTAAATAGGACTAGTAACGAATAATGAGAGTTGACATCACTCAAATTTAATTTTCACCGACCTTGAGAATATAGAACTATAGCAAGCTAGTATTTAATTTCTTACACGTTTCTGATATTCAAATGTAGCCGATTAGATGTTGGTATACCTATGGGGTCTTGAGAGGGTTCATCCCCTCAGCAAAAAATTTACACTATGAGGGTTCAAGTTAAAAAATAAAGAAAATTATGTCAAGAGGTAATCGATCTAGAAACACACTGTGGGAGTGGGGGTTATTGCCATTGAGTGCCTAGGGAGAAGACGATGAACTAATTGAAATGTCTAGTGCAATTTTTTTATTCTAATTTTCATTAGGAAAGTCATTTCCTCATTTTTAAAGAACTTGTTTTCATAGAGAAAATGTCTTCGAAAAGTTTTAATCAATCAAACATCTTCATTTGTACCAGGCAAACACACCCTTGGTCTAACTTAAAGCTAATCAACGTGATATTCGTTCTGAACAATTAAAAATGTCACGATAGGACATTAGGAATCAAAATGTTATTTCTTTCACATGTATTGCCAAACGAGAGACGTCTATAGAACACGTAAATCATTATTATTTTCGTTAAAGAAGGTTAAGTTGTGAGTAATACTAATATCATGTTTCTAATTCACTGCTTTCAAATGCTAGTAGATGTCAAATTTAGCTATGTGATAAAAGTGGCATTGGATTATTGTGCCAAGCAATCGAGCATAGAAGTATTTTCAAAATAGAAAACTGAAATTTCTAAATATCTTACCACACTATATTGTATTGCCCACCCCTAGCCACATGCGAGCCCGGAGTTTAAAGAGCAAATTTTTTAACTAAAAATTTCGAAGGGGCATATCAAAATGAAATAACAAAACGGATAAGACAAATACAGATGTTTACCTTATCCACTAAAAAGTTTACAATGTTAGTCACTGTCACGATTCGAGCCGAGACCCTAGCCGTGACGAGCATCCTGAACCATAATGATTCAGACACTCTTCTACGTCTGGTAATCATGCACAATACTCGAATAATAAAGAAAGAAATGCGGAAATGAAATAAACGGAATCATGCATGGTCATATTCTGAAATCTGTTTGATAGAACGGAAATAAGTTTTCAACATCTGAACATCGTCTTTTTCAGTCTGCGAAATCTCTACGACATACGACATCAATAAACTATCTGAATCTGGGACAAGGCCCCAGTAGACCCAAACCAAAATAAATAACAATTAGCGGAAAAATATTAGGCCTTCCAGAATAGAGAAGGCTCACCAACTGACTCTTTACTTCTGTCTGAAAACTCTACGGCTTAGCAGGACCTCTAGACTATGCTTCAGACCCTGAAATATAGGGGTCAATACAATTGTACTGGTACGCAGAGAGATTTCAAAACAACAATTTTTATTCAATATAGGTGAGAGCAGTTTAGAAAACAGTTCATAAATATACATATGCAAAGAAAACACATGGGCATATTTAAAAGACTCTGAACAATTATCTGAACTCCATGACACACTCTTTGTTTTTACTGTTGTGCTAGGAATCTGCCCTTAACTCGGCAACCAAGCCCCCAACTCGAGTTTGCCGCAAAGGTTGGAGTCTCTGTCTCTGATACGCCACGGGGCACTAGGCCGGCGTATAATCCCTCTAGGGGATGAAATGAACCTGTATTGTCAAAATACGATTTTGGTCTAGGAGTTCTTGAACTCAAGCCTTCTTCGGGCAACCACCTAACCCCCTTTAAGCCCATTTTTAGCTCTTTAAAACATGTATTCTCTGAAATCAAAATCTTAAAACTCTATTTATGCTATGACATACATTTTTATATGGTATTGTCATACCATTGACTTGCAAGTCGTATCTCTGGGCCATTCATAGCATATTATAATCTTTTATTTCAAAACATGAAGTTTGGGACCACCATATCAATCAATAAATTCAAAAGGACTCTTACTTTAAACTCATGTGAACACATGCATGAAACTCTCTTTTCAACCTTTTAACAACATGTGGTGGTCATGAAATTTCTGTCAAATCATGAAATTCTTTTAGCAATTCTCTTAACATTTAAGATCAAATAAACCGTCCCCTCTTAAGTTCAAAATCATAATCAAGTCATAAACCAAAATCAAGCCATTCATATAATGCTTTCTCAAAATGCAATCGAGTATTTCATAACACACATAGAAACAACCAGCTTAACAACAAGAGAGGGACGTTTATAGGCTTATGCTCTCAATTCAATCTTTAAATCTCAATTTCATACATACATATATAAGATTTCAAATCAAATTTGGGGAAAAAGTCTCAAAACCAAAACAATAGTATCATTAAAGCATTCCTAATGCAAGATTGAAAACATAATTTCAAAACCCCTTTAAAATTTTCTGATTTCTAGAACTTTAATTCTTATTCAATGTGTTTTCAACAAGCCCATGTAGTTTAGGAAAATCTCACGTACCTTAGATTACTTAGGAGAAAGAGCGGGGCCCGAATCTTGACCAAGTTCTTGATACTCTTGACTTCTAAAGATGAGTTTCTTGATCTTTGTGGAAAACCTAGGGTCTTGATTAAAGAGAGAAGTAGTTTTCTGATATATTCTGCCCTAATGACAACTTAATTTCATGTTATGACATAGTTATGATGATGAAGAACTTTAAATTTTATTCAATGTATTTTCAACAAGCCCATGTAGTTTAGGAAAACCTCAAATACCTTAGATTACTTAGGAGAAAGAGCGGGGCCCGAATCTTGACCAAGTTCTTGATACTCTTGACTTCTAAAGATGAGTTTCTTGATCTTTGTGGAAAACCTAGGGTCTTGATTAAAGAGAGAAGTAGTTTTCTGATATATTCTGCCCTAATGACACCTTAATTTCGTGTTATGGCATAGTTATGATGAGAAAAATAGACTGATTTGCCCTCCTTAAGGCCGTTTATTTAAAATAATTCGCAAACTGGGCACCGATGCGTTACCCGATGTGACGCGTTGAGATCGCATCGGTCCACTGTTTCATCGACGCGGCGTGCCTACTTCGCATCGGGCCACTGTTTTCAATATCCAAACACCCTTCTAACGATGCTCGAAAATTTTGAAACTTACCCGAGATGTACTACTAACTTCCCCGATCATAAAACAACTTAAAGATCAGCTTTTCGGGGTCGAAAAGGTTGAAAATAAAATCATCAAAGGTTAGGAGCTCAAAATGTGACAAAGTCCTCTTGACACTTAGAAAATTTTTCAGGAGATCGACCTTCCAAGCATACCACGAAGTGACATTAGGTTGAGAAAATTATGGGGTGTTACAGTCACATGGTAAAGTGCAAAGTAAAATTGTGAGCTTACCTTAAAAGGTAAAAGAAGCCACTTACCTTATCAATTGATAGAATATTGACCTTTAAAATGCAAGGTATACCTTGCCCTTTGACTAAAAAAGTAGGGAATAAATTTTTCGCGGGAAAGCGTGTTTGTAACATGGGACTTACCGCTGACAAGAAAGGGAATAAATTCTCTTTTTCTGGCTAATTTTACGTCAAATATGGACTGTCACCTTGTAAGATAGGATCTCATATTCACCTTGTAAGGTAGGATCCCATATTTTATCTTTTAATAGCTTCAAAATTCACGGCGCTATATAAAAAGTGTATGTGTAGGTTCTTTTATTTGCATCAATTCAAAAAAAAAATTGTCAAAGTTCGTAACTCAAAATATTTTTTGAACCTCAATTATTCATTTCTTACTTTAAGATGAATAAAAATAATGTAAAAGTAAATTTACATTTGGGTTGTGACGTTTTGCATAATAGGGATTCAATGCGATATAGTCGACTTTCTATAGTAGTTCAATCGTTTTCTTTATCTCTCAAATATGATTGTTTGAAAAGGTTGTTTAGGAATAAAATGGGTATTACTAATCCGGAAGATGATGTGGTTATTTCTGGTCGAAATTCGAATTATTTTACGTCCAACGGACAACCAATATTTGGTGAAACTCCTATTTGGAATGATGATTCTTTATCTTTATTTCTTCGTACAGTTGAAGTTTTTGGTAATCGCCTTAATCTACAAACACTTGACATCACTACTAGAAAACATTAAATTTTCGATGACAAATGTAGTCGGAATGTAGTCGAAAATTAAGGTATTTCCGACTACTTTTCAACTACTTGTGGTAGTTGGAATATAGCTTGTCGGAAAATAATTTCCGACTACTGTAGTCGGATATTTCCGACTACTTTAGTCGGAAATGTAGTCGGATGTTTAATAAATATTTATTTAATAATTATAAAATTTTCGACTACTGTAGTCGGAAATTTAATAAATATTTATTTAATAATGTTAATTATTCCGACTACCGTAGTTGAAACTTTAATAAATAATTATTTAACAATTTTAATTATTCTGACTACCGTTGTCGGAAATTTAATAAATAATTAGTTAATTATTTTAATTATTCTGACTACCGTAGTCAAAATTTAATAAATAATTATTTAATAATTTTTATTATTCCGACCACTGTAGTCGGAAATGTAATAAATAAATTTTTAATAATTATAATTATTTGGACTGCCGTAGTCAGAAATTTAATAAATAATTATCTAATAATTTTAATTATTTTGACTATTGTAGTAAAAAATTTAATAAATAATTATTATTTGATAAATAATTATTTAATAAATATTATATTGCATTAGCTTACACTGCTTTCAGATTATAAATAATAACTAATGTATTTTTCACAAGAGGATCAAACACGACAAAAAATTATAAATACAAACACTTTAAACCATTCAAAACAAACATCAAATCAAATAGTTTAAACATCTAAATGTCACAACAAAAAATAAGAACAATAACTACAATCTAACTATCATCAGATTAATTATCTTCCTCGTCATGAAATAGTTGCGGCATGTGCTTCTTAACCAACTCCTCCAATTTATCAAATTTAGCAAACCTAGCATCGTTAGCTGCACATTTCTGCGTCAATTTCACAATTTGATTTTTCATCGCTTTCATTTCTTCCACAGTTTGTAAAGTAGAAGAGGAACTGGGAAACAACGGAGTACTCGAGGATTGGAGAACTCCTGTCCCGTAGGTTCTACCTTTCTTTGAACCACCTACCACAGATGTCCACATATTATTCATCTCTTCAGGTGATGGTTGGACCATGGTAGCATCCTCTGAAGTAGCTTGGGTTTGACGCCACTCTTCTATGTTTTTTTGAAATTCTTTCTGAAAAAAATTATTTGTCAGTAGGTAAACAAGCAAAGTTGAGTAATAATAAAACAATGTATGTAAAAGTTATTATCTTACATATGCAATCCTAGCACGCGGTTCGAACCAATCTTCTTTTGTACCGTCCTTGTTTTTCTTCCTATGCGTCTTTTTGTAGACCTCAAGATAAAGACGCTCTTTTCCCCCATTTTCATATTCCTACAAAATTAGATGAATATGACAATGGTGCAGGTCATGATTATGACAATGGTGTTAATGGTGCTAAACTAAGTCTAGATGATCCTACCAATGGTGCTGAGTCATAAAATAAGATTAGTTTCCAAAGGTTACTAACAGGTAGGGGGTATTGATTTAATTGAAAAAAGTTGGTATGGTAAGGTAAGTATTAAATTACAAAGCAATATTCATACCAAAAGTTGACTAATAAATTTAAAAAAATTTGAAGTGAATGAGTCTAAAAGAGAACGTCACTGTAATTGATTATCAAAACATCAAAAGAATGAAAAATAAGTCCATTTTTTAGTAGAAGAAAGCTGTCATGAATCTCCACTGCATACTATAACTCTTCCTCTTATTATCATCATCATCTCTGCTACTCCACACTTAGTTCTTGAAGATTTTTTTCACTTTTCATACCAAAAATGAGCCCATTTACTGCAGCAACAGCAGCATCTGCAGTTAAGGCAACAGTGACCCAGAGAAGATAAAGGTCGAGATAAATTTAAGAGCCCAAGCTCAGGTCTTTATATGGAAATTAATAACAATGAAATATTAGCTGAATAATATCTACTAGAAACAGAAAGGTGACTATTGAAAACTTTGAGTAAGCAAATAGAGTAGCTAATATGAGATTAATTCAATACAATATGCTCGGTTACTGAAAATTTAAACTTATTATATATATGGTGTTGCATAAAACTAAAAGAGTATAGTTTCAATAAAATGGAAAAAGGAAAATAAATCAAATATATGTGACAATTGTAACATTGTAGCCAACAATTGTATTACCAGTAACTTTGAAGTTGGGTCAGCTCCAACAGTAAGAGGATCATCCATACATCATCGACAAAGATCCAAATGAGGTAACCCAATTAATTGTTGGTTCTATTAGCTTGCATTGTTTTATTCGTACTGAACTTGGGTTTAATTATTTGATCCACTGAGTTTGTCGATCATGTATGTAGAATTGAAGAGTTACGAGAGTAGTTAGTTAAAATTAATTACTCTTTTGCATGCATGCAAACAAACCAAGCAAGCTGCATTGCTTACTATAATCTGGAGCTACATACAAGTTATGTTGAGCTCCTTAGAAGAAAAAAAAAGCACACAGAATTTTCATTAAATTGATAGCATATAATCTGCAGTACTTCTAGAACCTTACAAGGTGCAATATTTGCATCAACAAATATGACAAAAATGTTTTTCTACTCTACTTTGAAAAGTTAACTTTAACTATATATGATCCAAGCATCCGTCAAGTATATACTAGGAAATAGGTGAAAGGTTTTTTCCTCCAACTTACACGAGGTATTTATAGGATCTTTTTCGTCATTTCATAGTGTAAATAGTTATGTTAAATCATTTCCTCATACTCAGACAACTTGGACCAATAATATTTGGTACTATTTAAATCCTTGTCATTTTGATTCTTCATGTGATGAGTGGTGGATGTAGACCAACTGTCCTATGGTTTTATAGGAAATTAGTAGCTTTTGCTAACTCCATATATGTAAAATAATAAAATTCAAGTAAACATCTATAAATATTTGAATGTGAACCTAACTAATTACTGTATTATATATTAATTAGATCAAGGATTTGAAGTATGAAGAATTTATCTTAAAGATAGTATACAACAAGCTGAAGTGATTAAGAATGTTAAAGAACAAGTTGAACTACCAAAGGATTTGATTTTTTAGGGGTTATTTAAAGATGTTCCCGTTTTTATATGCTACATTTGGCTAAAAACTTACACGCATCGGCTGTATATATCAAACTACACCCCTACGCTTTGTTTTACCTAAGACAACTCCCCACCAACGACTGCCTTATACTAAGAGTGTTACAATAAATACTTTGCTCATTACTTCCAATTAAGTCATCACCTCTCTAACTAAACCACTAATTCTCTTCTTCTTACTTTCTAAAACCATTAGGCAGTGTGATACAAGATCAAGTTCACAACAAAAGAAACAAGCAACAACAAGAGTAACAAGATGTCAACAACAATGCTAGTAAATCGAAATAGGTCACACACGACTTCACTAGACTTCAAGATGAACAAGCAAAAACAAGAGTAACAAGATGTCAACAACAATGCTAGTGAATCGAAATAGGCCACACACGGCTTCACTAGACTGCAAGATGAACAAGCAATAACAAGAGTAACAAGATGTCAACAACAATACTAGTGAATCGAAATAGGCCACACACGGCTTCACTAGACTTCAAGATGAACAACAACAAGAAGATAACAATAATAGTGAATCGAAAGAGCCTCACACGGCTTCACTATGTCATGCTTTAGAACATTGAAATAAACCAAATAAATCAGAGATTTAAGATAATATTACTAGTCTTTGTCAGTGGGTAGTGAAACTCATCGAACCTCCTGTGTGCAATGAGCCACCCATTTGAGACGCTATATTTGCCTTTGCCCGTTCCCTCCTCGCCCTAAATTCCGAAGTATTCCATTTTTCCGAGAACTGATCCCACACATCAGCATTCAGCCAACTAGGTTTTTTCAAGTTCTTTCGGGCCTTATATAAGTGTTCTTTGATCCGTAAAGCTGCTTTGAACTTGAAAATGCATTGTATTTCATTTTCATGAAAAGAATTTCATGCACACTTTGTCTGCAAAATAGTTTAATATAAAGTCATGAAATAAGTTGACGGATACAAAGGTAAATTCATCATTGGTATCATAATGAAATGTTAAATTCTTTGATTTGGATTATACTATAAACTGGTTGCACATAAGAACTCTGACGTCGAGTGTAATCTCATTCCAACTACCTCACGGCTTCATGTAAAATGGTTTAATTGCTTTTATAATCATATGTCCGCCGCTACACGCGGGAATGAATTTGTAATAAAATTATATTAAATTATCTTATCTTTTAAAAAATTTAAAAATTACAAAAAAATATAAGGTTTAATTACCCATTACCACCATCAGGGGCGATAATTAGCCTGTCGTTACCGTCATATTCTACTACCTCTTTAAATTTTGGAGTCTGGGAAGCAGGCGTTGTTGTATTAGACGTTGTAGCACTATCAATGGATGGCGATGTTAATGTGCTAGCACCTCCAATTCTCAATCCAGAAAGGCTAGGTGTGGATGATGTTGAAGGTACAGATGAAGAGCTACTATGCAAACTATTGTGGGGAGAAGAGGGTTGAAACTGATGGGATAGTGAGGGCATGAAAAATATATTTGGTAGTGAAATATTTGCCCTTGGTAGAGGAAGAATATTTGTAGTAGCTGGTGGAAGAGTTGTGGTAACAGATGGTGGTGGTGGTGCTGTATATTGACCTGTGAAAAGATTATTAGTTCCTTTCTTACCTTTCTTACCTGTCCATTACCATGACCTTTTGATGCTATTGATTTTCTTTATTAAGCACCTGAAAAAAACAGAACCACAATATAACAACATAAAAAACTGATTCAGAAAATGAGTTACAAATATATAATTACTCATACAGGAGTTAACTATAGCAAACAATAGACAACAAGTGATCAAAGCACCATCAAAGAGTTGGAGTATAAAAAACAAGGCTATGAACTCATTAGCTGTATATAAGGATTGGTTATATAGTGCAAGTTCAACCATTGACTCTTCACATATAAAGGTAACAAATTCAAATTGATGATGTAGAATAAGTACCTTTCATTAATACCCACACTGATACAGGACTGGAGAAAAATGGAACTTTTAACAGTCCAAATTGCAGAACAAGCATACATTACTAGTGACAATAAATCCTTGCTTTGACTTCTCAACTTAAAAATGGTAGGGTTGGATCCCACTGTAGTGATATATTACAGATACAAAAAAAGTCTAGCACAAATGATAGTTTTAAGTAAGTCATTTTTACCCTGTACAGAAGGAGGAAGCAGTCTGATTCCATATGATATAGATAGAAAAAACATACAGATGAGTGCAGTGTAATAAGAAAATGGCAAAAAACAGCAGCTAAAATACAATTCAAAACCTTGTTACAGCACATTACTACTATTAATAACAACTCAATCCTCGTCGCTTGTTTCATAGTCATTCATCAATTCTTCCTCATTACTTGTTTCATATTCATTCATCGATTCTTCCTCATCACTTGTTTCATTTTCATCAAGTAACTCTTCCTCGTTTATTTCATTTTCATCAGTTGAATCTTCCTCATCATTTTCCCCGGATGTTCCTTCTCCATAATCATGAACATTCAATCTAAGTTCAGAAGGATCAAATTCTTCATATAGGCCTTCGTGCTGCAACTCACTTGCTAATTCATCATCCACCCTTTCTTCAACACTTGAAATGTCATTCTGATACGCTACATCTAATGTATCCTCCACTACAACTCTACCCATGGACTTTGTTATTATAACTACCCGCTATGCAGATTTATTCTTTTTCAAAGGATAAGGAGCGTAATACACTTGTTTTACATTTTGTGCAATGACAAATGGATCATAGAGTCCATACTTTCTTGTACGCTTAATTTCAACTATTTTGTAATGAGGGTGCACCTTTGTACCTAACCTAGGCGTAGGATCAAACCACTTACACCGAAAGAGAACCAATTGTTTCTTCGGCCAACCAACATGATAATTGAGTTCTAAAATCTTGTGAAGCATACCATAATAATAAATATCGCCATCACCTTTCACCCAAACCCTACTATTATTGGTTTTCTTGCCCTTAGATAACTCTTTTATATGAAATTTGTACCCATTGACAGAGTACTTAGAAAACTTTCTGACTTTAGCATCAGGTCCCCAAGTTATATCACGTAAAAATTGGCCATTTGGGTCATAATTAAGTGGATTATGAACCTATAAAAAATTCAAACAAAGTAAGAATTTAAATATACATGAGATTGAACAAAAGTGTAAATGGTGTTAAACATTTAATTTACACTTACATATTCTCTAAACCACACTGAAAACATAGGATAATCTGGAGCATCCCCGTATAAAGTCACGAAGTAGTTGTCCGACAAAGTTATGACTTTCATTAGTTAAAGCTTAGATAGACCTTGAATGATTATCCTTAATATAAATATACTCACTTATAAAAAGGCAGGACCTCGGGACAATTTAATAATACATGTGTTGTAGCTGACTTAAGCTCTGCCTCATTCAAATATCGAACTGGACCACCTTTCGGACTTCCTTTACCTGGTTGATTGAATATTGAAAATGGTTGTGCCGAAGGATCTGTATTGTATCCATCATCATGCCTATTAGGTCGGTTTCTCAGACATGGTACATCATGTTCAAAATAATATGAACAAAAATAACAGGTCTCTTGAGCCAAATAAGCCTCACATACTGATCCCTCAATTTGGGATCTATTTTTTATGGACCGCTTACATTTGCTAATAGTCCTGCATAGTATGATCTTTTAGATGAAATAATGTTCAATTAAAACACATGAAGGTAAATGTTAAAAGTCAATACCTCTCAAAGGGATACATCCATCGACACTGAACAGGCCCTCCAAGTCGTGCCTCGCACACAAGGTGAATTGGAAGATGCTCCATAGCATAAAAAAAATAGGAGGAAAATTTTTTGACAACTTGTTTAAGGTTAAGCGAATGTTGATATCCATCAAAGATAGGTTCTCCTCCCTTAATGTGTTAGAACATAAATCTTTGAAAAATAAGCTTATCTCTGTTATGGACTTCCAAATTCTATCGGGCAATGCACAGAATGCAATAGGCATCAATGACTCAATGAAAATATGACAATCATGGCTCTTTATAGAAGTCAACTTTCCTTCATTCATGTCAACACACCTAGACAAATTTGACGCATATCCATCTGGCATTCTCAAATTGTTAAGCCAATCACAAATCACTCTTTTATCCTTCAAAGTGAATGTGTAACTGACCTTGGGCTTCTTAATATTATTGTTTAAGTATGTCAGGTACAACTCACTGCGCCGACAATACTCCTTTAAGTCCATCCTGGCCTTCAAGTTATCTTTTGTTTTGTTACTTATATCTATCACAGTATTAAACAAGTTGTCAAAGAAGTTTTTCTCAATATGCATGAGATCCAGATTATAAGGCAGAAGATTATCCTTCTAGTAGTCTAACTCCCAAAATATGCTCCGTTTAGTCCAGTTATGTGTAATACCATAACCAGGTATCCTGGATGGTGGAGACTTTGTTACCTTAGGCAGATTCCTCACTCTATCCCAAATTTGTTCTCGCGACAAAATTGGCGGTGGCTCCTCAAAATCAGTCTTATTCTTCATAAAATCACTAGTATTTCTCCTAAACTCATGTTGCATTGGCAAGAATCGATGGTGACAGTCAAACCATGAGTTTTTACCCCCATGTTTCAAAGTGAATGCTTTTCTGTCTTCCATACAACAAAGGAAAGCTAACATGCCTGCGGTCGACCACCCAGACATCATTCCATAAGCAGGAAAGTCATTTAAATTCCACATCAAAGTAGCACGCAATCTAAAGTTTTGTTTCATTGATACATCATATGCTTTCACACCTTCATGCCACAATAAGTTCAACTCATCAATCAATGGGTGCAGGTATACATCAATCAAAATTTTTGGATTACGAGGACCTGGAATTATTCAAGTTAGAAATATATATTGACTCGTTATACACAATTCAGGCGGGAGATTATAAGGAGTCACAAACACTGGCCAACATGAATATGGTGTAGCTGAGATAGAAAATGGAGTGAATCCATCAGTAGATAATCCCAACCTAATGTTTCTTGGTTCACTAGCAAAATCCGGATACACACTATCAAAATGCTTCCATGCTTCTCCATCTGATGGATGACATAAAACACCAGGTGGTCTTTTATTTTCATAGTGCCATCTCATATGAGTGGCAGAGCTCATTGATGCATACAACCTCTTTAATCGTGGTATAAGGGGTAAGTAATGCATCGACTTTACAGGAACCTTCTCCCCTTTGGCATGTATGACTTCCTTATAATGAGACTGATTACAAAATTTGCAATGTTCTAAATTTTTATCTTCCTTATAGAATAACATGAAACCTTTCTCGCAGCAGTGGATCCTCTCTGATGAAAGTCCTAACTTAGAAACTAACTTCTTTGTTGTGTAGAAATCTTTGGGTAAGTCAAGTTTATTTGGGTTAAGTTCATTCATAAGTCCAATTACAGAGTTCATGCCCTCTTGAGAAATAGAATAATCCGATTTAATACTCAGTAACCGAACGGCAACAAATAACTTAGAATGCACTGATCCGTCATACAATGGATGACCAGCTTCCTTTAACTGTTCGTAAAAGTGCTTATCCTCATCATTTGGTTCATTTTGAGCCCCTGAGTGTATCCCAAAAGCATCCTTGACCATCTCACTATATCGTGAACTTTCAACACTATTCTCTCTTATTGGACTTTCAACGTAATTCTGAAAAGCAAAATTATTAGCAGCACTACTCTCTCCATGAGCTGTCCATACAGTATAATTCAACATAAAACCCTTCCTATAAAGATGTAATGTAACATCATCTGGACTCAATAACTTGCAACACTTGCAATTCCAACAAGGACACCTAATCGTCCCTTCAATAAGAAAATCATTAAGTGTCATTGCTTTAGCAATAAATCCAGCTACGCCATGTTTATATTCCTCCCTCAACCCCGCACGGTTACGATAAAGTCTACTATACATCCATGTTTGATCTTCATTTTTCATCTACACAAGAACAACAACAATAATAATAGAGAAGACAAACAAAACAAGAGAAACAAAATAATAACAGGTTTGTTTAGAGATACTAGTACGCAATGGACACACGAAGAAAGCCAAGAGATTCAATACAACATAGTAAAACAACCAGCAATGAACCTTTTGTTTGTGTCTTTACACTTAAATCATGACAACTGGTTCAACACCACCATGCGATGGATGAGGAAAAACAAAATGAAAGGAACCTACGAATACACCTATGTCAAAAATTTATTAATATCTCATAATATGTCCAAACAAAAGAAAAACACTCATCTAGTCTCTGCCTACTGTATATGCCTAATATTGTCAAAAGGTCAATATAATGGAATGCAAAGCTAATCAGGGAGCAAGTCACAAAATAGATAACTAGTAGTAGAAGCTCACAAACCTGTTCAGATGAAAGGGGATGAATAACTGCACACTGACTTCCAAGCAGCAGTTAGGAGTAAAACAATGCAAATCTTGGACCTGAAGAAAACACAAGCAGGTGAGTCATATAGACAGCTCGATGATAGCTCCGTATTGGCCTCTACTAATAGAGATTTATTGATAATTGAGGGAATTGTAGTTTGTAATCGAGTTGTCAAGACGATGGAAATAATCTTGTACAAAATGGTGCGACATGCTATTGGTCTATACTTTTTTATGGTTGCAGGATTGAGTTTCTACCACCAACATAATGGAAGTACAATTTACAGCTTTATGCAGAAAGCTTGAAGTGAAATATCCCTTAGCAACCTCCAGAATCACCTTGAATAAGTGACCAAGCTTTCTTGGTAAAATGTACATTGAAACTATCTACCCCAGGTTATTTGTCGTCACCTATAGAAGAACGGGCAGAATGAATTTCTACATCAGTTTTGTCTTGACAGAGCTGAAGCTTGCAACTTGCATCCTAACACCAAAAATTAGCTAAATATAAAGAACAACCCCCCCACCCATCCCCATCCAAAAGAGCTGAAGCTTACCACTTGCATCCTAATACCACAAATTAGCTAACCATAAAGCCCTCCCCCCACCCCCACCCAAAAGGCCAAATGAGCTTGTCACACCCCTTTTCCGCTCGAGAGCTGAGTCGAAGGGTTTTTCCAATTAAAGTGATGATATTGAATAGGGATTAAATTATTTACAGAGTCGCCACTTGGAATTGAGTTTTGGTGTTCCAAGTCACCTTTTTTGAATCCCTAATCAAAAGGAAATGACTCTTATTTGGTCTGCGAAAACAGAAAATGGGTAAGGAATTCTGTTGATCGAGGGGAAGGTGTGAGGCACCCCTCGAATCCCGTGGTTCTAGCACGGTCGCTTTTATTGACTTATCTTAAATTAAATTATTTAAAAAAAATTTATGTTAATTCCTAAAACGCTCATTTTATATATCAAAAATCTCGTTTATTTTTAAATAAATCGGTGACAAGTTAAAAATATCTGTCAAGTAAATTTTAGAACAATATTTAGCAAGGTATGTTTTTACATCCTTCAATTATTTTTAAATGTCTCAGAAAGATGCGTGCGCCACATTCTTCATCGAGACAAAATTTATTAAACGTGCCTAAAGCTTATCTAGCGTTAAAGGGCATTCGTTTATCTCTTGAAAAGTCAAATCAATTTTTCTTCTCTTATTAATTATATATAAAGGGTAATGAATAAAGTCATATAATATAATGGCGTTATAAAAGCCAAATATTAATTCCACGGAGAGTCAAGTTAAACAACTATCTAATTCTGCTTTCACTATTAAAAATAATTAAATAGAGATAACTAAAGGTATTAAAGCCAAAATATAGGTTGTAATGTATGACCGACTTTTAAACTAAATTTCTAGTAACTTTTAAGACACATGCCTACAAATCTCAACTTGGAAATTGAAAGGATAAAAATATTTTAATCTACTTATTTCTCTATCTCACTTCATCTCTATCGTTGGTATCTCATTAAATAGTCAAATTGATAACCATGATTCATCTCGTACCTTATTTTTTTTTTTTAGTCTTATTTTATTCCCTCACTGCTTCTTGTTTTTCTCTTTTTTTTTTTTGTAACTGTTTTCTCACTCTCAAACTCCATTGCCTTTTTTTTTTTTTTTCTGTGGTGTCTCTCTTTTTCACCTTCTTCTCCTTTTTTTCGTGTGTGTATGTTTAATATATATATGGAGTGTTATTTTGTGCATGTGTGAATATGTGTGGGAGTTTGAGAATACGTGGTGTGTGTGCGCATGGGGACGTGGGGAAATTTTTGAGGGAAAATGGGGAATGTGGGGGGTTAGGTAGGTTTTAAGATTCCTCATTTTTTTTTTGACGAAAAATAATTAATAAATAAATAAATAAATAGATAATAGTAACAAATAAAATAATAATAATAATAATAATAATAATAATAATAATAATTAATTGATTTTTATATTTCAAAAAATACAATAACAGTCTAAAAATAGTCAAAAATAAATTATATAATTAAGATAGTACAATTTTTTTTTTTTTATTATTATTATTTATTTTATTTTATTTTATTTTTTTTAAAAAGAATAAAATAAAATAATATCCTAAAATTAAATTTATTTAATTATTTTAAACATAAAATAATAGTCAAAATAATATACGATTAAATATAAATATAAATATCTAATATCGATAAACAAGTTAAAATTAGAAAGGATCAAAAATCACGTGTCTACAGAGCTGAAGCTTGTCAATTGCATCCAACACCAGAAATTAGCTAAACATATCCCCCACCACCCAAAATAAAAAATATTTGAAGCAATAAAAACAAAAAGGATACAATTTTCTTTCAAGTTGAACAGGGGTTTCAAGATTATTAAAAAAAATGATCCAATTTTTATCAAGAATTAAACTTACCCATATCACCAAATTAACAGACAAACTGAAAAAGAAACAACATATCTCATACACAAAACAAACCTTACGCAAAGAACATGGGTGAAGTGATGCAATCATCATAGAGAAAAGCTAACTTTTAGACACAGTATATTCCAATTTAGTAAGCCCTTTTCTCTTTATTGGCCACTAGCAGTGAAGAAGTTTTTTCTAAGTGCAGCCCTTTTTGGAATAGTAGATATGAACATAATCTTCAAAATAGTAGACATGCCAAAAATGAGATTCCATGTAAAGTGCCTAAATAGAAATTCACAGATTTAGCCAACACTAACACAGATTTACAGATTTTTATACTTCATAAACTCTTGTAGTAAATGGAACAAATTTTTACCGTGAAGATGAAAATTTCTTGATTGACTTTCAATTCCGTCGCTTCATCACCGTCGTTATCATTCCACCGTCGTTAATTTTTAAAAGAGAATAATCAACGTCGTCAAGTTTAAGAACCCTAACTTATAGAGAGACGAAGTAGAGAGAGAGAGAGAGACGAAGTACAGAGTGAGAGATATGAAGTAGAGAGTGAGAGAGAGCACGAAGAGAGTGAGAGAGATGAAGTAGAGAGTGAGAGAGAGCTGCGGCGTGTTTATCTTATGTTCTTATATAAATGTATATATTTCCGACTACATCCGTCGGAAACTGATCTAATATATTTAATTATTTAAGATTTCCGACACAATAGTTGGAAATATATATTTAATAATTTATTTAAATAATTAATTAATTTTTGTATAGTAGTCTGATTATACATTTAATAATATATTTATTTAATTATTTAGCTTTCCGACTACGGTAGTCGGAAATACATGGTTAATAATTTATTTGAATAATTATTTAATTTTTGTATAAAGGTCTGATTATATATTTAGTAATATATTTATTTAATAATTTATATTTCCTACTACAGTAGTCGGAAATTTATATTTAATAATTTATTTAAATAATTATTAAATTTTCATATGATGGTCTGATTTTATATTTCATAATATATTTATTTAATTATTTATACTTCCGACTACAGTAGTCGGAAATATATATTTAATAATTTATTTAAATTATTATATAATTTTTATATAAAGGTCTGATTATATACTTAATAATATATTTAATTAATAATTTATATTTCCGACAACAGTAGTCAAAAATATATATTTAATAATTTATTTGAATAATTATTTAATTTATATAATGGTCTAATTTTATATTTAATAATATATTTACTTAATTATTTATACTTCCGACTACAGTAGTCGGAAATATATATTTAATATTTATTTAAATAATTATTTAATTTTATATAAGGGTCTAATTATATATAATATAATATATTTATTTAATTATTTATATTTCCGACTACAGTAGTCGGAATATACATTTCACGCTATTTCCCATCAAAGATTTTGACTGTTGAAATCACAAATAGTATCCGAATAACATTTTGTAATAAAAATAAATTAAAAAATAAAATTTTTGACCGAAGTAGTCGAAAAATTCCGACTACTTTTTTTCAGTCGGAAATTTCCTTCAGAAATTACCGAATTTCTGGTAGTGCATGTATGCGTGTGTGAAACATTCCCCTGTTGAAGAACCCACGGATAGTGAGTTTGATCTTCAAGTAAGTCAAAATTCTTCGAATTTGAATATTGATTCTACAAGAATGACAATGAAACAATAATTTGATGATTGGTTTGAAACACATTATCAAACTCATCCGAATTTGTGAATAATTTCGATATGAAAATTCGGAGTGTAGAGGACAGGTTGTTTTACACATGCATAAACAAATATATCTTTATTGTGCAAATAATAAATTAAAAAAAAAAATTAGATAGACAATAATGACTTAACCTAAGTTTAGACTTAACAATTTGGTATAATAACAACAATGTTTGGCAAATTAGTAAGCTAAAAAAATGATTAATAATATTAATACTACGTACTTGTTTGTTAGGTATTGAAATAATTATATAAAGAGGTGACTAAATATACCTTAAAGTGTAATTTTTTTTTATGAAATAGACTTTGAACAAGAACAAGTACTAACACCCAAGTAATGTGTATGAAGAGAGTGAAACGGGTAGACAAATAAATAATATACATAAGTAATGAATGAAATGGGTGGTTTATAAAAGAAAATTAATAAGATAAGGGACAAATTTTACATTGTAAGATAAAACACTCTTCCTACCTTGCAGTACAATTGAAATAAATTCTGCACTAAATATACCTCCGTCCATAAATATTTATTCACTTTTGACTGACATATTCCTTAAGAAACAATAAATAGATGGGTGATTTACCAGATCACCCTTTGAATATAACAAATTTTTTGTTTTGAAAAATGCAATGTGTGATGTATTGTATTTATTACCAAGGATCAAATAGGTAAACATGAATTAGTTAATCATTGATTTCATAAATTGGACAAGTATTATTGAACATTCAAAATAGAAAAGTGAATAAAATAACTAAATAAGATGGACGGAGGGAGTACATCGATGTCATTAAAATTCCTAACCCTCACTAACTTTTTCAATCAAAGAATAAGGTAAGTGACTTCATTTACCTTATAAAGGTAAAATCACAATTTTACAAATCGTTTTGATATTATGCCCTTTTAAAATTTTTAATAAAAAAACTTACCTCCTATTCTCCGTACTCAGCTACATGGCTCTCTACTCTCTCAAATAAACGTAATTAGGAAAGTTATAATGAAAAGTCTGAAAATCTGAATTCTGATAATACTCCTCTAACTAGTATAGTATAAATAGATCCATATATTTCTAAATGGAGTGCACGTCTCTTTAATTTTCTTTCCTTGCCCCAACTCCAATAAAATAAATAAGTAATATATTTAATACATCTGCATGAATTATGGAAAGCAATAGTTTCAACAAGTCATTCTGCAGCAACTACATGCTGCTAAAGCCAGAAGAATGTAGTGCATTAGATTTGGCAAGAATACTGTTTTCCAGTAAAAATATGGGACAAAATAAATTCCTAGACTGCCCTCATGGACAAATGACTAAGGTGTTCTTTCCACATAGATGGATTATTTTCATTTCCATTCTAGTCCAGAAGATTTTCCTTGCAGTTGCTAAACCTTTGGCAAAGTTGGGCAATGCGATTGAGTACTGGCTTAACCTTCTAAACGTTAACGGTGGATTACTCCGTCTTATTTTCAACTTCTTACGAGGTATGTATATTATATCCTTTTGTTTTAATTTACGTGACATTTTTTGTTTTTAGGCGTGCAGTCTATTTTTTAAATTGGTGTGATGATTTGTAGGTAAAGTTGTTGTAGTACCGGATAAGAAATCAGCGGTCTTTTTGTCATTTGTTGGTAATTTGGATAAAAGAGTTGAGCTGGATATTAAGAGTGTTGACGCTGGAAGTAGAAGATACGATGAGGCAATAACCATGATGGCTGCTAAAGCAGCTTATGAGAACAAAGCATTTATTCAAACTACTGTCAAGGATCACTGGAAGGTAAACTACCTAGCATATTAGGTGTCTGGTATGAATGAAAAATATTTTCTTGAAAAATAAGTGAAGTTTTTACTTCGTTTTGTGTGTTTAGTATAAAAGGAAAAATTGATATTCTAAGAGTATTTGTATATAATGTGCTAAAAAATTATGAGAGGTGGGAATTGGACCTTTGAGGATGGGAAGAGAGAACTAATATGGAAAGACCCTACTTCTACTAGGAAAGTACTTTTCTCAATGTCAAGTAACTTATTTAAATTGTTTACGAATCAAACATGAAAAATTACGAAAGGTTTCAAACATATACCCATTTTCTAATTCTTATAAAGAATAGAATGTGCTCACATCTGGTCGTTTAATTTTATGCATGCAGATGGATCTCGTGGACTCCTATGATTTCTGGAATGGTAAGATATCTATACACTTTTACAAACGTTGCGATTATACATTTGGGCTAATGGCCTGTATGGTTATGGCCATTCAATTTATAAGGGATCAAATTATGGCGATTTGCCAGCCACATTTGTAATGATATGAATGAACAAAAATAAGATATTTACCAGAAAAATAACTCAGTTTACTATCATATTTTTTTTCATAACATACAAGCTTTAGATCTCTCGAAACTTAATTGGAGCGGGTATTGCCTTTTCTTTTTTAATTTTTTTTCCCTTTCTGGCTTTTAATAGATTATCAACAAAAAGCTACAACACAAGCATTCGTTCTTAAAGATAAAAATGTGGACCCCGAGCTGATTATTGTGGCATTTAGAGGGACAGAATTCTTCAGTTCATACGATT
Organism: Capsicum baccatum var. pendulum; assembly: GCA_030864225.1. NCBI lineage: Eukaryota > Viridiplantae > Streptophyta > Magnoliopsida > Solanales > Solanaceae > Capsicum > Capsicum baccatum. Next base: position 177,565,303 of record CM061551.1, read on the forward strand.
GGATATCGGATTTTGATGTCTCTTGGTACGAGATTACTGGCATGGGCAAAGTCCATGCCGGATTTATGAAAGCTCTGGGGTTACAAAAGAGCCGCGGATGGCCTAAAGATATTGAACGAACTGATTATAATCAGCCATCTCCAGCCTACTATTTCTTAAGAAAATTACTCAAACAACTTTTGGAGAAAAATGAAAAGGCAAGGTTTGTGGTTACGGGTCACAGCTTAGGTGGAGCACTTGCAATTTTATTTCCAGCAATATTGGCATTCCATGAGGAATCTTGGTTGCTGAAAAGACTAGAGGGCGTTTATACATTTGGTCAACCAAGAGTTGGAGATGAATTTTTCGTTGAATATATGAAGGGAAAATTAGCAAAACATGAGGTTCCATACTATAGGGTTGTCTACTGCAATGACATGGTACCAAGATTGCCATATGATAATTCTACTTTCATGTTCAAGCACTTCGGAACTTGCATCTATTACAATAGCCTTTACAAAGAAAAAGTAGGTACTCTTTCAATTTCTTTTCACGATATAGGTGTGTCTTCTAATTTAATCCATCAAAATTTAACTTGGCGAACTCTAGATTTGGATAGATTGAGTGAGTATTTATGTTCATTGGGTTATTCCAAGGATAGCCTAAATTTGTCAATCAAAAAGATAAGTCATTTAGGAGGTATATGTAGAAAAATTAACCCACAAGAAGAAACTTACTAGTAAAAAATAAAAACAATTTTTTCAGGTCTAGCTAGTTTGTAATTACTCTAGTTGTGATATAAAATTTATTAGTTTGGTTTGGTAAATTAAATAATTAGGAAAAGAACAAATTGACTCGTCCTTCGTGACCCAAGCAAACATATGGTTATAGGCTTATAGCCCAGTGCAATTATTAACTCAACTTATTTTAACTCATTTAAATATGACTCAATCGTAACTTGCCCATTTGACATCCTTATTATTTAACGACGTGCACACAAAGGCGAAACATTGGTTGAGTTGCTTTCAGGTCGACATCCATGTTTACTTATGCACAGCAAAAAATATTCAAAATATATACATACAATATAATATCACACTCGTTAATCTATACCCATTAACTGTAAATGTTGGATCCTCCGGTAGTTGCATATAGAAAAAATTGGTTCTCCTTTTCTTAGTATATTTATCTAGCGGTGTGACGATGATATATAGGTTGTTTGAATGTAGATTTTAGATGAAGAACCAAACAAGAATGGCTGGGCTCTGTTATTATTTATACCAAAGATGTTAAATGCTGCTTGGGAGCTCATCAGAAGCTTTATTCTACCTCTTCCATGTTTTGGAGGAAGAAACTATAAGGAAGGTGGGCTTCTTTTTATTGTGAGAGTGATAGGCCTGCTACTTCCAGGTGCACCTGCTCATTGTCCTCAGGATTATGTCAATGCTACCAGGCTTGGATCATCTGATCATTCCTATGCCAATACTGAAAATGTCACAAAGTATCAAAAGATTGGCATAACCCCAGCATAATTATGAATTTATTAGTGTGTACGTGCCTTTTAGATTTATAACAACAGTCAGGGCAGGATCTACAGTGTCGGAACCCCATCCTTTACCGAAGTTCCCATAAATATATTAAAAATTAGAAAAAGTCAATAAAATTTTATTGTTGACAGAGTTTACATTAACTGAAGGTTGGCTTGATGACATAGAAGAGACTCTTGAATTGTTGTTTCTGTTTTCTTGTGAACATGGAATCAATTCCTAACTAAGGTTGTCTTTTTTACTATTATTATATAAACTATTTTATCGGGAACCAACAAGTTCAAAATCCTACTCAAGAGACTTGAATTGTAAACTTGGTACTTTCATTTAATTTGTTAGTGAGAAAGAAATTAAGGATCATGTTCATGACTGTACGACTAATAATCATGTTACTCATAATTAGGGGTGACAATTTCAGCCCATATTTGTGAAAAAAGTTCATTTAACTCATTTGTTGAATTGGATCACTCATATTTCAAATGGGTAAATATGGACTTCAATTCATTTTAAAAAGTTCATACAAATATGGGCAAAATGGGTAAAATATGGGTACCCATTTAAACACAGAGATCACCCACCTATGCTTTAAATTTCATTTTTTTTTCTTCTTTTCTTGTTTCTTTTTGTTGTTTTGTTTTTTTCTTTTTTTTTTCCTTTAATTTACTTTTTTTCTTTTGTATTTTTTTTTTTCATTTTTTACTCGTTTCTTATAATTTCTTTTTTTTTCTTTCTCATCTTTCCATCTATTTTTTTTTTATTTTTCATTTTTATTTTTATTTCTTTTTCTTTGTATTTTTTTTTTCATTTTCTCCTTTCTCATTCTTATTTCATCATTCGCATTCGCTTGAGACATACATGAGTTAATAAATATAAACTTCTAATTATCCCATTTAGCCTATACAATTCATAGCATCTCTTATCAATTAAATATAATCTATATATAGTCTCTCCCCTTTATTAATATTTTTTTCTATCTTTTATTTCTTCTTTTTTTCCTTTTTTCCTTTAATTTACTATTTTTTCTTTCTTTTTTCCTTTAATTTACTTTTTTTTTCCTATTCATTTTTTTTTATTTTTTTCACTTATTTTTTACTCGTTTCTTACACTTTTTTTCTTTCTTAGTTTTCATCAATTTTTTTTCTTTTTCTATTTAATTTATTTTTTCTTCACATTCTTTTTTTTTGTATTTTCATTTCCACCTTTTTCATTCTTGGTTCGTCATTTTTTTTCATTTTTCTTCTTTTTTTTATATTCTTTTCCTCATTTTTCTTTTGTCATTGCATTTTATATTTTATATTTTTTTTTTACTTTAAATTTATTTATATCATACTATATATTTCAAATGAATTTATTATTTGTATTTGAATAGTTTAGTTGTCAATATGTACAATTTATCATTTGTGTTTATATACAAATAAGTATATGAATTAATTATATTTTCTTGAGATTTAAATATATAAATATACAATGTATCATTCAATGCAAATGTGTCATTAGTATTTGTATATCAAATTTATCATTTATATTTGTATATAAACAAGTATCATTAGTATGTGTATGGTTCAAGTTGTATAAACATGTATCATTTAATACAAATGTAACATTTGTATTTGTATAATTTAACAATTGTATTTGCATAATTTTATTATTTTTATTTGTATTGTTCAATTTATATCAATAAAATGTAATTTATATCAATATATATAAAATATAAGTGTGAATTATATAAAATATATATAACGGTACAAACTATAAAATACAAATCTGAGCTTGAAGTTTAAAAAACAAATATAAATATACAATTGTATTAAGTAAGCTCGGTCCATCTTTATTCCATTTCATAGATGGCTGAGGATCCACATAGCCTTCGATTTATGGGAAAGTCCAGCTTCAAATCCGACTTCTAACTCCCTCATCTTAGAGTTCTCATTAGAGCAGAAGTAAGGCACGAAGCGAGGAGCTCAAGGTCAGGCAAGGCAGAAAGTACGTAGAAACCTTGATTTGTGTACTTCTTGGGACTACTAAAGATATTTGGTTTGATGAATGTAATTCTAAGATCTTTCTGGATACTATCTCTGTATCTTTTCATTAGGTGGAGTCCACTTGAGTGTACTTACAAAAATTATAAATGTTGGGCGAATATAAATCAATATGCGCTTATAGTATTTTTGTTATCATAAAAAAAAAAGAAAATAAAAAATAAAAAAAAATAATAAAGAAAAAAAAGAAGAAAGAGAGGTAGAAGTTAGAGATAGAAGAGAGAGAAAAATCGTAAAGAAAAAATTGAAGAAATAGATACAAAAAAAATCAAAAAGAAAAAAAATAATGAAAAAGGAGAAAAGGAAAAAAAAATGATGATGAATACAAATATTCTGAATGGTTATGATATCTCAGTCATCATTCATAATTTGTACTCAACTTAATCATGTTCTTCGAAAATAAAAAATATATAAATTATAAAATAAAACAAAAAAAGAAAAAAAAAAGAAGTAAAAATTACAAAAAATTTAAAACTAGAAAAAAAAAGACTAAAAAGGAAAAAGAAAGAGAAGCAAAGGGTAGAAATAGAAGAGAGAGAAAACAAAAGAAATGAAAAAAAAAAAAAAAACTAGAGGCTATATATCGAAGAGAAAAAAAAAAAACTAAAAAGAAAAAACTTAAGAAAAGAAAGAAACGGGAAAAAAGTCAAATTGATATAATATAGAAGTTTTAAATTTTTTATTTTAGGAGATAAAGTGGGTTGGAATCATTTTTATCCAATCCATATTTGACCAAATCCATATTTACCCATATTTATATGGTCGGATTATAATCCAAACCATTTTTGCTCGATCTATATTTAACTCATTCAAATCCAATCCAATCCGTCCATTTACCACTCTACTCATAATTTAGTCAGATTTCCTAATGTGCAAGTTATTTGGATAATCTGGCAACTGTTGAGATTAACAACATACATATCATTTTGATCTGAAAAAGATATTTTAGATAGTGTGTACAAGTGGATTTCCACGGTATCACTTTTGGAATCCTTAATGATTCACTGCACCGGTCGGTGAAACTGACCTAAAGTTTGGTGCTAACTAAGAACAATATAAGACGCTTTTGCTGCCGCTAAGCAAATTGATGGCCTAAGGCCCCAAAGAAAAGAAAAAAAAGAAAGGTCTACTACTCTAATTGTTTGAAATGCAGAGTTATTAATAAGTTTTTTAATCGATTTTTTCTAATAATTTATTTTCAATTTAAAAATACGTCCAATTTATTTATATTTTTCTTGAGACAAACATAATAATCCAGAGATACTCAAAAAATACTACTATAATTTATTGTTGAGGTCCTTCAAATTTAGGACGACACCTGTCTTTCTTTTAAACCTGTATGGCCACCCCTAGCTTTAGAAGATTCGTTGGACAAAACTTTTGTTGCTCATAAGCATAAGTTGTGGATGTAAAATAGTTTTGCCTATAAGATGGAAGTTCATCATATTTTAAGATAGTAAGTTTGCTCAATCAATCACAAATCACAAATTTTATTTTATAAGCAAAAGTTAGAATTTATGCTTGATGTGTCACAAAAACAAAGCTTGTAAAAAAAAACACAAAAATTTATATTTAAAAAAAAGAAAGAAGAATATTTTTTTTTACTTGAATTAATTTAAAATTTTGAATAAACAATTCAAATATCCATATAATAAATAAAGTTTTTAAAATAACAACTATTGCAAATTGATGGCTAGCTAAAGTCTTACTAAGTACAATTAATCCTTACTTTTATAAATAAAAATATTATTATGTGATATTAAACGTTTTATGTCCTCAATAAAATACAGCGAGGAAAAATTTACTCACAGATTTTTTTTTATGTCAATGAGGAAAAAAATTATAATTTAGCTAAAAGTGAAGTATGGGTGACTAGCTAGAGTGCTGCAAACCTACCACTGTTATCTGAAAGAACATGCTCATCAAAGACGACATACATTAGGATTAGGGCACACAAACAAGCATGGGAATCACATTGGTAAAATTATCCTAAATTCGTGTTCATTTCTACCAGCTTTTGAGGGTAGCGAGGTCATTTTAACATCATCCTGATTTTTGTCTACACCCTTTTTTTTTATCTACACTTATTATTATTATTATTTTATTTTTTCGTATCCATCTCTGCTCTTTTCTTTTCTCTCGTTATCTACCTTTATTTTATCATTCTTTATGGCTTTTGTTTTCTTTTAAAAGAGGAAAATAATGAAAAACAACGAAACAAAATGATTAGATCGAACCCAAAAGTAGGTTGCCTACGTATCATGTCGTACATGAATCAGATCTTGCATAGTTCGGGCTTGCCAAAATGGCCAATTAAATTCTTTTTTCTTGAAACTTTAAGAAGAAAAGAAAAATAACAATTTGTCAAAAGAATTGACGAACATCTTTTGCATTTTTTACTTTTAAAATACCTATACAAAACGAAACCTATGATTACCAAAGAAAAATCTTTTGGGGTTTTCAATTTTGAATTTCATATGAAAATGAAACTTGAAACTATTAAAAGAAAATCTTTTTGTAGTTTTCTCTTGAAGATGTATATGAAACACCTACTCTAAATAAAGAGTGAAGAAAATCTTTTTTTTTGAATTTTTTTGGAATAAGATCAACCAAAAATAAAACCTACGACTATTAAGGATTTTTTTTTTTTGTATTTTTATTTTCAAGACATGTATGAAACACCTACTCTAGATGAAAAGTGAAGAAATTTTATCTTATTTTTTTGGATTTTTTAAATAAGATCTCCGAACCAACAATAGACTGCCTACGTATCTCACTCCTGAAAGAGGAGAATCAGGGGAGCGTAGTTCGTCCAGATTGGACGATTAACGATTAACTAATAAATTGACCCTAACTTAAGAGACACTACCAAAAACAAACGAAAAAAAACTTTTGGATTTTCAGCTAGACACTGACACCACCAATTATGAAGAAAAATCTTTTTGGTATTTTTGTTTTTGACAAATAAGTAGAAAAGGCAAACAAACCCTTTTTTTTCGAATTTACGGTACTTTGAGAAGACAAATGTAAAACGTGAAAAATCTTTTTGAGTTTTTGGATCGTGAAGACCAAAAGCCATAAAGAATTCTAAAATAATCTACGACACTCCTTTTGATTCATTCTTTTTGACTCACTTTTTTTTTTCTATTTTTTCTTTTTCGTTTTTGCCTACGCACCTTACTCCTAACAATTTTTTTTTTAATCTGTCCGTCAAATGATCACGTTACCCTTAAAAATACAACAGTTAGCACGCAGGGATGCTTTAGAGGGGAGTCTCCTATAAAAGGCCATGTGGGTCCCGCTAGGTCTCCGTATGATGCACATAAGCATGACCTAAAGGCTGACCTACGTTGTGTTTTACTAACAAGGCTGTTCGGGGGAGCGTATGGTCGATAGTGGCTGCTTTGCTTTCCACCTACTCCATAACACCGACGGCTCCACCCCTAAAATAAGGGTGACTCAACTAGAGGTTGTGTACAACACGTGTACTACGGACTTGTTGCAGAAATAAGGCCGGGGGTGGACTCATGATGACAGATATAAAGCGGTAACACATAGGATAAATACTATAAACAAAGAGCATGAAAATGCACAAAAGTGAAAATAACACAAACAATAACCACAAACAATGCTTATACACTCGTAATGCCAAACAAAGCCGATACGACTCCAAAAATAGCTTGAATTCTCAATCTTGTCCCCAGTAGAGTCGCCAGAGCTGTCACACCCCTTTTTTACGTACTCCAAAAAAGATTTATATTTTAAAGTCCGAAAGGGTTTTATTATTTAAGTGACAAAAAATGAAAATTTGTTTCGGAAAAGGATTATTTACATTTTTTTATTTAGAGTCGCCACTTGGCATAATCCGGTGTGCCAAGTCACCTTTGGAAAATCCTTTTCGAAACCATTTGACTCTTAAACTGGTTTGCGAAGAGGGACTCCGGCTAAGGAATTCTGTTGACCGAGGGGAAGGTGTTAGGCACCCTTCGATCCCGTGGTTCAACCACGGTCGCTTGGTAGAGTGTATCGATTATTTTGGCATTACGAAATGCACAAACCACACAAAAGCACGCAAAGTAATCAAACAATAGACAAAACAAAACAATCCAAAAATATAAAGTCCAGTCCAATTATACAGTCCAAAAATAAAAATACTGAAATAACCTACACTTGTCCTAAACTATGCTTTACCCGATACCTCGGGCCTTGATCACGAGCATCCTTTGCGTACAAAATTCTTCGGGGCATTCCCCGGTGAGTAAATACAAATTACCTCGGGGCATTCCCCGGTTAAATAAATACACTTTGAATCGAATGCGATAAAGTAGAAAACATTCAACACTTACTCCACGTTCACATCCAACGAAGAACTTAATTCTAAATTTTGCCTACCCGACCTACGTTTGCCTATCCAATTCGATGGCATTTACATTCAAAACACAATAAATCAAAATTTATCCGAATCTAACATTTTCATCAATTTTTCATTTCAACCCCCAACTTATTTTTTATCGATCCATTAAAACATGGTCAAGTTCTTTCCTCAAACCTTCGAAAACGAATCACCAAACGTCATGATCATAACATCAACATCAACAAAAATCCAACAAAAGCATAATCCCATCACACATAAACACAACCAGTTCAAAATAATCAAGATAAAAAAATGAGCTAGAGAAATAGACCTTCACGGAATTCGTTCTTATCGGTAATAATAAAGAAATCTGGAGCAGAAAACTCGTGTAGGAGACCTCAACAGCGACAAAGCACCAACGACAAGCCAACTCGATACAAATTTTGAACTCGTAGTCCGACTGAAAACCCAATTTCTGGGGAATGGGTTCACCAAAAGGGTCCTCACCGGTCCTCCATTTCAAAGAGAACGTGACCGGTAAGGAGGGGGAGGCTGAGTCGCAGCTGGGGGGTTGCGTGATTTGCTAGCGGCTGCTGGAGGTGGTGCCGGGGTGAATGTTTCGCGTGGCTGGTGGTTGGCTGGATTCTCGTCGGAGACGGTGAGACGTGGCTCAAGAGGGCTGTTGACGGCGTTGGGTAGTGGCTCAACGGAGGGGGAAAAGGGAAGGCTGGCGGCAGAGAAGAGGTGGATAGCGGCGACGTTTGCTGGCATGAGATCGGTGATGATGCATGGCAGATCTAGGACGGCTGGTCGTCGTCGTGGTGGCGTTGGTCGGAGCGGGGGCTGGGAGAGGAGCTGGCTACGATGATGGTGGGCTGGCTGTCGTCGTTGCGGTTAAAGCGACGGTGGCGTCTCGCCGGAGAGGGAGAGAGGAAGAGATCGAGAGAGAGAAGGAGAGCAGCTGGTTTTTTTGGTTTTTAGGATCAGGCCCCTTCTTATGTGTATCAATTGTGTGCGTGTATATAGGCTGTGAGGGTGGGTATTGGGGTAGGGTAGGTAGGGTAGGGTATGGGGGCATGGGGTAGTGATGTGGTGTCTAAAATTGATAGGAGGAGTGGTTAATTTTGTTACAAAAGAATAATTGGGGATTAGGTTTGTTAGTGGGTTTGTTATTTTTTTATTTTTATGGGATATAATTATATGGGTGAGGGCACGTGGTAAGACAGGGATAAAAAATGTGTAACTTGGGTCTTCGGGAGGGACAGAATTAGGTGTCTACATCATGCCCCCTTTGAATGTAAACACGAAGTGTTTTCAGGCAAAGAAGTAGACAGCGAGACCAAATTTTAACCCGACCATTATTCAAAGAAAGAAACAGAAGGAAGAAGGACAACCGGGTCTTGACTTAAGACATCCTTCCTACCCAAGTTATGAAAGAATCAAGTCACGGGTATTTCAAAGGATTGGAAGAGAAGTGGACTATACCGAGTTGGAGAGTCGAGTGAGGTTCCATCGAGGTTCCGGTACGCGGCTCTGCCATTACATCAAAAATGAAAATTACAATTTAAACATAAACAAATTTACAAAATCCTAACTATACAACTTCTGTCGGCTCTTGGCTTGACTTTTATCACCCTATTCTTCAGGCGGGCTCCTGATTTGCCATTTCTCTCAACTTGTTTCTTCGCTTTCAATTGCTTCGCTTTGTTGCTTGACTTTTCGTTTCTTCACCCTATTCTTCAGGCGGGCTCCTGATTTGCTATTTCATCACTTTGTTACTTGACTTTCATTTCTTCACTCTATTCTCCAGGCGGGCCTCTGACTTGCTATTTCATCACCCTGTTCTTCAGGCGGGCTCCTGAAACCCCACATTAAAACTAGAACAAAAATTATCCCAAACAACAATTATAATAAAGTAGTATTTCATTTTTGAAAACGTTGTCCCATTTTCCAGGAGGGTCTTAAACATAAGGTAAAATCTCATTTTTCAGGAGGGTCCTGAACAGAAAGTAAAATCCTATTTTTATTTTCAGGAGGGTCCTGAACAGAAAGTAAAATCCCATTTTCCAGGAGGGTCCTGAACAGAAAGTAAAATCCCATTTTTCAGGAGGGTCCTGAACAGAAAGTAAAATCTCATTTTCCAGGAGGGTCCTAAACATAAGGTAAAATCTCATTTTTCAGGAGGGTCCTGAACAGAAAGTAAAATCTCATTTTTCAGGAGGGTCCTGAACAGAAAGTAAAGATCTCATTTTTCAGGAGGGTCCTGAACAGAAAGTAAAATCTCATTTTTCAGGAGGGTCCTGAACAGAAAGTAAAGATCTCATTTTCCAGGAGGGTCCTGAACAGAAAGTAAAATCCCATTTTTCAGGAGGGTCCTGAAGATAAAGTAAAATCTCATTTTCCAGGAGGGTCCTGAATATAAAGTAAAATCCCATTTTTCAGGAGGGTCCTAAACATAAAGTAAAATCCCATTCTTCAGGAGGGTCCTGATCATTTAGTAAAATCCACGGATGTACATTTCCAATGGTAGCTGAATTAAGTGAAGCGAATTTCCCCCTATTTCAACAAAGAAAATTTGTCAGTTAAAAACTTAGGGGTGGCTTGCAGCTCTTGGCTTCTCGGGTATCTGCCCCAGCACTCGTTCCTTTCATCTTTGTTCTAAATCGCTAACACTTGCCCTATCTTGCCGCATCATCGATCCGGACCCGGATTGAAGGAAATGAGTTTTGACTCAAACAACGGGTTTCCATTTTACCATGCCCCTGAGGCGCACTTTTTCTTAATCTGAATGTTTCTACGAATCCAATAGCCTGTCGGTTGATAGACTTCCTTTGCTTCGTGTTGAATTACGATCATATTTCTTCCTGTGCTGTTCCTTGGCTTTTTCTCATATAATTGGAAAGACTAGTAGTAAATTTTGAAATCCTTTCTCGCTTGTGTTGACACAGACTTGACTTAAAATATAAAGAAATGACGGTGACTTTTATTTTGATAAATGACATAAGAAAAGACAAAAAACATGAATATGTAAATGAAAGAAAAGGGCAATGTCCCATATTCAAAAAGAAAACTTATCTGAGTACGACAACCAACTCCAATAAGTATGACATGCATTTTGAATTGAGCTGTCTGATCTTCCTATCCAAACTCCCCATTTGTTGTTGAGTTCGTACCGTTTGCCACTGAGCCGCTTCTTCAAATCCATTGGACTCATACATCACATTCGATTGACGACATCTTAAAAAGACTTTCGCCAACAAATCTCTTTCTTTTCACTTTTCAATTTTCTCTTAAACTCTCCATCGCCTTACGGTGCCCGTGAGGGTTTTCACCAATAAGACTCTCTTATTTTTATTTCTCTCCACTCACCATCGTCTTATGGTGCCTGCAAAGGTTTTCACCAATAAGACTCTCTCATTTTTATTTCTCTCCACTCATCATCGCCTTATGGTGCTTGCAAAGGTTTTCACCAATAAGACTCTCTCATTTTTATTTCTCTCCACTCACCATCGTCTTATGGTGCCTGCAAAGGCTTTCACCAATAAGACTCTCATTTTTGTATTTCTTTCCTGATTTCTTATGCTGAGGGAGACAAGCGGTACCTCACAATGTATCATCATATCCATTGCATGCTTAGCCTTAACATTATAAAAAATTGATCTGAAAGACTTTCTTTGGTTGTAACTTGGCTTTTGGTTAAGGTTAGAAAAGATGGTAAGGGGCTCAAATGATACTTGAAGTGGGGGTGGGACTTACAACTTTTGGAATCGACTCAAATAACACATTAACTCATGCCCCAGTTTTGTTGACTGTGTGAATCTTAAATCTTTATTTGGTTTGACCGAGCCCGAAATAGGGCAGCCTACGTATCTCACTCCCGAGAGAGGAGAATCAGGTCGGATGTAGTTCTATCAGCTTGTTCTTTGTTCTGATTTGATTTTACTTTTTTTTTTTTAATTTTCGAAATCTTTCTTTTATTCTCATTTCCTCGACATTTATCTTTGACTCCATTTTGATTCCAAAAGAGGGATATGAAAGAAAAATAAAACGAAGCTCAAACGGGTAAACAAGGGATAACACAATGTTTGGATAGAAGAATAAAATGCCTTCATCATATCAATCTTCAAAAATGCAAGCACTAAACATGCAATAAAATCAACAAAGGATCAAATATCATACATAGTATCTTTTGACCGCATCAGCATTGATAGCCATTTCTGCTATTTTGCCTTTAATATCTGTCAAATATAAGGTTCCATTGGGCAACACTTTCTTCACAACGAAAGGATCTTGCCAGTTAGGGGAGAACTTGCCTTTCGCTTCAACCTGGTGAGGAAGGATACGTCTCAATACCAACTGACTAACTTCAAAATTCCTGGGACGGACCTTTTTGTTATACGCTCGAGCCATTCTCCTCTGATACAACTGGCCATGACACACAGACGCTAGCCTTTTCTCCTCAATCAAACTCAAATGTTTCAGTCGGGCTTTTACCCATTCGTCATCATCAATCTCTACTTCTATAATGACTCAAAGAGAGTGAATTTCAACTTCTGCAGGGATGACTGTTTCTGTCCCATACACCAATAAATATGGAGTTGCCCCTGTTGAAGTGCGAACAGTGGTGCGATAACCTAGCAATGCAAACGGCAACTTTTCATGCCACTGACTAGATCTTTGTACCATCTTTCGCAGTATCTTTTTTATATTCTTATTGGCGGCTTCTACAGCGCCATTGGCCTTTGGGCGATATGGAGTAGAATTTCGATACGCGATCTTAAACTGTTGACATACTTCTTGCATTAAATGACTATTGAGATTGGCAACATTGTCTGTGATGATCATCTTAGGAATTTCAAATCTACAAATGATATTGGCATACACAAAATCTACCATAGCCTTCTTTGTCAATGACTTGAAAGTTACTGCTTCTACCCACTTTGTGAAGTAGTCAATGGCTACTAAAATGAATCTTTGCCCATTTGATGCCATCGGCTCAATCGGTCCAATCACATCCATTCCCCAAGCCACGAATGGCCATGGAGCGGCCATTGCATGCAACTCAACAGGAGGAGATCGTATCAGATCACCATGTACCTGACATTGATGACACTTTCGAACAAATTGAATAGAATCTCTTTCCATAGTAAGCCAGTAATAATCTGCTCGAAGAATCTTCTTTGACAAGACATGACCGTTCATATGCGACCCGCATACTCCAGAGTGTATTTCAACCATGATTGCCGAGGCTTCTCTCGCATCTACACACCTCAAAAGTCCCAGATCTGGGGTTCTCTTATACAAGATTCCCCCACTTAAGAAAAATCCATTAGCCAAATGCCTAATAGTCCTCTTTTGATCGTTGGTGGCATATGCTGGGTATTCTCCTGACTGAATGTACCGCTTGATATCCAAGAACCAAGGTTCTCCATCGAGCTCTTCTTCAACCGCATTACAGTAAGCATGCTGATCACGACTCTGTATATGCACTGGATCGATATAAGCTTTATCAGGATGTCGGAGCATTGAAGACAAAGTGGCTAAAGCATCAGCAATTTCATTATGAATCCTTGGAATAAGCCTAAATTTCACTAACACAAATCGTTGACATAGCTCCTGCAAACATTGTCGATACGGGATGAGCTTCAAATCTCGCGTCTCCCAATCGCCTTGAATTTGATGGGCAAGCAAATCCGAATCTCCCAACACCAATAATTCTTGAACTCCCATATCAACAGCTAACCTCAAACCAAAAATACAGGATTCATACTCCTCCATATTATTAGTACGGTAAAATCGAAGTTCTGTTGTTACCGGGAAATATTGTCCCGATTCATAGATAAGAACCGCACCTATTCCAACTCTTTTTATATTGACAGCTCCATCGAAAAATAACCTCCAACCAGCATCAGCATCTATAACGACTTCATCAACACACGACACTTCTTCGTCAGGAAAATATGTCTTTAATGGCTCGTACTCTTCATCGATGGGATTCTCAGCAAGATGATCTGCCAAGGCTTGGGCTTTCATGGCGGTTCGAGTCACATATACAATGTCAAACTCGGTAAGTATTATTTGCCACTTTGCCAATCGAACCATTGGCATAGGCTTCTGAAAGATATACTTCAAAAGATTCATGCGGGAGATGAGATAAGTAGTATAGGATGAGAGATAATGCTTCAACTTCTGTGCTACCCAAGTTAGGGCACAACACGTCCTTTCAAGAAGAGTATACCTGGCCTCATATGCGGTGAATTTCTTGCTAAGATAATAAATAGCCTGCTCCTTTTTGCCTGTGACATCATGTTGACCCAGGACACAACCGAAAGAACTGTCCATGACTGAAAATTATATGATCAAAGGCCTACCAGGCTCTGGGGGTACCAGCACTGGTGGATTTGACAAATATCTTTTGATTCGATCGAACGCTTCCTGACATTCTTCAGTCCATTTTATCGCAGCACTCTTTTTCAGCAACTTGAATATGGGCTCACAAGTGGTTGTGAGTTGAGCAATAAACCTGCTAATGTAGTTCAGTCTACCAAGCAAACTCATCACCTTCGTTCTATTCTTGGGCGGGGGCAAATCCTGAATGGCTTTGATTTTCGAGAGATCCAATTCAATTCCCCGACGGCTGACTACAAACCTCAACAGCTTTCCAGATTGAACTCCAAATACACATTTTGCCGGGTTGAGTTTGAGATTATACCTGGGAATCCTTTCAAAGAACTTTCTTAAATCTTTAACATGGTCGGCCTGACTTTTTGACTTAATAATCACATCATCCACGTAGACCTCAATCTCTTTTTGCATCATGTCATGAAACATAGTGGTCATGGCTCTCATATACGTTGCTCCTGCATTCTTCAAACTGAACGGCATCACTCGATAACAATAAGTTCCCCATGGTGTGATAAAAGATATTTTCTCCGCGTCTTCATCATCCATAATGATTTGGTGATATCCGGCATAGCAATACACAAAAGAGGCAACCTCGTGTTTAGCACAGTTGTCTAACAAAATGTGGATGTTGGGCAGTGAAAAATCATCTTTCGAACTTGCTGTGTTCAAATCACGGTAATCAACACACACTCGAATTTTGTCATCTTTCTTTGGTACGGGAACAACATTGGATAACCACATGGGATAGCGAGCTACTCGAATTACTTTGGCTTCAAGTTGTTTCATGATTTCCACTTTAATTTTAACACTTACATCTGTTTTAAACTTCCTCAACTTCTGTTTGACGGGAGGGAATACGGGATCAGTTGGTAATTTGTGAACCACTAATTCAGTGCTTAAACCAGGCATATCATCATAAGACCATGCAAAAACATCCTTGTAATCAATTAATGCTTGAATCATTCCCTCTTTTAGCCGTGGCAAAGCATGTACACTGATTTTAGTTTCCCTAACATCTTCTTGATCCCCTAGATTTATTGGCTCAATCTCATTCAAATTAGGATTCGGTTTGTCTTCAAACTGTTTCAACTCTTTGCTTATTTCTTCTAGTGCTTCTTTTTCATCATCTTCCCCATCTTGCTTCATTACATCTGGATTAGTTTGGATTTTAAGATCAGGCTGAAAATTTCGCATGCATGTCATGTCATTAGAATTAGCATAAAGAAAACTGTGTAAGAAATGATAAACAAAATATATTAGACATGAAACAAAAGGGACATTGGATTTCATTAAATAAAAGATAGAAGGGTTTAAACATATATACCAACATAACATAAACAAACTAAAATCTGAATTACAACCCTGAAATAACTCGGATAAACAGAAAGAAAAATAAAATAAACTACCAAAACTCTCTCCTGAAGGGAGAGGAGTGACTTCCCAATTATTGAGCCGGATAGATGGACCTATGAATTGCACGTCTGCCATACTGGTACCTTCTCCTGCTTCGACCATATCAACTTCAATACAAAGGTTCTGGAAGTCATCAACCAATTCAACCTTAAATTCCACATGTTTCGTGACACCGCTCTTAACGAATGATTCACTGAGTAGTGGCATTGGGCGAGGGAGTGACTATATTTCCTTTTTCCTTCCCTTGGCTTTCTTTAGATCTTCAGCTGTAGGCTCAAATCCCAGACCAAACGTGCCCACGTTCTCACTCAGACATATGGGATAAACTATACCGTGCAGAGACGCTCCCAAGCCCTTTCCTGGCTCGAATCCGTATTTCCAAAGTTCACTCACCATCATGATAGAAGCAGAAGACAATTACGGTCCCGGTATAGCCTGCCATTCAAGGATACAATTCACTGGCACTGTATCAAAAATTTGATAGACGAATGTCTCCTCTAAGTTATTTGCTTCAATAAGAGACAAGGGAGAATCTTCGTAGGCTGACAAATCTCCTTCACCATGATAACTACTTCTTGCCTGTCATGCTCAAACTTAATCATTTGGTGCAGTGTAGATGCAACCGCCTTGGCCTTGTGAATCCACGTCCTTCCCAACAACAGATTGTAAGAGGAGTTTACATTCAATACTTGAAACTCTACGGCAAACTCAACAGGCCCTATGGTTAACATTAGTTCTATTTCGCCAATGGAATTTGATTTTGCACAATCAAAAGCCCTAATACATACATTGTTGGGCCTGATCCTGTCTGCACCAATATTCAACTTTTGCAATGTAGAAATAGGGAAAATATTTGCGCCTGAACCTCCATCAATCATAACATGAGTGACGTAGAAATCGTCATACTTCACTATAATGTAAAGGCCCCGGTTATGCCCTGTACCTTCAACAGGCAATTCATCATCAGAAAAGCTGATCCGATTGACCTCAAAGATTTTTCCAACCATTTTCTCAAGTTGGTTGATTGTAATCTCCCTTGGAACATATGCTTCATTTAATACCTTCAGTAAAACATCATAATGCTCCTTAAAGTGCAACAGCAAAGATAAAAGGGAAATTTAGGTAGGGGTTTTCTTCAACTGGACTAATATTGAATACTCTGGCAATTTCATCTTTTTCAAAAATTCTTCGAATTCTTCTTCGGTGATAGGCTTTTTGATAGATGACTGTCCACTCACCATTGGCTGGGACTTTCTTAAGCTTTCAGGCACGAAGCATCTTCCTGACCTAGTCAAACCCCCTACCTCATCTACATCTTCCACAACTTCTTTCCCGTGATTGGTCATCACAGTCCGCCCATAATTCCAGGGAACCTTTTTCATATCAACAATCGGAGGTTGGGTCACCTGTTTGAGGACAATAGGCGCTGTCAGTGCTCCTTTCACCATCAAGATGGGCTAACTCAAAGCTCCAACCATTGTCAACTTAGGTTTATCCTGACTTAAATCAACATGCCTTCTGGCACCCTGTACTGTGATCAAGGATTTCTTTGTGCTTTCTTGGGCTTTATCTTCCCTCATTCCTTCCCGGTTTAATGACATTGCTTTCAAAGACTCCGCTACATTCACTGATTTCTTCTCAATGGTCGGTATCTTGACAATAGGCTTATAACCCCTCGAAGACTCTTTCCCATCATATATTAATTCTAACATATTGGCTTTAGCATGGTTTGGCAACGGATTCTGGTTAATGTTTGGGCCTTCCGAGGCATGGACCAGCATCTGATTCGTGTCAATTAAATCTTGGACAGCTCTCTTTAAATGCCAGCATTTCTCGATATCATGGCCTGGCATATCAGAATAGTACGCATACCTTAAAGAATAATCGAGATTTCTCGGCGGTGGATTTGAAAGCCTTCCTTGAATTGGGCTTAAAACCTTCAACTTTCTCAACCTATCAAACAAGCTAGCATATGACTCCCCAAGAGGTGTGAATTGATTTTTGACCGCCTTCTCCTTCTTACACTCGGGCCTAGGCTGAAAACTGGGTCTGGAGGGGTTTTGGTAATTTGGTAGAGCGAATGGGCGATTTTGTGGAGCTTGCGCGCGCCATTGCGGGTAAGAAGGGGTTTGGGCATATGGTTACGCGCTATATACTGGGTATGGGGGTGGCGGAATAGAATATAAAGGGTTTTGTGGAGGGTAGTAATGGTGGGAAGTTATATATGGAGCTTGGGCGTGGACTTGGGCTTGGGATTGGGGATAGGGGCGAGGTGGTCTTTTGGGATAGGAATGGGTTCCAGCTACGACAGTCGCCACACCCTCTTTCATCTTTTTACCTCTGAATACGCCAGATCCACCTTGAATCGTTTGTATGGTGGCTTTTAATGCGGTAAAACTCACTATTCGGCCGGTCTTAATTCCGTCCTCTATCATCTCCCCCATTTTGAGGACTTCTATAAAAGACTTTTCTATTGCCGAAAGTAAATGTTGAAAATAGGTCTCATCCTGCGCCTGAATGAAAACTTCTATCAACTTACTTTCTTTCATTGGAGGCTTTACCCTAGCGTCCTGTTCACGCCACCTTATCGCGTATTCCCTAAAACCTTCAGTGTTCTTTTTCTTCATGTTGACCAAGGATTTTTCGTCCGGAATCAGGTCGATGTTATACTGCAAATATTGAACAAATTCAGAGGCCAAATCATCCCAGTTGTTCCATTTATCGATGTCTCAATCGATAAACCATTCTGAGGCCAGATCTGAAAGACTCTCGCCAAAGAAGGCCATGAGCAGTTCTTCCTTTCCTCCTGCAGCCCTCAACTGGTTACAATAACGTCTTAAGTGTGCCACGGGATCACCGTGTCCTGCATAGTTCTCAAACTTAGGCATCTTAAAACCGGGGGGAAGGTTGATGTCTGGGAACATGCAAAGATCTTTATAGGTAACACTCCTATAATCTCCGATTCTTTGCAAATTCCTCATAGCTTGTTCTAAACTTTTGAATTTCCAGGCTATGATATCCTGTTCCTCTGCTGCGACAGGTTTCTCCGTATCAAATGGAAATGCAGACGGCTGAGTGTACCCATACGGTTCATTCATTTGCAAAGTAGGCTCAGGGGCAGAATACTGACTATCTGAAACCTTCAGTACTGGCTCACTGGCAGACCTAGAAAGCCTCATCGTGGGACGCATAGCATATATGGGAGTTTCATGTGGTGGCGGAGCCACGAATACCGGTGTGATCGGTGGCGCTGGCTTAGCAGCTGGTCTTGATTGGCGCGTGCTCAGGTGACTCAGTAGGAGCAGAGAATTGCGCCTGAGAGAGCGGTGGGCAATTAGAGATATTCTCAAGACCTTCAGGGAGCGGAGGAGGAGGCATTCCGCTGGCCCATGCTCGGTGCAAATCTATCAGTTGTTGCCTGAGCCTTACTACCTCATCATTGTGTTCTAAACTTTCTTCCCTGTGATCCTAATCCGGGTCAATGAGCGAATTTTCAATCTCCCTGCTAGCCATGGCGAACTTTGCTTTGGATCTAGTGAAGTATGGGTGACTAGCCAGAATGCTGCAAACCTACCACTGTTATCTGAAAGAACATGCTCATCAAAGACGACATCCGTTAGGATTAGGGCACACAAACTAGCATGGGAATCACATTGGTAAAATTATTCTAAATTGGTGTTCATTTCTACCAGCTTTTGAGGGTAGCGAGGTCATTTTAACATCATCCTGATTTTTGTCTACACCTTTTTTTTTATCTACACTTATTATTATTATTATTATTATATTATTTTATTTTTTCGGATCCATCTCTGCTCTTTTCTTTTCTCTCGTTATCTACCTTTATTTTATCATTCTTTATGGATTTTGTTTTTCTTTTAAAAGAGGAAAATAATTAAAAACAATGAAACAAAATGATTAGATCGAACCCAAAAGTAGGTTGCCTATGTATCATGTCGTACATGAATCAGATCTTGCATAGTTCGGGCTTGCCAAAATGGCCAATTAAACTCTTTTTTCTTGAAACTTTAAGAAGAAAAGAAAAATAACAATTTGTCAAAAGAATTGGCGAACATCTTTTGCATTTTTTACTTTTAAAATACCTATACAAAACGAAACCTATGATTACCAAAGAAAAATATTTTGGGGTTTTCAATTTTGAATTTCATATGAAAATGAAACTTGAAACTATTAAAAGAAAATTTTTTTGTAGTTTTCTCTTGAAGATGTATATGAAACACCTACTCTAAATAAAGAGTGAAGAAAATCTTTTTTTTTTTGAATTTTTTTGGAATAAGATCAACCAAAAATAAAACCTACGACTATTAAGGATTTTTTTTTTTGTATTTTTAGTTTCAAGACATGTATGAAACACCTACTCTAGATGAAAAGTGAAGAAATTTTATCTTATTTTTTTGGATTTTTTAAATAAGATCCCCGAACCAACAATAGGCTGCCTACGTATAAAAGGAGAATCAGGGGTGCGTAGTTCGTCCAGATTGGACGATTAACGACTAACTAATAAATTGACCCTAACTTAAGAGACACTACCAAAAACAAACGAAAAAAATCTTTTGGATTTTCAGCTAGACACTGACACCACCAATTATGAAGAAAAATCTTTTTGGTATTTTTGTTTTTGACAAATAAGTAAAAAAGGCAAACAACCCCCTTTTTTTTTTCGAATTTACGGTACTTTGAGAAGACAAATGTAAAACGTGAAAAATCTTTTTGAGTTTTTGGATCGTGAAGACCAAAAGCCATAAAGAATTCTAAAATAAACTACGACACTCCTTTTGATTCATTCTTTTCGACTCACTTTTTTTTTTCTATTTTTTCTTTTTCGTTTTTGCCTACGTACCTTACTCCTAACAATTTTTTTTTAATCTGTCCGTCAAATGACCATGTTACCCTTAAAAATACAACAGTTAGCACGCAGGGATGCTTTAGAGGGGAGTCTCCTACAAAGGGCCATGTGGGTCCCGCTAGATCTCCGTATTATGCACATAAGCATGACCTAAAGGCTGACCTACGTTGTGTTTTACTAACAAGGCTGTTCGGGGGAGCGTATGGTCGATAGTGGCTGCTTTGCTTTCCACCTACTCCATAACACCAACGGCTCCCCCCCTAAAATAAGGGTGACTCAACTAGAGGTTGTGTACAACACGTGTACTACGGACTTGTTGCAGAAAGAAGGCCGGGGGGTGGACTCATGATGACAGATATAAAGCGGTAACACATAGGATAAATACTAAACAAAGAGCATGAAAACACACAAAAGTAAAAATAACACAAACAATAACCACAAACAATGCTTATACACTCGTAATGCCAAACAAAGCCGATACGACTCCAAAAATAGCTTGAATTCTCAATCTTGTCCCCAGTAGAGTCGCCAGAGCTGTCACACCTCTTTTTTACGTACTCCAAAAAAGATTTATATTTTAAAGTCCGAAAGGGTTTTATTATTTAAGTGACAAGAAATGAAAATTTATTTCGGAAAAGGATTATTTACATTTTTTTATTCAGAGTCGCCACTTGGCATAATCCGGTGTGCCAAGTCACCTTTGGAAAATCCTTTTCGAAACCATTTGACTCTTAAACTGGTTTGCGAAGAGAGACTCCGGCTAAGGAATTCTGTTGACCGAGGGAAGGTGTTAGGCACCCTTCGATCCCGTGGTTCAACCACGGTCGCTTGGTAGAGTGTATCGATTATTTTGGCATTACGAAATGCACAAACCATACAAAAGCACGCAAAGTAATCAAACAATAGACAAAACAAAACAATCCAAAAATGTAAAGTCCAGTCCAATTATATAGTTCAAAAATAAAAATACTGAAATAACCTACGCTAGTCCTAAACTATGCTTTACCCAATGCCTCGGACCTTGATCACGAGCATCCTTTGCGTACAAAATTCTTCGGGGCATTCCCCGGTTGCGAAGAGAGACTCCGGCTAAGGAATTCTGTTGACCGAGGGAAGGTGTTAGGCACCCTTCGATCCCGTAGTTCAACCACGGTCGCTTGGTAGAGTGTATCGATTATTTTGGCATTACGAAATGCACAAACCATACAAAAGCACGCAAAGTAATCAAACAATAGACAAAACAAAACAATCCAAAAATGTAAAGTCCAGTCCAATTATATAGTTCAAAAATAAAAATACTGAAATAACCTACGCTAGTCCTAAACTATGCTTTACCCAATGCCTCGGACCTTGATCACGAGCATCCTTTGCGTACAAAATTCTTCGGGGCATTCCCCGGTGAGTAAATACAAATTACCTCGGGGCATTCCCCGATTAAATAAATACACTTTGAATCGAATGCGATAAAGTAGAAAACATTCAATACTTACTCCACGTTCACATCCAACGAAGCACTTAATTCTAAATTTTGCCTACCCGACCTACGTTTGCCTATCCAATTCGATGGCATTTACATTCAAAACACAATAAATCAAAATTTATCCGAATCTAACATTTTCATCAATTTTTCATTTCAACCCCCAACTTATTTTTTATCGATCCATTAAAACATGGTCAAGTTCTTTCCTCAAACCTTCGAAAACGAATCATCAAACGTCATGATCATAACATCAACATCAACAAAAATCCAACAAAAGCATAATCCCATCACACATAAACACAACCAGTTCAAAATAATCAAGATAAAAAAATGAGCTAGAGAAATGGACCTTCACGGAATTCGTTCTTGTCGGTAATAATAAAGAAATCCAGAGCGAAAAACTCGTGTAGGAGACCTCAACAGCGACAAAGCACCAACGACAAGCCAACTCGATACAAATTTCGAACTCGTAGTCCGACTGAAAACCCAAGTTCTGGGGAATGGGTTCACCAAAAGGGTCCTCATCGGTCCTCCATTTCAAAGAGAACGTGACCGGTGAGGAGGGGGGAGGCTGAGTCGCAGCTGGGGGGTTGCGTGATTGGCTTGCGGCTGCTGGAGGTGGTGCCGGGGTGACTGTTTCGTGTGGTTGGTGGCTGGCTGGATTCTCGCCGGAGACGGCGAGACGTGGCTCGAGAGGGCTGTTGACGGCGTTAGGTGGTGGCTCAATGGAGGGGGAAAAGGGAAGGCTGGCGGCGGAGAAGAGGTGGATAGCGGCACCGTTTGCTGGCGTGAGGTCGGTAATGATGAATGGCAGATCTAGGGCGGCTGGTCGTCGTCGTGGTGGCGTTGGTCGGAGCGGGGGCTGGGAGAGGAACTGGCTATAGTGATGGTGGGCTGGCCGTCGTCGTTGCGGTTGAAGCGACGGCGGCGTCTCGCCGGAGAGGGAGAGAGGAAGAGATCGAGAGAGAGAAGGAGGGCAGCTGGTTTTTTTGGTTTTTAGGATCAGGCCCCTTCTTGTGTGTATCAATTGTGTGCGTGTATATAGGCTGTGAGGGTGGGTATTGGGGTAGGGTATGGGGGCATGGGGTAGTGATGTGTTGTCCAAAATTGATAGAAGGAGTGGTTAATTTTGTTACAAAAAAATAATCGGGGATTAGGTTTGTTAGTGGGTTTGTTTTTTTTGTATTTTTATGGGATATAATCATACGGGTGAGGGCACGTGGTAAGACAGGGATAAAAATGTGTAACTTGGATCTTCGAGAGGGACAGAATTAGGTGTCTACATCATGTAGTGTTTGTTATTCCACTTCTAAATTAAGTCATCGTTCATTCTTTGCACAATTTGTGAACTAATAATCAGGTTGGAAATGCTAGTTACATTTATGCAAGAGTAGAATGTATCTATTCATATTTATTTTGAAATGAATTTATTGCAATTATAATTACTAAATTCATGTAATCTCCAAATATAAACTCATGTGGTACTAATTATTGCTCTCATTATACACTTTGTAGTATTTGACCGAATTCACCATTCATGTAGCTAAGTTTTGATGCATAATAATCAGAAACTTAATGCATAGTCCAATGTGACTTCTTAAAACATTTAACACATACAATGACATATAGAAAAAATCAAATTTAAATTGTATTAGTACTCTTGATATTTTAATTATTAACTTTTATATCATATTTGAAGTATATTTTTAATATTTGTAAAGCTTTTAACATATTTATTTGGATTATTATTTGATTGCTTATAATAAATTTAAAAAAAAAAAAAAATTAAATACTGGTAGCAGCTCGGTGTTAACCTTATGAGTAGATTTGTTCTTATATTAGGTAATTCATCTATTGTATATTAATATTTTTTTGCTTTTAAAATAATTGTCATATTTCGCTTCTCAAAACTCAATCTACATTTATTTGACTAATAGGTTGTTTGGATATAATTAAAAAATAATTTTTTAGCTTAAGTGATTAAAATCTTAAAATAAGTGTTTCTAAATTAAGTAGATAAGTATTTGGATAGAAGTGTTGAAACTCGAAAAAAAATTATTGATGTGTGGTAAACAAGTGATGCTAAGCACTTTTTTTTTTGGTCAAAATGACTTAAAATGTCTTTAAAGTTGTCAACACCATAAATAAGGTGAATTATTCATATGTTTTAATTCTAATAATTCAAAAATAATTTCTATTTACACTTTCCGCGTAAAGTAATTATGTGAGGTCAATTTATAAATATAAGTTACTTTTTTATTTTTAAATGTTAAAAAATAAAGATCTTAGGATATTTTATATATAAAATAAGTATTATATTGTAATATTGGAAGCTTGTAATAATTTAGTTATCTTAAAAAATATGTAACCTCCGATGTGAAAATGAATTCGGGTGTGTTTGGTATGATGGAAAATATTTTCCTATTTTCCCCTGTTTGGTTGTAGTAAAATATTGGGAAAACATTTTCCAATATAACTCATTTTCCTCTATTTGAGGGAAAATGACTTTCCTCATGGACCAAGGGAAGTCATTTTCCGAAAAATGACAAATGTGACTTATGCCCCCACACCCACCCCTCTTCCTCACCCCAACAACACTCATATTCACATGGCTCAAAAACTTCACATTTCTAAAAAATTTACATTACTTGAAAATATTTTTAACTGTGTTTTGCTTCAATTTTTCACTGCTTGAATAAAAAATAGTGATTCCCGAATTTTTTCCATTTCAAAAGTTTGTTGAATTAATGTGTTGTTATTTTCATATGCATAGAGGAAGACTTGCTTATGTTATTTTTGCTAATTGCATATTTCATTTTGTTATCGATGTAACTTGTTTTACGAGGTTGAATAAGCTTGCCGTTCTGTTATATTTCTATTGATTGTAGTATCTTGAGATTATCTTGACAAAATATTGAAAAGTGTCTCCTATATTTGTTAATTAATAGCTGCTTAAATTTAATTAGTGATTGTAATATTTTAGTATTCGATATTGATATTATTTGTTACGCCTAAATTAGTACTTACAAATTGTTGAGTTGCTAGAGACACTGATATACTAATTAACAGTTAGTAGTATTTTCTAAAAAATATTTTTTCACTCACCAATCAAACACTAGAAAATATTTTTCTAAAAAATATTTTCTACTCACTAACCAAACACCAAAAAATATTTTTCAGAAAATACTTTTCACTCACCAACCAAACATGAGAAAATAACTAGAAAACAAACTTATTTTTCAGGAAAACATTTTCCATGAAAAATACTTTCCATCATACCAAACACACCCGAAGTGGAAATGAAGGGAAGCGACGAAGAAGAGCAAAAAAGAGAAAAAGAAAGAAAAACTATATATTTATGGGTTACAAGTTCAGGATATTATTGGAATTAAAGAAAAATATAAATGATAAAAAAGTAAATATTTTAGGCAAACCTAAAAAAAAATTAATCTAAAAAATAAAAAGTTGGGAGTACCCAGCTTCTCACTTTTTGTTTTTCTTTAATCAGTTTTTAGTTTTTTTAAAGCACGTTTTAATTTACCAAACACCTAAAAAAATTAAAAAGGAGATTAAAAGTTGATTTGATCAGATTCTAATCCCATTCAAACGGGCTCTAATACTTTAAACTATATTTTTCATCAGATTCACTATGAGAAAAATTTCGACATATTTACTTTTTGTATAAATTTCTAATATTTTAATTTGATTAAAAAACTATTGAATATATTTAATCCAATTATTTAGCCTTGCAATTGACTCTTTAAAAGTTTATTGAAGTTTCCATGTTCTCTGTTTGCTCTTGAATTAAGTGTTTGTTACATATTCTTAGCTTACTAAATCACTTAATTATTAGTAAATCTACCCACTTAGTATAAACATCGTGTCCGAGTAAATATTTAATTTTTATAAACTTATAAACATTACTTGTAATATAGATTATAGTGATCCAAACTGTTCCTTTAGATCAACAACAACAAACCCAGTGTATTCTCATATAGTGAGGTCTAGATCATGAAACAAAAAAAATACTTATTTAATTAGTGGAATGTGGGAACGATGGAGCACTTTGGTTCTAAAGATTATCGAACCTTATCGAACCTTTAAACCGATTATTAAATTGATTAATAAAGATTACCAGTTCCGACCTAATATTATCCAATTAGTTGCTTGTGTAAGAAGAGGATTCTTGAAAATCACCAACGTACTTTTGATTGGAAAAAATCCAGATAGAGTGTACAAGTGAATTTCCACTGTATCACTGTTGGAATCATTTCATATTCCCTGTAGATTTAAAATTGACCAAAATGATTCGTATGATTGGAGTTTCTGGATTTAAACTTCTGTAATTTGACCGTGTATGTCAAAATAAAATTTATAAATTTGAATACTACGTAAAAATACAATAAACCACAATAAGTGGCAATTTGTTCCGACTATGCCGCATAAATTAGAATGTTGGGAGTACATGAACGTAACTTATATACATGTCATGACAAACTTTTTTAAATAGGATTATGAGTGGATTTTTCGCTGTTACAAAAAGCTAAGTAAGAATTCAGTTGTAATAGAGGTTTAGGTGATTTAATAATGTAAAAAAAGATGGTGGAACACTTGCATATCGTTAAACAGCTGTTTGTACGTCTCAAAGTCCTTTGGTATAATTTATTTGCCAGGCATGTCTGAAAGATGCTAAAGTGTCACTTGAACGCAACTTCCATAGATATGAAAAAGCATAATGGACAGCATAGTGTTTCTTCTTCGGGAAGCTAAATTAAAAACACATCCATGGAAATGAACATGACTTATAAATATAACTTTGACATATTGTCTAGCTTGTTGATCTCCATAGAAACATTATATTACCAGCGCCATCGATCATGGATGGTTATAGCAAGGTGGAAAGGGTGAGTAGTGACAAGTACCTTCAACTAAAACCAGATGAAGCAAGTCTTTTTGATCTCATACGTATATTGTTCTCCGGCAACCTTGAGAGTAAACAGTTCATAGAATCATTGAGAGTGAAAGAGATAGCCTTTGAGCGTCGAGGATACATTTTTCTCTCTGTGTCCGTGCAGAAAGCTCTCCATTTCATCTCAAAGCCTTTGTCTTTTTTAGGTTCAATTTCAGAATTCTGCTTAAATCTTCTTGCTAGTAACCAAAGCCTTCCTACGTTGTTGTTGAGAATCTTACAAGGTTAGATGACATTTCTTAAATTTGACATTATTTCCATCTGTTTCGACTTTGGTGTAGTTTTATGACTTTACCGTTATAGTGGGTAAAGTGAAATTAATCCCGATTACTGTTGGTAGGGAAGGTAGAGATGCCAGACAAAGAGTCAGCCAGCTATCTCTCAGCTATCGGATTTATAGATACAAGAGTGAATTGTCATAAGAAGTTCAAACCAGGGGGTAAAACATATATTGTTGCGCTTTCTGCAATTGCATCAAAAGTAGCCTACGAGAATAAAGCCTTCATCCGAACAACTGTTGAGGATCAATGGAAGGTCACCTAATTAAATTTACATTTCAGTATGTTTGATTGGCAAACTAGCTTAGTTCAATAATTTCAAATGACTTGCTTGTCAATCACTATTTGGTTTAATCAAAAGCTAGCTAGACTAAATCTGCTAATCTGTAAAGGTTTTGATTCTTATGCAGATGGAATTACTGGGTACGCATGATTTTTGGAATGGTAAGATTTTCAGTAAAGATGCCATTGTCTTATTTTTGCAACAGATTTCTTACTAATTGAAGTGTTGTCAAATTGGAATTGAGGTAGAACAATCTTCGCGAAATGTGTAGGAGTGGTGTTTCTCTAAGACAATTTTTGTTTGGCAGAGTATCACCAAACCAAATCAACTCAAGGCTTCATATTTCATGATAATACAACCAATCCAGACAGAATTATTGTGTCATTTAGAGGTACTGAACCCTTCAATTCAGATGATTGGAGTACAGATTTCGACATATCTTGGTGCGAATTCCAGGGCATGGGCAAAGTCCACAGCGGTTTCATGAAAGCTCTAGGCTTACAGAAGGATGAAAGTTGGCCTCTCAATATTACACAAGACGACCAACGATCAATAGCATACTACACAATCAGGGAAAAACTAAGAGACTTCTTTCAGAAAAATAACCGCACCAAGTTTGTTCTAACAGGGCACAGCTTAGGCGGTGCGCTTGCAGTTCTTTTTGCAGCAGTTCTTGCATTGCACAATGAATCTTTTTTACTGGAAAGATTGGAAGCAATTTACACATTTGGGCAGCCAAGGGTGGGTGATGCCGAGTTTGGCGATTTCATGAAGGAAAATTTCAGGAATTATGGCATTGGATATCATAGATTTGTTTACAGTCATGATATTGTAACCAGATTGCCTTATGATAACTCTACCTTGCTTTTTAAACACTTCGGAACATGCCTTTACTATAGCAGCACATATGAAGGAAAGGTAAGTAAACAAAGAATGCCTTAAGATCTGCGAGTTGATTTCTCAGGTGGTCACTCAACAAAGAGGAAAGCTGACTTTCTAAGATAAAAACTCTTAGCTGAGTGATTATACGAGAAATAAACCCTAAGATCTACAAGAATCATGTTTGTTATTTTAACCTTTTTTCATTTTATAAGTTTACTAATCGAACTTTTGCATTATGTGTAGTAGATTGTTTCGGAAGAACCACACAGAAATTACTTTTCTCTGAGATCACTAATATCAAAAAGGATGGATGCATTGTGGGAGTTGGTGAGAAGCTTTCTTCTTCCATATCTGTATGGAACAGAATATAGAGAAAACCTTCTTCTACTAGCACTTAGATTGTATGGACTTCTATTTCCCGGCATGCCGGCTCATGGTCCTCAAGACTATATTAACGCAATTTGTTTAGGAGATGCTACTTTGTTCACCAATACTCATAGATGATCTAGATGATCCTCGTCTACTTTGATGTCTTATTGGAAGAAAAATGAATACTGTTCCTCCATTGATTAAAAATTTACATATCTTTATATCAGGCTTATTGTGGGAATTTACATATCGATGGTTCATTTAGATTTGAGGCTAGAAATAATGTATTTATCACGCATTGATCTATAAACGACCAAAAGCAATTTTCTTTCTTTTTCCATTTCTTAATCGATGACCAAAGGTGAAGTTCGAATGATGTATTGCTCTTTGTATTCTTTGAGATTATACTTTTTACTAAAGGTAGAATACTCTATTAAAATTATGATTTTACTTGTAAAAGACTAATGATAATTTAAAGGTGGGTGAAGAACTATAGAATGGTTTAATTAAGATCGACTCAATCAGAGGCAAACCTAATTGAGGAGTAGGGGGGAGTCATCGGCACCCCCGAATCTCGAAAAAAAATCATGTATATGGTTGAGTGCGATGCTTGAGCACTTTGTATATATACTGTATATTTTCTCCAGTCACCCTATTGCAGCACTACTTCGTGGCTCATTGTTAGCTTCATATTCGTTATGTTCTTTCCTTAATATTCCTCAGTCAAGAAAATGGTTAAAATTTTAATTATTAGATTTTGAGCTTTAAATCCTGAAATCGAACACAGGAAAGAAATTAAATCAACAGAAGTGAAGTATATAATTGGAGGCTGGGGCCTTGGAAGAGGCCATAGAAGGTATCCTCACAGCCGGTAGCCGTGAAACTAATCCTCCATTCCTCAGTCAGCGTATTTTGCGGTAGGAAACTGGCCACAGAGTTTGCTTCATTCGCCAGAGGCGGGAATCAAACTCCCGACCTCTTGCTTAAGGTACATAGCGCTGAACCACTATGCCAACTCTGATGGTTGTAGGACAATCACTTTCAATATGGCCTAGGAACATTTGGATGGAGTTATAGCTTATGGCTTCATATGTTAACTTAAAAGCATCTAAAACAAAACAATTCAAATAGACTCTGAAAATGCAATGAAGTGTTTCAACACCGACTCAAATTGTTTTTTTTCTTTTATTGAATTGATCCTATCAGAACAAAATTCACTTGACTGATACATGTACACGCCTAGCAATTCAACATAAAATTCAAGATATT
The DNA here is from genome assembly GCA_030864225.1 of Capsicum baccatum var. pendulum. Classification (NCBI taxonomy): domain Eukaryota; kingdom Viridiplantae; phylum Streptophyta; class Magnoliopsida; order Solanales; family Solanaceae; genus Capsicum; species Capsicum baccatum. The sequence goes on from CM061551.1 coordinate 177,595,434, forward strand.
TAGTCAAATCATGAACTAACGAGATTCTACTTATCTCTTGAAATAAATTCTCGGTAAAAAACAATTTTCTTAGATCATGTTTAAACCATAAATCATATACTACCAAAAAGACATCACTGTCAACAATTCATCAGACGTGCATTATTCTTTTTGAGTGGCCCTATTGTGGAAATGATCAATGAAGCTTTTCACAATTGGACCAGAAGGTAATAATTGTGCCAAAGAATTCTTTATTTTTTGGTTAAGTAGATACTTAGTATGAATAAAAATGAAGTGAAATTAAATCCTTGAGCATTCAACCCGGTTCAACAAAAAAGGAGTCCGGGTATTGCACATTACATAATTTAACTCCCTAACATAACTAGTTCCAAGGACGTCTGCTCAAACAGCCTCAACAACATATATCAATGGAACTACAAAAATACAAGTCTTATCAAAAACATTTATTGCAACGCCTTCTTTAACTAATGCATCTTCACGATAACTTTGTTGGACTGATGCCTTCCTAGTCTTCTTAACAATCATCAATAATTACAGTGTAAATTTCCTTATTTAAGCATAGTATAACCTCTTTGGAGCCCATGTTGATTACATTAGGGGAGAAATTATCCTCAATCAATTCCAATCCCTCCCTAAGAGCAAAGAGTTCCATCTGATTATTGGTGTCATTGAGGTAACTTTTAATAGTGCAAAAATTTCAATTGTACTTAATCAATTTTAGGTTTTAGTTTACAGTGAACTTATGTTTGCATGTTTTTTTTTTTAACTATAAACTAGATAATTTTATTAGTAAACAATTATTCTTTTTTCTTTGGAGGGCATGCCTTGTGCAATATCGCACGGGCTATTTTGCCGTAACTTCTTTTCAATTTCTTTATAAAACCTTAAATAATAATCAAATGCAATAATATTAATGGTTATCACCAGATGGCTGAGTTAGCTGGAACTTTAGATTCAGAATAATATATTTCATGGTAGTGAAAAAATTATTGCATTAAATACATATAATATGACCTCATATTTAAACGTTCCAGTGGGGATTTGAATATCTAGAACACCGAAGACTTTGTACTGCAATTAAATACCAAACACACCATACAGAACTTCATATCTTAGGATATTTTATTCCTTCGTTCAATATCAAAGATAATCCAAATAAATCAGGAGCAGATAAGGAGGACATCACTCTCTTTATTTTTCTAATGAACATAAAAAAAACCATCCCACATGTATACACGTTGACAGATGATGATTATTGGCTTTTAGAGTTGAACGGATAAAGATATACTATCTAAAGCAACTTGGTGTAATTAACTTTGATTCTTAAATATTACTCGAATTTGAAATGTAATCAACTAATCAAGCCAAAAGGTTAACAGGTTAGTGGAACAGTGATATGTTTCAATGGTTCTAATCCGCGTGCATTAACCCATTCAAAAGTTCTAGTTTAATCGAATTACATTACTACTTACACAAAATTGGAAAAGTTCTATAAAACTATATGATAGAGGAAATGGGAGAAAGACGTGAATTTCATTGAGTTAATAATTTCAATTATTATAAATGTATGGTTTCAAATTAAGGAGAAAAAAACAAATATAAATGTTGCTTCTTGAGGTGTCAAATAGGCGGGTTAAATAAAATGTGAGCAATAAATAACGATGATAACATATTCATCTTAATCTCATAAGTTGAGTCTAAACAAAATAAAGCATACGATTAAATAAAATTTAACCAAAATTAAAATAAATTGAGTTTACAAATAAACAGTTAATTAACTTGAGTCAATTTGATAATCACTTTTTCATTGACTAATTTTACTACAGTAATAATTGTTTCAAGTATAATAGGCCAAATTATTAATTCAAATCAAATACGTCCATTAATTTGCTCAATAATTGCCCAACTAAGCTTGACAGTACTTTTTCCATACCCAGCGTTTCTTTTTTCTACCACTGCTAATTAAGTCAGTACCAATAATTGTGTCCGGTTGCTACAGTTTTCTGTCTTGTCTAAAACGTGATTCACAATGTCCGACCAATATAGCACCTCCTTCGGCTTTCCACGATTTATGTTCACGTGTTTGATTAGACATTAAATTTAAAAGTAAAAAAAGAGATTTATTTAGTTATGAATTATTTTATTAAGAATTAAATAAAATCATCCAAATCAAAAATGAAATAGTTGAAAGTTTAACAATATTACAGAAGACTAAGAAAGTTTGTAGTTGTAGTTACTTGATACAGAAACTTTGTATTTAGATATGTTCTTTATTTGTTTGACTTGCTGAGACTATAAGAGAGAAACTAACCTTCTCAGAAGGTAGGTTATCTACTTGTAGTGCTCCATACTTGTAAATACTTGTTCTTGTCGGTTGTTAATGATAATTTTCACAGTTTATAAGAAAAAAAGATTTAAAATTAAGTTGTTATTATTAAACATAAAAAGTATTTATTCTTTTTGAGATTAATTTTTAAAAAAAATCATATAATTAAATTAAGACGAGAGAAGTAGCTAGACAGTAATGGCTAATATAGACAAGGCATGGAGACGTAAGGGATTGGTTAATTAGGAAAAAAATTATGGACAGCACATGTAAATAATTTCTGTACCAACCAGTACCCCATATGTCTCCCCATTTTCACATAAACAAAATAGGGAAAGTTAAAATGAGCAGGAAATATCTGAATCCCAATATATTATACTCCTCTAACTTCTATAGTATAAATACACCCATATATTTCAAACTGGACTGCACAACGTCCCTCTCTTGAGTCTAATCCTTCTTCAATATTCTTTTCTTGCCCCAACCAAGTACTCCAGCAGTAAAATAAATATATACATACAGTATGGCAAGCAGTAGTGCTTGTAACAAGTCATTTTGCGACAACTACATGTTGCTAAAGCCAGAAGAATGTAGTGTATTAGATTTGGCAAGGATACTGTTTTCCGGTAAAAATATTGGACAAAAAGATTTTGTAGATTGCCCTAATGATGAAATGACGACGACTAAGGAGCCTTTGTCTCGTAGATGGGTTATTTTTATTTCCCTTCTAGTCCAGAAGGTTTTAATAGCAACTGCTAAACCTTTAGCAGGGTTTGGCAATGCAATTGAGTACTGGCTTAACCTTCTAAACGTCAATGGTGGATTCTTCCGTCTTATTTTCAACTCCGTAAGAGGTACATACTACATCATCATCATCGTTGATCTGTCTCAACTTATGTGACACATTTCGTTCCTAAGTGCGCGATTTGTATTTATGATCGATTTGTAGGTAAAACTGTAATACCGGATAAGGAATCAGCAAACTTCTTGTCATTTATTGGAAATTTGGATAAAAGAGTTGAGCTAGTAGATAATAGTAGGTGTGTTGAAGAACTTGGAGGACGTAGAGGATACAATGAGGCAATCAGTATCATGGCTGCAAAAGCAGCTTATGAGAACAAAGCATGTATTGAAACTACTGTTAAGGATAAGTGGAAGGTAAACTACCCAGCTATCATATTTATTGAACGCGTTTGGTATGAAATGAACGAAAATGTTTACTTGGAAATAAATGTATTTTTTACGGTATCGTTCGCTTCCAACCTCGAGAAAGAAAATGGTAGGAGCTCATGGAAAGGAGTAATAAAAAAATGGATCTTTTACCTTCTTCTTTTTTTCTTTTACCCAAATTAAAGAACATTTGTATATCATTTAGGATAAAATTCTAAGAAGTTGGGTGGTGCTGGGGGACGTCAGCTACGAGGGTGGGAAGAGAGAACCAATGTAGAATGACACTTTTAAGCTTAATTATTTTTCTGCTTCTACTTCTATTGGGAAAATTATTTTCTTCGTCTTAAGGAAATATATTGTCTTAGGAAAAATATTTTAAATTTTTTTATCAACTAGATTGAGAAATTGAAAAACATTTTAATTTTTGCAATATCATGCAGATGGATCTCATTGGGTGCTTTGACTTCTGGAATGGTAAGATATATATGTATAAACTTTTTATAAACATTTTGATTATATGGTGCTCAATTATTGAAATAATAAAAATAAAGTTACGTTTTCTTTATTTTGTATTAACATAAAACGCATTCACAATAATTGCAAATGCTGTAATAAGGTCCAAGTTTTATTTAATTATTCTGCAATACAAAAATCAGTTTACTATTGCTATATCACACCAGTATATTCTAAGTTAAAAGTATTTTCAATAACAATTAATGACATGACACATAATGTTTGAAGTAAGAAATATACAAAATATTTAATCCAATATTATAAGAAATACAAAATCTTTAATCCAATATTATCCCATCCATGATCCCAATATTGCATCATGGTAAGAAAATAAATTTGAGTAGAATTAATAACTCATATATATTGAGTGGAGATTGCAATGGTTGTAGGACCCTGCCACCTAATTAAAGCATCAATCGCGTGCAATATTTCATCATTAACAATATACTAATAGAGCTATTGTCGTTAGTCTACCTAATGATAATCTCTTTATGATTTGTTTCGATTTGCATACGAATCAAATATCTGTCATGGCCATATTTTAAAGCTGAAAGTTCTGCCCAACCATTTCAAATTGTATGAATAAAAAGATAAAGATGATTGCAAGAGAAATGACTTAAGGTGAAGTTATTTTTACAACATCTAAAAATACACTTAGATCTTAAAAACTAACGGTTCGGATTTTACCCTTTTTTAAAATCTTTTTCTGAACTTTAACAGATTATCAACAAAAAGCTACAACTCAAGCATTCGTGCTTCAAGATAAAAACGTGGATCCCGAGTTAATTGTTGTGGCATTTAGAGGAACCGAATTCTTCAATTCTGATGATTGGATCTCAGACTTTAATCTCTCTTGGTACGAGATTTCCGGCATGGGCAAAGTCCATGCCGGATTTATGAAAGCTCTGGGGTTACAAAAGAGCAACGGATGGCCCAAAGATATTGAACAAACTGATAATAATCAGCTATCTCCAGCCTACTATTTCCTAAGAAAATTACTCAAACAACTTCTGGAGAAAAATGAGAAGGCAAGATTTCTGGTTACTGGTCATAGCTTAGGTGGAGCACTAGCAATATTATTTCCAGCAATATTGGCATACCATGAGGAATCTTGGCTGTTGAAAAGATTAGAGGGCGTTTATACATTTGGTCAACCAAGAGTTGGAGATGAAACTTTCGTTGAGTATATGAAAGGGCAATTATCAAAACATGAGGTTCCATACTATAGAGTTGTATACAGCAATGACATGGTACCAAGATTGCCATATGATAATGCTACCTTCGGGTTCAAGCACTTTGGAACTTGCATCTACTACAATAGCCTCTACAAAGAAAAAGTAAGTTATTCTTTGAATTTTTGTATATGTGGTAGGGACGTATTACATTTAATTATACGGATATAACTCGTTTAACGTCAAATATGGGTGTAAAATAATCATTGACAGGTCATTTTTGGCACTGTCCATATCAAAAGATTGGGTCAATTAATTTGGGACAACATATATAGATTGACCCATTCGAATAAAATTATTGAAACATTAAAGTCATTTTTCTTGTCTAGTTTTCTTTTTTTTTTTAATATAGTCATGATATGAAAGATTTTTTTTTTAATTTTATTTGATAATACTAGTTAAAATTTATAAAAAAGAACAAACAAATAACTAGCGGAAATAATTTTGAGTTAGGTCTGTTGGGGGAAACTCATTGTTTAGTGGCCCAAATTGACCCGACTATCTTGACCCAAACACATATTGGGTTATAGCCCGATCCAAGTATTATTCTCAACATATCCAAAAATTCGCCCAAATGTGACTCAATCTGTCTTATTTGACATCTTATCATGTAACGTGGTACATAAAAAAACTAAACATCAAGCAAGTCGCTTTCCGGTCGGCTTATATCTACATATACGAAAAAATATTTAACATATATATACACAATAAGACCTTCATTCTAAATTCTGAATTCTCCTCTCATAGGAAAAACAATTGTTCTTCTTTTTTATCTTTATCTGTGTGACTATTATATACCGTTGTTTGAAAAATGCAGATTTTAGGTGAAGAACCAGACAAGAATGGCTTGGCTTTATTACTGTTTCTACCAAAGATGTTAAATGCGGCTTGGGAGCTCATCAGAAGCTTTATTCTACCATGTGTTAATGGACGAAAGTATACAGAAGGCGGGCTGCTTCTTTTCATGAGAGTGGTAGGCTTGATACTTCCAGGCATACCTGCTCATTGTCCCCAGGATTATGTTAATGCTACAAGGCTTGGATCATCTGATCAATCTTATGCCACTGAAAATGCTGCAAAGTATCAAAAGATTGGCTTAGTTCCAGCATAATTGTGAATTACTTAGCGATTGTTTGTGCGTTTTATTTTTTTATTAATTTGTTTTTCCCTACATCAATATTGTGAGTAGTGTTTAGTAATGGAATGTTTATATATTCATTGATTTGAACCGTGCCCTTGGAGCATAAAGCATGAAATTTCACTTTATCTAATGAAATATATGGCTCAGGAGGGTTGGGTTGTAAACTGTGACACATTTGTTTGTGATATTCTTAGGGAGGAAGAAAGGATCTTCATCTCCAATGTATGACTAATTATTCAATTACTATCATGTTACTCGTAATTTAATTGGATTTCCTCAAGCACAAGCTATTTAGCTAATTCGATAGGTTTCGAAGATAAACAATATATTTTTTATTGGAAAAAAATCGTCTAAATAGTGCGTACAAGTGAATTTCCACAGTGTCACTTGTGGAATCGTTTTCACTATACGTCACAGCTTCAATTGTTGTATGAAAGATTTAAACAAAAGATCATCGACTAGCACTATTTCTCGATAATATAATGTATTGTTTGAACTTCTCAAAGAATATTACTATTATAATATTGGCCAGACATGTCCACAGTGAAAGATACTAAGGTATCATATGAATGCAATTTCGTAGATTTCTAAAAGCATAAGAGACAGCGTCATAGTGTTGTTACAAGATTATATCCACAATGCTAAATACGGTTGTAACATAATAGGTATAAATGTGGTTTTTTAAGAGCATGAGAGCAAATGTAACTGTGAAGTTGGATGAAAGTAACAAATATTCGACAACAACAAAAAAGAAAAATGGGATCGGGAGAGGATAAAATGTATGAGGTCTTTCAGATATATCCCAGGGTGTCAAGTGGGTCGGGCTGGGCCAGCCTCTTAACTAACCCGACCCGGTTTGACCCGATCTGGTAAGCCCTAGGGCTTTAGGGTTCTGGGTCCCGGGCCCGTCTAACCCGATCCGGACCAAGCCCGGTCCAGGCCCGTCGGTTAACTGGCCCGGCCCAGATACCTTTTAAAAAAAAAAAGGGATTTTAGGTCAAACTAGCCGTTGGCCCAACGGCTAGTGGCCCATTTATTAAAAAAAAAAATTAACTTTAAAAAAAAAAATTTAATCCCAAAAAAAATTCTATAAATACCCTACAACTTCAAATCATTTTTCACACAATTTTTCACTCTCTCGAATCTCATTCTCTCTCAAATCTCAATTCTCAATTCTCAAATATTCAATATATTTAATTTCTTAAAGTGTTCACTTTAATTTTTCATTTTTCGTTTACAAAGTACGAACGAAAGTTTCTAAAGTCGCAACCTTCAGATACTTCCAAAATTTGGTATTATCGTTCCATCTCTTACGTTTAATTTTTATTTATTGTATTAATTGTTTAATATTTAATTTTATTATATTTGTGTATTTTGAATATTTTTAGTTTAATTTAATTTATATTATGGATAAATTAAGAAACCTCGCTACTAAAGGTGTTAAAAAATTTTGTCCCGGAAGTGGTAGTGGTAGTAAAAAGCGAATTACTAGCGGTAGAGGTAGTTCAAGTAGTAGATATACCCGTGTGTCTTCGCCTCCGGTACCCTTGGTACACCTTTTGAGGAAGAAATAGGTGTAGGTGCTCACGAAATGGATTATGTAGAAGCTCAGGAAAATTACGGTATAGAAGAAGAAAATGAAGTAGATGCGGGTAATTTAGACGAAGATAATGAAAATATTGCTGAGACACCCGCAGTAGGAGATGCTAACGTTAGATCTGAATCGGTTAATCTCCCTCCCTGTCCTCCCAGTGCCCCAAGACCTCGTAAAAGAACTAGTGTTGCATGACAATTTTTTGAACGTATATCAGATATTGAGGTGCAATGCAATATTTGTCAACAAATATATAAGCATAGAAGTGGAGGCAAGCAAGGGGGTACGGGTACGTTAATGAGACATACAGCTTAAGATCACAAAAGATAGTTAAATATTGCACGAGGGGGTGAGGAAGTTGGTGGGCCAACGCAAATTAGAATGGACTCAGCAACCGGTCACGTAGCGAAGAAATATAATAAATTGAGAGACCGAAAAGAAATAACTAAAATGGTAGCTGTGGATTGTTTGTCTTTTAGTTTTCCTTCTTCTGATGCCTTTATTCGTTATATACAAGCAATTTATAATCCTATGTTTAACGGTATTCCTAGAACTACTTGTCGGTCTGATATTTTTAGACTTTATTCACAATATTGTTTTTATTTATCAACATTGTTAAAAATATTCAATGTAGATTGTCCCTAACTTCTGATCTTGGTCGTGCTGTAAATAAAAATGATTATTTAACCGTTACTTGTCATTGGATGGATAGTAATTTTGTGATGCAAAAACGTATTCTTTTTTTTTATATGATGAAGATCGTAAACATACTGGACAATTTATTGTTGATTCTATTGTTAAAATTTTCAGATATTATGGCATCGAAAATAAAATTTTATGTATTGCTTTTGATAATGCTTCTAACAACAAGACTTCTATAAAACAATTAAAATCTACGCTATCTCCGTTCTTGCCTAAAATTTTTCATATTAAGTGTGCATGTCATATATATAATTTAATTGTAAAAGATGCTCTTGAGTTTTTTGAGCTTTATATTGAAAAAACTCGTCTTGCCGTTGGTTTTATTCAGGGAAATAATCGTAAATCGAGAATTTAAAGTTAAATGTCAAGAAAATTGACTTACACCGATTTTGATGCCTGAGGAAATTGATACTAGATGGAATTGTACGTATGAATTTTTAAAAACTTGTTATAAATATAGAATTTCTATTACACTAGCTTTTAACCAACATTGCGGTTCATTTGTCGATTCTGCTGATTGCATGCTACATAATTCTGATTAGGTTGTAATTAATGATCTTGTTAAGTTTTTAGAAAAATTTTATGTAGCTACGGTTGAATTTTTCGGTGCTTATTATCTAACTGTTTGTAATATTTTGGCATATATAGCCGATATTTCTGGTTTGCTCAAAGAATATAAAAATAAAGAAGGTTATAAAGAAGTTGTTGGCGTCATGTTTACTAAATTTAAAAAATATTTTTTTTCGACTCCCCCTATTTACCTGGTTGGTGCTACGCTAAATCCGTGCATGAAATATAATAATATGTGCCACTTTAGTACTCTTATTTATACTAACTCAGAAATAAATACTAACCATGATTCTGAACAAGTACAACCTGATTTGTGGATGACTACGGCTGATGCAAAGGATTACATAGAAAAATTATACAATCACTATGCTGATTTATTTAATTTGGCCGTACCTACAAATCTCACTCCAACTGTCGCTCCTCACCCTCCCGATGAGTCATCATTTTCTAAAGGGCCGGCACATAGTGGTTTTCCTGATTCGTTTTATGATTTAAATTGTTGGAACAGTGTTGATGAAAGAACTTACACATCAACTTATCGGGAAGAGCTGAAATATTATCTTCGGACGGCACCAGAGGATCACAGACGACGGATCAACACGTTGGATTGGTGGAGGAGTAATGAAACACAATATCCTATGCTTTCAAGATTAGCTAAAGATATCTTGAATGTTCTAATGTCAACCGTTGCATCAGAGAACGCCTTTAGTCAGGGACGACAACAGCTTGGAGACAACCGACACTCATTGGGAAGCAATGCAATGAATGTTCTAGTTTGCCTCGGAGATTGAATTAGAACGGAAAGAAGAAACCAAGGAATGGAACCGGAGGCGAGCGACGAGCTGAAACTTGAAGAAATTATGACTTTTACGTGAGAACTCAGCAAAATCAAGTCCAATGCATGATTTTGCCCCCGTTGACTTCGATATCCTATGCAAGTTCCCGTTAATATTAACACAAATGAGTTGGAAAAAATGATGCATAATTTGTAGATTTTTCATTCATGTAAATTATAAATTTTGGATCATTTTGCAATCAATAAAATTCCCCAAATTCATTCACTCCTTAGTCCTTGCTTTTTATATTTTACATTTAACGATTTAAAATTTTAAATTGAATTTCTAGTTTTTTTTACTTTAAATTTAAAACTTTCTTCTAATATATTATTAATTTACTACCAAATATTATTAATTTATTATATTAAGTGGCATATGTTTTGTATATTTATGTATATATCTTTTATAGAAGTGTATATTTAACGTATACATGTCTATATGTTTAATAAATTAGTATATAAGTATATCTATATATATTGTAATGTGTATATAATGTAGTATGTTTTATAAGTAATAGTATATATACATTGAATGGTGCGTATACACGTATATATATCTTCTATAAAAGTGTATATTTAACGTATACATGTGTATATATTTTATAAATTAGTATATAAGTATATCTATATATATTGTAGTTTATTTTATAAGTAGTAGTATATATATATTGAATGGTGCGTATTTATGAATAACTGACTAATTGTGTATATGTGTATATATATTTTAAATTCTAATGTAGTACATACTATATATATAGTGTATATATATTATTATGTGTATATATATTTTAAATTCTAATGTAGTACGTCTCAATTCATCCTATTTCATCAGATCTGGGATGTGATATGGTTCCGAAGGATGAACCGGATATGGACAGTTCCAATAAGATTTCATTCTTGAACAAAAATCCATTTTTTGATTTATTTCATCTATTCCATGACCGGAACAGGAGAGGATACACGTTACACTACGATTTTGAATCAGAAGAGAGATTTCAAGAAATGGCAGATCTATTCACTCTATCAATAACCGAGCCGGATCTGGTGTATCATAAGGGATTTGCAAATTCCATTCATTCGAGTTTCTTTTGTTTCTTTTTAGTAGGGTTATCATCGAAAGTGGAACCGGATCGAGTCTACTGGGCGGCCAAGCTATTCCATCAATGCATCATATCATAAAAATGGGAAATGCCCGAGGGTGAGTTTTAATTTCTTTACTGTTTGGCCCAGTCCGGCTCGTCTAACGCCAAAACCGGCCCTTAACTGGCAAAGAATAATAAACAAAGTCGAAAAAGTGTCTCACGCCCAGTGGGACTCGAACCCACAATCGCTTGATTAGAAGTCAAGCGCCTTATCCATTAGGCCATGGGCGCTGGTTATAACAAAGGTTTCAAAACAAGTATAAATTTGACTAGTACAATACATGACAAATATAATTTATTTGGGATGATAGAAGCGCAAATGTAAGCCATTTTTCCGTTTAAATGCATGCTTTCATATATTAGAGAAATGATCGTAATACTTAGTATAAATTATAAAAGAGTTTATCACTACGAATGGAACTTAAAAGATGATATACTTTTTGAAAATTTGGTTAAATATTGATTAAATATATCTTTCATCATATTTTGGATCAAATTTACCTTTTTACTTTCAAAATTGGCTAAATATATCCTTCGGCATATTTTTTGATCAAATTTATCTTCGATTTCATACTTTTGGGTCATATTTACCCTCGTCGTTAAGAAACTTTTCACTTGTACCCTTTCTTTAACAAAAAAGTTCAAATCAATATTAAATTACTCAATTTTTAAAATAAATCACACCCTATTCTAATTCGCTCGATCCGATCCACAAAAAATACACAAACAAATATACACATCTCTTAGTTCTGTTGGTTGAATTTTTCCAACGAACAAAAAAAAAATCTCTTTCAACATGCAACGATGTAGTTTATTTAGAAATGAAGAAAACAAAAAACGGAATGAGATAAAGTAGAAGCATGAAATTAGAGAAAATGCCTATTGCAAACTCTGTTCTTGTTTGATTATGATCAAATTTTAAAAGATGGTATGCAATTCTATGTGCATCTAGATTCTAGAACTAGTGAATAAATTTTATGAGCAAATGACTTGATGAAAAATTTGTATAGATCTAAATTGCATATAAAATATATATGAATGAAAAAATGCCATGATTGACACACAGGGATAGAGAAACCTCTTAACTCAATCATAGAGATAAATATGATATTTCAAATATCTAATAAGCCTAATCTACTGCATTTGACCGTAAAGTGTCATTTTTCATGAGCAACTCTACACTGATGCAGATTCATGAACTGAGAGAGGAATATATTTCTTTGTGTTTGCACTAATGCAGATCAATTTTTCACAAGTTATGCGCTGAGAAATATCGAATGACTTACTCTCGTTGAAAAATTTGACCAATAGAACTGAAAGGGTAATATTTTATTTGTATTTTTTTGTGGCTCGAGTCGAATCAAATAGATTGAATTTAAGTGTATTTTATTTTTAAAAAATGAGACATTAACATTGATTTGAGCTTTTCTATTAAGAAATGGTAGAAAATTTTTTAACATCAAGGGTAAATTTGATCTTAAAGTATGAAAATAAGGGTAAATTTGATCTAACGTACGATGAATGATATATTTAGCAAATTTTAAAATTGAAGAATAAATTTGATCTCAAAATATGATGAAAATATATTTAATCAATTTTTTCAAAAGGTTTAAATTCGATTGTTTTCCATTGAGGGGTATATATAGGAATTTGAGAGGGGGCTATAATTGTAATTTTAAACGTACGCATATGGTGGATATAAATTTTGGGTTGCGTGAAGGGATTGGAAAGGAGGCGGGACAGATAGGAGAGCTGAGCGGCGCGAGCGAGGGGGCTAGCAGAGCGAGAGAGCGAGTTAGGGTTTTGGTAAATCGGAATCACGAAGGTCAGTTGAGTGCGTTAATCTAATTTGTGACTTTTAATTTCTTCGGTATCTTAAGATAAATCGGTGAGTTTGTTTATCAAATATGATGATGATGATGATAATGATGTTTTTGTGTGAGAAAGAGGTGTGTGTCTGTTACGTGCAGGATAAATCGTCGTGTGTGAGCGATTTGTGTTTTAGAGAGAGGTGTGGTGAGATCGCGAGAGAGCGATTTGAGTGTTTGTCCAACGATTAATCAGACAAGTCTTTGTTAGCATGTCGGAGAGGAAGCTCGTGGTAAGGTTTTACTTACTTTGTTGATTTTGAATGCCTCTTTGCATTTGATTATTACTACATTTTAATCTGATATATTGGTTTGATTTTAGGTTTTAGGCATTCCATGGGACGTGGATACAGAAGGTCTAAGGGAGTATATGATCAAATTCGGGGACTTAGAGGACTGTATTGTGATGAAGGTTAGTCTGTGTAGCTACTTTTGACTTTTATGATATGTATTGTTTCAGATGTACAGCAGTTCCAAGACTTTATTTTTGGTGTTGAAATTTTTTTTTTTTTTCGTGAATTTGTGGTTATTCATAAACTGAGATATCAAATTTGTGCTACGGAAGGCTATATATTTATTGTCGGGTGGAAAGGTTAGAACTTTTATTGCATATAGCTCTCTTGTGGAGAAATTAGGGCTGTTGTATGGTGAAACAAAAACATAAGGACTTCCATTACCTCAAAATTTGTTCTCCTAATTGTTGTTTGGAGAAGGTTGTTGTTTCCACTACTTGGAAGATCTAGCAGCACTATCTGCTTAAGTGATTTCACTTTTTGGAACTCGCCCAAGAACGTGTTCCAAGCTGGCTTATTACTTGTAAACTACGCTTGTGGGCCCGTAAAAACTTGGTCTCAGAAGAAAATATTGTCTAGAAGATTGCATTGGGTTTCTTTATTGATAAAGTTAAGCATATGTATTCATCAGCCTCATGGAGGTGCTTGTATCAATATCTACATTTGCAGAAGACCTTTTCGATTTCCAAGGAATATAATGCTCCAAGGACCAATTAACAATAATGTCATATAAGACTAGTAGCTTCCATTTGCGTGCTCCTACTTTATGATTGTGTTATTCTCCGATGTAATCTTTATTGTCCACATTTCTTTCTCTGTGATAGTAGATTAACTACCTTAGCTTATATTCCCTCTATCCCGATTTATGTGACACTCTTTCCTCTTTGGTCGGTCTTAAAAATGACATCTTTCTATATTATTAATAACAATTTAACTTTAAACTCTCCATTTTACCTTTAATGAGATGATATATAGCCACACAAAAATCTCTAGTTTATTTCATAGCACAAGTTTCAAAAATCTTCCTTTATTTCTTAAATTCAGCCAAACACCTTCAGATAAATTGGTCTGGAGGTAGTACCAAACATGGTTATGTTTGTGTACTTTGATTCTGGTGTGTTTTCTCTATCACTTTGTTGATTGCTTTCCAGACAAGTATAAACTTAAAATCAACAGCAGTATATCCAGATTGTGTACCTTAAATCCCAACACTTGGCTATGTGTGTGTGGGACGAGGCTGGGGTTAGAAACAAGAGTAAATTGCCTTCCTAAAATGTGTGTAAACTTTAGTGATGGGAGGTCCTCTACAATTGCGGTGGACTTGTCTCCGGAGATTGGGCGCTTTTACTAATTTCCTAGAAGTGTGCTGTCTAGTTTATGTAGTTATAATACATTTGCTTTTCAGTGCTTCTGAAAATTAATGTTCTTTCTGGAGCAAAGTTTCTTAGCATCTTACTGAAGAAGACTAACGAGTATTGATCTCCATCTAGGAGCGTGCTACTGGTCGTTCTCGTGGATTCGGCTATGTCACATTTGCTACACTTGAGGATGCTAAGGTGATTTTGGTTTTAATTTGGTTTTCATGTCATCGGCGCAATTATGTTTGTTTACTGCTCTCAAGTAAAAGCTTCTTACATGTACTTGCCTTGTTCCATGTGATTTTGATGCGAACTTGACTCACTATTCTTGTGTTGTATGATGCAGAATGCATTGTCTAAGGAGCACTTTCTTGGAAGCAGAATGCTAGAAGTGAAAGTGGCGACACCAAAGGTGCATGCTCTTACACTTTCATGACAAAACTTTCTTTGTTACTTTAGTATTCCATCCAATGCTGTGCCATTACTATAGTTGATTAAAATGGAACGGTTGACATGTTTTATTATTGATCTCTTTATTTGGTTGGACATGAAAATTGCATTTGATCAAGTAAAAGCGTATTTGTATAGTCATTGTGCCTCTAAATGTCTTAGTTAAGGTCTAATACAGATGCTACTTACTCTTTTTTCAGGAGGAGATGAGGGCTCCTGCAAAGAAAGTGACCAGGATTTTTGTTGCTAGGATTCCTCCGTCTGTATCTGAAGCTACTTTCAGAAGGTATTTGTGAAGGATTGCTAAATTAAGATTATTGTTAGCTGGTTGGTTGTTTCATTATTAGAATTTGATATCCTTACTTTTTTTTTTTCCAGTTATTTTGAGAAGTACGGTGAAATAACAGATCTATATATGCCAAAGGTTCACCTGTCTCTTCGTGACCTCATTATTTCATATTTGCGCTTTCTTGTTCTGGCACTAAATTATAAGATTCATGATAGTAGTAACTAATCTTACCCAATATGCAGGATCCATCTACCAAGGGACATCGTGGAATTGGGTTTATAACTTTTGACCGTGCTGGTATGTCTCCCGCCTTTTTTTTTCTCTATTTTCCAGATATTTTTTCTGGCCATCTTCTGTTATTCCTCTGCACAATATCCAGCTACTAGGAACAGTTCCCTTAATTAAAATAGGTACTTAATTTTTTGGCAGAATTATATCTGTTAGGAACTGTGTCTATGAAAATTCCATGTGTCCATCTTTCGATGGTTTTATGTAGACTTGCTTAGACACACTTCGTATATTTTAGGGAGGGAAAACATGGAGTGTTGTAGTTGCAGATATAGTTTTCCTTCTTTCTGCTGGGACATGCAATAAGTTTCTCTGAACCTGTCTGCAGCGCTCTGTCAAACACTCAATCAGTGCAGTTTATTCTTAAAATATGGATCAATCAGTTTACCTTTATTTGTTGTAAATTCTTTTACTTGTTTTAGATATGATATCTTCAATCCTTGTGCATATCTATTACCCCTAATTATTCACTTTCTTGATGATAGAAAATTGGTTGAAATGTTTGTCATTTTTGGAGTAAACAGCTCACTAGTCAAATATTTATACCGTCACCCAACAATGGGGAAAAAGAAACCAATCTGGGGATCAAGTAGTTTTCGTTAATTCTAGACATGGTATTTTACCTTTTGGAGTGCTTACTTTGAACCTTATCATGGGATGATGAGAAGGATTTGACATTTGAAGAATTTTTACTGTAGATTAGCAAAATTTCTGATTTGATCTCAGCGTTGATTCGTCCTCTAGTTTTTTTTTTTGTCGATTTGTGTAGCCCCACTCGTAATTTTTCTGCTGGCAGTCTAGCTGTAGATTCTAGGTATTTTGAGTTACATATGCATCTTATCACCTTTTAATGGTCCTGTAATTGTGCTTCATCTCAGATGAATTTTTCCTAAAGAATCAGTTTCTGTTAATTTCAGTAGGATGTGGTGGCCACCACCTTGTTTTTATTTTTTCTCATCCAGTTAGGCAGGGCAGCCTCCTACGTGCATGCTTATCACACGTCTTCTGCAGATTGCATTTTCTATTCAGTTTTGTAATGGTTTTCCTTTGAATTGAGTCACATTTGGTTTCTTTTCCCAGAATCAGTTGATGATCTGATGAGTGACACCCATGAACTGGGAGGTTCCACAATTGTTGTCGACCGAGCAACACCCAAGGCAAGTTATGCATGGCCGAACTTTGATGTATAACTGTTACAATTCCGGATGTTATTCCACTTCAATTTTCTGTAATTATTCATGAAATTTACTTCTTCTGCTGATGATTTTAGGAAGAAGAATTCAGACCTGTTAGTCGGATGTCGCAGGGTGGTGGAGGAGGATATGGTGCATATAATGCATATATTAATGCAACAACTAGATATGCTGCGCTTGGTACTCCCACCTTATATGACCATCCTAGTTCTATGTATGGAAGTAAGTAAACAATAATGAACAGTAAGAAATGACAAATATATCTTTAGCATGACACAACATCAATCATGCCTCTTATTTAACCTAATTTTTGTACTAAGAGAACTTAATTAAATAAAACAGGAGGCGGTGGAGGAGGATTTCCATCTCGTGGTGGCATGGGCCAGAAGATCTTTGTTGGCCGGCTACCTCAAGAGGCAACAACTGAAGATCTTCGTCAGTATTTTGGTAGATTTGGCCGTGTTTTAGATGTTTACGTTCCAAAGGTAAAATATTTATTTTATTGCATTTTGGTAGCAGATCTCGTCTTCAAGTAATTTAGTAAATTGTATAATTCTGTTAAGATGGTAATGCCTTTCTGGTGTAGGATCCCAGAAGACCAGGGCACAGAGGGTTTGGTTTTGTCACCTTTGCTGACGATGGTGTTGCGGATCGTGTTTCTCGAAGACCTCATGAAATATGTGGACATCAGGTATTTGTTGGGATTCCGAAAGCTCTTCATTATATATTGCGTCCCCCCAAAAGAGCACCATATCAGTTGATCAGATTTTGAAATGAGATCATGGATGAGGAGATCCCCCCTCCCCCTCAAAAAAATATAATAGAAAGCATAAAATAAACTCTAGAGCCACTTGGTGGGTGATATGTTAAAACTCCCTGGCCGTTGCGTAGGATGTTCTGCGACAAAAGTAGGGTACTATAAGATTTTGTTCGAAAGGTTAACTGTTTTTTGCAAAACATAAAACTTGAATTGATTGAAAACTGACCTGGCCATTTACCTGGGTTGTACTGCAACAAGGCCACTGTAACATTGTTCTGGAGATGATAAAGTAATTATTATTTTTTCCTTTTGCCAATCAAAGTATACACATGGATGCGATGTTGGTTTTTTGGGAGTTTGAACTTTTACCTGTTGAATTTTTACCCTCCTAAAGGTAGAGCTACTTGAGGTATCCCTTTTGGCTCACTAATATCAGTGACCTTTATGATATGCTATGAGGAGTCTTATTCCTAGTTCTACCGTGCTTTTTAGGTTGCAATTGATTCTGCCACTCCCCTTGATGATGCTGGTCCAAGTAGTAATTACATGATGGATCCTCCTCCCCCTCCTCCTCCTGAACCTTATGGGGGATATGGTGGTCCTATGCGTTCCTATGGCAGGATGTATGGGGGCCTAGATTATGATGATGTAAGTATTTGAACCTTACTTGCCCATTGGATAAACTTCTGTCTTATCTTTAATTTTTGACCTCCATGATAGAAGGTGTGTTTGGTATGAAGGAAAATGTTTTCATGGAAAACAAGTTGATTTCTTACTTGTTTTCCTATGTTTGGTTGGTAGATAAAGAATATTTTTTAGAAAATATTTAATAGTGTTTGGTTGGTGAATGAAAAAATATTTTTCAAAAAATACATTCTAGTGTTTAGCTAAAGCATAAAAATACATTTTAGAAAAGTAATTTTTGATCTCAAAAATACTTTTTTTAGAATGCATTCGATACGAAGGGGGAAAAATATTTTTTAGAAAAATAAGTTATTATATTCATGTGATTGTTATGCAAATTGGATAAGTATATGTTTTCTAAAAGTATTTGTATATATTTAACAAAAACAATGAGAACAAATGGGATAAAAAGGGTGGGATAAGAAAAAAATTGTGAATTTAAAAAAAAAAAAATTAAAAATATTAATTTTTTTTGGAGAGGGGGTTGTCAAAATAGGTAATAAGGGTGGGATAAGAAAATAATTTTGATTTTTTAAAAAATAAATTAATATTTGGGGCCTACTTGGGGGGGGGGGTGCGAGGTTAGTGGAAAAAGAGGGAGGGGGGTAAGAAAAAAATTTGAAATATTTTTTTTGAATGGGGAGTATTAGGGGGTAAGGGTGGGGTAAGGAAAAAATTGAAATTTTTCAAAAAATTATTTTTTTTTGAGGGGGGAGGTTGGTAGGGGAGGTAAGAAAAAAGTTTGGATTTTTTTAAAAAAATTAATTATTTTTTTTGGAAGGAAGTAGGGGTTTGAGTTTTTGGGTAGGGAGATGAGATAAGAAAAAAATTTAAAATATTTTTTTAATATGGGTGGTAGGGGGCGAGGTGGGGGATTGAGGGGCGGAGTAGGGATGAATGATTTTGAGAATTGTATGAATATTTCAAGTTAAGAGTGAGGTTGAAAGAGTTTTGGAAAATGTTTTTCTTACTTTTAAAGGGAAGTCATTTTCCTTGGAATTGAGGAAAATGAGTTGATTTGGATAACATTTTCCCAAATCTTTAAGCCAACCAAACATGAGAAAATTGGAAAATGTTTTCCTTCTTACAAAACACACCGTTAATTGTTAAACATTATTGCCATGGAAAGGCATTTCTTTTTTCCACTTTGGCTTTTTATCTGGGTTTGAACTTTCAATCCTCCCCTCCCCTGCTAGAAAAATATTCAACTACTGAAACAACTTCATGATTCTTTCAGCTGTGTTCTGCCTGGACAATAATTTAGTTGGATTTGTTCTCCTTATCTGACTTACCTGAGCATGACAATGCAACACTGATACTCTACTTGTTAATGAAAGAACTCTCATGTTTACGACATCTTCCTATCGTTTCTGTGCAATGATTTAGACTAAAGGAGAACCTTTTTTTCATCCTTTTCATATCTACCTTTCTTTAAAAAATATAAATAAAAATAAAAAATCCTGTTCATACCTCTTCCCTTTTTGTTTTTTCCAAGTTCATCTCACACCTATATTCTAACCTTAAGCTTATGACCCGACTGTTTTTGTTAGTCCTTAATTGGATATATAAGAGTTCTGGATTTCTGGTGATAACCTTTAAATGTGTGATTTTTTCTTTTTCTGGTTCTGACAGTGGGGTTACGGCTTGGGTGGAGGGAGACCTTCAAGATCAGATATGAGATACAGGCCCTACTAGCTGGCCTGGGTGAAGTGAAACCTTCAAGAGCAGATATGAGATACCTGCCCTACTAGCTTGTGTGCTACTAGTAGCTTTGTTTTGCAGGTAGTCAGAAGCTGTCTGAATTTCTAATGGGTGGCGACATAGATATGTCATAGTTCACTCAGCTTATTTGGTGGACATCATAAAACGTGTACTACTTGATATTTCCTTAATTTAATTGAAGGAGCAGTGCTGATGGATTGTGCATTTCACGTCTTCGTGATCTCTTGTACTCTCTCCATTCCAAAATAATTGGATTGTTGGGGTATAACGTACCCCTTAGGAAAGATCTTTTAAGACATAAATTGTAGGTTATTTTTCACTATTATCCTTTTAATTGTTCTTAAATTACTTTTCTAGAAAATGTGAAGTACTTTAAGAATCTTATTAAATGAAAGGGTAAAATTGAAAGAAATTTTCAACATGTCTCCTGAAGAATGAATAATTCATTTATTTTAAACATTGAAAAATAGCTCAACAATTCATTTATTTTGAAATGAAGGGAGTATTAGGTATTAAAGAAACAATCAACAAGTGTTGAATTTCCATATCCAGAAGTATAAAGAAGTAATAAAGCAACATAACGGGTAATGCTTTAAACTTTTAAGGGTTGTGGAAATCGGAAAATTTTGAAAGCTTCTGCTTTCCCTCAATCTCCTGCCTAATTAACGAGCTGTTGACTGCGAAGAATTTAATTGCCCGTTCTTAAATACAGCTGATTACTATATAAAATCTGCATCATTAGAGAGTGGACTACTGAGTTCTGTCAAAAATGATTTGAAACGATCTAGAACTCGGAAGTACCTGACAGATGCATTTTGCAACAAAAAATTTCCAGCTTTTCCTGATTACATGGAGTTTGGACAAGTGAGATATACACTATGTTGGTTTTCTAATAAGGGTGGACGCACATCACTATGACATGCTGCAATTTTTAAGAGCTGTGTACCATAATCAGTCTTGGCGTAAGTGTTCTTGCGGTGTGTTCCATGGTCGTAGAGATATCAGCTGTACAGAATTCTGCCAGACACGGTGACAAGGCCTGAATACATAGCCAACAAGTAGGTTGAATACTGAATAAAGCATTCAGCTGTGAGTTATCTGTTCCTTGGATCCCCAATAACAACTGAAGCTCTACATTTCACAAGAACCTATAAACGACTTGAATTTTACTTGAGAACACCTGTACACAAATTAAGGGATACGGCAAACAAAGCAACTCCTAAATGAGGCAATCTTGAAATACTGCCGAAATGGTATGATTCTGTGGGAATCCCTTCGAGACTGACGGGGCTGACTTTCCGAAGTTGCACGTCTCATATCTTGAGCCTTCAACTGAGCATGTCTTAGCTTGTTCACAATCTTATCCATCGATGCTGACCTCCTCTTTTCTAGTTTCATCTGAAAATGCAAACAATAGTTAAGTCCTTTGATGCTTGTCCTATTTTTTAAACAAGTTTTTAAGTGTCTGGATATAATGTATATGCATATTTATGTCCAACGGACCTCAAGCTTTTGGATTTCTGCTTCAGCTTTGGCTTTCTGCAAGTTCTCCCAAGCTGTGATCCTGGCTTCCTCTCTTTGTGACCTTCACAAAAACGATCAAAGATGGGACTGTTATTCATATGTAGTATTTTTGCTTGTTGATAAATCCACCTATGTATTTATTGTATAGGAACATACAGATTGTCGAAAGAAATGTATGAGGTGAAGGCTTGGTATTTCGCTACCATGTCTAAATAGTTTCTACAAATTTGTGGAGTACACATAAGGAGGTACCAGTTCCCTTGAAAAGAAGGATAATTTGTACTGAAGGACAGTATAGCTGTCCTAGCAAACATAAGAAGCGAAATCAAGCTTGAAATGAATGCTTACTTTGACATGTTCTTTGCTCTATCTGCAACATCCCATGGTGAAATTGACTCACTCACATCTGGTAATTCTTTCTTGGGTTTCCTCACCCGGCTTCTCCGAGATAGCCCTGAAATGGGGGCTCCTTTGTCAACCTGCACATCCCTAATCTCGACTTTAGCAGAATGCTGCTTGTTCTGCTCCACTCCAGGAGGGATTGAAGATGACCTTTCTTGGGGAGAGGCATGTGTACTGTCACCAGGGCTCATCTGTGTTGCCATGTCTCTCCTCGAAGCTGCAAAGGAAACCGAATCTGGCTCCTTGGTGTCATCATCTGGCCATTGGATTCATCAGCAACATAATATCATTGAATTATAGTGGTGCACTTTTGCAAAGACAAATCTTTCTCCCAACACCTCGCGTGTTGGTGATTTCACAATAACGTTTTATAACTAAACAATGGCATTCGCTTGTAAGCTTAATAATGCTTAACAAACGTCAACCAAATGGTCGAAACAAGGAAGGGACTGAGTGTAGTTAAGAAGCAAGAGTAATGTCAAAACGTCATATTTAAGATAAACACTACTTGCAATCCTAGTTAAGAAGCATGAGTTACACAATTGCATACTGCTTCTGCATCTGTCATAGCACATAATTGTATATTCATATGATAGAAAGTCACGCTTAGAGATTGCGTTACATGAGATATTTTCATCATCTCTTGCTAGAACCTAAGAGGATGATTGCTCAACTTCGGTTAACCTTCTGTTTTATCTATCAACTTTTTGATCTTTATGTGTTTAGTTATTCCCAATCCCAATTCTTTAATCTGCAGGCTGCAACTTTCACTTCAACTTATTTAAGGTGATTTATATGCATTTGAGACCTGATATAGAGACGGGACCTTTTGCAATTGAACTAAAAATGCTACTACCAATGCTGTTTGATAGCAAATTAAGATTCCATATGGCTAATGCAGAGGACTTGTGCTAGATTGCCAGTATACAGAAGGCAAATTATCCGCAAAATAGGAAGAAATGCACACCTTGGGAGCTTGCGACCGAGGATTCACTGAACAAATCCGATAGACCAGGAGCACTAGTTGCTCGAGCCATACCATTCTCAGCATATAGACCACCCGAGTTTCCGCCAGCACCATAGTGAATGGATACACCATCAGGCACCAGTACACCTGTTGTAAATGGTGAGTTTGCAATGAAGTTACTTACACTTCCACCTTCTAGAATTGGCGCGGAGGGTGAGTAGTTCGGTAAGTACATAATGCCAGGCGCCCCAAGCGGCCCACTTTTTGACTTGGGGCGCCTATAGGGTTGCACGTTTGGAGTCTTCCAAACGCCATAACTCGACACTGGGCTAGTAATCCACCTTTCAGCATCATCCCATTTTGAGGGCACTGTCCTTCCACTATTGAAAGGCAACAATGCAGTGGCACTAATATGCCTCCTGCTGCTGTTTCCCAACGGGACTCGTTCGGAACTCCATCCCTTCTGAAATCCTCTCACATTATCATCTCCATATTCTGGTGTTGCTGGACTTGTATATAAACCTGAATTCCTCAAGGAACTAGTGTTCTGCTTCATGACTCTCAACAATGGCAAAATGCAAGCCACATTCTTTGAACAGTGACCCTATCCAATTGGTTAGCAAATTAGAGACCATAAATACCACCACTATATATCCAAAATCAAGAAAGGTTACCCAGGGATGGCCTCATTTTGTCTTAAACAACATAGATAAGCTAATTTTTTTTTACAAGAAAAATATAAAGATAATCTTGAAATTATGGTCAATGTTGGGAATTAACTTAGAGGTCTCAGTCTTCATAAGTGAGGACCACTGGAAGAGTTGTAACTTGTAGTGACCAAATGACACTATTGGAACAAATTTATTACTAGTAGATTCAAAAGAAAATAAACAAAAACCTTATTTCCAGTCCCCTATGTTTTATTAAAAGTATCTTCTCCAGAAGCTCAGAACAAGAGGTACAAATAACCAATCAGCAAGAAAGTTGGTTATTCCAATTGCCACTTATATACTTCTATATACACAAAGGTCAAAAAGGAAAAAGTGCATCTTGCAGGACCACAAAAGGGGATGAGAAAAAGGAGAGAGCAACAAAGGCATAAAAAGTTTCAATATTTAGAGCAAATGTTGATTAAGTGAAGCTTACCCTTTAATTAATGCAGATAGTTTAGCTTTTACTATCAACATGTGTTGTGGTGCTCACAGCTGAGTATTTGATTAATGTGAATCTTTGGTTCAGGAAAAGGTATTGGTAGTTACATCTGAAATAATTGTTTAATAGCCAGAGAGAGAGATGGGAGAAGGGTCACCTAGTGTGAAAAAAAATCAAGAATTTAATAATGTACATTATAGGAATTGGTTTGCTTTTTAAATTATTATTTTTATTTACAGGGGGTTCAATGATTATGGAATGTTTGATGTTCGATCCAGCTAGTGTTGGAATCAGATAGAGTCAAGGAATTCATTCAAATCTTTTTCGACCAATTAATATGCAACATACATGGTTATAACTATTTTTTTTATATATATATATATGATAAATATTGAACGTCTTTTAACTTTATATATTTACTTTTTTATTTTCGAACTCTCTAGGTGAAAATTTGAAGAGCAATACTTGTAGTGTAAAGCAACATTAATTAAATGAGGGAACACAGGAGGAGTTTTGGACGTATCGAAAAGGAGAAGAGAACCGACAGAATGGAAAAAGAGCCAAGAAATGGGTGAGAGAGAGTTGGGCACCAACAAGTTTGTCCAAAATAAATGGGCATTCCCATGTGAGTAACCTAACTTAATTTAAAAAAAATAGTATATCTGATCAGTTATTTCATCACTGGGTGTTTTTACTTCTCATGTATCAAATAACTTATAGAGATTTGGATCGATCTTCAAAAGTTTGTAGTATTGACTTTATTAATCATTAAGTCGCATCCTAATATATTTCCTTATTTAAGTCTTATCTCATGTTTTTCTTTTATCCTAAACAGTTTTGAGGTGGGGGCCTGAAAATGAGAAGGAGAAATGGATGATATTCGATGACATTTAAACCTTGCATTGAATAATTCTAGGGTCCTAGCATACATTGCTAAAATAGCTTATAAATATCTGATCATTGCAAAACAATGGTACTTTCTTCTAAAGAATTTCATTTTATGAAACTCGTAATTAAGAGAGAATACTACCTTCTGTTAGAAATTTTTAACTTGGTACGAATAATGAGTTTTCTCTTGGAAAAATAAAATAAAATTACGGATGTTGAGTTGGAAGAGGTACTTATAATTTTGTTAATTAGTAAATGATATTCTATTTGAAGTTCTTATAAGTTATAGAACCCTAAGAAGGTGTTTGAACTTTGCCACTAAGTTGAACCATTTAGTGTTTGCGGATGACTTGATGTTGTTTTGTAAAGGGGACATTAAATCAATTAGTAGAATGATGGAGGCTCTACACCATTTCAGTAGAGTTAACTTGAAGCTAACTTGGACAAGTCTAACATCTTCATGGCAGGAGTAGAGGATGATATCATGGACGAGATACTGCAACTCACAGGTTTTTTACTTGGTACTCTGCCAATCAGATATTTAGGTCTACCATTATCATCCAAGAAATGGTCCAAAGTTGATTGCTAAGATAACTACAAGAATCACAAGTGCATACTCAACATTTCTATCATATGCAGACAAACTTCAGATCATTAATGCAGTTTTATTCTCTATTTACAACTTTTGGGGGGCTGTGTTTATTCTGCCTCAAGGTGTGTTGAAAGAGGTTGACAAAATATGCAGGAACTATTTGTGAGGAAGCAAGGATGACATGAGGAAGACTCCACTAGTCTTTTGGGATACCACCTGCAAGCCTAAGAAATATGGAGAATTAAATATTAAAAGCCGCAAATTATGGAACATAACATCAATAGGCAAACTGATCTGGCAATTGGCAAGTAAAATTGATTCCTTATGGATAAGATGGGTGCATGGGCTATATATGAAGGGAGGGACTGATTTTTAGAATCACATTCCACCAAGGGATTGTAGTTGGTATTGGAGGAAGCTTGATTTCATCAAATTAGAAATGAGGAATTGGTATAATAATGATGTCTATTGCTTGACTGCTAATGGTACTTATAGTGTGAGTTGCAGCTACAACTAATTATTAAGAAGTCAAAGGAGATCATCTGTGGCAGACTTGATATGGAATGCAATCATGGTACCTAGGCACAGATTCATAGTATGGATAGCTAATCAGGAGAGACTACTTACAAAATAAAGAATGCAGAGATTAAATATTTCAGTTGACGATGTTAAATGTTGTTTACGTAAGGCAGATTAAATAGAAAGCCAGTTGCACTTAGTTGCTGAATGCAGATGGACAAACCAGATAAAGACAGAGTTGGAGTCAAGGTCAAGTATCAACACACAGAGGAAGAGAGTATCATAGAGCCTCGCCTGGATAAAGGAAAACATTGAAAACAATTCAAAAAAGAGCTTGCAACTGCAATTTGTGGAGCTAGAATCTACCATACATGGATAGCAAGGAATTGAAAGTTGTTTAGGGGAATAACAATTACAGCTGAGGCTGCAATCATCCAAATCAAGAAAGAAATATTTGAAAGGTTAACAATATTACAAAAGACTAGGAAAGCTAGTAGTTGTAGTTACTTGATACAAAAACTTTGTATTTAGATAGGTTCTTTATTTGTTTTGACTTGTTGAGACTATAAAGAGAGAAACTTTCTTAGAAGGTAGGTTATCTACTTGTAGTGCTCCATGATGAATTCAACTTACAGGTATCTTAGTAATGGAGCAGAACAATTAACAGGGAAGAAAGCAGAGAATAGAAAAACTTGAAAACATTTGCAGAGAATGTAGCTGAATGCATTTATTCAATACGCTTAATGGCCTTATATAGGATTACATATTTTGAAGAGTCATTAACCCACTAAAACACTACTGTAATTCCACTAAACAAGTTCTCTTAGGCATAAGGAACACCTCTCTGCAGTACTACAAAACAGAAAAAAATATCAAAAGCTAAAACTAATTAAATACTAACTCAATGCTAAAATATAGCTACTACAGACTTAGTCAAACTAGAAGTAGAAGTTGATGTTGTACGACTTTAGCACTCCCTCTCGACATCAGCTCCTGTCTTAACTATGCCCAGCTGTTGACATAAACTTTCAAACTTATTGACACTTAAGCCTTTTGTGAACACATCTGTAATTTGTTGCTTTGTTTTAATATGCTCCAAGTCAATCTCTCCTTGCAACACTTTTTCTCTGATGAAGTGGTAATATATTTCCACATGCTTAGTCCTTGCATGTAAAATAGGATTTTCAGCTAAGCAAATCGCTGACTGATTGTCACAGTACAAGGGAACAACATATCCAACTGGTTATTGCAAGTACTTCATCAACTGCATAAGCCGTGTACTTTCTTGAGCTGCCACTGCTGCTGCCCAATACTCTGCTTCAGTTGTTGATAACAATACTATTGGTTGCCTTTTGCTGCACCAAGAAATTGCTCTAGCTCCAAGCTTAAACACAAAATCAGTAGTTGAACGACGAGTATCATGATCCCCTCCATAGTCAGAGTCACAGTATCCGATCAACTCGCATTCTTCACCTTTCTTGTACAAAAGACCATAATCAATCGTACTTTTTACATATCTTAGTATTCGTCGAACAACCTCTATGTGGTTCTTCTTTGGATTATGCATGTAACAACTTATCACACCAACTGTAATAGAAATATCATGTTGAGTCTGAGTTAAATAAATCAAACTACATCGTCACATCTTCTAAATCTTTTCCTTCATGTGCACACATCTTAACATTTGGCTCCAATGGTGTTGGATTGGTTTGCAATTAAACATCCCAAACTTCTTCAACAAATCACTGAAATATTTTTTCTGATGCAAACAAATTCCTTCCTCATTACGATCAACCTCCAAGCCAAGAAAATGGTTGAGTTGTTCGAGTTTCTTCATCTGGATACGAATTGACAAATTCTTCTTGGTTTGGAGAATTTCTTCTTCACAATTTCTTGTTAGGATTAGATCATCCACATATACTAGCACAATAGCTAGTTTTATTCTAATATTTTTCACAAATAAGCTGGAATTTGTCGGTGCTACGGAATAATCACTATGAGTAAAAAATTCTGAAATCTTACCATACCATGCCCTTGGCATTTGCTTTAATCCATATAGTGCCTTTCGAAGCTTACACACATACTCAGGATGATCTTGACTCTGAAAACCCATTGGTTGACAAATATAGATCTCCCGATCTAATTCTCTATGTAGAAATGCATTCTTTACATCCATCTGCTAAAGGTTCCATTCTTTACTAGCTGCAAGTACAAGCAAAATTCGGACAGTAGTAAACTTATCCACTGGATTAAATGTTTTATCATAATCTAGTCCATATTGCTGAGAAAAACCCTGAGCTACAAGACGAGCTTTGAGCCTTTCAATTGATCCATTTGTGTGATGCTTTATCTTGTAAATCCATTTACAAGAAATAGGGTTGACATCCTTCGGATTTGCCACGAGCTCCCAAGTTTGATTCAATTCTAGCGTGGTAATTTCCTCCTCCATAGCTTTAATCCATTTCAGATTCTGGAATGCTTCCTCAAAAGTTTCTGGTTCTTTTTTATCTTCTTCTTCTACTATGGCAATATTCCCATACTTGGGATTTTGCTTTCTGATCCTTGTTGACCTTCTAAGTGTAGGTGGTGTGTTTGCTTCATTTAGCTCACCTTCTTCACCCGGTTGTTGGTACAAACGAGTTTTCCAAGGATTTTGAGTCACACCTTCTTCGATATTATCGTCATTATCTTCAACTTCAGCTTCAGCTTCGTTTAGACCCAACTGGATATGAGACGAGTCCAATACATCTTTGAGAGCATCTGAATTTGGTAGCAGCTCCTTATTTGAAGACCACCATGAAGAGGCTTCATCAAATATCACATTCCGAGAAGTGAAACACTTCCCCGTTGTGGGATCACAAGATAGCCATCCTTTTCATTGACTATCATACCCTACAAAAATATACCTAATAACCTTTTTGTCCATCTTGCTACGCAAGCGATTAGGTACAAATACATAGCATACACAACCAAGAACACGGAAATAGCTAACTGAAGGTTTCATATTCCATAACTTCTCAAAAGGTGAAAGAAAATTTAACCTTTGTTGAGGAAGTCTATTGATCACAAAAGTTGTAGTCTTCATAGCTTCCGCCCAAAATTGTCCTGGAATATTTTTTGCGTGAAGCATGCTCCGATAAATTTCTGCTAGGTGTCGTTCTTTCTTTCTGCGATGCCATTCTGCTGCGGCGTATTTGGACATGTGAACTGATGATGTATTGGACACTTCTGAAGGAACTCAAAAAATTCATATGAGGTATATTCCTCACTATTGTCAGTTCGTAGACAAAGAATTTTCTTGCTAATTTCTGCTTCAACAACCTTCTTGAACTCTTTGAATTTTGAAAATGTATCAGACTTTTCCTTTAAAAAATAAATCCATACGTACCTGAAAAAATCATCAACGAAGATCAACATTTATTTTATCCCACCAACAGAGACTTGCTTGACGGGTCCGAACATGTCTGAGTGAATTAACTCTAATAGTTCTTTGGCCCTATATTTTGACTCCTCATACGAAAGCTGATGCGCTTTACCATACTGGCAGCCTGCATATATCACATCTGTCCTAACTGGAAGTTTGGGAAGACCCTTCAGTATTGATTTATCCATCATGACACTAAGTTTCGAGTAGCTAACATGACGCAATCGCATATGCCATAAATTTGTAGTTTCGTTTTTCCTTGTCTTGTCTATATATGCGGTTTTTGCCGACATTACATAGACGAAATTCAATCTTTGTCCCTTCATTACTGGCTCTTCTTTAATCTCAAGATCATGAAATATCCTTACATCTTGCGGACCAAACAGAACAAAGTGACCCGAAGATGTTAATTGTGCTACTGAAAGAAGATTTTCCTTCATACCTGGTACATGATAAACATTTTGGAGCAGCATCAGATCAGAACAATTATTTGGAGGCACTATAGCCTTACTGATGTGAGCTATCGATAATTTTGTGTCATCAACTGTCACCACCTCACGACTTTCCTTATACTCGGACAGATTTTGCAGCTTCTGTTTGTTGCCAGTCATATGGTTTGAGCATCCAGAATCAATAATCTAGTCATTATCATAGTCAATTTATTTAGAAGTTGTTATGGTAAAAGCTAACTCCTCTTATTCAAGAGCAAAGAATGCTTCAGCATCCCAGTCCTCTTCACTATTTTCCTTTGGATTGGAAGTGACAACAACATTAATTTCAATGGACCTTTTATTAAACCAGCAAAACTTGGCTTTATGGCCCTTCTTTCCACAGTTGTGGCACTTCTCTTCAAATCTCTTGTTTTTGCCCCATTGGTTCTTTGAAGCTCCCCTGGACGATAGCTTTCCTCTCCTTGATGACTTTTTGTCTTATCATCATTTTTTTCGATCCACCTGCATTGTACTGCTTGGGGTTTCCTCTGTTTTTGTTGACGTAGAGCGCTTTCTCCTCGCCTTTTTGTGAAACTCTACTCATTTGCTTTGCCATGGCTTCTTGGCCGGCAAGCAAATTCTCAAACTCCACAAGTGATGGTTGATTTTGCCATCTCTGTACTGCAGTAACAAAGTTTCTGTATTCAGATCCCAAACCATGAATGATTATTCTTTTCATTCTGGTTTCCCCAATTGGAGCTATGGGTTCCAATTCTGAAATTTTGCAACATATCGACTTCACTTTGTGAAAGTATTGCCCAATGCTCATATCATTTTGAGCTATCGACAACAATTCACTTTCTAATAGTTGTAGTCGTGTATCATTCTTCTTTGAAGAAAGTGCATCCAGCGTGTCCTAAGCCTCCTTTGGTGTTTCAGTATCTCCTATATGTTCCAACACATCTTCTTCGATGGTGGTTTTGAGGGCAAATAATGTTTTTCCTTCTTTAATCTTCCATTTCCTCAAAGCATCATTCAGTTCTTCTACTCCCGGTTTGACTTCGCTTCCATTGACGACCTCCTAAAGATCTTGACCTTCCATGTAGGAGGTCATACATGTCATCCACGTTTTGTAATTCTGATGGTTGAGTTTCTTCACTCCACCTATGGCTTGAAAACAAGTCATTTTATTTTCTGTAAAACAACTGTTATGTTCAAGAAGATGGTTGTTGCCACCACAACTTATAAATGTTTTGTGTGGCTTTCTCTTTCTCACCTTTAAATCTGGCTCTGATAACAAATGATGAACTCAACTCACAGGTATCCTAGTAATGAAGCAGAACAATTAACAGGGCAGAAAGCAAAGAATAGAAAACGTTGAAAACGTTTGCAAAGAATGTGGCTGAATGCATTTATTCAATACGCTTAGTGGCCTTATATAGGATTACAAATTTTGAAGAGTCATTAATCCGCTAAATCACTACTTTAATTCCACTAAACAAGTTCTCCTAAACATAAGGAACACCTCTCTGCAGTACTACAAAACAGGGAAAAATATCAAAAGCTAAAACTAATTAAATACTAACTGAATGCTAAAATATAGCTACTACAAACTTGGTCAAACTAGAAGTAGCAGCTGATGTTGTACGACTTTAACACTCTATACTTGTAAATACTTGTTCTTGCTGTTTGTTAATGATAATTTTCATAGTTCAAAAAAAAAAAAATGACACTACATTATTTTTTGTTCTATTAATTTCAGCAACTCGTATGAGAGGAAGTAAGAGGTACTCGAAAAATGGATTGGATTGAAATATATTTATTATACTTGAGTTGTGCTGGGCACTGTCCTAAGAAATTATTTCAGCAGTGTGAAATGTTTTCCCAGGATTAAACAAACATTTCTTTAAATATTTAGAGGATACAAGAATCAACAAAACTATTAATACAAATACCAACAAGTTAATTTGGAAAATGATATAACTAATAATAAGAATTGTATAATAGTAATGGAGAAGTAAATGAAATGGAAAAGAAGAATGATTTAAACAAAGTGTGTGTTATTGTTTTTTCTCTCTACTTCATAACATACAAAGAAGCATACATATATATATATAGGCAAAATAATGAATATTCTTCCTACTAGATTATAACAAGTGTTAGTACACTTGTTTTTTGATCAAAGGAAAGTTGCTTCTTTTGCTATTATTGATACACATATTATACTAAATGTCAAGAAAGAGCCATACTCCTTTCAAGATTATACAAGTGTCATACCATGTGTTTTGATTCAATGGAGTAATACAACTTTGGCTCTTTTGCATACACCTACATAGCCAAATGACAAATTTAAAAACATTATGTAACACCTCTTATTTTCCATGACAATGATTTTTTTTTTTCAAATAATAATTATTTTGAAATAAACTATAATTTTTTCTACAATCCCCACATTATTTCAAAATAATTATAGAAAAAGACATATTAACTTGTTGGATTTGCATGGACAAAATGCAATAGGTTTGGTGTCTTCTGGACTATGAACCAAACTTAGACCAATAAAATTTAACTTACAAAATTACCGGTGAAATATAATATTTCTATGAACCGAATAATTCTTGTTGTAATTCAGAGATTTTATCAATCACATTTCGACCGTAATTTTGTTGTTCAACGTGGTTTTGCGCCAAAAGGCCACGCGCGCGCCTAGTATTCATGAGAGCTCTAGAGACTAAGACCAAAAGTCTCATAGAAATGACCTCATTCCACTTCTCATATAGGTGAATTCATCAAGTGTACACTGCCTTAAATACATCACCCGTAAGGATTATGAATTTATTAAGAGTTAATTACTCATCCCTCCATTTTAGTAGCAGTTTAAGCACTCTCAATAAGTGCGCAGAGTCAATATCGACTTGTTATTACCCATATGAACCTACTTCATGGGATCTTCAATCACATAGGTTGGGTTACCATCTCTATTGACAATCGTATTGGCCTTAACCCCATCTCTTTTGAGGTTTGAAGAATTAATTTTCTTCCCACAGGTTTAGTCAGTGAATCAGCCGAATTCAATTCTGACTTTACAAAATCAATAGGAATTATTCCATCTCTCAGTAGCTGCTTAATAACATCATGCCTCAATTTCATATGTCTACTTTTATAACTATAAGATTTATTCTCCGCAATAGCAATTGCGGCTTGACAATCACAGTGTATATACACAGGAGGCATCAAATCATCCCTTTTTAAAGGGATATTAGACAACAGACCATCCTTTTTCAAAGGGATATTAGAAAATAGATCATCCTTTTTCAAAGGGATATCAGGCAACAGATCATCCTTATTTAAAAGGCTATGAGGCAACAGATTATCCTTTTTAAAAGGGATATTCGCTAAGAAATTTCTTAGCCATTCAGCCTCAGTACCAGCTAACTCCAGAGCCACAAACTCTGACTCCATATTTGATCTAGCAATGATCGTCTGCTTAGCTGATTTTTATGATACTGCACTGCCCCCAAGCGTGAACACATAACCACTAGTGGATTTTGTCTCGTCTAAATCAGAGATTCAATTTGCATCACAATACCCTTCTAAAGTAGAAGGAAATCCACTATACAAGATACCATAATTCACAGCTCCTTTCAAATATTTCATCAATCGCATTAATGCACACCAATGTTCATTATTGGGATTATGAGTATATCTACTCAATCTACACACAACATAGGCTATATCAGGCCTAGTAAAATTTATTAAATGCATTAGACTCCCAATGATCTGTGCATACTTAGACTGAGCAACTGGGTCTTCATTATTCCTTTTTAATTTAGAATTAGCATCATAAGGAGTGGCTACAGGAGTTACCTCCCAACATTCAAACTTCTTTAGGAGTCTTTCCACATAATGTTGTTGTGACAACATTATACCATCTTCACTTCTTATAACTTTAATTCCCAATATTATATTCACTTCACCCATATCTTTCATATCAAAGTTAGTAGACAAAAATAATTTGGTACGTTCCACAATATTTATACATATACCAAATATAAGCATGTCATCAACATATAAACAAATTATCACAACATCACTGCCTACTACTTTTGTATAAACACACTTATCTACCTCAATAGAAGAAAAATCGTCTTTTATCAAGACTTGATCAAATTTCTCATGCCACTGTTTAGGAGCTTGTTTAAGGCCATAAAGAGACTTAGTTAATTTACAAACTTTGTTTTCTTGTCCAGAAATCACACATCCTTCAGGTTGAACCATATAAATTTCTTCTTCTAAATCACCATTTAAAAAAACTGTTTTTATGTAATGGACAAACAATTTATGAATTGATGCTAAAGCAATTAATATTCGAACAGAAGAAATTCTTGTTACCGGTGCAAATGTTTCAAAATAATCAATATTTTGCTTTTGAGAATATCCTTTAGCTACTAACCGAGTTTTATATTTATCTAAAGATCCATCCGCATTAAGTTTCTTTTTAAAAATCTATTTACAACCAGTCGATTTTGCACCAGGAGGTAAATCAGTTAAAACCCAAGTATTATTTTTCACAATTGAATCAAGTTCAATTTTTATTGCTTCTTTCCAAAATTTAGCATTAGAAGAAGATACAGCTTCAAAAAAATTTAATGGTTCATTATCAACAAGAAAAGTCTGAAAATCATTTCCATAAGAAAAATATTCTTTTCTAGGCCTTTTACTCCTCCGCAGTTCCTCAATATTAGAGGTGGATTCATTTTCTCTTTCAACAGGTGCATGGGAGATTTTACCACACAGTGAAAAAATACGTTCAAAGAATTCAACATTTTTTGTCTCAATTATAGTATTTACATCAAGTACATCACTTTTTAAGACAAGAAATTTGTATGCAACACTATGTTCAGCATATCCAATAAGCATGCAATCCGCAGTTTTTGAACCTATTTTCCTCTTCTTAGGTTCAGAAAGAAGAATTTTATCAAGACAACCCCATACTTTTAAATATTTCAAATTAGGCTTATAACCTTTCCACAACTCATAAAAGGTTTTGTCAGTTCTTTTATGAGGAATTCTATTCTGTAAATGACATGCAGACACAATAGCTTCACTCCACAAATTATCAGGTGCACAAGAGCTAATTAGCATAGAATTCATCATTTCTTTCAATATCCTATTCTTCCTCTCAGCTACACCATTTGATTCAGGAAAATAAGGCGGAGTAACTTCATGAATAATACCTTCTTTTTAACAAAAATCATTCAAAGATACATATTCTCCACCTCTATCAGATCTAATTCTCTTGATTTTTCTAATAAAATGATTTTCAACTTCAGATTTATAAGACACAAAAGCATTAAATGCATCATCCTTATTTCTAAGCAGATACAACTTAGTAAATCTAGAGAAATCATCAATAAAATTCACATAATATCTTTTACCACCTCTAGTCATAGTTTGTTTTAAATTACTCAAATCAGTGTGAATCAAAGATAACAATTCAGATTCTTTATTAACAGAAAAACATGATTTTTTAGTAATTTTAGATTCAGCACATATTTCACATTTATCAAAATTACTTAAATCCAAACCAGAAATTAAACCAAGAGATTGCATATTCTTTACATATTTAATATTAACATGTCCTAATCTAGCATGCCATAAAGAAATAGACTCAACCATATAAGTAGAAGCTGATGCATTATCATTTACAGTATTAAGTACATAAAGTCCATGGTTACAATAGCCTTTTCCCACCAATACATTATTTTTTGTCAAAATAACTTTATTAGATTCTAGACACACTTTTATTTCAGTTTTATCCAGCAAGGCCACAGAAATCAAATTTGCTCGCATTGTAGGAACATGCAGCTCATCCATAAGGGATAAAGTTTTTTCCAAAGTGAGTTTTAGGAGAACAAACCCTTACCCAGAACTTTTGCAGTTGTTGAGTCACTAAGGTAGACCTTTTCACTATCATATCCTATTGATGTATATGAGGCAAATGCTTCTCGATTTGCACAAATATGTCTAGTAGCCCCAGAGTCTACTGCCCATTCTTTTTCATGTTCCACCATATTTACTTGAGAAATAACAACTGTAATTATTTTATCTCCTTCAGCTAAATTAGCTTTGGAAAAATTTCTCATTTCTTTATTATTTCTTACTCTGTGCCTACACTGAGCTGCATAATGACTTGATTTTCCACATATAAAACAAGAGCCTTTTCTTTTCTTAAAATTGGGATTAAAACGCTTGTAACCTTGAGACTTATTATCATACCTTCTGTTATTGTTGTGTTGACCTTGTACCAAATTTACTTTAAGCGCAACCTGCTTGGCTTTGAATGACTCCTTCCTGTTGGTATCTTCAATTAAAATATGAGTTATTATTTCCTCAATAGTAAAATTTTCTGCCAAAGTTTCTTAGATTGTCGTGGAATAAAAAAAAATAATAATACTATACAACTGTGAACAAAATATTATTTTTGATAATATTAACAGTACAATATAACAGTGTATATATATTTATTATACTTGAGTCGTGCTGGGCACTGTCCTAAGAAACTATTTCAGCAGTGTGAAATGTTTCCCCAGAATTAAACAAGCACTTCTCTAAATATTTAGAGGATACAGGAATCAACAAAACTATTAATACAAATACCAACAAGTTAATTTGAAAAATGATATAACTAATAATAAGGATTGTATAATAGTAATGGAGAAGTAAATGAAATGGAAAAGAAGAATGATTTAAACAAAGTGTGTGTTATTGTTTTTTCTCTGTACTTCATAACATACAAAGAAGCATACATATATATAGGCAAAATAATGAATATTCTTCCTACTAGATTATAACAAGTGTTAGTACACTTGTTTTTTGATCAAAGGAAAGTTGCTTCTTTTGCTATTATTGATACACATATTATACTAAATGTCAAGAAAGAGTCATACTCCTTTCAAGATTATACAAGTGTCATACCATGTGTTTTGATTCAATGGAGTAATACAACTTTGGCTCTTTTGCATACACCTACATAGCCAAATGGTAAATTTAAAAACATTATGTAACACCTCTTATTTTTCATGACAATGATTTTTTTTTTCAAATAATAATTATTTTGAAATAAACTATAATTTTTCCTACAACTTTATCCTAAACTTTAAATTGCATCAATTTAAATGATAATATATTTTTTAAAAAGATATCTCGAATACCTCAAAAACTCTTAGGGTATTCACAAAGAGATCAATACATAGCATCTCAAAATGTCATAAATTCATGACATATTCATAACGAGATCATCACACATTTGAAAAATACGCTTTTAGTGACCTTTAAATCACGAAAAAAGAAATTCAGAAAGAAGAATCAAGGAACAAATATAATTATACGCATATTATTTATCACTAAAATTATGTTTCTTCATATTTTATTTGTTTGTGATTGCATTTCATGAAATTTAGTCAATTTTTGAAAGTCCTAACTTCTTTAAAAGAATTTGCAAGTTTTTTTACATTTTTGAATTTCATACCAAGTTAAATCAAACAAAGAGATAAAAACAGTGGAGTAATTTGTCACTATCCCTTGTCTTTCTTTGGCTTGTCACGCCTCGTGACTCTTGTATCTGATTTTAATTTGTTTCTGTTTAAAGAAAACTAGTATTCGTCTTCGTGTGATGCGCGAAAATTATTCAAGAGAAAAAAATATAAATATTACTATCTTATTAGTTTGATCATATTATTGAATATTTTATTATTTATCAATTGTTCAAGAGAAAAAAATTATAAATATTATTATCTTATTAATTTAGCAATATTATTGAATTTTTAAAATTATTTTAATAATTGTAAAATTTAAATTATATGATTCACGATCATTTATTAGTTGTTTATAAAAAAGTACAAAAATTTTAGACTTTACATTATTAAATAAGCAAATTCTTGCTAAGTAATTATTTTGATTATCTATATATGAACTCAATAAAAGATGAAGTCAAGATGTGAATTTCAAGTCACACTTTCTCAACATTTCAAACACCCTTTTAATACAATGTATAATTAAATTTCAAATCATCTTATAAAATATCGTGAAAATGAATTTTAAAAAATTCAAACTTCATCATGAAATATTTTTTTTTTTAAAAGAAAGAAAGGAGAGTAGAATGAAACTGTTGTCGTTGTTTAGGAATATACTGGAACTCTTGCTTTATTTCTGTCTTCTGCCTTTATTGTTATAAGAATTAATAGTTGAAGCATGCATCAATTACATATTATCAAATGCTACACAAAATATCAATTGTCAACTTTTACATAAAATTAAAATTAATTGATTAGAAGATTAACAAAATAATATGCATATAATTTAAAATATTAACCAACATGTTAAGTTGATTAGAAGTAAATAACCTGATATTGAAAATCGTTATTTAAAGATAAAAACTATTATCCTTTAATTAAAAAACAAACAAAAAAAATTCATAAAAAATAAATTAAATCAGAATATTCTTTCTTACAAATATGGTGTCCAAAATCACTTGTATAATTTCATGGGCACCTGCAAATTTCTATCAACAAAGTATGTGAAACTTTATCTATCAAGACTTGTATAAATAAGAAGAAATTAGCTGATGTTTTCTCTCCACTAAAATTATAAACATATGATTCTTACTCTACATAAATTGTTTCATCAAAGACTTATAGTACATTATTCTGAAGGTTTAAATGAATTATCACGAAATACTATATTATTTCCTATATTCTCTACCTCGTAATATCATCATATGTTATATAACCATTCAAAATTGTTTGAGAAAATAAAAGAAAATAATGTATTGACTTTATGTTTGACTGTATTTTGGCACTCAATTTTTAAATTGAGTTCTTCATGGTAGTTTTCAATTTTTTTTTTAAATAAATCAAATTTAGTTTTTATTGGTTGTTTGTAAATTCCTTTTTCTTTATCCCATCAGAAATAAATTGGTCGCTCATATAATTTTCAAACTTTTTGAAATTGAATTTAAATACTCGACTTTGATATATTTGTATATTTTGAAATTTAATATTACGATTTACAATATTAATTTGAATAAACTCAATTTTTAAAATAAAGTATGAAAATAAAAATTATTGTTAGCTGCTACAAATAAGGAACAAAGTTGTTCAAAGGAAGATAAAAATTAATAAATTGCAAAGATAAAATAGGGTAGTGAACTTCTTATTTTTCAACCAAAATTCAAATAATTGATTTTATAATCTAAATATTTTTTTTGGTGGATTTATCTAATTGTTTTACTAGTTAGGATGCATAAAAATCAAATACAACTATTTATTTTTAAATTCAAGTTTAAAAAGATTCTTTATCTTTCAATTTAAATTTAAATCAGGTACTTGTGAATTTTATGAAACTAACTTTGTTTTTTGTTTGAGCATATTAATTATTTGATACATTATTTCTATCTTTATATATTATAACTTTTATTAGCATACTCTAAAAGACTCGCTTACTTTTATTGTGTTATATCTTTCAAATCTTTAAGATGTAATTATTTGTTTTTTTATTATATTATTTACAATAAAGCTTTGTTGGGAGCGCTACCCCCCGAATGGGGCCCTACCCGGCGCGAATTTAGATTAGTCAAACTCTAATGCGGGTATCGAACACTGGATGAAAAATAAAAATAAAAAAATTTATTTGGTTTTTTATTATATTATTTACAACATAATATCATTACTTTTTCACGTGATTATTGCCTTATCATCTGACTTATTATCAAGATCTTGTATTTATTTCAATATAATATAGAAATACAAATTTAATAATTTTAAATTTACAAAACGACAATAAAGGTTCACTATTTCTTTTTTCTTGATGCATAATTAATATAAGCATGTATGTTAGTAAGTTAAAGGGCGTAATGGGGTTATGGGACATGTAGGATGGTTTTATTAAGTTTATTTTTATAATTTTTTTATTTTTTATTTGTTTCATTTTATTTTCAAATATTATTAAACAGAAACGTGGGCAAATGGGTTATGTAGGTTTTCATAAAGCGTGAGTATTGGGGTTAGTTTAACTACTCACATGCTAGTGATAAATTTAGGATTTTGTCAGCTACATTTTTTGAATTTTAATAAAAATTTAAATTGATTAAATGAAATTAATCATATAAAATTGTGGCCTTGCCAAACTTGAACTATTTAATTGTATAGATAAACTCATTAATCTCATTTATTGTGCTTAATAAAAAGCATATAAAAATTATCCTACTCAAAAATATCTAACCACCCAGAATAGAAACAACCTCCCTGCCCCTTATATATTGCGAAGTTTTTTTCTACCTATGTTTGTATATTATATTTTTGTGATTTTTTTTTCTTATTTGATCAAATTAAAAAGAAACTTTGAGATTGTTGAACACAATTTAAAAAAATATATATATATAAAGCAAAAAAGTCATCATAGTGTTTCTAAACTCCTCTAAAAGGAAGAACGACAATTTGATGTATTTACCCATCAAAATCTGATAAATTCTAATACAAGTTTAAACGTGTTTTGTGAGTTCATGAATTGAACTAATTACGTTGTACAAATAAATCTGAATTTCAATTTTCTTTTGGAGGCTTAGCAAAAATTAGTTCTAAGTCGATCTTGTTATAATAGAACCTCTTTTGCAGGCTTGAATTCGAACATCTACTTTGTTCTTTACTACATTTATGTGAATCAAATTGAAATAATCTCTTATATTTATGTGAATCAGCTTGAAATTATCCACTATAATTCTATAGTTAATGCATTTTTTATTAGTGTTAATGACGAAAATTGTAATCAGTTTAAAATTCGAAGTGTTTAACTGATTTGGATAAAGCCAGTTTTTCAAATAAAGTAAAACTAAGGAACAAAAAATATAGGAGAAATTATAATTAGGATATTAAGTAGAATTAATTCAAATTTAAATCAAAGTAAATTTTAGAATATAACTTCCACATTCTAAGTCTACTTAGAATTTTCGTTTTTCACGGCCACATCATTAGCAACAATAATCATGTTAATTTTTTTCACTAACTAATTCTATTATATTATTTATTATTTATCTTGTCTTAGTTTAATTATTTTTAGAACATATTATTATTTCAACATGAAAAACCTCTCACATAACATTAAAAAAAAAGCAGCTCGGTGCACTAAAGCTAGCGTTATGCGCGGTGTTCGAGGAAGGGCCCCACCACAAGGATGTATCGTACGCAGCCTTATCTTGCATTTCTACCAGAGGCTGTTTCCAAGGCTTGAATCCGTGACCTCCTGGTCACATAACATTAACTTATATCAATGTAAAGTTACACAATTTATTACTTTGTTGATCATTAACATATTAAAAAAAATTATCTTTTTCTTTACGATTCAAATTTAAATTAAAGAAATTGTTGATTGTCGATAGCTTCTATCCATCAAAAAATAGGGTTATACTCTTATTTCAAATTTGCATATGGTATGTAAATCCGTATCGAAATAGATCATATTCAAATATATATTTTTAAAATTTATCAAACTTATCTTATTATATTATATATTTATTTTATCTTAATTTAATTTAAGGAAAAAAATGCAAAATTGACATCAAGTTTATATTGAAAAAAATAGGTAAATTTGACATCAAATCAAATTCATATTGAGAAATGAACCAACGAGTCAAAGAAAATGTTGAATGGTGCCAAGAAAATATGATGCCTCTGTTACTTTAAGATGCAAGAATCTGCATGAGAATTATAAAGGTAAGAGTAAATACATAATTACACCATTGATTTTGTCCGAAATTTTCAAAAAGACACCTAAACTTTAACTTCGACCTATTACCCCTTAAATCTTCTTTATTTCATCGCAAATACACTATTTTGACCCTCTACGTGTATACACGCGCCACAAGCGCGTGAAAAGGCAAAAATTAACTTTTTTGACCAATTAGAAGATGCCACATGTAAATAATTTAATATATAATTAATATTATTTTTTTAATTAATATTTATTTATTTTTTAAAATTAAAATTATTTCATAACCCCCCCCCCCTTGCAACCCCACTCATCCACCATTGTCTTCTTCCCCAACTTCTTCTTCATCACCATAACGCAACAACAACAACAACATCAATTAAAGCAACAACAACAACAACATCATCATCACCATAATTTTAAAAAGGAAATTTGATGTACAATCTCCATTTTAATGGAGCTTTAAGATCCATTTTAATGGAGGGAACTGGATGGGAATGGGGGAGGGAGGTGTTGGATGGGGGTGGGGGTGGGAGGTGGGGTGGGGTCATAAATAAAAATGAAGCTTAAAGCTCCATTAAAATGGAGATTGTATAGGAGCTTTAAGCTCCATTTTAATTGAGGAAACTGAACGCGGGGGGAAGGGGGAGTTGTTGGACCTGGACGTGTGGGGGGGGGGAAGGGGGGAGCTGTTGGACGTGGGTTGGGGTGGGGTGGGGGGAGGGGGGAAGAGGAGGGGGTGATAAATTAAATAAAAAGGAAAAAATTTATTAAAAAATAAATAAAATATGAAATTTAAAATATTTGACACGTGGCAGCACCTGATTGGTGCGTGCATTCATTCTCTTTATTGTGATTGAAATTCAGCAAAAAATGGTGTATTTGTAACGAAATAAAGAAGAATCGTGGGGTAATAGGTCGAAGTTAAAGTTTAGATGTCTTTTTACAAAAACTCGGACAAGATCAGAGGGGTAATTATGTATTTACTCTAAAGGTAAAAATCTAAAAATATACTTAGGCAGATGGAATACCAGACTTCATCACCTTAAGAATTTAGTCATTTTTTAAAATCTTAAATGAATTTGTATTATCTTATGCCTTCATTTCCTTTTATTTCTCATTCCAACACGTTGTAACACTTATGTTTAGCATGTTGATACTTTAGCAAATATCTTTGACATGTTTTTTGTCTACAACAAGCACGAATAATTTCTAAATTTTTGCAACGTGCATTATGAAAGAGAATTCAAGTATCTCCATTTTGTTTCAGAGGAATTGAAATCTTATTTGCTTTCTCGTATTGAAATCTTACCAATGAAAGAGAAGATAAAGGAATCAACAGAATTTAGTAGCACCTCTTTATCATTGTCAAGGGACATTGAATGAGCAAGTGACTTTCATTCTTACCTTTTTGATGAATAAAAGAATGTCAAAATTCAAACTATCACTGTTGCAAAACTAATTAATAATCACGAATAATTCAAATTATTAAAAAATACAAAATACAGAATAATTGAAATCAATGAATAGATAGTATTAAAGATATTATTGGCATAGAATCAA
Organism: Capsicum baccatum var. pendulum; assembly: GCA_030864225.1. Taxonomy (NCBI): domain Eukaryota; kingdom Viridiplantae; phylum Streptophyta; class Magnoliopsida; order Solanales; family Solanaceae; genus Capsicum; species Capsicum baccatum. The sequence goes on from CM061551.1 coordinate 177,638,789, forward strand.
CGTTGTGTTCGCGAATGAAATAGATCAGTAAGGAAAAAATGATCAATATGTTCTGCAACAAATTGTTTGGATGGTATTTACATATAAATTCATAATCCATATATAGATAGAAAAATAGAGGGTGAAAACTGAAAAAAAAAAAAAAAAAACTGTCCGCAAATAATTGAAAAAAAAGATCGTGAGGAAAAGAAATGGGGGAAGTGGGAGTAGTGGTAGTCTCTAATACTACTACTTCAATTCTAGTTTAATGCACATTCAAAATTCAAATAAAACTATCGTAAGAATCAATTAAAACTGCCCCATTTTTTAATCTCCAAATTTTCTATTAATGAAGTTAAAATCAAATTTAAAATTCAAAAATTCATTTAAAAAAAAATAAAATGGGGCAGTTGTACGTGATTATTTTTATTTATATATATATATTTAGTTGAATTGATGGATTTTTTTTGGTAGGAGTATATGTTTTTAAAGTTTACTAGTTTAGGTGTACGCGCTTTGCGCGTGTACCTCACTTTCAAACGTTAGCATATTTGTTTAAATAATAAATATGAATACAATAATTAAATTCAACATCTTTTGGAGAATTTATTTAATAAAACCTAACATTTACCCAAAAAAAAATTCTCAAAGCCAATCGACATTCATCTACCACATGTAAACTGCAACAAAACAATACGATGATAGAGACATCAAAACAATATAATTAATCTAACCTTTACACAAAAATTTTCTTAAAGCCGTCCGACACTCATCTACCACATGTAAACTATAACAAAATAATACGACAATAGAGATATCAAAATAATACAACTACACTTTACCTTTATACCAAAAAATTTTCAAAACAGAGATATAAAAATAATACAATTAAACCTAATTTTTACCTAAAAAAATTCCTCAAAGTCGATCGACATTCATCTACCACATGTAAATTCATCTACAACTTGTAAAATACAACAAAATAATACAACAAAGCTTTAGTTTTGATGAAATAATTCTTGTCCGAGCGAAAATATTTTAGGAGTCCCATATAGTTTAGGAGTCTAATTAATATAATAAAAATAATTAAATAATAAATTGAAGAAAATAGTGAAAAGACAGTTTTGTTTAAAGGAGAGTCGTTTAATTAATATATATATATATATATATATATATATATATATATATATATATATATAATTATTGGACAATAAAATTTCGAAATCGAAAAATAAATAATTCGAGACAAGAAAAATATATTGCAACAATCGTTTTTATTGATTTCAATAAGTGAGTGTTACAACCTCTATGAATCCTCTGATTCGCCTTTTCGAATATAAATTCAAGGGCTTAAAGCTTAGTCTTGAATTTGAATTTGATTTGATGGACTTGAGGGACTTGATCTTGAATTGTGCTTGAACTCAAGAGCTTTTGAGCTTGTTCTTGAATATTGCGGTCTTAATCTTGAACTTTAATGAACTTGATTTGAATGTTTGAGCTTTTTAGAGAAATTGTGGCGTTTGATCCACGAGCTTTCTCTTGCTACTTATTAGAGTTTTTTTTTTTTTCCGAATTATGAGACCCCTATTTATAGTTGTAGGAAAGGAAGAGTCCTGATGAATATGGACTTTCTTTTACCAATCAGATTTAAGTGATGTGGCGCCTTTTATGAATTTTTATTTCATGGGCCTGCTGCATCAGTTTGACATGTGGCACGATCCTATTGGCCACGTCATTTGACACGGCATGCCACGTCATTTGACACGTGGTACTTATTTGGGCCTTTAGAATATAACAATATTCTTGGGCTTAGCAAAGTGGGCTTATTATTTATAGTCCAAATTAATGGGTTAGCCCAATAAAAATTGAACTTTAATTAAACCCATGTATGTATGGACTTAAATAATTAATCTAATTATATTAATCAACAATATTTATTTAGGACTAATATATTTTGAATTTAATATAATCCGAATTTTGTACGGATTTAAATTTAATAAAATTGCATCGCCCACAAATGCCCCCTACTTCAAGACTTGTCGAGACATTTAATATTTTGGAGACTAGCCTTGAAGTATGATTATTTAGGCATGTTTCCTTCGTGTTTCAACGATCCTCATACCTATGAATACCACATTCAAAAATTTAAAGCCGAACCATATTGATATTGCCTCTCAAAACTCTCTCATTTTTTCCATGAATCTCTACACTTAAGACCCATTGGTGAGGCATGATATTCAATTTCAAACAGATTTTGAAAGACTTTTTTATCGCCTTACTTAATTAGGAATAAAAATCTTCCGATTTGAACTTAGATTGGAGAAGGAAACAACCTCCAATTTGACTTTGTATGGGAGAATGAAATAACCTCCAATTTGAATTTGTATGGAAGAAGAAAATTAACCTCCAATTTGAATTTAATAACCTCCAATTTGAATTTGTATGGGAGAAGGAAATAACCTCCAATTTGAATTTGTATGGGAAAAGAAAATAATCTCCAATTTGAATTTAGAGATGAAAATTATTTCAATATGAATAGATATTGTAGAAGGAAACAATCTCCAATTTGAATTTGGAAATGGAAATTATACCAATCTGAATTTATATTGGAGAAGGAAACAATCTCCAATTTGAATTTGGAGATAAAAATTATTCCAATCTGAATTTATATTGGAGAAGGAAACATCCATCCTGCAACTCTATAAAAGGAGGTAGTTTCTCCACTTTTTCAATATCAATTTTGGGGTTTTCAAGCCATCAACAATATTGAGGTAATTTCTTTTCCTCCTACTTTTCTCTTATTTTCGTCACTTTTTTTTCCAGCACAGCATGTTAGTGGTGTTGACACACAATTTTTGCCCTCCACAACTACGTTTAATCTCGGGTTTCTTCGATTTTCGAATAAAATCACAACAATTATTTTTTCTAAATAAATGCGTTTTAAAATAGGTATTCGGGCTAATTTTGTCATTTAAGTGATAATTATATATTTTCGTATTTGCATATACGAGATCGTATAAATGACATCATTTAAATGAACATTTTCATCAAAATTGGACTTTAAATTAAGGATTATTTGGAAAATAAATTTTAAACAATTAAATCTTGATTTAGATACAATTTATTCGTACAAATAATCTATTTGGAGAAATATTTGTTTGGTTTTATTAAATCAAGAAGCTCGGAATTGAACAAGGGGTCAATTCATATCAAATTTTGATTTGATTTAGTCAATTTATTGAGTTTGGCTCTGATTGAAATCAAATTGGCCCCAATTGAAATGCAATTGACCAATTGGTATTTAATTTGGCTATAATTTAAATTCAATTGCCTAAATTAAAACCCAAATATCCTAATTCTAGCCCAATCCTTAAAATTACCTCCTAATCTACCCAATTCCAGACCCAATACTTAAATCCCAAACCAACCCATTTTAAACGAAATTAGCCTAGCCCAACAATTCTCTAAATGACAACCCAACTCAATTAATAACCCCCAGCCCAAAACATTCTCCTGACCCGGGCCCAATTCATCTTCTCCAAATAACATTAGCATCAACAACATTCGAGAACAACAATGCCAAAACCACCTTTAACATTAACAACTTCCATTCATCGACAATACGCAAGACCCATAACTCGACCCGTAATTGATTTCGATACCAGTAACATCGTCCATGGCAAATGCCCAACTCAAATCCAGCGTCAAACCAGCTCCGTTTGAGACCACCAAACCCCGACCCAGGCAGATTCACAAAGAAATAGGTTGAATCTTCCAGAATATAGTGAGCTGGCTTATTTAAACATCCATTTTCCGCAATCCTTGGGTCGGTCGTACGAATTTGTACAAAGGTGTGTGAATTTCATTGGTTTTGGGGAGGAATTTCTACTTTTCCTTATCCTATTGGGTGAAACCAATTTGGATTTTCCCAAAGAAAACCAAAATTTGTACGAGTTTGGGTAACGAATTCAGGGTCCAGCCTTATCCTCAAGGGAGATTTTTGAAATATCTTTCCTCATTGTGAAGACCTATGGGAAATACCCTAATATTTTTTCTCTATAAAAGGAAGTTCTCGAGGCTCGTTTAGGGGATTTTTTTCTTTTTCTTTCTTTTGGTGACTGTTCTTAGGATTTTAGGTCGAAAATTAGGGTCTGGAGTTGGTTTGAGATTTGAGTTTTATTTTTCTCCTCTGGGAAATTAGGGGTTTGGCAAAGAGAGAAAAGACTCTTTGCTTGAGTTCGAAAAGAGTTCGATTCTTGGAGTCTCAAAGGAAAAATTTTCTTGTTTCTACTGAGGTTAGAAAATTCTCAGGCTAAGAGAGGGATTTTTCGAAAGGGGAAAGTTAGGGTTTATTTTCGAGAATTTTTGAGAAATTTTTCTTTCTTTCTGAGGTCATTTTGAGAGAAACGAACGAAGAAATTCTTTTAGGCTGGTTCAAATGGTTGGTTCGAATTTTGGGTTGGAAACTCTGAAAGCAAAGAGTTCATCGTGCTAAAATTTTCTCATCCATTACTTTTGGTAAGCTAGTCGACCAATTGGGAGTGCCCGAGTCGAGAACATCAAGCTCCCAACGGTGACAGCCGTGCTGATAGCTCATATGTCCTGTTTTGCTGCCCCAAAAGAGGTAAACCTACCCTCGCCCTTTTAACTTATTATTTTCTGCTTCATCCCCTTTCTCTATAGAATTATTTATCTGTTTAGTAGTAATCATGAATGAGGCTGGGTTGTTTGCTGTAGAGGCCTTAAAGGCCATAGGTTTGTCTTTAGTAAAGAAGAACATTTAGTTGCGTTGTTACGTCAGGTTGTTTCCTTTTTGAATTTTATGATTGTGGTTTCTGTTATTCTTGTCTCAATTTTGTAGCTCGTCATGTAATCTTGACATTATCAAGTAATTTTTGATCTAGATGTTCATCTTATGTACTGTTTGTGCCTTGAATCTCTGGTCTTCAGGGTCAAAATTCATGTCTTGATTATCGTTTAACATCTTAGCCTGGCGTTTTGTCTTGTTTAAAGTGGATATATGCTATTTTCTTGTCTGTTGTTAATGTTGGGATGCTATCATAACTGTCGAGCTGATAGCATCGTTGATAGGACTACCTCTTGAGGTCATTTGGCTTCTCAAATGCCAAAAAAATGATGAGAAAACGTCCAACGGTAAAATTAGAAAATCCTATGATTTTTCGATGACCATGTGACAGTCAAAAACTCATTCTTGAGTTTGTCGGGAAGGAGAGGAGGATAGAAATACTATGCCCCACCGCTTTGTTTTTAGCCTATAGTTTGTACTCTTTCTATTGAAGCTTTTGGAGTGTAACTGTATGCTGAAAATTGCCAAATTTGGGAACAGATTTAGTCTCTTGTTATACGTTTGATGTCGAAAATCGATAAAGTTTATACCCCCTTTTTATTTGATCATGATTCGTATCGCTTCCTACTTAGGTATTGATTTCGCGGTCTAAAACTTTCAAAGTTTTGCAAGACCATGTTCTATGGAATACTAGTGATTGCGTTTGTCTATAAGGACTATTATAGACCGAAAGACCAGACTTTCTGTGGCAGGGTGTTCACATTAGTCTTAGGCTTGTTGCTCCGATCCACAAAGAATTTCAAAAAAAAAAAATTCCTATTGTTTTGTCTTCATCACCGCCTTTAGCTAGTTTGGGATTTCTTTGGATTAACACTATTTTTTTAGGCTATGTTATGAAAGAATTAATGTCCAGATTCAAGGTTCTTTCACTAGTGTTATGAAAGAATTTTTTTCCAGATTTCTTTGGATTAAACTGCTTTAATTACATCAACTTACGTTTCTTTATGTTTGGGCCTTGAAGCCAAAGTTGTATTTAATACAGGTGAAGCGAGACTCGAGCTAAAGGTTTAGAAACTAAATTAGGACAGGTTATGTGTCGAAAGCCCAAGTAGATTAGGACAGGTCTTATCGATTTGGGCCTAATAGCCTAAATCCCTTACTTCCTCCCCTTTCCCTGTTCTTTATGTTTGTTTTCCTTATGTGCTTTGCGAACCTAGTCAAATTCTTAGTTAAGTCGCCAAAAAACTACTTTTGCCTAAACATCAAAATATTTCTAAAATTGCCTTCTTTCCAAAAAAGCAAACACTTTTCAAAATTAATCTTTTCGAAGTTAATCAAAAGACGATTTTCAAACAGTCTGGATAACCGCAAGTTAGCGGACGTTTTAGGTGCCTAACACCTTCCTAAAACGTTAATAGGAACTGCTTATCTAGAATCTCTAACTTAAAACGATTTTCCTATTTTGAATCGTTTGAAGTAACTTTTATAAAGGTTTCTTAATTCCTTTTCAAAATTAAGTGGCGACTCTCTTTCAAAAGTCAAAATTTCTCCGCAAAACAGAAATGACAACTCTGCTGGGGATCTAACTAGGTTCTAACCAAATGTTTTATTTCATCTTTGATTAACTGTTCATGTGTTTATGTGTTTCAATTATGTAAAGTTTAATTATCGCATCTCATGGCATTTCTTGTATCTTATAAACTGTTTTGGGGTTTCGTGGATGTCCCGACCCTTGTTGTTCAATTCCAAAATGTGTTGGAAATACGAACAACTTATCAGTACGTGAGTCATCTGATGCTGTTCGTATTTTCAAACTCAAGTTGTCCGCTTGAGAACCAGTTTCTAAGCCCACTCTAGACACCGAGGATAGAACGAAACCAATACCCTATTTTAGGCATGTGCCTAGGGCAACCCAATATCCGAGCGGGGTATTAGGCCCATTAGAAAACCTGCCCTATGTCTATTTGACCCTGAGTCAATCACAGACGAACCATACTTATGTGTTGAAGAAATATATGCTTGTCTAAATTCAATCCATTATCCTTTGAGGTCGGGGAAAGGCTTATTTTGTCTACTTTTATGTAGATATGACTCAATTATATTCTCGTGAAAAGTTCAAGATGGTCACCAAACCCGATGATTACCTGAAACTGTGGTAGGATTACATGGGTACAGAAGATAGAAAGATTGTTAGAACACACATTGGGCATCTTCCTTCTTTGATCGAGATGGACGCTTGGCCCAAAATGATCCATGTGCTAACAACTTTTTGGGATGATCAGAACATGGTATTTCGCTTCGGGGATGTTGAATTGACCCCCACCATTAAAGAGGTATTGATTTGCTATGAGAGTACGGAAATGTGTTTTAAGAGAAAGGAGACACCGGATAACAATATTTTAGTCCCGGATGTGTGGGATCGTCAAAAGATCAAAGAAGCATTTTTAACTGATGACGACACCTGGCTAGGAGAACGGGATGGAGCAAATATCACTTTTCGTGAGTTGTACCGTCGGTTTAGAAGATTCAACTCTTTTCACAAATTTGGGCATAAATTGGAGTCGAAAGCAAAATGGAAGAAAACGAGAGCTTTTTCATTCGCAGTAGGCCTACTTGGAACCATGGTGTTCCCGCAGGGGGAAAATGACACAATTCATCCGAGGGTTGTCACAGTGACCCATGCACTCTTCTTTGGAATGGAATCCAATTCTAAAAAAGTATTCCACAATTTAGCACCCATGATTGTCGCCGACATATATCGCGCTTTGGGAAGATGTCAAGTCGAGAATTGTTTCTTTCAAGGCTGCAACCTTATATTACAATGGTGGATGATGATGCATTTGGTGAAAAATCCTAGAACGGCACAACCTGATCACAAAACAAGGACAAATCTGCTAGAATAGCATGACATGTGGTTATTTTTACACAAGTTCAAAAGGGAAGCATCCCACGAATTTTGGTTTAAGACTCTTGGAGAATTAAGAGATGGCGATGTCCAATGGTCCCTTAACTATCTTCGTTCAGGAAAATACATCATTCGAGGGGGAATGGTCTTTTTTAGTGCTCTCGGGTCTCAGGGGAACCCGCCCCTACAATCCTGGCAGAGTTCTTAGGCAATTTGAGATCAAGCAGGAGACGCCTCAAATCGATTCTATGCTCAAATTCTTCACCAAATATGATGAAAGTAAGCCCTCGCTCAAAGACTACATGATAAATGGATGGAGTAGGAAAAAGTGGGTAGAAGTCCTTTCCATATAGGGTATGAACCTGAAGTCAGCGACACTTACAAAGAGTGGTTGAAAAAGAGCCTCACCGAAGCATTGAATCCGAGACCAAATGTGCCCACTCGGGTTGTGGATGTAGAATCGAGCATCAAATTCGGCTTCATAGGCTACAAGATGAGTTCCAGAAAAGTGAAATTGTGCACCGGTAGATACACATGGAAGATGCTTTGACCATACATACATTGAGGGAAGAGTTGAAAAGAGCTAGGCAAGACACTGATGATGCCAGACAATGCCTAATCGATTTGGACGATAGCATGGCCTCCCAACTCGACAACATAGGAGAAATGACTTATGACTGCAAGGCACAATTATGCGGGAGTCAGCTTATCATCAATAGGTATCAAATAGCACATGAGGTAAACAAGGAAAAGAAGGTGAAAACAGACGAAGAAGCCTCTAGTAGCTAGCTTTTCTATTCTCCCCTGCGCTGGAACTTATCTTCTTTCATGTTATTTCCCCTAAAAATTTTATCCCTGTTTCGTTATCTTTTGTAGGAATTTATGCCATTTGTGTGTTTATATGAGTTGGGGGTTAATAAATTGTCTTTGAGGAAGCATATATTTTCTTCAAAAATCGTTAGGCCTGAACCATTGGCTCAGAAAGGGTCACCCCAATTTGGATACGCGTTATTTTAATGTCCTGTGTGATATAACTGTTTTTGTGCTTATGTGTGTTGGTTGAGATCAAAGGCAAGTTTATCCACTATGACCTACGGATGAATTTGGCTATGACTCGAATCACTCTGTGTGATTATTTCCTGTCAAATATTTTGCATTGCTTATCACATACGGAAACTAACACATTTGTCTTTGAGTTTTTTTACTTTGCAGATAACAGAAATTACTCCGTGTTGATAAACTGGCAGAACATCCCTACTTCACCCGATCGAAAGAACAGAAAATCCCTTCCTCGAACCATCATTCAAAAATGACAGGAAATAACGAAGAAAGCGCACTGGCTATCCGGGATAATGCGATAGCAGAACAGAATGAGATGATTGCAGAACTTGCAAGAAAGTTAGAATTGCTTCAGGAGGAAATAAATCGCACTCGAGAATTGGCTAACTTGGCCATAACAGTCAATGCCCCTACTCCGGGGGGACACGAGACTCCACTCCAAATCCCTCCCCTTAGTACCCCTCTCAGGGACCAACCAATGATAACGCTCAAACTACAGCCCTCGTAAGAGTGGAAGTGGTCGCTGTCAAATATAGAACCCAACTAGGTTGGGTGTCGAATCCCACAGGGAATAGCTGGTCACTAAGTAAGCAAAGATTAGTAGACTTTTGGTGAAAGCCTCGTAAAAGGGGGGATTTTGTAGCGTGCAATAGTGTAATAAAATAACAAAGTAAAAACGGAGAATAGCAAAGTAAAAAGGAAGAAAATTTAGTAAGATGTTAATCAATGAGAATTGAGAGTTGGGGTTATGTCCACCTTATGAGTTATACGTCTCTATTGGCTATGAGCTATGTGGAATTCAGACATGCATGTACTTATAGAGAATTGTATTCTATGGTAAATCCAAGCATCTTTCGACCTAACAAGGACTATTTCACTTTAACTCTTTCGAGCTTAAGCGTATCTAATGGTACAAATTCTCCAAGAGGTTAATCCAGTTATGGCACTAACTTTTTAACAGTGGTTGGTGCCCTATTACCCTGACATTATCTCTTTTCCAGACATATAACTTTTCTTTCGAACAAGTTAATGCTATACTGGCGTATCCTATGTGTTTGCAACCACAAGAATTTGCATTAAGATGAAGAGAATAATGATATAAGCAGCATACGTGTCAAGAACTCACAAACTCATAGCAATAGATAGTAGCTCATAAGGCTTTCATAACCCCAACAGAGAAGTTTAGCTACTCATGAGTGCAATGGAAATCACAATAGACATTATCATTTTACCAAAATAAAGATCTCACGTGTAGTATATGTTGGTAGGGCTTGTGGAGTGAATTCCTTTAAGAATAGCGTTTCTCTTGTTGTGAAAATTAAGAGTTGAATAGATGAAGAGAATAAGAATTTAGAGTGTTGAATAAAAAGTAGAAGTATGAGAATTCGAATTAATGGAAGAATTAGAATGTGAATGATGAGAATAATGATGTGTGTAAAAACTGCAGCAAAATAGGGTATTTATAATACCCATATCCTATTCCTATAAGGCTACTGCGTACTGATCCTAATCCTAATAGGTTACTGCTGATCCCCAAAGTCTTGGAAAATGCTGTTTTTGCCCGGGACAGGTTTCCCATGCGTCACTTTTGGTCCTAGGCGTCCAAGCTCTCCTTTCCTTCTTTCGTGAAGCTTCCTTTGGCGTCAAGTTATCCATAAAATGCTGAAATCTGCATTATTTATACCTGAAAACTTGCTAATCACGTTTGTTAGCTCACTTAAAGGAGAAAGGACTAAAAGTGCATGAGTTATATATTTTGTCCTCAAAACTTAGCTAAAATATGGGTAAATTAACTTACTTTAGGCGTGTAAATATGCCTATCATCAACCAACTAACATATCATCTGACTCTGCTCCTCCATTTGTCCAAAACACTAATCGTGAAAATAATCCAGATGCCTACCATCCACAAAATCCATCCGCAACCCCACAGAACCCATATTCGAATCTATTCCCAAATCCTCAAAACACATGCTTAAATCAACAAAACGCATTCCTAAATTCGCAAGATTTACTCCCAAATCCACAAAATATGGCAAACCTACCTTCGAATCCACCAAATTCATTTCCAAATCTGTAAAATCCCTCTCATATTCTGCCAAACTACTTACAAGGCCCACATAACCTTCCCAATTTCCAAAATGTTCTCCTCACTTACCAACTAAATTCCCTCTATCTACAAAATCAAGCCTTCCTTCCAAATCCCCCTCAAGCCATCATATCCCCTGATATTTATGAACCCCTTTCTAACCCCGGGATGGACCATTACGAGGAGAAGGAGAAGGAATAGAGGGCCCAGCATGAAAGGAATTTACTAGCCATGCAAGAAGAGATCATGAGGATCAAAGAGTCTCACAGGGCCACGGACCACGACGGTTTGGGGTATGACAATTTGTGTGTTCACCCAGGAGTAGATCTACCAGAAGGATACAAGGTCCCTAAGTTTGAGATGTTTGATGGTATCGAAAATCCAATGACCCATCTAAGAAGGTACTACGAGCAACTAGTAGGGATAGGGAAAAATGAGGCGTTATTAATGCGCCTATTCAGTCGAAGTTTGAATGGTGAAGCCTTGGAGTGTTTCATGTCTCAGGAGCCGAAAAGGTGGACTGGTTGGAAGACATTGGCCAAGAGTTTCCTTGATCGGTTCGCATTCAACATTGAAATGGTCCCTGATCGGTATTCACTAGATCAGATTAAACAAAAGAGCATTGAGAGTTTTCGAGCTTATGCTTTTCGTTAGAGGAAAGAAGCTGCCAAAATGCAGTCTCCCATGTCCGAGAAGGAAATGGTATCCGTGTTCTCTCGCACTCAAGAAGGAGAATATTATATCAGGATGGTGTCCGCTGTCAGAGCGACCTTTGCAGATTTGGTAAAAATAGGAGAATCATTAGAGGAAGGTATTCAGACAGGAAAAATTGCCAAAACCCTGACATCATCTGGAACTGCCATGTTTTCTAAGAAGAAAAAGGAAGAGGTAGGTGGGGTTTCTGCCAATTCTGTTACAAAATTGAAACAACAGTTCAACTCTAGAAATGTTTTATCTTCCCCACCATCACCTAACCTTCCGCACGCATTCTACGTCCACCCCCAATACCAAACTCCACTCCCAAACATCCCACCATCATACCAAGCTCTACAGCCAATTATCTTTCCCCAATACCCAGTTCCACCTCCAAATTATCAGTCTCATTTCCAAACTACTCCCCCAAATAGCTGAACAAATTTCCAAACACCTCCAAATTACCACCAAGTACCCCCTCCTACAAACCTAAGCCCGTATAACCCCCAGCGTCCAAACCACGAAAAGAAACCTCTCTAAAACTTCACCCCACTAGCTGAAAGTCGCACCCAATTATTTGAAAGATTGAAGAATGCTGGTCATTTGCAACTAGTACAGCCAAAGCCTGTCAATCCTAGCTCCCGATTTTATCACCCTGATCAAAATTGTGCCTATCATTCAGGGGAAGCAGGGCATAGTACCGAGGACTGTCTTATCTTGAAACACAGAATCCAAGATCTGATTGATCAAAAGGTCATCACGCTCCAGGCACCTACTCCAAATGTTAGCAGTAATCCACTGCCCAACCATGGGGGATCTACAGTTAACATGATTGAATCAAAAGGCGAATGGGCATCTGGCAAGACCATTACTCAGGTGAACTCCGAAAAGCGCAAAAGGGCAAAAGAGGTAGGAAAGATAGAGAAAGTTGTGGCTACCTTAAGTATCAGCGAAAAAGCCCCATTTATAGTGATGGATGCACTGACTCAAGTGTATGCTCCCCCTCCAATGAAGAAATTTATTGTGCAAATCGCCGCTGCCTAGGGGATGACGTGATCAGTACGATGTTACATCCCTGAGGAATTGACCAACAAGAAAGATTCACAAAAAAGGCCAATCACTGAAGAACAGGCTGAGGAATTTTAGAGGCGTATGCAACCAAAGGATTACTCAATTGTCAAACACTTGGAGAAAACGCCAGCCCAAATCTCTGTCTTGGCACTATTATTGAGCTCGCAACACCACCGATAGGCTCTGTCAAAGGTCTTGGAGAAAGCGTATGTTCCCACAGGAACAAACGTTAAGAATTTGGCTGCGATGATAGGGAACGTTGTGGGGAACCATCGCATATCATTTAGTGACGAAGATTTACCGTTTGAAGGAGCAATGCACAACAAAGCCATGCATGTCACCGTCATTTGTCGAGATTATGCAATTAATTAGGTATTGATAGACGATGAATCTGGTGTGAATATTTATACCCTCTCCACGCTGGTCTAAATGGGCTATGATCTGGGGAAAATTCATCAAAGCCACATAAATGTGAGAGCATTCGATGGAGGGCAGAGAGATTCCATAGGAGAGATTGATTTGCACATCCAAATGGGGCCTACTGAGTTTAAGACTAAGTTTAATGTTATGGATATCCATCCTAGCTACAACCTGCTTTTGGGAAGACCATGGATACACGAGGCAAAGGCAATTTCATCACCCCTTCATCAATTATTGAAGTTCATTTGGAAAGATCATGAAGTAGTCATCCAAGGAGAAGGAAGTCGAGCAGAACATCCCAATGGTTATGTGCCGGTGATTGAAGATGTTCCAAAAGGTAGCAGTTTTTATACAGTGAAAATTGTAAACGCCGCTGCGGAAAGAGAATCGATACCCAAAATATCAATGCCTTATGTCTATAAAATGATTGCAACTGTGATGTTAAGAAATGGGTCCAAACCTGGTCGAGGCTTGGGCAAGAATTTACAAGCAATTATCGAGCCTATAATGATCTCAGAGAGAAGCTCTAAGCACGAGTTAGGGTATCAGCCTACCAGAAAAGATAGGGTTGAGGATGAGCCACAAAAGAGTCTGTTGAGGCCCTTGCCACTCCTGTTCCAGTCATTTTCCATACGAGAGATGTCAGATGATGATGGTCTTGGGTATGGGATAGGAGATTTGTTTGAAGGATGCAATGCTGTACCAGAAGATCTCCCATAGTCCAGTGGGGTGAAGCAGATTGCGCTAGGGAAGGCTTTGCAAAATTGTACCTCCACTCCACTCATAACCCGTCTCCCGTCGTGGTAGATGAAAGGGCAATTACTAATAGTTTTGAAATCGGTGATGATCCAGAGGAGGCCCCGCGATCCACCTTTTATATCTCAAAACTTTATTTTCGTATCTTACTGCTTTCAAAAAAGGCGGGGGCAATTATTTGTGCAAGTCACAAGCCATGGTGTTGTAGTTATTTCTCAAATTTCAATGAAAAGGCCTTCATTTATTTGGAAAACTATATTAGTTCTAAAACGCTCCTAGTCATATGTTTTGTTATTTTCTTATCATCTAACTTAGTTTGTTTGTCCATTATAGTAACAGTAGCTTAAAACCTGCCAATGTTGTGTCATGTCAAAGCCTGAACGAACAAAATGAAGGGGACGATGATGGTTGGAAGGATGATGACGAGGAACAGTTAGTTGAATATATGGAGGAATTTGAGAATCGCGAAAAACCCAATCTGGAAGAAACTGAAACAGTCAACTTGGGAGATCATGATGAAATCAAAGAGACCAGTATCAGTGTCCACCTCACGGCGCCATAAAGGGAAGAGCTCATCCACCTGTTGTGGGAGTATATCGACGTGTTTGCTTGGTCCTATGATGATATGCCAGGGTTGAGCACCAGCATTGTGTCACATAAATTGCTGATAAATTCTAAGTTTGATCCAGTCAAGCAAAAAATGAGAAAATTCAAGCCATATTTAAGTCTAAAGACCAAGGAAGAAGTGATAAAATAAATTCAGTCTAAGGTTGTCGAGGTCACAAAATATCCGACATGGTTGGCCAACATCGTCCCTATGCCAAAGAAGGATGGCAAAATTCAAATTTGTGTTGACTATAGAGACTTGAATAGAGCCAGTCCTAAAGATAATTTTTCGTTGCCCAACATCCACATTCTCATTGATAACTGTGCAAAACATGAAATACAGTCATTCGTTGATTATTTCACCGGCTATCATCAGATACTGATGGATGAGAAAGATGTAGAAAAAATAGCTTTTACTACGCCCTAGGGTATTTATCATTATAGGGTAATGCCGTTTGGTCTCAAGAACGTAGGTGCGACATATATGAGGGCCATGATGATGATTTTCCATGATATGATCCATAAGGAGATTGAGGTGTACGTGGATGATGTAATTATCAAATCCCACGAGAGTTTAGATCATCTAACTCATCTGGATAAATTCTTCAACAGATTAAGAAGGTACAGTTTAAAGTTAAATCCTGCTAAATGTGCTTTTGGTGTGCCATCAGGAAAGTTGCTCGGGTTCATAGTCAGCAGAAGGGGGATCGAGCTAGACCCATCCAAAATCAAGACAATTCAAGACTTTCCACCGTCGAGGACCAAGAAAGAAGTTATGAGTTTCCTGGGTCGTCTGAATTACATTAGCAGATTCATCGCTCAATCAATAGTCATATGCGAGCCAATTCTCAAGATTTGGAAGAAAAATGCACTGAATGAGTGGACAGAAGAATGTCAAAGAGCTTTTGATCGCATCAAGGAATACTTGTCTACACCACCAGTTTTGGTCCCACCGAGAGAAGGAATTCCATTATTGCTTTACCTGTCAGTCTCAGAAAATGCTTTCATATGCGTCCTCGGGCAACATGATGAGACCGGCAGGAAAGAGAAAGCCATTTACTACTGAAGTAAAAAGTTCACACCATATGAAGCCCGTTACACTCTTATAGAAAGGACATGTTGTGCTTTGACTTGGATGGCACAAAAGTTGAGGCATTATTTGTCGTCCTACACAACTTACCTCATCTCGAGAATGGATCCATTAAAGTATATATTCCAGAAGGCCATGCCTACAGGAAAGCTAGCCAAGTGGCAAATATTGCTGAGTGAGTTTGACATTGTGTATGTAACCCAAAAAGCAATCAAGGGGCAAGCCTTAGCAGATCATTTGACTGTAAACCGAGTTGATGAGGAATACGAGCCACTTCGAACATACTTTCTAGACGAGGAAGTTTTGTTCGTAGGAGAAGATATCACGAAAATCTACCCCGGATGGAGGCTATTTTTTGATGGGGTGGTCAACTTCAAAGGTTCAGGAATTGGAGCAGTTTTGGTGTCAGAAATGGGCCAGCATTATTCGGTTACTACTAAGTTACGTTTTCCATGCACCAACAACATGGCTGAATATGAAGCTTGCATCCTAGGGCTCAAATTGGCACCTGATATGGGTGTTCGTGAATTGTTAGCCATTGGAGATTCGGATTTGCTGATTCACTAGGTACGGGGAGAATGAGTGGTAAAAAACTCCAAGATTACTCCTTATGTGGAGCTGGTGCAAGAATTATGCGAAAGATTCAAGGATGTTGATTTCAGACATATCCTACGAACACAAAACAAGTTTGCTGACGTTTTATCCATGATATCTTCCATGATTCAGCACCCGGATCAGAGTTACATCGATCCTTTGGAAATAAGCCTGAAGGAGCAACCCGCGCATTGCATACACGTGGAAGAGAAGCCTGATGGAAGGCCTTGGTACTATGACATTAAGAGGTATTTTGAATCTGGAATATATTCTGAAGAAGCTAGTAACAACCAAAATAAGACAATCCAGCGTTTGGCAAAGAATTACTTTCCAAGTGGAGAAATTCTTTTTAGGAGGACTCCTGATTTGGGATTCCTAAGATGCGTCGATGCGGCAGAATCCAATAAGTTGATAAATGAGGTACATGCTGGAGTTTGTGTGCCCCATATGAATGGGTTTGTCCTTTCCAGAAAGATCCGGAGAACCAGTTACTTCTGGATGACTATGGAAAATGATTGTAGTAAGTTTGTGCAGAGATGTCCAAAATGTTAAATACACGGAGATCTGATTCGAATGCCTCCACACGAGCTTCACGCAATGAATTCTACTTGGCCTTTCGTAGCTTGGGTCATGGATGTCATCAGACCAATAGAGCCACTAGCATCGAATGGGCATAGATTTATTTTGGTTGCCATTGATTATTTCACTAAGTGGGTCAAAGCTGCTTCGTGCAGAGCCGTCACTAAGAAAATGGTTATAGATTTCATCAAGAATAACTTGATTTGCTGATTAGGAGTGCCAGAATCGATTATTACTGATAATGGGGCAAACCTGAACAGTCACTTGATGAAAGAAATTTGTGATCAGTTCAAGATTGTGCATCGCAACTCGACAGCGTACCGTCCCCAAATGAATGGAGCTGTAGAAGCTGCTAACAAGAATATCAAGAATATCTTGAGAAAGATGGTCGAAAATAATAGCCCATAGCACGAGATGTTACCTTACGCCTTGCTAGGGTATCGAACAACAGTTCAAACCTCCACAGGAGCAACTCCCTATTTATTAGTTTATGGGAATGAAGCTGTGATACCCGTTGAGGTCGAAATACCTTCCCTAAGGATTATTCAAGAAGCTGGACTGAGTAACGAAGAATGGGTCCGTGATCGCTATGAACAATTTATGTTAATTAATAAAAAGAGAATGACCGTTGTATGCCATGGTCAACTGTATCAACACAGGATGGTTAGTGCCTTTAACAAGAAGGTAAGAACTCGAGCATTTGAAGTGGGGAAACTGGTTCTCAAACGAATATTCCCTCACCAAGAGGAGTACAAGGGCAAGTTCATTCCAAATTGGCAAGGGCCATACGTAGTTCACAAGGTGCTATCTGAAGGAGCTCTGATTTTGTCTGAGATGGATGGCACAGAGTGGACCAAACCAATCAATTCTGATACGGTAAAGAGATATTATGTTTGAATGACGTTCTAGTTTTTGTGTTTTCTTAGTTTGTTTGTAATCACCTTTGTAATAATGTTGTTTGTTAGTGTGTAACTACCTAGAATCCTTTTCTTTTATGTACGAACTACGTTTGACCTGAATTCCCAAGAAAGGGATACGCAGGCGGCCTATGTCATCTTTGGTCAATCCCTTAGGAAAATTTATCCTTTTCTTTTATGTACGAACTACGTTTGACCTGAATTCCCAAGAAAGGGATCGTAGGCGGCCTATGTCGGCTTCGGTCAACCCCTTAAGATAATTTATCATTTCTCTTTATGTATGAACTACGTGATGACCTGAATTCCCAACAAAAAGGATATGTAGGCGGCCTATGTCGGCTTCGGTCAACCCATTAGATTTTTCTATATATATCCCTAGCATAGGCCTGAACTACGTTTGACCTGATTCCTACTTCAATGAGATACGTAGGCGCCCCAACGGCTCAGTCATATAACCCCAGGAAAGGAAAATTGGGGCAGAATTCTTGAGAAGGAATCTAAAAAATTCACAAGAGAAGATCGACATACAACAAAGAGAATGAAAATCAGCAAAGACTTCAGATCCACTCAGATTGGTATTATCTCAAACAAGTTTAAACTGGGGCAGGAATTTTGTGGAAGACCTAAAAATTTCCACCAAATGCCGGAACATATTCCAAAATTCCCTAGCACCAGAGGTTAAAGCTTTGGAAACCACCAACTGTAACAAAGTCTGGGTAGACTCAATTTTTGGCTATGATAGAACTACTTGAAGAAACCATCCAACAATAATCATGAGTTTTGGAAACCATCCATCAGATATAGTCAGAATCGTGAGGAAGACATTCATTGAGCTAGTACATTACATGACTGGCAGAAATTTTCTAAAATTTTGCAGAAGTTTTCAAAATTATTTTCAAAAATTTAAGAATATTTTCAAAAATCTTACAACTCACTTACTTAGTACTTGCCTAGACATCATTTGGGATAGAGTGTCAGGGTGGAAGTCTCAATATGGTGGAATTCCCAAGAGATGGCAAGGAGAAAATCAAGGATTGAAGTAGGTCAACATGGAGTAATTTCATTCAACTAATCATTTTCTGTGGATGCGGGGATCAATACGAAAATGAGAGTCTCTTTCAAAAATCCCCGAGCAAATTGGGAGCCACAACAGATCATTAATGCCCAAGAACGGTATTTTAGGGCAGCCCTAAAAATAGGTTTAATGCCCATTTATTGAGGACCTTTTTGAGATCGTAGGAGACAAACAAAAGCACTTTGTCTTCTTTACACGTATCGTATTTAGAAGTTTCCAAAAAATAGTCGCTAGTAAAAGCGACTTTGTGTCTACTAATCATCTACCTTAAGTACAGGTACATATAGAAAGCAGGACACTGACAAATGAAGCCAGGTAAAATTATTTTATCATTGCCGCAAAGGCCATCACATATCATTGCCGCAGAGGCCATTACATATCTGTTGACGTGCTAGACACAATGCTGGCATCGAGGATATCATCATTATTTAATATCTATCGACACGCTAGACACAATGCTGGCGTAGAGGATATCATCAACATCCAATATATCTGTCGACACGCTAGACACAAAGCTGACATAGAGGATATCATCAGCATCTAATACATCTCTCGACACACTAGACACAATGCTGGCGTCGAGGATATCATCAACATCTAATACATCTCTCGACATACTAGACACAATGCTGGCATCGAGGATATCATCAGCATTCAATATCTGTTGATGCGCTAGACACAATGCTGGCGTCGAGGATATCATCAGCATCTAATATATCTGTTGACACACTAGACACAACGCTGGCGTTGAGGATATCATCAACATTCAATATCTGTTGATGTGCTAGACACAACGCTGGCGTCGAGGATATCATCAGCATTCAATATATCTGTCGACAAGCTAGACACAAAGCTAGCGTCGAGGATATCATCAGCATTCAATATATCTTTACACGCAAGACACAATGTTAGCATCAAAGATATCATCATATTTTCATGAATCAGCATCTGAATACATTAAGAGCACACGATTTAGAGGGACGCCTTCAAGTCGCTATCTAAGGATGAATGATATATAAGATTTCCTAGAAATTGACAATTTGAAGGTCATCTATAAGTCATATTATTTGAAATAAAATAGTGTGCAAGATCACCTATGAGTTGATATCCTGTAGGTCATCCGTAAGCCATAATAACATCCTAACCGTATAGTGTGCAAGATCGCCCAAAAGTTGATAGTTCAAAGGTTATCCATAAGTCGCAACTAAATCCTTACAAGAGGATATGCAAGATTGTCAAATTGATACGTCCAAGGGTTCTCTATAAGCCACGTCATATCCAAGATCGATTATGTGCAGGATTACCCAAAGGCGATCAATTTGAGGGATTATCTATAAGTCATATTGTATCCAAGGTCGGATGATGTGCAGGAACACCTAAAAGCTAGCGATTGGAGGGATATCAATAAGTCATCTCTTATCCAGAGTCGGATAATGTGCAGGACTACCTAAAAGCTAGAAATTCAAAGGATATCTGTAAGTCGCCTCGTATCCAACAATCAAATAATGCACAAGATTATCCAAAGATGGATAATTTAAGGAAAATTTATAAATCAGTCATCGGCTATAACTGGAGAGTTCATCATTCCACATACAACAAGTGATATAGGTAACCAAAAGGGTTGCCACACCAGCATAAGATTACACGGTTGTAGGGACCGTTCTGCAAAAGTATCGCCGGTGTCCAAAAGGGCCACTCCACTTTGAAGGTACACGAAAGGATGACTTCGCTTTATAGACAACAACTCATGCGAAGATATGGTAAAATACTATATACTCTTTCATGAATTGAGCTTATCACTAATGATTTTTGTGTGAGAAATTATCTAGAGCATCCGAAAGGATGAAAATCTCAAATCAAAACCACAGGTGCGGACGACTCCAAAAAGGATGCAGCACAACGTGGAACTCTTTCTCAGCAGCATAACGGGACATAGTCTGGAGAAGGATGTCAAACTCTCTAGACGCGAGCTAAATGATGATCACCACCACCATCCAACCATGCCTCTATTAGAAGGCATGTGGGTATTTATGGATATTATGGTCTCAGCTTTACCTCTGGGAAGTTTTCTTAATTCATATCAAGGGGAACTTTCTTTTTTCTTTCATATTCGGGTGGCAACACACTTAGAGTTTTGGAAATTATGTCTGGGTAAGTTCTTACCCATGGATGTGAAGAGCTCCACGTTCATGGTTAAGAGGTTACAAGCCTTTTTTTTGCAACTCGATTAACTTGTCACTCATCCCGAGCTAAAGATCGTCTAAAATAAAAGACTATCTTTTCTACCGATTGAGTTGAACTACAAGCAGTCTGATTCCCTGAGTCTTGGGGATATGTAGGCTGGGCTTTATGCAGAAAACTCGACTGTATTCCAATCTCCCCCCAAATCCCTTTATTCCCCAGCTTCCCGGTTTAATCGAACCACTCTAAAACCGTGATAGTTGGTGTATTTTCTTGAAAATCGTGCTTAAAATCAAGTTTTATAAACTACAAGTGGCCTAAATTCTCATGAAACCTGAGATATGTAGGAAACCTGATACCGAGGTTCGGCCATAACTCTATGAAACTCGTGCGAACAATCAACCTCTTTCATATTCGAATTTATGGTAGGACAAATATTAGGAGCGTCAACCTCCCTTTGCCCAGAGTTACTTGCATCCACCCTACCCAAAGGGAGGGGGCAGTTGTTGACACCTAATTTTAGCCCTCTACAACTACGTTTAATCTCGGGTTTCTTCGATTTTCGAATAAAATCACAACAATTATATTTTCCAAATAAATACATTTTAAAATAGGTATTCGTACTAATTTTGTCATTTAAGTGCTAATTATATATTTTCGTATTTGCATATACGAGATCGTATAAATGACATCATTTAAATGAACATTTTCATCAAAATTGGACTTTAAATTAAGGATTATTTGGAAAATAAATTTTAAACAATGAAATCTTGATTTAAATACAATTATTCTTACAAATAATCTATTTGGAGAAATACTTGTTTGGTTTTATTAAATCAAGAAGCTCGGGATTGAACAAGGGGTCAATTCGTATCAAATTTTGATTTGATTTAGTCAATTTATTGAGTTTGGCTCTGATTGAAATCAAATTGGCCCCAATTGAAATGCAATTGACCAATTGGTATTTAATTTGGCTATAATTTAAATTCAATTGCCTAAATTAAAACTCAAATATCCTAATTCTAGCCCAATCCTTAAAATTACCTCCTAATCTACCCAATTCTAGGACCAATACTTAAATCCCAAACCAACCCATTTTAAATGAAATCAGCCCAGCCCAACAATTCTCTAAATGACAGCCCAATTCAATTAATAACCCCCAGCCCAAAACATTCTCCTGACACGGGCCCAATTCATCTTCTCCAAATAACATCAACATCAACAACATTCAAGAACAAAAATTCCAAAACCATCTTCAACATTAACAACTTCCATTCATCGACAATACGTAAGACCCATAACTCGACCTGTAATCGATTTCGATACCAACAACATAGTCTATGGCAAATGCTCGACTCAAATATAGCGTCGACCCATCTCCGTTTGAGACGACTAGACCCCGACCCAGGCAGATTCACAAAGAAATAGGTTGAATCTTCTAGAATATAGTGAGTTGGCTCATTTCAACGTCTATTTTTTGCAATCCTCGGGTCGGTCGTACGAATTCGTACAAAGGTGTGTGAATTTCATTGGTTTTGGGGAGGGATTTCTACTTTTCCTTATCCTATTGGCTAAAACCAATTTGGATTTTCCCAAAGAAAATCAAAATTTATACGAGTTTGGGTAACGAATTTGGGGTCCAGCCTTATCCCCAAGGGGGATTTTTGAAATATTTGTCCTCATTGTGAAGCCCTAAAGGAAAAACCCTAATATTTTTTCTCTATAAAAGGAAGTTCTTGAGGCTCGTTTAGGGGATTTTTTTCTTTCTTTTGGTGACTGTTCTTAGGCTTTTAGGTCGAAATTAGGGTCTGAAGTTGGTTTGAGATTTGGGTTTTATTTTTCTCCTCTGGGAAATTAGGGGTTTGGAAAAGAGAGAAAAGACTTCTTGCTTGAGTTCGAAAAGAGTTCGATTCTTGGAGCCTCAAAGGAAAAATTTTCTTGTTTCTACTGAGGTTAGAAAATTCTCAGGCTAAGAGAGAGATTTTTTGAAAGGGGGAAGTTAGGGTTTCTTTTCGAGAAATTTTGAGAAATTTTTCTTTCTTTCTGAGGTCTTTTTGAGAGAAACGAATGAAGGAATTTTTGTAGGCTAGTTCAAATGGTTGGTTCAAATTCTGGGTTGGAAACTCTGAAAGCAAAGAGTTCATTGTGCTAAAATTTTCCCGTCCATTACTTCTGGTAAGCTAGTCGGCCAATTGGGAGTGCCCGAGTTGAGAACATCAAGCTCCCAACGATGACAACCGTGCTGATAGCTCATATGTCCTATTTTGCTGCCCCGAAAGAGGTAAACCTAACCTCGCCCTATTAACTTATTATTTTCTGCTTCATTCCCTTTCTCTATAAAATTATTTATCTATTTAGTAGTAATCATGAATGAGGCTGGGTTGTTTGCTGTAGAGGCCTTAAAGGCCATTGGTTTGTCTTTAGTAAAGAAGAACATTTAGTTGCATTGTTACGTCAGGTCGTTTCCTTTTTGAATTTTATGATTGTGGTTTCTGTCATTCTTGTCTCGATTTTGTAGCTCGTCATGGAATCTTGACATTATCAAGTAATTTGTGATCTGGATGTTTATCTTATGTACTGTTTGTGCCTTGAATCTCTGGTCTTCAGGGTCAAAATTCATGTCTTGATCATCGTTTAACATCTTAGCCTGACGTTTTGTCTTGTTTAAAGTGGATATATGCTATTTTCTTGTCTGTTTTTATTGTTTGGATGCTATCATAACTGTAGAGCTGATAGCATTGTTGATAGGACTACCTCTTGATGTCTTTTAACTTCTCAAATGCCAAAAGGATGATGAGAAAACGTCCAACAGTAAAATTAGAAAATCCTATGATTCTTCGATGACCATGAGACAGTCAAAACTCATTTTTGAATTTGTCGGGAAGGAGAGGAGGATAGAAATACTATGCCCCACCGCTTTGTTTTTAGCCTATAGATTGTACTCTTTCTATTGGAGCTTTTGGAGTGTAACTGTATGCTGAAAAATGCCAAATCTGGGAACATATTTAGTCTCTTGTTATACGTTTGATGTCGAAAATCGATGAAGTTTATACCCCCTTTTTCTTTGATCATGATTCGTATCGCTTCCTACTTAGGTATTGATTTCGCGGTCTAAAACTTTCAAAGTTTTGCAAGACCATGTTTTATGGAATACTAGTGATTGTCTTCGTCTATAAGGACTATTATAGACCGAAAGACCAGACTTTATGTGGCAGGGTGTTCACATTAGTCTTAGGCTTGTTGCTCCGATCCACAAAGAAAGGAATTAAAAAATTCCTGTTGTTTTGTCCTCATCACCGCCTTTATCTAGTTTGGGATTTCTTTGGATTAACACTGTTTTATTAGGCTATGTTATGAAAGAATTAATGTCCAGATTCAAGGTTCTTTCACTAGTGTTATGAAAGAATTTTGTTCAGATTTCTTTGGATTAAACTGCTTTAATTACATCAACTTACGTTTCTTTATGTTTGGTTAAATGCTATATGGGAGATCCTATTTCCTCCTTATTTTAGTCATCAAAGATGTCTTTATGTGTGTTAGTTTTATTTCTGAAATGTTGGCCTGGATGTGACAATGAATGCTAAATTTTTATCATGTCTTCTGTCAACCTATAGGACCACCTTGAGCATGAATATAATTTGTTTAATTGACATTTGCTGTTTATTATGATGTACGCTTAATTATACTAAGTTCAAATGGTCCAACGCAGAGTCTTAATCCTTTTCTTCTTTATTTTTGGATGCATGTGAATGTGTTATGTCTGAGTTCACCATGAACTCTTGATTTCATTTTTCTTATCGAGTCAACCCCTAGAAGAAGTTCCAACATTGATCTTATGACATACCGAGAACAAGGAGTCGAAAGAGAAGAAAAATAGGGTGAAAGTCCCATCTTTGAAGCGGCGAAGGAAGCTTGAAAGTCTCACTGTTTTCGTTTATTTATCCATTGTTGTCATCATTTATTTATTTATATTTTATTTAGCTACTTATTTATTCATTTATTTGGGCCTCGAAGCCAAAGTTGTATTTAATACAGGTAAAGCGAGACTCGAGCTAAAGGTTCAGAAACTAGATTAGGACAGGTTATAGGTCGAAAGCCCAAGTAGATTAGGATAGATCTTATCGATTTGGGCCTAATGGCCTAAATACCTTACTTCCTCCCCTTTCCCTATTCTTTGTGTTTGTTTTTCTTATGTGCTTTGCGAACCTAGTCAAATTCTTAGTTAAGTTGCCAAAAAACTACTTTTGCCTAAACATCAAAATATTTCTAAAACTGCCTTCTTTCCAAAAAAGCAAACACTTTTCAAAATTAATCTTTTCGAAGTTAATCAAAAGACGATAATAGAAACCGCTTATCTAGAATCTCTAACTTAAAAAGATTTTCCTATTTTGAATCATTTGAAGTAAATTTTATAAAGGTTTCTTAATTCCTCTTCGAGATATAACATATATCAAAAATTCAGCTTCAAATTCCTTTAATATAATTCTCGATAATTTTTTGAAGTTAGCCCTGAATTTTATCATGCTGAAAATTTCAGATCTGCGCGTCTTTCCTAAACCTTTCATATTTTGAAGTAGGAAGGATGAAATCACAAGCCGCTTGATTTTTGTGAAACTAGACACAAATATATATAACATATCCAAAATTCATAATTTAATACAATTGAGATATTTTCCGGTGTTATCTCAAAATCAACATTGAGTTTTGATACATCAACAATTTCAGATTTACGCGACATCACCAAAAAAAATATATCTCAATGTGAGAGTATTGAAATTATGATCCGCTTAATCCTATAGATGCCGGAAACATGCATGTATAACATATCAAAAATTTGGATTTTAAGACCTTTATTATTGTTCTAGATAATTTTTTTGAAGTCCATCTTGACAGAGGATTTCAGATTTCCATTGCCTCACTAAATAATTTATTTCTTGATGTGAGACTATCACAACCAAAGGGCGTTTTTATTTCCTCAAACCAGATTTTGAGGGTTTTATTCTCATCAGGGCATCTTGTCTCAATCCAAGTTGGTGATATGCAATTTTAAGATCACAACGCTTTGATAGGTAACGTCCTTTCTATTTGTGTTTTTGCTTTCTTTCTTGTTTTTTTTTTTTTGGAGAATTGAAACAAATAGCAATATGAAACAATCGTCTTAGGGTGTGGGAGTTTAACTTTACCTCCATCACCTTAATTCCGACCAATTTTACTTGAAGACGGTGGACATCGGCTTAAGGTGCGATAGTTTAACTTCACCTTCGTCAGCTTAAGTCCGACCAATTTTACTTGAAGAGAATGGAAATCGGCTTAAGGTGCGAGAGTTTAACTTCGCCTCCGTCACCTTAAGTCCGACCAATTTTACTTGAAGACGGTGGACATCGGCTTAAGGTGCGAGATTTTAACTTTGCCTCCGTCACCTTAATGTCCGATCAATTTTACTTGAAGATGGTGGACATCGGCTTAAGGTGCGAGAGTTTAACTTCGCCTCCATCACCTTAAGTCCGACCAATTTTACTTGAAGATGGTGCAGTGATTTTCCTTAAGTATGGGCCCTTTTCAATGTTCAGCTTAAGGTGCAAAGGGACAAATCTTGTCCACCTTAAGGCATGAAAATTGCGATATCCTTTTAAGGATAAATCTTTGAGAGGCCAGCTTAAGGTGCAAAGGGACAAATTTTGTCCACCTTAAGGCATGAAAATTTTGAGATCCGTTTAAGGATAAACCTGTTAGAGGCCATCTTAAGGTGCAAAGGGACAAATTTTGTCCACCTTAAGGCATGAAAATTTTGATATCCTTTAAGGATAAACTCTTTAGAGGCCAACTTAAGGTGCAAAGGGACAAATTTTGTCCACGTTAAGGCATGAAAATTTTGATATCCTTTTAAAGATAAACCCGTTAGAGGCCAACTTAAGGTGTAAAGGGACAAATTTTGTCCACCTTAAGGCATGAAAATTTTGATATCCTTTTAAAGATAAATCCGTTAGAGGCCATCTTAAGGAGCAAAGGGACAAATTTTGTCCACCTTAAGGCATGAAAAATTTTATATCCTTTAAAGGATAAACACGTAAGAGGCCAGCTTAAGGTGCAAAGGGACAAATCTTGTCCACCTTAAGGCATGAAAATTTTTTATATCCTTTTAAGGATAAACACGTAAGAGGTCAGCTTAAGGTGCAAAGGGACAACTTTTGTCCACCTTAAGGCATGGAAACTTCAGTTATCTTTTTAGTTATAGGCTTGGAGAACTTTAGCATTCCAAATTCCATTGAAGGAACTTTTTTTTTTTGATGGGTTGCCCCCATTGAGTCACAAATATTTGGAGTAAGTCAACTGAACTCGGAATGAGATTCCAAGTGCCTACGTACCTCAATGAAGAGGATCAAGTCACAACGTAGTTCTGGGTGAGTGTTTTTTTTTTGTGCGTGTGTCCTAACTTTTGCCTAGGCCGCCTCTTTCGAGGTTTTCAACCTAGCGGACTTTCATTTTTTTTAGCCGT
The DNA here is from genome assembly GCA_030864225.1 of Capsicum baccatum var. pendulum. Taxonomy (NCBI): domain Eukaryota; kingdom Viridiplantae; phylum Streptophyta; class Magnoliopsida; order Solanales; family Solanaceae; genus Capsicum; species Capsicum baccatum. The sequence goes on from CM061551.1 coordinate 177,666,105, forward strand.
ACACAGTTTATACTCTTGCGGGCCAGGAGTGGACATGCAGTTTATACTCATGCCTTAAGGAGTGTACATACAGTTTATACTCGTGCCTTAAGGAGTATACATGCAGTTTATACGCGTGCCTTAAGGAGTGTACATGCAGTTTGTACTCGTGCCTTAAGGAGTTTCATCTTCATTAAAGAATAGTACTTCTTCAAGAACTTGGCGTTGATGAGGCCAACCCTCACACCATCTGCATCGAAAAACTTGTAAGCACCATTTGAATATGCCTCTTGTACGACATATGGTCCATGAGGTGAATTTTCCCCCAGACTTATGAGAAGTGATAATGGGCCTTCTTACTGCAAGGACTTGATCTCCAACTTGGAAGCACCTCAAGCGAACCCTTTTATTGAAAGAACGAGATAGCCGGGCTTGATAGCATTGAAGATTTTATTGAGCCTCCAGCCTCTTCTCATCAAGAGCTTCTAACTCCTCAAGACACAACTTAGCCTTTTCTTCATCGATGAGCCCTTCTTGAATAGCCAATCTCAAATAAGGTATTTGACGCTCAAGTGGCACTACTGCTTCAACTTCAAAAGCAAGTGAGTATGGAGTTGCTTTCGTCGGTGCATGGTAAGTTGTCCTATACACACATAAAGCTTCTTCTATTCGCTCATGCCAGTCTCATTTGGATTTGGAGACGACTTTCTTCAACAAGTTGCATAAAGTCTTATTGAAGGCTTCAGATAGACCGTTGACGGCATCATGATACATAGAAGACTTGTGCTGCTTGAAGCCAAAGAGATCACAAATCTTATTCATCAGTTTGTTATCAAACAGCTAGCCATTTTCAGTTATTATATATTGAGGGATTCTAAAGCAATAGACAATATTCACTCGGATGAAGTTCACAACATTTTCGTTCTTTACTTCCTTGAGAGCAACAGCTTCGGCCCATTTTGAGAAGTAATCTGTCATGTCCAAGATATATAAGTGTCCACCAGAAGACTTTGGTAGTGGACCAACAACATCCATTCCCCAAGCATTGAATGGTCAAGATGCTACAGTTGGATGTAGTACCTTTGGAGGTTGATGTATGAAATTTGCATGAAATTGATAAGCTTTGCATCTTCTAGCATATTCCAAGCAATCTTTCACCATCGTTGGCCAATAATATCCCATTATTTTAGTAAGAAAATGGAGCTTCGATCAAGACTGATGTGATCCACAAACTCCCGAGTGCGCTTCTTGCAAAGTTTAAATTGCTTCTTCCTCTCCCAAACACCGTAAGAGTATTTCTTTAAATGATCTTCTATACAGTGTGTCTTTGTAGTAAAGAAAGAGAGGTGAACGGCAATGAATATTAGTCTTTCTTCTTGGATTTTCTGGAATTATCCCATAACATAAGTAATCAATGATAGGTTATCGCCAATCTTCTTTTACAGCTTCAGACATGGCAACGAGGTATTCAACTTTGTTTTCCACATCCTTATCTGACGGTGGTACTACCTATTCTTGGCGTACAATAACTTGGGTCTGATTTGGAAGAGTCAGGGTTGAGGCCAGAGCAGTTAGGGCATCAGCTTGCTTATTTTCTCTCCTTGGCATATGTTGGAGGGTTACTCCTCCAAGCCACCCCATCAACTTCTGTGCATAATCATGGTATGATCGCAGCTTAGACTTTCTGACTTCATAGCTTCCCAAAAGCTATTTGATCACCAATTGAGAGTCACCAAAAACTTGTAATTGGAGTTGTTTCATGTCCACTGCCATATCAAGTCCAAGTATTAAAGCTTGGTATACAGTAACATTATTAGAGCAACGATTTATTAGGGTAAAAGAGTATGGGATGACCTCTTCTTGTGGAGTGACGAATACCACCCGAGCACCAGCTTCATCTCGATGTGCGGCACCATCAAAGTACATCTTCCATAGGGGTCTAGCTTCAATGACTATTGCATCTTCATCAGGAAGTTCATCGCTCAGTTCTCAATCATCAAGTATCGGGTGGTCTACTAAGAAGTCAGCCAATGCTTGTCCCTTTATGGCCTTTTGGGGAACATACACAATCTCAAACTGTTGAAATTGAAGTTACCATCTTGCAAGTCAGTCACTAAGGATAGGTTTCGACATTACAAACATAATAGGATTTACCCTAGACACGAGACGAACCATATGAGCTTGAAAGTAGTGTTCCATCTTTTGAATTGAGAAGGCCAATGCCAAACATAACTTTTCAATTGGAGAATACTTTAGCTCATTTAGCGTCATCATTCTGCTCAGATAGTAAAGAGAGTTTTCTTTGCCTTCACTATTTTCTTGAGCCAGTAGTGCTCCAAACAACCTTTCTTGTGCCGCGACGTAGAGTATCAATGGCTTCCCAGGTATGGGTTCCGCAAGAACTGGAGGTTTCATTAAGTATGATTTGATACTCTCAAAGGCATTACTACAAGCTTGGTCCTGTTCGAAGAGAGTGTCCTTCTTCATAAGACGACTAAATGGTTGACATTTTCCAGCCAGGTTTGAGATGAACCTCCTTAAATATGCTAGCCTTCCTTGAAGGCTTTTTAACTCATGAATATCCCGAGGCTCGGGCATCTTCAAAATTGTATCAATCTTAGCTTGATCAATTTCAATTCCTCGGTGTCGCATAATGAAGCTAAGAAATTTTCCTGAAGTAACTCCAAAGGCACACTTCAATGGATTCATCCTAAGTTGATATCTTCGAAGTAACTAGAATACCATTCTTAGGTCTTTTAAGAAGTCGTCTCTCTTTCTTGACTTCACCACTAGATCATCCACATAACATTCAACATTTTTATGGAGCAGGCCGTCAAAGATGTTCTGCATAGCCCTTTGATAAGTGGCGCTAGCGTTCTTCAAACCCAAAGGCATCACCTTGTAGCAATAAATACCTTTAGGCATACGAAATGCAGTGAGTTCTTCATCCTTTGGCGCCATACGGATTTGATTGTAGCCGGATGAACCATCCATGTAGGACATTCCCTCATAACCAGTGGTGGCATCAATCATTAACTCCGATATGGGGATTGGAAAATCATCCCTAGGACATGCGTTGTTGAGATCTCGAAAGTCGATACAAACTCGAATTTGACCATTCTTTTTACGCACTGGAACAATACTTGAAATCCATGTGGGATATTTGAATTCACGAATAAAGCCAGATTCAATGAGTTTGTTAATTTCATTTTCAATTAATGGAACCAACTCTGGCCTAAAGCATCTTTGGGCTTGCTTAACAGGACGAGCACCATTCTTGACCGCCAACTGATGGACCGCTACTTTTGGATCTAAGCTAGGCATTTCCTTATAGCTCCAGGAGAAGATATCCATATATTCTTTGAGTATGTCCATATAAGCGATTTCCTCCTCTACTTCTAGAAACGCACTCAAGTAAGTTGGTTTTGGTTCTTCATTGGTTTCAAGATTAACTTTCTTTAAGGGATCTATTGTGGCCTTTAATCCTTCTTCAAGTTGTAATGGAGCATCTCCAGCATCTTCCTTCTCTTGAGGATCATCGTCATTGACGGATATATGATAACACCAGAAGGCATCTTCTATCTCTTCATCAACTTTTATTTGAGACGAGACATTTTTCTCATTTTGGGTCGTAACATGATATGAGGAGCCAACACTCTCTTCATCTTCTTTGCATTGCTTAGTATAAACCACAGTATGCGTCTTTTCTTTTAACACCTCGTTGCATGAAACTACTAGTTTCGTCTGTCGCTTCATTCTAGAAGGAATCAAACTTTGGAAATCCTTTTGGATTTTAAATGAAGAGTGCAGCATTGTGCTTTGACGACTTTTTTGACATTTGTTATTTTTCTTCTTATTTATTGGACCCAACCTTTCGAACATAGAAGTTCTTACGGTTGATTCTCCAAGTCGATCAACTACGGAGGGTTTTTTTGTTAGCGGCAGTGGATTCTTCTTCCACGATGATGTAATTACTGACTGCCCTTATTATAGAGATGCGAATTGGAGGTGGCTGCGTGTATCCTAGTCCTTCACGTGCTTGCCTGGTGTTACCCTTCGATGGAAGTTTTCCCAACCTTGGTGGCTCATTAGGATTGTATTCAGCTTTTACAAATAACTAATATGCATTTGGATTAAAGCCCTCATTTGTATGCTGTGTAAAGAGTGCCATATCTGGTGGCAGATTTTGAGCCATAGATTCCCCAAGTGACCTTGAGGATGGATTTATTGCGTCAATCTTCCTGACAGGAAAAGTTAGCCCCTTTAGCACATTATCTTGGGCATCTGGTGAGTGATCTTCCTCTTTCTTTCCTTTAGCACGTAGCGAAGAAAAGGAGCTGCCTTATTCTTCGTAGGAGCGACACTTCTTTATTTAAAGTGAAGAAAGGATTTCTGTTGATGAATTTTTAGATAGTAACATCGACCTTCTTAGATGCAAGATCATCACACTTGGTCTTGATGACATCTCTAATCCTTTTCTCATCTACAATATTATTCTTTAAGTAGAATTTTGCATCGGCAAAATGTGACTCAACTTCAGTGAATGGCTTGTCATCGATGACTATCGTTCTTTCCACTCCATTTTTGAGATACTTCAAGCATTGATAGTAAGAGGATGAGATAATTTTGTTCCTGTGTACCCAAGGCCTACCAAGCAATACATTGTATGAAGTTTTGGCATCGATCACATGCATCAATGGGTTTGATTGAAAATCATTCATACTAATCCCCAACTTGATACATCCCATGGCCCTTTGGCCCCCTTGGTTGAAGCCTTGGATCATTATATGACTTTCGTCCAGTTTGTTAGTAGGGATGCCAAGCTCCTTCATCGTACGATAGATAGGATATTGACTCCAGATCCTTCATCTATCAAGATTCTATTGATCTTCTTTCCTAGAATTTGACCAACCATGTATAAAGGACGGTTATGTGGGGTCTCACCAAGCAGAAGATTGTTATTTGTGAATGTGATTTTTGTATCACATACATGTGCCTCTTCGCCAAGAGTTTCAGCCAACCTTTTGGAAGATGAAGGAACTTTCATTGGAAGATTCTCACCCTTTGCCCCCTCTTTGGTGGTATTAAAATAAGATGTTTCAAGGTTGACTTGGGTAGTATTATTGCGGAACCAACTCGGTAAGAATTCCTCTAAAGTTATCGGACACCGAGGTTTCTGACGGTGAAGCTTCGTCACCCTTGTCCTTTTTGGAAGTGCAACCAACTTCTGTTTCCTTAGTTTCTTCACCACTTTCCTTCTGGTTGGATGCTCGTACGTCTCCTTTTGTAGACTCATCTTTTTGCATTTGCATCTAGACACTAGAGTCTAACCTTCATCATCGTCTTCATCAACCGAAGACCTGTCAGGCTCTAATATCTCCTCATTATGCTCCTTGACACAAATTTTAATTGGTTCGAGCGAGCCAAAAGTGATAGAAATTTAATGAGAACTGGTTGTCTCATCGTCGAATAAGATTTTCTTCTCTTTTTCCAGTTGCATAACTTTATCTTTAAAGACAAAGCATTTCTCCAGATGATGACTTATGAGCCTATGATATTTGCAATAATTAGGGTCATTGGTCCTTCCGGCTTTATTGGGATGCTTCATCTCTGGGAGTTCGATGAGCTTATGCTGAAGGAGTTCATCAAAAATTTCAGCAACATCAGAATCAAGGGATATTCCTTTTCGTGCATCTCCTTTAATGTTTTCTAATTTGGACGTGCTCCAGAAGTCGTCTTTACACTTTGCTTCTTGCTCACCTTTGTGGTGACTTTCACAGGAGACACATCAACATTCATGGATTCTTTATTATCATTTATGGGGACAAACTTACCCCATCTCTTAGGTTCTTGCTTATCCTTTCCCCTTCGAGGGTCATGGATAGGCGTTCCTTCCTTTCCAGCAGAAGACATGCTCAACTCCATATTGTGAGCACGAGTAGCTAACTCTTCAAAGTATTTTGGCTTAATGCCTTGCAAGATGTAGAGAAGCTCCTAGTGCATTCCTTGGATGCACATCTCTATCGCAGAAGCTTCTCTGAGCCTATATTTACAGTTTAGGCTAGTATTTCTCCATCGATTAATGAAGTCAATGACTGGTTCGTCCTTTCTTTGCTGAGTATTTGTGAGCTCTACCTTGCTCACTGTATGCCTTGTGCTAAAAGCGATTTAGGAACTCATGTTCCAATTGCTCCCAACTATCGATGGAGTTAGGCTCGAGATTCGTATACCAATCAAAGGCGTTGCCCTTTAGGAAACGAACAAACTGTTTGACAAGATAGTCACCGTAAGTTCCAGCATTATTACATGTCTCGACAAAGTGTGCGACATATTGTTTTGGGTTACCTTTGCCCTCAGATTGTTGAAATTTGGGAGGGTTGATAGCCAGTAGGCATTTTGAGGTTATCTATTCTTGCAGTGTAAGGCTTGGCATATGCAAGGAAAGACTTGGTGACAACATCATACTTGTCTTTGAGGGTCCTTTCAATAAATTCCCTCAATTGCCCAATCGGGATCATTCCCTCAGCAGAAACTTGCACCTCTTTAGTCAATGATGTTTGTTTCACAGGATTTTCTATCTTATGAACCTCTGGAGCTTTTCCAGGAGCATGGTTAGATTCTCCGTCTATTAATCCTTCCATTCTATCCACTATCTTATCAATCTTAGCCTCTTGATTCTGAACATAGTTGGTCAGGCCTTCAATTGCCTTTGTCAGATTCGCAAGCTGCTCCTCCACAGATGAGGCATCAGTTACCATTGCTTGCATGATCACCGGAGATGTTGGAGAGCAACATGGATTATCATATAAGTTGATCTTTGAAGTACTTAGCTTATGTGGTGTAAGTGGAGATGACACATTTGTTGAACGACCATCGCTTTTGGCTCCTGAGTATTTGGAACCGGAATGCTCAAGTAGAGCTAGAGTCTTTTTCAGCGATTCGGCCACACTACTTCCTTCTTCTGAAGCACTTGCATTGGACTTCGTTTCTTTCGGGGTTGAAGATTTAAAAACTGGAGCTGGAGCAGATGACACTGGATGTGTTTGTTGTCCTAGCAAGCCTGTCTTGCTTCTTGTGACAGCTCCCAGGCTTCCAAAAGTAACACCAACGATGCTTTCTACTTTAGCAGAGAACTTTGAATCTGCAGCCTTGGAAGCAGTTGATTGAGAATTGACCTTCTTGGAAGTCATTTCGTTGTTCTTAAACTTTGAAGTATGAAAAGTTGATATGAGAGGTAGAGATTGTCTCACTGGGCGTGCCAGAATTTGTTGGACAGTAAAATTTTGAGACTAAAAAATAAATAATTCGAGACGAAAAATATATTGCAACAATCGTTTTTATTGATTTCAATAAGTGAGTGTTACAACCTCTATGAATCCTCTGATTTGCCTTTTCGAATATAAATTCAAGGACTTAAAGCTTAGTCTTGAATTTGAATTTGATTTGATGGACTTGAGGGACTTGATCTTGACTTGTGCTTGAATTCAAGAGATTTTGAGCTTGTTCTTGAATATTGCTGTCTTTATCTTGAACTTTGATGAACTTGATTTGAATGTTTGAGCTTTTTAGAGAAATTGCGGCGTTTGATCGACGAGCTTTCTCTTGCTACTTGTTAGAGTTCTGTTTTTTTTTTCTGAATTATGAGACCCCTATTTATAGTTGTAGGAAAGGAAGAGTCATGATGAATATGAACTTCCTTTTACCAATCAGATTTAAGTGATGTCGCGCCTTTTATGGGCTTTTATTTCATGGGTCTGCTGCATCAGTTTGATATGTGGCATGGTCCTATTGGCTGCTTCACTTGACTTGGCATGCCACGTCATTTGACACGTGACGCTTATTTGGGCCTCTAGAATATGACAATATTCTTGGGCTTAGCAAAGTGGGCTCATTATTTATAGCACAAATTAATGGGTTAGCCTAATAAAAATTGGACTTTAATTAAACTCATATATGTTTGGACTTAAATTATTAATCTAATTATATTAATTCACAATATTTATTTAGGACTAATATATTTTGAACTTAATATAATCTGAATTTTATACGAATTTAAATTTAATAAAATTACATCGCCCACAATAATATAATTTTATTTACTTTGTTTTTTTGTGACATATGTTATATAAGGTGTTTGTTTATGTAAACGAAAGGTGAGGACCCGGGAAAATGGTTAATGTGATATAAGAACTTGAGGGTAGGAGTCGGGTTTGAAAAGTTAAAGTTCAACTTTGCAAATTTGTTGTTTTGTCATGTTGTCCATTTTTACCTTTTTAACATAATAATAACAAAAAGATAAAAATATTAGTCATTTATTATTAGAGCAATAAAGTACATGAAAATTAAATAGCTAGAGCAAATTAAAATGTCACTACCAAATTTTATAAAGTCACTTTCTTATTTATTCAAATACAAAAATTAAGAAAATATTTTTATTTTAGAATTGTAAACAAAATTTACCTCCTATAAATATATTAGTTCAACCATTTGGATTCTGTTCAACTATCTCCTAGGAGTAAATTATAGAAAATATGATTTCACAGAAGTAGTCTCTGAAACTAATTTGTGTTCATGAATTTTTTTTTAAAATTTTGACGACTTTCTTTATTTTTTAAGTAGCTCTTATGACTTCCTAATCCTAATAAATTTTTGCAATATTATTTGTACATACAATTACTCTTGGGAGTATTTTGTGAAGACAACAAAAATTGGTCTTGAAACTGAATTGTGAACCTGTGATTTTAAGTTATATAAAGAGTAAATACATAATTACCCCCTGATGTTGGCTGAAATTTTCAAAAAGATATCTAAACTTTGAATTCGACCTATTACCTCACGATTCTTCTTTATTCCGTTGCAAATACATCATCTTGGACCTCTACCTGTATACACGCATTTCAGGCGCGTGAAAGGTCTCAAATTTAACTTTTTTGACCAATTAAAAGTTGTCATGTGTAAATAATTGATATATAATTTATATTTTTTTTAAAAGAAAAAAATAATATTTATTTATTTTTTAAAATTATTTTATAAACCCATCTATCCACCATTATCTTCTTCCCCAACTTCTTCTTCATCACCATAACTCGACAACAACATCAATTACAACAACACCATCATCAATTACAACAACAACAACATCAATTACAACAGCACCAACATCAATTAAATCAACAAAAACAACATCATCATTACCATAATTTTAAAAAGGAAAGTTGATGTACAATCTCCATTTTAATGGAGCTTTAAGCTTCATTTTAATGGAGAAAATTGGATCAGGGATGAGGGAGGGAGATGTTGGATGGAATGGGGATGGGAGTAAGGGGTGGGGTAGGGTCATAAATAAAAAAAATGGAGCTTAAAGCTCCATTTAAATGGAGATTGTATAGGAGTTTTAAGCTCCATTTTAATGGAGATGGACACGGGGTGGAGGGGTGAGGGGAGGTTGCTGGACGCGGGGATGGGGGGAAGAGGGCGTGGGATGGGGTGATAAATTAAATAAATAAATAAAATTCTTAAAAATAAAATAAAATAAAATATGAAATTAAATACATTTAACACGTGGCAGCACCTGATTGGTGCGTGTGTTCACTCTCTTTGTTGTGACTGAGATTCAGCGAAAAATGGTGCATTTGCAACGGATTAAGTAACAATCGTGGGGCAATAGATCGAATTCAAAGTTTAGGTGTCTTTTTGAAAATCTCGGCTAACATCAGGGGGATAATTATGTATTTACTCTTATATAAATTATATCATATCAAAATCGATAATTAAGAATAATTAAGAAATAAAAAAATATAAATTCTAACCATGAAATGATACACTCAAAATAACCAAGGATGCATTTATTACAGTACGTTGAATAAATAGATATTGTCCGTTTTCAAACTCTTCTTCTTGCTATCTCATAGATTAATTTCAGTGTCATTCAAAAGTTTGTTTCTAACTTTTGGCTTCTTATCAATCAAAAGAAAGTTAGAATTTTTTTTTTATGTCGAATTTATTTTCTCTTAGGAGCAATAGCATAGCATAAAAATTTCAGCCTAAACTATATATCAAAAGAGTAGCATTTGCAAAATGAACTTCTAAAAAAATAAAAAAAATAGCATATCAGCCATAACATAAATCAGTAAGGAACTTTAAAACAAATAATTAAAAGAATAAATATTTTTAAAAAAAATTGCATACCTTCTTATCTTAGACAATTCATGAAACAAAGAATAAAATGTGTGAATAATCGCGATATGATTATTGTACAACTCAAACTTTCAACCTGCATTGCTTATAATTGATGAGTTTATCATATGTACGCAATCAACATTATGTAAAACTCGTAACTTAAAATCATGAAGATTCATTATCAAAAATAAAGAAATCATTATGAAAGAAATCCTAAAGAGTAACATGAGAATGAGCAGCAAAAGTGTTACCATGTTTAAGTGGTTGAAGAAAGATGGAAGAATAAGAGTCTGCAAAAAATAGTTCTTCAAGAAGATGTGTGTGATGATTAAGATAGTTTTATAGGGATAAGATTAGTTACATATTTAAATTTTAAAAATATAAACTGATTAAAATAGTGATTTGAAAAAGTACAGTGTTCATGTATATGTGAGTTAGTTGGAAGGATATTTTGCAAGCAGACGTATTCGAAGGACCAACTATCAGATGGACCGGGAATAAAGTAAGGGCAGAGGCTTTGTATAATAGTGCTTGTAATAGTTTAGGTAGAAAAATAATTACTACTGTCACCACTTGTCAAAGTACCTCTTTGTAATCTATGGACGGTTATATTTTAATATAATATCAGTTGCCAACTAAAAAAAAGAAAAAGAGTTAGTTGGAAGGGGTGGGTGGGGGGTGAGGGAATGTGGTATTGGACGTGCATGAGTTAGTTTTGTTTAGTTTATTAGTCTTTTATAGAATAATATTTTATTGTAGTATCTCTTTATTTTATTTTTAAATTAAAAAGATGTAAAGTCAAAATATCTTTTTAGAATAAATGTATATTTATTTTTCAAATCAAATCCAATCAATTTATATTATAATTCGAATACTTTTTTAATTATCTTATTTTTAAAATTAAAAATACTTTTATGTAAAAAAAAGTAAAGCAACTTCTAGTTTTTGAAATATTTTTAAAAATATAAATAAATAAACAAAAAAAATAATGACTAATTCATCTAAAAAAATGGAAGTTAATATTTTTAGCCAGATGTAACAAAATCTATTAACATGACAATTTCAATTCCAAAATTTTAATGAATTTTTGTGTAATTATTATTCTTTCTAAAAATAGCCAAAGAAAAATTTAACTATTATATTTTTATATTAAATGTGATTTTATTTTTTAAAATTATTTTAAAAATAAAATTTTAAATCAATGATTGTACTTAATAATTAAGATATAAATTAAATTCAAATATGTCAATTCAATTAAAATTTATTTTAAGTTTAATAAATGATATAAGATCTGATTTTAATTTGTTTCTGTTTAAAGAAAATTTTCTGAACCTTGGCAGGGTGCGCTCATCTGACCAATAATATATGTGCAGGAAAAATGATGTTTGGTCACAAGGAAAAGGAATTATTCTCCACTAATTAGAGAAGGGAAATGATAAATAGCCGCCCTTTTTCTTCACGAAGATTTAACATGGTGCTCAGAATTTTCATTACAAAATATATAAATATTTAAGGGGAAAGGGTCACCCTTAAATTTTACTAAAATATTTAGATATACTTTCCGTTAAAAGTTTAGCTCATCGATGTTCTTGTCGTCAAAGTCTTGGGTCATATATACCCTTGTTGTCAAGTTTTGGATCATATATATTCTTGTTGTCAAATTTTGAGTTATATATACCCCTGTTGCCGTTATTTGTTTTGTTAGAATTTTCCAACCCTTCTTTTCCTTCTTTTTTTTTTTTTAAGAACTCATATTTTTCACGTCACTTTTTAATTGTCACATCACATATAATTAAATCCACTCCTTCTTCTACACATTAACCATCCGTTAAATGCTCTCATCTAGTTCACAATCTCTTTGGATTTTCTCAATTTGTCAAAATTTCTTTGTTGTGTTTTTCGATTCTTGCATAACCTCAAGAATCATCAAGTAAAAAATGAAAAAATTCAAGAACACCCCATAAAAACTCAATGTACAATTGCAATAAAAATCAAGAATTAAAGTACTTACCAACTGCAAATTATTTTAGTATCATCAACTGGCATCTTTCGTACCACCGTCAATTTTAACATCATGAATAAGACGAAGGAAAATCCAAGTGAGAAACTGGGATGTAGAAGTGTAAAAGAGTCAATCCATGTAGAGACACCAAAAGCAAATTGTCAATTAAGAAAATACATTTTGTATGTATGTATGTATGTATGTATGTATGAGAAGAGCGGTTACGCAAGAATCTGAAAATACAATAAAGAGGTTTCAACAAATTAGAGAAAATCCAAAGAGATTGTGAGGTAGATGAGAGCATTTGACGGACATTTAATGTGTAGAAAAAGGAGTGAATTTAATTATATGTGATGTAGCAATAAAAAAATGATGTGGCAAATATAATTTCTCAAGGAAAAAAATAAGGAAAAGGGGATTGGGAAATTCCAGCAAAGCAATTAACAACGACAAGGGTATATATGATTCAAAATTTGACAATAGAGTTATATATGACCCAAAACTTGACAACATAAGTATATATGGATCAAAACTTGGACGTTAAGGGCATTAGTGAGCTAACTTTTAACGGAGGGTATATCTGAATATTTTCGCAAAGTTTAGGGGCATATTTGACCCTTTTCCCAATATTTAAACTAAGACGAGCTATGAGTTTTATGAAAAAATCAAATTTATGACTTTCAAATTACATTCGCCTTTGTTTCAATAACATATCCAGCAAAATACTGGAATTCAATGAGTGACGTCTAGAAAGGGGAGAGTACATGCATACCTTACTATTTTATGGAAGTAGAAAAACTGTGTTCAAAAGACCTTAGATCTCTGCCTTTGTTATAGGCCTATAAACCAACAAATAGATTTGACATAATTAAAACATATATTTGATGAATATACTTAATTCACAATTTTAAGAGAAACAAAAGACTATATTTGATTCTTTTAATCCAAAGTAGTAGTCAATTTTATTTTAAAGAATAATAGGGAAGACATTCTGAAAAAATCTTGGCAAAGAAAGAGGTTTTAACTTCGCACCACATAATGGTCATGTGATGAAGACTTGGAGCAAATTTTCCACCACATAACCATCAAAAGATCTAAAACCAGCAGTATTTCCCTCAACAAGATCACTCTCCTTTTTTCTTTAGGGCAGAATTATTATTGGCCAAACCGGAAGATGAACGTGGATGGATAAAGTGTTTTTCAATAAAGGCAAATGAAGGAATATTTATCACTTTATCTGTCATGATCCGAACTAGGGCCTGACCGTGACGGATATTCCGAACCATGAAGGCACGGGCGTCCTACTTTATCTGGTAATCATGCACAACATTCACATAATAAAAGTAGATACAAAAATATAATCTGATACGGAAACATGGTCATACTCTGAATTTAATTTAACAATAAGGAATGAAATCCGAACTCAACTAAACAACATCTAGAACAGTCTGCGAAATTTTTACTATATGAAAATCTGACAACTATCTGAAAATTGGGACAAGGCCCCCAGTAGACCAAAACAACGAAATAACATAATCTGAAATAACAGGTCTTCTGGAACAAAGAAGGCTCACCACTGCACAGATCACTTCTCTCTGGGATACTCTACTGATTAGCCGAACCCTTAGACCGAGCCTCCGAACCTGGGAGTTAGGGGGTCAATACAGATGTACTGGTATGCAGAGCAAATCCAAAATAATAATTTATATTCAACAAATATGAGAGAAATTTAAAAACAGTTCATAAACATATCATATAGTAAGAAATCTCATGGGCATTTCGGAAAGACTATGAAAGAAAATCATCTGAACTCTGAGACATTCTTTGTTTTACTTCTGTGCTAGTTGGTATACCCTACAACTCTAAAATTTCACGGGTCATATGGAATCCACCATTGACTCGGCGGGGAAGCCTCCAACCCAAGTGTGCCGCAAGGGTGAGAGTCTCTGACTCTGCTACGCCACACGATCGTCGCTAGCATAAAAATAATATATCCGGATCGACAAATCACGATTTTAGGCTAAGAGTTACTTGAACTCTAGCCCTCTTCAGGCAACCACCTAACTCTCTTTATGCTCATTTTTAACTCTTTCAGATATGCATTCTCTGAAAACATACTCTGAAAACTCTAACTCTGTTATGGCATACATTTCTATGATATCGTCATACCATTGACTTGCAAGTCACAGCTCTGAGCCATTATTAGCATATAATAATCTCTGTTTCAAAATGTAAATCTGGGACCACCATATCAATAAATCATTTCAAGAAACTCTTTCTTAAAGCTCATGTAAACATATGCAAGAAACTCTCTTTTTCACCATTTCAAACACATAAGGTGGTCATGTCAAAGATATCAATCATATGCAATTCTTTCTTTTTTAAGACAAGGACGAAATCATAACAAGAAACTCCCTCTCATCATTATAAAAATCGTGTTAAATACTTAAATATTGAAAAGATCCCCTTCAAAACATTAAACAAGCATCTCAAATCATTCCCAACAAGTTCATCAACTATAAATCATCAAAGAGAGGGATTTCAATGATGATGCTCTCAATCAAATCTTCAACATCATACATATTCTTATAAGTTTAAATCAATTTAAGGGGGAAAGGCCTAAAGACCAAAACAATAATATCCCCAACACACCTAACATGCGAAATTTAAATCATAAGTTCCAAAACCCCTTTAAAATTCATACTTGATAATCTTTAAATCATGTTCTAGTGTTGATAAGCCATGTAATTTTTAGGATAAACCCCACGTACCTCTATTTAGGAAATTAAAGGATGATTTTTGATGCCCACGGCTTGGGGATTCCAAATCCTCAATCAATTTCGAAAACTCACGGTTGAATTTTGAATTGTTTGGGTTTTCTTGTTTGAAACCCTAAGGAGTGTTCTTGATGGTTTCTGATGAAAATATTAATAATGAGGTCATTTGGGATTAAAATCCCGTGTTTAAGCTGATAAGGGGATGAAAAATACACAATATACCCTTAATGAGACGGAATAAAAATATAACTGGGAGCCCGATTTTATGGACCACCGCGACGCGCCACGATCGCGATGGCTCACTGGAAATCGACGAATGAGATTTTTAAGGTCACCGCGATGCGAAGCCATCGCGTTGTCCCACTGGTTGGGACCTGGAACTTCAGCGCGACGCGCCACAATTGCGCTATGCTACTGGAATTTGACAATTGCTAAATAGGCCCACTCTGCGATGCGCCAATCACCAAAATGACGGTGTTTTACGATTAGGACTTAAATTAGCCATAACTTCTTGCCCGGATATCGGATTTGGACGAATCTTATATCGACGAAAAGCTCATTCAATTTTTCACATGATAAAAAGTCAAAATTAGGGAAATTATATGTGGTTTAAACTTTACTCATTTTGGAAACCAAAAATGAGGCTAAGTCTCTTTAACACTATTCTAGTCATTTAACTCTAAGAACATATTACCACGAGCTAACGCATGGATGATTTTGCGAGGTGTTACACTATCATAATGTTTCCTAATAAACGCTAATAAAAGTATTTATCATTATATCACAATCTATATTGGTGAGTTTGAAAGACCTACTTCACATTATGACGAGGTGTATTAGAGCCAAATGTTGAGAAAATCAATGGAAAGATTTTGCCAACAGCCTCATTTACCATCACGTTGAACCAATGGAAGTTTGTTAAACATGCTGTTAAAATTAGTAATTTTGTCTGCTCTTTGCAAATTCAATAATAGTTCTCTACTGATTAAACACTTCTTTTAAATTGGCATGAATACAAGTATACAACTACTTTACTTCGTATATCAGTCATATGCATGTACCAATAAATGAGTTTTAGAGGAGTAATTACATATTTTGAACTTTTATAAGTCACAAAATGTTCAGCTTTTCATCTCTAAAACAGTGTCAAAATAAACAAATCACTATTCGAAACTTATTTCATATTTTGTAGGGAGAAGAAAATTATGAAACAATTAAAAAATCGTTTTCTTTAAGTCCCGTTAGAGTATATAACTTATTTTTAGTCTAATGTTATTTTCTGGCTGTGACCTGGACTACGTTGTGCAGTGTACGCCATGTAATTTATTTCCAATGTTCTTTATTGTTTTTGCAAGTTAATTGCAAAATATCCTAAGTCCAATTTTTAGGGAATGGTCACTAAATTTTCTTTTTATATGTCATATACTGTTCGTTCCATTACTGCCCCACGAACAAAACCACAAAATCGAAGTCAATTATTTGTGATTATTTTTATTGATAGATTTTACTACAAAACATGTCTATATATATATATATAAATATTGAAATTATTTAAATTAATAGCTTCTTAATATTATTAAGAGGTTATTTAATACTATTTTTTTTGTGAAGATGACTTATCATTGAAATTTTAGTTACCATTACCGGCCACCATGCAATCGCCAGTACTACAATCACTTCACCTCCAAAACCTTATAGCCCGACCGCCATCATAATTATCACCACTATTATTGACAATTGCCATGACCACCTCTCTAACCGACCATTACCACCAACTACCACAATCATCGCCATCAGCCACTAACACCAATTATACCCTATCACATTCGTTATTATAACTATTATCATTGTTAACTATTACCATCAATATTGCTAATTATCACCGCCACTGTAACAATAATCATCACTACTATCCCTCCACCTTCATTGCGTCCCAATGACCACTACACCAACACCCTTACCTTATATATTAATAATTTATGAATATAATATTTAAATTTTAGATTCATTAATTTTCAATAGAGAAACTAAATAGTTTTAACCATTTAATTTAGATCTAAATAAATGTATTAATATTTAAATTAGGTATTTTAATCAAAAAAACATGTAATTAGTTAAAACTCTATATTTCCTCTTCTTGAGACCATTTGACATTTGAAATTCATTGTTTGACAAATTTGAATTTGACACCTCCATATATAGCCCATTACAGAAGAAAACATATGCTACTTACGAAAAATCATTTTTAAAGTCTTAATCTCGTTCATCATGCTCTTTAATTATACTGTACTTAACAAATATATAATGGTGTAAACAAATGATTTTATTTAGTGACCCACCTTTTGATTATTAAAAATTATCTAGGAGTAACTTTTATAACATTTAAGCAAAGTTGGGTTACTTCTTCGTTATAAATAATGATTAGTGACTTTAACACACTGTAAGATTACAGAAGATGTATAACCACTACTCCACTGGAAGCATAGTCAAGCATAGGGCTGTATCGGTCGGGTCGGTTCGCTTCGATTTTATGTGTTATTGGTTTGATTTATCAATTTTTTATTTTTAAATATGTAAAATCAGTGACCAACCAATAAGATATTTTCTTATCGGTTTCGATTTATCGATTTTTGATCCTTAACGGTTCTATTTTCGGTTTAACCAATAAGAAAATACTTATAAAATAGAAATAGTAACAACTAACATAAAAAAATGAAATCTTAATTACCGTCAAAACCTACGCAATGCATTTTAGTTTACAAGAATCTTCAAACTTGAACTAAATGTTAATTAGGAAAAAAATTGAATCTTAATTGTTGAAAGCTATAAATGCTTCAAGTTTTTTATTACGATAATAGCCGAACTTTATATTGTACCTTTGTTGCCCTGAATAGATTAATACTTTGTGAATCACTGAATTATGAATTAGTAATGCATATAATCTATATACATACACATATCTATATGTATAGAGAGAGATAAAGAGAGAGATTCAAATATAAACATAGATAGGGATAAATTAATAATTTAATGTATCCTTATTGGGTTATCGGTTTAACCGATAACTCAATAAGCTAAAACCGATATCGAATCGTTTACTCAATAAACTTTTTTATAAAATTAATAAAAAATTATTAATCCAATAACCCAATACTAATAACTTAATAATATTTTTATCGGTTCGATTTATCGATCACTTTAATTTTTATCAAGCACCAAAAAGGAAAAAAAAAAAAATAAAGTACTACAACAACCATAGATGAGTGAACAAGCGTCAAACATCAGCCTCAGCTTAGTAACCCAAACAAGCTACAATGACAAGCCACCTGGCCATAAAATCTTCACCATTGCTGCTTCATGGACCATGGATTGGTTCTCAATCTTCTTTGCCCCACCACCACCACCCCCCTCACTATCACCCACAATTTCCACTTCCTTTTTTCCCTCCTCAAAAGCCTAACTAACACACATTGGCCTAACTAAAATTCTCATAAATCACCTTCACTTCTTTTTTTCATTAGATCATACATTAGTTGTTTGGTCTCAATCTTCCTTTCACTTCCTTTGGCCTAATTAACAGTTTATATAAATCAACTTCACTTCTTTTTTTCACTAAAACATACAGTGAAAGAGAAACACAAGAATCTTTTCTTGAACTGGAGTTCTAGTGAAAGATGTATTCAACTGTGTTTTACACTTCAGTTCATCTCTCCACTTCAGTTTTTTCAAGAAAACAGCTACCTTTATTGATATCCAAGGACTTTCCTGCAGAGTTGTATCATTCTTTACCTTGTAAGAGTTTGGAAAATGGGCATATCAAGAAGGTTAAAGGAGTAAAAGCCACACTAGCTGAAGCTCCAGCTACTCCTACAGAGAAGAGTAACTCTGAGGTTCCACAGAAGAAGTTGAAAGTACTTGTGGCAGGTGGTGGGATTGGAGGATTAGTTTTTGCTTTGGCAGCAAAGAAAAAGGGGTTTGATGTATTGGTGTTTGAGAGAGATTTAAGTGCTATAAGAGGTGAGGGGCAATATAGAGGTCCAATTCAGATACAGAGCAATGCATTGGCTGCTTTGGAAGCAATTGATATGGATGTTGCTGAAGAGATCATGAATGCTGGCTGTATCACTGGTCAAAGGATTAATGGCTTGGTTGATGGTATTTCTGGCAACTGGTAAATTCACATCACTCTGATTTGATTGTGCTGATTAAGAGCTTGTGTGCCTTTTTTGCTACTGTATTTACTTTCCAAACTTGTTCGCTTATGCTTTACTTAAGCCGAGGGTCTTCAGGAATAGTCTCTCTACCTTCACGAGATATGATTAAGGTCTGCGCACGCAATACCCTTCTCAGAAGGGTAATCACACTGGCTATGTTGTTGTTGTAATTAAATGCTTGTCTGTCTTTTTTTAGTTGAGCTTTAACTGAGGATACCCCAGGAAAATAATGAATTCTTTGAAACATTTAGCCCTTTAGAAAAGTATAGGGAAAATAATTCATTTAGTCACAAGTTTATTGAATCATGGTTGCCAAGCTTATTCGGGAAAAGGATCCTATCTTTACCTTCAAATGGCTTCAATCAGATTGATAAGTTAGTCTTATTGTTGTATGAGCAGCTTATTGTGAGAACAGTCCCTTTATTTCTTGTACTGCAAACAGTGACAATAGTTGGGTATCAGGTATTGCAAGTTTGATACGTTCACTCCAGCTGTGGAACGTGGACTTCCTGTGACAAGAGTCATCAGCCGCATGACTTTGCAACAGATTCTTGCACGTGCTGTAGGGGAGGATGTAATTATGAATGAAAGTAATGTAGTAAATTTTGAGGATGATGGGGAGAAGGTAATGCTAGGTTTGATCTCTTTGTTTTCTGCTATTCTCAAAATATCAAGAAAGATTATAACTTTCCTTAATTTCATTTGCATCATTGTTAATTGTTGTTTCTTATTCATCAATTTTCGTTAAAGCTTCTCATGTGCTGTGTGAAATCAGGTTACTGTGGTTCTTGAGAATGGACAACGGTTTACAGGTGATCTTCTGGTTGGTGCTGATGGCATAAGGTCTAAGGTATTCAAAATCAGTCTCATTATATTTCTTTCTATTATTACTACTTCGGTTAACAAGGATAGAGTAACTTGTTTATATATTACTTTGAGATTGTGGTTCCACGTTAAAAAATTGTCTGTTGACTGATAGGCCTGAGTCCGTATTATGCAGTGAACCTTTTATTGGTTATTCTAGTTGATTCAGAAGATCACAAACATTTCTGTTGTGTTGTAGGTACGGACTAATTTGTTCGGACACAGTGAAGCTACTTACTCTGGTTACACTTGTTATACTGGAATTGCAGATTTCGTTCCTGCTGATATTGACACAGTTGGGTATGATATTCTTTCTTACCGGATTGTGTTTCCACTCATGCCCTTATCCCTGCTGGTCCCGTTACACTCACACGAGGTTTTCATAGTAGAGATTAAATTGAGATTTCTTTTCTGAAGGTACCGAGTCTTTTTGGGCCACAAACAGTACTTTGTTTCTTCAGATGTGGGTGGAGGCAAGATGCAGTGGTATGCATTTCACAATGAACCAGCTGGTGGTGTGGATGCTCCAAACGGTAAAATTTTTAGGCCGCTTAAAACTATTTACTATAGTTCAGGATATAGACATACTTACTAGAAGACGTTTTTGAATGCTTAACTTGTAATGTTTATTTAACCCAAGGGGTTTCTTAAGGATTTTTCCTCATTGAGGCCTGGTTATAGTGTTGCAATAAGGTAAAGAACAACTCAAGATTAGAATAAGATAGACTCAAATGTATTATGAGTCGGAAAGTTTTGAATTGAAGTTGCTGACTCAATGAATTAGGAGTTGTTTAATATTTTGTCTGTTCATGCTGCAGGTAAAAAGGAAAGATTGCTTAAAATATTTGGGGGATGGTGTGACAACGTTATAGACCTATTAGTTGCCACAGATGAAGATGCAATTCTTCGTCGTGACATCTATGATAGACCGCCAACATTTAATTGGGGAAGAGGTCGTGTTACATTGCTTGGGGACTCAGTCCATGCTATGCAGCCTAATTTGGGCCAAGGAGGATGCATGGCCATAGAGGTACACCACTCTGTTTATCATCTTTGTCAAATACACAGTATTGTAAGGTTGTGTATGACACTGAACTTTTCCATGTACAACTACAGGATAGCTATCAACTAGCACTGGAACTTGAGAAAGCATGGAGCCGAAGTGCTGAGTCAGGAAGCCCTATGGATGTCATCTCATCTTTAAGGAGGTAATCCATTATTTATTGGCTCAAGTGCTGTAGTCTGGTTGGTTGAGTACAGGCTGCCACTTCATGTTAATTGAAAAAACATTTGCAATTGGCTGAGGTCTTTTAACTTCACCCCACCACCAGCCCAGTAGGACTGCTTTAAATGCCTCAACTGAAAATGGATTGATTTGAACAGCTGCCGTGTCTGCCAGTTCGCTGATCCTTTAATGAATTTCCTTTTTCTGCAGCTATGAAAGTGCTAGAAAACTTCGAGTTGGAGTTATCCATGGACTGGCTAGAATGGCTGCAATCATGGCATCAACTTACAAGGCCTATCTTGGTGTCGGACTTGGTCCATTATCAGTATGGAAAACTATCTATCACTTGAAATTGGAGTGGCATAGCCAATTTGCGTGATTGCGCAGAGCTCTTCTTATAATAGATGTTTTTCTATTATTTGTGCAGTTTTTGACCAAGTATAGGATACCACATCCTGGAAGAGTTGGTGGAAGAGTATTTGTGGACTTGGGAATGCCTCTAATGTTAAGTTGGGTTCTAGGAGGCAACGGGTAGGAATATGCGAGCTGTATTCCAGCATTTTCTTGCTTCAGTATTTTGAACATGATTTTGGTTTCTATGTGAATCCGTGATGAGTTTGCTGGAGTTCTTGGAAGTTGATATCCTGTGGTTTGACTCGTCTTTTTTCTTTTCTTGCAGCGACAAGCTTGAGGGTAGAATACAACATTGCAGGCTATCTGAGAAAGTATGTAGCGTAAGGAACTATTCACTCAACACACGAACACAGAAAAGATTTCTGGCTTCCATTGCTACTTAATTAAGGTCCAACTATGGATTTTACGGGTGTGTTAATATACTGTACTGTGGTGATGAAGGCAAATGATCAATTGAGAAGATGGTTTGAAGATGATGATGCTTTAGAGCGTGCTACTGATGCAGAGTGAGTTAATGGAACGTAATATTTAAAAATTTCATTTTTACATGTCTCATTTTCGTAGTTTGCTTTCTAATTTGGTGCTTACGTTTTATCTTTCAGGTGGTTACTGTTACCTGCAGCGAATGGCAATTCTGCTTTAGAAACTATTGTTTTAAGCAGAGATGAGGATGTCCCTTGCACTATCGGGTATGCTTTTAGGTTATGGCTTATTGGAAAGATTGTTCATAGCTTTGCTGTTAGATCCTGGCAGTTTGCACAAAGTAATCTTTGTTTACGTTTGGTTCATATGAGTAAGAGGTACAACATTTAAATGACTTAATTCCCCTTTGAGAAGATGGTTGAAGTTATTTTATTGGCTAAATGAACATTTAAAGCAGGAGTATAAAGGCTACACAACATGACATCTTTCTTAGTTTATCTGAATTCATACTTAAAGCTCTTGATGTATGCATAACTATACAAAAAAATTCATGCATCATGATGCATCCATTGCAAATATCTCCCCATCAATCTCCTAGCTCTAATCAACAAATGCGATCCATGCGCACCCTACAAAAGTGCGTAGACATTAATGGAATGCCACTTTGCCCAACTTGGCTGTAAGGGAAGAAACTTGAATGAGGTATTGTTTCATTAGAAGAGCTACTAACGTCTTTAGGTTTCAGGTCTGTCTCGCATACAAACATTCACGGAAAATCAGTAGTTTTACCTTTGCCACAGGTGATTGCTATAGCTCAGTATCCTGGACATTCTTGTGGTTAATGCATGGCTTAGATTGTCTATTTTCTTTGTTAATCACAGGTGTCTGAAATGCATGCCCAAATATCCTGCAAAAACAGCGCATTTTTTGTAACTGATTTACAGAGTGAACATGGTACCTGGGTTATAGAGTAAGCTCCATGAGTTCTTTATACAACTGTACTGTAAGTGCATCACACTTAAATAGTCTATGAAGACAAAAAAATTACATTTTTCTGCATTATGTAGTAATGAAGGCAGAAGATATCGGGTGTCTCCAAACTTCCCTACGCGTTTTCATCCATCAGATGTAATCGTATTTGGTTCTGATAAGGTGTGATTCATGAAATTCTTGCTTGATATGCTTTAAAAGATACGTTGGCATTGGCAGTAGCTTATTACTCATTCAAATTTATGTTATGCAGGCAGCATTTCGTGTAAAGACAATGAAATTTCCTTCAAAAACTGCTGAAGCGAAGGAAGAGCGCGAAGTCGTGGGGACAGCATAAACGGGAAATTTGTACAGCATTTTATAGAAATATCAGACATTGCAGACATTGTAGAAGATTGATAAACAAAACAAATTCAACAAATACAGAGATTATTTGGCTTTCTTCTAAAGAACGTGGAGAAAGTGATGGTCATTGTTTCTTATTCTACCATTTCCTAAATATATACTAATTCTCTATGTATATACAATTATAGGCCGTTTCCTTCCTAAATTTCTTTCATAGATTTTCTTACTTGTAAGTCTTCATTCAAAATTAACTACTATTTTTTACTTTTATTTCAAACTTGGATTTTATGTTCATTGTTGATTTTACACATAAATAAAGTGAAACAAATAGAAAAAAATAACAAATTTTCAATGTATTATTTACTAATGAATATTATATTTTTATTTTGCTATCGTATTCGAAAAACATCTCTTGTTTTGTAATATATTTATTTGTGTATGAGCTCTAATTATTAGTTAAAATTACTATGATATAATTGGTCCGACTTACATATTAATATGAATAGAGTATATATAAGAAATTTAAAACATAAGATTTTAAACATTTATGCTAAAATTCTTATGTTAGATCGGTTTGGGAAAACTAACTTATAACTATGCATTGGTATGAAATATTTTATGGACAGTAATTATTATTCTCATAAATAACATGAAGTCCTTTTCACTAGTCTTCCGACTCATACTAATAAGGGGCAAGCCTATAGTGAGCATGGGCTCAATGTATTTGCTAACTTGAACAAATGGTCAATTTTTTCCTTCTCCCATTGGTAAAAATTACAGTTTCCTAATGTATTTATATACAATTACAGGCTGTAGCACATATGAAATCAACCTTTATTTTAATTGTTTTTTTGCTTGTTCTTTAGAAGATGCCGTAAAGTCAAATCCGGCCACATGCCATTTCTCAACCTTGGCGCAGACTCTGTGTTTACCTCTTTTAGTATGATCACAATACGCCATAATTGGTCATAATATGAAGTGTTAATTTGATGGTCAACCTCTAATTCCACCAAATTATGATAGACATATAGGGGAGTTTCGTATAGAGGATTTTTATTTCTATTAGAAAGTTTTTTTTTTTTTTGGTGTTTGATTCTTAAAAAATACTTTTCAAAACAAAACTCTGAAGAGAGAAAAAATGGCCTCCTACATTTATTGGTGAAAGTTATAGCTTCATATTACCAGCCCTAACTAATATTTAAATATTGTTATTAATTTTAGCTCTCAAATATTTTATCAAAACACTCTCCAAGTTGCTTTTGCTCTTATTAATCCTTAATAAAATGAGGGTGAAAAAAAACAAATGTCGTACAAGCACTGCTTCGGCCCTTTGGGCCTAATATTCCAAGTCCAAACAATTTGGGGGTAATGACCTCTTTTCCCTCATCCTTTTCCCTTGCTAAGCTATGTAAAATTGAATTGTTTTGTACTTAGTAGTATAGTTGCCTTATTAGTAATGGAGACGTCTTTAGGTTTTCTTTGTTTTATAGTTGGTCAAACTTCAAAATTCAACTTATTTTGAAAAGTGTTTCTTAAAAGTGCTTTTCAAAATAGTAGTTTTGATGATAATCAATTTGCATTTGGCCAATAAATTTGAAAAATACTTTTGAGCAACAATTAGTGTTTGATCAAACTTTCTTTTTTTTTTTTGGAAAAAAACTTTTATTTATTACCAGTAGGAATTACAAAACAAAGAAAAACGATCATGGGCTACATCCAGCCCAGATCAGTAAAACCATGATTGGTATAATCCTAAAATAGACTGATGCAAGCTATTATACTGGGTAGAAGTTTAAGTCCTTTAATGTCATGGCTATTTTGGTATTGTTGCTCCAATCCCTCTATGACAGACCTCCTAAATCATAGTCTTAATCACTGGCACTGCATCTCGGAAAATTCTTTGAAATACTCTACGATTCCTTTCCTTTCATAGATGATATATACAAGTTGTTGCGGACATTAGAAATATTGTTGCATTGGGATGCCTCCCTTTCCAAGTACACATCCACGCTAGTTCATGCGCCAACCTCTAGGGTGAGTAATCCCCTACCACAGTAAGACCATTTTCCATAAATAGGCTGAATATGAACACACAAAAAATAAATATTCCAACACTTTCCATACCGTTAGTACACAACGGGCATTCCGAGCCAATATTCAGTCCCCACCTCCCTATCCTTTGAAGCAAGTCTTTCCTAGGCAGCAACTCTGAAAATGAACAACCATTTAGGAACCCCCAAGTTGTTACAAATTAGTTTCTTCTATTGCACTTTGTGAAATGATCCTTGCATCTCTCTATATAGTTTTTGTATTGAGAATTGTAAAGCTTGGCTAAATATTCAATTTTTTTAAAAAATAAGTACTTTTGAATAAAGCTGGAGATAATCAATCAAAGAGCCTACATAACAGGAAGAGCTGAATAGAATTAAATGTATTTTAAAGAAAAAATTGAAGGAACGGAGTAATTAGGCTCCTATAATTAGCAATATGATTTACAATTCTACAATCACAAGTGTAGACATTGAAATTTTGTGGACTCTACAAAAAGAGTTCAATTTTGGTTAGAGTTCTGGGGGCTACTTTACCCTAAATCTAGCTTGATGGCTACTCAACCTAAACCCTAAATTACGCCTATATAAAGGGGGCAAATATCCCTTTAAAGAGGCATCTCCAGTATCCCACAACTTCACGGGATATTCACAAAGAGATCAAAGATTTGAAAAGTCCCAATAAATTCATGGGATATTCATAAAGATCAAAGTTCTCTCTTCTTGATAATCAAATACATCAAGAAGACAAACCCTCCTTTCACTGGGCGTGCCAGAATTTGTTGGACAATAAAATTTTTGAGACCGAAAAATAAATAATTCGAGACAAGAAAATATTGCAACAATCGATTTTATTGATTTCAATTAGTGAGTGTTACAATCTCTATGAATCCTCTGATTCGCCTTTTTCAAATATAAATTCAAGGGCTTAAAGTTTGATCTTGAATTTGAACTTGATTTGGTGGACTTGAGAGACTTGATATTGACTTGTGCTTGAATTAAATGGCTTTTGATCTTATTCTTGAATATTGCGGTCTTTATCTTGAATCTTGATGAACTTGATTTGAATACTTGAGTTTTTTAGAAAAATTGCGGCTTTTGATCCACGAGCTTTCTCTTGCTACTTGTTAGAGATCTGGGGGTCTAGCTTCAATAACCATTGCATCTTTATCAAGAAGTTCATCGCTCGGTTCCTAATCATCAGGTATCGGGTGGTCTGCCAAGAAGTCAGCCAATGTTTGTTCCTTTACAGCCTTTTGGGGAACATACACAATCTGAAACTATTGAAATTGAAGGTACCATCTTGCAAGTCGGTCACTAAAGACTGGTTTCGACATTACAAACTTGATGGGATTTGCCCTAGAGATAAGCCGTACAACATGAGCCTGAAAGTAGTGCTTCATTTTTTGAATCGAGAAGGCTAATGCCAAACATAACTTTTCAATTGGAGAATACTTTAGTTCATTCGGCGTCATCATTCTGCTCAAATAGTAAAGAAAGTTTTTCTTGCCTTCACTATTTTCTTGAGCCAGTAGTGCTCCAACTGACCTCTCTTGTGCCGTGATATAGAGTATTAATGGTTTCCCAGGTATGGGTGCCGCAAGAACTAGTGGCTTCATTAAGTATGATTTGATACTCTCAAAGGCATTACTACAAGTTTGGTCCCATTCGAAGGGAGTGTCCTTCTTCATAAGACGACTAAATGGTTGATATTTTCCGGCCAGGTTTGAGATAAACCTCCTTAAATATGCTAGCCTTACTTGAAGGCTTTTTAACTCATGAATATTTTTAGGCTCAGGCATCTTCAAAATCGCATCGACCTTATCTTGATCAATTTCAATTCCTCGGTGTCGTACAATGAAGCCAAGAAACTTTCCAGAAGTAACTCCAAAGTCACACTTCAATGGATTCATCTTAAGTTGATATCTTCGAAGTAACTCGAATACCATTCTTAGGTCTTTTAAGTGGTCGTATCTCTTTCTTGAATTCACCACTAGATCATCCACATAGCATTCAACATTCTTATGGAGTAGGCCATCAAAGATGTTCTGCATAACCCTTTGATAAGTGGTGCCAACGTTCTTCAAACCAAAAGGCATCACCTTGTAGCAATAAATACCTTTGGGCGTATGAAATGCTGTGAGTTCTTCATCATTTGGCGCCATACGGATTTGATTGTAGTCGGATGAACCATCCATGAAGGACATTGCCTCATAACCAGTGGTGGCATCAATCATTAACTCCGATATGGGGATTGGAAAATCATCCTTAGGGCATGCGTTGTTGAGATCTCGAAAGTCGACACAAACTCTAATTTGTCCATTCTTCTTCCGTACTAGAACAATACTTGAAATCCACGTGGGATATTTGAATTCACGAATAAATCTAGCTTCAATAAGTTTGTTAATTTCATTTTCGATCTGTGGAACCAACTCCGGCGTAAAGCGTCTTTGGGCTTACTTAACAGGACGGGCATCATTCTTGACTGCCAACTGATGGACCATTACTTTTGGATCTAATCCAGGCATTTCCTTATAGCTCCAGGCGAAGACATCCATATATTCTTTGAGTATGTCCATATAAGCAATTTCCTCCTCCACTTCTAAAAACGCACTCAGGTAAGTTGGTCTTGGGTCTTCATCAGTTCCAAAATTAACTTCCTTCAAGGGATCTATTGTGGCCTTTACTCCTTCTTCAAGTTACGATGGAGCATCTCCAGCATCTTTCTCCTCTTGAGGATCATCGTCGTTGACGGATATATAATAACACCAAAAGACATCTTCTATCTCTTTATCAACCTTTATTTAAAACAACACATCTTTCTCGTTCTGGATCGTAACATGATATGAGAAGCCAACACTCTCTTCATATTCTTCACGTTGCTTGGTATAAACCACAATATGTGCCTTTGATTTTAGCACCTCGTTGTATGAAACTACCAGTTCCGTCTGTCGCTTCATTCTAGAAGGAATCAAACATTGGAAATCTTTATGTATTTTAAGTGAAGAGTGCATCATCGTGCTTTGATGACTCCTCTTACGCTTGTTGCTTTTCTTTTTTTTTAGAGGTCCCAACTTTTCAAACACAGAAGTTCTTGCAGTTGAACCTCCAAGTCGGTCAAATACAGAGGGTTTTTTATTAGCAGCAGTGGATTCTTCTTCCACGGTGATGTAATTACTGACTGCCCTTCTTATAGAGATATGAATTGGAGGTGGCTGCGTGTATCCTAGGCCTTCGCGTGCCTGTCTGGTTGTAACCTCTGATAAAAGTTTGCCCAACCTTGATGGCTCATTAGGATTGTATCCAGCCTTTACAAATAACTTATATGCATTTGGGTCAAAGCCTTCTTTCGTACGCTTCGTAGGGAGTGTCATATATTATGGCAGACTTTGAGCCACAGACTCTTCAAGAAGTCTTGAGGATGGATTTATTGCATCAATCTTCCTGATAGATAAAGTTAGCCCCTTTACCACATTATCTTGGGAATTCGATGGGTAATCTTTTTCTTTTCTTACCTTCGGTACGTAACGAAGAATGAGAGTTGCCTTTTTTTTTCGTAGAAGCAACACCTTCTTTATTTGAAGTGGAGAGAGGCTTCTTGGTGGAGACTTTTTCGACAATCACCGCGACCTTCTTAGATACAAGATCATCACACTTGAACTTGGTGACATCTTCAACCCTTTTCTCATCCACAACATGCTTTTTTAAGTATAATTTTGCATCGGCAAAATATGACTCAGCTTTAGAGAATGGCTTGTCATCGGCAACTATCTTTCTTTCCACTTAGCCTTCGAGGTACTTCAAGCATTGATAGTAAGAGAACGAGATAATTTTGTTCCCGTGCACCCAAGGCCTACCAAGCAATATATTGTATGAAGTTTTAGCATCGATCACATGCATCAATGGGTTTGATTGAAAATTATCCATACGAATCCCCAACTTGATACATCCCATAGACCTCTGGCCCCCTTTGATTGAAGCCTTGGATCATTATACGGCTTTCGTCCAGTTTGCTAGTAGCGATGCCAAGTTATTTCATCGTGCGGATAGGCAGGATGTTGACTCCAGACACATCATCTATCAAGATTCTATTGATCTTCTTTCCTAGAATTTGACCCACCATGTATAAGGGATGATTATGTAGGGCCTCACCAAGCAGAAGTTCGTTATTTATGAATGTGATTTTTGTATCGTATACATGTGCCTTTTCACCAAGAGTTTCAGCAAGCTTTCCGGAAGGTGAAGGAACCTCCATGGGTAGATTATTACCCTTTTCCCCCTCTTTGGCGGTATTAAAACAAGATGCCTCAAGGTTGACTTGGACAGTCTTTACACGAAACCAACTCGGTAAGAATTCCTCTAAAGTCACCGGACGTCGAGGTTTTTGGTGGTAAAGCTCAGTCACCCTCGTCTTCTTTGGGAATTCAACCAACTTCTAATTCCTTGGTTTCTTTACCATTCTCCTTCTGGTTGGCTGCTAGGATGACTCCTTTTACAGACTCATCCTCTTGCGTCTGCGCCTCGTCATCATTGTCCAACCTTCATCATTGCCTTTGTCAACTGAAAACCTGTCAGGCTCTAATATTTTCTCATTATGTTTTTTGACACATATTTGGACTGGGTCGAGTGAGCCAAAAGTAATAGAGATTTGAGGAGAACTGGTCGTCTCATAGTTGAAGAAGATCTTCTTCTCTTTTGCCAGTTGCATGACTTTATCTTTAGAGACAAAGCACTTTTCCAGAGGATGACTTACGAGCCTATGATATTTACAATAATTAGGGTCATTGGTCCTTTCAGCTTCGTTGGTACGCTTCATTTCTGGGAGTTTAAGGAGCTTATGCTCAAGGAGTTCATCGAAAATCTTAGAAACATCAGAATCAAGGAAAGGATATTCCTTTTCTTGTATCTTCTTTAATTTTTTTTTATTCGGACGTGCTTCAAAAGTCATCTTCACACTTTGCTTCTTGCTTACCTTTGTGGTGACCTTCACAGTAGACACATCAACATTCATGGACTCCTTGTTTTTATTTTTTGGAACAAACTTGCCCCATCCTTTGGGTTCCTACTTTTTCTTTCCTTTTTGAGGGTCATGAATAAGCGCTCCTTCCTTTCCAGCAGAAGACATGCTCAACTCCATGTCGTGAGCACGAGTAGCTAACTCTTCAAAGGATTTTGGTTTAATTCCTTGCAAGATGTAGAGAAGTCCCCAGTGCATTCCTTGGGCGCACATCTCTATTGCAGAAGCTTCACTGAGCCTATCTTTACAGTTTAGACTCACATTTCTCCATCGATTGACGAAGTCGATGACTGGATCATCCTTTCTTTACCGAGTATTTATGAGCTCTACTATGCTCACTGTACGCCTTGTGCTATAAAAGCGATTTAAGAACTCATGTTCCAATTGCTCCCAACTATCGATGGAATTAGGCTCGAGATCCGTATACCAATCAAAGGCGTTTCCCTTTAGGGAACGAACAAACTTTTTAACAAGATAGTCATCGTAAGTTTCAGCATTATTACATGTCTCGCAAGATACTCTTCCATAGACGAGGCATCAGTCACCATTGTTTGTATAATCACCGGAGATGTTGGAGAGTAACATGTATTATCATATAAGTTGATCTTTAAAGTACTTAGCTTATGTGGTGTAAGTGGAGATGACCCATTTGTTGAACGACCATCGCTTTTGGCTCCTGAGTATTTGGAACCGGAATGCTCAAGTAGAGCTAGAGTCTTCTTAAGCGATTCTGCCACACTGCTTCCTCCTTCCGAAGCACTTTCATTGGACATCATTCTTTTGGGGGTTGAAGATCTAAAAACTGGAGCTGAAGCGGAAGACACTGGATGTGTTTGTTGTCCTAGCAAGCCTACCTTGCTTCTTGTGTGATACAAGATCGACAAGAAAGACACAAACATATACACCAAAATAGTCAACGATTTGAAGAATCGAGGACCCCCTTTGATGACCTCTCTCGAATTCACAAGAAGAACAGGAAAGGAAATGACATCAAGAGTAAAATACACTAGAAACAATAACAACACTTGATGAACAAGATGCAATAATAACAACACACGGTTACAAGACAAGAACACAAATGGATTACACTAGATATAGACAAACGATTACAAGAAAGTAAAGATAGATAGACAAATGAAGATGTAATATTAACAATCCAAAAGTTTTTTCCACTTTTGGACCTTTAATATCACACATAACCTAAACCTATCTCTTACATGACCTCAAGGGAACCGAAACCCCCAAGCAATCTCCGTTTCTATGCAAATTATCAACATAAGGATTCCACCTTGCCCAAGGATTCCACCTTGAAAGAGGCTCTCAAAAGAGGCTACAAATATGTCATCTAAAATCTCCCCTTAAAATGAAGGCAAACTAGCTATTTATAGGCCATGGGTCTTTATTACACAATGGGCCCAAAAGTGACCCTAAAAGCTATTGGGCCCACAAGTGACCCAAAGCCCAAAATAATATCATGGGCGTCCATGCTATATCAAAGCCCACGCTATCTTTCAAACACGTCGTGGCTCAATGGTCCCGTGGATGACATCACAAATGTAGCTTCTCCCGCGCTCCAAGCTATCATCCACACACGTATTTGTTCCTGATTTATGAGAGAAGAGATGAAGGGCAGATTTGGTCCTACTGGGCGTGCCAATTTGTTTGCAACAAATTTTATAGTGATGAATAATAAATTGCAATCACAAATAAAACATGAAGAAACAAGAACATTTTATTAATAACGAATATGGGTACAATTCTCTTCCTCCCTTGACTGATCTCTGATGTTTTTCCCTTTTGTTAGAGAAGAACTCTTCTTGATAATCAAATACATCAAGAAAACAAATCCTCCTTTCATGGAGATCAAATCCAAATGTTCTTACTTTCGAGAAATACGCCACTAACGACCCTCGAATTATGGAGAAATTCATATTCAAATCTTCATACATTCGAGAAATATGCTACTGACGACCCTCAAATTACGGAGAAAATCAAAAGAGAAGAATCATGGGAGGAACAGATTTGTACCCTCATCGTTTATCAATAAAACTGTTATTTTTTCATATTTTTATTTGTGATTGAAGTTTATTTTTCATGAATTAAATTATGTTGGAAACAAATTGGCACGCCTAGTGGGACCAAATCTGCCTTTCATCTCCTCTCTCATAAATCAGATCTGCAAATCTGTAGCCACCGCATAAAGATGGAAGCTCTATTGGTACTTCAAGACTCGTCATCAAATCTACACTTCAACAAGTCTTAAAGCAGGGGGCATTTGTAGACATCTAAAATTTTGTGGACTCTACAAAAAGAGTTCAATTTTGATTAGAGTTCTTGGGGCTACTTTACCCTAAATCTAGCTTGATGGCTACTCTACCTAAACCCTAAATTCCGCCTATTTAAAGGGTAGCATATTCCTGAAACAGACATCTTGAATATCCCATAAGCTGATGGGTATTCGTAAAAAGATCGGGATCTCCAATATCCCATAAAAATCATGGGATATTCATAAAAAGATCATCCTATATTTGAGAATAAGCCACTAACGGCCCTCGAATTACGAAGAAAATCAAGGAAGGAATAGATTTGTACTCATATTCTTGATCAATAAAGTTATTGTTTCTTCATATTTTTATTTGTGGTTGAAGTTTATTTTCCATGAATTAAATTATGTTGGAAATGAATTGGTACGCCCAGTGGGACCAAATATACCCTTCATCTCTTCTCTCATAAATCAAATATGCAAATCTGTAGCCGCAGGATCGTAAAGATGGAAACGATACTTCAAGACTCGTCTTTGAGTTTCATCAAGTCTACACTCCGACAAGCCTTGAAGCAGGGGACATTTGTAGACATTGAAATTTTATGGACTCTACAAAAAAAGTTCAATTTTGGTTAGAGTTCTTGGGGGCTACTTTACCCTAAATCTAGCTTGATGGCTACTCAACCTAAACCCTAAATTACGCCTATATAAAGGAGGCAAATATCTCTTTAAAGAGGTATCTCCAGTATCCCACAAATTCACGGAATATTCACAAAGAGATCAAAGATCTGAAAAGTCTCAATAAATTCATGAGATATTCATAAAGATCAAAACTCTCTCTTCTTGATAATCAAATACATCAAGAAGACAAACCCTCCTTTCATGGAAATCAAATCCAAAAGTTCCTACGTTCGAGAAATACGCCACTAACGACCCTCGAATTATGGAGAAATTCATATTCAAATCTTCATACATTCGAGAAATATGCTACTGACGGCCCTCGAATTACGGAGAAAATCAAGAGAGAAGAATCAAGGGAGGAACAGATTTGTACCCCCATCGTTTATCAATAAAACTGTTGTTTTTTCATATTTTTATTTGTGGTTGAAGTTTATTTTCCATGAATTAAATTATGTTGAAAACAAATTGGCACGCCCAGTGGGACCAAATCTGTCTTTCATCTCTTCTCTCATAAATCAGATCTGCAAATCTGTAACCACCGCATAAAGATGGAAGCTCTATTGGTACTTCAAGATTCGGCATAGCCTTGAAGTAGGGGGCATTTGTAGACATCTAAAATTTTGTGGATTCTGCAAAAAGAGTCCAATTTTGATTAGAGTTCTTGGGGCTACTTTACCTTAAATCTAGGTTGATGGCTACTCTACCTAAACCCTAAATTCCGCCTATTTAAAGGGTAGCATATTCCTGAAACAGGTGTCTTGAATATCCCATAAGCTGATGGGTATTCGTAAAAAGATCGGGATCTCCAATATCCCATAAACAATTATGGGATATTCATAAAAAGATCATCCTATATTCGAGAATAAGCCACTAACGGCCCTCGAATTACGGAAAAAAATCAAGAGAGAAGAATTAAGGGAGGAACAGATTTGTACCCATATTCTTGATCAATAAAATTGTTGTTTCTCCATATTTTTATTTGTGGTTGAAATTAATCTTCCTTGAATTAAATTATATTGGAAACAACAAGTTTAGTTCCGGTGGTTCGCTTTGCTATCAGGATATCAATATTAAAAAATTTGTATGTAATACAATATTTTTAATGAAAGGCGTTTAATTCACCATTTCGATGCGTGGTGTAACTATTTCTTAAAACGTCGAATGAAAATGTCCTTTTAAAATTCTATCCACGAGGCAATGCGTAACTAGATTTTATCAAGAATACCTATGCCAATTGAAACCTCTAATGTTAACAATACATAATGTTCCTAACTTGCTCGATCTTTGCATATATATGGTAGTCTTGTCCTACATACCTAACAACTAATCTCATTTCAATTTTCTCTGTTTTACTTTGACATGAGAAATGATAAGTTCCTAACCTTTCACATCTTCACATGGCAATTGGGGAAAATGGCGTCACTGACCTCAATTACTAATGTACTATTCAGCAGTAGACGCATGCACAGCACCTCCAGCTATGAACATAACTAACTTTGTGACGAAAGTATTTTTGCAAACATTTCATGAACCAGAAGTCAAACTGAGGCCACTGTGCACCGCCACCCACCTTCTTATTCAGACAATAAGACAAACTTCATTTAATGATCCAATTCCCCTCCAAACCGTCATATTTTATCCCCACAAAATAAACAAATGCAAAAATAAAACAAAAGAAAACTATGCCTCTGGACTGGCAAACTAGAACACACCCATAATTTAATTTACTGGCTTTAGTCGTGGAAGGAATTTTTTGGATAAATGATAAAGTTATTATAGTGTGATTAAAAAATCATAAATTCAAGCTGTGAAAAATAATCTCTCATAAAAATAAATGATAAGGTTGAGCACTAGATCACATGGAATTTTTTTCTTTAGGTTTAGTGGTAACAATATAATTATACATCGCATTATTTCGTTTAGACACACGCAAGGTGTGTTACACGTATCGAAGTTCAATTTCTTTGTGTGTCTTGGTTTTCTCACGCAATTTACATGTCCACTTCCATCCAACTTTTCTTTAAATCAAATATGCGATTTTATTATTCATTTTCAAAGATAATCCAGCTGAAGAATTTTTTTTTTTTTTTTTTTCCTGGTCAAAAGAGGAAAACCTCATTTTGTCACAAAACCTGCAAACAATTGACAAGTGATGAGGTCCATTAATTGTATCTTCCAGTAATTAATAAATATGTGAGACAGGTCAGCCAGTGCAGGATCAGCTCGAGAGAGAGAAAGGTTAGACGGCAGTGAAGTAGGGGTGGCACATGATGATCACGAGCCTTCGGCGGTGTATGGACTAATTACAATCTCATTCATCCAACGGTTCTGCTCAGATTCAGTTGGTGACCGTTGCACCATTTAGTACCAGCAGTAAATAATACTACTTTTCGTAACAACAATATACTCACTATAATATCTGGCAAGGATTGAATTTTTCTACTGTCCGAACTTGAGATTAATTATTAATTTGTAAAAATTATATATATATAATGACATGTCTACTAGGAATTACTAAAAATCTCAATTTTTTTTAAAATTTTGTAAAATCTCAACATTTGGTCATTGATGATACATGTTAATTAACTTAGATACATATAAGGGATACATATTTGAAGTAAACTAACTTGCACTTTTTAAGGAATGTAACAGATAAATTAACATTGTGCAATTAATCTAACTAATTATGATTAAAACAAAATTAAATCCCATGATTTATGACAATTATCTTGTTATTCCACCATTCTAATTCAAAACAACATTCATAATCTGTTTAGAAATACCCAAAAAATTTCACAGCTTCTTTAAAAGTTTCACACGTCCATTTTTTTTTCCTGATTTGTTGATTTTGTTTGGTTATTTGAAATGAATAAATAGTTTTAATGGGTTCATTCAAAAGAAAGAAAAATTATTATTATTGAAGAAGAATTCGTTATTCCTTCTTCTCTGTTATTTGTTGTTGTTCTTTTTTTTTTTTTTCAACGATTCGTAATAATGAATATCAAGTCTTATTAGTACATTCCGGTGTTTGGATGTTTGATGTCAAGCATGAAAAATACAAGATTGATGGTTGTAGTCGGAGATGTACCAGTGTCGATCTCAATTCGTTATCTCTTCTTCTCTGTTATTTGTTGTTGTTCTTCTTTTATTCCGACAAAGAGCCAAAAGCATTGTCATTCAGTTATTTGTAGCAGGTCAAACACATAGCAAATGGAAAGTATATTTAGATAGCTTAACAGGTTATCCAATGTAAATTTAGATAACTAGTAGAGGGATTAGAGAATCGTTCCATTCGGAGATGTACCAGTGTCGATCTCAATCGATATCTCAAGAAAAGCCGATGAAGATTTTTCCTCACTAGTTATTTCACTATCGGATGTCACAATGTTTTTCCTCACTCGTTTATAATCTGAATTTTAAGTTCCTTTTCTTAGAATTTTAAGTTTTAAGTTTGTGGGTCAAATTACTAGGTTTAAGTTGTCAAATTATTCGTTTTTAGTTTATTGAATTATAGTCTGTCAAATTGTGTAATTCATCATTGTTTCAATTTTAAAGTCAAACATTTTGATAAACAAAAATATGTATCTCTTGTTGATTAAATTTAGCTAAAAATATAAAGTTATTTTCATGTTTAAGCCAAAAATATAACACAAAACAATGTATAAAAAAACTGTATGAACATAATATTATAGATACAAGATAATACAAATATGTATCTTGGTTGAAATACATGTATCTATTGATATGCTTAAATCAATAAATGTTAAACAATACGAGATACGTATAATTCATAAACAGTGAAGCAGTAATTCAAAATAAGAGAAAATGTATCTATAAGCTTGTAACATGTATCTATTGTTGTGTTAATTTGAATAATAATTACAAAACATTAGATACATATATAAATAAAAAATGTATCTAATGAAAAATAAAAAAATATTTAAATTAAGAAGCTTAATGAATTTCTTATGTATTTGTGAATTCAATATTTAATTCAAAGTAACTAAATGATATAAAAAGATTTATCTGAACGTTCATTAATAAATTGCTTACATATTGCACAAGACTATCATTACGTAATTAACAATTGATACAATCGTAAAAAAATTGTATCTATTGAAAAATATATTTTGTGAACAGTATGAAGCGTATGAACAATTACGTTCAGCTTGAAGTTGGTATTCAATTTAGAGACAAAATGTCTTGCAAGGAAAAAAAAATTAAGAAAAAGAAAATTATGTTATGATTGAATATGAGATTTAATTTTACGATGTATCGTTATGTTGCATAATGTAATGTTGTATTAGTTATTTTCATTACTGTACTTAGTTATATATGTTTCAATAAACTTGATACGTATAGTTATAAATATATATATCTAATACAATGTAATAAAAAATCTTAAATATGATGACTTTGTAAAGTATAAAAAAAACGCTAAACAAAATAATAATGTAACATAATCTGGAATAGCCATATGGTAATCATTTGTGATAAGGTAGAATCCATGATGTTGAAAAACATCTAAAAAAAATAACAACATGTACTAACATCATCAAACTATATAACAATCAACTAGCCAACAAGTAAACAACTACTCAATATGCAAAACACAGACTTTTTCTTTTTGTGCGAAGCTGCTCATTGACCTTGGTGGATAGTCATTCTCACTAAAGTATCTTTTCTCCGCCTTTACAGAGCCATACTTTCACAAAAAAATGGCATATCTCATGCGATGGTATTGGACATCAATACCCGATGAGGGAATGCCTAATTCCTCGCTCAGATACTCAGCATAAACAACAACAAATACACCACAATTCCTACATAGCGATTACTAATTGAATTAAAAATACATATATATTTGTATAAGATAATGAAAACAATGGTTGAAAAAATGAAGAGTGCAGAAAATGCTATGAAAAATTCTCTAGGACCTTCAGGTAAAGAAGATGTTTCATACAAAGACTGGGCATGCCTCCAACTGCTAACCTTTTTCCAATCTTTGAGATGTAGAAATTTGAGGAGCAAGATGGGCATGAGGAATCCGTGAAACATTTAGGACAATATTGCAATCAATTAAGGGAACCTGGAGGGAAGAAGAATGAGAAAGATGACACTGCTATAGTAGATGGAGAACAGGCACATCCAAGAAGACGACGTCGTCGTTGCCGTCAGTCTCAAGCCCAAGTTCATACCCAAGATTTTCATAATCACTCCCAAAATTCATTATATTCTATTTTTACACTTCCATATCTAGTATATTGCACACAACCATATGTTCAACTCCCTCCTTACCCACAATGGCGCACACCAACTCCTCAAAGTCATACTCCAATTCCACAAACATACCAAAGCTCTTATAGGCCCGATGTTCTATCCAAGTTAAACAATGAAATGATGTAGAAATTGAGGGATAGTTTTACACCAATTGGAGAGTCGTATGCCTGTTTATTTTAGAGATTGGCACAACAAGGCGTGATCACTCCTCTCCTTGGGTATACTCCTAACCCGAATTCAAGAAGTTTTGATCCTAATGTACGATGTGCATATCATTCTGATGTTCAGGGTCACAGTATTGAAGATTGTCGTGCTTTGAAAAGAGACATTGAGAATATGATTCAAGACAAATTGATTATGGTGCAGAACATTGACAGTGAGGAAAACTCTAGTCATGGTGATATGCAAACCAGTGGCTAAGATATCAGGCTGAGCAATTGAGAAGTCACCCCTCTCCCTACTAGGAAGAGATCTGGTAGTTTATTTTATTTTATTTTCTGTTATCCGAATTATTTCAGGGTTGTAGGTCAGGATCTATCTTGTTTTGTCTATTTGTCGTTATGTTCAAACCATTCTATCTTTTATTTTAATTGAATGAAGTGTCCCTTTTTCCTTTGTGTTTTAAATATATGTTGTTTGTTTATTTTCTTTATACAATATATTTTAGGTTAATTCTGGTGTTATGACATGCTAGTGGAGTTTTCAGCCAGATCTTAAAATCCAATTTAAGCATGAACATTGAATCAGAGGGTTAAAGTTAGAAAAAGAAAGCATCTGAGAAAATAGGTAGAGTGCTGAGACATTTGGTGACAAGTTCAAACCTTCTTTGAAAATTAAGGCAATTATTTTTAGAATCATAAGAATAACTTGGTCATCAATTGAAAACCATAACTCAATTAGGTCAAATAGTGGATATGTGATCCCGAGAAACAGAACAAAATCAATTCCATGAAAGCATGAGTCATTTAATGTGAGGGATGTACAACAAAGATGGAGTTGAATGTTCGGCAAGTGTAGAAGAAGAGGTGGTACATATGTTCGGGGCAATTTAGTGTTGTAAAACATGTCATAAGTGATATTGATCGTGCACTTTCATATTGCATGATATGTACTTGCATTTTCAATGATTGATATGACGAAGACATTTCATTCTGCTATCCAAATATTGTGTCATCCTTTGTTTACCCCATTTGAGCCTTAGTTCTATTTTCTTTCGTACCCCTCTTTTGGAATCAGGATAGAGTCTGCAACGTCCAAGAAAAAGTATTGAAAAAAAAGGTCAAAAAAGTTTCAAAAAAAAGACAAAATGTGTCCAAAAACAAAGAAAAGAAGAGTGTCAAGAAAATGGAGTCAGAAAAAGAATCCCAAAGAGAAAAGAGCCACTAAAAGAAAAAAGAAAGAAAAATCAGATCAAAAGAAAGAACAAGTTGCCAGAACTACGCGTGACCTGATTCTCTCATTTTGGGGGCGAGATACGTAGGCTGCCCTATTCGGGGCTCGATCCAACCAAATAAATAATTTAGAATTTCCCAGACAAAAGAAACTGGGGCTTGAGTTAATCCTCATTATTTGAGTCGATTCCACAGGTTGTAAGTCCTACCCCACTTTAAGTGTCGTTTGGGCCTCATATCATCCTTTCTTTCGAACCTTATCTAAAAGCCAAGTTACAATCAAAGAAAGACCTTCAGATCAATCGTTAAGAATGTTAAGGCTAAGCATGCAATGGATATGATGACGCAGTTTCGGAACTACTTGTCTTCCTCAGCATAAGGAATCAGGAGAGAAATAAAAATGAGAGAGTCTTATCGGTGAAAACCCTCATGGGCACTGTAAAACGATTGTGAGTTGAGAGAAACAAAAATAAGAGAGTCTTATGGGCGAAAAACCCTCAGGGATACCATAAGGCAATAGTGAGCCGAGAGAAAGAAAATGAGAGAGGCTTGTTGGCGAAAACCCTTCAAGGTGTCACTAGCCGAATGAGGTCTCTGAATGTAATTAACCTAAGGAAGTAACTCAATTTTGAGGTCATTCACTCAACAACAATTGGTAGAAAGTTTTGGACGAAAAGATCAGGCAGTCTAATCCGAAATGCATGTCATAATTATTAGAGTTGACTGTCATTTTCAGATAAACTTTTCTTTCATCTTTTTCAATGGGGACATTCATTGTCGTTTTTTCTTCTTCTCTTTACTTATATTTTTATTTTCTTGAGTCATTTATCCAAATAAAGAAAAAATTGTTGTTATTTTTCTCTTGTCTTTGAGTCAAGTCCACATCAAAACAAGCGAGAAAAGATTTCAAAACTGGCTGCCAACTTCTTCAATTTCAAAAAGCAAGACAGAAAGGCCAGCGCATGAAAGAGACATGATTGTGAGCCAAAAAAAGAGAATGTAGAAAGCTTTGTCAACAGGAAAATCTGAGAACTCATGAAAATACCAAGGTTTAAAGGGTTTATCTGAGAAGCATGTCAAAGCAGAAATATTGTATTTATTTTGGAGTCACTCTTAATAATTTGAGTTTGGATCAATGAAACGACAAAGCAAGTTCAAGTGCCATCAATCTGAAACAAAAGGAAGGGAAAGAACACTGGAGCAGGTGACGGGACAGCCAAGTGCTGCAAGCCACCACTAAGTTTTTAACTGACAAGTTTTCTTTGTTGAAACAGGGGCAAATTCGCTTTGCTTAATTCAGCTACCATTGGAAATACACATCCGTGGGAATTTACTTTCTGTTCAGGACCCTCCTGAAAAATGGGATTTTACTTTTTGTTCAGGACCCTCCTGAAAAATGGGACTTTACTTTTTCTTTGGGACCCTCTTGAAAAATGAGATTTTACTTTATGTTCAGGATCCTCCTAGCAAATGAGATTTTACTTTCTGTCCAGGACCCTCCTGAAAAATAGGATTTTACTTTCTGTTTAGGACCCTCCTAAAAAATAAGATTTTACTTTCTGTTCAGAACCCTCCTGGAAAATAGGATTTTACTTTCTGTTCAGGACCATCCTGAAAAATGGTATTTTACTTTCTGTTCAGGACCTTCCTAAAAATGGGACTTTACTTTCTGTTCAGGACCCTCCTGAAAAATTAAATTTCACTTTATGTTCAGGACCCTTCTAAAAAATCAAATTTTACTTTATGTTCAGGACCCGCCTGAAAAATGAGAATTTACTTTCTGTTCAGGACCCTCCTGAAAATGGGAATTTACTTTAAGATCAGGACCCTCCTGAAAAATAAGAATTTACTTTATATTCAGGACCCTTCTGAAAAATGGGACCATACTTTCAAAAAATGAAATCCTTCTTTATTATAATCTCTATTTGGGATAATTTTCGTTCTAGTTTTGATTTTGGTTTCAGAAACTCGCCTGAAGAACAGGGTGATGAAGCTGTAAGTTACATGCCCGCCTGAAGAACAGAGAAATTACAAGTCAGGAACCCATCTGAAGAACAGGGTGATAAAATTGAAGGCCAGGAGCCCGTCTGAATAACAGGGTGATTAAATTACAAGTCAGGAGCCCACCTGAAGAACAGAGTGAAGAAATTGAAAGTCAAGCAACAAGTGAAGCAATTGAAAGCTAAACAACAAGTTGAAGAAATTGCAAATCAGGAGCTCATCTGAAGAATAGGGAGATTAAACTCAAGTCAAGAGTCCAAAAGAAGCTACATAGATAGGATTTTTGTAATTTTATTTATATTTTAACTTGTAATTTTCATATTAATGTAATGACTGAGCCGCGGACCGGAATCTCGATGGAACCTAACTCGACTCTCCAACTCAGTATAGTCCACTTCTCTTCCAACCTTTTGAGATACCTGTGACTTAATTCCTTCATAACTTGGGTAGGTAGGATGTCCTAAGTCAAGACCCGGTTTCCTTTCTTCCTTCAGTTTCTTTCTTCAAATAATGATCGAGTCAAAATTTAATCTGAGTGTCCACTTCTTTGTATAAAAATACTCTGTGTTTACATTCAAAGGGGGCATGATGTAGACACCTAATTTTGTCCCTCCCGAAATACAATTTTATCAATTTTTAGCTCACCTCACCA
Source organism: Capsicum baccatum var. pendulum (assembly GCA_030864225.1). NCBI lineage: Eukaryota > Viridiplantae > Streptophyta > Magnoliopsida > Solanales > Solanaceae > Capsicum > Capsicum baccatum. The sequence goes on from CM061551.1 coordinate 177,708,850, forward strand.
CTACCCCACCTTCCCTACCCCTAGGCAACCCCCCTCCTTCACATTTTTATTCCCTTTTAACCATATGCACGACACTAACAGAGGAGATTTTTCCATTTTTTCTTTCTGAATACAATATACACGTTACATTCCAAGAATAAAAAGGGGAGCACCACTGTACTATTACTAAAAATACATGAATCCACACACAGCCGAGATATCACCAGAAAAAACACACACTTACCCTCGCCAAAACACACACACGGACAGAGAGAGGGAGAGAGAGAGCTGCGAAAGAGTGAGAGAGATCTGTAAGAGAGATATCTGCGAGAGAGTGATAGAGATTTAAGAGAGAGGGAGAGATCCGCGATTGAAATCAAAAAAGAATGATGGTGAAGCATTTTTCGGCAAGTGAAAGCTTGAGGAACACGAGTTTGGTCGTTTGATTACGGCGACAAACTCGTCGGAATTGCGTCTAGCTGTCATAAATTTGCTCAAAGCCCATCGGAATACGTCTCAACTGATATCTCTTTGACGTTTTGGTCATAGCCAAAGTTTACCGAGGTTTCAACGACACAAAATCATCAAACAAACCTCGATCTGCTTTTGATTTTCTCCAAATCCATTGGAATTGGGGCGGATTTCTCTTATTTTCTCACGATTTTTAGTTCGAGGTTGTGTGGGTTCGTGAGAATCTAGTCCAGGTCTCTTTGCTTCTGTGATTCTCAGTTCTGAGTTGGACAAGTTCATTTGATTGGGGTTCGGTTCGAGGTTTTCAGGCGTGGATTCTCTTTATTAGAATAACATTGAGTTTGAAAGCTTCAAATGAGGTTCAGTTCTACTTTTTCACCTCTTTTTATTTCATTGTTGATGATATTCGGTGCATTGAATGAAATTTCGTGTGTTGTTTGACCCTTGTTGGTGATGAATGCATGTTGTTTTTATTTGCGGTTGGTTTTCTTGATCATGATTTATACGTTGAAGTGATATCTCGTTTGAAAAGTAAAATTGATTGTTTGGGGATAGAATTGAGAAATTGACAAAAAGGGTGAGTTTAGATTAATTTTGGTTTATTGTTGTTTAATTCGGAATAAGCATGATATTTTTTGGAAAATGATAGCATCATGATAGGGTGAAATTGGCAGGCAAACTGTAGGCTGGGTAGGCGAATGTAGGAATAACGATTGGTAGAGTTTTTGAATATGTGGGTGAATGATTCGTTTTATTTATCGCACGAAAATTGAAATTGTGCTCATTTGGCCGGGGAATGCCCCGAGGAATTTGTATGATTTATCCGGAAAATGCCTCGATGTATTTTGTACTCGAAGGATGTTCGTGATCAAGGCCCGAGGCATCGGGTAGAGCATGGAAGCACAATTTAGGATTAGCATAGGTTTACACTTTCACATTTTTTCTATTTTTGGATTTTAATAATTGGACTGAACATTATATTTTTGGATTGTTTTGTTTTGTTTTCTTGATTGATTGTTTTTGCGTGCTTTGTGTGGTTTATACATTTGTAGTGTCAAATTTGCCGATATGCTCCACCAAGCGACCGTGGTCAAACCACGGGATCGAGGGGTGCCTAACACCTTTCCCTCGGTCAACAGAATTCCTTAATCAAAATCTCTGTTCGCCGATCAGTTTTAGAGTCAAAAATAGTTTTGAAAAAGGATTTTCAAAGGTGACTTGGCACACCCGATTTATGCCAAGTGGCGACTCTGAGTTTTAAACGTAAATAATCCTTTTCGAAACAATCTTTATTTTTTGTCACTTAATAATAAAAACCCTTCGAACCTTAAAACACATTCTTTTCGAGTTAGAAAAGGGGTGTGACAAAAAAAACATCAAATTAAAAAAATAACATTAGATGCAATAACTCTACAATAACACAGAACAATATATAGAAAAACTGTATGAACATAATTTTATAGATACAAGATAATACAAATATGTATCTTGGTTGAAATACATATATCTATTGATATGCTTAAATCAATAAATGTTAAACAATACGAGATACATACTACTCATAAACATTGAAACAGTGATACAAGAGAAGAGAAAATGTATCTATAAGGTTGTAAACATGTATCTATTGTTTAGGTAATTTAAATAATACTTACAAAACATTAGATACATATAAAAAATAAAAATAAAAAATCAAATATACAAGAAATTGAAGAAACGTATCACGCATATATAAATATGTATCCCGATCAATTATTTTCCAGATCTGAACATGCCGGAGGTTTCAGATATTTTTCAGATATGACTTTGTCGGAGGTTTCAATTTATTTTTTGCTTTGCGCAGCAAAATATTATTGGATTAGAAAGTTTACCTAAAATATCGATAACGGAAAATCAGCCGCAAATAACCTCACCATGGATAATTTTCTTTGCCGAAATAGTAGCTTTACCCATAACTCGAGCACCAAAAACATCATCATTTTTTACACGAAACTCCAAACGATCAATTGGGTGACCTAAAGGGATATGATGTTGTTTAATTTGATTTTTGAGAAAAATCATTGAACATAATAAGAAGAAAGTGAAGATAAATTTAGGAGAAAAAAATACCTTGATTAAAAAATGTGAAGAAGAGGATAAAATTGTGGGATAAAATTTTGGGCGTTAATGTAGCCATTAATGTTGGAAGAGTTGGATAGAATTTGTTGCTTGAATTAAGGCATATAAAGAGGAGAAAATAAGTTATTTTTGGTAAAGAATCGATTTCTTAGTTGTTGTAGACACGTGATTTCGTCCTCTTAAAGTTCAATTTTTATTCACTTTTACCCATTTTATTTTATCCTACCGTGTACCCTCATCCATGTTATTATACCCTCACAAAATACAAAAAAAACAAACTCCCTAACAAATTCTATTCTATCCTAACCCCTACATCTTACCCTAACAACCCATCCAATTAAAATAAACCACATCACACTATACCCCACCCCCACCTCACCACTATCCTAACCCTACCTCACTACCCCACCCTCATCTCACAACATATATACACTAAACCTCACAGAAAAAAAGAGAGAAAAAGAAAAAAAAATCATCATCATCTTCACCAAATTGACACCTCCATTGAAGCTCACACACACACACTGATACACCAATATTCACACACACGCAGAACACTCAGGAGTGAGAGGGACAGATCGAAAGAGAGAGCTGCGCGTGAGGGAGAGAGATTGGAGATCCAGATCGAGAGAGTGTTAGGTAGAGAAAAGAGATGCGAGGGAGATAGCAGAAAGGGGGTACGGGTAATCTCAAAATAAGTCGATTCCACTGAAAATTAGAGTTGTCGTGCTTGAGATACTGTTCCAGCGAGGCTCAGCTTTTTCCGGCGAGTTCTTAGCCGAAATCGAATATTTTGGGTCAGACTCAGGCACTGCAGAATCGGGCTCCGGAGAATTCATCGGTTTTTGTTCCTTTTTGGGGTTTAGTATTTCGCGCGTCTCAACGAATTTTTGGTCTTGAATTCCTCAATATCAGAGTTGGAGTTCATCACTGTTGAGGTTTCTATTTGAGGTTTCGAGTGCGGATTTCTTAAACACATATTATCACAAAGTCGTTTCTTCGAAGGTCCATTTCTAATCCTTACCCCTTTTGATTTTCTTGTTATGGTATTTAGTAGGTGGATGTTGTGATAGTGCATTGTTTGTTGATTGTACATTTTGGTGATTGGTGCTGCCTTATCTAAATAAGTAGTCGTTAGTATGAAATCGATAATGATATGGATAGATAATTGTGCTCGTGTTTTAAAAACGGTCATGTATGAATGTGGGGGGATTGGAATTGCAAACTAATGAAGTAATGTGAATTGTTTGGTTGGACCTGAAATTGAAAATTGATGAAAAGTTTAGATTCGTATTAATTTCGATTTATTGTTGATATGAAACGTGATAGAATTATGTCTTTAGTCGAGAATGGACATGCAAATGGTAGGTTCGGGTAGGCAAATTTAGGCATGCTGGATTGATGACATGTTTGAAATATATGTTGGAATGGTTTTGTTTTGTCCCATTTAATTCAATTGTATAATTTGGCCAGGGAATGCCCCGAAGTATCTGTATATATTTATTCCCCAGGGAATGCCCCGAGGTATCATGTACCCGGAGGAGGTTCGTGATGAAGGCCCGAGGCGTCGGCTAGAACATTAGTTTAGAATTAATTTAGCATAGGTTTATATTTTTGCATTTTTTTTCATACCCCGGACTGTATAGTTGGACTGGACATTAAATTTTGGATTGTTTTATTTTGTTTATCGTTTGATTGTTTTGCGTGCCTTCGTGTGGTTTATACATTTCGTAGTGTCAAAATAGACAATACACTCTACCAAGCGACCGTGGTTGAACCACGGAATCGAGGGGTGCCTAACACCTTCCCCTCGGTCAACAGAATTCCTTAGCCGAAGTCTCTATTCGCAAACCAGTTTAAAGAGTCAAATGATTTTGAAAAGGATTTTCCAATGGTGACTTGGCACACCAGATTATGCCAAGTAGCGACTTTGAATAAAAAATATAAATAATCTTTTTTCCAAAATAAATTTTCATTTCTTGTCACTTAAATAATAAAACCCTTTCGAACATCAAATTATAACCATTTTTTTTGGAGTCGAAAAAAGAGGTGTGACAGCTCTGGCGACTCCGCTGGGGAAGAGTATGAGAATTCGAGCTTATTTTTGCGTTGTATTGGCTTTGTTTGGCATTACGAGTGTATAAGCATTGTTTGTGATTATTGTTTGTGTTATTTTCACTTTGTGCGTTTTCGTGCTCTTTGTTTATAGTATTTATCCTATGTGTTACCGCTTTATATCTGTCATCATGAGTCCACCCCCCGGCCTTCTTTATGCAACAAGTCTGTAGTACACGTGTTGTACACAACCTCTAGTTGAGTCATCCTTATTTTAGGGGGGGAGTCGTTGGTGTTATGGAGTAGGTGGAAAGCAAAGCAGTCACTATCGACCATACGCTCCCCCGAACAGCCTTGTTAGTGAACCACAACGTAGGTCAGCCTTTAGGTCATGCTTATGTGCATCATACGGAGACCTAGCGGGACCCACATGGCATTTTTTAGAAGACTCACCTCTAAAGCATCCCTACGTGCTAACTGTTGCATTTTTAAGGGTAACGTTGTCATTTGACGGACTGATTTAAAAAAAAAAAGTGAGTCGAAAAGGATGAATCAAAAGGAATGTCGTAGTTTATTTTAGAATTCTTTATGGCTTTTGTTCTTCACGATCCAAAAATTCAAAAAGATTTTTTTTACGTTTTACATTTGTCTTCTCAAAGTACCATCAATTCAAAAAAAAAAACAAGGGTGATGTTTATGCACATGCTGCCCGAACTACGCAAGATCTGATTCATGTACAACATGATACGAAGGCAACCTACTTTTGGGCTCGATCTAATCATTTTGTTTCGTTGTTTTTCATTATTTTTCCTCTTTTAAAGAAGAACAAAAGCCATAAAGAATGATAAAATAAAGGTAGAAAACGAGAGAAAAGAAAAGAGCAGAGATGGATACGAAAACAAAAAAAAAATAATAATAATAAATGTAGACAAAAATCAGGATAATGTTAAAATGACCTCGCTACCCTCAAAAGCTGGTAGAAATGAACATGGATTTAGGACAATTTTACCAATGTGATTCCCATGCTTGTTGTGTGCCTCAGTCCTAACGGATGTCGTCTTTGATGAGCATGTTCTTTCAGATAATAGTGGTAGGTTTGTAGCACTCTGGCTAATCACCCATACTTCACTAGATCCAAAGCAAAGCTCGCCAAGGCTAGCAGGGAGATTGAAAATTCGCTCATTGACCCTGATCAGGATCACAAGGAAGAAAATTCTGAACATAATGATGAGGTAGTAAGGCTCAGGCAACAATTGATAGATTTACACCAGGCATGGGCCAGCGGAATGCCTCCTCCTCCGCTCCCTGAAGGTCTTGGGAATATCTCTAATTGCCCACCGCTCTCTCAAGCGCAATTCTCTGCTCCTACTGATTCACCTGAGCACGCGCTAGGATTCACTCCGCGACATTATTATCCTGGCAGTTCTGGTGTGCCCTTGGCAGCTCCCCAATCAAGACCCGCTGCTCAGCCAGCCCACCGGTATTCGTGGCTCCGCCACCACATGAAACTCCCATATATGCTGTGCGTCTCACAATGAGGCTTTCTAGGTCGGCCAGTGAGCCAGTACTGAAGGTTCCAGATAGTCAGTATTATGCCCCGGAGCCTACTTTGCAAATGAATGAACCGTATGGGTACACTCAGCAGCCTGCATTTCCATTTGATACGGAGAAACCTGTCGCAACAGAGTAACTGGATATCATAGCCCGGAAATTGAAAAGTTTAGAACAGGCCATGAGAAATTTGCAAGGAATCAAAGATTATAGGAGTGTTTCCTATAAAGATCTTTGCATGTTCCCAGACATTAACCTTCCCCTCGATTTTAAGATGCCTAAGTTCGAGAAGTATGTAGGACACGGTGATCCCATAGCACACTTGAGACGTTTTTGCAACCAGTTGAGGGTTGCAGGAGGAAGGGAAGAGTTGCTCATGGCCTTCTTTGGCGAGAGTCTTTCTGATCTGGACTCAGAATGGTTTATCGATTGAGATATCGATAAATGGAACAGCTGGGATGACTTAGCTTCTGAATTTTTTCAACATTTTCAGTATAACATCGACCTGATTCCGGACGAAAAATCCTTGGTCAACATGAAGAGAAAGAGCACTGAAGGTTTTAGAAAATACGCGATAAAGTGGCGTGAACAGGCCACCAGGGTAAAGCCTCCAATAAAAGAAAGTAAGTTGGTAGAAGTTTTCATTCAGGCACAAGATGAGACCTATTTTCAAAATTTACTTCCGGCAATGGGAAAATCTTTTATGGAAGTCCTCAAAATGTGGGAGATGATAGAGGACGGAATTAAGACCGGCCGAATAGTGAGTTTTGCCGCATTAAAAGCCACCACACAAGCGATTCACGGTGGATCTGGCGCATTTGGAGGTACAAAGAAGAAAGAGGATGTGGCGACTGTCGTGGCTGGAACCCATTCCTATCCCAAAAGACCACCTCGCCCTTATCCCCAATCCCAAGCCCAAGTTTACGCTCAAGCTCTATATATTCCTCCCCACCATTACTACCCTCTACAAAACCCTTTATATTCTATTCCACCACCCCCGTACCCAGTATGTAGCGCGCAACCATATGCCCAAACCCCTTCTTACCTGCAGTGGCGTGCGCAAGCTCCACAAAATCGCCCATTCGCTCCACCAAATTACCAAAACCCCTCCAGCCCCAGTTTTCAGCCTAGGCCCGAGTATAAGAATGAGAAGGCGATCAAAAATCAATTCATACCTCTTGGGGAGTCATATGCTAGCTTGTTTGATAGGTTGAAAAAGTTGAAGGTTTTAAGCCCAATTCAAGGAAGGCTTTCAAATACACCGCCGAGGAATCTCGATTATTCTTTAAGGTGTGCGTACTATTCTGATATGCCAGGCCATGATATCGAGAAATGCTGGCATTTAAAGAGAGCTGTCCAAGATTTAATTGACACAAATCAGATGCTGGTCCAGGCCCCGGAGGGTCCAAACATTAACCAGAATCCGCTGTCAACCCATACTGAAGACAATATATTAGAATTGATATATGATGGGAAAGAGTCTTCGAGGGGTTATAAGACTATTGTCAAGATACAGACCATTGAGGAGAAATCGGTGAATGTAGTGGAGTCTTTGAAAGAAATGTCATTGAACCGGGAAGGAATGAGAGAAGACAAAGCCCAAGAAAGCACAAAGAAACCCCTGGTCACAGTACAAGGTGCCAAAAGGTATGTTGATTTAAGTCAGGATAAACCTAAGTTGACAGTGGTGGGAGCTCTGAGTCAGCCCATCTTGACGGTGAAAGGAGCACTAGCAGCGCCTATTGTCCTCAAACCGGTGACCCAACCTCCGATAGTTAATACGAAAAGGGTTCCCTGGAATTATGGGCGGACCGTGATGACCTATCATGGGAAAGAAGTAGTGGAAGATGTAGATGAGGTAAGGGGTTTGACTAGGTTAGGAAGATGCTTCGTGCCTGAAAGCTTAAGAGAGTCCATGCCAATGGTGAGTGGATCGTCATCTATCAAAAAGCCTATCACCGAAGAAGAAGCCGAAGAATTTTTGAAAAAGATGAAATTGCCAGAGTATTCAATAATAGACCAGTTGAAGAAAACCCCTACTCAAATTTCCCTTTTATCTTTGCTGTTGCACTCCAAGGAGTACCGTGATATTTTACTGAAGGTATTAAATGAAGCATATGTTCCTAGGGAGATTACAATAAACCAGCTTGATAAAATGGTCAGAAAAATCTTTGAGGTCAATCGGATCAGCTTTTCTGACGATGAATTGCTTGTTGAAGGTACAGGGCATAACCGGGGCCTTTACATTACAGTGAAGTGTGAAGATTTCTACGTCACTCATGTTATGATTGATGGAGGTTCAGGTGCAAATATTTGCCCTATTTCTACTTTGCAAAAGTTGAATATTGGTGCTGACAGGATCAGGCCCAACAATGTATGTGTTAGGGCTTTCGATGGTACAAAATCAAATTCCATTGGCGAAATAGAACTAATGTTGACCATAGGGCCTGTTGAGTTCGCCATAGAGTTTCAAGTATTGAATGTAGATTGCTCTTATAATCTGTTCTTGGGAAGGTCGTGGATCCACAAGGCCAATGCGGTTGCATCTACACTGCACCAAATGATTAAGTTTGAGCATGACAGGCAAGGAGTGGTTATTCACGGTGAAGGAGATTTGCCCCCCTGCGAAGATTTTCCCTTGTCTCTTATTGAAGCAAATAACGTAGAGGAGACATTCGTCTATCAAATTTTTGATACAGTGCCAGTGAATCGTATCCTTGAATGGCAGGTTATACCGGGACCGCAATTGTCTTCTGCTTCTGTCATGATGGTGAGTGAACTTTGGAAATACGAATTTGAGCCAGGAAAGGGTTTGGGAGCGTCTCTGCATGGTATAGTTTGTCCCATATGTCTGAGTGAGAATGTGGGCACGTTTGGTCTGAGATTTGAGCCTACGGCTGAAGATCTGAAGAAAGCCAAGGGAAGGAACAAGGAAACATGGTCACTCCCTCGCCCAATGCCACTACTCAGTGAATCGTTTGTTAAGAGCGGTGTCATAAAGCATGTGGAATTTGAAGTTGAATTGGTTGATGACTGCCAGAACCTTTTCATTGATGTTGATATGGTCAAAGCAGGGGAAGGTACCAGTATGGCAGACGTGCAATTCATAGGTCCAGTTGTCCGGCTCAATAATTGGGAAGTCACTCCTCTTCCCGTCAGGAGGGAGTTTTGGTAGTTTATTTTATTTTTCTTTCTGTTTATCCGAGTTATTTCAGGGCTGTACTTCGGATTTTAGTTTGTTTATGTTATGTTGGCATCTATGTTTAAACCCTTCTATCTCTTTATTTAATGAAATGCAATGTCCCTTTTGATTCGTGTCTAATATATTTTGTTTTTCTTTTTTTTATATACAGTTCTCTTTATGTTGATTCTAATGACATGACATGCATGCGGAATTTTTAGCCTGACCTTAAAGTCCAAACTAATCAAGATGTAATGAAGCAGGATTGGGAATATGATGAAAAAGAAGCACTAGAAGAAATAAGCAAAGAGTGGGAACAGTTTGAAGACAAACCTAATCCTAATTTGAATGAGACTGAGCCAATAAATCTAGGGGATCAAGAAGATGTTAGGGAAACTAAAATCAGTGTACATGCTTTGCCACAGCTAAAAGATGGAATGATTCAAGCATTAATTGATTATAAGGATGTCTTTGCATGGTCTTATGATGATATGCCTGATTTAAGCACTGAATTAGTGGCTCACAAATTGTCAATTGATCCCGCGTTCCCTCCTGTCAAGCAGAAGTTGAGGAAGTTTAAAATGGATGTAAGTATTAAAATTAAAGAGAAAATCATGAAACAACTTGAAGCCAAAGTAATTTGAGTAGCTCGCTATCCCATGTGGTTATCCAATGTTGTTCCTGTACCAAAGAAAGATGGCAAAATTTGAGTATGTGTTGATTACCGTGATTTGAACAGAGCAAGTTCGAAAGATGATTTTCCACTGCCCAACATCCACATTTTGTTAGACAACTGTGCTAAACACGAGATTGCCTCTTTTGTGGATTGCTATGTTGGATATCACCAGATCATTATGGATGACGAAGACGCAGAGAAGACATTTTTTATCACACCATGGGGAACTTATTGTTATCGAGTAATGCCGTTTGATTTGAAGAATGTTGAAGCAACATACATGAGATCCATGACTACTATGTTTCATGATATGATGCATAAGGAGATTAAGGTCTACGTGGATGATGTGATTATTAAGTCAAAAAATCGAGCCGACCATGTTAAAAATTTAAGAAAGTTATTTGAAAGACTTCGCAGGTATAATCTCAAGCTCAACCCGGTAAAATGTGTATTTGGAGTTCCGTCTGGAAAGCTGTTGGGATTTGTAGTCAGCCGTCGGGGGATTGAATTGGATCCCTCAAAAATCAAAGCCATTCAGGATTTGCCCCCGCCCAAGAATATGACGGAGGTGATGAGTTTGCTTGGTAGACTGAACTATATTAGCAGGTTTATTGCCCAACTCACAACCACTTGTGAGCCCATATTCAAGTTGCTGAAAAAGAGTGCTGCGGTAAAATGAACTGAAGAATGTCAGGAAGCGTTCGATCGAATCAAAAGATATTTATCAAATCTGCCCGTGCTGGTACCCCCGGAGCCTGGTAGGCCTTTGATCTTATATTTATCAATCATGGACAATTCGTTCAGTTGTGTCCTGGGTCAACATGATGTCACAGGCAAAAAGGAGCAGGCTATTTATTATCTTAGCAAGAAGTTCACCGCATATGAGGCCAGGTATACTCTTCTTGAAAGGACGTGTTGTGCCCTAACTTGGATAGCACAGAAGTTGAAGCACTATCTCTCATCCTATACTACTTATCTCATCTCCCGCATGGATCCTTTGAAGTATATCTTTCAGAAGCCTATGTCGACAGGTCGATTCGCAAAGTGGCAAATATTGCTTACCGAGTTCGACATTATATATGTGACTCGGACCGCCATGAAAGCCCAAGCCTTGGCACATCATCTTGCTGAGAATCTCATCGATGAAGAGTAGGAGCCATTAAAGACATATTTTCCTGACGAAGAAGTGTCGGGTGTCAATGAAGTCGTTATAGATGTTGATCCAGGTTGGATGTTATTCTTTGATGGAGCTGTCAATATGAAAAGAGTCAGAATAGGTGCGGTTCTTATCTCTAAATCGGGACAACATTTCCCGGTAACAGAACAACTTCGATTCTACTGTACTAACAATATGGCAGAGTATGAAGCCTGCATTCTTGGTTTGAGGTTAGCTGTTCATATGGGAGTCCAAGAATTATTGGTGTTGGGAGATTCGGATTTGCTCGTCCATCAAATTCAAGGCGATTGGGAGACGCGATATTTGAAGCTCATCTCGTATCGACAATGCTTGCAGGAGCTATGTCAACGGTTTGTGTTAGTAAAATTTAGGCATATTCCAAGGATTCATAATGAAATCGCTAATGCTTTAGCCACTCTGTCTTCAATGCTCCAACATCCTGATAAAGCCTACATAGATCTAGTGCATATACAGAATCGTGATCAGCATACTTACTGTAATGCGGTTGAAGAAGAGCTCGATGGAAAACCTTGGTTCTTGGATATCAAGCGGTACATTCAGTCAGGGAAATACCCAGCATATGCCACCAACGATCAAAAGAGGACTATTAGGCGTTTGGCTAATGGATTTTTCTTAAGTGGGGGAATTTTGTATAAGAGAACCCCAGATCTAGGACTTTTGAGATGTGTAGATGCAAGAGAAGCCTCGGCAATCATGGTTGAAATACACTCTGGAGTATGCGGGTCGCATATGAACGGTCATGTCTTGTCAAAGAAGATTCTTCGAGCAGGTTATTACTGTCTTACTATGGAGAGGGATTCTATTCAATTTGTTCGAAAATGTCATCAATGTCAGGTACACGGTGATCTGATACGTTCTCCTCTTGTTGAGTTACATGCAATAGCCACTCCATGGCCGTTCGTGGCTTGGGGAATGGATGTGATTGGACCGATTGAGCCGAAGGCATCAAATGGACATAGATTCATTTTGGTAGCCATTGACTACTTCACAAAGTGGGTAGAAGCAGTAACTTTCAAGTCAGTGACAAAGAAGGCTGTGGTAGATTTTGTTCATGCCAATATCATTTGTAGATTTGGAATTCCTAAGATGATCATTACAGACAATTCTACCAATCTCAATAGTCATTTGATTCAAGAAGTATATCAACAGTTTAAGATCGCACATCGAAATTCTACTCCATATCGCCCAAAGGCCAATGGTACTGTAGAAGCCGCCAATAAGAATATAAAAAAGATACTGCAAAAAATGGTACAAGGGTCTATACAGTGGCATGAAAAGTTGTCGTTTGCATTGCTAGGTTATCGCACCACTGTTCGTACTTCAACAGGGGCAACTCCATATTTATTGGTGTATGGGACAGAAGCAGTCATCCCTATAGAAGTTGAAATTCCCTCTTTTTGAGTCATTGTAGAAGCAGAGATTGATGATGACGAATGGGTAAAAACCCGACTGGAACATTTGAGCTTGATTGAGGAAAAAAGGCTAACGTCTGTGTGTCATGGCCAGATGTATCAGAGGAGGATGGCTCGAGCATATAACAAAAAGGTCCTTCCCAGGAATTTTAAAGTTGGTCAGTTGGTATTGAGACGTATCCCTCCTCACCAGGTTGAAGCGAAAGGCAAGTTCTCCCCTAACTGGCAAGGTCCCTTTGTTGTGAAGAAAGTGTTGCCCAATGGAGCCTTATATTTGACAGATACTGAAGGCAAAATGGCAGAAATGGCTATCAATGCTGATGGGTCAAAAGATATTACGTATGATATTTTATCCTTTGTTGATTTTATTGCATGTTTAGTACTTGCATTTTTGAAGATTGATATGATGAAGGCATTTTATTCTTCTATCCAAACATTGTGTCATCCTTTGTTTACCCGTTTGAGCTTCATTTTAATTTTCTTTCATATCCCTCTTTTGGAATCAAAATGGTGTCAAAGATAAATGTCGAGGAAATAAGAATAAAAGAAAGAGTTCAAAAAAAAATCAAATCAAAACAAAGAACAAGCTGATGGAACTACGTCCGACCTGATTCTCCTCTCTCGGGAGTAAGATACGTAGGTTGCCATATTTCGGGCTCGGTCCAACCAAATAAAGATTTAAGATTCACCCAGTCAACAAAACTGGGGCATGAGTTAATGTGTTGTTTGAGTCGATTCCAAAAGTTGTAAGTCCCACCCCCACTTCAAGTATCGTTTGAACCCCTTACCATCCTTTTCTAACCTTAACCAAAAGCCAAGTTACAACCAAAATAATCCTTCAGATCAATTTTTGATAATGTTAAGGCTAAGCATGCAATGGATATGATGATACATTGTGAGGTACCACATGTCTCCCTCAGCATAAGAAATCAGGAAAGAAATACAAAAATGAGAGAGTCTTATTGGTAAAAACCCCCATGGGAATCATAAGGTGATGGTAAGTGGAGAGAAATACAAAAATGAGAGTCTTATTGGTGAAAACCCCCATGGGCATCATAAGGCGATGGTGAGTTGAGAGAAATGAAAATGAGAGAGTCTTATTGGTGAAAACCCTTGCAGGCACCATAAGGCGATGGTGAGTATAGAGAAATAAAAATGAGAGAGTCTTATTGGTGAAAACCCTCACGGTCACCGTAAGGCGATAGAGAGTTCAAGAGAAAAGTGAAAAGTGAAAATAAAGAGATTGGTTGGCGAAAGTCTTTCAAGATGTCGGCAATCGAATGTGATGTATGAGTCTAATGGATTTGAAGAAGCGGCTCAGCGGCAACAGGCACGAACTCAACAACAAATGGGGAGTTTGGATAGGAAGATCAGGCAGCTCAATTCAAAATGCATGTCATAGTCATTGGAGTTGGTTGTTGTATTCAGATAAGTTTTCTTTTTGAATATGGGACATTGCCCTTTTCTTTCATTTACATATTCATGCTTTTTGTCTTTTTATGTCATTTATCAAAATAAAAGTCACCATCATTTTTTTGTACATTTAAGTCAAGTCTGTGTCAAAACAAGCGAGAAAGGATTTCAAAATTTACTACCAGTCTTTCCAATTATATGAGGAAAAGCCAAGGACCAGCACATGAAAGAAATATGATTGTAATTCAATATGAAGCAAAGAAAGTCTATCAACCAACAGACTATTGGATTCGTGAAAGCATTCAGATTTGGGAAAAGAGTGCACCTCAGAGGCATGGTAAAATGGAAGCCCATTGTTCGAGTCAGAACTCACTTCCCTTAATCTGGATCCGGGTCGATGATGCGGCAAGACAGGGCAAGTATTAGCGATTTAGAACAAAGATGAAAGGAACGAGTGCTGGGCAGATACCTGAGAAGCCAAGATCTACAAACCACCACTAAGTTTTTAACTAACAGATTTTCTTTGTTGAAATAGGGGCAAATTCGCTTCACTTAATTCAGCTACCATTGGAAATGCACATCCGTGGGATTTTACTTTATGTTCAGGACCCTCCTGAAAAATGGGATTTTACTTTATGTTCAGGACCCTCCTGAAAAATGGGATTTTTACTTACTGTTCAGGACCCTCCTGAAAAATGAGATTTTACTTTATGTTCAGGACCCTCCTGAAAAATGGGATTTTACTTGTTCAGGACCCTACTGAAAAATGGGATTTTACTTTTGTTTAGGACCCTCCTGAAAAATGGGATTTTACTTACTGTTCAGGACCCTCCTGAAAAATGGGATTTTACTTTATGTTCAAGACCCTCCTGAAAAACGGGAATTTACTTTCAATTCAGGACCCTCTTGAAAAATGGGACAACACTTTCAAAAATGAAATACTACTTTATTATAATTCTTGTTTGGGATAATTTTCGTTCTAGTTTTAATTTTGGGTTTCAGGAGCCCTGCTGAAGAACAAGGTGATGAAATAGCAAGTCAGGAGCCCGCCTGGAGAACAGAGTGAAGAAATGAAAAGTCAAGCAACAAAATGATGGAATAGCAAGTCAGGAGCCCGCCTGGAGAATAAGGTGAAGAAGCGAAAAGTCAAGCATAAGCGAAGCAATTGAAAGCCAAGCAACAAGTTGAAAGAAATTGCAAGTTAGGAACCCACCTGAAGAATAGGGTGATAAAAGTCGAGTTATGAGCCAACAGAAGGTGTATAAATAAGATTTTGTAATTTCATTTATGTTTTAACTTGTAATTTTCATTTTTTGATGTAATGACATAGCCGCGGACCGGAACCTCGATGGAACCTCACTCGACTCTCCAACTCGGTATATTCCATCTCCTTCCAATCCTTGGAGATACTTGTCACTTGATCCCCTCATAACTTGGGTGGGTAGGATGTCCTAAGTCAAGACCTAGTTTTCCTCCTTTCTTTTGCTCCGTGCTTTTAAATAAAGGTCAGGACAAAATTTCGCCTCGTTATCTACTGCTTTGTATGAAAACACCATGTGTTTACATCCAAAGGGGGCATGATGTAGACACGTGATTTCGTCCTCTTAAAGTTCAATTTTTATTCACTTTTACCCATTTTATTTTATCCTACCGTGTACCCTCATCCATGTTATTATACCCTCACAAAATACCCAAAATACAAAAAATAACAAACTCCCTAACAAATTCTATCCTATCCTAACCCCTACATCTTACCCTAACAAACCCATCCAATCAAAATAAACCACATCACACCATACCCTACCCCCACCTCACCACTACCCTAACCCTACCTCACTACCCCACCCTCACCTCACAGCATATATACACTACACCTCACAGAAAAAAGGGGGATGAGATCCAAAAAAAAAGGGAAGAAAAAGAAAAAAAAATCATCATCATCTTCACCAAATTGACACCTCCATTGAAGCTCACACACACACACTAATACACCAATATTCACACATACACAGAACACTCAGGAGTGAGAGGGACAGATTGAGAGAGAGCTGCGCATGAGGGAAAGAGATCGGAGAGCCAGATCGAGAGAGTGTTAGGTAGAGAAAAGAGATGCGAGGGAGATAGCAGAAAGAGGGTACAGGTAATCTCAAAACGAGTCGATTCCACTGAAAATTGGAGTTGTCACGCTTGAGCTACTGTTCCGGCGAGGCTCAGCTTTTTTCGGCGAGTTCTTAGCCGGAATCGGATATTTTGGGTCAGACTCAGGCGCTACAGAATCGGGCTTCGGGAAATTCATCGATTTTTGTTCCTTTTTGGGGTTTAGTATTTCGCGCGTCTCAACGAATTTTTGGTCTTGAATTCCTCAATATCGGAGTTGGAGTGCATCACTGTTGAGGTTTCTATTCGAGGTTTCGAGTGCGGATTTCTTAAACACATATTATCACAAAGTCATTTCTTCGAAGGTCTATTTCTAATCCTTACCCCTTTTGATTTTCTTGTTATGGTATTTAGTAGGTGGATGTTGTGATAGTGCATTGTTTGTTGATTGGACATTTTGGTGATTGGTGCTGCCTTATCTGAATAAGTTGTCGTTAGTATGAAATCGATGATGATATGGATGGATAATTGTGCTCGTGTTTTAAAAACGGTCATGTATGAATGTGGGGGGATTGGAATTGCAAACTAATGAAGTAATGTGAATTGTTTGGTTGGACCTAAAATTGAAAATTGACGAAAAGTTTAGATTTGTATTAATTTCGATTTATTGTTGATATGAAACGTGATAGAATTATGTCTTTAGTCGAGAATGGATATGCAAATGGTAGGTTCGGGTAGGCAAATTTAGGCATGGTGGATTGATGACATGTTTGAAATATAAGTTGGAATGGTTTTATTTTGTCGCATTTAATTCAATTGTATAATTTGGCCGGGGAATGCCCCGAAGTATCTGTATATATTTATTCCCCGGGGAATGCCCCGAGGTATCATGTACCCGGAGGACGTTCGTGATGAAGGCCCGAGGCGTCGGGTAGAAAATTAGTTTAGAATTAATTTAGCATAGGTTTATATGTTTGCATTTTTTTCATACCCCGGACTGTATAATTGGACTGGACATTACATTTTGGATTGTTTTGTTTTGTTTATCGTTTGATTGTTTTGCGTACCTTTGTGTGGTTTATACATTTCGTAGTGTCAAAATAGTCGATACACTCTACCAAGCGACCGTGGTTGAACCACGGGATCGAGGGGTGCCTAACCCTTCCCCTCGGTCAACAGAATTCCTTAGCCGGAGTCTCTGTTTGCAAACCAGTTTAAAGTGTCAAATGATTTTGAAAAGGATTTTCCAATGGTGACTTGGCACACCAGATTATGCCAAGTGACGACTCTGAATAAAAAATGTAAATAATCCTTTTTCCGAAACAAATTTTTATTTCTTGTCACTTAAATAATAAAACTCTTTCGAACATCAAATTATAACCATTTTTTTGGAGTCGAAAAAAGGGGTGTGACAGTTGTAGGTTTTAACTTGTATCTCAACTTTATCAAAAAGTATGAAATGTTGGGATTTAAGTAATTTCTTAGAAGTGGAGGAATTTTTAGAAGTTAGAAACTTATGTTGTTTATTTAGGTAATTTTTCCTATTAGTTTTAAGCTCTATTTATTGATAACTAGGTTATATCCTTGGTACATGATAATTCAATTCAATTTTACTGTATTTATAGTTAAACAAAATATTAGTTATCTACAAGATGTAATTTTCTGAAGAGATCAACTGATACCTTTCGAACAGAATCGCTCCACCACTAGTGTTTGCATTAGAGATGTTAGTAACTTAAAAGGATTCAAAAATTAATACTCTCCTTACTATTTGAATTTGCATTTATCTTTATGTAATGGATGTAACTCAACATATACGTATAAAGAATTAACTTTATCCAATATGTATCAGATTACTTTTGATTGAGTCTAGTTTATTACTCGAAGTTCCGCCACTAAGTACTACGCAAGAATTAATTCATGCTATATAAATATCATAAATACTTTCCAAACCATAGAAGGATCCAAAAATAAAGTTAGTAGGTTCAAATTACATTTTACTTCCAATTTCTATTTAACAATAGAGATAAACTTTGTGTATATATAATAATTTGAGTCAATTGTTGAAAATCGGATCCCACTTACAATCAAACCAGTACCAGGTCCCCATCTGCATGTGAAAATAAACCCCCGCCCATGGAGGCTCCTATCCCATGTCCCTCTTCCTATTTACATTTTCTTTTTGTCTACTATTCTTCATTGTTTAATTATATCCTTTGAAAGGATTCCTTTGTTTGGCCGAGAAGACCAGTCAATTTTGAAATTTAGTCAAGTACAAAATAGTTATTACCTGTCCCGCAGATATTATTATGACTCTGAAAGCAGTAGTAATTTTCATAGTTTAGAGGATTTTTTCTAAGTTATAATCTGACTTGTCCTTTTTTATGACATGATTATGAGGAGCCTTTTGGCATAGGCTTCCTCTCCAAGCAAATTAAATAAATGATCACTACTTCAATTTTGTGTCTCGACAAAGATAATTTTAACTGAAAACAAAGAGTGCATGCCCATTTTCCCTAGGAATGAATGATGACACTTGTCAAACAAAAGCTTATATATCGACTATCGAGACATTTAGAAGGGAAAAAAGGGGGGGTGGGGGGATTGTATGATGATTACATTTTGAATAACCTTGAGATAAAACAACAGTAATGTTCCAAAACTAGGTAAGGCCAAATCCCTCTGACAGAAAATTAGATTGTTTATCTATGTTAATTTTTTATTTTTTTTTCGTGCATATGCTTATTTTAGTGATATAAATTCTTTGATGCGCTCCTTATAAGAATGCCGTTGTGGTGTGATTGATTGATAATAGTAAATAAAGAGCCAAAATGCAATAGTACTATGTCTAATTTTGTACTAATATTGGATGCTTCAAAGTGGAAAGTGGCCCCTACAAGTTAAGTACAACAATCTTCATGCTTTGAAATTAGCCGTTCCTTGGATTTTGTTCACTTAGCATTGATTGAGAATGGTTCTCATACTGCTTTCCTTTACACATGTTGGAGAAAATACGAACTTGGCTATACATTTTAGATGTCATTTTTCTACTTTCAAAAAAAAGCGATGTCCCTCTCACCCTTCACCAAGCCTGATCATCCTTTTTCTAGTTTCACGAGTATTAGTCATTTGATTCATTTTGAGAAAAAGAATTGAGCTAAGCTAAAGCTTTAATTTTGAGGGTGAAATTTTATGTCATCTCACGTTTTATCATCAAAGAAAAAATAGATTTTATTTGAAAATTCTTCTCAATCGGGGAACCGAGCTCCTTTTAAAAAGAGGCAGGAGGCCGATTAAGAGCTCCTAATTGGAATGTCTTATAAGGATAATTTGGCATACAAACGAGATTATACCAATGTACTATATCACTACCAAACTAGTGTATCTATGTATCATATGATCGTAACTCCTGACGAAGACAATTATATTGTCTAGTACTATCTAATTCTTAATATTGAAAGCTAAATATGAAAATTATGATATTAAAAGATAAACCATTGGCAACTTAAAAATAATGTTTATTGATCGCTTTTTAGCCTTGTCTTTTGAAATTCAAATTAAACACATTAAATTTTATAATGTTATAGAGGTATTTTTACCTATTAAAATTAAAGCTCCAGGATATTAAATAGTTTTCAATTACAAGAATGGAAAATTAGAAATTTGTGAGTTTACAATTTTGCCAATTGAAATGGGTCATCGGTGCCTAACTTCAATAAGATGGAAAGAAAGGGATGTAGTCTAAATCTAATTCAGTTGCTAACGTCCCAGCTGAATTGAACTATTTACAATATAATACCAAGAATACAAAATCAAATTGAACAGTGTTATACAGAAACTTAAATTTACAACCAATTATTTGATCAGTACATTACATACACAAATTTACCATTTTGAATTTGAAGAAATACTAACAAAAATTGTACAGATATACAACGTGAAATAAGTCCCCACCAGTTGGTTCATTAGGCACCATTAGTGTTCCCTCAACAAACACATATACTATAAACTATCCATTCTAGTCGTACGATTAGGTCCTATTATATCAATCCAACAAGCCACCTCACGTGCTCCACTTTGTAACTGAATTTGCTTGTCTTCTACATTTCTTGTTTATTACATATACCCTTTACATTAATGTTGTCTTCAAATTTTAAAGTTTGAAATTCAAATTTAAAATTAAATTTTTGTAAGTCCTCCTTGTCATTTCCTGCCTAATTAGTTTCTCAATTTTCAACACATACAACAAATTAATATGCTAACCTTGCTCAGTATAAACTTTGTTGAGCAGCTACAAGGAGTTGACCACCCTAAAATGCCAATCGAAAGCATCTATGAAGGATATTGAGCAAATTCGAACGGAAATTAACTTTGAACCTACTATCTTGTAAAAATGTTATTTCTACTCTGTGTCAGTGAGTCACTAACTCTGATCTAGGCTCACTGCCAATATTGGTAAGGGTATAGAGAAGAAAGAGATCAATAGATTTAGTGGTAGACAATAATATCAAGATGATTATTGGAAGATCAAAAATAACATAAAGATGTCATATCATATCCAATCTAATTTATGAACTGATAAGACTTTTTAAATTTAAGACAAGTCATTTCTCCGTCCCTGCATATCAAAGGAAGTCTGTCAAACAATATGGTACAATAGTAGATCAACACCCAATCTCATGGAAAGATGGTTGGGATATAATTCCTATAAATCTTTTAATTAATTTCACCATCCACTTTTACTTATCTATTAGGAGTACTATATTAAAGATAAATATCTAATATAGAAGTCAAGAAATAATTTATCACTTAATTTCTAATTTATTTTTATTATCAATGATATTCATTTTTAAAGAATTAAATTCATTATACTCAATATAAAATGATCACTCTATTATTTTGGACAAATACTATTGAATAAGTAAAAATAGACTAAAGGGAGTAAAAGACAAGTTGACTAATTAGTCCGTGAAAACCAAGCAAGCAATCCCTCGTTAAAATCTTTTCACTTTTGACTTGTATAATGAGTTAAAGTCAAAAGAGAGAAAGTATTTTCCTAAACAAAATTAGCTTAATTTTAGTATTACTAAACTAAACACCATCTCTAATGCTAATCCGAATAGTGGGAACAGAGAGAGACCTTCGAACACTACAACTAGGAAAGAAGACAACCAAACAAAAACAAAAACAAAGCAATAGAAAAAGTGAAAGGGGGAAATAGAGAGAGACAGAGCCGGAATAATTGAAGGTTTCAAAAGCAAAGTAGCACCTTGTTGTTGTGTCTCTCAAAAGCCAAACTAGCAGAAGTTTTTCAAGTGTCAGCCTTCCTCTGACCCTATTATATTCATTCATACAAAGCCTTCCCAAATTCCAAAGTATACAGAAATACTATATAAAAGAAGTAATGTGTATATGGTTACCCCCATTTCACATTGCTATCTATCCCTATCCCTATCTCAATCCCTTTTCCCGGTGTCTCAATAGAAAGACACTTCCTCAAAAGAATAGTCTTTCCCTTTCACTTGTTACTTATCGACAAAATCCACACGTACACGGACTTTGCCTCTCGTAATATTTTTGTGCATTTAAATTAATTTTAATTTATACGTACCTCAATTATTTCATCGAATTTTAACGGAGTAATGTTTCGTGTTTGACATTTCACTAATTTGAATTGTATATTTACATGTAGGCTCTTTTGTGCATCCCAAAAAAAAGGGATAGTGTGGAAGGAGGAAAACTGAAATAAAAACAGAAAATTTCTGTCAAATCAAACAGATGCTATACATATTTCTCCGCACAATTTGCCAAACAGCACGAGCATCCTCATTTATTACACTGACAACTATAGAAACGACGCCGTAGGGTGGCTATCGCTTACCTCGAAAGCAATGACAGTGTCCCACACCCCCGCTACCGCAAAAACTCAAACCTCTATCATAGGCCATTGATTTGCCTTGATATTACCTGCTCTCCAATTATTTATCGTGATTTGCAAAGAGGAGTTCGTCGTTGATTTAATTTAAACTTCAAAAACTAGCTCAAAAAAATAAAAGTTGCACAACTCTTATACAAAAATAACTCATCTCATTAGCTATCATTATCGACCTTCAATCTTAATTTTACATATTAGAACAATTATAGAAGTAAAAAAGAAAAATATGATGAATAATTTGAGACGGAAAATACATGCTAAGTTTTCACGAGGGAGGGGGCCCTAATGCAACGTCTCTTTTTCCTCAGAAAGGCACACACGTGCATTCCCCCCATTCGAAACCTGTGCCACCTTAATCCTTACCTCTATACAGAACACCATTATTATAAAGTTTACCACAACACTTGCAGCTGTCTAGTACTAAGATTTACCAATATTTTACCAACAAGTTTTTACTATATTCCAATACGAAAAAACAGAAGACCTTAATACACTTTGTAGTAAATTTTTTCCACCTTTCAAATTCTTTGTACTTTTAATAATACATCAACGCGTATTTCCTTCTTTTTTTTTTCTTTTTTGCCTCTGAATATCAATTGTACCCAAAAAGAGGCATATACCAAACCCGAGGTTTCGAAAATCTAAAAAAGAACATGAAAAAAGGAATCTCGATGTTTGCCGGTAGCCAGTTAACTAGTTCTATGATAATGACCGGGAACGGGTTACCGATTCAGCCAGTTTCCCAATCCTTTCCGCTAGCTCCGGTGAAAGCTTCTTTGCCGGTTTCTTCTCCTTCTCCGGTCGATAATCAAACCCGAGTGCATACGAAACTTCTTCGGAGCTCCACCCGGCTTTTCGGAGCGAGTCCGAAAACCGATCCGATTTAACCAATAGAGCATCGAGAACCGCTTGATTATCTAACAGTATCATTTCACCTCCGAAAAATCCAGATGCTGAAACGTGTACAATCTCGTTGACGTCTGATTCGGCCCACCCGCCCTCTTTCAAAACCGACCCGATATTATCTACGTATTCGTCGACCCATTTAGGCATTTTCGACTTGGGCATTTCGAAGTACCTTTCCGGTGATGATGAGCATGATGATGATGAATTTGAGTTTCTCCGTCTCCGATCTACGGCAGCGTCGCTCCAGAACTCCACCCAACGGGGCGTCCGACCACCGGAGAACGTATCGAGACTCCTCCTTGAGAAGGTTGATGATGAACCAGCTGATTTTTCGCTTAAGGAACGTTGCTTTGAGAGAATCTGAGGATCTGAACTTTGGAACAGAGAGGATTCACGATCAAAGAAATCGGATAGATCAAATCCGCAGCAGAAAATCCGATTTTCGTCTACGTAGAAAATTGGGTTACCAGCTAAACAAGGATTACAAGGAATGTAACAATGGTTGAAAATGGGTATTAAAAGTGGAGCTCTTTTGAGTGCATTTCTAGCTATCTTAATTGCCCTTTCTGGTTCACATGGCCTAGGACCCCAAGACTTAGACCACAAAGCATTACGAGCAATATGAAAAGAAATAGCGGCAATAGGCAAGTCAATAGAAGCACGAAGCTGAAACCTAGCCGGACCAGTAGAACGCCAGTCAGGAAAACCTGGTCCGATGGGTAAACCGGCGGAGAGAACAGCTTTCAAATCAGGTGGAAAAGCAAACCCGAACTCCGCTTCAGCTCTTGCGAACTCCACATCAGATAACCCCGCCTGAACTTGAATACCAGAGCTTTTAAGATGAGATATAACTTTATCAGCAAGGGAGGAGAAGGAAAGGAGACTATTCCGAGGTGGAACCGGAGTTGAAGGAGAAGAAGCGGCAGCTCTGGCGGAGAGACGGCGGAGTCCCGCTAAGTGAGCCGGGTTCAGTCCGGTCATCCTCCGGTCCACGTCAACCATTGTGCTTTTAATAATACAAAAAAAAAATCGATCACAGCAATAGCTGAAGCGGAGGGTAGAGAGAAAGTGAAGAAGTGAAAATGGGGAAAGGAGAAGTTAAAGATTTTTGGATGGTGAAGAAAGTTGAGGATATTTATAGCAAGTTTCTCGAGTGGTGTCCCACTTTATAGATTTGGGAAGAAATAGACCATTTTTTCCCCTTTTTTATTTTGTTTTTCTTTTCTCACTATACATTAGGGAATTTATTGGAAATGACAGTATAGTCTTAATTAAGCCATCAATTGTGATTAAAGATTGGACTTCTCTACAACATTCTACTAATAGCAGGGTACTGTAGAAATTAACAAAAGTATTTAAGTTAAAAATAGTAGTCTCTTACGATTTTCTTTTTTCTTTTTTTAATTCAAGAATCGAACATGAAAAAAAAAATTCCTGTCATTATGGAATGCACAAATAAGCATGAATCAATATCTTAGAACAAATGGTAAATTACCAAGTAATGTCGAATTGCTTATCAAAGAAAAGTTTTAAAACCTTTCCTCAATTTAGATATCTCACTTGATTAAGGTATGTTTATTAAAATGTCAAATATCATGATATGGGGATAAAAGTATGTGCGGAATTAAGATAAAAATAACATTTAAAGCAATATCAAAGTAGTAATTTGGAATAAGAGTAAATCTCATGATATCTTTTTTGTGAATATAATTATTGAATGTACATTCAAATAGGAAGAAAATTATAGCATATTAGGATTCGATCCAACAGAGAGCAAAAAATAATAATAATAATAATAATAATAATAATAATAATAATAATAATAATAATAATAATAATAATAATAATAATAATAATAATAATAATAATAATAATAATAAGCTATCTTCTTATAATCTTGAGGGTTTGGTGTGCAAATTACCTACAATCTGTTTGAATAAAATTTATTGTGGTGAACATTTGGAAAATAATTTACTTCTATTTAAAAGGGAGAAGTTTATGAAACAAGCATTCCCTTCATTCCAAAATAAATGAATTACTCATTCTTCAAAAGATATTTTAATTTTTTATTTCAAATTTACACTTTTATTTAATGAGATTTTAAGTATTTCATATTTTCTAGAAGAGTAATTTAAAAATAATTAAAAAAATAATAATTAAAAGTAACTTATAATTTAAGTTTTAAAATTTTTTTTTCAGAAAGTATATTATACCTAATAATTTAATTATTTTAGAATGAAGGGAGTAACATAATAAATTGAAACATATGGAAAAATATTAATTATACAACCGTCATTGGGAATCGTCTTTTTCTTTTTCGGAAATTAATTTATATTTTACAATACACATCCAACATTTAATATCTTTTTTTATTTATTTTTTATTCAACATTCGATATTCGCATGAAGCCTGATTAATTTATATTTATATTAAGTAAAATTCATTTGAAGATAGCGCTCCCTATTAAGAATTTTTTCATACTCAAAACTTAAACCCAACATATATAGTGTTTACTTGATAAGACCCTAAACAATTCATTTTGAAAATTGCAATATTTAGGTCAATAGTATTATGGGGTCGTTCGATTTGCAATAAGTTATTCTAAAATAATTAATTTTAAAATTAATTATTTTAAAATTAATATCATCATATATATATTTGAAATAACTTATCTCGTCTCTAAAATATAAATAATAAAATAAATATTTTATTAACTAATTAGTATTTTCAATCAATCATAAAATTAAAAAAATCTATATTTTATTTTAAAATTATCACATAATTTATGTCTCACACTAAACTACCCTCTTAGGTCGTTTGGTTGGAAAAGTAGTTATGATGGGATAAGTTATGATGAGATAAGTTATACTGGGATTATTTTTTATTGAATGTTTGGTTTGTTGTATTCAAAGTAATATACATGGTATAATTTTTAAGAACAAATTAATTGATTATCAAAATACTCTTCATCTTTTTTAATTTTTTTTAATATATATATTTTTTCAAGCTATAAATATTTATTTCTTAAAAATAAAACTTTCATCTTGTTTAGTTTAATTTTTTTGTGTTTGTGCATTTCCATGATTATATCGTGTGTATTTTAAAACTAAAACTTTCATCTTATTTAACTTTATTTTTTTTTACGTGTGCCTTCCCATTATTATGCCGTGTGTGTTTAAAAAATAAATTACTACATATTATTTAGTTTGAAATAAAAACTTTCAACTCAAAATAAAAAAGAATTTGTTGTTTATGTCACTTCATTTAAACACATATCACTTATACAATATAGAATATTAAACCTCATTTTAATTGATATATACAATATCAATTTTCAAGTGTTTAAAAAATTATTTAATTTAAAATATGTAATTCAACAATGGAGTCGATATTTTTATTATTTTTTAGAGAAATTAAAATATAAATAAACATAATAATTATTCAAATAAATTTAAATTATAATATATTCATAAATAAAATATTTCTTAAATGTGTATGAAACTCTAATATTTCATGTTAAATTACTTATTTTATTCTAAATTTCATAAAATATTAATTTTCTCATTTTTTGTTTAAAACATTCATCATATGATAAGTTTCAAATTCATTCGCATTAAAATCTAACCTCTCTCGTTATACAAATATCTTTTATTTTACATAAAAAAAGTAATATATATATATAATGATAATCAAAGAATTTTAGGGATAATTTTGTCATTTTATAATTTATCTCAGGGATAAATTGTGTTGGGATTGTTATCCCACCACATGTGTGGGATAACTTATCTCGATACTATTTCTTAGCCTCGGGATAAGTTATCCCGAATATTGGCAACCAAACAATGCATCAAAAAATTTATCCCAAAATTATATATTTTAGTACTTCGCACCAAACGGCCCCTTGCATCAAAAAATTTATCCCAAAATTATATATTTTAGTACTTCGCACCAAACGGCCCCTAAGGGGCCGTTTGGTTTAAGGTACAATAAACAAATAATTTCGGGATAAATTTTTTAATGCATGTTTGGTTGGCAATATTTGAGATAACTTATCTTGGGACTAATAAATAGTGCCGGGATAAGTTATCCACCAATTTGGTGGGATAACAATACCATCATTATTTATCCTTGGAATAAAATTAGAAAATGACACAATTGCCCTCCAAATTCTTAGATTATCACTTTATATATATATATATATATATATATATATATATATATATATGTGTGTGTGTGTGTGTGTGTGTGTGTGTGTGTTTATTACTTTATTTTTCTTATATAAAATATAAGATATTTTTATAAAATCATGGACAAGTTATTAAAGTATATTGACATTCTCTTTCTAACTTAATACATACTTAATTATTAAATAAAAAAATATTTTTATATTTAGCTAAAAATATTGGAAAATTTATTTATTTATTTAAATATAATTTGACTCTCCAAATATTAGTGATACTAAATAATAAAAAATGAGAGTAATTCTTTTTCTCATTTTTTGATGATGAATTTTTTTAACAAAAATTGAGATTATCAATATTTTATGAAATTTAAAACAGAATAAGTAATTTAACATGAAATATTAGAGATTCATACACATTTAAGAAATATTTTATTTATGAATATATGATATGTTAAATTTATTCGAATAATTATTATGTTTATTTATATATTTAAATTTCTCTAAAAAATAATAAAAATGTCGACTCCATTGTTGAATTACATATTTTAAATTAAATAATTTTTTAATCACTTAAAAATTGATATTGTATATATCAATTGAATGAATTTTAATAATTTATATTATATGGGTGATATGTATTTAAATGAAGTGACTTAAACAACAAATCCTTTTTTACTTTAAAAAATTTAATTTGAAAGTTTTTATTTCAAATTAAATTTAAACACACACGGCATAGTCATGGAAAGACACATGCAAAAAAATTAAAGTTAAATAACATGAAAGTTTTATTTTTAAAATACAAACGATATAATTATGGAAATGCACACACACACACAAAAATTAAGCTAAATAAGATTAAAGTTTTATTTGTAA
Organism: Capsicum baccatum var. pendulum; assembly: GCA_030864225.1. Taxonomy (NCBI): domain Eukaryota; kingdom Viridiplantae; phylum Streptophyta; class Magnoliopsida; order Solanales; family Solanaceae; genus Capsicum; species Capsicum baccatum. The sequence continues at coordinate 177,736,898 of CM061551.1, forward strand.
GAATAAATATTTAAAGTTTGAAAAGAAATATATATATATATATATATATATAATGGAGGGTATTTTGATAATCAATTAATTTATTCTTAGAAATTATACCATGCATATTATTTTGAATACAACAAATTAAATTTTATTCTTAAAAATAATACCATATATATTATTTTGAATACAACAAATTAAATAATCAATAAAAAATAATTTAGCATAACTTATTCCACTATAATTAATTTTAATATAACTATATTTCCAATCAAACGACTCGCAAGTACGTAAAAGGTAGTGGGAGAAGTAAACTGTAGGATTGAGGTCAAGTACGTAAGAGAGGCGCTTTCAAGGGGAACAACACGTTGTTCTTGTAGAATACGACCTATTTTGTCTTCCACTTGCAATCAAACAAAGAAAAATAGAATGCTAACTCACAACTTTTTCCCTAAGTACTATATTATTTTATAAACCAAAGAACAACAAAATTAGAAATAATTATTACTTTAATAATTCAAAATTAAAGTTGATGGTTATCTTCAACTATATCCTTTATTCACGAGGAAGGAAGTAATATCTTTGAGAAATACAATAACTTAATAAATTATATCTTATATATATTATTTTTTTTCTTAATAAATCTGGAAAGAGCTAAATAACAATTGAAATTAACCAAAGGAGTATTATTTTAACCACATGTCTTCCACAAGCAGTGAACGGCAAATAGTTAGCATTCCCTCTTTCTTTTCATCTATCGGGTGAGCTCCTTTCATGTTCATTAATAAAAAAATTACTTTAATAAATGTAAGTTATAATTTATAAATTGTTATTGTATATTATATGACTTTTTGACCTTTGAACGGTATTACAAAAGATTGCTTTTAAATGTTAAGACATATGATTGGAAATAATTGTCAATTTTAATTTGAATTATTGAATAATAATAACTTGCGATAATTTCTTTTTTTTTTTTAGGTAAAACGATTATATTTATTTGGAGGGGCGTGTGTGTGTGTATTGAACTATATATGTATTATTACTATTATTATTTTTAGGAAAAGTTGATTAAATAAGAAGTTTTATTAAAAAGAATGAAATTAATCGAAACTTATTTTCAGTTATATTTAATTACTGTTATGGCACAACTTTTTTTAAAAAAGATACTATTATAGTGAAATGCCTTAGTTTTAATTATAAATCGACGAACAATTATGCCCTTTCCCAGAAAGATAAAGTTTAGTTTTGTTAACAATTAATTTCATTTTCAATGTTCTATTATAAAAGGTAAACTCATTTTACACTTTTGGACATATTCAATTTACTTACGCTTCAATTCTAACTTTATCTACTGTACCCAAAAGGAGATGGGATTCTAAATTTGGATAAATGAATGAAAAACAGAAATACTGTATTAAGTAAATGTATCACAAACTTACAATTCCACAAAGGATTAATTTCTAAGCATACATAAATGAGTTATATATTCTTAATGCACTAGCTTCTAAGGAGTGGATTGTCCTTTGTAGTTTGTATAGAAACTAATAGCTGTCAAAGGTAAAGTTAATAAAGTAATTAACTTACTTAGACCTTAAGATGATTAAAGAGAAGAAAATAGTTGACTATATATATATTAAAGGTTTAAAACCAAACCTTTTCTTTTTTTCCTTTCCACTCTTTTCCCCTATCCAAGATAATAAAGTGAAAAGAAGAAGTGTGCAACGGATAAAGCCAATGTAAGAAAAGAGTGTCAAGTTGAATTGCAAACTTGTGTCACACTGCTGGGTGAACTGTGAAGTATTATTCTATAAAATTGGATAGATCTTAACTTGCAATGAGGAATTTAAACGTGTGGATTATATATCGTAAAAATTTTATCATAAGAAGACAGGAGTTGCTTTACAATTGAAATGAGTGTGTTTTCATTGCATAAATAGGTAGATATGGTAAATAATGGATATACGAGAGTGAACTAATCACGAAAACTAGCTAGTACTGGATTGAGTTTGTTCAAGATTTATTTCTTATCATAATATCAAAGTCAAATTAATATTCGTTCTAAGTTTATAACTTGATATTAATTGACAAGTCGAAAATTCAAGATCATCTAACCGTAAAATCAAACTTTAGATCACGAATCAAATTCATCTCAATATAAATTTGATCAGTTTATTATAAAATTTTCATATTATATATATTATTCATGATTCAAATATTCAGTCCTGATGGGGTTCACATCAGTTATAAACACTGAGGATTTTCTTGATTAAGGCCTGATGGAATTAATAGGTGAAGATTTCACATGAAATAGTTGATCATTTGGTGGCACGAGACGACCATGAAGTGTTAGCAATTCTCCAAATTACCTAACCACCGCCCTTTCTAATAACAAAAAAATTTATTTCAACAACAAGTCGTTGGATCAATGTTTTGCCTGACACAAATTCACGTGCTCAATTGTTTAATATTCACCAAGTACTTCAAACATTTATTTACCAATAAACTAAATCTAATAAGATGATTAGTACTTACGTATATTAAAATGATTAACACTAACGGTTACTTTTCAAATCAAAACTTAAGAAAATTGTTGATAAATTCCCTAGTTGCACGAAAACTAAAAATTACACAAATACACAACTTATATTTCCAATATTATAAAAAATCCCAGCTCTCTAAACATATTATTAAAATCCCAACATATGCACAAAATGCTATGTGTATGTCAGCTATGTTATGTATATTAATAGGAAGAGAGAGTAAAGTAATTAAAAAAATGGGAGAGAGTGTAATTACTTCCAAAAGAGTTGGTATTTATGTTATTTATACCACGAAACTAAAAAGGTCGTAAATCGGGCCCAAAAGTTAATTTACCCCTCGTACCATACTATTTACAACTTACTGTTAAAATAAGTAAAGTTTGTTTAATTAATTAATAGTTCCAAATATATTTAGTCAATTAACTTGTGAATTTAACTGTTCATTAAAATTATTCAATTCGTTATTAACTTGACAAATATAAAAGCTGGTAACCATTTCAAAACGATTGAATGACAAAATTGTTTGTTGTGCCTGCCACTACATGCAAGTCACAACATGCTTTGTTTTTCCATGCTTTTTCTATATGTAATGTAATGTTGAAAAATAAAACACCGGCTGTCGTTTCAAAATTCAAATGGAAGAAAGACTATTCTGTTTTTATTTTCTTTTTCCATACTCTAAGATATTGTATGTGCACTGTGCAGTGAGATAATGAAGCAATTGCATGTGGAGGTGGTGACATTAACACTTCTTAATTGTTTGACTAAGAAATATTTAAATATATCATGGTCATCCATACTTGTCGGTTTGTATAAGACGTATAGTAAATTTACATTTTTAAGTTAGTTATAATCTAGTTGACCCAAGTGATTTGGTCAGTAAACAGGTAAATAGAAGTCAACGATGCTTTGGTTGCTCGCTCGGTGCGGTTTTTTAAACACAAATTTCAAAAATCTTTATTTTTTTATAAAATTTTGTATTTAGTTAAATCATGTCACATAAAATATGCTTTGGTTATGTACGTATTATGTAATTCTAAACCCCTTCTTCTTAGCTATGTATGGACTATATCTATATGATTCGAGTTGTCACTACAACCAAATTATCCAACGGTTCTACTTTCTATATGAATAAAGGATTGTCACTTTCATGGCGCCTACAAACGGCATGGAGAACATAGGTTTTTATTTTTATTATTATTTTTTTTTTTTTTAAAGAAAGAAAAAAATAATGGAGCAAAAACAAAAAGCAATTGTAAATTAATGTAGACGAGCTCCTATTGCGGGCTATTGGCTTGCATTAGATTTCATAAACATAACCATACATTTACGTAAGTAGTATAAATAAGTTGTATATATATCTTATTGGCAATAATGATAGAGTATTATTTTTGTCATATTCTTGTAAGTCTTTTAGCTAAATAAAGCAGCATGCCTCTACCACGTATATATCTATTCACATAGAAAAGGAGAGGAGTAAGTTGGTCGGATTTGTAGGTCATAGGAAGATCACGTACGTAATATTCACAGCACTTATGGCTCGTGCTATAAGCTATGGAACTATGGAAGTCCATGAAATGTCACAAAAGCTGTAGTCAAAATCCATAACACAGAGGGGACCAAAAACACTTTTATATGGAAGAAGGGGGATGATCCACATGAGGAAGGACGTATAATAAATAGCATAATTTATACTAGTTTCTTTAGGATTTAATAGTTTTTGGACATAGGATGTATTTGTATCGAGAACCTCCACTTAATATGTATAAATAATTTATCATGGAACCAAATAAACTATCATGTCCTAGAATTCAGAACTCATAAAAACTTAAAATTTTGGATCCACCTCGTGAAAAACCGGGTGATCCAATGGCCATGCATTAGGAGGGTCCACTAGGAATATCATCTTAATTTTGAATTTGTGAACTTGTAGAACCGTAGTGGAGAGCCATTGCTTCTTTGTCTTCTCCAGATCTAGGACTAGTGTACCCTTAACTTGTGATTAGTCATCCCATCTATCACACTTTCTTTCAAATATAGTAGTATTTATTTGCCTTGACTCGTTGGGAGAGCCTTTAAATTGCTGACCGTTTACTACCCCATCAAATTAAAGATGGCGATTTCTCACTATATGTTACGTTGCTTTTCTTATTAAATCATGCATTTGGGTGTTACAGACTTACGGTTGATTAACACACACGTAACAACTTCTCATTTAGTAGACATTCGAATTATTGAAAATATGAACAAACAAAATCAACCCTTGTCAATTTAGTTCGCAGGACTACATCACTTTCTCACTGCAAAAGACAAATGAGCTGGACAACTTAAATCATTATCATGTTTTTGAGTGCAATGTTGATCTTTAATTAAGCTTCAGAATTGGGTTTGGGGGAGTGGTCATAGAGGCAATTAATTAGTGTATATATTTTGTATTAACTAATTGAATCCAGTGGACTTAATTTATTCTTCACTAATGATACTTGCCCTATTTATATATAGAGACGGTTTTAATGATAGCTGCATTTGTACAATATTGAATCATTTGGTAGGTATAAGCCTTAACACAATACCAAACTATTTTTAAATCCAATAAAGATGGAAATATATAGAAATTTGTACAGAGATTCACATTTCCATGTGCTGCTTATAATTAAAAAAATTGCTTCATCAAGAGAGCTAGGCTCTGTGGGAACAAATCTATCAATGGAAATTAAATAATATTCTAGAAGAGTCATAACAATCAAAGACTAATATATATAATTAAGAAGTCGGTTTCTGAAAATAAGGATTGCGCTTCATTACTTCATTATTTATTAGAAAATCACAACTATAAAATACATAAATCTAATAAGATCCTCAAGAAATCAATTGCTTGAATATTACTAGAGTATTTAAATAATGTGAATACATAATTAGATTGATAACTAGCCTAGATTAATAGGGACGACATTATAAAGCAACACAACGATATGATGTTTTATCAAGGACAGACGCAAAGTTTCTGAATATAATATTTAGTAACAAATTTTAACAATAATATCAATGATTACATAAAAAGATCAATTAAGCGGGTGTCCAATGGTTAGTGAAGTAGGTGATAATCAGTGGGATCATAGCTCAAATTTTGGTAGAAACAAAATTAACATAGGTCGAGTTATTCAATACCACGATTGTGGAATCTAATAATTAATTATTGAAGATTTAATCAAGTAAATAAAATTTTAATTTCCTCCCTTGAAAAAATAAATCTTTACAAAAAGGCGTATTGAATATATAATTAAATAAATAAAAATGTGTTCCTTCTGACCAACATCCTAAACTTTTAAATGAGCCTCTCGTACTATTTCAACATCAGTTACCCTATGTGTGTATTATTAGTTAACAAAAATGTGTATTATTAGTTAACAAAAATAAGCGCAAGCTGACATATACATCATAATTATATTTATAAAAAATTACTGAGAATATTTTCCTAGGCAGCTAGCTTAGCTAATTGGAATATATAGTGGCTGTCAATTTCAAGAGTATGGAAATATAGCCTAGAGCATTGTAGGTGGAACCCAGTATTGATATGTCAATGGCCCAAACTTGATAACTTGTGATGGACTTAAGCAAAGGAGGCATCATTTTTTGCTTTTCCACTATGAGATAAATTTTTTTAAAAATTGGAAGTTATAACCTAAAAAGTAAATAAAAACAAGTGGTACTCCTCTTTCTCCGCTCGTGTGGTGATTGCCTTTTGTTCTAATCTATTGAAAGTTCTATCTTAGCTAGAAAAGATAGGTACAAACCTATAGGTAAAAAGTTGTATATGAGAATAGAAGATCAGATTAAGTTGATAAATGGGCATAAATATATCCCTTTCATTCAATGGGATAGCTTGCTTTTAATCGGATTGGAATAAAGCAAAGTTTTCATTTCATCAAAGTAAAGTTTGTTTTGCTATATTAGATCTCGTGTGTGCACGGGAGACATTACATATTCCCTTTCTTTCTGATCGGTCACAAATGTGAAAGAATTAATGATGAAGAAAAGGTACCTAAAATGATAAAACAATAAAGAAAAAAAGAGGACTACTTTTGGGTAAGTAATTAAAGAGTACTCTACTTGGGAAAATTCTATCAACCTCCTTAATTAGTTAGCTTTAGAGAAGATGCAAAAACCAAAGGATACGAAAAGAATAAGTAATGGGTGGGTACTGTTAATTATTGATTAGATATTCACAACCAGAGAAAATATCTAATTTAGTGTTACTTAAATTTGCCAATGGTGGATTCTGATCAGGCAGCATATTAAATCACACACACACAAAAAAAAACGTATAACCAAAGTAGCACGCATGTTTCTAGGCATGGGTGACAGACTGAAAAGTGAAATCATACTTCCTCTGCTTCCGATATAAATGAATTGTTCGATTATGACACACCAATTAAAAAAAGTATTCATAACATTAATCATAGGATAATTTTGTTAATGTTATCCTTTTGATTCTTCTAGAGTCTTTTTAAAAGTAGAGCTAGTTAATCATTATTTGAGATTAAAAAGTAATTGAAAACTCAATTATAGGCCATAGAAAAATTGTCAACTATTCATTTATATTGGACCAGAGGGAGTAGGTAATAAAGAGAGGTGAAAAGTTGGTATTTAATTTGCAGCATAACTAATGTCCTTATAACAATGTCTTCAAATGATCGAGCAGTATTTTCAATTAAAACCACAATTGGTAGCTAGCTGATCTTGACCATATTTGAATATATGCACTCATAAAACTAAGCTTTGTTTTGGTAAAGAGAATCACGATATAACAATGGATTGATGTGACCTTAAACGTAGTTGTTTGTCTAAGTTAATTAATTCCATTGAATTTCATATACTTGTTGTCTTGAATCATTCGTACATAGTATTTCTAAAGTTGAATTTTGGGTACCACAATCATGTGGTGGTCTATAAGCAGCACGTAAATAAAAGTCAACCAGATTTGGTAGCTCATCATCAGTAAATATGGAGAATTTAGAAGTGAAATCACGTTAATTTCTTCACATTCATACGTGAAAGTTGATTTTACAATTCTTTAACTATTTAACACTGGGCACATTTTTCTTAGCTTAGCAAGTTAGCATGGACGTACTGTTTGGTAGTCACTGCAACCAAATTACTCAAAACTCAATAGTTCTACTTCTTTTCAGTTGCGGATGTGTCATATTTCTCCTTCATAAGTTCACTTTTTCGTCTCTTTTTCTAAATAAATTATTATTTTTACATCTTAGTGGTAATAGGATGACCAGTTTCCCACAATTATATATTGAGAAGAGAGAGAGAGAGGCGTAGAGAAAAATGATGATGATCACTAACTAAATTTGAAAGTTACACTAGAGTGACGTATTATTTTATTTTAACCATTAGGCTGAAACTTCAAATCGATCCATCTTCACGTGAAATATTTTTCACTATTGCATGATAGTAAGATTTAATCTAAGGATATCTTGTTTGCTCCGATACTATATATTGAATTGTATAATCATCTCATCCAAAAATTCATCTAAAATTTTTAATTGGATGTTGAGAGAAATTAAAACACTTCAATATTTTGTCTCAAGCATAAAACCATATGGATGATGAGTACGTATAATTATCCAAATCATTAGATTTGATAACCATGACAAACACTTTGTCTAGAAGATTGTTAACAATATAACTTGTCTTACATGAAGATACAAAGAGTAGATAGTTAGCTAAATTTGTATGACAAGATTAGTAGGAGGCAATATTCGACAGCCCTTATGCTGCTCTGAGCTAAAATTTCATAAATTAAAGTTGTTGTCTAGATTTACAACCCAAAGGAGACAAGACAATACCCTTTGCATGGAAATTGGAAGAAGATGATAGAACTCTAGTACTGTTTCATAGCCATGCATTTCCCATATAAAGAACAAAGTCACCTTAATTATTTGATTTTGGAAGCTCGTGGAACAATATGTGGGAGCCATTGTGTCTTTGTCCTCCCAAAATCTATACATAATTGTTCCCCTTAACCATTGATTAGTATTCTATCACTTCAATTCATTTTTGCCCCTCTTCTCAGCTACACCGATTGTGATTTCTCACTATGTTACGTTGCTTTTCTTATTTCTGTGATACGAATTCATTAATTAACATGCAAGTACTAGCTAGAGATCATTTCAGTATTGAATGATTTGAAATTATTGTCAAATATTTGTGTCACCCTGGTCCATTTAGTTTTCAAGCATGCATCAATCCCCCATAGGAAAAGAGACATGAATTTAATTTGGCCTTCTAAACCTTTCACATGGAAATTTGGGTGTGATTTAACACTAAAGGCGTCGGATTAGTACGCTGCAACCATAAACTTTTAATTATATATTTTTTTGGATTTCAATAATTCACCCTTTTTTTTTTAATGAAAGTACTTTCAAATTTATATTTTTTTAAAATAGTTTTAAGGACGACATTTTAGTCATTTTAACATAAAAATGATATCAAATTTATTTTATTAATTCAATACTTCTATCAAATACCTAATTAGTTTCAGCGCTTTATGCTTATCATCTACTTTTAATCAACTAATTAATTAATCCATACAGACTGAACTTTCAACTGAGATGGTTAAACAAATCATCTTATTATTTAAGTAAACGAAGATCTTGAGTTTTAAGTCTTGTTGCAACTCCTTATAAAAAAAAGAATACAATAATGATACATAATCAAGTAGAGATGGTCGCATTTGTACACGAGTAAAATCATGTTATATGGTGGAACATAACACACTTGCAATATTAATCATCGCCAATATAGACTAAAGACTTAATAATTAAAATAACCCTAAAGAGATTCACTCTTGCATGTGCGTTGTCAACCGTCCTATAATAATTGATTAATTGCTTAATCAATAATAGTTAATCTCATAGGCTCTATAGGAACAACCTATTAAATGGAAAATTAAATACTAGTGATATGCTACTAGGTCAGTAGGAATAATGGGTCCTTAAAAGCCTAACAGAAGTCGTTTTACGGAAAATATGGATTGCCTTTGGTCACTTGATTTTTTAATTAGAAAAAGTTACAGCATCAACAATAATAAAGGCTTAAATTAAATGTGATCCTCCAAAAAGCAATTGATCACATATTTATTTAATGTGAAAGCATACAAGATAGAATACCAGCGTAGATTAGTAGGGTGTTATAGCAAATTAACAAAATGATACTTTTTTAATTAAAGGAATTAGGAAGAAAAGTTCCTAAATATAAAACAATAAATTAGTTAATGATAATTACATAAAAAGATTTCACGCTAAATCTCGATAGTGGATGTCAATTTCAAGAGTGCTAACACATCCTACTCGTATGCAGGTGGAACCCAATTTTGTTAAGGGATCATAATTAAGAAATTGTAATTGAATTAAGCAAAGATGATTCTTTTTTTAACAAAATCTGGAATAAAGAAATGAACTGATAATCTAAGCTCGTTTGTATGTTGGATAAGGGATAACTAATTTCGAAATTAATTTTAGAATTAATTTATCCATATTTGGGTGGAATAAATCGCGGGATAACTTATCCCAATACCATAGTGTTATATTTATCCCTTCATTGAGGATGAAATACAATCCCGAGATAATTTGCTCCCAACCAAATGAGCCATATAGTACACAGTAACCCTTTTTCTCCGTTCGTGTGGTGGTTGCCTTTTGTTCTAATCTAGCTATTGAAAGGCCTATCTGGATGACTAGACAAATCTCTATGTCATTTACCTTGAAATGAAAAAAGAAAATAAAAAGATGACTAACTAAATGTTGAAAGGTACATTGTAACTAAAAAGTTGTGGGCACCAAATAAAAGTTGTATGAGAATAGAAGGAAAAAGTTATACAAAGGGAGCATCACCTTCATTTAATTTAATTGGAGGGTCACAGGATTCTTTCCTCTTGATCGGATTGGAATAAAGCAAAGTTTTCAAATCAAAGTAAAGGCTTCTTGAAACAAATATCATGTGTGCAATGGAGATGCAGTCACATTTTCCCTTTACTTTCTGGTTACAACTGTGAAAGATTGAAAAAGGAAAGATACCCAAACCAAAAAGAAGAAAGAAAGAGTACAGTAGAAAGGAATAGCTTTGGGATAAGGAAGAGTATCTTACAAATTTCCATCAACTCATTATGATAATTATTTGATTGTTAGACAAAGATATTAGGTAGTAATTGAATGGATCGATCAACAATACCCTTTTAAGCAGCATACTTATCAGATGCAGGCTTGATTTTGGATTAGGCTTGGATGGCACGAGCACAATAACAAAATTATCAACAGCACCAATACATTTCAATAGCTTTAGCGTTCATAATATGATCTAAAATATCCAACTACACGCCTGCTCCCCAAGTCCATTTGTCACCATGCCAATTCGCGCCCATTAATTTTTTTTTACTTTTTTTTCAAAAAATTATTTCACTTTAGTAAAAAAAATGAAAGTAATAGCATTTGACCATGAAAATCATTTCACTTTAGTGAAAATTATTTTGCAAAAAAAAAAGAAAACAAATAAAATTTATTTTCACCCTTTTCACTCTTACTTTCCTCACAAAATTTTAAATTCTACAATTTATATTCAACTCCAAAAAACTACTATTTCCATGGCCAAACGGGGCCTAAAAATTATGCAAAACTTAACCATCTTTTTTCCTACTCCAAAAGGGGCGTTACCTCTTTTTATGGGCAAAACTGTAACATTTAATTCAAATACATCTTATAATGAATCTTCCATTGTTTCTGGAAACTTTTAAGTTAGGATCAACTTCCTGATGACGAAAAAGCAGTTGATCGGGTCAGGGTGACCTTTTGATTCCAACTATTTTCTAACCTGCCTGTTCTAATTCCTTGGAACATTATACAATTCTCATAATACCTATGGGAGATGGCGCAACGGAAAAGGACATTAACCATCTGCTTCTTTAACCCTTCTAATTCTGAGGTTAAACTCAGTTTCCGGAGCTATACTTTATAGACGAGAGCTTGGAGGCTTGCAAACTAATGCGTGTGCGCATGCTCGGGATTCAATTACATAGAGCTACAAAAAAAGAAAATAGTATCTTGAATTACATAATCTAAACCAATTCTTCCCTCATAAGGAGCTAGCTAAATCTTTTCCACCTTCGGGAAATTCACTAGGTAAAACATGTAAAGGGCACAAGTTCTGGCGTGATACATTATCCTAAAAGGAGCTGAAATAATTGAATTATAGCGCTAAATATCCTTTAAAGTGTTCAGAAGCAACAGAAAACAATAAACATAGGAATAGTAGTTCATGCCATCAACCCAAATTCAGCTTCAGTATAAGTTTACCAGTACAACAATACATCAATAATATATACCGCCCACAGCTAATACACGTTCACCTTGAGCAGGTTTATGCATCCAGTCATGCCTGAAGTATCAGTATCTTGATCGTCTCCTACTGCAATATCAGCTCATGTAAGTCATCAAGCACATCAAAGCGAAATGGCAGAAAGCACGATTGAGACTCACCCAGGTGAACGAGACCGGGAAATGGAACGAGAAAGAGAGCGTGAACTAGAGTGAGAACGCGAAGGTGAATGTGAGTGAGAGTGAGACCTTGACCGTGAACGATATCTGCGAGAACTCCTTTCTCTGCTGCGACTCCGGCTATGTCGATGCCTTCACCCATTTAAAAATAATTAAGTCGCTAGCAGTGAGATAATAATTTGCAGAGAAAATGATGAGAAAGTCAACCAAATTTTTGTTTTAAAAAAACATCTAACAGAAGATGACCTGAGGAAGAAAAAGATTAATACACTACAGATAATGGTTTGTGAGGAAACACAAGATGACCTCTTGCCTAATAGCGGCAAGCTGACAGAGGAACTTCAAAATTTTCTTCTAAATACATTTTCAGTTAGTTGGCAAGGTTCAAAGCTTCTTCTGTGCTAAAAACTAAGGAACAAGAGACTAGGATATCCTCCAGGTGCTAACATGGTTAGTTAGGAAAGAGGAACCAAACCCTTCTACAGATTTGGAGGAGTCTTTGGACTAAGGTGCCAACTGGATGGGGTCAAATGGGAAGCTTAAATGAACTGATCTACCTGACGGCTGAAACATCCACTATTTGGCTTGGGACAAAGTGGCTTAGTCCAATATAGAGTAGCAATGGATCATAACTCGACTAGTCCAACCGAATCATAAATAGGGATTTACATCCATGTCCATGTATAAACACACTGCACAATAGTGCACCAAACGCCAAACAATTATTCAACCATGTACCTTGACCTGCATTCCCCCTAGAATGCAAGTAGAAGCAATAATATTCTCTCCCAGTTCCTCAACACTTCCTCAATCCCACTTTGGGAAGAAATATTTTTTTTGTTGACTCGAAGGGAATCTCAATTGAAATACCTAACTGCACAGGTACAAATCTTTTCAAACATTTGTTGTACTTCTAATTATAGAACTCATTTTCTAGTACGTCAATGTAGATTGTAAATCAGTAAATATATTGTTATAAAATAATATGGAATTAATGGCCGATTCACACTAAATCTAGGAACCATAAGTGCTTCAGGAGGTATCCAACAAATGAAACAAGGGACTGATTTTTCTGTCTTAACTATAGGAGTTCCTAAACTTTAGCAGTCTCAGATAAAACTAACTTTATCTAATGCTAATATTTCTCGAGTTTGTTATGCGCTCAAATGTGAATTCTCGGTTAGACAATGTTACATGCATAGCTTTTTAAAAAAACAAGATCAAGCTCAAATGTGAAATCTCGGTTACATGCCTACTCCTTTTTCAGCCCAAAACTCCAACCCCACCCCCACCACCCAAAAGAAAATGATTTTTTTTTTTTTTTTGAAAAAGGCCACCCCCACATCCTCAACTTTGAGAAATCAAGGATGAATTTTTATCTTGCATTCAGCCAGCTCCATTAAAGGTTACATGTTCCCAAAAGACAGTAAACACATCCTCAATTTCACAAAATCCATCAAGACCATACTTAAGGCAGAGTTTGTTTGGAATTTGGTCTTCTGCTAACAAGGTTAGGGCTCTCAAATCTCTGCTTATTGAGGGACAATGAGCAGCTTTGGTTTCAGAACTCTTTGAAAAGGTTTCACCTAAAGCATAATTCATGAGAGGGGGACAGGCTTGCTGAAAGGAACAAAAGTGAATCAACAACTTAAGGAAGTTTAGCTTTGACCCGTCGGGTTAATCTTGTTTTAAGTTAACCCTCGTTACCGAATTATTTGAAAAGTCGATATGGCCACAACCTATTTTAATTCATCTACTCTATAGTCACTCTCACTCCCCCACCAAACTACCGAATCTACAATGGGTTGGCGGATTAAAAATTACACAACAGTTTCCTACATGAATAGACAAACAAACTTCCTGGACAAAAACGACAGCCTCTAGCTCCACCAGTATGCTTCTTGAAGACATCACTCAATTTCTAATCAAGAAGTCAGAAACCCCTTTACATTATGGAAGAAGCAAGGAGAAAGGGTAAAGGAACTTTAAGGAACAATTACTCAATCAGATCATCAACTCCGGTAAGACAATGTTCCTATACACAGTGGCGGAGCCACATGCAATTCAGGGGGTTCATCCGAACCCCCTTCGTTGGAAAATTATACTATTTTTATATGGTCAAAAATATTTTTATGTATGTATTATAGATGTTGAACCCCCTTCGACTAATCCATATATTTACTTCTGACCCCCTTAAAGAAAAGTCTGGCTCCGCCACTGCCTATACACCAAGCACAGTATAACATAAAGGATGAGCATTAGTACCTTCGAGGAGAACGACTGTAACTTCTACTACGGCTTCGGTGACGATACCGGTTTAATCGGCTTGTCTCTGCCAGCTTTTCAAGCCTCTGTTTCTCTTGTTCTCTTTTCTTGGCAATTTCAATAGCTGTATCTTTCTTGACTGAAAAAGGCATCATTTAGGAAAAAAGTACAACGGATTGGATGCAACAATATGACCCACATAATCATTTAAAAAAAGAAAGAAGAGAGGCAAGATCTTTTCATCAACAAAACGAAGAGATAAGGTCCTCATTCTTGTTATATTGCTGCATGCAGCACTGAGCACATTATAGAAGACCAAACAGTTTACTCTTGAGATGCATATGAAGTAATGTATACTTTGTTTGTTCAATTGTTTGCTCATAATGCGCTTAAGCCGCTCTTGAGGTGTTTCCTTCTTTTCACCCTGCTGTTTAGAGAAGCTTGAACTACTAGTTGTCTTGTTTAACTTTGATAGTGCTGAGGATGCACTGCCAAAACCAAAAAAGGGGACAAATTAGTAACTAGGTTGCTTTATAAGGAAAGAAAAATTGAGAACTTGATCGCCCTCAATTCACAAGCACAAATAAAAACGTAGGGGAGGGGCAGAACAAACAATTAAATAAACAGAACGGACGGGGGCTTGAAGACACACCTTGTTGGTGTTTTCAACATTTGGCCACTCTTATCCTTATCACTAGCTACCCCAGATGCAGGATCAACATGGAGGGCCTCAAGAATACGACCAGTTGATGGCCTGCAGAAAAGTGAGATTTTAAACAAAAAGTGTTTCATGTTATCATGCAAACTGAACAGCATCAAGTAAGTTCAATTCAGGGAAATGAGCTTCAGATCGAAGACTTGCTCCCTCTTCCCCTTGACAGTTATTGGAACAGGTGTAAATGGTGATATATTCTAAACCACATTAAGTTCCTCAGCTAACAAATGGATGAAAAGCTGCAGCAGAGAAAAGACTGTCCAATCTAGCTTTGCAAGAATTAAAGGTCAAGTGCTCCGACCGGCTCAATGGATCAATTCGAGACGGAGGAGATGGTGGTGGAGAATATCCTTCAATCTTAGGCTCGTTCTCATCATCTGCGCCACCAAATTCAGTAATATACTCTATCTTTGGTGTTCTCTCCTTGCCTTGGTAAATATCTTCAGATTTTCCTCCACGTTCATAGCGCCTTGAAAGGGGAGGCGAATATGAGAGAGATCTTGACCTGGATCTGTCCAGATGGAAAGATGATTAAACCAGCATTAGACAGACCACTGGCAATTTAAAGTGCAAATTAAAAATACCAAAGATAATAAACCTTCTTGAACGTGAATAGGCTTCATATGTCGGACTTCGTCGAGACTCGCTGCATAAGGAGGGAAAAGAGAGTGAGTGAGTGAGAGAGAGGACAAGTCATACAACTGAAATTTTTACCTGCTTTTAAGAAAACAAGAGTACGTGTGATAAATGAAAAAGAAATAAGAGTACCGATAGGGATCATGAAGGAGAACTCTACTCCCGGTAATACGGGCTGCTTCTCTTTCCCTCTCCCTTTCGATTTGAGAAGCCTTTCTTCTCTCTTTGCGACTCAGTTTCCTCTGCAAAGGCATGATTAGTATGACAGTATACCTAAAATCTAGCACATTTAAGTCCCATATTTAGCCAACTTACTATTGCAGGATCTCCTTTGATTACTTCTCTTTGCCTCCGTTCTTCCTCCCTAGCCTTTTTGTCCATGTAGACAAGCCATCCATACCTTTTCACTCCAAAATCTTTGGCAATTGACTCCATCGCTTCATCATTGCTATCATCACTGTTAAAATCTTCTTCTTCATCATCATCATCATCATCGACATCTTCTTCGCCATCTGAAAAGTGAACTTCATCTTTCCCCTCTCCATCGTACGAGAAACCCACTTGTGAATACGATCCCTTGCTCGCTGAAGGCTGAGAAAGTTGAGGTCTGCAATACCAAGAATTTTAGAAAGAAGCAGCTACCTAGCAAATTAGACTACTTAAAGTAACATCCCTGTTGCGAAGTGTCATATCAAAAGACACCAAGAAAACCCACAAACAAATAACAAGTTTTATTTAATTGCAACACATTCGCAGCTGAAGCAATTCAAGACACTAAAACATCAAAATGATACACCCATCTACAAAAGTATATTTGCCTCACATTATAAAAGCTGATAAGAAATGAAGAGGAAAAAAAAATTAACAGTTCTGAGAGATGACATAAACCATAAGTTATGATAAAGTTAATGTCACACAAAAAAATGATGAATGTTAAGACATCTAGGCTGTTGAATAATCACACACAAATTTTCTCTTTGCTTATAATATATTATGATTTTATTTACTAGGAATATATATACTAACATATTAAGCAAGAAGACAATTCTTCAATTCCTTAATAAGCTAAGTAATTTTATAAAGAATGGGGAAACCCCGTATACCATAAAAAGAGAAAGTAGAGAACCTACCTCAAGACATAGTTCTCTATAAAAGAAACTCAATCTTCTATACAGATAGGAGTCTCATGGGTGCATTGAAACAAGACACAAGAGGCGATTTTCTCAATTGTACAAAATCACTGTCAGCCCTAAAAACACTCTCCTACTTCTCTCTTTCCATATTACACTCAAAGGGCTAATGGAGCAACATCCCATGCCCTCAGTGTTTACTTCCTCTTTCGAAAGGCCAAACTGTGCAACACTCATGAAGATGCGAATTAGGGTAGAAGGTTAGTAGGAGGGAGTGCGTCCTTGCTCTAGTAGTAGTGCTTTGTTTTGGTATATGTGCTAGTGGTCATAGTGCTACGTTTGTAGTGTCTTGTTTGTGGAGTTTTGGTAATGTTTGTTTTTTCGGATAGATCGATTATAGTATTACACTTTGTGATAGTCTTGTTTGTGTTATTTTTCGTTGTTGTGTCAATACCTATCTGTTCCAGTACTATGTCCTTTTATAGATTGTTTTTGTCTTGAGCCGGGGGTCGATCGGAAACAGTATCGGAAACCGCCTCTCTACCCCACCTTTGAGGTAGTGGTACAGACTGTGCACACTTACCCTCCCCAGACCCCACTTTGTGGGAGTGTATTGGGTATGTTGTTGTTGTTGATGAGTGATTATCAACTCGAAGAAAAGAAAAGAATGATTATGAACTAATAATATATTATATACTACAGAGACGGATCAAGGATATAAAGTTTGTGGGTTCCCGTGTTATACAAAAATAAAACTAAATAGCAGCTAAAGGGATTTGAGTGGTAAAATTTTACTAGTTTCTCTGCTCCACTAGACCAACAATACAATTTATTTATGGGTTCCTAACTTATAATTTTTATATATTTACCAGATTTCTCTATATAAATACTAGATCCGTACGAAAGTTACTGGGTTCCCGGGAACCCCCTCCGAGGCCCTAGATCCGCCCTGATATACTAGTTATTACATTGTAACCCAAAACTTTAAGCAAACAAAAATTCAACAAAATTAGCAACGCTACACATATTAGTACTCCCTCCATCTCATATTAGTTGGGCACGATCCATTTTACATGGTGATTAAGAAATCATAAATAAGAAAGTAATTTTACTAATTCACTTTTAAAAAACTTCTTGGGAACTTTACAAGCAAGTGTGAACACTTTCAAAAAGATTTTATTGCAAGGGTAATAACGGGAAAATTTTTTTTAATGTTTTTTTGATTTAGTAAAGTAACCAACTAATATGAGACAACTATCTTTAGTAAGATTACAAACTAACATGGACCAGAGGGAGTATTGCAATCATAAATAATATTTTTTTGACTTGCACCGGGTATCCGAGACTCTTCGAGTCCCGACTAATCCCGGGGGTGCACAGGCCCTCGGCAAGGAGTTTCCCGCAAGTGCACCACGGGTAATTCAGGGTTTTCACCCAGTTCGATAGCCCTCAGAAATTGTTTGCACCCAGTGGGAATCGAACTTGAGACCTTGAAAGGGAGCACCCCAAAGCTCAAGCCAATTACCACCAGGCCAACCCGTGAGGGTTTGCAATCATAAATAATTAAACCTAAACAAATTTCACTTTGAGCCAACCCCATGAAGTATATTCTTTGCATTAGAAAACTCTCGTTTTCTTCTTCCATCTGCTTTGTATTTATCTTTGCAAAGTAGGGGGAGTGGATGAATGGCAACGAAAAGGCAACAGAGCTGAAGTGAAAAATAAGGACCAAAAATAGAAACCTGTCGGAGCCAAGAAGTGCAGTTGTCTTAGCCTCCATCTCCAGATTAACATGTTGCATACCCTCTTCGTCCTTAACTGTCAATACATAGTGTTAACTCGGGCTGTGACTGGTGTCCTCAAAAAATATGCAGAATTATTTCTAAATGCCTAATAAGAAAGAAACATCTTATAATGAATAGTAAAATAGAAGGATAGTCAAAAAAAAAAAAAAAAAAGTACCGACATCCTCTACGCCGATGCTTAATTAAATCCCGATAACGCTGAAAATTAACAAACTCTTCTAGTTCTTCCTCTTCGTCTGTTTTTTCTGGGGCCCGACGATGTCGGGAACTAGCATCACGAATAAAATCCAGAAGAGCACGACCATCAAATCTGTAGGATGACAGTCAAAACGTCAATTATATGACGAGTCAAATTTCCTACAACAATCAGTATTCTATCATTGTAAGAGTTGTGAGATAATGACCTGTCAATCAAAATGTCTTGTTTCCCATTCCAAGGTATCCTGATACATATACAAAGAAATAAGGACATAAAAAACCGTGAAACCATTACAAGCATGTAACTAATACTACTCTAGGCCAGAAAAAAGAATGATAAGCAGCACCTCATAAATATTAAGTATTAACTAGTTTTAAATGTTCTTGGACTTTGGATTAGTAAACACCGGACCTTGGGAATTCATGATACTAAAATACCTCAGCACAATAACAATACTTTTAAGATGATTCATTTCATTGGGGAAAAAGAGGAGACATATACAAATATATCAAAGACCGTGATCCTGAAAACAAGATGGTGGTAGTATGAGGTTTCCTACATGTGTCATTACCTAAGATGGTGATTCTAATAAAAGCATTACATTAGCCCAAAATAACACGAACCAGAACAACAAAAACTTACTAAAAAATTTCACCAAATGAATTCGTTAAAAAATGAAGTTGAACCTAAATTGTAAACAGCAAACAAGTAAAGGAAATAAAAATGTCAGTTCACTGCAAACATACTTCCTTGTGTAGTGTATTATAGCTCAAATTAGCAAAAAAAAAAAAAAAAAAAAGAGTCTGTTTTCTATACATCGCTAACTGAAGAACCAATATCTACCATGCTTTATTGTTTTGTACTTAATGCATTCCAATTTGTATGAAACTTTGCATATTGAAGCACGTCAAAATATCTAATAAAGTTCTGTACACTTTTTGATTCAAATTCATTTAACCAATAATAAGCTAAATCAACACCTTTAACTCCGAGTCAAGCCGTGATGTACTTAATTGGAAGAGCAAAAAATTGAAAAGAAAAAAAAAATTCATACAGGCCTTGCTGATCCTCGGTGGCTTGATAAAGAGCGTCATCGCGGTAGATGCGACATCGAGAACCAACGGCTTGAATGGATTGTTGAGGATCGCCACGGCGTTTAGCGAGATAGATGGCGCGTCTTTGAGCTCTCTTACGAGCAGCGTCCATCATATCGTGTACTTTCTTCTCCGATCTTCGTGCTTCGTGCCACATCTTTCTTCTTCCTCTGTCCCAATTTGCAGGTGCAAAATCGAAATTGGGAACCCTAACCCTCCCGGCAAGGCAATTGATGAAGCTCTCGGTTTTTAGGGAACTTAATACGGACCAAACATGTGACAATCACATGCTCTTCTTTTTCTTTTGTTTTTCGGACACGAGTAAAGAGTAATTGCGTCTAATTTTGATCCTTACGATATTCTGACTCAAATCAATACATATAATCTTTAATTGATTAAAATATAGTATATTTTTAGCTAGCATTTGATCATAAATTTTTAAATTTTGATAAAATTTCACTGGGTGTTTGATTATAATATTTAAAAATATATTTAACTTAGAAAAAAAAAAAAAAATTGACTCAAAATACTAAATTTTTCTAGTATTGATAAATTTGAATTATTTATCAAAAATATTCATCAAATAATAAAAAATTATATGACTAACATTATTTGTCAAGTTTTTTTCGAAAAATCTATAATTGAACGGGTCCTAAGAATAAAGTTCGAACTATTGTGTACTATGGAAGAGATGAAGGAATATATGTTATACCTATTACAAAAAAAAAAATGAATTTGCTAGCAATGCAAATACTAGTTATTTATATCCATAAGTCAAACAAAAAAAAAAATTGACATTGTTTATTATTAAGATATTACAATCGTATTTTATTTCTTGTACATATAAATTGACTTTTCATCAATCTGCTAAAGTAATTAAGTATTTGTAATAAGAAATTAAATTAATATAGCATATGTAATTATTATGTAATAGGAAGTGAATAAATATATAATCACATTTATTTGTAGGGGAATTTTTTTTGATGCTTTTTACGATACAAATTTTTAAAAGAAAGTCATAAATTTGATTTAGATTAAACTATTAAATATAACTTTTGCATTGTATTTGAATAATTATTCAATTTATTTTCTGTTGAGTTAATATACCAAGGATTTAGTTTTTCCCTTTTAATTTCATCGAGCATAACCTAAGCACACAATAACACATTGATAAGTAATCATTTCCTACAAAAACAAGTTATATGATTATTTTTCATTTGATATATCAACTCGATAATTTTTGTGGAACTTGACACATATTAGCTATAGAAAATGATGTTCTAGAAGTAACTTATTATTGTTTGTTCTTACTTTAATTTTGTCTTAATGATAAAAATAATTAAATTTTTAAAGACGAATAATTTTCTACTCTACGACATAAACGTAAAAGACATGTCAAAAAAAAGAAAAAAGCATACGAAAGATCAATTCTTATTTCATGGATATTTTAGCAAAAATCGAATAATTTAAAAAGTTTCATTTCGAAAGATAAAACTTATCTATTAAAAGTTAATATGTCTAAACTTATAGTTGTTTCCAAATATAAAAAAGAATGCAACATGTCATCATGGATAATAGTAAATTAATTATGAAGAGTGGGCAATATCTTACCCACACGCACAAATGGAGAAATAATAAAGTGATTGTGTTATAAAAATATAAAACCTTGACCTATCTAAATATTGCAATTTCACATATTAGTCGACGGATCATTATTATTATAATTTATACATATATTAATTATATGAAAATATAAATTAATAATTAAATAAGATATGCTGAATTTTATAGAAGTAAAATGCTATCAAATATAGTGTTTGTAATATTTATTTTCAATTTTAATCAATAAATAATCTTTACAAATGACTTCTCAATGTAACATAATTAAATTTTGACCTATAATGAATAATTACGTTTCATTGATAAGATAATTAATTTAATCATCGTAATTGAATTTTGTTATAAATTTTTGATCATATTCCACAAGACCGTCTTATCTTTATTTTTCAAATTGTTGTTATGAATGAAGGAATTAAGAAACAACTATTGGCAGTAGCTGATTTTATTATGTGACATATCATGATATTTTTATGAATCTTCTACATTAACTAAACCTCTTACAATAATTATTCCAACTCTAAAATATTTTTTGTTTCATTTTTCCTGAAACTATCACAAAGACCTTTTTTTTACAAGTATTACTATCTTATTCGATCTTAATTAATTATTTGATGCATGTGTATGATCTTTTTGAAAGTTATTAATTTATTTATTTCAAATTGATTGATCTATTTAGATTTTAATGAAATTTTAAAAAATAAGGACTTTAAAGTTTTGTGATTTTAAATTAAAATATTTAGTGTATCAAAGTATTTTTTAATTTTTTGATCTTATAATACATGTTATATAAAATGTTAAAATAAAAATATTACTTAAAAAAATTCATTCTTTTTAAAATGAAATAGCTAAAAAGAAAAGTATATTGAACAAATTAAATCAATAAGTTTTATTTTATTATTTTTTTTCCGTAATTGATAGTTTCTGACATTATTATTCTAGTTCTTTTTAGGCTTGCCAAGTTTACAAGATATTAATGGGCAACTTTAACAAAAGCATGGTACTAAACAAACAGATCATTATGGTTACCAAAAAAAAAAAAAAAAACAGATCATCACGAGTCAGACCAACAAATACCTAGCGTGCAAGGCCCACAAAGCCGATGTCATGTGGGCCCATTTCCTTTCTCTCTCCTAACTTTCCCACTATAAATAATTTTTTCAATCCCTTTTGAATCACAATAACCTACCCGCTCCCCCCACCCTCTCATAGGGTCTGGGTTGGTCGGGCCTTCACCATGTCAAGCTTCACCGGAGCTCCGGCAACACAACCGCCACTACCACCTATTGCACCGCCATTAGCGGCGGCGATGTATCCATTGTACAAACAGAAATCCTGGTCACCGGACACGTTTCGCGAGGAGGCGTGGCAGCGGCGGAAAGGTACTCATGGAAACTGGCTTAATAAGCGGAGCAAGAGCGTTACCGATGAGGACCTTGATGAGCTTAAGGCGTGTATTGAATTAGGGTTTGGATTTGATTCGCCGGAAATGGATCAGCGGTTGTCTGATACTTTTCCGGCTTATGGCCTCTTTTACGCCGTCAATAAACAATACACCGATACGCTTTCGAAGACTTCGTCTTTGTCATCGGTCATCTTCGATTCCGAGTCAATCTCTCCTCCCGATAGTCCTCACACCATTGTTGATCCAGGTAATTCGATAAAATTTACCTTTGATTTTTCTCCTTTATATGTTTGAATCACATTAATCTGTCTCAATTTTCGTTAGAATTTTTTCTTTTTGGAATGTTCTGAAATGTTTAAAACGAATTCTATCTCAATGTAGCTATCCTACATTCAAATAATTCGAGTTCGTTCATTTAATAAAATTTTAAAGTTTGAAATGAGGTTACTTTCTTTTCTTTTTCTTTTTGGTAAGCAAGCTTTTTAATTCCACGTGATACCTACACCACCCAACATCAACATGTACCGATAAATCTAACCACCAAAGCTAGAACACATAGGAGCAAACCATCTTTTTTCTTTGTTTATCTCTATTGAGATTTGAACCTGAAACCGCATGATTATCAACTACTTTATCGACCACTAGGTCGTACCCAGGTGCCTTTGACATGAAAGTACTTATCAATATTTTTGATGTTTTATTTTACTATGGCTAAACTATTGATAAACCCATCTTTTAAACTCATTGGTCTGTCATATATAATTGGATTACTAGATATTTTCAATTACAGAGACATTCTAATTAAGTTTGTTAATGTTCTCTATTGATTTGAATGTCTGTGTTTCCTATTATGAGATAATCACTTGATCAACGCATAATATATTTTTTCCTACACGGTTACTCCACTTTCCTTTTTTTAGAGGTTAACGTATGGTTGCTAATATTTCAAAAATGGGTGTAGGAGATAATCCTCAGACAGTGAAGACAAAGTTGCGGCAATGGGCACAAGTGGTTGCTTGTGCGGTGCGTCAATCTTCATACTAATGGATGCTGGAGCTGCGTATCTGTTGATTGGATGAATATGATATGATGATGGTGATTTATTGTATCAGTACTATGTTATCAAGGTATTGAAGCAAGAAGGGACTAAATCAAACAAATCATAGTTAATGTGAAAGACGTATTCATTGTTAAGATTGAACCAACTTGTTTAATCTTAGAACTAGTAGTCTGTTGATATGATTTTAATTAATATGATTGTGCTACAACCACAATTACAACTGGTCAACCACCACCAAACTCTTGTCAATTAATTGCTAGTATCCATGTTTGTTGATATTTGCATCATTCGTAACATCCTACACCAAGTGGGAAATGACTTGTGTTTCTTTGGAGTGTTTTGTCTTTTTATTCTAGATTTCGTTTTATATCAAAAGCTGTGCTTTTAGGTGTTTTCTTATACTGTGATTTGTTATAGCGGCGAATTTAGGTTAAAGGAAGAATATATTTGCAAAGCATTCTCGGTTCTCTTTGCACTGATGCTTATAAGTTACATCTCAATTCTTCTTTTAGTTGAGGGACCTTGCTTTCTGGAACTTTGATGAGTATTCTTTAAGCTTCCCCTCTGTATTATGCAAATATCTGATCCATGTTTCGTATGATAAGCAAAGGGCTAACTTTATTTATCCTGATTGGTTTTGAATTAAAATTGAAGGAAGATATTGTATGAATTACTGGTTACTCCCTCCATTCCTTTTTATTTCCTCCTCCCGACGTTTTTCATGAGTTTCAAAGTCAAATTATATCAGATTAATTTAATATTTTAGAATTTAAATTGTGAATATTCAAAAAGGATATGAAAATACTATAAATTCCAATGTATCTTTTTTCAATTTGATTAAGAAACGCATCTTATAATATATTGGTAAAAAGGAATGGAGGGAGTAATACTTAATATATTACTTACAATTAATTCAAGCTAGTTCAGTTATATTACATGGACATCACGCATGTGAAGGTCATCTGCTGCATGTTTGTTTTATTATTTAGGTGAGTTTTTAATTCAGTAAACCTGTTTTATGGTTATAATGAGCTGATGTTTAAGAGATTGATTACTCTGAGAATAGCAGCTGTTATCTTTTCTGGTGAGGTTATTTTTATGTAATCGATTACGAAATGCTTCACTCCTGTAAATGTACCGGAACAAATTGGGAGAATCAGGAATTCATACAAGAGGATTCAGAAAAACAGCACGTCGATACACATTGAATCAAGATATGTGACCTAAAGTATATTTTGAAATCATTTTGCCATTTCACTAGACTTTTTCCTATATTAGGAGATTATATGTATAAGGTTATAAACAAAAAAGAAATTTAGTTTTACGCTATTTTCTCGTTATAATTTCTCAAAGAGCCCTGCTTCCTCTTTTCTCTGCCATTAAAGGGCAATGAACCGTGATATAATTGACCCACTTTCATGTTTTGCTATTGGGTCAAAAGTCAGTTCAGGTGGAATGTATCTTATAGATCAAAATATGACATACGTTAGAGTGTTGGTATTAGTATTTTTTAAAAAAAAAAAGGCGACTTTATCAAATAATTTCACTAAGTTGAGCTATCATTTGAGAAATTTATCAAATTCAAAACTATCAATGTTCGATGTGCTCACTTTTTCAAACATTGTATACACGAGATATTTTCTCATTACGTTAAATATAATGGATCAATGATATACAAATTTCCATTAAGTGGAGAGAAAGAAGGCCACAAACTCATATAGTTCTCAAAATGTCTATCCAGGATCCACCCACAATTATATTACTAGATCAGGCCTTGGCTACAATCTATAGGTCAAATGAACCAACCCACAATTATATTACTAGATCTGCCCCTGCTCAAGAGCAACAATCTTTTTTTAAAAAAGACTACTCATTCTTCTCCTAGATTATGTATGTCTACTTGTTATAAAAATATGTATCCTAATTGATCTCTTGAGATTCCCAGCACACATACACAAATGGTCGTGAAATAATGATTTAATTTTCTTGATTGGGGATCTAATTGGAGCAACGGCAACCATAGCCTTCTTCTTTCTTTTTTTTTTTTCAAGCATTAAGACATTATCTCGTGAATTATATTTTCATTTGACCAATTGAATATATGTCTATACTTGCAATTGAAGTCTTTTTTCTTTGTTAAGAAACTGAAACTTTGACTATTGACTAGATAAAAAGAAGAAGAGGAAGTCCCAAATGCAGATGGTATAAATTGCCTCAACTACTTCCATTATTAGCATATATATGTGATTTTAGTGAAAATGATATATATTCATTTCATATGTGGAAGGTACAAATTAAATAACAACATACTCCTATATAGTGTCGGCAAGTTTAGTTTACCACGTGTGAAACGTTGACTCTGAAAATGGTTTTGAATAAATATCTCCACCTCAATATCTTAGTGAGTAGAATTAGTCCAAAAACTTCTAATTAAAACCATGGAAATTGCATGAAAAATGATACACATTTTCAAGGCCTAGGTCTATTTGGTGGTCAAATTTACCCAAATTAAACTGTTCATTCTACAAATTGAGGATCAAAAGCGCATTGACGTAATTTAAATCGTTGAAAAAATTGCTGGATTATTACTATAGTTCATGGAAGTAGTTTTCTGGCTTACCAAATCAAAGCTGTAATGCTAACGTAATATAAGGGTGTTTTGGGAAATTTAATATACAATGTAAATCTCATGCAAATGGTTGATTAATTTGGTATACCAACAAACTAAAAAAGGTTAGTTAAAGAATTTCTTCTT
Source organism: Capsicum baccatum var. pendulum (assembly GCA_030864225.1). NCBI lineage: Eukaryota > Viridiplantae > Streptophyta > Magnoliopsida > Solanales > Solanaceae > Capsicum > Capsicum baccatum. The sequence continues at coordinate 177,763,661 of CM061551.1, forward strand.
TTTGTATTGGGAGGCATTGACATTTCATTCATGTAAAGCCAAACGGTACTTACAAGTATAATACGAAATCGGACAGGGACACATATAAATATGCTCATCAATTAGTTGGTGCAATAATTTGAGGCTCAACAAAAACTAATTTGGTATATGCTTCAACATTTCTAGATAATATAATATGTGCCCTGCTATCAAGCAATTTTAATGAAGCTAATAAACTGAAACTTTTTTAAAATAATGATTCTATCGTTATATAGTACTAACCAAAAGAAAGTCATATATATTTATGTTAGTGAATTGGTGATTCCTATTTTTCTTTTATAAGAGATGAGTTTACATTTTTTTAATAATCGTGATATTCAGCTTAACTTTTACAAACCTCAACTAGTTTTAGGAGATATTTATCATCTCCTACCACATGTATCAAATACCTCTAATTATAATTTTGATATGAGGTTAAATCACATTTAGAATAAAAAAGAGATGATGCAATTAAGAACATCCAAGCCTTTTTTTTTTTTCCAGCACGAGTAGGTGTTTGACGATAGATTTCAAATATTTTTCACTTTATTTGAAATTTATGAAATTACAGTATTTGATCATGAAATTCTTTTTGGTTATACTTTTTGTAAAGAATAATAGGAATAATGTTCATTCTTGAATGTACATAAAATCCAACTTCAAAAGTGAAAAATCACCAATTTAAAAATGAGTTACAAGTTGCTTTCCAAATTTGAAAAATAACTTCAAGTTGAATTAGAATTTCGACAAACACTAATCTTTTAAATAAATTGAAAATTATTCTGACAAAAAAGCGAATAATTTTTATGGCAAAAAAAACTCGTAAATCTAAATAACATGAACAATATATAGATACCTAGAAATGATAGCTAGGGAAAATTTATATTGAGAGGAGCTGTCTGGTCTCCCAATTGACCAAGAATAACAGGCAGTGTATGTGAGATATTTATCCAATTAATAGGTTTTTGAATACCGTGTGTAAAGCTTGATGAAAACTTCAAACTACGTAATGAATTCAACAAGTCTTCGAAACTTAGGGTTTGAATTTTCTAGTAATGAATTCAAAGTGTAATTTGTTTAACCTTTGTTTAAAATTCCAGAAATATCACTATTAGTCATGAAAAAAAGATCACAAATAACCACCTTTTAATCTTTATAATTAAAATAGGCACTTTATCATATAAGTATTAAAATCGTGTTGTTGTTTTAGTTGTGGAATTTGAAATTTCATATGAACAACTATCTTTTATAAGACAGGATCAAAAAATGGCTAGTAGACGCTATTTTTACTATTTGATGTTTACTGATTCAATTAATTCAAATTCGTATCAAGCATAGATCTAGAAAAAAAAGTGTACTTTACGTTTGCTACCAAGAAGATCTTTTATTTCTAAAATTTAAATTCGAAAGCTCTAATAACAAGTAGAATGATCAACAACTAGTTTGTCGAATTTAACATTCCCTTCATCGACGATTCCACCAGATTCTTCCACCAAATATAGCACTTTCTCCGATACATTTTACTTGTTGCCGTACTAAAAGCAAATTTTTCGTTTTAATTGTCCAATTAAGATCAAGAATTTTATTACTTTATGTAGTATTTAATAACTACATAAACTAATAACAATTGAATCTAAAATTTCAAACCACCATTATATTAATAAAATTTATTTAGTAAAATACACCAGTAATAAATTTTTTTATAAGAATTATGCCTAGGTGATATTCATCCAAGTAAAATGAAAACATAAATTATAGTGCTGTATTAGCACAGCAACTTATATATATATATACAATGAAAGAAAAAGTAGTGGGATGATCCAGAAATGCTAGTGGGGTATTCCTTTTTGAATACAATAATGTTGGAGGTGTTTCATTTATCCAGTTGAATACTACAACTAATTAGTGGCCTCCTTTTTAGATTTCTTTGTTTGGATCATTATGATTAATTGTATGGGCAGGGCCACTACTTAGCTAAGCTAGGGTCACTTTCCCAAAAGCATCCTATGCAATACAAATTTTGTATGAAAACTCCTCAATAACACATGTAATAACCCATATCACCAAGTTGTTCCATGGTTGATCAGTCCATCTTGTACATCACTTTTTTTACTTTATTTTATACAGTACTAATTGGAAAAAGACTTTAATTTTGAATTCCTACTCTCCTTTTCAATTATCACTTGGACTTGGGCATGCATATACTAAACTCATGTTTCTTTGATACTCTTCTTTGATCATTACAAATATATCTTTATGTAACTTTTGGAGGCTGACGGAGTATAAGTTAATTACACTGTCAAAATAAGATACTTACAACAGTAAATGGCTGGTCTGATGTAATATTTTAAAAAATAAAGTAAATAATATCAAGAACATGATTGACAATATTAAAAAGAAAAAAGAATAGTCCGATGCACTAAAGTTCTCGCTCACCATAAGGGTGTATTATACACTGTGCTTTTCTGTCAGAGACTGTTTTCAATGCTTGAACGCAAGACCTCCTGATCACATGACAACAAATTTAGCAGTTACTTCAAAGCTCTTGTTCTATATTGACAATGTAAGAAATCCTTATTTTATCATTGTATGTAAGTTAAGTGCAATTGCTTTAATAGAGTAACAACGCGATGAAAAATTGGGCCAGTGGCACAACTAATTTGCTAGCAGTATATCTAGTAGGTTAAAGTAACATAATAACTATGGTGAAATCCCACGAGATCTAAAACAATATAAATTCTAAAAATAATACTCTTAGTCATAGTTATCAAAGTACTATAAATGGAAAGTACTGGAAAAAAATCAAAGAGGCGTACGTAAATTTATTTTTTATTTATCACTCATCATTATTTTATAATCACGTACTGAGAATTTAATTCGTGTTTGACTAATTTAATTCTTTTAGCATTATATAACCTACATTTCTGGAGCAAGCAAACCATTCTATTGGGTAATGTAGGTGGGGGTTATACAACTTGTCAAAATTAATGAGGAATATATATGAAGACATCTCTTTAATTTCTTCTTTTGTCCTTTTCTTAGAAACAACACAAAAAGAAACGTAAGGGTTGAACAAAAAGTAGTTAATTAGTTAACCAAATAAGTAAGCTTTGATTTGCAGTAATGATCTGATGGGATATTCTGGCCTTCAAATTTCTTGGCTTAAAGTCATTACACAAGTTTAGTGAATGCAACTTAAACCTAACCCCCATTAATAAGAAGGACAAGTTCTAACTTGCTAAAGGGTTATATGCTTTTTCTTTAGATTACTTCCTAACTAAACCATAACAAATTAGAAACATGTCTATTTTCATCCCTTCTTTCTTTTCTTCCAGGTGTACGATATCTACATTAATCCGATTAATTCAAATTTGCACATTGCATGACCTATTTCCGAGGGATGCTCCCCCTTGAAATTTTTATCGTATTCAAAAATCGAAATTGAAATATTTAATTAAGAATGAGAGAATCTCAATAATCCCATCATAATCCATATCGATAGTTATCATAACGACATATTTTTTGTATTATTATTATTTCTCTCTCTATATATATGTATATTCTCCTTGAAATTAAAATAAAAAAGAAATAATTTATATACGATACACCCAAAACTCAAGTTGAATAAATTTCAAATATATGTTTCAAAGAAAGTTTTTGACAATTTTACTTATTAAGCAATGTTACTGAGCTTTATTCACTACTATAATAAAGCTAGAGAACTATTTTCTTATCAAATTTAAACTGAAGCTCATTGTGAGAAATGGGAAGCACAACCATAAATATTATTCAATTCTTTTGGAATCTTTGATTAACCCCCAGTCCTATGGTCATTATTCTCCTTGCTCACCCTCGTAATTGCTTAATTATTATAACAGTAGAACAAATATAGTGTTTCTATTTAATTGTAAAAAAAAGGCTTAATTAAACAAAAAAAATTTAAGTTTGGTTTATTTTTTTACACCATCAGGTAAATTTTACCTGTTGTATTAGGTCATTCATTTCTTAGGTAAAAATATAAAAATAAATAACCTACTAATAAAAGTTACATGATGATATAAAAAAAAATAGAATTGTTGGGGTATTTATTGGTGTTTCAAAATAAGTGGATTATTGAATTTTTTTTAAAATTTGCCTTATGATTTGACAATCAATTAACTTTTGAAAAGGTATTATAAGGTAATTTTTTTTAAAGTAAAAATGAAAAGTTATGTTAAATTTATGTCTTTAATTTTTTTCTTAATATATATACCAAAATTTAATAATTCATTTATTATGAAACGGAGGAAGTATTTTTTCACATAACAAAAAACTAGCCCTTAAAGTTGATAGTACCTTTTTATAAACTTCTAAATTGGCAGCCAACCATTTACCATCGTCATTGTTTTCCAAAAAAGGTACCCGTAACCTATCCAAACATTAAATTGAAAGTCTCACATTACGCACTAAGTTTCCTCTTCTTCTACAACTATACTTCTACGTGTTACATTTTCGTCAAAAAGGTACGAAACAATGCACATTGTGGAATGATAAAGGAGATATTTTTATTTTTATTTTCGTATTATAAAAGTGAATAGAATGGAGGACCATCTAAATTATAATTTTAAAAAATATAAAGAAGAAGCAGAAACTATATCTCTATTCAATAAATATGAGATAACTCTTTTCTTTAAAACTAAGTCATAAAATAAAAAATTTAAACGTGAAACCTCACGATTTTCAACTACTTTATTGATCATTAAATCTTACTCTTAATATCTTTCGGTCCCTTCCATTACGGAATAAAATTTATATATATTTTACTATTTTTCGGACCTTATTTGTATTGGGCATGTTATTAATTATTATTATTTGATAAAAAGAAAGTGGTGAGAAGAATGGAGAAGGGCCAAGGTAAGAAAGAAAAAGAAAAGAGTCATTAAGCGTGCAAGCAAATTGGAGTCTGTTAAGTGAGAAAGGAGAAAACTCTTTCCACTTGCCAAGTTAATAATATTGTCAGTATTTTGATCATAAAAATAGACACTATTAATTAGTTTGAAAAATCTAGTACCTACACATACACACAAAAGAAAAAAAAAAAGAAAGAAAGAAAGAAGAAACCAACTTCACCAATTCAAGAATATGAATATGCATCACCACCTAATCAATTGAAATCAAACACAAAACAGAACACAAAACACTTATCTATCAGTTGTTGGTATCCATCAATTTATAGAAAACTTCAATAATAATAATTAAAAATCCCATTCGCCCACTAATACCATATTACCTTCTAATGCGTTTCCACCCATTTCATTCATTTTAAGTGAAAAGGTTTAAATTTACCTTTTCATTTTAAAAATTAACTAAATTACTTTTTATCATATTTTTGAGATTAAACTTATTTTTGCATCATATATTTGAAATTAAATTTACTTCTCTACTTTAAAAAAACTTAGTTAGATATACCCTTTGAAGCATCTACGCTGATTTGCGCTATCCTATAAAAATAAGAGTACATATGAAAAGTTAATAAGGATAAATTTAACCTTTAAATATAATGAAAAATATATTTAACTAATATTTAAATATAGAAAAATAAATTCATCTCAAAATATAACAACAATATAAATTTGCTCTAAAAAATATATTAAACCAATATTTTTTGAAATGAAATTTTTGAACATTTTCCCTTTATTTAATTTAACTAAGGAGAAAAAAAGGTCACCCGTCACTATGCGACAAAAGCGCGTATTTTCTAAACCATGGGCCTTCCCATTAGACTTTTAGTTCCTCTTCGAAAAGTCTTCTAAATATTTCCAGAACCTCTTAGTACTTGTATTAAATTATCTATTCCCATTCGTTTTTCTCTTCCATTACCTACTACTATTTCTTTCTATCCATCAATTTTTATACTCAAATCTTCAAGAAGAGAGAGAGAGAGAGAGAGAAAAGGCAGAAATTTCTGAGCTTTTTATTAGAGAACATATAGATAGTTATGGTCGTGTTGTTCCTGGTGAAGTTTGGCAAAGTTGTAGCCAATGGAAGATTCTAAGATCATCATCAGTCGTCACAAAAACAATCTCGTTCATTCTATTGTCTTTCTTTTCGGTTTTTATTGTTGGGATTGGGAATTCCTCACTGCTCTTTTGCTTTTCAGTTACTGCTCCTTCTAATTTAATTTCCTCCTTAGGATCTTGTCAATTAAAATTACAGCTAACTCGTAATAAGCCCAAAAATCTCCAAAGGGGATTTTTTTTTTTTCCAAAATTTCCACAAGTTCGATAGATTTAGTATAGCAAGGGATGTCGCAAAGGACAGCGCCGGCGCCTTTTCTGTTGAAGACGTATCAGTTGGTGGATGATGTGTCCACTGACGATGTAATATCTTGGAATGAAAATGGCACAACGTTTGTGGTTTGGAAAACTGCTGAATTTGCAAAGGATTTGCTGCCAAAGTACTTCAAGCACAATAATTTCTCCAGCTTTGTTCGTCAGCTTAACACCTATGTACGTGTCTTGCCCCCCCTCCTCTTTTTATTATGTTTTCTTGTGTATGATATAATAAGTCCATAATCTTGTTTTATGAAATGTATAAAAATAACAGGAAAAAAAAAAGAAAGAAAGAAGATATGATTCCTTTTCAATATGGAACATTTGCTTGCTCCAAAGTCCATTCTTATGTTTAGACAATAGATAACTATTTGACACACTGAACATAATAGTTTCGGATTCTTTCGGCCACTTTCTAGTAATCTTCTTCGCAGGACTTGAAGTCATTGTCATATTGTGCAACACATAAAACACGTTCTTCTTTTTTTTTCTTCTTCCGCTTTCTTAGGAATAACGATATTATGCAACCTTTCGAGGACAGAAAGAGCCATATCCTTCCCCGATTTTATCTCGTGAAAGATATACATAAACATATCTTGTATTTACTCTAGGGTTAAAAATAAAATTTTCTTTTACTCGTCTCTTTTAATAGATTTAAGAGAAATTTATTATTTTCTTATGATTTTATTTTATTATTAAATAATTATATAAAGTATTACTTACTTCTTCTGTGTAAAATTATTTGTTGTGATTTTTAAACTAATTCGTTGTCATTCTGGAAGTGAAGACGAAATTAATTATTTTTTTCATTGTCATTCTCAAGTATTATTCGTGAGGACTACAATTACAATAGAGTAAATATTTGACAAAAAAGTTATATTTTAAAAAATTATATATGAAGGTAAGCTAGTAGAAAAGAACCCCATTTAATATTAAACAGGACAGTTAATTTGAAATAGGAGAATAGTAGTAAAATTTTACTAATATTTTATTGATACAAATTAATAAACTTAATTTTGTAAATTAAATTTTATTAAGTACTGCTTCCTCGTCGACACATTAATTAAGAAAAATAATTAATAACATGACTAGTTTATTATAATATCTCTATGTTTATATTTTAATTTTAAAAAAATAATTAATGCAAAGAATAAAATATGAAAAAAAAATAGTTAAAATAATAAATTAAATTGAAAAATTTAAAAATTTATTTACGGGCGTAGTAAGTGAATATGGACCAGATCATAAAATGATGGGGAAGAGTAACAGTTTGACGTGAATTTCTGAGTGCAAATAATTTTATTTTTAGGCGGGGGTTGGCGATAAGGACATAAAGGTAAAATGGTTGATGTAGGAAAACTCTAAACTCTAGAGTCCAGAAGCAGTGCCGTGTGTGAATGATTTTTGTGGTTGTTTGGACATGTCATCATCACACATATTATTATCCAAAGAAGGTGACAAACCCCAATTGCAAACGTGGATCACGATTATTGTGTCCTTCTCCTATTAGTAAAACTTGTCCTACTCATAGCTGGACTTTGTTTTGTTCATAAATAATACTCTATATTTTGAATTTTAGAATTCACTAAATTGATTATTTTCAACCAAATATTATTCAATGGATATTTATATTTTTCAATGTTCCAATTTAACGGCGGAGGAAAATAAAGGTGAATCTTCCTAACTACTAATCAGTGGACGGAGAAAGGAAACTTCTTGTTGAGCCTAATATGACAAAAATATAATCATGTTGGTCAATTTTAGCAGTATTGCTTTCGCATAAGTTAGGCTATTAAAGTCGTACCAATCTCTCCTAAAGTGATTTAGTCTATTTTTAGGCCTTAGGATAAATGTCTTTTACCCTAGTCTAATCTTCTAGGAGCAAGAAAGCTAATGGTTTTAAATTGTTGACAATATAAAATTTTAAAATATACTCCATAAAGATTGACTAATGGAATCATACTCCAAAAAGCTATTGTTATGGTTTTCCTTGCTGCTCCTTTTTTGGTAAATTTAAGTGCCGTATGTTTTTGAGTCATTGAGTTAATATCATGTACCAAAAAATAACGATTCATGAATTTTTATCTGTATTCGGTATTTACACTGTATTAATGAAATTATTATAGTTGATTAATTTAATGGAATGAATATATACTTTGATTAATTGTGGTTAAGTGATGTTATCCGATGTTCACACACATGATAATGGGATTTATTGATTTGGTGTAGACATGTCAAGTTTTTAAACTCGTCCAGTGCCACATGCACACATCAAATCCATGACAATCTATTTCTCTAAACGTGATAGAAATTTGATACGTCAACCAAAAAAATCAACATCTTTCACTATGAAGTGTTAGGGTGAATTGCAACATCTGAATGCCTTGGGTTATATGCAATTTGTTGAAGATGAAGTATGATCTTATAATTAACATCATCTAATAACATTAGCTGTCTGACTTTTTTTTGGTCACAAAAAGGTTAGCTTATATTTTTCGCATACATTACACGCAGGGATTTCGCAAGATTGTGCCTGACAAGTGGGAATTCGCCAACGAGAACTTCAAAAGAGGACAGAAGGAGCTCCTCACAGCAATACGCCGTCGGAAGACCGTGACATCAGCCCCAGCCATTGGAAAGTCTGTGGCAGGTGGGACTTCAGCATCTCCGGACAATTCTGGGGATGAGATAGGTTCAAGTTCAACCTCGTCCCCCGACTCCAAGAACCCTGGGTCCGTTGAAACCCCTGGAAAGTTGTCGGCACAATTCACAGACTTGTCGGACGAGAACGAGAAGCTAAAGAAAGACAACCAGATGCTGAGCTCAGAGCTGATACAGGCGAAGAAACAATGTGATGAGTTGGTTGCTTTCTTGAGCCAGTACGTGAAGGTTGCACCCGATATGATCAACCGAATCATGAGCCAAGGAACCCCATCGGGGACCAGCCTTGAAGAGTTGGTCAAGGAGGTTGGTGGTGTTAAAGACTTAGAAGAACAAGGTAGAGAACAAGGTAGTTACAATGACGATGATGATGAAGAAGCTGATGATGATGACGAAAAGGGTGATACTCTGAAACTATTTGGCGTATTATTGAAAGAAAAGAAGAAGAAAAGGGGTCTGGATGACAATAATGATTTTTGCGGGGCACGTGGGAAAATGATGAAAACTGTGGACTATAATGCTCCTTGGATGAAAATGTCATCGGCAGCTGGAGAGAGCAGCAAGGTTTGTAACTGAGGTGAAATTGATGTGTTAAGGTGGAGCAGTGCAGAGCAGAGTATTTAGCTTCTCCCTTTTGATTTAGTAATTTCATTTGGATTTCAAAAGTTTGTTATTATGAATAAATAGAGAATTTCATTAGTACGAGTAGCATTGGGGTAAGATTACTGCTAAGAGTAGTAAAATCTCAACCCCCAAGTAGAACTATATACATATCAATTATCAGGACAGAGCAGCCCGAAAGTTTGGTTTGCATAGTCGAAACTCATAATGATAATAATAATAATGGTTTCTGATTTACGACTTCGTGTTCGTGTTGATAATGGATCTGTAATTAAAGGCCCTGCATGACTTTTTTCGGAAACCAACCAATCGACCTTTTACACAAGGGAAGGACAGGGTTTGCTATCACTTCATTTTAGATCCCCTAATGTAATTTCGTAATTAATTATATCGAATATGTTATTGCTGATATATTCGATTTAAAGCATCAAGTATTGTCATGGTCTTAATTAACATCATGATAAATATGTTGAGAGGTTGAAATTTTACCTTTTTAAGGTGCAATCTTGGGTTGATTTCTTAATTGGATAGACGTTTCAACCTGAAGTGCATCCTTCTGTTATTTCTCCTATTATTTCTTCTCTCACGAAAAGAAAACCAAAGTAATTTATCAGTAATCATCAGTACACACGTAAAGAAAACCAAAGTAATTTACCAGTAAACATTAATCATCAGTAAACAGGGGTGACTTAAGGATAAGGCTAGCAAAATATCTGCTTTAGCCACCAAAATTTTGACATTAAAAAAAAATTTAATATGAATTTTATAATTTTAATTTCACTTCAAATAATATTAAAGATTTAAATGTTTTAAGAGGGATAAAATTTAAATTAATGAAAAAAGAAAGAAGAACTATTTATTGTTTATTAAAAATATTTTAGAATTTTTTATCAAATCTTGATATTAATAAATAAAGTTTTTATCAAATCTTGATATTAATAAATAAAGTCTTTACAATAATATTCAAGCAAATGTAATGCAAACATATGACAAATATCTTATTAATTAAAATTAGTCTTTACTTTTATAAATAATAATATTACTATGTTCTAAGAACACTAGACTAAAAAAAGTAAAATTAGTCCTTTCTTTTATAAGTAATAATATTATTATGTTCTAAGGGCCCGTTTGGCCATGAAATTTTTTTCTTTTTTTCCGAAAAAAAAATTCGAAGTTGAAAATTGTGATATTTGGCCATGAAAATTCAGAAAATAATTTTGGAAAAAAATCTTGAAAAGGGAAACAGGTTTTTGTTGTTTTTACAATTTTTCAATTCCAATTTCAACTTTTATTATTATTACATATAACCCCAATCTTTTAAACTTTTACATAAAACTCTCCTTATAACATTATTTTTTTAATATTACGTATATAGAAGTTTTAAAAAATAAGATAATTATAATTTCAAACTTAATGTTATCCTAATTAATATATATCTCTTTTTCTCTCTCATCATTATTTTTATCCCTTATTTAAGACATTATTTTACTGCTAATTTATATTTATACCCATAAATATATAAAGTATTATATTTATAATATAAATATACAAAGTATGTTATATACGAACTTTATACCATGTATATACCATAAACACCATATATAAAAATACAAAGTATAAAGAAACATACTAAGCATATTTATATATTTATAGTATATGATATAATATATCAAAAATATGCAAAACATGTTTTACATAAAAATAATTTATTCACACACAGTAAAATCTTTCATGTATAAGAAAATTAAATAAATAAATTAGCGGCACCCTAAAATTTAATAACAACTTATCATTTTCTATTTTTTAGGAACGAAAAATGAAGGAAATAAATTAAATAAATTCCTAAAAAAATAAATTGGTTTGAAAGATAATATTTGTTACCTAAAAAACAGGAAACAGTGATCTGATAATATAACATCCATATTTAAAATTTTCAAATATGAGAAAACGACTATTAATGTAAATATTATATATGTCAAATTGAAATTCATTAAATATGGCCATATATATGTAATTATTTTTATAATAGTGGTTAATTGTGTTATTTTTCCATTAGTAGGTAAATTTTAGTTGGGTGATTTTGATAGTTTGTAAAAGTTAGGGCATAAAATCATATTTAAAAAAGTTTTTCCAAAATTCAAAAAAGACATGGCCAAACACAACTCCAACTCCAATTTCAACTCCTACTTCGAAAAATTTTAGTTTTCATGGTCAAACGGCTACTATGAATATTACACTGAAAAAGTAATACGTAAGAATAAAAAAATAACTCTAAATTATTGATAATATATACTTTTGTTATGTGCATATATTTAAGGATTGCTATTAAAATTTGGCTTTGAGCAACCAAATATAAATTTGTCGCTATGGTCCAGTTATTTCTTTGACTTTTTTTAATAAAACCCAAAAAAATATAAAAAAGTTGTTTCAACCTTTCAATTTGAATCAATTTTTAACCAAATCAGATTGATTTTTATCCAAATGTTAACCTATACCTTGAGAATAGCAAGTACTAGTTTAAGTAGGCCCATTGGGCTTAATTAGGAATACTCTGGTTAGTTAAATAACAAAGCTCATCGTGTTTCTGGTGTCTCTTTCTGTTTGAGTTCCATCTGACAAAAGAGAGACAACGATAAGGACAGCGACCCAGATTTATTTCCATATAAATGAATCATGGTATGTGTTCTTTCTATTTCAAAATAAAAATATTAATATTATTTTGCCTTTTTCCCAATGTGATGATTTAATTTTTTGTTTTTAAAAGAAATTGTAACCTAATTAGAAAAATTACCTGATAATGTGGCTGTGTTCTTCGTGGATCTCCCGAATTGTGCAATTTAAATAAAATAATAAAGATCCCAAAATATCTTTTTTAGAAAAAGTAGATGAAGAAAGGCAACAACAACAACATACTAATGACATTCCACAATTGGATGTGAGTGAGGTAGATTATTCGCAGACGCTATCCATAGCACGCGGAAGTAGAGAGATTGTCTCCAAAAAAAACCCTCAACTCAACTGAAGATGCATAAATGCCAATTACTAATAGTAGGGACGACAGGCGAGAGGGGAAAAAAAGAAGAAGAAAAGAATGATTTTTAATGATTATTGATGATGTTGTTGTGTCTTCATTTAATATATTAAGAGTATTTGAGATGGAAATACTCCTAGTAAAGTTTTGTTGTAGGATATTTTAGTGCTACTAGCCTCTGCAAATATCTGTTGTTTGATAGTATTTGGCTTGTTCTGGTGAATAGTTAGTTAGTTAGTTATTGACGAAAATCTGGTGTATTTTCTTTTCTTATGAGATTATGATTTGACAATTGATGCATTAAAGAGAAACATTGACACTATAGAATACACTCTTGTAACTTTGCTGATTTCTATCTAAATTTCTTTGTTCTCATTAGATAGATAACATAGGATCAGCTGCTTTCTTTATCTATCCACTTCGTGCCTTTTGGTTGGGGTCCACCTTAGGAATTTGGATAAACCACTTGGGTTCTTTTTCTAGTGTTGAAGACGGTCAATGTGTCCGCCATTCTTCATTAGACTCGTATTTTTCCTTCTCTCTTCTGTTTGCGGTAAATGAGATTTGGATTAAAGGTATTATCTAAAACACTTCTTTTCTCTTCTCTATCCTGCTCTTTCAAATAAAATTTTGGCCTGCTGTAAGATATATTGGGAGAGCCTCAGGGGCTTTGGTACGTTATTTGTGGGTTAGCTGCACCTCACGAGTTTGAACTCTTTGGCATCAAAAAAAAAAAAAAAAATCTACCATTAAGGAGACAAGGGTAGAGGGACTGGCTCATTATCCTTTCGAGTTGCTACCCTGAGATGGAGCACTTTATGTTGTGGCTGATTATGCTAGCAATATTATTGTGAATTGATGGATGAATTCGTAGAAGATGCAAATGTGTTTACTCTTATTGTGGTTTTACCTGTATATCTTACAATTATCATGGTTTATTACATTTCGAATTGTAGTGAAATCTCGTTTCATATTGTCTCTTTTTTCTTTTGCTTGTCAATAAACTCTATTTGGTTTACCTGTATACCTCATCATCAGCCGCCCGTAACTAGAAAAATCTCAAGAAGGGAAACTAGAAGTCGTCACCCTGGGCTGACACAGCAGAAAAGGCAAGAGATCAAAGAAGCATTTGAGCTCTTTGACACCGATGGCTCTGGTACTGAAGTGTTTCTATCTCAATACATTTTTGTGTGCTTGTGTTTTAAGGTATCTGTGTTGGGGCTCCTTTTGACGTGGTATTTTTTATTTAATTGATGCTGTTCAGGAACTATTGATGCCAGTGAGCTGAATGTCGCTATGAGGTTTGGTAATTTATTTTCTGAAGTTAAATAAATATAAATGTAATATGCAGTTATGTGCTAACTTTATTTCTGTTGCAGGGCCCTTGGATTTGAAATGACAGGGGAGGTAATTGGAAATCTTGTTCATCTCATCCGATTTATTTGTTGCAACTATTGGATCATGATATTTTACCTATCCGTTTTGTGGCTTGATTAATTTTCATGTTAAAATTTTTTGTTTTCAGCAAGTTGAGCAAATGATCGCTGATGTGGACAAGGATGGTAGTGGTGCAATTGATTTTGATGAATTTGTGCACATGATGACTGCCAAAATAGGGGAGAGGGACACTAAAGAAGAGCTCGCCAGAGCTTTTAACTTACTAGACCAAGATAAAAATGTATGTCCCCGTTATCCACACAGTTTTGAATCGTGCTCCACCAAGTCCTTTATAATAATGAATCTTGGGAGTGCAGGGGAAAATATCTGCTGCTGATATTCATCAAATCGCCAATGAGTTAGGTGAAAGCTTCACCGCGAGAGAAATACAAGAGATGATAGAGGTAGCAGATCGTGATGGTAAGTTGTTTTCTCTTCTACTGTCATTCTTCCTTATTCTATTTTGCAGGCTTATTTAATTATGGGCATAAAGTTACCTATCTCAGCAGTGGTGGAGCCAAGATTTTTATTAAAGGGTTTCATAATATAAAAAAGTTTAGAGGGCGTTTCAACATTTACTATACATACATATAAAATAACTTTAGTCGTAGCCAACGGTGTAATTTTCCATCTAAGAGGGTTCGAATGAAATCCCTTGGCCGTACCTAGCTCCACCCCAGCCTATCCAAATCTTATTTACCCTGTTTAATATGCATTAGATGGTCTCTTCAATAAGAATACTGATTTAGACTTACTGGTTTTCTTACATACATAGGTGATGGAGAAGTAAATGCGGAAGAGTTTATGAGGATGATGAGGAAAACTAGCTTTGCAAATTAGTGGTACAAAATCATATTTGTGACGTTTAAATAACTTTTTTACAAGTTGCTTGTCCTTCTCGTTTCCCCTTGTCCTCTGTCTCTCTCTGCTATGTCATGTTTTGTATATACACATGCATATAACTAGTTTCGTTTTTCAATTGAATAAATGAATGAAAACAAACACTGTTGACAATTAAAGGGTGTGGATCCTTGCATTTCCCCAGCTACATTTTATTTTACATGAAATAGAGAATACATAAAGAAATGATTTTTTATGTAATGAACATACAATTCAGAAGACATGAGATGTGCTCGGCAAGTGCAGTCAAAGTAAAACGATACGTGATTGCATGCTAAAAGCAATTTAGATATCGGGACTTAAATTTCAAGAGAGTAATATAATAGATGAGATTATTACATACAGAATTAAAAGCAGGATAATTGAAATGGAGAACTGTTGCCGAACTATACTGTGATAAAAGATACTAAAAGAATATTGACCAAAGTCAGAATACAAATTCTACAATTTAGTTTATATGGCATGCTTTTAAAAATTTTACACTCCCTGAAATATCATTAAATATTAATTACCATCACACGTGAAAAAACCCATTCGTTATATGTCAAGGAATTCATTAAATACGTATAAATATTAAATTTAAAACTATCCTTTTACCAACTGAAGTCATCAAATTAAAAAAATTTAAAACTCAAAAAATTAAAATTTGTTTCAGTACTGTCTAACTGTAGTTACCACTGTTAAAGGGATTGTTTGGTTGGGAATAAGTTATTTCAGGATAATTAATCTCAAAATTAGCTATTTCGGAATTAGTTATTACACTATATATATGGGATAACTTATCCCCAGAGGCGGAGCCAACCCTCTAGTCTTTGACAAAAAAATATACCATTTATACATGATTAAAATTATTTTTATGTATCTATAGTAGGTGTTGAACCCCCATTAACTAGGTTTTCTTCAAATATTGAATCGACATAATTGAAATCTTGTCTTCGCCTCTATTATCCCATCACTAAAGTATAAATTGTGGGATAAATAATCCCTTGACTAACTAATGGAGTCCCTTCAGGCTCCAACCAAACATTGGATAAAATAATTATACATTTTATTTCGAAACTATTATAACTTATACTTTACACCAAACTATCCTTAGGAGTCGTTTGGTTTGAAGACAAGTTATATTGAGATTAGTTATGATGAGATAAGTTATGCTGAGATTATTTGTTATTGAGTATTTGATTTGTTATATTCAAAATAGTATGCATGGTATAATTTCTAACAATAAGTTGTTTTTTTACAAAAATATATTTCACCTTATTTTATTTTTTTCTTATATTTTTCTTGCAAACTTTACTTGTTCATTCTTAAAAATAAAAATTTCATCTTATTTAGCTTAAATATTTTTGTGTGTGAATTCTCATAACTGAATCGTTCGTTTTCAAAAATAAAGCTTTCATTTTAAATTTATTTTAGTAAAAGAGATTTTATTATTTTTGTCACTTTATTTAAACACATATCACTCTTATATTGTAAAATATTAAAGTTAATTATTTTAGTTGATATATAAAATTTAAATTTTTAAATGACAAAAGATTATTTAATTAAAAATATGTAATTAAGTAGTGGAGTCAATATTTTTATAAGAGAAATTAAATTATAAATAAATATAAGCATTAGTCAAACAAATTTAACGTATAATATATTCATAAATAAAAATTATATTTACAATGAATTTTTTTAATTGAAAAATATATTATCAAAAAAAGAACGAGTAGTGAAGAAAATGGTATTAAAAATTATGAAAATATATATGAATGTGAAAAAACGATATATAAAAAGGGATTAAGGAGGGCATTTTTGATAATTTATATATTTTATCCCGGTATAAGTTATTCCGGTATTATTATACCACCCCAAGATAGGAATAACTTATCCCGAAACTAACTATTAATCTTGGGATAAATTATTCCATACTTTTGTAACTAAACAAGGGATAAAAGGGTACTAAAAACTTATCCCGAAATTATCTTTCCTTATCCCTTACTCCAAACGACCTCTAAGTTATGCTGGGAATGTAGTTATGCTGGTATTAGTTATGATGAGATAAGTTATGATGAGATAAGTTATACTGCGATTAGTTATGCTGGGATTATTTTTTATTGAGTGTTTGTTTTGTTGTATTCAAAGTAATATGCATGATATAATTTCTTAGAATAAATTAAATGATTACCAAAATACCCTCCATCTTATTTAATTTTTTTTTTATTATATATTTCTTTTCAAACTTTAGAATTTATTCTTAAAAATAAAATTTTCATCTTATTTAACTTTATTTTTTTTGTATATGTCTTCCCATGATTATGCCGTGTGTGTTTAAAAAAACATCTTACTACATGCATCTTATTTAGTTTGAAATAAAAACTTCCAACTTAAGTTTGTTAAAGTAAAAAAAAAAATTATTGTTTATGTCACTTCATTTAAACACATAACGCTCATATAATATAGAATATTAAAATTCATTTTAATTGATATACACAATATCAATTTTCAAGTGATTAAAAAATATTTAATTTAAAAAATGTAATTGAATAATGAAGTCGATTGTGAAATGATAATGTGTATTAAAACTAGGCAATGCTTTTATAGTTGCTAAAATATTTTACAGATTACCAGTGAATGATAATTATTATTATAAAATCTACTTACTTTAATTAATCTTTTCCTTGTGTAGTAAGAACTTTTTCTGTTATCAATTCACAAAAATAACACTTAGAAGGAAAAAGTTGATGTTGAATTTCATTTTTCTATACTTAAAAAATTATAGTACCTACATTTTATCGGATGTATAACAACATTTGAACGATATTTTAATTTATATACAACTTATTCTTAGTGTAAAAGATACATGAGCTTTTGCATGTAGGTATACCAATGTCACGTCCCAAAATTCCATCGGGCCGGACTGGCACCCGAAGCCGAGAAGGTCCGGGAGAACCCGTTCAAATACCTGTACTTTCACTTACATGTCACCAAAAATTTGGACAGCACTTCGTTGCATATAGAAGGATCTAATTACCTGTATCAGCACAACACGCGCAAATATAATATATATATATATATATATATATATAATACTTGGCCGTCGGGGCCACCACATATACAGATATAACATCACTATATAAACTTCCATGACTTTACCCTTCCTTATGTCTACAAAGCCTCTAGGATATACATGACATAACTAGGGTCGGGACAAACCCCCGCCCACACATGACTCCTGTACAATAACAAAACATAAGGAACCGACTCGGAAAGCTCCGAAGCAAACTGGAGCTCACCAACAATAGCTGTATGACCTGGCTCCTATCTATGCTGTGAATGAGCTGAAGCACCTGTGCCTGCAGCATGAAATGCAGGTCCCCCGTGAGGGACGTCAGTACGAAATATGTACTGAGTATGTAAAGCTGTAAATAATCATATGTGATATAGGGGATCAAGAAAATCAGACGCAAGTGAATAAATCATAATAGAAGTGAACCACACTTCATAAACACTTTTAGGATCATGTACATTATCATTAATCTGAATTGGATTCTTGAATTCAAACACATTTGTGGAACGGTATACATTCGTTCATTTCATTCTTTACAATTATCATTCGCCATTACCTCCTCCTCCCGAACTTCCAACCACCTAACAATAATCAATACTGTATCGTACTGTGACCATTAGGTTGCCTCCATTACATATCAACTGGGATCGACCCATGCTAGGCTTATGCCCCTGGGATACCACCCATAAACACATAAATAGGGATCGACCCATGCTAGGCTTATGCCCCTGGGATACCACCCACACGTATATCAAGTAACACACATAAGAGATCTTTCCAATAACTTAGTTCAAAAGCTTTTGAGATTATTACATTAGTGTTCATGCCAATATAGTACCTTTGGAACAATGATACATCAATAGAAATCAAGTAATAGACCTTCTATACAATAACAATGTCATAAAGATTCATTGGTACATCAACAATGTATTTCAGAATCATCAATATCACAACAATGAAATAGGAGCCTTTTGGTATATCAATGAAACATTTTGACACTTTATAGAATGGAAACAATTTCGTTGGTAATGTAGAACAATACATGTTTTTGGACAACCTCGGAATCTTACTTGATGGAACATTGGTGTTTTCATGCCAAAGAACATCATTAGAGTATGCTTTACATACCTCGTTGTAGATTCGGATACCAATTCAACACAACTTCGTGCCTTTACAAATCACTTATCTACAATGAAATGTTTGGCATCTAGTATTAGCAACCCAACACCACAATTCTCTTCCATAATTCCATACAACCAATATTTGCAAAACATTCCAAAAACCAACTTGAACAATAGGTTTATGTGTATATATATATATATAATCATCATTTCAATACCACATCATCAATACCACATCATCACACTAAATTCCTTCACAATTCAACATAATCCAACCATGCACAAGAATAATCCAACATCATTTCCAAATCATCTTTCAACAACAATCAAATAACATACTTCTTATGCTCACATGCATATATATATATATATACATATCCATATAAATAACACCAACATAATTTACATCCTTACCATAAAATGACCCTTTTGATTTCGAAGTCCTGTTGACACAAATAAGGGGTGCTTCTCGAAGCACTCGAGACGGTGAACACAACTACGGAATCAATTTGGATTTTCTACGGTTGAATCACAAGATAATTGGAGTTGAAATTAGGCTAGGGTTTCTTATTTTCAATAATTTGATGATAATTGATGGATATGAGACTGATTATATGTATATAATGACCAATTTTCGTCTATGAGGTGATGGAAAATGACCATATTGCCCTTAAAAATTTAAGTAAATCCGAATCTGTCCATGGTGGACTGTTTTGACAGGCTAAAGTAAATCGGCCATAACTCTTTGCTCCGATATCTAATTTGGATGAAATTAGTATCGTTGGATAGATAATTCAAAGGTCTTTAATTTCATATAAAGTAGGCCACCCAGTTCGTCCTGTACAAGGAGTTATGATCGTTTGAAGTTGACCCTAAAAATCTATTTTGAGAGGCTGAAGTAAAACGAGTATAACTCCTTACTCAGATGTTGGATTTGGATGAAACCAATTGCATTGGAAAGAGGACTCAAAGATATTTCTTTTGATAGGTCGCAGCTCTCCCAGTTCATTATATTGAGGGAGTTATGATCGTTCAAAGTTGACCCAAAAAACTGGCAGGCCTCAGTAGTTTGTGTGCAGGAAATTTTCCTGCACATTTACTGTTCACAACATCCCGGCCACCGTTTTATAGTTTCGAACGTGCTTGATTATATCCGAAACTTATCCGTTTTTGGAAATATTTATATCGTTGGAAAGCTTATTCAATAACCTTCGTACGGAACCATCGACGGGAAAATTCCGATATAAATAAAATAAAAAATTAATTTCATATAAATAAGACCAATACACGTATTTGAATACGCCAATACATGTACTTGAATACGGAGTGTTACAACCAAGTTAATTTTGTGGTAGTTTGTATGGAAAACTAAGGTTCAGTCAATTAGTCCCCAACATTCCTGAATTTTCTCCAAACAAAGGTATACCAAATTCTCCTTTTCTTTGTTTGCTTAATAAAAGCGATTTGACAAATCATCAAATGCAGTAGTAAGTGGTTGACATTTTTCATCACCTTGTCTTGCTATACCGAAAACAAAGAAATTGATCATGAGAAATAACGGTAGTACTTTAAATTCCTCTTTTAATTTTTTATTTGTTAATTGTGCGTTTTGATCCTTTATATAAGAAACTAGCATATAAATTTTATAAAATTCACAAGTAATGGGATAAAAAAAAAAAATACAAAGTTCAATTAATAAGAAGTTAATTTTTCTTAATCATATACTTTCATCGTTCCAAAATAAGATATTTTAGTCTTTTTAATTTGTCATAAATAGCGCGTTTTAGATAATTAAGTAGATATCAATAATATTTTTTTAATTTCAAAAGCAATAATTAGAGATTGAAGAACTAAGAAGATGAAGAAGATTGGAGAAATGTGTTTGTAATGGGTTTGGGGGTAATCTTATCATTTTATAGTTTTATCTCAAATATAAATTATGATGAGATTATTTTTCCACCAAATATGGGAATAATTTATCTCGATACTATTTATTAGTTTCGGAATAAATTATCTTAAACATTAGCAACCAAATGATGTATTAAAATTTTTATTTCAAATTATTATTTTATCTCAAGATTATTTACTTTATTACCTCACACCAAATGAGCCTTAGTCTGAAACAAGCTTCGGTAGTTGGTCATTAGTGAACTGTAGTTTAAGCTTTTGGGCTTCCTTCCAGAATCTTCGAGGATGACATGTTAGTAATTCATAAAATACAAGAATGGTGCGGTGTCAAGTGCATATTTGCCTAGGAGAAATCACAATTTACAAGGTTTTATGAAAGAGCCATGTCAACTAATTAAGTAGAGTGGAGTGAACTTCCACAGTGTTACGTGGCAAGAGTTAACTCCATCAGATGGAGGCACAAATGGCATACAATGTTGCTCACAACGTGTGCATGCAGTTAGTGATTCAGCACCTTACACAACCAACCAAAGCAAGATCTTATTTATATACTACAATGTATTATCGTTCTAATTTCTCCATTGGTAATCGGGTTACTGCTACATGTTATAGAGTTGTGGTAGCAAGTAATTTACTTAGTTTTCAAAATTGTAAATCTTTATTTTTTATCAAGTGCCTATTAATATTTTTTTATAAATATATATTTCTCCTTCTCAATTTATATAATATAGCTTGACTTATTGCACATAATATAAGAAATATATGTTTTTTTTTTAAAAAAAAGTTACCTTACAAAAATACGCCTTTGTGGACTTTTTGTCACATAAACAAAATCCAACGGATAAAATGTTAATAGCTATTGACATTAAATATTTGTTAAATAAGAAAATATCATTTTTTGGGACCAATAAAAAAAAAAAAAAATTATCATATAAATTGAGACAAAAGAATCATATAAATTGAAATGTATCTATATTGAATTTAAAATCTTAAATACATAGATAACTTCATAAACGTACTAATAAATTTTACTTAGACGATTGAACTATACCATAATGTTCTTAAAAATAAAAGTATGTTTTAAAGATATTATACCCATCAAATTTCATCATATAAGATTAATCAGGATTATTTGTGAAGAAAATACCTGTCATATATACTTGAAAAATTTATCTAACATGTACACAAATTAATCGACAGTTACCACTGCCAGGTAAAGGACACTTCTTCGGTGAGTGCAATTTGCAAACTCTATAGATGTTTTTAATTTATGTTTACTTCCAGAACCTTCGAAGGATGACATGTTGTAATTCCTAAATACGAGATGTTGGCATAGCAAATGCATATTTGTTTGCCTACAAAGAATCACAAGCATGTACTACTGAGTTTCTCAGCACAGCAGACTGAACTTCTTCCTCAGATGGAGGCCAAATGGCATGCAATCTTGCTTACTACGTGTGCATGCAGCTAGTGATTCAGCAGCTACACACTACTTACTATCACTATTCTACAACTTACGATTTGAATGTGTATGTACTTCCAAATGAGGAAATTAAAGCTCCTATAAATAGAAAGTTTCATGTAACGTACTAACATTTTTTTTTTAAAAGAACCTAGGAAGACTCCATTCGTCCAATTTTAATTGGGTACATTCTATTTTATACGGTAATTAAGAAATAATAAATTAAATGGTAAATTTTATTATTTTATTTTTTTCTTATATTAATAATATTTATTAGACATAATAATGAACATTGAAATTTTAACTGTTCATATTTAATGTATACTATTAATTGTAGGAATAAAATTAAAAAAACTTAATTAATTCTATTCTAATTTAATAAGTGATCAATTAATATGAAATATTTATTTTTAATAAGATGATCAACTAAAATGAAAATAATGAAACACATACTACGCTTTGTTATCAAGTGGAAAGACCGTTTGACTCCTTGATCAAAAGAAAGAGATTAACTAATATGCACCGACGGTGAAAGTTTTGTTTACATGATCAAGTTATTTTTTGATAATAAATATTCATCTCCTCAATTTCTTCTCTCCCCACACTCCTCTGTGCCTTCAAACTCTGTCGATTTCATGCTATCCCATTTCTCCTTAGCTTCTTCCTTAACCTCTAGTTGTTACTCCATTCGTTCACTTTCATTTGTTACATTTTGCTTTATGAGAGAAGTTGATTAATTTTTAAAATTAAATTGAACTAGATTAATTTAATATTTTAAATATAAAATTTCAATATTCAAAAATCATATGAAAAATTATATATAAGTTAAAATCTTTCTACATCCTTTTTCCCAATGTGATGTTTCATTATGATGTTTTTTTTTTTTTTCCTTTTTAGAAGACATTGTAACCTTGTTAGAGAAAAAAGCTGATAATGCGGCTGTGTTCTTCCTGGATCTCCCGAATTATGCAATTTAAATACAAAAGATCTCAAAATAAAGTTTTAAAAAAAATAGATAAAGGCAGGTAACAACAACAACATACCCAATGACATTTCACAAATAGAGTCTGGGAAGGATAAGGTGTACGCGGACCGTACTCATACCACATAGAAGTAGAGAAACTATTTTCAAAAGACACTCGATTCAACTAAGATGCATAAATGTCAATTAGGGAAAAAAAGAAGAATGATTTTGAATGATTATTGATGATGTTGTTGAGTCTTCATTTACTATATTTGGAATAGTTGAGATGGAACAATGCTATGAAATAGTAACGTTTTGTTGTAGGATATTTTAGTGCTACTAGCCTTTGCAAATATCTGTTGCTTGATATTTTGCTTGTTCTGGTGAATAGTTACTTAGTTATTGACCAAAAACATCTTTTGATCTTTTTATATTGACCAAAATCTGACATATTTCTGGTCTATTTTCTTACTATAGTGAAGACTTT
This sequence comes from Capsicum baccatum var. pendulum, assembly GCA_030864225.1. NCBI lineage: Eukaryota > Viridiplantae > Streptophyta > Magnoliopsida > Solanales > Solanaceae > Capsicum > Capsicum baccatum. Next base: position 177,787,637 of record CM061551.1, read on the forward strand.
TTCTTATGAGATTATGACTTGACAATTGATGCATTAACTGATTAAAGAGAAACATTGATACTATAGAATACACTCTTGTAACTTTGCTGATTTCAATCAAAATTTCTTTGTTCTCATTAGATGACACTATTCCCCCCGCAAGGTTTACACATACGGTCAGCTGCTTTCCTTATGTCGCTTGCTTTATCCTCTTTAGTGCCTTGTGGTTGGAGTCCGCCCTAAGAATTTGGATAAACCACTTGGGTTCTTCTTCTACTGTCGGAGGTGTTTGAGTTTTTATTTTTTTTTTCAAATTTAAGTTTTACTTTTTTTAAGAAAAAAAAAAAAAGCAATACCATAATTACTTTTATTTTTTCCTGAAAGAAAATATAAACTTTTCGAAGATCTTCTTTTCATACCATAATATAATAAAATTCACAATGTAGTTATCAAAGAATCTTGTTTAGGAAAGATTTTCTCCTAGTAAATTTTATATTTTTGAATTAGTTTTAATATGTAGGTCAATTGATCGAATCATATCAATAATAATATATTTTATTATAGTTGTTCTTTGTCATCTGAATTATCATTTTCATGATTAACAACTTTAATCTTCCACATGACGCCCTCTCAATTTCAAACCCAACAAGTAGTTTTAGAGTCTATGGTTCAATGGTCTAATGATTCAGATTGAAGACATGTTAAGATCAATGTTGCAACCAATTTGACGATAGTGAAGATATTTTGTCCAAAAAGAATAAAAGATCAAGATACTACATGTGAAAGAAAAAAAATTCAAACAAAATTTCAACAATCCTGTTGTTCATCCATCATTAAAATAAAATCAATTTTTTATCCATGGTTATAAGCTTCAACTTTCAACCTCTGCTTACTTTTATGCTAGGGCTCCTGTTAACTCGTGCATATACTTTAAACACATAAGTTCTATTTTAACTTGTGCTCACTTTCAATGCACAAGGCTGCACTTTTAACTCTATTCACTTATAACACACGGTTTCAATAATGTTAACTCATGCTTTTATTTTTAACGTAAAACTTCAATTTTTATCTCATATCAACTTTTAATAATGGTAAGCACCAGTTATATATGAAGATCGTGTGAAGAAGGAAAATTAAAATTATTTTGTCAAGAAAATCAAGTTAAAAAAGAGAAATTTGTTAGAATTTTTATCTTGATTTTCTTACTAAAATATTATAATTACTTTTACTTTTTTTAAAAATAAAAATATAACATTTTTTCATATTTGATTAACATCTTTAGAAAAGAAATTTTTTTAGACATTTATAAATAGAAAAAAGGCAAGAGATCAAAGAATCATTTGAGCTATTTTGACACCGATGGCTCTGGTATCAAAGTGTTTCTATCTCAGTGCATTTTTGTGCATGTGTGTGTGTTTAAGAGATCTGTGCTGGGGCTCTTTTTAACATAGTATTTTTTATTTAATTGATGCTGTTCAGGAACTATTGATGCCAGTGAGCTGAATGTGTAAACTTCTATTGCAGGGTCGTTGGATTTGAAATGACAGGGGAGGTAATTGAAAATCTTGTTCATGTCACCCGATTTATTTGTTGTAACTATTGGATCATGATCTTTTACCTATTCGTTTTGTGGCTTGACTAATTAAGTTTCATGTCCAACTTTTTGTTTTCAGCAAGTCGAGCAGATGATTGCTCAAGTGGATAAGGATGATAGTGGTGCAATCGATTTCGATGAATTTGTACACATGATGATTGCCAAAATAGAGGAGAGGTACACTAAAGAGGAGCTTGCCAAAGCTTTTAACTTACTAGACCAAGATAAAAATGTATGTCCCCGTTATCCACACAGTTTTGAATCGTGCTCCACCAAGTCCTTATAATAATGTATCTTGAGAGTGCAGGGGAAAATATTTGTTGCTTATATTCACCAAATTGCCTAGGAGTTGGGTGAAAATTTCACGGCGAGAGAAATACAAGAGATGATAGAGGTAGCAAATCGTGATGGTAAGTTGTTTTCTCTCATGCCTCTATATTCCTCTTCTATCGACATTCTTCCTTATTCAGCAACGGCGGAGCCAAGATGAAGAAGTTAAAGGGACTCTTCAACATTTATTATATTTACATAAAAAATGACTTTAGTCGTACATAACAGTGTAATTTTCCATCTAAGAGGGTTCGGATGAACCTAGCTCTACCCCTGCTTATCCGAATCTTATTTACCCTGTTTAATATGAATTAGATGGTGTCTTCAATAAGTATACTGATCTAGACTTTTTGGTTTTCTTATATAGATGATGGAGAAGTAAATGTGGAAGAGTTTATGAGGAAAACTAGCTTTGCAAACTAGTGGGTCAAAATCATATTTGTGAAGTTGAAAAAACTTTTTCACAAGTTGCTTGTCCTTCTCGTTTTTCCTTGTCCTCTATCTCTAGCTCTGTCATGTATTGTATATACACATTCATACAACTATGTTCTTTTTTCAACTGAATAAAGGAAAAAGGCATCAAAATCACTTTGCACTATATATAAAAAGTCACTTACATACTTAAACTAACGTGACGATCTATTACACACCTATTCTTCTCAAAAGTGAATTTAATTCCACCATGAATCTGACGTGAAAATAACATTAATTTTTTTTTTAAAAAAAAAGCGCATCTGGAGAAAAAAATAAGCCAAAAAATCTTTAAACCCCTAACCCCACCCCTGCACACACTTTTTCTTCTCACCCATTTTTATTTTTTTTTCTCTCTCTCAATCCTCCTTTCTTCTTCATCACAATCACTCCTCCTTTGCTATGGTTGATGAGAATAACTTTTTCATGATAGTTTTCAATGAAAAAAATAGAAAAGATTGAGGATGAAATCGTCGCCAATCGAAAAAAAATTCGATGAGACGTTTGAAATTAATCAAATGCTATTGCTTCCACGTTGAACATCAATTTCTCAATTTATTTTTGTATTTCTATTCTTTCTCTGTAAACTTATATGAATTTTGCTCAAAAGTTAATTTTTTAACATTTTTTTTTGTAGATCTATCTTGTCTCTATAAAAATCTTCTTTCAATTTTGTTCAATTAATAATAATATATTAAAATTGCTCAAAATTTATTTTGATATCGGGTGGTGAATTAGTGGTGCGGCATATTGATTTTTGGTGACTGTAATTGTGTGTGAATTTGATGATGAGTGGTGCAATTAAGTGGTGATAGTGTTGTAACTTTTGGTGTCGTATAACACAGAAGATTGAATTGAATGAAGTTATTGCTTGGGTGTATTGATTTTATATCAACAATGGAAGAAGAAAATGACATTATGATCGTTGGGAAATTGAAGAAAAAGAAAAGATGGTTTTGGACATTGAATAAATTGAAGAAAAAGAAGAAGAAGATGATATTGAATTTGAATCAAGTCATTGCTTGGGTGTATTGATTTTATATCATCTTACCGTTAAGAATATGATCCCGTTAATTTTCTTTTTTCTTTTTGAAAATTGAAGAAAAAGAAGAAGATGATTTTGAATATTGAAGAATTTATTGAAGAAAATGAAGAAGATGATTTTGGACATTAAAGAAAAAAAAAATTGAGCTCATAACAATGGAGGTTTTGGATATTGAAGAAAAAGAAAAAAAAATTGACCTCATAACAATGGAGATTTTGGACAACAATGGAGGTTTTGGATATTGAAGAAAAAAAAAATTGTATTCATAACAATGGAGGTTTTGGATAACAATGGAGATTTTGAATATTGAAGAAAAAGAAAAAAAATTGAGGAAGAAAAAAAAAGAATTTAAATTAAAAAGAAAAAAGAAAAAAGAAAAATTTATGAAAATAATAAATTTATTATTTTTTTTGTATCATGCTGATATGACGCTGATATGGCAGGCGCGTGTGCAATATCACACCACATGCAAGTGGTATAATGCTTTATAGGGTGTAAAAATATATTATTTTTTTATAATTTAGATGTGTAATAAATCACTAGTATAGTTTAGGTGTGATTTTGACAATTAAAGGCAGTGGATCATTGCATTTTCCCAGCTACATTTTTTTACATGAAATAGAGAATACATAGGAAATGTTTTTGATGTAATGAACCTACAATTCAGAAGAAAGATATGTACGGCAAGAGAAGTCAAAGTGAAATTAGACGTGATTGCATGCTTTAAACAATTTAGATATCTAGACTTAAATTTCAAGAGAGTAATATAATAGATAAGATATTATATACAGAATTAAAAACTTGAAATGGAGAACTGTTGCCGAACCATATTATGATAAAAGGTAAAAGAATATTGACCAAAGTCGAATTCAAATTCTAATATTTAGTTAAGGCCATCAACATTATACTGGGAAGAAACCACGTGATTCTAAGGTATTTTTGATGGTATTATATGTGTGTTAAAAAAAGAGAAAATATTTCTTTCCCCTGAACTTGTTCTCCAAACTCACTTTAGCACTTAAACTTAACTTTCGTTTATTTTACCCCCTTAATAAAGCTGACGTGACATTTTTTTAAAACAAAGGGGCGTGTTTATTTATTAAAAAAAATAATTTCAGTAATCTTATATTTAAAATATATTAAAAAATTTAAAAAAATAATTAAAATTAAAATTAAAATAAAAAATAGACACTTTTTTCTACTTTCTTCTTCAAATCATCATCAACAACAACACTCAAACCTCTATTAACAACCTCAATTTTTTTTCACTTTCCTTCATTAACAACACCACCCAAGAAGAACACTGTCCTTTAATTTTTTTCACTTTCCTCCATTAACACCACCACCCAAGAACAATATTTTTCTTTAATTTTTTTCACTTTCCTCCATTAACACCACCACCCAAGAACAATATTTTTCTTTAATTTTTTTCACTTTCCGCCATTAACACCACCCAAGAACAAACATGAAAACACTATTAAATAATTTTTTCCATTGAACACCATCTCAACCTTCAATCCAACTTCCTCAAAATTTAGATAAAAATTAGATTAAATTGATGATTTTGTTTTTGAATCACTTATCATCAATGAGATTTCTTTTAATTTTTACTTTTAAATTTTTTTGTTAATAAGATAATTTGAAAAAATTAATTTTAACCTGATGAAAGTATTTTTGTGTTTGAATAAGAAAGAAGAGGATGGGGTGGGGGGCTGGAAGCGTGGGGTAGGGGTGAGGCTGAAAGGGAAGAAAGAATGCCGGGGGGGGGGGTGCTTGAAGGGGAGAAAGAACGGGGGTGGGGTGGGGTGGGGGGGCTGAAAGGGAAGAAGAGCGAGGGGGTTGAATTATATATATATATATATGTACCTTTTTTGCTATGTATGGTTGTAATTTTACTTTTTCATTTCCCAGAGTGATTCCTAGGAAATTAATATATGTCTTACATAACTCCATCTTCTTTTTACTTATTATTATGCCATGTTTAACGAATAGTCTAAAAACTATTTGTAAATGTCTTAAATGTTCTTGCATAGTTTGACTGAACACTAAAATATCATCTACATATACTAGTATGAAATGCTTATATTCTCCAAATATGTTATCCATTTTTCTCTGAAAAATGGGCGGAGCTGTCTTTAATCCAAAAGGCATAACTAACCATTCAAAATGTCCGTCATTTTTGTGGTTTTCTTATAATATTCTTTCGTTCTTGTTTAGGAGTTAATTCGATTCGTTTTAATTGGTTAACAAGTTCTTCTATCTCGAAGTTATTTTTTGGTTGTTCTTGCGCTTCTTTATTTTTTATTAAAATATCTATTTTCTTATGTAATTCTGGTAATTCTTGTTTTTCTTGGAGAGGTTTTTGAGTTTCTTTGCCTTTAATTAAAACGTCTATCTTTTTGTGTAAGTCTAACAATAACTCTATTACAGTATTATTTTGTTTTAGTAGAATTTTATCTGTTTGACTTGAAGGTATATACCTAGATAAACCTTCTGATTTACTATGATAACTTTTTGATCTTTCTAAAGCCTTATTATAATTTATATCTTCCTCACTCATGAAAGTGATATTTCTTCTAATCTTTTTGTTATTTCTTGCAAATCTTTAATTTCTTTTGTTATATTTTCTACTTGTTCTACAAGCTTAGATATTAATAGTGTTGTTTTTGCTTCCAACTCTTTAGTTTTTTCTATTAATGATTTTATGAGTTTTTCAATCTCTAATTTTGTAGGTATTTGTTCTAGATTAAATTTATGATTTAAATACTGAATTTTTCTGTCTATTTCTATTTCCTGTGACTTTAGATAATCTAAATTTTGTTCTATTATATCTAGTGTCTTTTTTTGTTTATTTTGCGTAACTTCTATCTGTTTTAGAGTTCTTATTATACTGTTATCTTTTTCTTGAGTTTTTTCACTTGAATTAATCAACAAGTCTATTATTGTATTGTATTGTTTATCTTCTGAGTGTAAAATATGCTCTCCCTAGTTGAAATTACACCTTATAGTAGAGTTATCTTTTAATGCTCTATATTTCTTTTCTGGTTGAAAACTAAGATCTAGGTAGTTGATGCGTTTTAAAGAAGCTATTTTGTTATCCTAAGTGATTTAAATTAAGATATTTTTTACTTAGTTTAGTTTGATATCTTAATCTGTTATTTGAATAGGTTATATCTAAGTCTAGTTCTTGTATGGTTTCTATTAATCTAGATCGTTCACTAATTAAAGCGTTTTTATAATAATTTGAAGCTATAACAACTATTTCGTAATTATCTGTTTATCTAAACTTTATAATATCTGTTTCTAAGTTTTTTATTTCTTTATTTAATAATTCTAGTCTCTTTATAAATTGTTTCCGAATTCTTACAATTTGTCGTTTATAAGTAACTTCCCTATAATATTGACTTTGTACCTCTCTAATATAATGAATATATCTTATTGGCATTTACTATCCTAGTTGATAAGCTTTTCTCTTAATTCGTTCTTTAAGCTACTTTACTGCTCTAGAACTCTGTTCTAAGTCTCTCTCACAACCTTGGATTTCCCAATTTATCGCGCTTACTAGTTCACAAGTTCGTCTAGATTTATTAATTGATTTATTAAATCTACAGGCTCTTAATAATCTTTTTAAACTTTCTTCTAAGTTGTTTTTTCTAACTATTAGATTATATCTTTTTCAGTTTTCTCTATATAAATAAAAATAGCTACACCTTATATCTTGGAATGATCTATGTCTTTTCATACAGAGTTTATAAACTCTTGCGAGTTAATAGGTAATGTTCCCAAAACCTTCTCGCTTTGATACCAAAATAAGAGGATATTTCGATAATATATTTTTTCACTACTAATGTATTTCAATATGTTTCAGTAGTAAGAAAATAGCAGGACAAAATATCTTAGTGAATGAAAATATATCAGATTTGAAAAAAAATATATTTGAAAAAACCTACTCAGTACTCCCTCTCTCTCATAGCTTCTTCATTTATCGTTCTTATGATTTATATTTTTTCCCCAAAATTTTTACTTTTTTTTTAACTTACCCTGTTCATCTCTTCCTCTTAATCTATGTTCTTAACACCTTACTTCTTTAACCACACCCTGGAACATTTTTATCTGGAAACTAACACTCGTCCGGTGTCTATTTTGCAGACCTGGTGGACTATCAAGGCCAGAATTCCTAGGAATTTACAGATTAATCCATCGTTGTTATTAAGAAATTAAGAGTCTAACCATATACTAAGGGTAAAGATTTTATAAAGGAACTAATTTACATGATGTGCAAAGATATGTAAAATAACTTTAAACATGGATATAAAACATAAATCAAATATTTTTATGGGGAAAATACATAAAATAAGAACTTACATGAAGTAACTAGGAGAGAGGTTTCCCTTTCGGGAACCCCCTAAAGATCAAATAGAAGAGTTGGAGCTTTTATTGAAAACAAGTTGATTGATACAAAGTTTATACAAGGAAGACAGGTTTTGATGAGTTTTTTGGGAGGAGAGGTTTACACATTTCAAGTGGGTTGTGGAGTTGGGTAATTTCACTCTACTTCTTTCTACAAAATGTATGCCTTTTATAGGCAGGGATTACATAAAGGAGTGGTTCTAAGGACTACTACGTGGCCTTCAGACAATTGGCCGACCCTTTCGGATAAGAAATAAGAAAGAAACTTTAATAATGCAAGTCGGGTACGCTTTGGGTCCCATCGTCACATGCGTTATTAATTTTCTTTCAGAATTATTTTGACGCGTGCTTCAACAGTTTTTCTTTCTTTTAGAAAGTAGTGATAAAGGAAGCACTCAGACTCTGACTATTACAAGACATAAAGTGGGCATCCCCACTTGACTAGATACCAATGCTAGCTAATAATACAAACTGTAGGAACTGTAGATTGTCTTTATGTGTCCAAGTTGTGCAGGGCAATGGAGTCGACGCTCATGCCTGAGTCATCGTCTTCATATGGATCATGAGCATCCTGGAATTGTGCAATATCATCTTCTTCATCTGATCTTGCTGAATTGTTATCTGTATTATTTATCTTTGGCACAATTCTGTCTAGATTAGTGGGCTGTTCTTCTGGCTGTTCATTTACGTATTTGTCTTGTGTCTGGTTGCTGAAAAATCTGTCTAATGTCTGTTTAATTATTGTCTCTATTGTTTCATTTTTTCTCTTAGATATTAAAGTCTTCTTTATCCTATTTCTTGTTCTTATTAACTTAGTTTTTGATGAAGAGCACCCTTCATCTTCACTTTTTGGCAAAGTGACAGCCATTAACGGATTTGATTTGTCTTTACCGGTCACCGGTTGAACCGGACTAGCTGTACCAACATCCGGTACAGAGGATTTCTGAGCATTTATTGGGAAATGCACACCCTTACACCAGACTCTCATCTATTGTATACTACAAGTAAAGGAGAAACTTCAGTCAGGTTTACAGATTATAACTACACAACTAAAAGAAATTTAGACGACGATGAAACAGAAAGTAATATCGAAACAGAAAGCGAGTTCATGAATATAGAAGTCTTACAAGAAGGATATGAAGTAGACATGGCCATAGAAAAGGCTGAAAATTTAGCAGAAGAATATAAAAATATAACTTTTAAATGTAAAGGATGTCAAAAAGATGACATGAAAATAGACGAATGTATAGAACATTTTAAAAACTGCTTAGAAAGAAGTGATAATTTAGGATATAGAAATAACAAATCTTTCCTTAAAAAGAAAGATGAAGATACTATCTCTATATTAAGTTCTACCATTAGTTATAAGGAACTAGCCGAATTAGAACCAACTAGATCTTCAAGTGCTAGCCCATTCCAACAAACAAACCCTAATCCTGAACCAATAGATTATAGTACAGGCAATGTGCCTAGAAGACCAGCGGTTAGGATAAACCCAGATACGGAACTTAGAGGAGATCATATAAAACCAGCAGGCAAAAGAATGCCAATAGAAGAACCAATTAAACTTCAAGAAGGAGGTAGCAAGGGTAAAATTCTAAATATAGCAGCACATGATCCCCAAATGCGGGATACAGTAATAGATTTATGGAAAGGAATAGTAACTGCTGATTACTTAAGACATTATACAGAAACAGATACGGAAACAATGTATAAATATTTGGAAACCTTCTTAGGAGAATCTGCTAAAGCCACATGGGAAAGTTTCAAAACAAACTGCCCATATGATTTTCAGGTTTTATTAAGTATGGGACCAAACCCCTATAATTTCACAAATAAAATGCATATGCTATTAACTTGAAAAGATCCAAATAGTGGATTATTAGAATTACAAAAGGAAGCTTTGATTAAATTAGAACAATTAAGTATTTCACATTGGGTATATATAAAGAAATTCTTACAAGACTATTTTTATTACTGCACTGTCAGCGGCAATACCTTTAATGAAGAATTAGGTAAAAAATTATTCAATAAACTATCTGGATCTTTAGGAAGAGAAATAGAAGATAGATGGTATAAGAGAGATGGGGTGGTAGCAAACCCAAATATGAAATGGACAATAGGACATAGAACACAACATATAATGGATATATTAACAGAAAAATGTACAAACATACAAATACAAAAGCAATTAAAAAGAAATGAAATGAATTTCTGAAAATCTGTTATATATACAATCCAGAATTATGATCAGAAACAACATAGAAAATATAAGAAAAGAAATAATCAAAAACCATATAGTAGAAAACAATACTTCCTAAGAAAATCAAAAGCTAAAAAACCTTGGTTAAATAGAGATAAACATGTTAGAAAATATAGAAATGATAGAAATTATAAAAATAAATTAGAATGTTATACATGTGGTAGCATAGACCATCTAGCCAACATATGTCCTAAGAGAAATAATAATAGAACTAGAAATTCTCAACTAATAGAGGATTTTCAAGAAACATTATTAAATGTAGATGAATACATGTCAGATACAGAAAGTATATACTCAATAATAAGTATTGATATAAATGATAAAGATAACTCAAAATCTGATTCTTCAGAATCAGAAGAAGATAACTTAGTTAATGAACTAGGACAAGAGATAGAAGATTTAGATTTAAACAACCTAGTAATCAATAATTTAATGAATGTTACTCAAGAATGTGTACATGAATTTCAAAGAAACAAGGGCTTAGACAGCAATAGATGTCGTATATGTAATTGGTATCCGAGCAAAGACAATAGATCTAAATCTAAAAAATGTTATCTAGAAGCATGTATAAACTGTATAGAAAATACTTTAAAAATAAAAGTAGAATCAGAAATAACTAACGGACAAAAGTATACAAACAATCAAATCCTAAACCTAAGGGTGTCTACTCTGGAAACCCGATTAAATGATCCGGAACAAAGACTAATCACTCTAGAAAAAGGAAAAACTAAAATAGCCATAGACGAAAACGATACACAAGAAGCAGTACATTTAGAAAAGATAGAAGCAGAACTTATGAATTTAGAAGATAGTGACACTAGTCTAATATGCAATGAAGATAAAGAATTCTCTACTATAAAAGTCTTAGTAAAAATCAAAAATAAAAGATGTAGAAATAGAAACTTTAGCACTAGTAGATCCAGGATGTACTAGTTGTTTAATTAATAAAGAAATCGTACCCGAGCACTTATTAAAGACACTTGAAAGACCTATACTGGCCACTCAAATGGACGGATCACAAAATATCTATCGCTATTACATAGAAAACGCACAGATAAGTTTTCTAAATACATGCAATAAATTCTATAACCCAGTTTATAACGTTAATAAAATATTAACAAGAGATTTAAATATAGGATCAAATTTTGTTATAGGACTTAAATTTTGTATACAAAATAAAGGAGGATGTCTCTTAACAAGAGACGGAATAATGCTGTTTAAAAATTTAACTTATACATCAGTACAGACGGAAATATTGCCTACAATATACAGAACACTAAATACACGTAAAAAGAGATCACTTCCTGAACCATGCTGCGAAGACTGCCAAAATAATCAATGCAGCAACCTGTTAAAAGAAAACCGGGAAGAAATTAGAAACTATACTCTGCTCAATGCAGAAGGACAAGAATGTTTAACTAATATAGAAAAGGAATATACACTAATAAGTATAGAAACTCAGTTTTATAATTTTAGAAAAAGAATAGATAAAATAGGAATAATAAATAGTCCAAAAGATTTAGAAAATATAATATCTATATTAGACAAAATGGAAATAATAGGAGAAAGATCGTTAGCCCATTGGGACGCTAACGAAATAATGTGTAAATTAGATATAATTAACTTTGAATAGACTACAAAAACAGCACCTATAGAAGCAAATAATGAAGATACTAAAGAATTTGACATACAGATAAAAGAACTCTTACACCTAGGAGTAATTAGGAGATCCACTTCTAGGCATAGATCAGCTGCATTTATGATAAGAAATCATAGTGAACAAATAAGAGGTAAAGCTCGTATGGTAATTAATTACAAGAGATTAAATGATAATACTAGAACAGATGCATATAAGCTACCAGATAAAAGTGAGTTAATTAATAGGATACAAAATAAAAAGGTTTACAGTAAATTTGACTGTAAGTCAGGATATTGGCAAGTTAAGATGCATCCAGATAGCATAGAATGGACCGCATTCACATGTCCAGGCGGACATTTTGAATGGTTAGTTATGCCTTTCGGATTAAAGACAGCTCCGTCCATTTTTCAGAGAAAAATAGATAACATATTTGGAGAATATAAGCATTTCATACTAGTATATGTAGATGATATTTTAGTGTTCAGTCAAACTATGTAAGACATATATTAATTTCCTAGGAATCACTCTGGGAAATGGAAAAGTAAAACTACAACCACACATAGCAAAAAAGGTACTAGAAATGCCAGATAAATTAGAAACCACAAAAGATTTACAAAAATTTTTAGGACTAGTAAATTATGCAAGAAATTTCATTCAAGATTTAGGAAAAATAGCAGGACCTTTATATGCAAAGACTGGTAGTAAGGGACAGAAAAGTTTTAATATAGAAGATATTAAATTAATCCAGAAAATAAAAGAAAAAATAAAAAATATCCCAGATCTAAAAATTCCATTAGAATCAGACTATTTAATTATTCAAACATATGGTAGTGACTTAGGATGAGGAGCTATCTTAAAAGCAAGACCTAATAAATATAGTAACAAAAATGAAGAACAAATATGTGGATGTCAAAGTGGAGTTTATAAGGAAAAAGGAAATATGAGTGTCATAGACTTAGAAGTACTAGCTATCATATATGGGTTAAATAATTTCAAACTATATATATTAAATAAAGAAGAAATTTTAGTGAGAACGGACTGTGAAGCCATAGTTAAATTCCATCAGAAAATAAATAATAAAACCAGTAGTAGAAGAAGATGGTTAAATTTTACAGACACTAGATCTGTTTATAAGAATATAATTTTTGAACATATAAAAAGGAAAGAAAACACATTAGCTGACCAGTTAAGTAGATTACAACTGGGAATAAATAAATAAATAAATAAGTTTAATATCACTTATTTGTTTACAGCATGAGACCAACAGGACAATCTCCTGCAGACAAGGGAAAGGGTGTAGCCACGTCTTCGGAGTCATACCAACAGACAATGTTAGATAACTTAAATTTTAGACCCTTAGATACTCTAGAGACAATGGAAAGAATTCATTTTGGACCTTTTAACTTAATTGCATACCCAGAAAGTAACATCTCTTTTAGAATAAGACCAGACTATGTTTTAGACAGACCTCAAAAATGTTTAGTAGATAACCTCTGGATTTCATATAATAAACAAAACCAAAATCATTTTATAGCTGCTATGAACTCTTTATGCCATTACATGGCAGAAAAAGGTAGGTCTCGTTTTAAATATTATGTAGTTATTCATGGAAAAACTAATGGCATTTTCCAAACATGGCTAGAAGTATTAGACTCTATACAACGTTTTAAAATTCCTCTCTTTAAAGGTTTTAATGATTTTACTGAAGCAACTAATCATGCTAGAGGATACTTAGGACCAAATTATTATATATCTCCTTCCCTTAGACAAAATTCAGACCAAATCCCCCAGTATAATCTGCAGAAAGAGACTAAAAAAATTATTTTTTGTAATCATTGTTTTTCAATGATGGAGAATTTCAAGAAGCTTAATTCCCAAAAAGAATCACTCGTCATGGAAAATACTAGATTGATCAAACAAATACAGATGTTAGAAACAAGACTCAGACAATACAATTCAGTCAGCAAAACAGATGCACAAACACAGACTCCAGATCAGAGTTCTCCATCTCCTCAAAAAATGGACGAGAAGGGTGTGCATTTCCCAATAAATGCTCAGAAATCCTCTGTACCGGATGTTGGTACAGCTAGTCCGGTTCAAACGGTGACCGGTAAAGACAAATCAAATCCGTTAATGGCTGTCACTTTGTCAAAAAGTGAAGATGAAGGGTGCTCTTCATCAAAAACTAAGTTAATAAGAACAGGAAATAGGATAAAGAAGACTTTAATATCTAAGAGAAAAAATGAAACAATAGAGACAATAATTAAACAGACATTAGACAGATTTTTCAGCAACCAGACACAAGACAAATACGTAAATGAACAGCCAGAAGAACAACCCACTAATCTAGACAGAATTGTGCCAGAGATAAATAATACATATAACAATTCAGCAAGATCAGATGAAGAAGATGATATTGCACAATTCCAGGATGCTTAGGATCCATATGAAGACGATGACTCAGGCATGAGCTTCGACTCCATTGCCCTGCACAACTTGGACACATAAAGACAATCTACAGTTCCTACAATTTGTATTATTAGCTAGCATTGGTATCTAGTCAAGTGGGGATGCCCACTTTATGTCTTGTAATAGTCAGAGTCAGAGTGCTTCCTTTATCACTACTTTCTAAAAGAAAGAAAAACTGTTGAAGCACGCGTCAAAATAATTCTGAAAGAAAATTAATAACGCATGTGACGATGGGCCCAAAGCGTACCCGACTTGCATTATTAAAGTTTCTTTCTTATTTCTTATCCGAAAGGGTCGGCCAATTGTCTGAAGGCCACGTAGTAGTCCTTAGAACCACTCCTTTATGTAATCCCTGCCTATAAAAGGCATACATTTTGTAGAAAGAAGTAGAGTGAAGTTACCCAACTCCACAACCCACTTGAAATGTGTAAACCTCTCCTCCCAAAAAACTCATCAAAACCTGTCTTCCTTGTATAAACTTTGTATCAATCAACTTGTTTTAAATAAAAGCTCCAACTCTTCTATTTGATCTTTAGGGGGTTCCCGAAAGGGAAACCTCTCTCCTAGTTACTTCATGTAAGTTCTTATTTTATGTATTTTCCCCATAAAAATATTTGATTTATGTTTTTTATGTTTTATATCCATGTTTAAAGTTATTTTACATATCTTTGCACATCATGTAAATTAGTTCCTTTATAAAATCTTTACCCTTAGTATATGGTTAGCCTCTTAATTTCTTAATAACAACGATGGATTAACCTGTAAATTCCTAGGAATTCTGGCCTTGATAGTCCACCAGGTCTGCAAAATAGACACAAGACGAGTGTTAGTTGCCAGATAAAAATGTTTCGGGGTGTGGTTAAAGAAGTAAGGTGTTAAGAACATAGATTAAGAGGAAGAGATGAACAGGGTAAGTTAAAAAAAAAAAAGTAAAAATTTTGGGAAAAAAATATAAATCATAAGAACGATAAATGAAGAAGTTATGAGAGAGAGGGAGTACTGAGTAAGTTTTTTCAAATCTGGTTTTTTCAAATCTGATATATTTCCATTCACTAAGATATTTTGTCCTGCTATTTTCTTACTACTGAAACATATTGAAATACATTAGTAGTGAAAAAATATATTATCGAAATATCCTCTTAATCCTAATCTCTTACGTGGCAATGATCTGACAGTGATTTGACACTGACATGGCGCGTGTGTAACCCACTTTTCGTTGTGTGAGAGTGGTATTCAGTTTTGAGGTTGATACAAATACACTTTAAAGATGTTAAGGAAGATAAATAAACAGAATAAGTGTAAGTGTTAAATTAAGTTTGAAGGACAAGTTTAGTGGGGAAAAAGATGTATTTTCTAAAAAAAAAGTAAAAAGAAATAATGCTTTAATATATCATCGTATATTAATTACCATCACATGTGAAAAAAACCATTCATTATATGTCAAGAAGTTCATTAAATATGTATAAATATTAAATTTAAAACTATCTGTTTCCCAACTGAAATCATCAAATTAAAAAATCCAAAACTCACAAAATAAAAATTCAGGTTCAATACTGTCTAACATTAGTTACCACTGTTGGGGTAAAAGAAACTTCGGTAGTTAGTGAACTGCTGTTGAAGCTTTTAGGTTTCTTTCCAGAACCTTCGAGGATGACATGTTTGTGATCATAAAAATACAAGAATGATGCGGTGTCAAGTGCATATTTGCCTAGGAGAAATCACAATTTACAAGGTTTTATGAAAGAGCCATGTCAACTAATTAAGTAGAGTGGAAGTGAACTTCCACAGTGTTACGTGGCAAGAGTTAACTCCATCAGATGGAGGCACAAATGGCATACAATGTTGCTCACAACGTGTGCATGTAGTTAGTGATTCAGCAGCTTAAACAGCCAACCAAAGCAAATTTGAGTATACAGTTGTACATAGCCAACCAAAGCCAGACTTTATATAATAGTGTTTGTCTTATACATTACAATTTCTTAGTATAAAAAATTTTCTCCATCAGTAATCGGGATTCTGCTCACAGGCGGATTAAGGATCCGGACTGTATGCCAAGTAAATTTAATAATTAAATTAATTAAATTTTTTTTTTTGATTTATAGAATAATTAATTAAAGTCAAAAAATAATATTAATAATACATTTTAGTCAACTGGGATAATTTATATAAATAAAATTATGAACCGGTACATTTATGATGCATATTGTCGTGTTTTAATCAACAATACTTAACAAAAAAAATTAAAAAAAATGATGTCGTGCTGACCGAGATCAAACCCACAATTGACCCGTAAAAGTGTGTCTTTGCCAACAACAACAACAACAAACCCAGTGTATTCCCACCTGGTGGGGTCTGGGGGGTAAGATGTACGCAATCCATACCTCTACCTCTATTTGCCACTTGCACCAAATAGTATTTTGATATTTTTGGTGGCAGATTTAATATTTTACCATATCAGTCTTATATACAACTATATATAGAGAGTTTCCGTTGAAATTTGCGGGTGGCGTGCCACCCCCATGAGCCTTAATAGATCCTATATATAGAGAATTTCCGTCGAAATTTGCAGATAGCATGTCACCCCCACGAGCCTTAATAGATCCTCCCCTGATACTGCTACATGAGTCGTCAATATGGGTCAGGCCCGTTGGGTTGGTCTGACCCGACCTGTAATTTGATAGAGTTGGGCTTCAATTTTTGCAGCTCATTTAAGAACAAGGCTTTTTGACCCGGTCAGGATAAGTCTGTGGCCCGTTGGGCTTGAGCAATATGGGTTGGGCTAGCTCGTGGGCCAGCCCGTAAGTCAAATACATGAAACTATTTAGATTGCTTATTAGTATTTTTATTTGGTTTGAAGGATATCATGTCAAAAATTATTTAATTTCGCTATTAGGAGTATTTTTCAGGGTGTTGCAGACTTTATTAACAAGTATTAACACTATGTAATATTTTCTGATAATATTATGTTTATTAACATTCTAAAATTAAATTATAAAGTATTATTTTTAAAAAAGTGGACTGACCCGCGAGGCACGTAGCCCACAGAGAAATGTTGTGGGTTTGATATATTTTTGGCCCATTATTTTGATGGATCAGTCCGACCTGCCCCGTCAAACTCAAAGCCCGTATGAACTAGCCTGAACGGGTCGGGCCGACCCATATTGACAGCTCTAGCTACATGTTATAGAGTTGCGGTAACAAGTAATTTACTTGGTTTTCAAAATCGTAAATCTTTATTTTTATGTAGTGCCTATTAATATTTTATAAATATATATTCCTCCTCAATTTATACGATGTAGCTTAATTTATTACACAAAGTATAAGAAATATATAACAAAAAAATTCGAAACTACCTTAAAAAAGTACACCTTTGTGAACTTTTTGTCACATAAACAAGATCCAACAAGGATAAAATGTATAGCTATTGACATTAAATATTTGCTACATAAGGAAATATCATTTTTGTCGGACTAACAAAAACAAAAAATTTATTATAAAAATTGAGACAAAAAAAATCATATAAATTGAAATAAAGAAATATTGGATTTAAATTCTTAAATATGTAGATAACTTCATAAAAGTACTAATAAATTTTACTTAGATTGAACTATACCATAATGTTCTAATTAAAAATAAAAGTATGTTTTAAAAATATTATAACCATCAAATTTCATCATATAAGATTAATCAAGATTATTTGTGAAGAAAACACCTGTCATATATACTTAAGAAATTTATCAAACATGTACACAAATTAATCAACAATTCGTCATGCGGAAATTTAAAGTGTGCAAAGCATATAAAGTTATAAAGGACAATTCAGATGACAAAGAAAACAATACTAAAAAGATATATTATTAATATGATTCGGTCAAACGACGTACATATGAAAAACTAATATTAAAAAACATGAAACACATGAAACTGAGAAATTTCCAAAACTCTTTGATGACTACATTGTGGATACTATTATGTTTGGACTTGAGAAAAGAGATCTTACAAAACACTTCCTCTAAGAATAAACGTAATAGAAATTTAATAGGAAAAAAATCTTTTTCTGCTGGAAAATCTTTTATACTAAGAAATCTTTTTCGAATTAAAACATAATTATAATAAAATTCAAGTAAGATAAAAAATTCAGGATAAATCCTAACACAGTTAACCACTCTCAGGTAAGGGAAACTTCGTTAGTGAGTGCAAACTCTGATACTAATGTTTTACTTCCAGAACCTTCGAAGGATAACATGTTCTAATTCCTAAGTACGAGATGTTGGCGAAGCAAGTGCTTACTTGTTTGCCTACAAAGAATCACAAGCATGTACTACTGAGTTTCTCAGCACAGCAGACTGAACTTCTTCCTCAGATGGAAGCCAAATGGCATGCAATCTTGCTTACTACGTGTGCATGCCGCTAGTGATTCAGCAGCTACACACTACTTACTATCACTATTCTAGAACTTACGATGTAATATTTAATTTTTGGGTCTGTAAGTACTTCCGAATGAAAAAAGTTTCATGTACTTTCTAGAACCTACTGGTAATTTCTTTTAATAACCTAAGAAGACTACATTCGGCCCATTTTAGTTGGCCACGATGATGAAGCCAGGATTTTCATAAGGGATTTTACAAGTAAACATACGAGCTAATCGATCGAAGGGAGTTCGACTTCTCCTATATTTCTATTATATAGAAGAGGTGGTTTCGACCACCTCTTACGTAATTACCAAAACACTCCTCTACTCCCATTTAATTACATATCATATCCCAATATATAATAATTTCATTGTTTCATTATAATGGTTTAAATATTTAATATATTCTATTAATTTATATTAATTAACTATAACTACATATTGGAAGTAAAATATTTTTATTTATTTAATTGACTATCATGTTCAAAAATAATTTATTACCACAAATCATAATAATTAATAACTTAAAATATTTAAAAGACATATAGAAATTTTATTAACTCTCATTATTTTACCAATGCCACATAAATTGAGATAAAATAAAAGTACTGCAAATCATAATAATTAACAACTTAAAATATTTAAAAGATATATAAAAAATTTAGTTGACTCTCAAAATTGTATCGAAGCCACATAAATTGTGACACAGGGAGTAAATATGTTATTTGATAATTACGTAAAAATTATTATAAATCACTATAATTAAAAAGTTAAAATACTTTTTTAAAAATAAATAAAATTTCTATTCAACTCTCAAAATTTTATCGGTGCAGCATAAATCATGATAAAATCAAAAATTATCTTAATTAATTGCAACTAAATATTTAAAGTAAATTAATTTTATTATTTTAATTGACTTTTATATAGAAAATTAATCTTTTTATTTATTTATTTACTTTAGTAAATTTAAATTTTAAAATTATTTTTTCTTCTTCTTATATAGAAATACTAATATTTAAACTTAACTTTAAAATTTTAAAGTACAAAATTAATAAATTTAATTTAATAAAATAAATTTCTAATGAATATTTTCTTAGAATTTGTGTTGGGTCAATATGTATCAAGTTAAAAAGAAATAAAGAAAAATATATAGTAAAATTTTATTATTGTGAAAGATAAATATAATGCACTATCCAATAATGTTTAATAATATCATACTTTGCATATGCAAATATAGCATCCCGTATTTAATTAATATATTATTCCGGTGAATTATCAATGATTACTATTGGATATGATAAAATTATATTAATTTTTATAGTAATAATATAATCAATCGCTCTTAATTAATTATTATGAGTCATCTAGGTATTCAGAAAATAAATAATATTTAATGAAAAATAAAATAGACATAAATTGCCAAATTAATTCTTAATGTTTTGAATTAAATTTTCATCTTTCGAACGATGATTTTACTATATCACTCCTTATTATAAGTCATTTATGTATTAGAAAAATAAGAATAACAAAATGATATGTCAACATAAAATATTTGATTGATTATTAAAATTATATTAGTGCCACATAAATTGGGACGGGACATAAGAACATATAAAACAACATATATTATTTGAAAATGAATAAAAAGTACTGTAAATAATAATAATTAACAAAAAATATTTAAAAATTGACTGATTTCTGCTTCAGCTGCTTCAATCGTGATTTTAATGTACAGTGATGTTTAAAGAGGGTAAAATAGCATAATGAGATTTAAAGAGGATAAAATGTATGTAGTAAAGTGTGAGAAAAATAAAGTATAAGTAAATTTTATTACTATATTTTAAAAAAATTAAAGAAAAGAAGTATAAAGATTATTTGTAAAAGATTTTTACAAACTAATTTAAATATAAATAAAGTAAATTTAGGTACAAAAAACGTGTATCTATCACAAATTTGCTACCAAATACTTCGCATTTTCTTAATATTAGCAAATTTTCTATCAAATATATGTAGCCATCTTTCTCAACTCTTACAGCTCCTCAATATTAATTAGCATTTCTCTGTTTTAAAAATAAAAATAAAGAAAAGAAAATCTCAACTCTTCCTTCTCTATTAAAAAATAACACTCTTTTCTTGTGTTAAAAATAATAATTAAACAAAATAATAGCGAATTTAAGCTGTGTATTTTCTTTATCGAGTAAGTTTACATGATTCTTAATCTTTGTGATATTGAAAATCAATAATCTGTTGGATATTTGATATAAGCTATTTCATCAGATTTACGCCCATTCTTTCTTTATATTTCTGATCGCACAATTCAACAAGAAGTTTAAAAAAAAGTTTCAATTGTGTTCCCCTCAGCTTAATCATACTAATAAAAATATTCTACTGCTCAAACTTTCTACTCAAAGATAAATCCTAAAACTTAAAAATTGCAGTCCACATGTTCTACTGTTGGACCCGTGTTGACACGAGCCTTGCACTTCTAGTTATATAGAAGAGGTGGTTTCGACTACCTCTCGTGCAATATATTAAAGGAGTAAATATATTATTTGTTAGTTACGTAAAATTATTATAAATCATAATAATTAACAAGTTAAAATACTTTTTTAAAAATAGATAAAAATTCTATTCAACTCTCATAAATCATGACAAAATAAAAAATTATCTTAATTAATTACAACTAAATGTTTAAAGTAAATCAATTTTATTATTTTAATTAATTTTATATAGTAAATTAATCCTTTTATTTATTTATTAAATTTTAAAATTATTTTTTTCTTATATAGAAATACTAATAGTTAAACTTAACTTTAAATTTTTAAAGTACAAAATTTATAAATTTAATTTAATTTAATAAAATAAATTATATATATATATATATATATATGTATATATATATATAATGAATAAAAAGTTTCATGATATTTTAAAAAAAAATTACTACAAATACTCAAAAGGCAAAAGAGTAAAACACACAAAAGATAAATGCAGAGAAATCAAGAAGCACCAAATGGATTATTAACATTTGTAACATTCAACATATTTCTAAATGTTTTCAAATTCTTCTTGAATCAACACATACAGATAATAAAAATTATAAATAATAATTACATTTTACTATATCACCCTAATTAATTATTATGGTCATTTAAGTATTGTGCCACATAAGTAGAAATAGAAAAAATATTATAAATCACAACGATCAAAAATTTAAATTATTTTACAAAATATAATTAGCTATCGTCGACACAAAATTCTGGACAAGGAGTGTAGCATATATTATTCAAAAATTACATAAAATTTATTATAAATTACAATAGTTAACAACTTAAAATATCTAAAAATAATTTAATGTGTTATATATTTCAAAAAAATTACATGAAAAATACTAGAAATCACAATAATTAACAACTTAAAAAATTTAAAAGATATAAAATATTTGGCCGACTCTTAAAATTATATTAGTGCCACTAAAATTGGAATAGAAGAAAAGTATTATAAATTACAATAATTAAAAACTTAACTTATTTTTAAAATATAATTGACTATCAATGTCACATAATTTGAACAAGAAAAGTAACGTATATTAATTTAAAAATTACATAAAAAATATTATAAATTACAATAGTTAACAACTTAAATTATCTAAATACATATTAAAATAACATATGTTGAACTCATGCTAGATTCCGGATGAATTCTAGAAACATATGCAATCTCTTTATTAAAAAAATTCTTTAAATATATTAAGATTGAAAAGATAAAAAAAAATTTTAATGTTGGGTCTGTGCTGACATGGATCATGCTCCTCTAGTACATATATAAAAGATAGTTTTAATCATGTATATATAATATAATTTTCTATCGAAAAGAATTCGGATGAAACCCTCTATCCCTAGTGCAGTTCTGCCCCTGATTGACCACATTCTATTTTATATGGTAATTAAAAAATCATAAATTGAATGATGAATTCTATTATTTTATTATATTAATGATATTTATTGAATATAATAATAAATAAGTATTGAAATTATATTATTCATATTTAATATACATTATTAATTATAAGAATAAAATAAAAAAATTTAATTAATTTTATTTAAATATAATAAATAATTAGTTAATATAAGATATGTACTTTTAATAAGATGGACCACCTAAAATGAAAAGAATGTAACATATGCTACGCTTTATTGTCAAGTGGAAAGACTCTGTTTGACTCTTTCACCAAAAAGAAATCGCACGGACCCCTTTTTTCCCAAAATTGCCACATCAATATTTGCTGACATAATAGCTCATGTAACCAGGGACGTTCCCACCACGTGGCATACATCTGGGGCCGTGCCGTGTGTAGTTAGTGTTCCAGCTCATCCCATCCATGTAATTAAAACTGAATATATATAATAATATAATAACGCTATAAATAGCATCATACACATACACTTTTATCCATGTCAATGTTTCATTAACAACAACAAATTTCCGGAGAATCAACAATTTCTTACTTTAGAAAGTATGAATGGTATTTGTCAAGAT
The DNA here is from genome assembly GCA_030864225.1 of Capsicum baccatum var. pendulum. Classification (NCBI taxonomy): domain Eukaryota; kingdom Viridiplantae; phylum Streptophyta; class Magnoliopsida; order Solanales; family Solanaceae; genus Capsicum; species Capsicum baccatum. The sequence goes on from CM061551.1 coordinate 177,810,787, forward strand.
TCTCCAACTCAAGATTATAACTATACCCTTCCCAACAAACTGACTCAAAATCAAGAGTTGCACTACATGGTGTCAGCTCTCCGACATGTCGTCTCCGGTGCCGGCGATGGCCTGGAGGACGGTGAAGCAGCTCATTTCCGACATGTTATCTACGGTGCCGGCGATGTCCTGGCGGACGGTGAAGCAGCTCATCTTTTACAGGAAGTTCAAAATGTAAGTGGTGGTTCATCTACTTCAGCTAATGCCATGCCACGTAGGAGCATTGTGGACAGTAATGAAATGGAGTTACAGAAGGGGGGAAAGAAGAGGAGGAGGAGAGATACGACGAAGGAATTTAGGGGAGTGAGAAAAAGGCCATGGGGAAAATGGGCCGCAGAGATTCGCGATCCGCATCGAGCCCAACGAGTGTGGCTCGGTACTTTTATTACTGCTGAAGATGCTGCCAGAGCTTATGACAAAAAAGCTATAGAATTTAGAGGTGAAAAGGCTAAAACAAACTTTCCTATTTCAGAATATACTGATGGTGTAGTTACCGAACAGAACAAGTTGCCAATGCCAGTGGTAGAAGAAAAGAAAGAATTAGTACAAGTAGGAAATGTGGTGAATGGTGATGATGAGGTGGGGGGAGTCGTTGTTGATGGTCAAAGTAGTGCTATCCAAAATGTTGATGACTTTTGGGACACGTTGGAAGAAGATGGACTTGTCAAATGGATCACTCAGGATATGTTCTTCTGAATCGTGTTAATTGGCTTATGGTTTTTGTTTGATCTGAAAGTATTTTTTTTTTCTTTTGAGTTTGTTTGTCGTTATGTTCATTTATTTTTGAAGTTTTTTTGGGTGGCTATAAAGTACGAAGTGGTAGAAAATATCTTGTAAGTTTGAGTATTGTACTGAAGCATTGTGGTTGCAATCACATATATATGTGTATATGTATCTTTATGCGAAAAGGTAGAATAACAAAGGCGGCGTCAATTATCTTTTCCAGAAAAATTATAAAATCTATTCAAAAATTTTGCTCTAAAGAAACAATAAAATAGTTTTTTGGGGATTTATGATATGATTGAATACAACGAGCAAATTTTAAAGCATACATTAACCACGCCAAAAAATATAAGTATTTTCTCGATTTATTTTTATTTGACACATTTTAATTAATATATTTATTAAAAAAATAATTATTAATATAATTATTTTATTATAATAATTTAATTAGTTAGTAATTATTATTATGTCTTAAAATTAATTTAAAAATACGTAATTAATACTAAGAATGAAATAGAAAATAAAATTCTTTTGATGTAATTCAAAATAACAAGTAAAAAAGAAGCACTTAATTAGGAAATTAGCAATAAATAATTCAAAGGAGGGACTGGTACTTTTCTACTGAATTTTCTAGTACTTCGAGGGAAAAGGTCTCCATTTTTTGATAAAGTGTCTCAAAACTTACGGTTGGGATAGCCCTTTTTCTGAGCTAGAATTTTGTTGACCAGAAAAAACCAGCTTGGCAAACTACTGAACTAGTACAAAATTGAGATTAACTAGTATCCATTGTCAGTGGATACTTAAATTACATTATCAGTGTGTATTGAACATATTAAGTATTATCACAATAAATAATAATAATTTTTGTTTCCTTTTTTTTTTAATAGATTTTTTGAAATATTCTTTTCTTACGGATCTAGAGTTTATCCTTCTCCTCCCTCTCTCTTACCTCATCTATGGCTTCAAATCTTATCAATGTCAAAATATCAACGCTAAATTGCATATATGGTGCACCTATTTTTTCAAGTGGAATATTACTGCTTTTATTTTTGGGAGATACCATTTAAGATCTTTCATCATTCGTTCGTATGACGATATTACAACAGAAGGTTAAATTCATATTGCAACTTCCTGTCTTCGATTCATCATCTTTTCCGTAGATGTCAAATCGGATTTTCTCAATGAACATATTAGCAGTTGATCTATTTTTTTTCATTTCAGTTTCTTTCACACGTTTCCCCTATCAAGCATAAATCATCTTTTTCTGTTGAATGGTACTTTAGTTACTCTGTTTTCAGAGGTCTGTCTTAATATCTGGAAAATAATGTTGGGAAAAGAACTCATACCATATATTCTAGATGATGTGTTTGCTCAAAGTTGTCATATTTCTCCAATTTTTTTTCCTCAACATTAACAACATCAACATACCTATTGAAATACTATATGTGGTGGTTTTGGGAGGACAGAGTGTAAGCAGACTTTATCGCTAATTCGTGGAGGTCGAGAGGCTGTTTTTGGAGACCTTCGACTCAGACCTAATCGCTAATTCATGAAGGTCAAGAGGCTGTTTTTGAAGACCCTCAACTCGAGTATAACAGTAGAATATCATTCTCACAAAGACAATATCGTGGCGCTAATTTTCTTAATACTCCAAACTGAAAAAGCCAATACTGCTTCTCTGATAAAAAAAAAAGGAGGAGGCATGAGCACATAAATATCAAATCAAAGTTACAGTTATTTAAAACTTAAAAAACGTCACTTAATTGCACCAAATACTTAAAATGTGGGGGATAAAGAATAGAAAAGCCCATCCAATTATGCATTTAAAATAACGAGGATTAATGTTTGATACAAAATTAGTTAACATTTGGTTGCTGGCATTTTCTTTAATGTATACATCATTGTGTCACATGTAACTACAAAAGCACTACTAAAATTTGAATGCTTGATGTAGGAGATATTCTATAATTCTGCTTATAAGGGTATTTCTTGGTTTCGTCCAATCATTAATAACTTGCACTACTTTTAACTAGACTTCATAAATGCAACTGAGCCAACGAAGAATAGAGGCTAACTGATCTCCTTCTAGTAATGAGGATATGCTAGTTATTATTTGTGAACACTTCGATTATCGTTTATCTTGTTATGACTACTGTTTAGGATGATTTGTCAAGTTGTTTTTAGTATTTTGCCATAAATGTCTTCACTTTTGTTAGTTCTTTCTACACTACTTTGTATTTTCTGTCTTGAGCCGAGGTTCGGAAACAATCTCTCTACCTCTAATTCAGTGGTAGGGTCATTACACTGGGTATGTTGTTGTACTACATGTGAAATTTGAATTCTGAAGGTGTTAGACATGTCCCTTTGCATTGTTTTGTAGTATAAGATATTTAAAATAAGCTCCTCTTTTTTTTATGGAATAGCCTGGATCAAGCCTAACAGCATCAAGGAAGCATATGAAAGCTGGTGTATGAGGGAGAAGTTCGAAAATGCATCATAAAGGATTGAAATGGTACCTGCTACAGTGCTGCTATATTTTGGTGCATCTGTAATGAACAAAATCGAAGATGTTTTCATGGGATTTCAACACCTACGCATGTACTCAAAGCAAAATGCTTATTGTTTTTGTTTACTTGGCTCAAGCAAGCCCCTATAACTAGGTTGTGTTCAACTTTCGGATTGTGTTTGCTCCTTAATTATTGGTTGAATAGTTATTTTGTGTTTATGAGCAGATGAATATATCCCTCTCTTGTAAAACTCAAAATTGATTACACGTTCATGAAATGAAAAAAGAATTATCATTTATACTTAATGAATTAATGAATGTTGGCATATCTCCTCTAAATTTTAAGGCGTGCGCTAGATCATTTATACTCAAAATTGTTTGAATGGAAAAGGAAGCTAGATCTTGGTTCCTCCTCTCGTATCGACCATAATAATAACATATATTTTGTTTAAGACGTGAGTCTAAACGCATTTGCTTTGTAATTCGCATCATATATTGCAGCATCAGAGCGTCATAACCTCTAGATTCGAGTGACATAAATTATCTATTCAGTTATCTTCTTACTCTATATAAGAAAAGTCTCCCTTGTTTCCTTTATCTTAAACTCATTTGCTTATCTATCCAAACATTTCTCTTTAGAAATCAATCTGTACCAAATAAACAGATAGAAACTTGAGTTGCAATTATTCACAAGATCTACTAGCAGAAAGAAGCATAACAAACGAAATAGGAGCTCCTGAACCTTTATTCAGAGAAACATCATTCTATAGATTAGCCTCTAGAACTTTGAACTCGTCTATGAGCTCTTTGCCAGGAGCTGGTCTTCCTTCATGAATTAAGAAAAAAAGCTTTCTGCCGCAATATTGGGAATTAAATCAGACAGGATGTTGATTGCTTAAAACTTGAGGACATGAACCTAAAGCATAACAGGTGCTCTGAACACAATAAAATTGTGATCTCAACAAAAGCTAATACCCAACAGAAAGATAGAAAACCTGATTATTTTTAATTACTAAACACAAAAGTCATAAAAGAACTGCTTGTCTAGCAACTACTCTATTAGACAAGTGAATCAGTTGCCTATTATTATTTTCAACCCAAAAGAAAAAAAAACTAAACTAAGGGCAACATAATTATGTCTCCGGGCATCTTTTATGACTTGAAACTCTAAAACTTCTAGCCAACTCTCAGGTTAAAAACCTTATAGTATGGATATGAAGCAGCTCTCATCAAATTCTGAAAAAGTATAACGTGAAGTTATTTAGAAAGACAGAATAATTTTTAAATACATGAGAACGCAGTAAAGCAAACCCACTATAAATGAGGTGGGATATGAATTGCTGACACTATTTTGTTCTTGAACATATTCTAAATATGATGGTAGTTGCTTAAATAGAAAAGAATAAACAAAAAAAAAAGATTAGTTGAAAATAGAATGACGCAGAAAGAAAGAATTTTTTATCAAGATTGATATAATTTATTAAAAGAAAACTCTTACCATTGTAGGCTCTGCATCAAAGAATGTTTCTATGCTTTTAGATTCCGCTTCAACGTTAGTATTTGAGCTGTACATAATCAAAGAATCAAAACATAAATATAACTATATAAGTCATTGAATATGAGTATATGACTCAAAATTTTAATCTACTGAATCAGATTGATACCGTCAAGTAAAAATCAAACTACAAAATTACTTTATTTCCTTGCCTTTTTTTTGTAATTTTGGGCTTCCTTTTCTGCTTTTGAGAAGAGCTTTTTTTAGCCTTTCGGAAAATTTTCAAACCGCCTTTCCTTCTCAATGAGTTAGGACGTCCTTTAGTAGCCACACATGGAGGATCAAGCAAATCAATATCTTGTCCTTGTTCACTTGATTTTAAATTCAGATTTGACTCATTAACTTGACTATCACATACATTATCATTATCCTCCTCATATGGAAGTTCATCAAGTTCTTCACATAGTTGCAAGAGTCTGTGATATGCAAATTTATAATGCTTTTCAGACTGAGTTGCTTGTTCAAAAAGTTCAAGAGAGTGCATCATAATGTTATTGACCCATATAGTAGAAGATTTCAAATTATTCTCATGTGATCTTGTATTTGAGATGTCATCAGCTTTTTCTTTGATCGCATATCTTATCCACCGATCCAATAAATAACATGGTGGAATTGAGTGAATCTGCTTCTTTATAAATACCATAAGAACATGCCTACACAAAATACTCATAAACTCAAACTTGTGACAAGAACAAGTAGCTTCTTTTGATAAAAGATTCAATTTAACAATGTAGGCTGGGGTCTGTCTTTAAAATAAATGCACTTTATAGATGTGTATTTCATTCCGAACCTTAATCTTTTCCGAAATAAATTTTTGAGATTGAATCAATTTTTCTTGAAATTTTTGAAATATTTTTCTGGTATATATTTTGGTTGCTTCGTCCTTCATAGAATATAAAGTTTTCAAGATAGCCTTCGAATGTTTTGTCTTATAATCCTTCTCCCTTACTTTATCATACCTTGCGTCAACAATTTTAGCATATTGCTTTACAAATACACTCATTAATGTACTAGAGTTAAGATAATTCTTAAAATACTTATTCATACTTTCACGTCTTTGAGTTGTTGACATTCCAGCATAAAAAGTACATCGCACATATGCTGGAATCCATTTCGCACGAATTGAGTATATTCTATGCAACCAAGTATGTTTCTTCAAATTATATCTTTCCATTATATCATTTCAAGCAGCTTCAAATTCTTCAGGAGTACTTGTACAATGCAAACACTTACAAAACTCACTTTGAAAATCATCAAATTCATGAAAAACATGACTTAGATATTCAGGAATTTTCTTCTCAATGCGTCACATACAAAAATGATGTGCACTATTTGAAAACACCGTTGCAACAACATTTGTTATGGCAGCATCTTGATATGTGATTATGGTACGGGGAACAACACCAAACATTGCCTTTTGCCAAGTGTGAAGTAACCATCGAAAAGTTTCTTCTGTTTCATCCCATAAAAAAGCACAACCAAATAAAATGGATTGAAAATAATTATTAACTCCGATAAATGAAATAAAAGGCATCTTATATTTATTTGTCAAGTATGTAGGATCAAATAAGACAACATCTTCAAAATTCTTGTAAGCTACCCTAGACCTAGCATCAATCCAAAAATAATTACCTAAATGACCCTCTACATCCATTTGTATTGCATAAAAGAATTCGGGATTATTAGATTGACGCTTTTGAAAGTATTTCAACATCAATTGTGCATCTCCTTTTTCAAGATAGTTTTGTCTTTTAGTACTCAAATAATTCTGAATATCTCGTCCAGTTAAATTGAGATTCTCTACACCTCCAGCTTGAGTAGTCAACACTGATGCAATTTTACTTAGACGAATACCAGAATTCTCTAAAATATCAATAAGATTCTTCTGAGCCTTTGACTTTTTTCTTTTTGATCGCAGGAATTTTTGGCTTTGAGGAGAAGCAAGTTCATGATTATGGTTCGAAACAAGCATGACTATAACCCATTCTTCTTCTTCTTTCTTTGACAAATACATCATCACTTTGCACCCTTCTCTAGTCTCATCTCGTTTTTTGTCACTCTTAAGACTTTTCTTTGAGTGAAATTTCTCTTTGAACAAACAAACTCTCGATGAATCATTGATTTATCTTTTTTTGATCTAGTAATTCGATTTTTACGCACTCTTAAGCCATTACGATGAGCATAATCAAGATAAAACTTAAATCCAACATCAAGTGACTGAAACTTCATACCAATGTAGGGTTCCCTAGATTCTTCATCACCTGATTGAGGAACAAAAATTACAATTACATTCGCAATGCTATTGATTTCCTCCTAGGAACCTTCAGCTCTTTCTGCATTTTGCTCTTCTAAATTAAAAATTTCAAAAGTGTCCTGCAAGATAAATATTAGATGTTAAAAAATTGCATAAGTTTAGCTTAAACTAGTTTCCACTGCTTTTTTTGTGAATGATATGAAGTTAGCTACCTATCTGTCAGTTGATGACTAGCAAAAGCTGTAATAATTCCTTTTCTAAAATTGTAAATCAAATATTTCAAATTTAACTTTAATGAGATTTTTTTCTCATCAAAATTTCTTTCTTCTCCTAGATGACTTAATTTGAAACTAAATTAATTCGATCAATAAATTTAAAATACCAAATGCTTAAAGTAAAAAAAAAAAAAAAAAAGGTTGTCAAGCTATTAGTAAAGTATTTTATTTTGTTAATTAATCAAAATTCAGAAAATATTCAACAACAAAGTGAGAAAAATTCAAACGTTAATAATTTTGTCCAACCGTAACTAAAATTTTCCAACGATAACTTGTCCAGCCATTAATGTATTGCTTCTTCAAGTTTTATATCTTAAATATTAAGTGTGCTAGTTTCTTATGTAAATTAAAATTGTTGTTATTAGCTTGAAAGACACTTTCTAGATTCTGTAAATACTGACCATGCTATTTTTGTGCCAGTGATTGTCCCAAATTGCTTCAATTGTATAAGTCAATTGTTTCAATGGTGAAACAATAAAACTAATGAAGAAGAGAGTAGAAGACGATGAAACAATTTTTTTTATTTTTGATAAGCCAAGTAAGAATTCTAAACAAACTCATATAATTAATTTAGAGTCTAAGTTACCTTATAATACTTTTTTTTATTAATATTATTTAAATATTAATAATACTCCATGGATTAAATAAGGAAATATTAATAATACTCCATGGATTAAATAAGGCAGTGACAGTGTAATTTTATAGTACAATGTCAGTGGAAACTAGTTTTTCTCGTACGAAAGTATACTTCCTTACTTTCATATTAATTCGTCTAATCTAATTAAGAATAATTGTTTAATATTAATCAATTAATATACTAAATTAAGAAAATATTAGCTAACTTCTTTTTCCATACTATTTTGTATTTAATTTTTTTCAAAAGTATTCATAATTATTTGTAAAGTTCTCAAAATATTTTTTTAGGAGTAAATTTAATATAATTATCTTTTTATAATGATTTTTTAAGCACCGTATAAAAGAAAATGTGATTGAGTAATATGAGACAGAGTTAGTATCATGAAGTTTAAATAACTTTTAGGCTTTAATGAAATTGCTTGTCACTTTTTCTTTTTTTTCCCCATGTCCCTATCTCTCTGCCTTGTCATGTAATTTTTTTGGTCCATCATATTAACCTAATTTGTAAGACAATGTATATTTATTAAGAATAAATTAGGATACAAATTGGATATTATTTTCTCTTTTTGTTTTTCTAAATCAAATTAAAATCATAGCTATGAGTAATTGAGTCTTTCAAATTCATCAACTAGAAAATATAAATGAAGGGAAAACAATTTTTTTTTTTTTAATAATTCTCTTAAAGATTGAATAATGAAGTTATTTTGGACATTAAAAAGTAGCTTACAAATTAAGTTAAAATAGACTAGAGTAAGTATGTATGTGTGTATGCGTGCATGTGTGTGTATATATTTCAACTGAATAAATGAAAGAAAATAAATAAAATTAAAGATAGCGCCCTGTGGATCCTTGCATTCGCCAGCTACATTTTTGCACATAAGATAGTGGATACATACAAAAAAGGTTTTTGATATAGCAAACAATTCAGAAGTTAGTTACTTGGAGATCCACTAGGGAATTGAATTGAAATCATATTTAATATGGATGAGCTTACCACCACAATATAACAATAAATTGATCAAATGATATAACAAAATCAAACAGACCAACCAAAAGCTCAAATGGCCGAGAAGAGATAAAAGAGCTTCAGTATAATTAAGTGAAGTAGGAGGTCAAGAGATATTAATATGTCTATTAACACAACATACGTCGTGGCATATATGTAAGACTACATAATTTTGTGACATATTATTTTCTTATTTTATTGATATAAAGTTAATATTTCTTTATAAATAACTTATGTCAAATATTGAGATGAAATGCTAAATAAGAGGGTTTGTCATATGGCAAGAACTTCTTCTTCTAACTTTGAAATTGTCTTAAATTTTTTTGAGTTAAATCACTAAGGTAACGAAAATCCAAAGTTAGGAAAAGGGTTTAAAAAATGAAATGGGCATTAACTTTGTTTTGGTTTTTCATTCGGTGTTCGGCATCCGTATTAAAATCCGATTAATCTAGATTCGCATCGGGTAGGACCTCACTCGGGAGACCGATAATACTCCTTACCAAATTTTTTTTCATATTCAGGGATCAAATTCAAAACCTCTGATTAAGGAAGGATCAGCCCCATCCACTGCATCACATTTTGTGGTGGGTATTAACTTATTATAGTTGTCGGAACTCCAATGTTAACAAAGCTTATCTCTATTGGGGGGGCTAAGGCAGGAAGCTTCAAGAATGTTTGCGGTAGAGGCTTCTACGTTTCCCTCTGGAACCTTCGAACATTACATGTCCTAATTCCAAAATACTAGAATATTGTGCTGTCGAGTATGTATTTGACATGTATGTACTCATCAGTTTTCTGAATGAAAACCACGTAAATTCTTCTGTGCTGATGCCAATGCCAAACCCCAGCGTGAACTTCCATGGTTTCAGTGTTAGTAATTGGTTGCTAACCTCAGCAGCTGCGTCCTCCTCATCATATTGGAGCCACAAGAGGAGTACATCTGGCTAACCACCCGCAGGCCGCAACCCAACCAGAACAAATGGCATGCAGATAATACACCTTATCCTACTAGTATATTTTAATTCTTTAGGATATTTCTACTTGTTAGATAAAACAAACAATTTATCTTACTTCTAAACTTGAAAACCCGAGGACACCTGAGGGTGTGATCTAACGGTTAAAAAAGTGGATAAAAATTATAAGATTTTAGGTTTAAATTCAAATGAAATATTAAGTAAATTCTTTTTGTTTATCTCGTAGAATATATAACTTTGCAAATATTGTTAGAGTTAATCCCAAGTTGACCCATACATTATAATTATTAAAAAAAATTATAAATACTTAGAGCCCGTTTGGATAGGATTAAAAAAATTACTTTTTAGATTAAGTGATTAAAAGCTTAAAATAAGTGTTTTTAAATTAAGCAGATAAGTATTTGGATAGAAGTGCTGAAACTGAACAAAAATCTGTTGATGTGTTTGGTAAATAAGTGTTGTCAATCACTTTTTTGTTGTCAAAATGACTTAAATATCCTTAAAACTGTTAACACATAATAACGTGAATTATTTATGATTTTTAATTCTAATACTTCAAAAATAATTTCTATTTAAATACACTTTCAGCGTAAAGTGATTATGCCAAGTCAATTTATAAATATAAGTTACTTTTTTATTTTTAAATATTAAAAAATAAAAATTTTAAGATATTTTTTATATAAATATAGTATTATATTGTAATATTGCAAGCTTGTAAACAATAATAAAATTTTAGGAATGAAACAAATTATTAAAAAGAATCAATTTTTAAAATTTAAATAACATGCAGAGATTCTATATGAACGGATAGAGAAGAACTTACCACAATCTCGATTTGACGATAAATTTTTTTAATGTTTTCTTGTGTAATGATAGATTCTCTGAAAATAAAGGAAAAAGATGAAGAGAAAACTGGAGTGAAAAGATGAAAAAAGCGGTAAAAAGAAAAAGAAAGACAAATCAATAAGGGTTACAAAGTTTAGGGTATTGTTGGAATTAGAAGAAAATATAAGAGATAAAAAGGTAAACGTTTTGGTCAAACCTAAAAGAAATTTAATCTAAAAAGTAAAAAGCTGGGGGTATCCAACTTCACAATTTTAGCTTTTTTTTAAGCTCTTTTTAATTTTATCAAACACCTAAAAAAAAATAAAAAAGTGATTAAAATCTAATTTAACCAGATTTTAATCATATCCAAACACCCTCTTAATCTTTATGTAGAAGTTATTTATAGACACCCTATATAAACACTCGATTTTTTTTAGATAAAAGTCATGTATATAGACGTTATATTTTTATGTTATAAGAATGTATTAAGAAAATTAATTTTAGAATTCAGTTATTTGTCTACTTTAGTCTATTAAAACTTTAAGAGAAAGACTATTTATTTTTAGCAATAATTATTATATTAGTTTTAATTAATTTTCAAGTCCATCAAAGAACTTATTAATATGAGTATTACTATAATAGAATATAAATTTATTTTATTATATTTAAAAAAATATGTAAAAATTATTTTAAATAAGTTAAAGTGTAAGGTGATTAATTAATCTATCTATATATATTATAAAGTAGAGGACGGAGCACGAAAATAATTCAAATGGTAAGATTTTAAAACGCCACATGTAATTTTTAGGACAAAAGTTAAGTGTTGTAATAAAAAATTAAAATTAAAGAATAATAAATATTTAAATTAAATAATAATACTAAAAAAATTTCCTACTTTACGTGATTATGGCTAGACAACAATTAAAAAGAAAATTTTGATCTTATTTTATGTTAATTAAATATAGCAGCAATTAAAAAGAAAATTTTAGTCTTATTTTATGTTAATTAATTAGTGATGCTAATCCCTACGTACAAATTACAATTATAAAAATATAAAGTTATTAAAACTAGTTTATAGAAAAGAATATATTCCACAAAAATTATTTAATTTGAAATATTTTCTTATAGTTCTAGATTGAAACTACAAGAGAATACAATTTAATTTTAGAGATAAGGTTTATTTTTAAAATTACTTTTTACATAAAGTTAGCTAAAAATTAGTTATTTGAATAGGTGTTAAATTTTAAATTTTGAATTTGAATTGTGAGTTACAGATTCTTCTACAACTTGAATTGAATATTAACTCTTATTAGCTATTCTTAAATTTATCCCTTTCAATATTTTAAAATATATTTAAATTCATTTAATTTAAATATGATAAAAAATAAAAATATGATAATAAATAAATAAATAGATATAGCAATATGGGTAGTAAAAGCAACAAATAATAATAATAATAATAATAAATAAATAGTAATAGTACGTGACATTGTGTTGTAGTAGATACCAATAAACAACAACAACAACAATAATAATAATAAATAAATAAATAAATAATAAAGCTAGGAATCATTAGTTGAAAACTATTGAATAAACTCTAATTATTTCATATAATAAAAATAATCTATTTTAATAAATAAAAGTAGAAGTCATAATATCAGTGCATATGTTTAATAATAATAATAATAATAAGTATTATTATTATTATTATTATTATTATTATTATTATTTTAAAAAATATGTTTTGGATCTTCTATTTGTAGAATGGTTTGCTTACAAAATAGTAGCAGCATGTGAGACTTAAAAAACAATAAAGCTAGATGAGAATTTTGAATAATAATAATAATAATAATAATAATAATAATAATAATAATAATAATAATAATTATTATTATTATTATTATTATTATTATTATTATTATTATTATTATTATTATTATTATTATTATTATTATGTTTCGAATCTTCTATTTGTAGAATGATTTGCTTACAAAATTATAGCAACATGTGAGCCTATTAACTTGCAACTAAAAAAACACTAAAGCTAATGAGAATTTTAAATTTAAACTGAAAATTATAACAATCTCTATGATTTTAGAGTTTTAGTGTTATCTCAATCCTTAGTGTTTATTATTACTTAATTTGAATTTAAATTTAAAATAATGTTATTCCAACAGTTTATTATTATCCCTTTGTAATTCAAAATCTACAATACTACTATAAATACTTACTGATGTATATCAAATTTTTTCATCATCAAAAAAATTATAAAAAATACTCATCAGGTTTTCTAAATAACTATCAAGGTATGTTATTTATGCTTAATTTAATTTTTAAATTATTTTATTATTATTTGTGACTAATGTTAAATTTATCTTTTGTCACTAATGTATCTAATAAAATTAAAGTTTTCGCAGATATGACGTACATACATCTCTCAAAAATGCATATTATTTATGATTAACGCTAAATTTATCTTTTGTCACTAATGTACCTAATAAAATTGAAGTTTCTGCATATTTGACGTACATACATCTCTCAAAAATGAAATAAATATTTAAAGAATCAACAAGTACAATGAAGAATTAAAATATACAAAGGAGATTTATCACATGATTTGTGTTAAGAATGAATAAAAATAATACATGTGTATAAATGTTATTCTATCACTTTTTTTTTTGTCTTAGTATATTTCTCTTGAGCATAAAAATCTATTCTCAAGAATGAATTATTATTATTATTATTATTATTATTACTTTTTAATAATAATAATAATAATATCACATTAATTTTAAATATTTATCTCAATTTATATATATAAATTACAAGATAGATGTACATTATATCTGAAAAAAATAAGGATAAAAAATAATAATAAACTAATGTTCTTTCAAAAAATTAATATGATATTATTTGAATTTATAAGATTGAAAATATTTGCATTTGAAAGTATTAGATAGTTGAAAATATTAAAGATAAAAATTGATCCTCTTTCTTCTTTTTTTCTTTTTTTTTTTAGGGCGGGCAGGGAAAATGCTAAATTGTGTTACTATTTTTATATTATTATTTCATTAAAATTCTTTAAATTGTAAATAATGTAATATAAAAAAATCTTAAATATATATATATATATATATATATATATATATATATATATATATATATATATATATATATATATATATATATATATATATATATATATATATATATATTTGCAATTGCATGATTGTTTTTACTTATATAAATTTGGGTCAAAATTATTTTTCCTCCCCAACTTTGTCTTAAAAATCAACCCCCTCCCTCAACTTTGAACAATAATCATACTCCCCCCTTTATCCTAATTGACTTTTTAAAATTCCTATTTTACCCTTATCATCAATTTTTTTATTCTTTTTTTTTTACTTCTTTAAAATCATCATATTTTCATTTAAAAAAAAAAATCATATGACAAAATTTTCATAAAAATATAAACATTATCTTCTAGGAAAAAAAGTAAGAAATACGAATTAAGTATATAAGCTAATAATGATCTTTATGAAGTAAATTAGCATGATAAGAAAATTAGTTTTATTAATAATAATCAAAACTATAATATTTATTTTACAAGTGAAAATAATAAGTAATACTAATTTTATAAACATATTTCAATGCAGAAAATACAAACAATAAATGAAAGCAATAAGCCTCTAGTACCACCCGAGCTATGGTCAAAGTTGTTACGACACACTCCAACTTTACAAGAGTCCTACTATCCCCTGAACTCAAATTTAGCGTATTTTTGTCATTTTTTGTGCTAATGTAGCACCTTTATTACATAAAATGGAACCCACATCAAAGGTGTCACGCCATCTAAAATGATTGACAAAAGGTATTACGTTAGGTAAAAAGATTGACAAAAATACGCTAAAATTTAGTTTAAGGGGTAATAGGACCCCCATGAAGTTGACATATGTCGTAGCAAATTTGGTCATAGTTCGGGGGTACTAGATGTTTTTCTCGAATAAAAATAAGGTCAAATTTTATAAATTATGTTTATTTATATACATTATAAAATATGTAATACTCTATTAATGACAATCACAACTTATTTACTGATATAGACAATAGATAATATCTTTTCTTATCAACTGATTCTCATACTAAAAGTAAATGTTTTAATTTATCTTCTCAATTTGTGAAATCAAGAGAATTGTATTATGTTTTTTTTCTATTCTTTAGTGTTAAATAACTATATAAAGTAACAGTATAGATAAATTTAAAGTTTCAAATTATCATTAATAAGGTTAATTTAGCAAAATATTCCTCTAAGTAAAATTTTCTTAATGATTGTGTTATATCAACAAAAAGTTAAGTAATATGAAACGAATTTAGTAAGAGAGTGATAAAACATGAAAATATATGCACATGCATGTACATACATATGTATATATATACACACACTTAGAGGTGGGTTGTAAGGAAACAAGTTATCACAGAATTAGTTATCACAAAATAAGTTGTACTAACATGTATGTGTGATAACTTATCTCATCACTGTGGTGTAAATGGTGCGACAAATAATTTTGACACTACCTAATACATCTAATTAAACGCGGGATAAATAATCATGAATTTTATCTCTGAATTAATATAATTATACCTCACACTAAATGACTCTTTAATACATATAATACTAAAATAACGATCTTAAAAAATAACATTGAATTTTGTGATAAATTTATAAAAAAATATTAATTTGCTTATTAAGTTAATAAATTTAAATAAAATGCTACAAATATCCATGTTAAAAAAATATTCATTACATATAATATAAAAAGATATTACATAAATATAGTATTAAAATTATAAGGACAAAATAGACATTGCATGGGATAAAGGGGGGAGTATGATTATTGTTTAATGTTGAGGGGGGAGTTTAATTTTTTAATCAAAGTTGCGGGGTGAAAATAATTTTCACCCTATAAATTTGGATAAAGATGGGGAGGGGAGAGGGCGAGAAGAAGAATATTAACAATCTAATATCTTTAAATTGTTAATAATATAATAAAAATTAATATATATTTTTTTCGTAATTACATGATTGTTTTATTTTGTATAGATTTAATTAGTTAAGAGGTGGGGGGATTCGGGTGGGAGAGGATGGGTGGAGGGGAGGCATGTTAGAGGGAGGGGGAGTAGAACAAAGATTTTATTTAAATATTTTTGTTTAAAAAAAATTGAGGGTGTGGGTGTGGGTGGAGACGGAGTTCGAGGTGCGAGGTGGGGTGGGTGGGGGTAAAATAAATGTTATTATTTTTCGTGTTTTCTTAGAAATAATTTGATAGTTGATTTTTTTGAGATAATATGATTTAACATGTTTGAATTAGACATCGAAATATAAAATGGTGAGAAATTATATTTTAATATATTATCCGCGCATTGCGTGGGTACGTATACTAGTATATATATTAAAGCAAAACTAAAAGCAAGACAAGAAGCCACCCCACCTTATTCTTTATTTGAAAAAAAAAATTTCATTAGCTTAAAAATAGAAATTCATCGTTAAAGAGTTTTTAATGAACTTTTATCCTTTCATGTTTATCTCTTTAAAAATTCAAATAAATATTATATAACTATCTAAATATAATTTATGTAAATGTTAAATAAAAGTTAAAAATATAATAATAATATTAATAATAAATAATATCACTAAAATTAGTAGTAGTAGTACGCAACAACAACAACAACAACAACAACAACAACAACAACAACAACAACAACAACAACAACAACAATAATAATAATAATAATAATAATAATAATAATAATAATAAGTAAATAGTAGTAGTGACAATACATATAATAGAAACGGTAATAGGAGTAGTAGTAGTATTAATAATAATATTAACCAAGAAAAAAAATAGTAGTAGTAGTAGTTGAAATAATAAATAATAATTATAATAATACTAATAATAATAAATAAATAAATAAATATATTAAAAATTTTAAAATATTTGAATTTGAAAATATATTATTCTTTATTTGAAAAAAAAGATTACATTAGCTTAAAAATAGAAATGCATGGTTAAAGAGTTTTGAATGAACTTTTAATCTTTTATGTTTATCTCTTTAAAAATTAAAATAAATATTATAAAATTATCAAAATATAATTTATGTAAATATTAAATAAAAAATAAAAATTTAATAATAATATTAATAATAAATAATAGCAGTAAGATTAGTAGTAGTGCATAATAATGATAATAATAATAAGTAAATAGTAGTGTGACAATGCATATAATAAAAATAGTAATAGGAGTAGTAGTAGTATTAATAATAATATTAACCAAAGAAAGTAGTAATAATAATAATAATAAATAAATAAATAAACAAGAACTACTGCATACTTGGTAGAAATAGTAGTGGTTATAATAAATAATAGCAGTAAAATTAGTAGTAGTAGTGAGTAACAATAATAATAATAATAATAATTAAATAAGTAAATAGTATGCTATTACTATTTACTTATTTAATTATTATTAAATATTTAAATTTAAAAATATATTATTTTTTATTTGAAAAAAATATTTCATTAGCTTAAAAATTGAAATTCATGGTTAAAGAGTTTTGAATGAACTTTTACTCTTTCATGTTTATCTCTTTAAAAATTCAAATAAATATTATAAAACTATCTAAATATAATTTATGTAAATATTAAATAATAGTTAAAAATATAATAATATTATTAATAATAAATAATAGCAGTAAAATTACTAATAGTAGTGCATAACAATAATAATAATAATAATTAAATAAGTAAATAGTAGCAGTGACAATACATATAATAGAAACGGTAATAGGAATTGTTGTAGTATTAATAATAATATTAACCAAAATATAATAATATAATTTATTCTATATTAAATAAATAAATATATAAATATAAATAAATATAAATAAATTTATTATAATTTATTATATATTAAATAATATAATTTATTATATATTAACCAAATAAATATTATAAAACTATCTAAATATAATTTATGTAAATATTAAATAAAAGTTTAAAATATAATAATATTATTAATAACTAATAGCAGTAAAATTACTAATCACCATTAGTAGAAGCTTCAAGAACTCTTCAGTGGCTATCATGGCCAAAATATCTCCACCGCCATTCCACCAAGGCCGCCAACGTAATCACCATTTTCACTATTTCCTCCATTTGACCACTACACCTTCCTCCATTTTTGTCCCCATACAAATCTTCAATCTTTTTTTTTTCATTATCCAACTTTTTTAAAATCCTGTCAAAATTAATGCTATTCCAAATGTGTATTAACAATTAATGCTATTCGTACAATCTTGTCGAAAGCATAATGTCTGATGCAGATATAATTAACATTTAAAAATTTTATTTAGAAATCCGCAAATTATACTAAAGATACCACGAACAGTTTGAATTGTTTTCAATTGTTAACTATCAAAGAAAACGTTCACGCTCAACGAGCATGAAGAAGCACAAAAAGAAAATAGATTGCTTGGGTCACTTGTTGCAGTGGCAAACAACACCTAACGAAAATCCCCTAAGTATTTACCAACTATTATTAATTACAGACATTTATCATTAATCCTATGTGATATACGAAAAAAAGGGCAATGACGCAACAGATATAGGGATTACTTTGGGGCGTTCAAGAGTGATGGGTCGGAACTTAGTGGTGAAACTATTAGCCAAAATAATAGCCTATAAAGGAGTGCGAGCCAGTTCCACTTCTGCTCCTCCAGAAAAGACCACCCCCATTAGTCGCCATCACCACCGCCACCTCACCCCCCATTAGCTGCCACCTCCACCTCCTTTACCCGCCATCGCCACCCCACCCTCACCCTTTTTTATCAAATTTGGGGTGGAATTAAGAGATAAAGAATAAAATTTAATAATATGTGAGAGATTGTTGGGAATTTAATTATCTTTGTTTGTCTAATTTCATTCAATGATATAGATTAGATGATGATTCAAGAAGGGAAAAGGCATCGTTTCCACCTCAAACTATACTCGAAAAATTGAAGTCACACCTAAACTATACTAGTGACCTATTACACACCTAAACTATAAAAAAAGTGAAACTATTTACACCCTAGATCTAACGTGAAAATAAAATTAAATTAAAAAGAAAAAAACGCGTGCCTATAGCCAAAATTATTCTTTAAAACTCCCACCCCAGCACCCAACCCCACACAAATTCTCTCTCCTTCAACCCCATTCTTAATTTTTTTCTATTTCTCTCTCAATCTTCTTTCTTCTTCATTTTTTTCCAATTCACAACCACTGCTCCTTGTGGTTGACGAAAATGATTTTTCCATAGTAGTTTTTGTAGAGAAAAAGATAAGTTGAATCGGTGTGTTGAAGTGAGAAGAAGTTTCACCAGACACAGTTGAACTATTGCTTTTTAAATTCAATTCATCTTGTTGATGTACTTTCAAATTAATCTGTTCATGGGAGAAGAAGTTCAATTCAATTTGGTGATACTTGTACTTTCAAAATTATTTACTCATCTTGTTGAAAATCATTGAAATTAAAAAAAAAAAAGTCGATCGAATTTTTTTTTGATGAGACTTGTAAAGATTGGAGAAAACTTATTGGAGAAAAAGAAGAAGAATATGACATTGAATTTAAATGAAGTTGTTGTTTGGGTGTATTGATTTTATATCAACAATGGAAGAAGAAGAAGATGGCATTATGGACGTTGGGAAATAGAAGAAAAGGAAGAAGATGGTTTTGGACATTGAAGAAATTGAAAAAAAGGGAGAAAAAGATGACATTGAATTTGAATGAAGTTGTTGCTTAGGTGTATTGATTTTATATCATCTTCCCTTAAGAATATGATCCAGTTAATTTTTTTTTTCTTTTTGGTAATTGAAGAAAAAGAAGAAGATGGTTTTGGACATTGAAGAATTTATTGAAGAAAAAGAAGAAGAAGAAGATTTTGGACATTGAAGAAGATGATTTTGGACATTGAAGAATACCTTCACTTCCATGGTTTTGGACATTGAAGCCAAAAACATAATTATTTAAATAAAAAAAAATTATGAAGAAGAAAGAAAGAAAGAAAAGGGATTTAAATTAAAAAGAAGAAAAATAAAAAGAAGAATTTATGAAAATAATAAATTTATTATTTTTTCGGATGATGCTGACGTGGTGCTTATGTGGCGTTGATGTGGCAGCGCGTGTAAAACACCACACCATATGCAAGTGGTGTAATGCCTGACAGGGTGTAAAAAGTATCACTTTTTTATAGTTAAGGTGTGTAATAGGTCACTAGTATAGTTTAGATGTGACTTAGACTTTTCGGGTATAGTTTGGGGTGGAAACGATGTCTTTTCCGATTCAAGAATATTGACATTTTGTTTGGTGAGAATGATGAAATTTTAATTTGGGTTTGTAAAATTGAAAATGATGGAAAATAAGGGGAAATGTTAACTAAAAATTAAAAAAAAAAAAAATTGACTGGTCAAACGCATGGGTTTCACCCCTTCAGCGAAGATGTGGTTGTGGCTTTTTAGAGGGGTAATAATTCATTTTTAAAATAGTTCAGGGGGGTCATAGGACCCCCACAAAGTATAAGTGTGTAGTTGGAATTTGGAGTAAAGGTTGGGGGGCTTTTGACCATTTTCTCTTTATTTTTTAAAATTTATATTTATCCAAAGCGATAACCTAAAATAGAATATAAAATTATTTGCATTATAAGTGAAATACAAAAGGTTACATATTCAAATATCAAAATGGAAAAAATGATGTATCATAAAATAATAAAAATATTCTAACAGTTTATAAGAAAGTAACTTTTAAAAATAATGCAGAAGAAATTACTAGACTATTTGAGGAAGGACTATCTTCGTTTTGAGGGGTGATGTAAATGGATTAAAAACTAACTTGTGATGATAATGTAACATTATTTATAATTTCTGTTATTTTAGAAAATAACATGAGTAAATGATACTTCAAAATATTATTGTTAAATATAATTAATGAAATAATCTCAATCAATAGAATAATGTTTTAAAGATGACTAACTTTAGGTGTATGAATAATTTATATTTTCGAACTTTATATTAAAAGAGATTAACAGATAAGAATATCAAATCAAGTAACAATTAAATTAAAGTTATATTTTAATTTCACAATATTAAGTAATGGGTAACGTAATAGCAGTAAATAGAGGAACACAAAGACAGAGTTAATATAAAACAAAAAGTATAAGACCTATCTAAACATAGATATTTAAATACAGAAGACAGACGACTTAAAATATGAATACAATATGTATAATACGTGGCAGAGCACTATTATGAGATTTAAAAAAAAAAAGTGTATGAATTTTAGAAGACTGTAATCCAAATAGATGAAATAGAACGTTCAGTAAACATGGCAATGATTCGAAATCAATTATGATAGTGAATTTAAAGATACTAAAGATTGAACAATTCAAATTCAAAGTATTAAAATATTATTTTACAGAGAGTGTCCATGTCATATAATTACACATATTTTCTTAAATTAGACACATTCTTATTTATTTTTCAACAAAATGAACTTCATTTCAAGGTGGATGTAATTCAATTTAAATAAAATGAGAAGAAACTGACAATGAAATTTTGAATAGTTAGAATCAAGATATATTCTAAAATGATGGTATAAAAAAATGATATTCTAATATTTAATTGTATCAAAATGTTATTTGATGACTGTGTATATATATTAATATTTTATTAAGTGTATATTATTAAACACATTTCATTAAAAAATAAGATGACAATTACATTTTAATAAAACCAAAATGATGTGATATATTCAAACTATTAAAATCTTTTAATTCGAGTGTGTATGCTAGTTATCTCCTAATGAAGGAAGCTCTAATATATATTTTGAAGGTTCCACGTTCTTTCTAGAACCTACAAATATTACATTGTTGCTTTGCTGTCACTTGACTGTCCTTGACTACAAAGATGCTAACGAACACGTGGGACATCCGTGTGCAATCAGTATGCCAGCTCACTCTGTCACATCACTAATACAAAATCTATATATACGCACACACTCATCCATGTCAGGCAGATTAAGTTTCTTATTTTAGAAAGGACTATGAATAACGACTGTACTCTTCCTACGCACAAACTTACTCGAAACCAAGAACATCACTACATGGTATCAGCTCTCTACCATGTTCTCTCCAGCACCGATGATTGTCGGATGGACGGTGAAGCAGCTCAGCTTTTACGGGAAGTTCAAAATGTAGCCACGTCAGATAATTCCATGCCACGTAGGGACATTATTATGGACTCGGACTCAGTTCAGCCAGGTGCTAGTAGTTATCACATTGGGAATTCTTTGAATGTGGAGTTGCAACAGGGGAAGAAGAGGAGGAGGAGTAGGACAAATACGAAGAAGGAATTTAGGGGAGTGAGACAAAGGCCATGGGGAAAATGGGCTGCAGAGATTCGTAACCCACATAAAGCTCAAAGACTTTGGCTTGGTACTTTTGCTACTGCAGAGGATGCTGCTAGAGCTTATGATAAAAAGGCTGTAGAATTTAGAGGTGAAAAGGCGAAAACCAACTTTCCTATTGAGGAATATATTGATGGTGTAGTTACTAATGATCAGAACAGGACGCCAATGGTAGTAGTGGAAGATGAAGAAGCAGTACAAAATGTGATGAATGGTGCTGAGGTGGCGGCAGTTGGTGCTGTTAATAATGCTCATAATATTGATGTTGAAAACAGTATGGAAAATGACAAGGATGACTTTTGGGAAAATTTGGAAGAGGATGGACTTGTCAAAATGATAACAAGGACTTGTTAATTACCTTACGGTTGTCGTTTTCAGATAGGGCAGGATGTTCTTCTTTTTCATAAAGTTCTTTTGAGTGGATATTAATTAGTACGGAGTGTTGGGTGTAGTTTTGAAGTTTGTACTGAGTGTTGAGGTGGATAATAGGCTAAATTTTAATCAAAAGAAAAGAAAAAAGAGAATATAATTCTGAGTGTTGATTACTTTAATTGTTTTTAAGATAATAAAAAGAAAAAAGGCTAAATTTAATTAAAAATTTTAAATTCGTCTTTTAGAATTACTTTAATTGTTTTTAAGATAATAAAATTATTCAACTATTCTTATTTCTTTAAAAGTGATAAAGAACGCTGTAAAAATATGATTCTCTCATAGTTATATTTGATATTTCATGTAATATTAAATCTTTTTTAATAATAAATTTATGAATTTAAGTTTGGTGCACCATATTTTTTTAACACCTTTTACGTGTTGTAGCAGATTTTTCATTTCTATTTTTTTTTAAACCATCAGCAGCTCATCTATTTTTACATTTTTATCTGAGAAATGAATTACCTGCTTCAACAAGTAAAAGTTATCTGTTGGTGTAAAAAAATTACACCGATGAAGCACCAAACTTAAACTCATTTATTTAAGGCAAAATGGTTCGATGAACCCTTGTACTATGTCTGTTTTGTAATATAAATACTACTACTTGCATGTTTGTCATCTGAACTCTTGAACTCATTAAAAAACAATATTTTAAACCCATGTGTGTAACATAACTGTCTCACGTCAGCTTTCACGTCATTTTTAAGTATTACATTAAATTTAATGTCATTTTTAAAATGCTATATAAAAAATTAAATTAAAATAAATTTAATTAAATAAAATAATTATAAATTTTAAAAATTCTAATACACAAACACAATTAATTTTTAATTTAAATTTTCAACTATGAATTCTGATACGCAAACACAATAAATTTTTAAGTAATTAAACATCAAATTTATTTCAAATAATTAAAATTTTTCTCCAATTAAAGAAATTTAAGGAGTGGGGATGAAGGTTGGGGTAGTAGATGGAGTTTAATAATATAGGGTAAGGGTAAAATAAGATTATACTTTTAGTAAGGACATAATTGAATTAAAATAAGTAAATCATGGGATACCACTAAATCAGTGGTTAGTGAAAGTCTTAATGATTATCAAATCATGAAATTAAACTATATCATACCATATATTTTAAAAAATAATCAAAATAAACATGATTCATTTAATAATCTAAAAATTTCACAAATACACAACTTATGTTTTCAATATTACAAAAAATCTCAACTCTCTAAACATATTACAAAAATCCCAACATATACATAGAATGCTATGTATATGTCGACTATGCTATGTATATTAATAGGGAGAGATAGTAAAATAATTTAAAAAGTGGGAGAGAGTATAATTACTTCCAAAAAGGTTGGTATTTATGTTATTTATACTTTAACAATTATACTATATCATACCATGACAAACCACCATCCAAATAGAGTTTTAAAAGGAAAAAAAATAAAAAATTTCTGAGTGTTGAGGTTACAATCTTTTTCTAGGCGGCAGTTACATAGTTTGGTAGTTTCTACTGTTGTGTGACGTTCTCTTGAAATATTTTGTAATTTGATTGTTTGCTTGCTATTTCTAATACTATTGTTAATTATCACTTGAACTTGATGTATCTCAATTGACGTTTTTTTCTTTTTTTAAAGAATTTTGCAATGGAAGCGTCTGAGCTAGCTCATGTATAACTCAGATTCGAGTTAGTTTACTCATTACGTATCGATTTGAGTATTCTACTTTCTCTGAATATCAATATGTTGACATTGTATTTTATAATTAGCGTAGCAGCTTGTAGTTTATAATTAGCGTACGACTGACTGTACGTTCAAATTAATGTGAAGTTGAATTATTCGCGCACCAGTAATGCATATAATTGCTCTCGTATAAATACATATACACATCCCTTTTAAACTACTAAAATAGTAGTTACTTGGCATCTCTTGCCACAAATGAAACTACACCGCATAATTGAGATAGAATGCTTACTTGTTTTGGTAATTGCGAGGACGTTTGATGATTAATAAAATAACGTGTCTCATAGACTGGCAGATGACGACTTTATGGCCCTTTCAATCAAGGATAGGAAAGAAACAGTGACATCATTATAGTCTAAATATTCCTTTCAACATCGAGCATTTCCACCAGAATCAATGTCAAGTATTAGACTCGCCATATACAGAAACATTTGCAGGCATTCAGATGAGACGAGTACTGTTGATCTAATCGAGCACTAAAAGAACTTTTAGACACCTTGCATGGATCAGTTGTTATCCATGCTCGAGTACTGTTTACCTAATCGAGCAGGCATCCCATCACTTAGTTATCATTTAACAGTGACGATAAATGGGAAAGGTTCCAAGCATTTCATTTTCCAGGCGAACATAAGCCGTTCTAAAGCAAAACAAGAGCCGGTTACACCAGAAATAGCATGTTCCTTTTGTTTTGATATTAACAAATACCAAAGGGGACTAAATAAGAAGCCAAACAATAAGCAGCTGCCTAAAGTTTTGCAGATAACAGCCGGGCACAAGGTTCAATTTCAAATCTCAGCAGCCAAACCACAACTTAGTAATCCATATTCGGGACAAAATTGAGAGGATCACTATAATCACCACCAATCATCTAAAGTCCAAATTAAGTTATTTTCAGAGGCCATAAATGCAAGAAGGTAACAAAACTAGCTTGATTGTCCCACTGACATATGATAGATACTCAATAACAGATCCTTACCTATCAAGATCCCTAAACAACCATGTGGTTTTTGCTCATCCCATGGTTTTTGTCCCACTAAGGGTCTGCTTAGCCACGTATATTTGTTTCACCTTAGTAGACGGAACCGCGCCCAAAGACTGATTTCGGCCATGGAAACCCATTCTGCGATGGGGCCAATCATTTCCAGACATATTTCTCTGAGACATCCCCCCACCCCTGTGATAGTTGTAGCCTGCAGTTTGATTCTGCTGAGCAGAGGCATTCTTCTGTTGGGTCTGCATTTTGAAACCACTGAGACCTTGATCTTTACCGCTGTTGCTGACGCCATTTCTGAGAACATCAATTTTGCCAGCATCTGCATTAGCACATCCAGAAGAGCTTTGACTGGCTAGACTCTGAGCAGAGCCACCGGTAGCCCCCGACTTGGAGGAATCTCCAAGACCCAATTCAACAGGAAAGTGAGCTGCATTGGCATCTGTCGCAACAGTAAAACTGGGGGTGGTACCATCAGAGGCTTCTGGAGGATGAGATTCCAAGAACCTATTGGTATTCAATGGCTGATCAACCGAATGACCATGCCCAAATTTAGGAGGCAATGTGCCTTCAGCTTGCTGCTGCAAGGGGTGAGAAATGGGAACAGAATGAAGAGGCGATGCAGGGACATGAGACCAGCGAGCTTGAACAGGCATTTCAGGTGAAGTCTGAGATGAACCAAAAGCAAAGCAAAAGGCTATATGAGAGAACTGCTTGCACTAAATAGATCATATAACAAAAATCTAGGGCATTACAGAGTCCATACTCTTAGGAATGAATCAATAAGTCATACAAGACAAAACAAAATGAAGACAATTATGATTATTTCAAAATCGATAAAGTGAGCAATTAAAATAGACATGCATACACCACCACAATGGGGTGAATGATTCTATAAGCCCTCCTCTTTTTGTTCCATCAATGATGCAATGGCATTCATTACCTGGAATGGAGATACATCAAACATGGCCAAAGGAGAAGCTATCGGCATAATTGGTGAAGCAGGGCCAAGGTGCTGAACAGTAGCAGGCATATTCGATAAATTCCGCTGAGAACCAGTCATATTTACGTTATTCATATCCACCTCGGTGATACCCATTGCGGAGGATGAAGGGGTGTGCTTCCAATCAGGCTGCTTTCCAGAAGGTAAATAAGTGGTACCCATAAAGCTCAATCCAACCTGGCCATACTGTCCAACCGGAGCAAAGTGATTATAGACCACCATGTGCGGCGGACCTTGAACCCCAGGGATACCTGCAGGTGGGCTTAAGAAAGGCCCAGTGAACCCTGCTGGATGACCATAGAATGAGTCCAACGTAGAATGGCATTGTTGCCATGCACCAAGCGGCGCTGAGCTAGATACAGTAGCTTTCTGTGCCTGCGATTGGGAGCCACCAGACTCTTTATGAGGACCGAAGGCAAAAATAGGACCACCCAACACAGGATTCATCTCATAGAAAGGAAAATGTGATGGTGGGCCACCAGGAAAATGAGATAGGATTTGGCTCGAAGAATTCTGGGGACTTGGCAGGGGCGGCCACAATGATATCGGAGGAGTTTCAACATTGAGATCAGCAGGAAGAGATACGCTGAGAGACTCTTCTGCCCTTGATTGGCTACTCAATTGCTGATCACCTATCATAAAACAGACTGATTAATACAGGCAAGTGACAGAATAATCAGATGATAAACAAAGCATATTCGGATGTTCCAGATTTTGTACCTTCAAAAGGTTTAGCTTCTGAAATAGCGGACCCAAGTCCACTCCCGACCATTTCATCACTACTGATAGCTGCTACAGCAACAGCAGAAGCAGCTGCTTCAGCTTCCGCCTCAGAATCTTGTACATTTAGACATGGATCATTTGCACATTTATCTTTCTCGAAGAAAAGGGTACAATCATTTTCATCTGGAGAAATATTACGGGAAATTTGCACTTCAGATCTATTAGAACCTGGAGCTCCAATCCCATGTGAAACAACACGACTACTAGTATGAAGGACCGTTGGCGATGTAACAGCACCTGGTAAGCATGGGGGTCAGATTATACACATAAAATAATCATAACTTGAAGATACATACATATGAGATTACAAGGCGGGTTACCAAATTGAATTTTCTCGCCAGCAAGAAGGGAGTTAATTGGGCTTGCAGCAGAAGAAAAAGATTTGTCTTTTGTTAAGATGGATGGTGACGGTAAGACGGACTCAGTAACTGCACTGCCATGAGCTCCAACAGAAGCTACATGTGCTTCAAATCTAGCAGGGTTCATAGCCTCTTCAAGTTGGCTCTGTGACAAGGCCATAACCTAAGCCAAAGTGAGTTAGAAAATTTCTCGGAGCCAACAATTACAGGAATAACAAACCACAAAGAAAATAGATCACATAGTCAACAATCTGATAAACAAAAGACCAACGAACAATTGCACCACCAATAACTAAGTGTTAAAATATGTGCATATCCAGGATCATTTAAAGCATGTGGTAAACAAAATCCAGAAATAAAGTAAGGCATTACCTATCTGACATTCAAGAAAAAAAATGTTTTTGATTTTGGCTCAAATATGGAAAAAAGGCGAGAATACAGCATCGAACTATTCCTTGCACATTCAGTCAGAATACAATCTAACAAAAGAAGTGACAATAATCTAACTGGAACTGGTAAAACATGGTTGCATCAAACATCACAGTTATTGAGTGGCACAACACCTGAAGAATGAGAATACCTGTTGATTGATCTGTGCACTGCCCCATGAGTTCAGAGGTGATGATGTAACATTCTCTGCATTTTTCTTGCTCTCAAACATCAAGCCTGGCTCAAGGTCATCTCCACCAGCAGAAACACCACCACTAGAAGGGGTTTGGTGCGACCTGTAGAAGTAAACAAACAACACAAAGATGAGCATTTCAGGAGGTCAAGAAGTTCTTTGGCTAAATTTAGTAACTAGAGCACACATACTTGGCTGTATGAAATTGCTTATCAGGCTGAGATACATTGCTCCCTGCAGGTGTTCCAATTGGAGCCAGTGGCTGCGACACCACAGTAGTAAATCCAGTGGACACATCCTTATAAACAGATCCTTGCACCTCTGAACCAATAATATCTGAATAATTACTCTTATTTGGTATTTCTACACCCACAGACACAGAGATTTTATTTGGGCTATTTGAAATTGCACTACTTTGTCTGGTCGTCCGAAGTTTGCGTGGAGGCTGAGAACATGACAAAAAGTAGGTTACAGATAACACCGGACAAGTACCAAAAGATGGTAAAAGTAAACATGGGTAAGTCATGATACCTTGGAAACACGGGATTTTGCCTTGATTTCTTTTTCTCTTTGTTCTCGTCGATCATTCAGCATTTGCCTCTTAGACCTGACTTCAATGAAGTCATCTTCATCGCTAGGTGCTTCTATGCCAGGCTGTTTAAAAACACGTACAACACCACTCTGTAATGGAGCATCAACATCCTCCTCGGATACGTTCCTTTTTAGATTTCCCTCGCCACCGTGTGAGATATTCTGATTTTTGTGCAGTGATTCCCTTCCGTCATCTTTGCTTGGCTTGATACCAGAGTCAACCTCCTGAGAATCAGCATTTGTTGACTTAGAATCTAACTCCACATTTTGCTTCAAGATCTTACCAGAATATGATCCTCTCTTTGATCCACTTTTTGCAAGAACCACTGTGGCAGCTCGCCCACCATGACCAGAATCATTAGAAAAACCAGTGCTATATGATTGCCTACTATCTGAATTTTCCCGGATTCGAAATTCAGTTCGCTGAACTGTCCGACGAGGTCGTCTCTGAAATCTACTCGGCTCAGAATAAGGACCGTCAGAAACCGGGAAAGATGACCTAAAACTACAACTTTTTACAGCATATGTGAATCTTTTCCCCTTGTTGCTGTATGCTCGGCCCTGAGCCCTGCCCCCAGCAGAATTTCTCTCATAAGAAACTGACTGAATTGATGGCAGCACAGAGGACAGGTTGCCATCAGATTCCTTCTCCTTAGAAGGCTGCACATGCCTATCTGCATTATTCAAACTCCTAGCTTCAACTTGGATATCTAACTCTGACACAAGTTTTCTATCACTAGCACCAGCAATCCCCGCAATGTTGGCCGTAAGAGTTTTGTTTTCTGCACTGCCTTGTACTGGCTTACTCTCATGAGGTCCTCCAGGCCTCACTACAGAACCATGTCCCTGATTTGCTGAAAGAGATTGAACATTGTCTTTCATCTGACTGGAAGTAGAAGCACCTTGAGAAGGTTGGGGAGGCATAGAACCTCCGGAGTTTTGATTGGCATTGTAATGAGCTTGCACATTGGGCTGACCAAAAGACATTGACTGAGCAGTGATTGGCAGAATCCCTTGTGTGACAGTAGATGAATACCTAAGCTGACCAAATTGGAAGATAGGAGGCTGTGATGGATGCATATGAGAAAGGGATGAACCAACTGGTGGATGGAGATGAAGAGGCATTTGAATGGAACCAATTTGGATGGCCGGAACTGGAGAAGGTATCAGAGAAGGACCCGAAAACAGTCCAAACTGAAGCTTAACAGGTAAATCAGGTTGACTAGAAGACGTTATACTTGACACACTAGTCTGACCAACAGAAGATGGGGTGCCAACAGATGAGAAAGTTTGCTGAGGACATAGGCTAGGGCAACAATAAGCATCAACACCATCCAATAAATGTGACGCTGCTGAAGTGTGAGGTTCAGTACTAGGTCTACACTCAGATTGTTGCATAATTTTTTCAGCTTCTTGGACCCTGTCAGAGGAGCTATCCAAACATGGCCCAGGGGCCCCTTCCACAGGATGAAGGCATTTTTCATCGACTTGAACCCCATTTATAGATCCACCTTCAGAGGTTTCAGGTCTATCAAATACACTTTCTTCATTCCTTGAATTCCTCTCAAAATCATCACTTGGTAGTGCAACTTCAACACCGTCATCAAAGCCCAAAACCAAGTTATCTAAATTGTGAGACGAATCTCCCTCACCTAATTGCAGATCTTCAAACTCTTGGTTCAGGTCAAGATTCTCATCATCTGCTTCACGCACTTCATCCTCTTCCCTATAACCATCATCATCCTCATCATACTCTTCTTGCTGCTGCAATTCACCATTATCTTCCACATTCCAGTCTTCATCCTCCGTGGCAGAGAGAGAGCTGGAAGCCATCTTCATGGCATCTTTTGCAGAATTATCATTTAATAGAGTACATTCATATCCAGAGAGACTTGCATTTTTACCTTCTGCCATAACAGATTCTGAAGGAGAATCCTCAGAGTCGTCCAACTCATCGTGAGAGAGATGAGGAGGAGAGTTTGGAGGGCTTGTGACAGATAGAGAAGATTGTGAATCGCATCTTGGGGTCATATCTTTATTCAGATTTTTGTCATCTGCAAGAGCACTCTCTTGCTGGGTAGCAATAAGTTCAGATGGATGGCCACCAAAATAACCTGTCTGCCTTGTAGATTCACCTCCCCGAGGATGAGGATAATGGCTTTCATTGTCAACAAGGTTTGATGAACCAGGGTGATCATTCATACGCCTGAAAGTTCTCTGCATAGTAGAAAGTGAAGGTGGAGGAAGTACTCGTGGCTGTCTCACAGCATACCTTGACTTACCATAGGAGTAAGGCTCATCAGCTTCAGAATGTTGATATAGCCGGTCTGGGTAAGGGAAGCGAGTATTGCCACGAGAACGAGCTTGCCCCCAACCCAGATCACCATACCTATCTGCAAGATTATCATTGAACTCTGCGTCCATGTCCCTGTTCCTGATGTATGGATCGGCATCCATAGAAACATTCCACCTATGCTCTTTCCGATGGCCAAATTCATCTGTATATCCTTCACGTCCACCTCTGGCATAACTCCCAGAAGCCAAATATCCAGTTGCTCCCGATAAATCTTTCCGGGGAGCTGCTGCTCTGCCACCAGCAGAAACATCCCTTCTTGGACTATGATGACCAATATCTTGATCTCGTAGGTGCATTGATGAGCTGCTTCCATTCTCAAATACATCTCCTCTCCATGAATTAAAAGGTCTTCCTCTGTCTGGATAATCTGTGAAACCCTCTCGAGAGTAGTGCTGAGAACTTACATCAGAAGATCTGCTTAAGACGGGTGTGTCAAAAGATGCTGAAGTTGTCAACCGTTCCACCATCCTTTCACTCTCATCCCAATTATCCACATCGGATGCCCCTGAAACATCAATTTCCTTGCTCATGGCAGATACTTTCTCATCAGTGGTGACAATTAAAGTATCAACTTTAGTCACTTCAGTCTGCCTCTTGGCTATCTTAGCCTCCAATTCCAAAAGTTTTTGTTTAGCAGCCTGCTTCCTCCTTTCTTCCTCCATGAAGATCCTCCTTTTCTCTTCCTCTCTCGCAATTCGCTGCTCTTCAGCTCTTCTTACTGCATCAAGACGTTCTTGTTCTGCCCTCCAAGCAGCTTCTCGTGCTTCTTCTTCCAACTTTAGCCGACGTTCTTCCTCTTCTCTAATCAGTCTCTGCCTCTCCTCTTCCTCCCTTCGAGCTTGCTCCAGTGCTCTTTCTTGTTCTTCCATAACTCGCTGCCGTTCAAGCTCTTGCATCTTTTGAACTCGCTCCAGTTCAGCCTCAAAAGATTCTCTGACAGGATCATAGAAATCAGTCTGCTTAGCTACATCTTTTTTTCTCTTGATCACCCCAGTAAGACCTCCAGAAAAGAGATCTCTTTCATCAAATCCTGCAGATTCAAAATCTTTCAGGTATGGATCCTCTTTGTATGGCCTTTCACCCCTTGAATGGACATTTTTCTCCCTGCCCACATTCAGAACAGGGTCACCCATATGCGGTGATCTCCCAACAGATGCAAATGAAGATTTTGACCCAGCGTTGGTCTGAAATCCATCACGTCTGTATCTGTTGGACAGTTCACTACCAAGGCGATCTTGAGTTATGCGCTCGACCCCTCGACTGTTGGATGATGTTGTTGCATGATTCCAGCGTTGTTTGCCGTCGGTAACAAGACCCGTGTCATTCCTTCCATGTGAATAATCCCGATTTCCAGTAAAGCTTCCATCACGAGCAGTGTCCCCAAAATGTGGTGGGACATACTTGTTCTCTTTCACTATATCTTTGTTAACAACAGATCCACCCGAGCTAATGGCATTTCTGTCAGTTGCAACATCTGGAACATTACCATCTCTAGGAAGGATTGAGTTCCTCCATGTGCTTGCTTCCCTACCTTCTCTACTAGGTATTCTGAGATCCCTGCCATAGCTGTCACCTCTCTGGTCAGTGGAAAACCCATTCCCAGTCAGATTCTCTCTAGCAGCCCTCCTTTCATATTGGTTATGAGCAGCTTTATGGGGTAACACACTAGTTCGAGGCATGTCAAAATCCCTATCCCAATAATTATCAACTTTTGAAATCCCAATATCTCTGCCCCTATCTGAAAATCCATGTCCAGTGTCCCGTTCATCATCAGCCCAATCAAATCTAGGATTCAACCGGACTAGTGGAAGTGGCCCTGGAAAGAAATCGTCCTGCTTCCGAGGTTGATCCACCCTCCGAGCAGTGCTCAAACCATGAATTTCATACCCATTTTCTGACGGGCCATTTCCAGTTGCATGACGTGAAGAGTGTCCATGAGGACGCATATCAACCGACAAACTCGTGTTGTAACTGTCCCTTTGCTCATCAGATGATCCTTCACCAGATACTCGCTTCTGCTTCTGACTCAAACTATCCTTTTGCTTGTTTGTCTGTCCAGAAGAGACAGGCAACGCAGCTTGAAGAGAAGGAAAATCCTCACCTCTCAAAACTGAGACTTTCTCAACTGTCGAAGGAAATACTTTCGCAGGACCAATAACTGCAGCTCCAGTACCACTTACACGAGCTGAAGGAGGCATATACGATCCACTAACCTGGTTAATACCATCAATACCATGCCCAGTATGATCCAAACCATCAACAACCTGACCATAACTATTTACATCTTTCTCTTGCAATGCAACAGCAGCAGGCTTAGTCCAACCAATACCAGAAGACGATGGCCTCGGCCCACTTCCTTGACCACCACCTCCTGATGTCCCACCACCAGATCCCGATAAATCAAATTTCTCATGCTCTTTCCTCAATGAAGGCAAATTCAAGGGGGGTGGTACAGATAATTTCGGTCCAACTTTCTGGGCACTCCGATGCCGTGACAGAACAACCATCCCTCCACTGCCCGACCGACCACGGCCGACTGCCGCGGCCTGTCCATAAGAACCACTATAAGATTTATTATCATGATGATGAAAAGACTGTCCATATGATTTATTCAAATTCACAGACACGAATTTGCTCCCAACACCGCCATGATTGGCCATATCAGAAACCCACAACGCATCAAATAGTATATATAACAAATATTTCCCCAAGCCCCCAAAAAGAATGTTTATCAAATAACAAAACCCTAGGAACCAACCCACTCTCACCTAAATAACCTCAATAGGGAACAAATTTCTTATTACCGGTAATAAATCGAATTAGAACGGGTAATTGAACAGTATTACTTGGCTTGGCTAGATAGATTAGGGTTTGGATGGGAAATCGGGTCGTTGGATCAGGTGAAAATGAGCAGGTAGGCGTACGATAATGAGCTTACCTCCGACGGCGTAAGATAAATGACGGCGATGTTTAACGTGCGCCGCGTCTAGAGATAGAAAGAGAAAGAGCGAATGACGTTGAGAGAAGCCCTACTGCTCTAGTCGTCGGACAATAGAGAGAGATCACTTCTCTTTCGTTTTTAGAGAGAGAAGCAAAATAAGCTAAACATTAGGGATTATCGTTTTGTCTTTATCGTTTCTTACCCAAATTTATTATCTAATTACATTTCTCACCGCGATATTTGTTCGGTTTCGTCAATGTCGGCCCATGACTTCTAGCGTGGAGCAATTTGGCACAATTATGTCGCTTAATTTTCCAAAGTACTTATTATGCAAGATTTATTAGTGAGTTGAAAAAAAAAAGAAGAATTAAGATCCAATTTGGGAAAATAATTGTACATTGATATTTTTGCAAGGATTGCTAGTAATTTAAAATAAATTATTTTTTATACTTTTATCATGTATGTTTAATATGTAATATTTCATGCCATATCTTTGGTACTTGAAATTATATTGTGATTGCTAGAATTCTTGGGAGAATTAGATAATATGATTACTAGATCTCCTTATATCGAGGCTATGTGATTTTTGTTTTTTTTTGTAAATCCTATAAATATCAGACTTCACATTACCATCATATATGTTGAATGAATTTTACATTCAAAAAACTCCGATACGCTGAATAATGATGAAACTTATTTGGACAATCCGAAAAAAAAGAGGGATAGGGAGGGAGAAGTAGTCAAGAACCATAAGGAGGATTGGATCCTCGACTTCACTAAGAGATTCAAATGTAGCTCATGGCTCTCCTAAATGGTCTTATGATTGTAAAAAATAATAATCTCACTCTTATTCACATCAGTGTTGACTCTAAATAAATCATTTTAATGTTTAATAATGAAATTTTTTATATGATGCTCTGATTGGAGAATGTAAGTCACTGTTGATAAAATTAGGCAATTTAATTGTGAAATATAGTTACAGATAATAGAATAAGATGACGGATTCTCTAATTAAGCAAGGTGAAAGAACACAACGATTAGGGAATGCGACCATTCCTGTAGTTTTTCCTATGTGCGCACCTAAAGCTTTATGGACGGACATATTAGGAACTAATTTTGTTAAACAAGTAAAAGTTGTAATATCTAGCTGCAGCAGAATTCTACTCCTATAGTTGAACCAGATTAGTTTGCTGAACCACTGTATGCTACTCACCTTAATATAATATCACCTTATGCATAAAAAAAAAAATACACAATTTTTGAGATAGCATAATTTTATACTTTTGTTTCATTTTTTTACAGTTACTTACTTTATATACTTTGGACTATAGGGTGTTAAGTGGGCCGGACTGGGTCAACTCGGAACCGGCCCATTAAATTTAGTTGGCTTGTGGGTCGGGCTGGGTCCGAGTTGTGGTTAAGTGGTCTGGATCCGAGTTCAACAGTAAAAATTTTAAAAATAACCTTAACCCGACCCACTTAATTCAATCCGGTCAAACCCACCTAAATCTGGTTAAACCCGGTCAAAAAAAAAAAAAAATTCAATATACACTATATATATACCCACTTATATATATTTTAAATACGGTAAACAATATATATACACTATATATATAGTATCTACTACATTAGAATTTTAAAAATATATACACATATACACAATTACACATATATACGTAACATTCAATATATACGACTATACGTACTACTTTAAATAAAACATATACTACAATATATATAATTAGATATATAGTTATATACTAATTACTAATTTTTAAAACATATACACATATATACGTTAAATATACACGTCTATAGAAGATATATACACATATATACACACCATTTAATATATATATACTACTTTAAATAAAACATATACTACAATATATATACATTACAATCTATATATATAGTTATATACTAATTTATAAAACATATACACATGTATAAGTTAAATATACACATCTATAGAAGATATATACACATATCTACACACCATTCAATATGTATGTACTACTTTAAATAAAACATATACTACAATATATATACATTCCTATATATATATATAGTTATATACTAATTTATAAAATATATACACATGTATACGTTAAATATACACGTCGATAGAAGATATATACACATATATACGCACCATTCAATATATATGTACTACTTTAAATAAAACATATACTACAATATATATACATTACTATATATATATATATATAGAGAGAGAGAGAGAGAGAGAGTTATATACAAATTTGTAAAACATATACACATGTATACGTTAAATATACACATCTATAAAAGATATATACACATATATACGCAGTATTCAATATATATGTATTACTTTAAATAAAACATATACTACAATATATGTATATATATATATATATATACACACTATAGTATATATACAATTTATAAAACATATACACATGTATATATTAAATACACACATCTATAGAAGATATATACACAAATATACAAAACATATGCTACTTAATATAATAAATTAATAATACTTGATAGTAAGTTAATAATATATTAAAATTAAATTTTAATTTAAACTAGACATTCAATTTAAATCATTAAATGAAAAAAATTACAAAGTAAGGATTAAGGAGTGAATGAATGTTGAATTTTATTAATTGCGAAATGATCCAACATTTATAATTTACATGAATGAAAAATCTACAAATTATGCATCATTTTTTCCAACTCATTCATGTTAATACTAACGGTAACTTGCATGGGATAGTCAAAGTCAACGGGGGAAAAATCATGCATTGGACTTGATTCTGTTGAGTTTTCCCGTGAAGACATAATTTCTTCAAATTTTTGCTCGTCGTTCGGCTCCGGTTCCATTCCTTGATTTCTTCTTTCCGCTCTAATCCAATCTCTGAGGCAAACCAGAACATTTACTGCATTGCTTCCCAATGAGTGTCGGTTGTCTCCAAGTTATTGTCGTCCCTAACTAAAAGCGTTCTCTGATGCAACAGTTGACATTGAAACATTCAAGATATCTCTAGCTAATCTTGAAGGCACAAGATATTATGTTTCATTACTCCTCCACTAATCCAACGTGTTGATCCGTCGTCTGCGATCCTCTGGTGACAACCGAAGATAATATTTAAGCTCTTTCCGATAAGTTGATATGTAAGTTCTCTCATCAACATTGTTACAATAAGGTAAATCATAAAAGGAATCACGAAAAACATTATGTGCCGACTTTTTAGAAGATAATGGCTCCTCGGGAGGATGAGGAGCGACAGTTGGAGTGATATTTGTAGGTACGGCTAAATCAACTAAATCAGCATAGCGATTATATAATTTTTCTATGTATTCATTCGCATCACCCATAGCTGTCCACAAATTAGGTTGTACTTGTTCAGAATCATTGTTAGTATTTATTTCTAAGTTAACATAAATAAAAATACGAAAGTGGCACATAGTATTATATTTCATGCATGGATTTAACATAACACCAACCAAGTAAATAGGGGGAATCGGGAAAAAATATTTTTAAAATTTAGTAAACACGGCACCAACAGTTTCTTTATAACCTTCTTTATTTTTATATTCTTTGAGCAAACCAGAAATATCGGTTATATATACCAAAATATTACAAACAGTAGGATAATAAGCACCGAAAAATTCAAACGTAGCTATATAAAATTTTTCTAAAAATTTAACAAGATTATTAATCACAACTCAATCAGAATCATGTAGCATGCAATCAGCAAAATCAACAAATGAACCACAATATTGGTTAAAAGCTAGTGTAATATGAACTCTATATTTATAACAAGTTTTTAAAAAATCATACGTAGAATTCCATCTAATATCAATTTTCTCGGGCATCAATATTAGTGCAAGTTCATTTTCTTGACATTTAACTTTAAATTTTCTATTTTTTTTTCTTCGATTATTTCCTTAAATAAACCAACAGCAAGCCGAATATTTTCAATATACAGCTCAAAAAATTCAAGACCATGTTTTACAATTAAATTATATATATGACATGCACACTTAATATGAAAAATTTCAGGTAACGACGAAGATAACTTAGATTTTAACTTTGTTATAGCAGTTTTGTTATTAAAAGCATTATCAAAAACAATACATAAGATTTTATTTTTGATACCATAAAATTCTGCAACTCTAACAATCGAATTAGCAATAAAATCTCCAGTATGTTTACGATTTTCATCATATAAATGTTAAATAATTTTTTTTATTTACAGCAAGACCAAGATAAGAAGTTAGGGACAATATATATTGAATATTTTTTAACAATGTTGATAAATAAAAATAATATTGTGAATGAAGTCTAAAAATATCAGATCGACAAGTATTTCTAGGAATACCATTAAACATATGATTATAAATTGCTTGAATATAATAAATAAAGACACCAGAAGAAGGAAAACTAAAAGACAAATAACCCACAACTACCATTTTAGTTATTTCTTTTCGGTCCCTCAATTTATTATAATTCTTTATTACCTGGCCGGTTACTAGGTCCATTCTAGTTTGCATTGGCCCACCAACATCCCCACCACCTCTTGCAATATTCAACTCTCTTTTGTGAGCATCAGTTATATGTCTCATTAATGTACCCGCACCGCCTTGCTTGCCTCCGCTTTTATGCTTATATATTTGTTGACAAATATTGCATTGCACCTCAGTATCTGATATACGTTCAAAAAAATACTATGCAATACCAGTTGTTTTACGAGCTTTTGGGGCACGGGGAGGGAGATTAACCGATTCAGATCTAACATTAACATTTCCTACACGGGTGTCTCACCAATATTTTTATCATCTTCATCTAAATTAACCGCATCTACTTTATTTTCTTCTTCTATACCGTAATTTTCCTGAGTTTTACATAATTCATATCGTGAGCACCTATGCCTATTTCTTTTTCAAAAAGTGTACCAAGCGATATCGGAGGCGAAGACACATAGGTATATCTACTACTTGAAGTACCTCTACCGCTAGTAATTCATTTTTTACTACCAGTACCACTTCCGGGACAAAAAAATTTAACACCTTTAGTGACGAGGTTTCTTAATTTATCCATAATATAAATTAAACTAAAAAAATTCAAAACTCAAATATAATAAAATCAAATATTCATTAATTAATACACTAATTAAAAATTAAACGTAATAGATCAAACGATAATACCTAATTTTAAAAGTATCCGAAGGTTGCGACTTTAGAAACTTCCACTCGTACTTTGTAATCGCAAAATTAAAAAATTAAAGTGAGTACTATAGAAATTTAAATAGAGAAAATGGTCAAAAGCCCCCCAACCTTTACCCCAAATCCCAACAATACACTTATACTTTGCAGGGGTCCTATGACCTCCTTGAACTATTTTTAAATGAAATTATTACCTCTCAAACTATTTTAAAATGGAATATATGCCCGTTTAAAAGCTCATACCTAGATTTTATTTTAATTTGTGGTCTACACACGCTGCTATGTGTCATTACACATAATTTCATGTCATATTACTTTTTTTTACTATAAAAAAATAATTCTACGTCATGCCACATCATATGTCATTCAATTCTTCTTCTTCCTCTTCTATTTTTTTTTTCTTCTTCTTCAATGGGTTCTTCTTGATGAGTTCTTGGATACCATTGAAAAAGAAGAAGAAATGTCATTGAAGAAGAATAAGAAGAAGAAAAATTGAAGAAGAAGAATTGAAGAAAAAAAATAAAAAATAATAATAATAATAATAATGTCATTGATGAGTTCTTGAATGTCATTGAAGAAGAAGAAGAAGAAAAATTGAAGAAGAATAGAAGAAGAAGAAATGCCATTGATGAGTTCTTGGATGTCATTGATGAAAAAAAAAAAAGAAAAATTGAAGAAGAAGAAGAAATGAAGAAGAAAAAAGAAAAATAATAATTAAAATTATATATATTTATTTAAAGAAATATTAAAAATATTTTTTTAATAAATTATTTCCGTTCTCACTCTCTTTAAAGAGAGTGAAACACACTCTCTTGTCGTGTCAGCGTTGGGGGTAATAATTTCATTTTAAAATAGTTCAGGGGGGTCATAGGACTCTCGCAAAGTATAAGTGTGTAGTTGAGATTTGGGGTAAAGGTTCGGGAGGCTTTTGACCATTTTTCTCAATTTAAATATATAGAATATTTGAGAATTGAGAGAGAATGAGATTTGAGATAATGAAAATTTGTGTGAAAAATGATTTGAGAGTGTAGCATATTTATAGATTTTTTTTTTGGATTAAAAAAATATTTAAAATGATTTTTTTTAATTAAAAAATGCCATTTGAGCCATTTTAAGGGCCCAAATGGTAATATAGCCGTTGGGCCGAACGGTCCAATTTTGTACAAAATCCAATTTTTTAAAAAATAAAAAATATTCTGGTCGATTAACCTGCGGGCCCGAACTGGGTTTGGTCCGGGCCGGGTTAACCGAGCCCAAACCCAAAAATAATTTGACTCGGGATCTGGTATTCTATAGCCCATGGGCTGACCGGGTCGGATCATACCGGGCTGAGTTTGCTTAGTGCCCAGCTCGACCCATTTGACTCTTAGTCTCTTCAAAATGTCCGTCTTAATTTTTTACCTTAAATACTTGATCTTGAATTTTTATGTTTATTAAATGTGTGATTTTGAATTTTCGTCTCAACTTAATAAGTTTTAATATTTACCTACAAGATTAGTCAATTACACATGTTCACTATCTTGATCTGTGAATTTGACTCGAAGGTCGATACTTTTTAATTCAATTTTCTTTACTAATTTTTTTTTAAAAATAAAAGATAAATCATTCATTGAAATATTAAGTATTTTAAGTTATTTGAATTTTATTTTATGCTAATATACTCATCAAAACTTAATAATTTCTGTGTTGGATACTACATTCTCTTTTTACTAAGGTGACAAATTTATTTTAAAGTAATAGCTTTCTCTTTTTACTAAGGTGATAATTTCATTTTAAAGTAATAGCAGTAGTTAAGTTGTAGTCTCTTTATGTGACTTATTTTTTATTTTAATTCTTCTCAAATAATTTTTTTTTTTCGTTTTAAAATTTTATTTTATTTCTTAAACTTTGGGTTGGAAGGAGTAGTAAATTTTATGAAGAAGGTGATATGATAATGACGTGAAAATACATGAAATTTACCCTTTCCTATCTTTGGAATATTGAAAGTGTCTGCAAAGTAGTAGGGAAATAGAAGGGTCAATCCGTGAAGCAGCGACTTGTTTCTTCAAAATTTCCAGCGCAGCAAAATTCTCCATTAATGGAATCGAACGAAGCTTCATTATCGACATCTCCATCAAGCTTCAGTTTGAGCCAGCAACGTCATTTCTACCTCGCCGTCGATAGACTTCAGTTCAAAATGGTAACTGCTTTTCCTATTCTCCAATTCCGTTAACCATTAGCGCTTTTCATACTTATATTGAAACTAGAATTGAAATAACAGGAGACTTTGGTGGATTTATTGAGCATGGCTGGCCGGCTTCGGTCCTTACCTATTGTTGTTAGCTGCAGCACACGTGATGAGCTTGATGCTGTTTGCTATGCACTCTCTAGTCTCTCACATATTACAATCGACGCTCTGGTTCTCTCTCAATTACCGTTTCCCTCTCTGTTGCAAATTTATCAATTGACTTAAGTTGTTAAATCTACATGGATTATCTGTTATGGGAATTATTGGGCGCAAATAGAACTAGATGGTTGCAGAGGATTCATATAATGGATAAAGTTATTTTGGAACTTTGAAATTGATATTTTGGAACTTTGAAATTGAGTCATAGCTGGTATTTTGAGTTTTAGACCTGAACTATCATCAACTGTTTAGCAAAACACGCAAAAACTATTAGTTGTTTGAGTTTCACAAGTTCAAGGTGAAATTGGAGCAACTAATAGTTGGTGTGTGTTTTAGATGTGTTTTTCTCCTTTCACTCTTGATTTGAATGTTAAACATGTTATTTGAATGAAATTAGTCTTAATGGATGGAATTGATATGGAGTCTCAACTAGTTGATTGATTGATTGAACATATATTTGTGAAAATTGCAGTACAGTGATCTTCCTGAAGCGGAACGTGCAAGAGTTTTCTCTAGGTTTCGTCAGGCTACAATGAGGTGGAACAAGCAGGCGACAGGTAAACACGGTGATGCAGGGGAAACAGAAAAGGAAGAGGAAAAGTCTCATGTGATAGTTGTCACGGATGTTTGCCTTCCCCTTGTTAACTCTGGGGAGTCTCCTATTTATGCCCGTGTCTTGGTTAATTATGAGCTACCAACAAAGAAGGTACTCCTCTTATAGGCTTTACATTTCCTTAATCTTTCGTTTCAGCATTTTAATAACACTTACTCGTGGGACTTGAAAGTTTGTTAATTAGAGGTGTGACTTTTAATTGTTTGATCATAGCACTTGAGAGGGCTTGTGTGAAATGACAACATTGTTCCGTCGTGGAATTTAGAAAAAGAGACATCTAACTTCTAAAAAGTGGGAGTCAGTAAATCATTAATTTCTAAAGTTGAACTCTGGGCATTCTGGTATCCTTTGATCAGTGTCCACTGAGACCTACTTATTTCTTTCATCTTTTGATGCTCCACTATTTCCTGCCTTTTGAATTCTGTCGTAAAGCATTCTCCCATAACATGCTGCCTATTTATCTTTGTTAGAAAGTGAAACCGAGAATGACGCCAGAAGTACATACATAGAGAGACCGTGATGACAATACTAGATAAACTGAACTACTGGAATAACTATTAGATTGGAGCCATTGAGCTCTTAAATTAGGTCGCAAGGATTCCAAAGTTAAAACGAAAAGCTCAAATGCTCTCATAAGTTTGACGTATGGAAAGTAATTTAGAAACTGAGGATGTTTGGATAAGTAGTAGGACAAATTTATTCATAGTAAGTTTAGCCTTCTCAAGGAGAATGAAGTTGAAGTGAAATTAAGTAAGAATGTAGTGCTGAATTGCAGATAATTCAAATGTCTAGGCACGGTCTTCTAAGAGAATGGCACCAAGTATGGAAATTTCACACATAAAATTGAAATAGGATGGCTGACATGGAAGAGTGATGTACGATAAAAGAATACTTATGTAAGTGGAACTGTGGTCTCACAATATTGTTTTGAAATGAATATGGGTCTCTAAGCCCCAATGTATCAGAAGTGTTGTATAAATGAAGATATTGAGATGGGCTTGTGATTATACAAGATTCGATAACATAAAAGGATTACTTTTGATAGAATGTATTCAAATGTAGTGGTCCACAGGTGCGATAATATGATGATTAAAGATGCTAAAATTGAACAAGGTAGGTTCCATTTTTTCTTTTTTAAAGGTAGATATAAAGTCGCATGGAAAGAAGTTCTCTTCGAAGACTTCCTTTTTTGACGTAGGAGTTCTCTTCAAAAACTTATTATCTCTTGAAATTCATACAGATTAAGCCAAGAACATAACAGCCGAAGCAAATGATCTATATAGGTGATACCAATTAGTTAAAATTAAGGCATTGTTTTTTTTGGTTAGACTGTTACCTTTCTCAAAATAATAAAATTGTTCTTGTTTCTAGACTAAAATATGTTCACGTGTTCGCCAGAAGTGTTTTCTGTTATGTTAGAGGCTTATATGTAACGTAGAAATTGGAGTTTGATTTTTAGTTTTTTAGATAACTTATAGTTTGTCTTAGAATACATTATTTAATACTGGGATGAATAAACCTAATGGAGAGGAAGAGGTGTAGAGGATTCTTGTAGTCTATCCCATCTAGTTTAGGATTGAGGTGTAATTTATTGATATATCGTGTAAATGTACTCAAGGATGATTCATCAGGGTTTATATTTCATAGGTTCACTCTTATATGTGCACAAGATGTGAGATGCTAGATAAATCCTTATTTTCTCTCCAAGTTCTGATTTTATTTCGAAGATGGATAGACCAATGCATGATCCAATTAGAAGCCATAGAAACATATTAAGAAGGTACACCTAGCTATTGCAACTTTCTAATTTTCCAAATTTTTCTTTGCCTACTCATGTTGTACTTTCTTTGTTAAAACAACTTAGTGAGTAGAAGTAAAGTGATTTAAGATAAGATGGAGTGAAATTGATTTAAGGTTTTAAACATTGAAAAGATACTGAAATGTAGAAGAAGAAGCAATGTATATACACACTCACACTTTGGATAGATGAAAGATGGTTATTACGTTATTACACCTCTCTAACTACATGTGGTTTGGGATAATTGGTGTTCACAATACCACCTAAGTCCTAGGTAGCAGTGCAATGATAATTTGTTTTGACTCGAGTTTGGGTGTCCGGTACGTGTATGGATCTAGAGGTCGGATCATTCTCGATCTAAATTTTAATACCGGTGCGGGGATTCGGCTAAA
This sequence comes from Capsicum baccatum var. pendulum, assembly GCA_030864225.1. NCBI lineage: Eukaryota > Viridiplantae > Streptophyta > Magnoliopsida > Solanales > Solanaceae > Capsicum > Capsicum baccatum. Next base: position 177,855,305 of record CM061551.1, read on the forward strand.
AATAATTCAAATAAAGATATATAAAAATATGCCTAGATTATGATGGACTATTTGGATGGAAAGGAATGCATGAATTTTTGAGGGCAAGTTTGAATACGTAATTATAATTAAGTACAGGTGCATCTCAACAACAACAACAACATACTCAGTGAAATCACACAAGTGGGGGGTCTGGGAGGGCACAGAGTACGCAAACCATGAAGGTAGAGAGGCTCTTTACGGACGCATTTCCTTACCTTCTTTTTATTGTTGATAACCGTGTTGTCCGGGCCAGCTTGCGCGCACCTCGAATAATTCCACGGGATACCTGCCACTTCCCACCAATAGCAGGTACCAGGTAACTGTCCACCAAGGATAGAAAAGATGGGAAGACATCACCTAGTGTTTTGTCTCTATTGGGAATTGAACCTGAGACCTCATGGTGCTCAACCCAACTTCATTGAACCACTAACCCACACCCCTTGGGTGCAACGTGGCTATTACAAATGATACAAGGGGCATGACAGATTTTGAGTTCATTGCAAATTCAACAGTGATGTTGATTTATATCTTTAAAGCATCTTCTGGTTGCTGACATTTTATAATACTAATATCTTTTAATGATAAAAGAACATATACTAATTGTAATTTTACCCTAGCTTTTGTTTTGATTTCAGAAATCATTGTAGTTCTTCAAATTTCTCTTTCAATTTTGGTCAAAATACCCAAAATCGATTGACTAGATTTGGTACGGATCCCACACTCACACACACATTGTGCGACACGAAAGTGAAGTGTATTAGCAATTTAGTTCACTGCAATGTGAGCATGATTCTTCTCCATGCACCAAACCCGTTTACATCAAGAGACTACACATCACCATGTTTCAGGATTACTTGATGCATGTATATATACAGCAGGTTCAAAGAATGGGAGAAATTTTAAGGATTCGGCATATGCTGATCAGGCGGAGAAGAATAACACGAACCGAAGGTTAATAAGAGCAGCTAGTGAGACTTTTAAGTCTTAAAGCCTTAAACATGAAAGAAAACCATTAACTATTCTAACAGTATCCGTACATGCAAGTACTGACTTGAGGTTTGCTGTGATTGCAAAACCCTAACACCAATCAATAGAAATTATCATGATCTTGCTTGATACTTGTCAGACCTTGAATATGCTCTGATACCATGTCAGCTGAATATGAACATCTGAGTTGCCAAAGTTGTGAATGAATGTTAACATATAACCTCACCGACTTCAGCTGAAAACAAAATATCCAGATGCTATGCGCAAACAACTAATAAGCAACACAACACCTGTAAGCAGTCGATAAATAATAAATTGGGCCTAGTCAATTTAATGAAGAACTGGACTCATAAGCTTGGGCCAGCAGCCCAGATGCTGCCTCCATTTACTGCATCAGAGATCCAGCCAACAGATATCTCATTTGTGCACATATGTGACTCCACTTTATACGTATTCATAATTAACCCAGATAAACTATAACATTGTAGCTGATAAATAAATATACGTGTGAAACAATTAGCTCGATATACTCTTTAATGGGGAATAGATTTTTAGAGGTATTTTGGCTTTTTGCAGTTAATTCACTTTTCATGAGTATAACATGTATTATGGGCTGATAAGAGTCTTATGTTTTTAATTCTTTAAATCTTATTAGTTCCTTGTTTCTGTTCCTTATGTAGCAAATTCGATTCTTGAAATTGTTGGAGGAAGTTGGCCTAGAAAAAACATGTATAGTGAAAGAAATAGTCTACTGTACTCGACAATTTCATTTTATTGTTTGATAGGGTGAGGAATGAGATTATTCGGAAGAAGGTGGGAGTGACTTTGGTGGAGGACAAGATGCGAGAAGTGAGGTTACGTTGGTTCGGGCACGTGATGAGGAGGGACTCTGATGCTCCCGTGTGGAGGTGTGAGACATTGACTATGGATGATTTTAGGTGGGGTAGAGGTAGACTGAAAAAATATTGAAGGGAGGTGATTAGGCATGATATGGAGCAGTTACAGCTTACGGAGTACATGACCCTTGATAAGAAGGTGTGGAAGACGCGGATTAGGGTAGAGTGTTAGGGGGTGGGAGTGTGTCGGTAACAGTAGGGGAACGTTCTTTATTTGTGTCTGAAGTTTCTTGTTCGTGGTGTTGAGTGATGTCTATGGTTTCGGATAGATAGTTTGTAGTATTATCTTGTGGTTGTTGTATTATCTTGTGGCGGGCGGTATTAGATTATTTTGCATACTATACTAGTTTATATACATTTATGTTTTGTGTTTGTTATACTGCTATTGGTCCTAAGCTGGGGGTCTATCGGAAACAGCCTCTCTACTTCACTATCTGAGATAGTGGTATGGTTTGCGTACACTCTACCCTCCCCAGACCCTACTATGTGGGAATACACTGGGTATGTTGTTGTTGTTGTTGTATCTCAGGACTAGCAAATGTACTGACCTTTTTGTTATGTTCTTATGTAGGAAACATATATGAGGCGCATGGCTACTTGTTTGGCTGCAGGTTCTCTTTCCATGCTATAGAACTAAATTTGACAAAAAGAGCAGATGAAACTTGAGAGATGGAAGTAAAGCAAAACAAAACGGAACATAATTAATTTTCACATCTCCTTTATAATACTTCTTCCAGATTGGAGTCAACTATGATGGATGCCATCCAGTAGCACGTCCCGTCAAACTTACACCCTGGCACACACATACCTTATCATGCATTTCTACATGGTTCTTAATATATGGTGTCATGTTATCTTTTTTTTTTTCTTGAACATATACATAAGTTTCTGGATCATATGCAGATGGAATTGCGATCAACATGGTTGTTGGAGGCGAAGTTGTTGCTCTCAAAAGCATTGAAGAAAGTACTGGTCTTCTCATAGACGAAATGCCCATTGATGTGAGTTGTTAATTCGGTTCCTTCTGTTTATTATTGCATGGAAATATCATTGTGAAACCCGGAATGGGATTATGAGTTATTTGCTATGTTGCTCAGACTCGTCAAAAATGTCAATGGGTGCTTGTCGGATTCACCAAAATTAGTGTATTTTTGATGAATCCGACAAGGATGCGGCATAAAAAATGAAGAGTCCGCGCAATTTAGGTTATTTGAAACCGTGTGTTGTGGTACTGGCATTTGCGGAAGCATATCTGCACAATTGTCTAGTATTTCCTTTCTTTTGAAGTTCATGATTATCTCAATAATGTTTGCTTGTCAACTTGGGCACATGCTTCTGAACAGATTTTTGAGATGCTGTAAAGATATGAGGCCCTGCAGCTGTCATCTGAACCCATGCTATTTCAAGTAATTCAGTATATGATTTAAAAATTCTATACTTCTGTAGTACTACATCAGACTGTCATTTGGCTTACCTAAGTAGAGTTTTGTTGATGAATTTGGATCCAATTCCATGCTTTGTCAATTATGAGAAAATGAGGGTTGATTTCCTGAACCTTTTTCTGGGGGTTTGGGGGTTGGGAAGGGGGTGAATGTGACAATCTCTTCCAGATGATTTCAATTTCTAATGTAATGTAGCTCCTTGCCTATGTCATTAGGAATGGGGCTGTACAGATTTACTAGCTGTTCATTTAATCTGAAGGTACTCTACATGATATGCGAATTAGGGAAGATTCAAATTGTCAGTAGGTTTGCGTTAGAACATTGAGATCTTCAAGAGGTAAGATCTTTATTGGGCCTTGTCATGTACTTCAGTTTTATGCATGAACACCCGTTTTGATTATTTAAATGGTAGTTAGAATTTGGAAGGTTGAATTCTTTTCAAGCCCACTACGGGGCTATGCCCTAGAAGGATCCCATTATCCTTGAATTGGGATTCGTGATGCTTTGCTGGCAAACTAATGTTTCTCATTCTTGGCTTGAGTCATGACTTTACTTTCAGTTGTGACATGAATTTTCCGCCATCTTTCACAAACCACAGAACTTGGTTTTATTAGCTGCAATAATTGGCACGCTATCACAGTTTCTGTCATGGGTTATATTGCATGAGGAGGGGAGGGACAACTTATATTCTTTATACTATGATTATCTTTTCCTTCAATCAATATAACAACTTGTGCGTCTGTTTACTAGTATGTATTACTATTATCTTAGTCAGTTTGCTCAAGTCATATCTCTATTTACATTATATATCTTTTATCCCCATTCATAGAGTGATTTGTTGGGACCAGGAGATTGTCTATAGCTAAATAAGTTCATTGGGATTTTTCTAAGAATTTGGAATTAACCTACTCAGGCCCAGATAAATGAACTGGTTGCAAGATGTGGAACACGTTCTTTTAATTCTAGCGTTTAGTACCCACACTGTTTAATATAGGTTACTTTTGTGTCTGCTCAGAAGATAATGAACCCATTAAAATCTCGACTCCATGAGGTTCAATATGCCACATTTGAAGTTTCCTGTTGGAGATTTCTTGGATTTTAACCTGATTTTACTATACTAATTATATTTAGCTGTGGTTTATGCTCGATCCCTCAAAGCCTTCAATCTGTTTGCTTTATACATTTTTCTCCCCATTCAAAGAGATTGTAGAGAGTATGAAGATGGAGAAACAGATTTATATATGCTGAGTTGGAATAAATTACTAAGAAGAAAGAAGCAAAACAATGCTACTAGTAAAAAACAAGACTATTTGTGTGGGAAAGTAAGATGTATCTTTCTGCAGGTCGTTTTCGTTTCCCCAGTCTATGTCTAGTTTCACGTACAGCTAGATCAACTGATCTGTTCTCGAGTAAAGCTTTATGCCCAATTAGCTATGATATTCTCGACAAACCTTGCAAAATGACTGATTGCAACATGCCAGGGTGTTTTTGGAAAGCAGCTGAACTTTCAATCCTTAATTTGATCTTGATCTCCTTAACCAAATACGGGATAGAAACAACGAAAGCTTGCCAGGTGTCTTAATTTGATTGTTCCAAGAATTAATTATACCTCGCCTGGTCTTGAGGGAAAACTAAACATACCCTAAATAAGTTTCACCGAAGGAATTTGGATCTTGTCTAATTATGTAGTAATCTTCCCAATGATGAGTTCCAGTTGTGCTTTTACTCAACAATTTACACTTTTTACTATTTATAAGAAAGAAGAAAAGGTTCTTTCTTTGATCAGATCGGCCTGAAAGAGGCAAAATTATTTCTCTATCCCAGTACTTCACAACGCGTGCCATTACAATTCCTTCCAACAAGTAACTTGTATTATAGCTGATGGGTTTGCCTTCCAACAGTACTCGCGTTCATTTCACGAATGGTCCTTCAATTTTACTTTACTGTATCAAAGTCACTAAATTATTGTTGACATAGAGTTGCTAAATATTCTTTTTTACTTCATCCATATATTGTAGAAATAATTGCCTATTGACACTATGCCTCATTTGTTTCTGTTGATCTTCGATATACAATTCCTCCCTTGGGAATGCCTCGAGGAAAGAACTCGGGGGGATATCATATGTTATTTCTCATGACCACCTACTGGAGTCTGGAGAGAGAGAAGTTACATTATGAATGCGTCAATTTCCTCTCTCCGACTCCGAGTAGAGCTAGAGCATGGTGCTTCGGCGATGAAAATGGGGAGGAGTTGATTCGGCAAAGATCCATGCAGTTGGGGCATCACTTATAACAAACTAGCAAGTAGGAAAAGAATCATGAATTTCATGCAATAATCAGGAGGATTGGGTCCCCCCAAATTCGAAGGGGACGTGCAAATTAAAGCAATGAATTTGAGCAATTGGTTGATGAAAATTTCCACCGAAATAGGGAGTGTCACGTGAAATCTGATTGCCAGTGCATTGCCTGTTCCGGGCAATTTAGTCTAAGTGTTTGTTGTGTGTCTCTTTCTTCATCAGCTGAGTGGGAGATAGATAGAGATGGATCCTGTCTTATGGAAGGGAAGAAAGGGAACACAATGAAGTTGGACAATACATGGTCCCTAAAATTTTGTGAGAAAAAGAGGAAATATCATCTGCGCCGTTGCCATGGCTTTCTTCTCCTGATACAACAATTTAGCTGGTACTAAGCTGGCCTACTTATGTATACTGCATTTGAGACTTGGACTGATTCGATTCCGTAAATGAAAAACGCTTCTCCTAAACTTTAAGGAAAGTGATGTCTGCTGCCTAATGCAAAGCCATAATAATCCTACTTAATTCATGTTGCAACTTGCAAGTCAAAGGCGTATTCAAGGTTTATATTTTATGTAATTTAAAGCATTAATCCTTTTAAATTATGGGTTCAAATTTATTATTTGTTATTTTAGTGAATTTTTACATATTAATTTATATTTTACATGGAAATTACTTCGTCCGGATGAATCTGGTGCTGCATGTACCTCTAGTTGCAATTTTAATTCATGACTAGCAGGGGATGCTGCAGTTTAGATAGATATAGGTAATAAGAGAATACCCAAGTTAATTTTCACTAGTCTTTGGTGCTATGGACGGAAAACAAAAAAGCTGAAGGGTTAATAAATCAAAGAAGAGTAAAGGATATTTCAGTATTTTTAATTAGATATTTTTGGAACAGTATTATCCTAAGTTGCTAGGACTAGGTAGGCTACCGATGCGGGTGTAGATCTAGAGGTCGGATCCTACATGATCTCAATTTTAAGATTTAGAGATCCGGATTCAGGTATGGATATGGGAGCAAAAATTCAGCTAAAAATAATTCAAATATCTAAAAGTAGAGTTAGAAAACCTAAAATATGAGATCCTATATGGAGAACATGAGGAATAAATATTGATCAATAGTTCTGGAAGTAGATAGAAGGAAAATGAGTAACATAGAAAATTCAATAAACAATATATTCTGTTTTCTTCATATTCACCTTAATTTTTATTTTTTTTTAGTATAAAAGTCATTAAATTTGTCCGAACTTCTCCATCAATTTTGCTCAAAGTACCCAAAATTGATTTACCAGATTGAAAACAGATGCCACACTCATACCCAAACTCACACCCATATCGTTAAGATATGGGCGCAACACCGGAAAGTGAAAGAAATCTGAGTAACTTAGATGCTTAGAAGCTAAGCATTGAGTGTATATAAACTTTTTCTACAGGGACAATATTCTAAGCATTGAGTGTATATAAACGTTTTCTATACGGATGATCTTCCAAGCATTGAGTATATATAAACTTTTACAATAGAGACGATATAGCAATGATTATATAAGTGTGTCTAGAATTTGTCGGTTGCAAGAGTTGGAGTTACACTTGTACGAGAATCCGTTATACTCCAGTCCAAATTAAGGCGCACGGGGAACGTAGATTTTGACCTCCTTTTCCCGTTTGAATGGTTTATATATATATATATTTATTTATTTATTTATTTATTTATTTTCCATGGCTTTTTCTTATGAACAAGAAGGGGTGTGTACTTACACGTGCAATGTTTTTTGAGAGTTTTTATATGCGTGGTGTTTACCATTCTATGACGTTTTCCTCATCCACAGATGCTGTAAAATCCCCATATTCTCTGGAGTTAAAATGAGAGTTAGGGCCTCAATAATCGTGTTTGGATTTTGGATTCGAGGTTTATAGTAACCATGGAATGACATTTATTACCACTCCACATTTATATACTCTTTACTTTTCAATTTATATGAGTTAATTTGACTTGACACGAAATTTGAGTCATAGGATTGACTTTTGAAATTTATGACCTAAAATAAATCTTGTGTAGCATTTTAAATTAAATTGTTAGTAAGTATAGATATATGTATTTTTTTTTTTAAAATTAACTAAAAAATAAATAAATCAGGACATATAGTAACTTTTCACTTTTATTTAGAAGAAAGAAAGTGATTTAACTTGTATGCAATTATTATTATTTTGGCAGGTATAGTCATTCTTCTTTCAGATTCGGTTACCATAGTGAATGACGTATTCTAACTTGTTGTTCCATCTTCATTTTTTTTCACTCCGTGTACAGTTAACATTACTATTTATAGTATATATGGACCTTTTAATAACCTTATAGTGTGAAGATTTTTGTTACTATTACATTTCTTTTAGCTCTTTTGATCCTATTTTATCGAGTAATTGCTACCTTTCACCAACACACGTAAATGTGAAAAATGAAATAGAAATTTTGAAGTGAAAATGAAATAAAATGTGAAGGGAGAGAATCTATTGACGAAGAGATGTGATGACAGCTTACTGAAATTTGGCATTTGCATGGAATCCAACAAAGATTTGGATTGAAGTAGAGAAAGGACAAAGGTTTTCCCCATGTACACTTTCCCACCTTATCTTTCCTCTGTCTCACTTTCTCCATTTTAAACCACCGAACTCACTACCCACTGCTACATATCTACACTAGGTACATTTTCCCTCATTAAATACAAGTTGAAACTACTTCCTATAGTTCACTCATAAGTGTGGATGTACTTGTATTCTCTACTCTTGTAACTTCATTCCTTTTTCATTGAGAAAAATAGAATGTTCATTTCCCTTCTAGAAACAAACTAGTACATATAATCGTTGTTCAGGGTTTCTTTATTAGCTTCTGCACGACATCCTGGTGATTGTGATGGCTCTAGAAGCTTCAACGCCTCTGCTGATGGATCCCCATGTTCCGATGTTGACATCAACCAATGCAGGTACAACTCCGGATGAACAAGAGCAAACGCATCGACGACCAAACATTTCAGAGGTTAGATTATAAATTTATTGCTATAACCTGGATTGTATCTGCGACCAACCATTTCAGAGGTTGGATTTTACATTCCAGGAATAAAACGTTTCACGATTAAGAAAATAAATTTATTGTTATAACCTGGATTGTATCGCCGACCAACCGTTTCAGGGTTAGATTTTACATTCGAGTAATTAAACGTTTCACTTTTAATAAACTAAATTTATTGTTATAACCTGAATTGTATCGACAATCAACCATTTCAGAGGTTAGATTTTACATTCCAGGAATAAAACGTTTCACGATTAAGAAAATAAATTTATTGTTATAACCTGGATTGTATCGCCGACCAACCGTTTCAGGGTTAGATTTTACATTCGAGTAATTAAACGTTTCACTTTTAATAAACTAAATTTATTGTTATAACCTGGATTGTATCGACAATCAACCATTTCAGAGGTTAGATTTTACATTCCAGGAATAAAACGTTTCACGATTAAGAAAATAAATTTATTGTTATAACCTGGATTGTATCGCCGACCAACCGTTTCAGGGTTAGATTTTACATTCGAGTAATTAAACGTTTCACTTTTAATAAACTAAATTTATTGTTATAACCTGGATTGTATCGACAATCAACCATTTCAGAGGTTAGATTTTACATTCCAGGAATAAAACGTTTCACGATTAAGAAAATAAATTTATTGTTATAACCTGGATTGTATCGCCGACCAACCGTTTCAGGGTTAGATTTTACATTCGAGTAATTAAACGTTTCACTTTTAATAAACTAAATTTATTGTTATAACCTGGATTGTATCGACAATCAACCATTTCAGAGGTTAGATTTTACATTCCAGGAATAAAACGTTTCACGATTAAGAAAATAAATTTATTGTTATAACCTGGATTGTATCGCCGACCAACCGTTTCAGGGTTAGATTTTACATTCGAGTAATTAAACGTTTCACTTTTAATAAACTAAATTTATTGTTATAACCTGGATTGTATCGACAATCAACCATTTCAGAGGTTAGATTTTACATTCCAGGAATAAAACGTTTCACGATTAAGAAAATAAATTTATTGTTATAACCTGGATTGTATCGCCGACCAACCGTTTCAGGGTTAGATTTTACATTCGAGTAATTAAACGTTTCACTTTTAATAAACTAAATTTATTGTTATAACCTGGATTGTATCGACAATCAACCATTTCAGAGGTTAGATTTTACATTCCAGGAATAAAACGTTTCACGATTAAGAAAATAAATTTATTGTTATAACCTGGATTGTATCGCCGACCAACCGTTTCAGGGTTAGATTTTACATTCGAGTAATTAAACGTTTCACTTTTAATAAACTAAATTTATTGTTATAACCTGGATTGTATCGACAATCAACCATTTCAGAGGTTAGATTTTACATTCCAGGAATAAAACGTTTCACGATTAAGAAAATAAATTTATTTTTATAACCTGGATTGTATCGCCGACCAACCGTTTCAGGGTTAGATTTTACATTCGAGTAATTAAACGTTTCACTTTTAATAAACTAAATTTATTGTTATAACCTGGATTGTATCGACGATCAACCATTTCAGAGGTTAGATTTTACATTCGATTAATTAAACGTTTCACGATTAAGAAATTAAATTTATTGTTATAACCTAGATTGTATTGATGACCAACCATTTGATCCTTTTATAAGAAAAAATGTTTAGAATGAAGATAGCCATTGAATCTTGCCACTAATTGAAATATGTGGTTGTAGGTTATGGAGGAGATCAAATTGCTGTATTCAATAGCCTTACCCATCATTGCTGCTGGATTGCTTACATATGGAAAATCAATGATATCAATGCTGTTCATGGGTAGATTAGGTAAAGAAGAACTTGCTGGTGGATCTTTGTCTATTGGCATAGCCAATATCACTGGCTACTCTGTTCTTTCTGGACTTGCTTTGGGTATGGAGGCTATATCTTCTCAAGCTTGGGGTGCCAAGCAATGGCCTCTTATGGGTCAAACTCTTCAACGAACAATCTTGATTCTGTTATTTTCATCCCTCCCCATTTCCGTCTTGTGGCTAAATATTGAACCTTTGCTTATTCTCTGTGGCCAAGATCGAACCATTTCATCAATTGCTTCTACTTACCTGTGTTTCTGTCTACCTGATCTTTTCATTCAATCCATTATCAATCCTCTCAAAATCTACTTGAGAACTCAGAATGTCATATTCCCTCTTACGTTTAGTGCTGCTTTTTCACTTGTCCTGCATGCACCTATCAACTATTTCCTTATCTATAACCTTGGCCTTGGTTTTAAAGGTGTTGCTATAGCCGTGGTGATTGCCGATTTCAATCTACTTATTGTTCTTTTTCTTTATGTTAACCTTTCTGGTGTTCATAGAACATCTTGGCACGGTTGGTCAGCTGATTGCTTTGATGGGTGGAAACCAATTTTGAGTCTTGCAGTCCCTAGCTGCATCTCTGTATGCTTAGAGTGGTGGTGGTATGAATTGATGATATTGTTGTCAGGGGTTCTTTTTAATGCTGCAGAGGCTGTGTCTACTATGGGAATTCTCTTGCAGGCAACTTCACTTGCTTATATATTTCCATCAGCATTAAGTTTAGCTGTTTCCACAAGAGTTGGAAATGAGTTGGGAGCCAATCGACCTAGTAAAGCAAAGACTTCATGTCATGTAGCAACTTTATGTGCCTTAGTTACTAGCATCGTAGCAATGCTATTTATGACATCCTTTAGAAGTACTTGGGGCAAGGCTTTTACAGACGACAAGGCGATTTTGGCATTGACAGCGGCAGCAATGCCGGTGGTGGGGTTGTGTGAATTGGGCAACTGCCCACAGACCACCGGTTGTGGTGCTTTGAGGGGGAGTGCGCGGCCAGCTTTAGGTGCTCATATAAACTTGGGCTCTTTCTATGGAGTTGGGTTGCCTTTGGCAATTTATTTGGGCTTTGGTATGCAAATGGGTTTGCTGGGCCTTTGTTTTGGCTTGTTGGCTGCTCAGGCTGTTTGTGCATGTCTCATGTTTTTTGTGTTGAATAGAACGGATTGGCTGATGCAAGCTCAGAGAGCAAAAGAGTTGCTTGGTGTTGAAGAAGAATATCAAACTTTATCAATCAAAACAGTTTGCTGGTAGAAAGTAATTAGTTTATGCTTTTCTCCCCTCCTGTGATACCTATAAGAATAGGACAGTGGTATGTATGTTGGGTTTTTTATATTTCTTGAGCGTTTCTGTTTCTGTATAATTTTTTTTCTCATTTTACATGCTTTCGGTTTTTGTGGTCCTATAAGTAAACAATTAAGGTGAATGTATATATGTTGTTCATGGAATCAGGTTTAATAATTTCATTGGTAGGAAGAGTTTGATCTTGAATTCTTCAACGAGGAATACTGCAATTGCGATTTATGCTGTACTCTCATCATACATAAATTTAAATCAGGATATAATTTCAAACTTAGCTATAACAGTAGCATTACTTCCAAATTGTAAAGCTTGTCAAAGTTCATCATCTTATTACAAGCGAAACCAGCTGCCATAAGAATTAATCAGGATGCTATGCTGATTAAGTACATCGAATTAGTAACAACCACAAAAGCAAACATTTCACCTGGTCATGCCAGCATTATAAGGGGGCATCGTAACTCCCCTGCTTTGTCTTTCCATATTAGCTTGCCACCCTACAACACAATGCCAATATGTTGTAAAACTAATCTGATTGCGTAACTATTAGTATATTTTTTATATTGTCAGTGTATAAACTTATAGTACTCAAAAGATTAAAGAGAAAGGTGAGAGAGAGTAGTGAATTAACCTACCAATTCCCATATCAAAGCCACGGTTCTTAAGCTCTCTGTATTCTTGGCAAAGAGCACAAGGCTCACAGAAAACATGAACAAGACAATCAACACAAGGTGCTTCTTCCAGATCATATTGCCCCCTCATTTTGGACCTATAGAAGCATGAATATAGGCTAGGCAATCCTGTCACTCCCAGCAAACCATATAATGCACCTCTACTAGCACATGCTGGAAGCAAAAAACCACACAAACATCATAATCTTAGTTCAATAAAACCAAAACCAAATCAGACAATATCATACTAATTACTCCTTCCGTCTCCAAATGCTTGTACATGTCTCAAAATACTTGTCATTTTAGAAGTTTAAGACAATTTAATTGTTTTCCTCCCTTTTGCTCTTGATAATAATTGATCTTGAAAGACTATAACCATCTCAATTACGGTAAAATAAAAGTAAAATGGTCAAATATTGCGACAAATATTTTTAAACAGAAGGAGTAATTAACATAAAGGTTGCATACTTACAAGTTGTCCCTTTGTTTAGTATTTCAGAAATCTGTCCAAAAGTGATACAAGGGCAAACACAAGTAACTAAACAGTTAGCAGGGTCATCAAAACAGTGGCAAAGACCGGTTGACCACGCCACCGTGTTGGTGGTGGCGGATGAATGCACCGGCATACCGGCGGCTGATGCATAGTGAGGAACATTATAAGGTGGTTGTTTCATTGGACCTGGATGGTATCCTTCACAGGAGAATTTGCCGTAGTCTTGATTAACAGACGTTGGATACATTTTCTTTTTTAGACAAGTTTTGAAGCAAATGAGTTGATGAAGTAAACTTTTGGTAAAGGGTACTATGTCCTAATTTAACGGGTAGAAAAAAATCAGTTTCAAGAAATGTGGAAGTGTCCAAAACGTATCTCAAACATCATTTCCAAGAAATCTCGTAAGTTGATGAAATTTTATTTGACTAACTTGCGCTACGATGAAAAATAAAATAATTTTAATGTGAATTTATATGTTGTACGTCGATCTATGATTTTTTTTTCTTTTCTTTTTTTTTGCAATTGTCTTATTTTTTTGCAAAGTGCATTTTAGTAGCTAGTTAAAGTTTCATGCATTAGATTCTTGATCATCCTTTTTGAATTAAACACATCTACCATGATTTTCTAATGGCAAAATCCCAACTATTTCCCTGAATTATGTGAAATGATCTACCGTCACCTCAGTTAAAAGTTGAGTCATCCATGTTTTTGCTATTATAATTCTACTTTGGCTCGAAATTTCTCTTAGAAAAAAGTTCTTAATTTGATAAATGAGATGCTATATTATGCTTCAAATGGATTTTTACTCTAATATAAAAGAAAATGGATCAACTGGTGTGAAATAATGTCAACTTTTCTGGAAAATAACGGCGAAATAAAAGGCGTCAGTCCGTGTAAAAATTAAGCATGCTAATTTGAACAAAATAATACGTGCAATAATATTCTGGTGGTATTATCAAGGGTTAGTCTTCAAATAAATTAAATTTATAAACATTCGTGTGAGTTCGAATTGAGCATTTCAATGCGCAATCCAAGCTCAATAATTCAGTAAAATATTTTGAGCACCTTATTCTTTCAATACAGCAAATTAAAAGGATACTTCTCAATTAAGTATATAAGTTGGTGTGGTGTCCACGTGAAATGAGAAACAGGGTTTACGTTGGGTTTCTGCTAAATCATTTAATCTACTCTTTCTTGATCTTATCATAACAAAAAAAAAGTCCCCTCACAAGCTTTAAAAATTACCTAGTCCAAGCATAAAAGGGTGTACACGAAGTCATTACAAAGCAATACGCACCTTCCAAGAGGCAAAAGAAACTGTACCATCTTAGAAATTTCCTCATCACTTCCTTCAGAATAACCCTTCACAGCATGTATCTTTAAAATGTAAATACACGAAAAAGTCGAAGGATTCAACATTTATATTATAAATAAAAATATCTGTCTATAGAGCGGTACACAAATGGACGAGGGTAGCTCCGCTCCCGGCTCCTGTACATTATAGACATTGCAGGGCCTGCACATATGGTTCAGCTCGTGGGAGGCCCATCAATGCATGAAAGCTGCTAATTCTGGACAAGAATGAAATGGATAAAATGGTGGGCTACGCCCAATAACGTAACGTTTGCACATGAGAAAGTTAACTCCAATAAAGATTAGGTGTTAGGTTTTTCAATTTACAGTTATATCTAAGTGGAGGGAAATTTGTGGGAAAATAATAGCTATCCATTTTTTCTTTTCTAAGTAAAAAAAAATCAGCTCATGTTTAGGTACGCAAACAAATTAGTACTCAATGATAATGTCTGCTGGCTAGCTAGTATCACTAGATCACTTACATTTGGAATCTGTAATGTGCTATTATTGCTTTCGCCAATTCAATTGTAGTTGGGGGGGGGGGGGGGGGGATATTACTGTAATTACCACTTGATTCTTCCAACTTATTAACATACATCAATATTTTAAATATGAATAGATTTGAGCAATTTATAACGTTCCATGAACGAGTAGGTAAGAGCATTTTTTCCTTAGGAAAATAACATTTGCCTAATGTTTTCATGAGAGGTCTTGTCCACAAGCTTCTATAGATTGCAACAACTTGACTGGCCTACTCTCTTGGAAATGGGCAACTAAGTCAAAATCCTTGGCATGTTGCAAATCACAGCTTCTTTCCAGGGAATTATTTTTCATGATCTCATATGTAGCTTATCTAGATCGTTAAATATATATATTTACATTAGAGTTTGTTTTCAATTTGTGACTTTTGTGTTACTCCGGTAAAAGAGAAATTTATAATCGTAGAAAAGTGTCACATAAATTGAAATAGAGGATGATAAAGAAATGACCTTGGGCCTAACTCAACCTCAAATGCTATTGCCCAAGACCATATAATATAAGGAGACCAAGGACCTTTAACCCACCGATGTGGGACTCCAACACCCCCCGCACGCCAAGGGCTGGACATCTGGAGCGTGGACAATATAAGACCATATAAAAAAAAATTCAATAAAGAAATGAACCTTGGGCTTAACTCAACCTCAAAAGCTAGCTCATGAGGGGAGGATTGCCCAAGACCATATAAGTAGACTAAGGACCCTTTAACCCACCGATGTGGGACTCCAACAATGGAAGTAAAAGGGCATCTTTGTGCACTAAAACTCCCGCTGTGCGCATTGTTTAGACAGAGGGAGTATAAGTTTTAAATTCAATGATCATTAGTGAAAATTACCCTAGTTTAGCATGATCGTTTGGTTTTGTATTGGATCAGCTAATCCTACAACAAAACTCAGCATAAGGTAATAGCATAATGTTTGATTGACTGCATAAACAAAAATTGTTGCATGACTAAACAATGTTGGGTTCAATTTCTCACCTCGTAATCCCCTTCCCCATTTTCCTTTCCCCTATTACTATATTTTTTTTTATAAAAAAGTTTGCTTAACGGTATTAAATAATACCTATATATTAAGTTATACAGAAATTTACATATAATCATCAAGTAACAATCCTTTGTATCATAAATCGATCGCATCAACAATCACTACTCCTATAATTCGAGCATATAACAAGTTAAGTGAACTAATTAAATGAAGTCTAAAGTTACTGGCAATTTGGCATGTTGCAGTAAATAAAGTAAGGGAGGATAGTGAACAGCATCTGATGTAAATCCAGTGTACTTTATTTTGACTGATCCAACTGCTGCAGTTGAATAGTAGTAGCTCTGAATGGAAATACAAAACGCGTGCCTATTAATGTTTCTGATTTTTTGGTTAATATACTCTACTACTTTTGACCCCTCATTTCCAACTTCTAACCTTTCAATATCTGCAAAAGCTGCAATCTGCATTCCACCTTGTCCAAGATTATATTACGAGACAAAAGGCTAGGGGTTTGTTTGGCACGGTGCGCGACTAAACATTATAGTCATGAGATTATAATCCTCAGACAGTGGATAAAAAAATGATCTAAGTAGCTTGGATGAAATGAGGTGGCATATTCAGGATTAAGCTTGAGACTAGATTCATACTCTGTTTGATTAACGCTATAAGCTTTTTCGAGATATATTCATAGAGTCAATCTTATAGAATACTATAAATTTAATTCCAAACTTAATGTTGAGATGTCTCAGTCTCACCTCATCTCGCGTACCAAACGTGGCCAAAGGTCTAATTGGTGGGATTATGGATAAATGGATATCAAGATCACGTGGTCCCATAGCCAGCTCATGAATCAGTGGTAGTAATAAAAATGCAAGTCAAAAGGTGAGTCAACCATATTAGCCCATGGATGCCATCTGCACACTGCAATGCAGCATCCTTCTGCTGCATTTCTGTAAGCAAAAGCCAACCAACTTCCCCTTTCAGTACCCTTTGTGCTCATGAGAGGAAAGTATTTGCATTTAAAACATTAAGCAGCTGTTGACAAACCCAATGCCCTCTCCCCTTCAATTTATTGTCACCAGTTACTCTCTTGTATTTGAATCTTTTGATCTTTCATATACATCTTGCCAAGACCCCACCTTTTACCTTTCACTTTGTGTATATCCTAAATCTTTTTTCATATTTTTACAATATTTTATGAGTGGAGAATACACAGGTTTGAATATTTGATGGAGGTACTAAATATGGTCAAAATTTCTGTCAGTGTTTCCTTGTCGTATTATAAGGCTCATATTGAATTTGGACAATAGACTGGATGGGCACTTAAAAGCCGAAATTTCATATCCCAATCAAAGAATTGATTTTGGGAATGAATGCACGAAACACTATACAACGGGCACATCAAATAGAAAAAGAAATGTCATTCAACAACAACAACAAAACGTCCAACCAAAGGGGCATTCAATGAAAAACACAATCAAGTGACAATTTGGCTTCCTTCACCATCCAATTTCATTCATGATTTAGGTGTCCTTTAGTATGAGATATTTTACGACATTAGTTTTTTTTTTTTTTTTTTATATATATATATAGAATAATTAATTTTATTATTTTAATGTAAGAATTATTTTAGATTAGCTAATATCTTAGATTAAATATAAATAAAACTAATACTAACTTCTTTTTTAAAATTATTATCTCGGTCCCATGTACCAAACAATTAAATTATGCTATTTATATATAACTTAAATTATTTTTTTATATATATATAATAGATATCGAACTCTCTTTGATGAATTTTATTTTAAATTTTGAACTCGATCACTTAATAAAAATCCTAACTCTGCATTTGGGTTAAAGCAGACACTCGTACATTTATCGCTCAATTTCAAGCTAATACGTCAAGTCAAAAAACATCACCATCTTTGATTTGATGTCCATGTACATCCAACAAATAGTCAAACATCCTCCTTTATCTTTTGAGCTAAACCCCTCTCCTCAGTAGTATGACTGGTATTTTGTCAAATATAATTGTACTAGAATGTTATTATGCTCTAGTTTGGTCATAAATTTTGAAGTTGATACCCGAAATATGAAAATTTTAGTTTTTTGAAGTTGTGATTTTTGGAGTTTGAAGTTATGTCTAGACATGCATATTGCTTGAGAAAAATTGAAGTTTTGTGAGTTGAAGTCTCAAAAATTAAGTTTTTGAAAACTTGAAAATATTTGAGGTTTTAAAATTTGATCAAATTTTATCATCATACAAATATTTGAATGATAAATTCTCAAAATCTACTCCCAAAATCTATGGCCAGATGTTAGCTATATATTATCCTCCTGCCAAATATTATTTCACCATTGTCATTCATCGTAAATGTTAAATAACCTTTCAAATCAGGTACTCAGAAGAAGATGTTTTGTACCAACTAGTTAATATATATACAAAATGTCTTCTTTAACGAAAAGAAACTAATTCTCCTTTCTTGACATAAATGTGAATCCTTCACCATTGAGATTGTGAATTCAAACTATGAAAATAAAATATTGATATCAGAGACTGTTTTTTGGTTTAATAAACCTACGCTGAATAATTTCTACTTCTTTCGTCCAAAATAAGAGTTTTTGGAGTGTGCCACACCCTTTGAGAAGGATGGTTGATGACATTAATTAAAAAATAATTTGTCAATATTATTCTTTTTGTGTCTTTCCAATCTTTCTTTAGAACTAAGGTTAGTTGAAAATCCATTAAAGAGAAGGCTAATTCTGAAAAAAAAAAATTTAATACATTTTTGAACTTCGAAAAATCTTTATCTTGATTCATAAAACAAGTGTCATAAATTTATTATTTTGAACTAGATAGAGTATTTACTAAGGAGTACTTTACCTACAATGCACCATACACTGCTCGTATCTAGATTAGTTTAGCCAGTTAAATCTGAATATTTTGAATGCATAAATTGAAAAGAAAATGAGAGCCTATCCTCTTTCAACATAAATGCTATTCTTTCCATTTTGAATAGAGATTTTGAATTCAAATAGTTACGAGGGAACGTTTTTCTACTTAGTGGACCTTACAAAAAAAAAATTATTGTCTAACCCTTCGTTTATTTTTATTTATTCAATAATATTAACTTAACACACCTTTAAAAATAATAAATAGAAGACACACAATTTTATTATGTCACTATTTAAATATAATTAATTTAATATTTCGAGAAATATATTGAGAAATGAGGCCACTCCTTAATGACTTTGGTCAGAAAAGGAAATAAGTCAATAAATAGAGCTTCCTTTTGTAGATGGAACTTCATGCTCGTGGATAGAAGTGAGAAAAACTAGACCGAAGGTACCTAACAGCCTAGCTAGACCCATCAGGTAGGGAATCCCACCCTCAGCCAAGCAAGTAAGTAAGCCCAAATCCTCGCAAGAAGGAGAAAGGAGGAATTAAATGATAAATTATCTGTCAATTTTTTAAATTAGACAAGTAAAAATAAACATCAATTTTTACCATGATGGACCAGATAAAAAAAAAAAGATGAAAGAAAGTATACTCTGGAATCTAAATTAGTCTAGTCAATAAATACCGATTAACTCATAAAAGAGAAAAGAGGCTGAGGGTGACCCCCTTTTTATGTTGTCACTCCAAGATCGCAGGGCCTATACTCTTGATGATATAAATACAGACATATAGTGGTGGGTAGTAGTACTCAGAGAAAGAGGGTCCCCTTAAGAATTTATTTCAGCAAGAATTGGGAGTAGTGAGGTGGTGTGGCCAAGGGTGGTTGGGCTCTTATTTTGCAATACCAACTCACACACACACACACACACTAGCTATAGTACTACTACTCACAACCAAAATGTTCTCCTGTTTGAGTCTCTGAGAGTAAAAATAGTCACTCCTACTCTTCATGGCATGCTTAGAAATGTACAACAAAAACAATAACTCATCCACTGACCACAGCAACAGCACCACCACCAACAACAAACATTATTCAATGAGTCCAAGAATCTCCTTCTCCAATGACTTCATTGAATCTTCAACTACTTCTTCTTCTCAGCATCATCAACAACAAATGATGATGAAGAATCAAGAAAGGTCTTATAGTGATGCTCCTGTTTCCTCTGACTTTGAATTCTCCGTCACTAATTATTCCATGATTAGTGCTGATGAACTTTTCTCTAAGGGCAGGTTACTGCCCTTTAAAGAGACTCAAAAGACTATTACTACTATTCGAGATGAACTCCTCAATGACGACGACGATGATGATAATGATTTTACCTTGACGATACCCAAAAGTTCTACTAGGTGGAAGGGTCTATTAGGCCTCAAAAAATCTCATCTTGGTTCCAAGAAAATCGACAAGAAAAATGAGGAAAAGAGGCCTCAAGACCTGCCTCATGCCACCAAGAATTCCCAGGTACGTTTATTTATGCAATATTTAGTTTTACATCTAGTAAAACTAGTGTGTTTGATATGAGCGTTCACTTGTGTTGTTGTGTTTACTTGCAGGAGATGTACAATGGGTCTGGTAGTGGAAGGGATATGGATTTTCGTTTTAATTGAAAGTAATATTGAGGTGCAGGTGCAGTAAGTAGATTTTTAGAAGGTATTTTGGGTTATGGCAATGTCACAATGGCTTATGTTTTCTTAGTTTTGAAGTTTGGGAGAATCAATGCAGATTCTGATTTGTTTTGAGTTAGAAGCTTTGAATTTAAATTCTGATTATTTACTGGTATCTTTGAGGGCTGTTGTGTACTTTTTTGATTGTATCATCAATTGTTAAATATGTAGAAGTTGGGAGTTTCTGGCTTTACTTTTTATGGAGATTTTGGCTTTACTTTTTATGAACAAATGTGATTGTTGAATCATGTTGTATTGTATGTGGTATCTTGGTTGCACAGTTTCTCCGATGAAATGACAACTATATATGACATTTGGAATAATACTGATGAATTTCAGGATGAGAAAAGATCGATGAGAAAGCATCTTCGCATGATTCCAATCCGTTCTACTCATTTACTATTACTATGGCTCATTTCTAGCAATAAGTTGACATAACTATTTAAATACTAGTGAATTCTGCTTTGCTTCCAAAATACTACTACTAGTACTAAGGTACATGACATATTATTCCTTGTTTTTCATCATCTGTATATTCTTATAAATCCTATTGAAAAGTGGAGAGTCTTAAGAAATGTAAGATAAGATTGCACATGATAATTTTTTATGATTCGACTTTTTCCAAACTTTGTACATAACGAAAGTTATAGTACACCGAGCCACTCTCTGATTGAAAAAAAAATAGAAATAGAAGTGAAGGGGTCAAAATGACAGATAGGGAACAGCTGGAAGAGGAGGAAGCACAAAACTCCAAAACAAAATTCACTTTTACCAATCTGAATCTGAGTCATCAGAATTAATAAATGTGCATTTGAATATTACAGCGGACAACATACAAATTATGTCCATAGCGTGAGAGCTGCCGGTCAAAATGTACTTGGCAACTCACTAACCATTTTGCAAAGAAGCTTCCTATTCCTACAGTTAATATCCCTGTTACTCCACTTTCTTTTCTTTTTCTTTTTGGGGTGAGGTACTTCACTTTCAACCATATTACTAAAAAACTTCTTTATTTATTTTGAATCTTTTGTAAAATCAAATGAACCTTTGTAATTTTATTTTTTAAAAAAAGTGAGCTTTATATGTACCTTATATTTCGGAGATTAGGTAATTCTTGTCAACTGTGCTACGTTTAAAGAACTCATGCATTTACTCTTGTGCTTTGTCTTTTAAAAAAAAAAAGTTATACGCTCCTTTGCAAATTTGTTGGAAATCATTAAATAAATTACACAAACCCACAACTTATGTTTCATTTATTATAAAAAATTTCAACTTCCTAAACATATTACGATTATCCCACTTTTTAACTTTCTCTCTCCAAAACTACATATACATAGAATTCCCTTCTACTCTCACGTTTCCCCCCTTAAAAAAAAGTTAGAATCAAGGTCAGCTACCATATTTTGAAATCGACCTTGTTTGAGTCCATAGTCAATGGTATTCTGTTTCAATTTAATCTCTTATATCATTCTCAATTTTTAAAGATCTTGAGTTTTATTAGAAAGAAATTTACCAATATTTATTCTAAATTTTCAATATTTATTAAATAATGGCACTGCAGCTACTTGGCTGTAAGTACCAGCTCTTTTGCCTTCTGATGTGTATGATCTTGGTCAATGAGACATTCAAATTGTAATATTGGAAGTTAGGTTTCAAACTTTAAGAGAACATTCGGAGGAAGTTGTTGGCATATGTCATTACAAGGCAAAGTAATGAAGATGAAAAGAGTTAATCCAGTCTTATCGTTATGATGAATAACATGATCAAATCAACTCTACAGTAACCCATGAAAAGATACAAACATGAGAAATTTCTATCCATTGCTAAAAGCGTTAATTTTTAGAAAATTCAATCAAACATATCAAATAGTTGATTATTGTGTATGGATTATTGGTAAAAATATTTCTGCATTATTATTGTGTTTTGTACATGGTTTATCGATTTTTTTGTATGCGCGAAGTAGTTTTCATATACATTTTTAATGTGTGTATATGTCTTCATATGCATATCATTGTTGTCGACAAAACATATTCATTATTATGACATAACTTGATTATTGTATTTTGTACATGAGTTATCGATATTTTTGTATGCATGAAGTAGTCTACGTATACATAGTATTACTGTCTTCCAAAAATACATTATCAACTTTTTTGTATGTGTATATATGTCCTAATATACATAGTATTCTGAATGCGGATATATGTCCTAATATACATAGCTTTCTGCCTACAAAGCACAGTCATTATTATATGTGTAATATACATAGCATTTCTTTATATCATTTATTCATTTTCTTATATGCGTGTATATGTCAACATACACATAGTATTATTGTATCCCAAATATCTATTATTTATTTATTACTATGCGTGTATATGTCTACATATACATACGATTACAAGTTGATATACTTAAATAAATGGCTAGTTTTCAACAGTATAAAAACAAATACTACACTGTGGATATTTTTTAATGTGTAGTTATGTCTTCATACATAGCACTTCTGTCTACAAAACGCATTCATTATTATGACATAACTTGATTCAATCAAACATAACAAACAAACAAAAAAAGTTTTTGTGTAAATTCTTTTATTTTTTTAGAATATTTTGAGAATTCTATAACATTCCTAAATATTGAATCCGTGTATATGTAATCATACATAAAATTCACGTACTCTTAAATTTGTAACAATATATTGAGTATATATGTAAACATTTACATATATAGTAGATTAATTTTTTTTTACATATATATAGTCTAATAAGCTATGTTGACAAGTTGTTTGTTTGTCGTCGATAAATTATGTTTATCTACAAATAATTACATTCATTAATGAAAAAATAATGAATGTACAAGCATCAAACAAATAACTAATTATCCCAGCAAATACATACACAACACATATGAGAAAAAAATACATCAAACATAAATGATAAACTGAAGAAAACTCATATTTATTTCAAAGTTTAAATACCAAACTAAAATTGTTCAATGAAGTCATTACTAAAAATCTGATAACGATAATCGAGTGATTAGTCTTCAAAAGTTTATGAAAAATATAACTTAGTTCTCCTTTGAAAAAAAATTGCAGAAACGCCTATTGAGCCCTTCATGTCCGCATCGTCTACAATGATTTGTGCTTGTCAAGAATATATGAAAAACTAATAACCTGCATTTTTTTTTATTATGCGAGTATATGTTTACATATACATAGTACAGTTTATAACTTAGCTATGTATGTTAGATAATATACATAACTGTATATGTAATTTAGATAATACACATAACTGAGTTAAAGTCTATATCTACAGATTATGTATGTTAGCTAATATACATAACTGGTTGCATACTGATTTCAAACATTACTCAATAAACAATGCACGTACAAGCAACAATAACAAATCAAATTAACCCTACAACTACATGCACAACATAAATAAGAAAAAAATACATCTGTTATGAACCAATTGTCTCACATTGAAAAAATAGAGAAATGCTAAGGGGTTTATAGGTCAAATGGGTTCTCCCACCTATCAGGCTAGTCTTTTGGGTTGGGTTCTCCCATTTGGTTTATAACATTGATGCTCTCGTTGAGAGTCTCACGCGTTTGATCGTGACTCAGAGTGGTGGCCTGCGTGCCAGGAGTGGTGCCAACCGTGACCAACTGGGAGTAGTCGTGACCAACAAGGATCGATCCACGCGTGGAACCTCGACTAGGAGTGGTGGCCTGTGCGCCAGGAGTGGTGGTCTGGACCTAAGAGGGGTGCCAGCCGTGATCAACGAGGTCGTTGGTTCTCAAGCGGAGGCGATTGTTATGAACCAATTGTCCCATATTGAAAAAATAGAGAAATGCTAAGGGGTTTATAGGCCAAATGGGTTCTCCCACCTATCAGACTAGTCTTTTGGGTTGGGCTCTCCCATTTGGTTTATAAAAACATCAAACTAAAATTTTAAAATGAATTAAACTCAAATTTATTTCAACGAAAAAATAAGAAACTAAAGCATATCAATAAAGTATTTCTAAAAAACCGATAACAAAACAATCAGTGATTACTCTTCAACTCGACATACAACCGAACGTTATTATCGTTACTGATATGAAAAGGTGAATCATTGCCGTCGACAACACAACGTACATCGATATTTTTTCGAGCTTCGTCAATATTTAATTCCGCGGCAATTGACGAAATCAACCTCAAATAATTTACTGATTCAAATTCGACATACAACCGAACGTTATTATCGTTACTGATATGAAAAGGTGAATCGTTGCCGTCGACAACATAACACACATCAATATTTTTTCGAGCTTCGTCAATGTTTAATTCTGCGGCAATTGACGAAATCAACCTCAAATAATTTACTGATTCAGCGACAACGATCCTTTCACATTTATAATTCACATATTCTGTTTTGGATATTCATTTACCAGAATACCTCAAAAGAATAACAATATTTATCTTCTTGAATTCAAAATAAATTTTTTTCTCCCGAAAACAAAAAAAAACAGAGCTCAAATTATATTTGATTTATGCTTTTCTGTCGGAATTGGGTTTTATGTATTTTGTGGTTTTCAAAATTTGAAATTCAATTGCTCTTACATGATTTAAGGGATGAAGTAATCCATTTATTTAATTAGTTGCGTTATTTACGTCCATAATTGCTAGATATCCGTTATTTCCTTTTTTTAAGGACATTAATAGATTCGAATATACATACGTTACTATGTATATGTCGACCGACGGATGTATATTAATAGGGAGAGAGTAAACTAATTAAAAAGGTGGGAGAGAATGTAATTACTTCTAAAAAGGTTGGTATTTATGTTGTTTATACTAAAAATTATACTTAGCAGATGAAAGTAATGAAGTAACATTTCTAGTATTTCAGGAGTTGATTGGTTTTGTGACCCATTGCAATTTTTCTTAGTTGTATATCAAATCTCCACATAGATAAACGTAAAATTTTTGACCTTTAAAATCAACATCAAAGTTCTAAATGAATACTCTGAGTTATACAGTTTAAAGTGACTCAATTTGACAATTTCAAGCATAGTTTGATATATTTGATTTAAAGTTGAAGAGAGCAACATTTTAAAACAGTAGACTTGTTGAAACTTTTTTAGCTAGGTGTTCAGGCTTTACATAACAATAACAGCAGAATTTAGCAGTCAAAAGGTACGTACCAATATTATCTTGCACAAACTAAGATAAGATATGCTACTAAACTTTCTCCGTTGTGATTTGCTGCGTGCAGCATATAGTAAAGTAGAAATATATTAGAGAAGATTACCAAGGAGCGTTGACTTCTCCTTGGAACATAATTTCATAGCTCTCTGCTTTTGATTTCAGAGCCTCAACATCAGCACCATATTTTGCAGAAACTTGTTTCAGTTCCTCAAGTTTCATTTCAAGACTCCGTATCTCATCTTCAGCTCGAGACCATTCCTTTTTAGCTTCCCAGTACCTCTTGGTGTCCGAAGCACCTTCACAGTCGAATGCAAGACTCAGCAAATAGCGCAGACGGGTCCTCAGAAATCCAACTCTCATGCCCAGAAGTTCAAAAGATTTCAGTGACTTCTCCCATATATCGAATTCCTTCCGTGGGGTGCTGAGCTTGCAAGCTTTTATCATATCAGCAATGTTGACGACTTCAAAAATCATACCAGCAACCAACTTACAATGAAGGCCTTCTAGGCGATCGTGAAGAAAAGCATTTTTACTGCAGCATAACTCATAGTATTTTCTCCTTATATGTTCAGGAAGTTCGGAGTCTATGCGCACTCCATTCACCAGAATGTGGAACTCCTCAAGGCTCTTAATGTCTCTAAAATTAACAGCAAGACCAGAGAACCTCGAGCCCTCTAAAATTTCTGAAGCAACCTCATCGCTATCATTTCCAGACTGTGCCTCCAGTGGCACAAGTTGTTTACTCTGACCCTCCTTTCGTCTCCTCTTTTGCACAACAGTTAAGGGAAGAGACTTCTTTTGACGTTTCTTTATGCTATTAGCATTAGCTCCCTCTGACATGTGACAAATTGGAAACAAGTTGCTTAGAAGGACCAGAAAAGACCAAAAGATATGTCATGTTTCACAGAATTTTCAAGTATAAAATTGATCAACTGACCTGCATCACTTGGCTTGGCGGGTGCATCCAAATTTAGAAGGCTAAGAGCACCATCCACCTCCTTTAGATCATTTGCTCTTATGACATACACCTATGAAATCAGAAACCAAGTTTAGATAAAGATTGCAGGTAAAGATCTGTGAATTTGCAATTAGAAAATCATTTCTTCAATTTCCAGGTTTCTGCTTCACTTAATGGGTGAGCATTTGTACTGAGATGTCGTATAATATCTGACACTACCCTAAGACGAAAATCATCATAACTTGCAACGGGTTTTATCATGCTGTTAGCTGGATAACAGTTCATATAAATGTATAAAGCAGCTTTTCCAGTAGCCCTAATTCAATCAGAAATTGCCTCTCAAACCTGTAAACTGATAAAGTAAAAATCACGTGTTGATGCAGACAACAACAACAATATACCCAGCAAAATCCCACAAGTGACCAACATGGGTTGTGGTGCAGCGGATGGGGCTACTCCACCCTTAACTAGAGGTCGAGGGTCGAACCCTGGGCATGGAGAAAACTCTGTTGGGAGCGCTACCCCCCGAATGGGGCCCTACCCGGCGCGAATCCGGATTAGTCGGGCTCCAATGCAGGTACCGGACACCGGATGGGAAACCAAAAAAAAAAAGAAAAAGAAATCCCACAAGTGGAGTGGGGTCTGGGGAGGGTAGAGTGCACGCAGACCTTACCACCTCTACCTCCGTATAGACCTTACCACATCTACCTCGTGGAGGTAGAGAGATGTTTCCAAAGGACCCTTGGCTCGAATACCACATATCAAAGTAGGAATAGAAAAGGGAAAGCGATAGTAAAGAAACAAAACTAATAAGAGAACAATAACAATCACAGAATAGTGCGGCAACTTAAACATAATAAACGACACAAATGATGATAGAAATCAAAAGCAAGACGCTATAAGAATTAAGGCTAAATCCCTTGAAAAGCAAGACAATACTCCAAACGTACTAACCTTCTATCCTAATACGCGACCACACCCCTCCTATCTAAGTTCATGTCCACAGTAATCTGAAGCTGCATCACATCCTATCTAATCACCTCTCCCCAATACTTTTCCGACCTACCGCTACCGCTCCTCGTACCAACTATATCCAACCTTTTGCACCTCCTTACTGAGGCATCTGCGCATCTACTCTTCATATACCCAAACCATCTCAACCTCAGTTCCCTTATCTTGTCCACCACTGAGCTCACTCCAACTTGTCCCGGATATCCTCATTCCTAATCTTATCGTTCTTGTTATGCCTACATATCCATCTCAACATCCTCATTTCCGCAACTTGCATCTTCTGAACATGAGAGTCCTTGCCTAGCTAGCACTCTGCTCATATAACCAAGCCGGTCTAACCACCACCATGTAAAACTTACCTTTTAAGTTTAGGTGACAACTTTTTATTACACAAGACACCCGAGCCAAGTCTGCACTTCATCCACACCGCACCAATACAGTGTGTCACATCATCGTCAATGTCCGCACCAACATAAAGATAATAGTATTTGTGATCCTCTATGCCCCTACCAATAAACTGCTGTTACACAAAGTTGATAATCATCCCCACCTTCAAAATGTTTCTACTGTGTCACTGTAATATACATATGGCAGAGACTGTCGTAAAAATGTTTATTCACTGTGTCATACAGTTCCCATTTCTCCATTTCTTTCCATAAAAGGATGCAGTCATTGATATCACTAATAGCTATCCTTTTACTTTTGGTACCATAAAAAGAATCCACAATATTTTGTGGAACTAATGTTTTATCAATTAAAAAAAGCAAGTGCATACCTGCCCTCAATTTTAGGTAAAACATGGGACTTTCTACATAGCATTGCCCATATATTTGTTCTTCCCAAAAAAGTATCTCGATAGATGCTTGGCTTGTACAAGAGGCTCCTTAAAGGATTATGCTTGCTTGCTCCAATGTTTTTCCATCTCTATCACAGTTTAGGACACAAACCTTCCTTATGTAATAGGATTCACAATATGTGTAATTGTACGCTCCTACATGAGGAAGAATGACTACTTATCTCATCACTAGACGCTACTTACCTGCGCATTGAACACGTCAAATCACTTAAGTGTACTTGGTTAACATCAAAAGCTAAGTTGCTCGGACTCTTCAAAAATGTCTATGGGTGCGTGTCGGATCCTCCAAAAATAGTGTATTTTTGAAGGATCCGACACGGGTGCGGCAACATTTTTGGAGAGTCAGAGCAACTTAGATCAAAAGTGATGGTTTGCCAATTCAAAGGCTGTTACTTAGCTGACTGGTATAAATTCAGTCATTCAGCTGCTGCATATGAGGCTCGAAGTAATGTCGATAAGATGGTCTCCAAACACTATTCATGAGGCCTAGAAGTAGAATGCAAGAAAACCAACTAAGCAAGAAATGCCACAACAAATAGTATACTCTATCTGGATCCATGACAAGCTAAGCAAACATGAATCCTTTACCGGAGACAAGCTCTTCAAAGAAACCTAAAAACCTTACTACAGTGTAGTTCTCTTTACAAAACTATATAACAGATTAACATGCCTGCTCCCCCTCGTTTGGACTTGAATAGTTCAGCACGGGGCAAAAATTGTGTTTACTGTTGATGCACAGTAGACCAGCAGTTGGACAATATTTTTCCACTGACTTCATCTACAGGAAATACAATAGAAAGGGCACCTTAACTGTTAGTTTGTCAACTACTTCCATCCTGTCCAACAAACACAATGCCATAAAACTGGTGATCCACCAAAGCTTTCTATAGTTCTTCTAATCCTCCCTTCTTGACCTCAAAATTTGCAGATAAGAGCCTTAACTGCAACAAAGTCTCCCAGGATATCTATAATATCAGAAGCATATAGTCAAATTCAAGAGCGTTTTCAATATCTATTTCCAGCCAATCTAAAATAACCATAATTCTTCACAAACGTTTGGTTTAACTGTGACCTTCTGATGAGAATAAACGTATCTCAACTGAAAAATCACACTCTTGCTGCAGCATCTTGATTGAGGTGAGGATAAGCTGGTTTTACATGATGACATCATTCTTATACGCCATGAAAGAGGAAAAAAGAAAATCGATCTCATTTCTCGGTAACCACAGTTATCTGCTATACTTTTGCACAAGTAGATCAACTAGTAAGGTACGGCATACAACCATTGCAATAAGCTTAGTTAAAGAATGTTAAAAAAGGAAACTTGCAGTGTCACCTTGAATCTAGTAGGCTCAACTAGTTGAAAAACTAAAACATCTCCCTCAACCAACTTTTGAGCAGCAGCATACTTTCTCCATCCTGCACTAAGTCCGGTCTTTTCAGCAATGTATTTTATTTCAAATTCGTCGCCATTCTCACTTTCAAGAATAACCGGAGTGTCCTTTCTTGGTAGATGGTTCTTGCAGAATGGCACAGGAAGCCCCTATTTGTATGGACGGTATAATACAAAATTAGAGGGTTAAGTAAATAATTCCTTTGCTAAGTCAAAGTTAAGTTGCTTAGACAAAACTTACCATCCAAAAACAACTACCGACATGTGATCTAACTAAATATTTCATGCAGCTCGGATATTCATTTCCAAGATTTGACAGGAACTCCTCTGCTCGAATGATGATTGGTGATTTCATGTGAGTAGCACTTCCAAATCCATCGGCTGTAGCCCTCTCTTGTTTGGTGCTTCATGAAAAAAGCAAGTAACCGTCACGCTCAAATACCGAAGGTTTACAATTGTGGAAGAATAGCCAAAGAATGTATTGACTAAAAGACTAACCTAATTGACCTGCGCCCAGTATCAGCTACTCCCTGCTCAAGAATAAGACGAACAGCAATAGAGCTGTTAATGTTATTTCTTGGTCAAAGTAAACAATCATGGAATGTGACAAAAACTACAGAGTGTAAATTAAGGACCTGGTATAATCGGCCATGATAATGTAGTGATTCTACCCCTCCCCTATGTTATTTTTTACCTTCCACCCCCAAAAAGTGAAAGGCAGGAATTAATTAGTAGTTACTAAGTCGAACCGATAACCTTTAAATCTGAATGGAAACCGACCGATATGCAGCCCTAGCTTAGAGTAACTTTGCTAGCCGGATTTCATTGTAAATCAGCCTGTTTTCTTAAGTTGACACGTTAATTACTGTACCAAGTCCAAACATTAGCTCAGACAGGTTTGCAATTGGTGAGATCCTAATTGTAAATTCTGCTACTAGTCCCATCAATCACATTTTCCACCAGAGTTCGTTGCAAATTGACATAGCAATTACTTGAAGCTTTATCAGCAAAACAAGAGGGATAAATGCAAGATTATGAACTGCAGCTAGGGTATAGCAATAAATTCGCCAAATATCATGTGATCCATAGGTTAATTGATTAAGAGAACAGTTGTTATGAATAGGGCAGAAAAATCTTTGCTTGATGAAAAATTGTATCTCACATTGTTGAATTGAGAAGCAGGAGAGTATTTCTTGATTACCCTTTTCTTCATCCTGAAGGGAACTGTTGAAATCTGATCAATCAACTCCTTCGGCTTCCTCCTCCTTTTACCCTGAAACCATTAAGCCAGATCCAACATCAATTCAGTAAATCAAGAACGGGAAACAACAACACAAAATTTTTTTACGCAGAAAAACAAAAACAAATACCAGCAAGGCAGAAGAGGGAGTTTGGGTAGATGGGGTTACAGTGCTAATTGGGATAGAACCATCAACAACAAGACTCAAATTGCCATTGCTCGAGTTGGGTATTCCTGAATCAGGTTCAGGCACAGTTTCCTGATTTCCAAGTTGTTGTTGATTTTCGTGTTCCTCATCAACAACTTCTTTCTTGGGCATGGGCATATCTGGGTAGATAACACGTTCTTGATTTGGGGGTTCACTTCGATGAACTACTTTTATCTTCATTCTTCCTGAAGAAAAAAATCAAGATTGTACCTTTGTGGGGTTTTTCTTTTCTAGCAGATCCTGTTTCTACCACATCCCTGGATAGAAAAAAGTGATGTACACAACTACAAATACTAGAAAACGAGAGCCCTTTTAGGTGTTCGGTCGTGGTTACATTTAGCCTGACCGTTTCATTTGGTTTTAATGGTTTAAACAAAACATGTATAAGCACACAAAAATTACAGATGCATTTTGTGGTATAATCTTTTGCTGAATTGCTAGAATACAGAAAAATTGGGCTTTATTAGGGGGTACTGACATACTGTTGTGTGAATCTAGTTTTGGTTAGTAACGATTCATAGCCACCTGGTTTACACGTGTGACTTGTTAAAGGTGCCATTCATTGACAGGCCTATTGGATTTTCCTGATACTGGAGGAACAGTCCTTTGCCAGTCTAGTCTAGTAAAACACTGAATAAAAATCAGGTGAAAATTTTAGTCCAATTCATATTAGTCTACTAATTCTAATTTAGTTAAGTAATAATTACACTACATCAAAAGAGGTTTATAGCGGCAAAAATAAATAGCGATAATTGATTAAATGTCATGCAATTCAAAGTTGCTTAAGTGTCTAGCGGCATTTATCCTAAATGTTGGTAAAATCCTATATTATTGCCTTGCCGCTATAAACAATTAGAAGGTTCTTTTACTAGTAATAGTCGGCTTCAACACATAATTTAGCGACAATTATGTTGTTGCCATTATATAATTGCTGCAAAAACGTGTTGTAGTGTTAGAGGATGTGTCATGTAAACACAAGAGGATGTTGTTTTAACATTTATTATCTACCGACGAGCTAAAATTTGGCTCATTAGTGACCGATTGAGTGCATCATTCAATAATGTAGAATGCAAACACAATTTTCCCAACCATCACATTGATGCTGCATTAATTTTGGGTCAAACACTAGTAGGGTAATACTTAATCTTGGCCAGGCCTGAAGCTACTGCCAGGACATATAAATGTATGTATATCAAATAGATTCACAATTATCAAACACGAAAGGAACTTATTTGTCACATGTGTTGTTCGAACTCTTTAAAAATATTGATGGATTAGTGTCAAATATTTCAAAAATAGTACATATTTGGAGAATCAAACACGAGAGCAGTAATATTTTTATTTTTATGGAGTACTAGCAACATTGCTCTAGACAATGTCAAGCAGGGTGCTACCTGATTTGATTCCTATAGTGATCCAGTACCTGAAGAAGTTTGTTATTAGCCCAAAACAATATGCTAAAACAGGTGTATGCCTCTTACCCCTTTTTGTTTATGGTAAAACACTATATTGACTACTTGTCTTATAAAATGAATTAAATGGGGGTTGACAAATCATTTGGGCCAACCTTTAGTTCTTTTGAAATTGTAGAGTCAACTATAATGCCTGAACATGTAATGTACTCTTTTTGTTCTCTAAAATAGAATAATTAATCCTCTCTCAATTTGCTGAAGTGGACAAATAATAGAGAAAAAAAAATTGTTCTTAATCTACTTAAGTAAAAGGAAACAAAAAGTGGCATGATAAAATAATCAATCGATCACACCTTTTTGGACCTCTTTTCTTACAAGTTGAAATCCAATTCCTCGCGAGACACACGTAATAATTTTTTAAATGGAAGAATAAAAATGAAGCTAATTTACGAGTCTTGTCCAATATTTATAAGAGCTTTCAATAATTATGAATAGATGGTGATCTTTTTTTTTTTTTTTGCACAAGCCGTACATATTACATTAACAATAATGAAGGGAGGTGGTTTCGGTTAGTTAAATATAAGTTGTAGTTTGAGTCTTTCGAAGATGGTCTCTTTTTGTAGTTAAATTTAAGTTGTAGTTTGAATCCTTTCGAAGATAGTCCCTTTTCTAGGAGATAGTTACTGAAAATCATTCTACATATGGAAATTAAGGGATAGAAATTAAGAATTGTTGTCTCATATTTTGATGATGACTAGATGATATTGGAGGACCAGGTCCCTCACACACTTTGTCCAGATACAGCCGTCACATCTCTGCACAGTTTTGTTCGCTAGTGCAACAACTGTGCAGGTGCATAACGTACTAGAAATTACACCTCGTCCAATCAAAATTCTATCCTCAATTCTACACTACTATAAATACTTAAGGTTGCTTTTTCCTCCACAGTTTTCGCAATTGAAGAATTTCATGGTAGCGGCAAAAACCTTCTATTAGGTAGAGTTACTTGAGTTTGTGTTGGTTAGCGTTAACCGTTGTTTAGAGTGAAATTGACAGAGGTGTCGAAAGGTGATTGTAATAGAGTTATTACAAATTGTGGAACTTAGAGTTAAGTTCTAAAGAAGTCTTTAATCAAGATGTGTTTTGATTATAGTGGAGATTGAGAGCCTGTGAGTGCAGGTCATGATTTTTCCTTCCTTGAGCAAAGAGATTTTCACATAAATCTTTGTGTTGGTTAATTTACTGCATATTTGTGTGTTCACTGTTTTATTGTCATATTACTTATTGTATAAATTTGGTCCCTTAGCTGCGGTGTACCCCACGTTTCAACAAGAATGTTATGTACTCCGGGAGTTAGATTAGTTGGTAATGAACAATTAAGAATCACCTCAACCAAAATTGAATGAACTGCCCGGAGAGACTAGGGACCAAAAAATCCTTTTAATTCAACAGACTATACATGTATGTGCACAAACTTTGAGCAGGTTAGGGGTAGCCTAATTTGCCTGCTAAAATGTTTAGTCATGCTAGGCATAAATATTTGATTGAAACATCTTTTAAAAGATTTTGCTTTATTAGCTAAAGCTTACAATACCCTGTGTTATAATATACAGCATACAGGGCCCTTTTCTTTCTTCCTATATATAGTAGCTTGAACCCAAAATTTAATCACCCAATTTAAAGGGTACAGGAAAAACGTGGAACTAGAGGAAGAGTTTGACCAATCACATTTCCTTTCTTTATTCTTTCAAAAAGGAAAAGGAACGTGATAAGTAAGACAATATATATGGAACATAAAAAAAATTGGTGTGCCTCTTCTCTTGCTACATTTGTATATTTGTTATTCTAATTTTTCCTATTGAAAGACTCATTAAATGATTGAGGTTTTTTGATGATTTAACTTAACTTAGGACTTTATTTTGGGTTAGTGGTAATGGGAAATTATTAGCCAAAAAAATATTAAGAGTCAAATATTCATGGGCTGCTAGGCTTGACTATCATCCACGGCAGCCAACGTCGGAGGACGGAAACTTTCTTAAAATTGTGCTTCACACGTAATCCAACCATAATCTTCTTGCTTCTTATCTTATCTAGTTATCTTATCACTAACATAATTTTCTTTCAAATAAAACACATGCAATTTCGTTAGAGGGGAGACTTTTTTCTTTGAAGCCTTCCTCCTAACTAGTGCAGGTCGAATATAATTATAGTTGTAATGGAATGAATAAGATCCTTTCGCTCTTGATTAAATATCTTTGAGTTTGAACTCTGAGAATTATAATTTTTTTCCGAAGCGATTTTTTCCTTAACGAGCCTTACGGGCAAATTTGGATTAATCAAGAGTTCAAGACGATACTGACTGCCAAATGGAAAAAGCAAAAAAAAAAAAAGCAACTCCAAATTCATGGCATTGTTGCAATTCTTAGAGCTACTAATGTTTAGAATTATCAGCTGCTAGATATTTCGTTTCATTTTTTATGGACTTCTTGCAGTCTAAGTTGGAAAGTCGTTATCATTCTAAAATTCGTAGCAATAAACTTCAGGTGCATTAATTATTTAACAGAAGAAATAGAAGTACTAGAAGCTACATTTCGTTTTGAAGCTTTAACAATATTTCAACTTCTAGAAGGTTAGAAACATATCTAATTGTTTTTTCCAGGCACAATTCAAAATAAGTTGGCTTATTTTAATTATTAATGAATAAAATAACCAAGTAAGAAAAGTCTGCAAAATTATTGATATATTATAGTAATAATTTAAAAGAATAGGGGCACGCCAATTTTCACACAAAATTAATCCTCCAGTGACTCCAACTCATCCTTTACGTTACGTATGAAGACAATATAAATTACAATTCTTGATTATTGTATCCAACTAATTGGCTTAAAATCAAATTATCTCTCTCTTTCTCTCTTCTGTCTTTACAATTTTCAGAAGTTGTCTTTCATAGTTCATTTCTGTTTATTTGACACATAAAAAAAAAAAAGACATGACCAACAACGTGGATTCTTGGTTCCAGGGCGTTTATGTTGTGTTTGCCTTTTGCTCTGCTCTAATTTTGGGTGCTCTCAAAAGTTAGTACCAACTCTTTTTTACCTTTCAAGATTTTTTTCTACTTTTGTGATTCTGTGGTAACAGACTCCGACAGAAATGCAGCTTAAGGCTGCGTACAACAGTTGTGGCAGGCCCTTCCCTGAGTTGTCATTTTTTCCTTTTTTTTGAATGATTTTGTGATCATGGTCTGTGTTACTATTAACATTCATGGTTCTCAATTCCATAATTTTCTGGTTGCAGGTGTGCTGGTAGGTCCAATTGCTGGCTTAATACTTATTTTAGGAAATGTTGGGGTGATTTTATGTCTCTTCCCAGCACATGTTTTCTGGACAGTATACACCCTTGTCAAGTAAATGTCTTCTTTTAGACCATTCATTTTTATGTTGTCTGAAGTTGAATTCTTTATTTTCTAATGTGGATTTCTTGACAATTGAACAGGACTAATAGGTTTGATGCGCCGCTTAAAGTTGCTTTATTGTTCGCTTTGCCAGCTTTATTTGGTATTTGGTTGGGATTAAGCATAGCTGGTAGTGTTCTTGTGGGAGTTGGATATGGATTCTTTGCTCCTTGGGTTTCTGCCTTTGAAGCTTTCAGACATGACGACGAATTTCACAAGTTTGTTCATTGCATTGTGGTAAGAAAATAGGAATCAAGGTCTTGCTTTTTGGTTCTGCAGTTAAGTAGCGTTAGTTCCTTTTTAAGGTTGTTTTGGTTACGTTAATTTTTCAGGATGGAACATGGGGAACCATAAAAGGTAGCTGCACTGCAGTTCGAGATTTTGCAGATATATGTTATCATTCTTATCCAATGTATTTGAAGGAACTTCGTGATTCTCCTGCTTCTCTTAATCTTCAACCTTTTAGGTTTGTTTCTAATTTTAACCTTTCTATGTTGAACTTTCCCAGAAAAAAGAAAAGAAATAGGAGACAATCATAATGAATCTGCTCATTGTTGTACGCGTTATCGTGTTCATTTTCTTATAGGGCTATATTATATTAACGTTCAAACTTTGCACAAATTATTTTGAGGAAGAAGTCAATCAACTACCCTTGACTCAGTAAATAAATGGGGTTTGACTTTCTCCATGCCCTAAAAAATCAGTGAATTAAAGCTCTCATTATGCATGGGATTAGGGTTGAACCACGAGGATCTAATATATGTAGCTTTATCCTGCATTTCTCACATTAAAAATAACGGAGACTAGGAAAAATACAGTGCTAAGTAAGAAAAGGAAAGGGCAGCTCGGGAACAAAGCATTCTACGTTAACAGGGTTCAGAGAAGGACCGCATCTCTTGATTTAGATAGTCTACCTTAATGCAAGCATTAGTGACTACTTCTGAGGTTCAACTATGACAATTTTACCGTTACTTTGAGGAAAAAGAGAAAAAATCACGAAGAGAAAAGAAGATGGAAAATGGTAATGCTAGGCCATCTAGACAATGAAAAGAAAGAGTCTGAAGAACTAAAATATAAGAAAGAAATATTTTATATGTAAATAGAATGTTTTGATTTGGATAGAAACTTTTCTTATCTCTGGCTACGAGCATCTTTTCAATTCTCTTCTTGATAACCAGGGAATAAAGAAATGCTAAATGTTGTGTTGCAGATTCATTCATGTACCAGGATGTATCATGGTTGGTTTATTGGGACTGATTGTGGAAATTCCCCTATACACTGCTATAGCCATAATAAAGAGCCCATTTATGTTGTTCAAAGGATGGTACAGACTCATACATGATCTGATAAGCCGCGAAGGGCCATTTCTTGAAACTGCTTGCATTCCCATTGCTGGATTAACAATCCTTCTATGGCCTGTTGTTGTCATTGGAAGTGTCATAATGGCTGTTTTCTCCAGCTTTTTCATTGGATTATATGGAGCTGTTATTGTCTATCAGGTAATTTATCCCTTTGCCTCGTTCATTTCGCAGTTCTGATGTTTTAGTGTGATTGTTAGATTTATCATTAGTTAAAATTGTCTGAATTCAGGAGAGGTCCTTCCAAAGAGGTGTTGCTTTTGTGGTAGCAATGGTGGCAGAGTTTGATGAGTACACAAATGATTGGCTTTATCTAAGAGAAGGGTCCATTCTTCCAAAGTAATTACTCGAGTTCTTCCTTATTTCTGTGTGCGGCTTCATATTTGTCAATGTTACTGACCATCTTAGTTGCAGCCAGGCCTCATTATCGAAACAAGAAGGGATCCAGTACGTCAGAGTACTCTGTGAAACGAAATGGTTCAGTACAAGGCAGATTAAATTCGATATTTGCTGAAGCACCTGCAATGCTCGTGCCAAGCCTAACGTCGTCTAGATCAGTGAGGGAGGCAATACAAGAAGTGAAAATGGTGCAGGTGTGTTTTTCTGTGTTGTTTTGCATGCTTTTGTTAGTGAAAAATGCACCAGTAGAACACTTTCTGCGTACGCAATTTGCAAAATGCTGACAAACATGTGCAATGATCTACTCTAATTATGCATTTGAAGACGTAATTAAGTAAATGAAAATGTGTCTTGTCTAACAACTTAAGCTTTTATATAAGTGGTCACACAATTCAACGGAGCTTTCAAAAACAGAAT
Organism: Capsicum baccatum var. pendulum; assembly: GCA_030864225.1. Taxonomy (NCBI): domain Eukaryota; kingdom Viridiplantae; phylum Streptophyta; class Magnoliopsida; order Solanales; family Solanaceae; genus Capsicum; species Capsicum baccatum. Next base: position 177,893,721 of record CM061551.1, read on the forward strand.
CACATTTTTCTTGTCTTGAAAACCATGAAATTGGGTAATTGACATGTCACAAAAAATAACAGGTGTGGCAGAACATGATGAAAGCATGTGAAATAAGGGGCAAGGAATTATTGGACGCGAAAGTGATAATCCCCAGCGACCTGGATGATTGGTTGAAGGCAAAGCATGGACTTGATGTTGCAGTCGTCAATGCTGGTTTACCGTGTTATACATTTCTGCAGATAATCTTTTATTCCATAAAAGCTGGATCAGATGGACTGTTCCTTCTTGAGGATCTTGAGATCACTCACCTTAACAGACCTCAGGACAGGCTGTTGGACTGGTTTTTCCAACCAGTCTTGGTCCTCAAGGAACAAATTAGAGTCCTAAATCTAGAAGAAGGTGAGATGAGGTTCCTAGAGAAAGTAGTCCTTTTCGGAAGCAACTCTGATCGCTTTAAGGCCTGGGAAAATGGAAGCGTGGTGCCTCAGGATTCTCTAAGGACTGCTCAGATTGAAGGCATAAGCCGAAGGTAGGTCTCTTTGTTTAAATTTTCTTCATAAATTTGTATTGTTGGCAAGATTTGAGTGTGGTGATATATGTAGTAAAATGATGAAAAAATCCATTCTCTTGTTTTGGCAGGATGGTGGGAATGAGTAGAAGTGTCTCTAAGTTTCCAACTTATAGAAGGAAATTCAAGCAGATAGTGAAAACATTGGCCATGCAGTATTCGAATAGTTCCAGAGAAGGTTCCACGCGATCTGTTCCTCGTTCTGTAATAAAGAATAGTTCTACCAGATCAGTATCCACAAGATCAAATGGTTCCCTCGACATTGTTTGAACATTTTACAAATGGATTAGTGATCTTTAAGTCACATCGTGATGATTGAGTGAGTTCATTTACATTATTCAAAGACTGAAGTAGGCTAACAATTGTTTACGATTTCAGTTTTTTTCCCATCTCAAACTTGTAAAGACGTGACCTTTTTTACTCTTCTTTATTCTTGTTTCTTTTCCCTTTCGTTTTTAGGGGGTGCTCCCCAAAAGATTTGAGGTTTAGAGTGGGAGATGATGTAAATTAATTACTAGTATTCTTTATTTTGATAAAGATAATATTGGATCATTCTACATTTTGCTCGAGATGGATAATTGGTGAGGGGGACTTGGACTTTTGCTTTATTGATGAGAGTTTAATCCCCTCCCACAATTTCCCCCTTCCCCTATCCCATGAAAAAAAAGACGGGCAGCCCGGCCCCACCTCCAGAAATAGGAATTCCAGTATATGCGGGGGCAAAATGTCTCAGCAAAAGAGCAATTTGTCAAAGACAACTTTTCCAGCTTAAGTCTTCAATGTTGCATAAAGTTTTTCTACTGCATTTGTTGAATTTATTTAATCAGCCTTCTTTCGTCAATCAATTTTATGTTATTCTTTATTGCTATCTTGTAGACCAAGATTTTGTCATGTTGAACGTGTTGACGACTCTTTTCCTTACATCTATTCAAATTAAAGCAATATTAGCATTGCCTAATTAAAACATCATTATTTTACTGCAATGATTTGATTCTCAAAGTTAATTAGCTATTTGTAGTAGGTCATGTGTTAAATTGATTGGTTTACCAGCTAAGGTATCCAATAAGGAAAAACTAATCAACTATAGTACTTCTGCAAGGGAAAAAAAAGGGAGAAAAGACATCTGAAGAAACCAAACCAAGGTGTGCCAAAGTACCAACAGGGCAATAACTAAGAAATTAGATCTCTAGCTTTACCTGGTTATTTGTACATAACGATTTGGCAATTCCATTTTTCCTTTGAGATAAGCATCCAATACTCACGAACTAGGGCCAAAGTCGCTCAAAAAAACGCTAAAATTTAGTTCGAAGGTAATAGGACCCCCGTAAAGTGAAAGTGTGTCGTAGCAAATTTGATCATAGTTCAGGGACAGTAGATGCTTTACTCTTTTCTTTTATCAGCATGGAAGTTTTGTTTATAATAAGTGAGGTAACTTGCAATTGCTGGGTACCCTTTTCGTTTATCATCTATACATGACAAAAAGTTCCAACAAAGTTGTAGATGGCATTATTTTTATTTCCATTAATAATTTTGGCAAAAATGAAAATACCAAATAGAGATGGTATGATTATGTGCAGATTATTTGTCTTGCGGCATAACAAATAGTAGAGTTCAAATTCTAGAAATAAATTCTTTTCATGGCGTAAAAAAAGCATATAACTTAAATTCTAGAAAGTAATCAGGTTAAACCTTGCAAAAAGTAAGTATTTACATTAATTTACCATAATATCAAGTAAATGTCGAGACTTAAGCACCAAAAGAACACTCAAAAGGGGTAACATCTATTTGATCCATAGTTGGCACTAATCCACTTGAACGCATTACTGTTGGGAACAAAAGAACTTAACGGCACCTGATGCTTACACTAAAATAATGTTAGATACTATTTGTTTCTAGATCAACTGTGTGACTTATAAATCGCGGGTTTAAGCCGTGAAAACATTCATTAATGCTTGTTTAGGGTATGTTGTCTACATCAAATCACTCGTGGTGAGAACACAAATGTTTTGTGCACTAGAGACTGCTCTATATATAGAGTCATTTATTGTTTTAACTGTGATTAAGTAATATGTACTCTCATCTAATTAATGTTAAATTGTTTATAAACATGAGTAGCAAATACATACTGTATTTTAGCAATACTACTCACTCAAACGGTAATGCTCCCAGTAATTAATGGTATAAAGAAGTAGCAGGTACACTACTCCAAATAAGGAAGCCTATTTCAGCAGATCCAAGAAGAATGCTTGTGTAAGAAAGCAGCAGTTTCTTTGTCTTTTTTCACTGCTTTAATTTACCATTCCTTTCAATTACAGTACAACATATTCTCAAACAACTTTTGCTCCATGCAAATTTTAAAATTTTGAGCACTACACTTCATGTGTCGTTTTCCCGGGGCTAGAAAAAGCACACACACATGCAGTCTTTCTTGCATAAGCAGATTCCTTTGGCAGTGAAACCCAAATTGCCAAAAGAGGAGAGAGAAAAAAGAAAACGAGAATACAGATAAGGGGAGTAATTATTTCTTTCACAACTGCGTAGAGTACTTAGTGAGCGCTGCATGGAGAGGTCCACAGTACTAAGGGCTCTTTGATAGGAAGAATAAAAGATAATTAATTTTAAGATAACTTATTCTATGTTTGATTAAGATAAAATTTATGGGATAAATCGTCTCGAAGTAATTATAGTGCTTTCTTAAGGATGAAATAACTAATTCTGAAATAAATTATTTTCCGTTAAAAATCTATAGAAAGATAACATTCCCTTAATTCAGAACGTGTCCGTAACTTACATTGCAAGGCCTACTGCTGTATTTTTCTGTACTGTAACCTATCACTGCCTACGGTCGGCTCAGTCCTTCAATGCTTTCAGCAAATATTCCAGTACTCCTCCTCCTCGAAAGTCACCGGTCTAGTCCCAATCTCACTAGAAGAAAATGTACATTTTCCCACACATTCGAATATAATCACCAAATCATACACTAAAATTCCAGTGTCTTACTGACAAAAGCACTGTATCAACGGCCTATGCATTTCCATTTTTAATTTCTGCCTCAAGCTCATGCTAATATAACTCGGACAAAAATGGAAATTAAACGCTCAGAAGAGTACAACTGCATTGCACAAACACAAATTCAAAATAATACTGGTGGCATCAGTATAGAACGAAAGATGTAAAAATGGAGTAGATATCAAACTCGAAGAAGAAAATGAGCTCTTATAAGACGATTGGTTTCTCCAAAGCATTCTTCGTGAATAACTTATATATGCAACTAAGTTAAATTAACACATAGAGACCTCGTCTTCGTTGGCTGTACATATCCTAACTCCGGCCCCCAAGGAAACCAAGATCATAAAGCCACAAGTAAGAAAACGAAAAAGAGAGAACTACTTAATTAATAAGCCATAACAGTTAAATATACTTGAAAATACTACTAGTGCTAGAATCACTGGACCACCAAACAAATTAGATTAAGAGCAACTACTGCTGCTAATGTTATGGGCTTAGTCTTTGAATATTGTGTTGGTCTTGCGGATATATCTTCATTGTACGTCTCATTGTCGAACCCACTTGTAGCGACCTTCCAATGGCTCCTCCTTTGCAAAGTCAAAGTTGTATCTGTTACCACAGGCAAATTCATGAATCGTGAATACTGTATTCCGAGCTGAAGAGAAAATAGAAAAAGGAGATAAATGCGTAAAAAATGAGAGAGAATTATTGTACTTTTCTGCAAATTGTTTATGGAGATCTTTCTCGGCTGCAACAAAAAACTCATCAAGCTCAGCCTCAGAGGGCATCTTTGCTTCTGTATTAGATCGACGGCAGCGACATTTAGCAAGTTGTTGTTGCGGTGTTGCCTCCAGTTTGTGAAGCTCAACTTTTAAATCGCTGGGTAGTATTGCCTCTCTACTGCAAAATGGCGCTTTGTTTTCAATAAAAACAGTGAAGAAAAAGAAAAGAATGGTGGCACTGAAGTGGCGAATCTGAGAGATAATTGAAACGCCATGAAAGACATGGAATGCATATTTACCTTTCTCTCAACTCTGAATTACTGGTTGCAATTTCCACACTGTCGTCCTCCTGGAAAATTCAAATATATCAGTCCGCCATCAATTTCACAAAAATGAAAAAAAAATAAATGAATTCAACTGCAATTATTGAACGGCAAGACAATGCACTCCACTTATCAGACCGGAGCACAGTACTGTACATATTAAAGGAAGCAGAAAAATGGAACCGCGAAACAAGTAAAATTCACATACATCCAGATCTACAAATTTCGAGCTTCCTTTTGTGGCATCGTTTGATTCATTATCTGCAAAGTTAGAACTCACAGCCGGTTTACACGAAACAGTAGTATTTCCCTGGGAAGTGAGCTCGCTCACTGGAGATAATTCTAAACTCGCCGGTGCAACTGAGACTCCAGAATCATGACTTCTAACACAAGCTACAGTAGTTGGTAACATCTCCAAATCGGCATCGCGCTTCTTCCTCTTCCTCGTCTCAGCCACCTCTAAAACCTCCCGTTCTCTTTTCATCTTCACCGCAACCTTCATAATCGCAACTTCTCCAATTCCCTTTCGACTTGCACTATCACTTTCGCTAAAAAAATATGATATTTAAATCAAATTCTAAGCATAAACTCCAACATGTCACAGAATTCTTCAATGGAAATGTATATCTGTGTTAGTAGGACACAAATTCTTTGTTATATAAACTCGGGAGATTTGCAGACTCCAGAATAGTACGATTCTGACGGAGAATATCTTCTTTTGGTGGAGGCAGTATTGTGGGGAGAGAAGAAGTGTAAGAGAGGGTGATGGTGATAATGATGATGATGATAGGTATTCCATTTCAATGATTCCATGGCGTTTTGTATTATTGGTCGCTTACTACTGTGGTCCACCATTTTGACGGATTTTTTTCCTACCGTAACGGGATTCTGACAGCCACGTTAAGCGGATAGTGTTTCGTATTTACCTAAAAAAAATGGTTTCCTAGAGCATAAGTTGATTTCTGATTTGTAGTGTTTGATATAAAAAAAATATTATTTTAAAAGTATTTATACGTAATTTAGCAAATAAATTATAGAGATGGGAGAGGGTGGGGGTGGGGGTGTGAAGCTTCCGAGCAGGGATGGTAAATGGGTAAGGGTTAGAGTTATTAGGTGAATGGGAGAACACAATAAACACAGAATAATATTTATATAACTTGTTTTTCCTAATTTCATTAAGAAAGTTAATTTTTTTATTTTTAAAGAACTTGCTTTACTAGAGAAAAATATTTTTCAAAAAAATTTATCAAATCATGTATTGAAAAATAAATATTTTCCTTCTTACCAAACACACCCAAAGAATATGAATAGAAAGACGCGGTGTGCATCGATCGGTTCGATTTTATGTATTATCGATTTTTGTTTATAGGTTATCAGTTTTTAAATATTCTAAAGCAATAACCAAATCAATAAGATATTTTTTATCACTTTTTGGTTTATCGATTTTTAGTTCTTAACAGTTCGATTTTCTGTTTAACCGATAAGAAAATATGCATAAAATAAAAATAGTAGCAACTAATAAGAAAAGAAACAAATCATACTTGCAGCAAAAATCTGACATGATGTGTTTTATTTTACAAGAATCTTTAAACTTGAAGTTTTCGAGAAATTGAATATGTTTGTGGAAACGAAAGAGAAATATAGAGTATATATATATATATATATATATATTCTAACCCAATAAAGTGTAATTTGAAATATTGTTATTGGCTTATCGGTTACCCAATAACCCAATAAAAAATTTATAAAACTATTAAAAAATTGCTAACCCAATAACAATAAACCAACAATATTTTTATTGATTCGATTTATTGGTTGATTTGATTTTTTCACACCCCTATTCAAGACTCAAGAGTAGAGATATTTGCCCAAAATGGTTAGAGATATTTGACGGAGAATAGTGGACGGACGTAATGTTTAATTGGCCATAATTGGTCTAACAGATAAGGTTAGTAATAGGAATGGACAAGAAGAATTAGATTCCAATAGTGACTGGTTTTAATTTAAGTTATCCCAAGCGTGTTTGGCTATTGATGGGATAGACAATAATATATTAGGAGATTATTTGAGATTCAAATTCTCTCTGAGTTAATTCATATCGTGGTCTATACTAAAATAATAGAATAAAATAATTTTTGAGATTAAATAATACATATTAACCAAATACACAGTCATGTTCATGCCATTTAGTATCCCCACCCAATCCCTTTTTTTTTTCGTCCCAAATACATAAAGTAGTAAAAAGGCTTATTTACATGGGAAAAAAGCTGGCCAACTGATATATAGTACTCAAAATCTCCTATATATGTTCACAATGATCAAAACTTAAGCTTACTTGTGGGTGGACGACAACATTAACTAAATTAATCTAACTTCTGATGAATTGTAAATAAAGCTGACTAAGAGCCCGTACAGAATTATTGTTACAAAACTGCTAATTTGTAAAATGATTTTTTAAAAAAGTGTTTTAAAAAATAATAATTTATGTTTGGTAAATTCATTTGAAAAGTGCTTTTAATAAACAAATTGTGTTTTGGTAATCTTTTTGAATAAGTGTTTTTTTGAGATAAATGATAAAAAAGGACATCAATCAATAGATCTTTATTACTAAAATCAATTCATAGAGAAAATTTATTTTAAATATCTATTATAATATTTTTAATTATTTTTTTTGATATCTGTTATTTGTTATCTTTTCTTTTGGATATATTTTTACCGTGTCAATTCTAAAACTAAGTAACCACATTTATATACGTATACTACATGATAATAAATATTTCAAATAAAATTGAATCTGTTATTTGTTATCTTTTTTTAAAAAAAATATTTTAATTGTATCAAAATTTACTACGAATAAACAATCATCATATTCATATATATATATATATATATATACACACACACACTATATTGTAACAAATATGTCATTTTTCATGAATTATTAATTTAAAATTAAATATTCAAGAAAAAATTACATGTGTTGTCAAAATATAATCTTGTAATCTGATTCATCTGTTAATTATTATCATTAATAATAAATAATAAAAATTATATATCCTTTAGTCATCATTATCAATAATATTGTTAAATTTGTTTAAAGAAAGTGAGTGAAAATAAAATAACAATACATAAATCATAAAGAATTATGCGTGAACATGAAATGTAAAATTTTAAAAATCAAACATTAATTAAACTTAATATATATATATATATATATATATATATATATATATATATATTTGTGTGTGTATCTGCTAGGAATATTGTTGTCATAAAAAATAATTTTTTGTTTCTACTTTTGCTACCAAAAGCAGAAAAAACTGTTTTTGCTTATTTTTAAAAGCACTTTTACAAGTTTATCAAACACCCTTCTTTATTAAAAAAGTATTTTTTTTCTTAAAATAATTGCTTATTTTGAAAAAAAAAAAAAGCAATCCCAAAGGGGCACTAACTTAGTAGCTGTAGCCAAAATCTTCTGTGTCCCCAATGATCGAAACTTAACCTTACTGGCTAGTGGGTGGACAACATTTAACTAAATTAACAATCTATCTATTGATGAAATGGGAAATAGCCAAGAGTACCTAAACCAAATGAAACAAAACTGTCAAACTGCCCTTTGGTTATTTCTGGTTATTTTGAAAGCACAACTCTTAAGCCTTAAGGGTCGCTGGTATGATGTATAAGAAAAATAATCAAGATATATAATTTGGTATATTTTATTTATTGTTTGGTAATAGTTTAAGTTGGAGTATATATAACATATTTTTTACGACTTAGTATATTAATTGGTATATTAATTTATACCACCAACAATATAGAATAATAATCCATGCATGTATAACTTGTAAACGCACAAAATAGCAAAAAAATAAAAATAAAAAAGTACATTTGATTTTTTTCTAGAAACCAATGAAGTTCATGCATTAGAGGATACAATTGTAGACACATTATTTTTTAAATTGTAAAGGTAAATAAATATTACAAATAATATCTTATATATTCAATTTTAATCTAGTGAACTAAACCCCCAACAAAAAAAAATTATATTACTTAATTCTACATAATTAATCTCTAGAATTCATGCATAACTTGTGTCTTCAAACGAAATGCCACCTTTTAAATCTTTTAAGCTTTAACCAAAAAAAATAATCTTTTAGGCTAATGATGGGACAAGTTAAGTTCTTGCACGTTTGGAGACATGCATGTTTTTCTCATTTTTAGCCACCGACAAGTGGAAATTAATGGTATTGGTTGGCTTAAGTCTAAATAAGATGAAATATAGTCTGGATTTGTTTCACTGGAGCCGATGATTTTCTCATTACAATCTCTCTATCTTTGTGAGGTAATGATAAGATCTGCATACTTCTTCAAACAGAGGCGGAGCTAAGATTTCTACTGAGGAAATTCAAAATCTGAAGAAAAACTTACCGAAGGGTTCAACATTTACAATATACATAAAAATTATTTTAATCATGTATTAATCGTATAATTTACCGTCGAAGAGGGTTTGGACGAACCCCTATTACTAGGCTGGCTCCACCTCTGTCTCCAAACCTCACTTGTGGAATTTCAGTACTCAATATATATGTCGTTGTACTACTGAGACCAGGAGCTAAATAAATGAATTTTGCTAATGGATTATCTTCCGTTTTATCAATTTTAGTTTTTGCTTTTGGAAGCTACATATATTATAGTAGTATTCAAGCAAGTACACTCTTCGACTTTACTTTGCATGAAATTAAGTTGGTGAAGCACTATCAACAACAACAAGAATTTTTTTTTGTTTGGTTTCCATCCGATGTCCGTGTCTGCATTGAAATCCTGACTAATTCGGATCGCGCATTGCAGGGTCCATTATGATGACAGTGTTCTCAATGTGGATATCGAATACCGGATAAAAACCCCAAAAAACAAAAACAAGAAGTTAATTCCATGTATGGCATTTTTCTTTAAAGATACACGGTACATTAAGAAAAGTCGATACACATAAAATCAAAGTAAATTTGAAGCAATAACTAAATTTGAATCGTGGAAAATTTTTAAAATAAGTTAAGAGTTAGGTAAGTGCTGGATTATAATGGAGATCACTTCAAAAATAAGTTTTATATTGGAGAAATTAAAAGTCAGCTCAATTATCCCGAATTTTCTTATTTCCAACTAAAATTTTTTTGAGTGGGCCATCAATTCTTTTGTCATATTTGACACCCTCCTCTTGAACATGTGGACTTTAACAATTTTTTCTTTGCGAAACAACAAAAATAACACTTAAAACTAAAATAATTTATAAAATTGATACCTAAATTTAAAAATCCAGTAAATAGCACCTTAATTCTACAACACAATTCAGTCCTTTTGATTTTGTGTCATGGACCAACTTTTCATCTTTAATTATAAAGTAATATAGGAACTAGTCTTACTTTTCTCATTTCTCGGTAGTTAGTAATTAGATTTGCAGTACTAACTAAAACTATAGTAACTAGTTAGTAATTAGATTTGCTACATCACCCGTTTTGGCTCTTTTTCTTTTTTAAAAATTCTATCTTTTTTATTCTCTTTAAACAATAAAGTAATTACTTTTTTTTTTTCAGATTATTTGGCATTCACCAACATTCTTAAAATAACATACTATTTTTTTTATTTAGTTTTACTTATTTATACAATAAAATACAATGTCATATACTTTTAATATAATACAATTGTTAAAGATATATATTCTATATAATAATTATAGCATTTTTATACACATTATACGACTCTATATAATTTCTACATGCATTTTAAAAATGTATCAATCTAACATAAGAGAATATCAATTGAGTATATGGACACTGCAAGTGTATTAATGTGGTATAAAAAAGTATCAATTGGATATAGGAACTGCATGTGCTTGCATAGAATTTTCTTTCTCTTTTTAAAAAGTGTGTCAATATAGTATAAAAATGTATCAATTGAGTATAGAGATTAGGGACTGCATGGGCCCAATTGAGCCAAATGGCTAAAAAAAGGAATTACGTTAGCTGACTACAGCATGTCCATCTTTGCAATTATGAGCCATTTTTTTTTTAAAATGGCCATGCCATGTCCTTTTCCCTTTTTTCTTCCATGAGGCTTGCCTTGAATATTTATTTATTTTCCCATTTCAATATAAATGAATTTCTGGTCCTTTTTATGGTTCAAAACAAAAACAGAAATTCAAAGTACAAAATTTTCGCTAAAATTATCCTTTTCTGTGATGAACTTTTGAGTGACTATCTCTAATTTTAGAAGAAAGAAAAAGGAAGCAAAATAATGATATTGACGAAATACTTTTTAATTAATGTCTTTAATTAACTTCGTAAGGAAGTAATTGTTATGAACCAATTGTACCACATTGAAAAAATAGAGAAATTCTAATGGAGTTATATACCAAATGGATTCTCCCATCTATCAGGTTAGTCTTTTGGATTAGGCTCTCCCGTTTGGTTTATAACAGTAATGGCTAGCCACATAATAAGTTTTTTGGATTAGACTCTCTCGTCTGGTTTATAACAGTAATGGCTAGCCACATAAAATGAAAAGTAAATTCAGTTTGATGTTTTAGGACAGTGGGGTACCCATTTTTGAGATCAACGCAGTAGTGGTATTGCAATCTCATTAATTAAGAGTATACAGGTGAACGAAATAACAGTGATAGAATGTTAGAATTGTCAATCAAAAGTATTCATTAATTAATTGCTTAGAATTGTTAATCAAAAGTATTCATTAATTAATTGCTATAAGAAGCCAAACCTGTTTGTCCGTTGAAGGGAATTTTTGGGTGTTAAAATTAAAGTGAGAAATAACAGAGAGAAAAAGCATCAAAAGTTTCCTTTATAGAAAAAATTCTCATTCTTCCCATTCACTTCCTCATTTGGACTTTCAAATTTATTTTTTGGAATATTAAAAAAATTAAGTATTAATAAATAAAAAACACAGTTTATTAAGTTTTTGTTTATTAGTTGTCTTTTGAAGTTGAGCAATGAGGAGTATTAAAAGAGTACCAATACGGACCAACTTATTTCAATTGGTGTGCTTTCTGAAATTACATATCTATACAAAGGTTCATGTTTTGATTGATATTTGCAGATTACAAGTATAATTGAAAATAACTGTAAGTTTTAGTTTTAAAATTTAAAATGACAATTAGTTGTGGACCACTTTTTTGAAACTAATTAAAATGAATATTGACTTAGGGCGGAGGGAATAAAGATATGGTATAAATAATTCTCTTTTTTAAAGTACCGATAAATGTGTTACTAAAAGGGATTGTGTAACCTATTGAAGTAGTGTAGGGAGCATCAGTTGTCACCTCCAAGAAATTAAAATAACAACATTTTCAATATATTTTCACATAATAAATAAAAAAAAATAAAAAAATATACGTAATCTATATCATTACGTCTAACATAAAATAGATAGACAACAATAGACCCCGTCTAGAGATCAACAACTTAGGCCTCCAAGAAATCACTTGAATGAAAATTCAATCATCACACGTGAGGGCAAAACATCTTGAAAGCTGGGTCAGGGGACCATGTACATGCTGCTCATTACCCAAATTTGCCATGCAATAGTAGTATTCATTACTATTGTTTCGAGTTTACCATGTTCAAACCACAAAGTTTACTACTCTGAGTGTCCCATTTTATTCGTCCCAAATTGGAATGACACAATTATTAAAAAAAATAATAAATAATATAGCTAGTTTATCATAGTATTCCTATTAAATAATGTTTATATTTTAATTTAAAGAAAAAGTAATTAATGCAAAGGGAAAAATATGGAAAAAAAAAAGTTGTCTTGTCTTGATAAGTAAAAAATGACAAGTAAAATGAGACATCAGATTAGAAAATTTGGGACGGATAAAATGGGACGGAGGAAGTATTTTGCATTGTTGAGGAATTTATAAGCACCAAAATGAGATAAAAGAGTTTGCAAAGAACCTCGTTTCAACAGTTGCATATAAGAATTTATGGCAGAGTTGGAGATAGAAACAGGTAGAAATAAAATGCTTTTTACTTGTTGATACGTACTGCAGTAAAATTGGAACATTGTAAAAAGGAATTAACTGGATTTGTTGGATCCCACTTGAGATTTCTACAGTGAAGTTTACATCCGCTGTCTCGTAGTTTTAACTTACATATTAATGTCATAGCATATATGTTACTTTACATACATACCATTAAATATAATCGTTTTGTGTTTTGATACGTTATTATATTTTTAGTTTAAGATTACAAGATTCACGAGTTTCTTTTGCATACTTTGCACTCAATCAAACTGATACAAATGGAGAAAGTAGAACATTTCGATACAAATTTAGATTAATAGGACTTCAAGAAAAATGTACTGAAGGGAGAAACATGAAAATTGAATTATACTGAAACCATACATGTAACCAAATACACAGTGATCAGGTAAGTACAAACCGGACATTGGAATGCTGATAGTCATGTGAAAAAGTCACCCAATAGATGGAAGGAGGAATTAAATGCAAAGAATATTTATTCTGTCGAAGAATTAATTAAAATCTGAAATCTGAAATTACTGAGACTTCATCAATATATTTTACAGATTCAGGTAGCTAGACTTCAATTCCATTGAATAATAATGTTCGAAAAGCCGGATATCCTGACACCATTTTTTTTTTTTTTTTTTGCAAAAATTGAGGGCAGGAAAGAGAAACTAGGGAAGGAGATACAAGATGAGGTATTCAACCACACCAATATTAAAATCAGATAACCAATCAATTGAGCTACTTACGTTCCTTTTTGACATCGTTTTATTTTGTTGAAGTCTCATATCGGTGGGTTAAAGTATCTTTGATCTCCCTATATGGTCTTGGACAATCCTCACCTCTTGAGCTAACTTTTTGAGGTTGAGTTAGGCTTAAGGTCAATTTTTTTATCATGATATCAGAGTTGGACTCACCCAATTCATTATTTTCGATGTTAGGCCTCCCATCTTATATTATTCACGCTCCAGATGTCCAGTCCTGAGCGATGGTTTATCATGGTATCAGAGTCGGACCCACCCAATTCATTATTTTCGATGTTAGGCCTCCCATTTTATATTGTCCACGCTCCAGATGTCCAATTCTGAGCGATGAGGGTGTTGGAATCCCCTCCGTTAAGCCTAAAGTTCATTTCTTTATCAACTTTTGAATAGGAAAAATACTATCCTAATTGCGGAATGATCAATTGATTTGTCTCCTAGCTGTAGGCATTAATGTTACAACTCAAATCTTTATTGTCCACTTTGATTCTAAACTCATATTGATTTGTCTTTCAAAACTATGTCACATTGAGCTTCAAAGACACGCATACCATTCAACTTTGAGTCAGACTCTAGGAAGTTCTTTATTTCAATATAAAATTCATCTAAAATATGGTACGCACCACATCTACGTATACTAAATTGCAAGGCTCGTGTTAGCACGGGCCCAACAGTAGAATATTTGAATTGCAATTTTTAAGTTTTAGGATTTATTTTGGAGTAGAAAGTTTGAGCAGTAGAATATTTTCATTAGTATGATTGAGCCGATGGGATCACAATTGAAATCTTTTTTTAACCTTCTTGTTGAATTTTGTGATCAGAAATATAAAGACAAAAGAGGCATAAATCTGATGAAATAGCTTAAATTAAATATCTAGGAGATTATTAATTTTCAATATCGCAAAGATTAAGAATCATGTAAACTTACTCGATAAAGCGAATACACACCTTAGATTCACTACTGTTTTGTTTAATTATTAATTTTAACACAAGAAAAGAGTGTTGTTTTTTTAATAGAGAAGGAAGAGTTGAGATTTTCTTTTGTTTATTTTATTTTTAAAACAGAGAAATGTTAATTAATATTGAGGAGCTGTAAAAAGTTGAGAAAGATGGCTACACATATTTGATAGAAAATTTGCTAATGTTAAGAAAATGCGAAGTGTTTGGTAGCAAATTTGTGATAAATACACCTATTTAGTACTTAAATTTACTTTATTTATATTCAAATTAGTTGGTAAAAATCTCTTGCAAATAATCTTTATACTTTTTTTCTTTAATTTCTTTAAAATAGAGTAATAAAATTTACTTATGCTTTATTCTTCTCACACTTTACTACATACATTTTATCCTCTTTAAATCTCATTATGCCATTTTACCCTCTTTAAATATCAATGTACATTGAAATCACGATTGAAGCAGCTGAAGCAGAAATCAGTCAACTTTTAATTATTTTTTTTGTTAATTATTGTTATTTACAGTACTTTTTATTTCATTTTCAAATAATATATGTTGCTTTATATCTTCTTCTGTCCCGTCTCAATTTATGTGACACTAATATAATTTTGATAGTTAATTAAATAATTTATGTTGACATATCATTTTGTTATTCATATTTTTCTAATACATAAATGACTTATAATAAGGAGTGATATAGTAAAATCATCATTCGAAAGACGAAAATTTAACTTAAAACATTCCGAGTTAATTTCGCATTTTATGTCTATTTTATTTTTCATTAAATATTATTTATTTTCTTAATACTTAGATGAGAGCAATTGATTATGTTATTACTATAAAAATTAATATAATTTTATCATCTCCAATAGTAATCATCGATAATTCACCAGAATAGTATATTAATTAAATACGGATATTTGCATATGCAAAATATAATATTATTAAACATTATTGGATAGTGCATTATATTTATCTTTCACAATAATAAAAATTTACTATATATTTTTCTTTATTTCTTTTTAACTTGATACATATTGACCCAACACAAATTTTAAGAAAATATTCATTAGAAATTTATTTGATTTTACTTTAAAAATTTAAAGTTAAGTTTAAATATTAGTATTTCTATATAAGAAAAAAAAATTTAAATTTAAATTTACTAAAATAAATAAATAAATAAAAAGATTAATTTTCTATATATAAGTCAATTAAAATAATAAAATTAATTTATTTTAAATATTTAGTTGCAATTAATTAAGATAATTTTTTATTTTGTCATGATTTATGCTGCACCGATAAAATTTTGAGAGTTGAATAAGACTTTTATCAATTTTTAATAAAGTATTTTAACTTGTTAATTATTGTAATTTATAATAATTTTTACGTGATTATTAAATAATATATTTACTCCTTGTGTCCCAATTTATGTGACTTTGATACAATTTTGAGAGTCAACTAAAATTTTATATATCTTTTAAATATTTTAAGTTATTAATTACTATGATTTGAAGTACTTTTTCTTTTATCTCAATTTATGTGGCATTGCTAAAATAATGAAAGTCAATAAAATTTCTATATGTCTTTTAAATATTTTCAGTTATTAATTATTGTGATTTGTGGTAACAAATTAGTTTTGAACATAATAGTCAATTAAATAAATAAATAAAATTTACTTTTAATATGTAGTTATAGTTAATTAATATAAATTAATAAAATATATGAATATTTAAACTATTATGATGAATTAATAAAATTATTATATATTGAAATATTATATATAATTAAATGGGAGTAAAAAAATAGTTTGGTAATTGAATAAGAGGTAGTCGAAACCAGGTATTCTATATAAGAGAAAAGAAATACATAAGTTTTCCAACTTAAAACCCTAAGCTCAACCTGCCCTGTGCAAGGGCCAAGGAGCGTTATACTAGTGGGCGGCAGGATACGACAACCCAACTAATTGGAATCACCACATTAACTTTAATCATTGCATAAATAGAGGGAGTACTATATATATTAAAATTAATTAATTAATTACTGGCAAACAACTAAAGGTAAGATTCCTCCTATCTCGAGTTATTGTAATGATCGGTGATGAAATAAAGGATACTGTAATAGACAAAGGCACATGGAGATTATATACAAGTGTTGGCACAGAAAACAAGACCTGATTTTGAGGGCCCTTATTCACTTTTTGAATTTTGAAAAAACTGAAAATTGAATTGAAGGCGGCAGTCATAATCTTGGTCCTCAATTATTTCCTTAAGGCAAGCAAAGATTGAACTTCAAAAGATTAGACAAATTAGTACTTTTCATTACTTTAATGTTTCATCTTCACTGTGCAAAAGATCACGAAGAGGAAAAAGTCATAATTTCCTTAGATTCGAAAACGTTGTATGACAATTTGAAATCTAGCTGTAGTCCGTAGAGTATTAAAATATCTTACCCCCATTTCAGAGTACTGCAACTCCAAATTGTCTTCTCTCCACTCCATTCCAAAAGAATGTAATAGTAGTTTATTACTCCCCTCCGCCCAGTTTTACTTATTTTCTATATTAGATATTTATGTTTAGAAAATAAAAAATAAATTATCCTTTAATGATTCGTATTATTAATTGTAATCATCTTACAATGTATTAAATTTGTTATATTAAAAAAAAAAAAATATAATATTAATAGTTTATTACTTCTTAAAATATGTAATTAAGTCAATAAAAAACAAATAAGAATGAACAGAGAAGTACTAACTGCTATATGGTCCATAAATACAGAGGTCAGTTTGTTGTTACTCCTACTCCTAGTCGGTAAAAATTTACACGCATTCGCTATATACATCAAACTAATATTTTTTATCATGGTTATGTAATTAAATTAAGTAAAATATATTTTGATTAATCATGATTAAGTAATGTGAACTTTAAATTCAAACACATGACATGCATGTATTGGCTTGATGTATACACCTGGTGCGTGTAAGTTTTTTCCCTCCTAGTCCTAGGTTTTTGGTTTTCGTTATATAGTAGTAGTCGCTAAACCTACGTCCACAAATATATTTCTTAATAATCTCAAGTCAATTCTAAAACAGTATACTAGTACTTGATTTTTAATCCTAAAAAGATAATAAAAAATTTGCTACTTGACTTTGTTTAAAAAGTTAATTAATTTATATAACACAAAATATGCTAGGATTCCTCTTATAAAACATTCTTTTATACAATATGTGTTATATTCAATTCTCCAATATGGCAAAAGTAAATATACAATCTTACTGTTCCCTGAGAATAATAGTATTATGCATGCAGCTCGTATTTTAGTTCTTACTGTTGTGTTGAGTGAATGTTTGACTTGATAATAAATAAATAAATCAATAAAGAGTTGTAATGGTTATCTTCATAGGAATTTTTAAGTGAACATAATAGTGTAGATTTTAAAAATAGTTGTACGAGATTTAAATCCTGACATCCTTTAAATCAAACTAACAAGACCTAAAAAGCTAGAAATTGGACTAGAAGTTCAAAGAAGAAAATAGCTTTATCTTTTTAAGGAATTAATAGTTGATCAGCAACTTTACTGTAATGGAAACTTAGGACGGAATTGAAATGGTGGGGAAAAGGGAATTAAAGGGGTGGTGTGGTTTTTCAAATTTAAAAAGACAACATCATTGTAATTACCTCGTAGGCAAAATTTTCTCCCATAAATGGCACTACCCCATGTCAAAATTAGGGATGTCAAATAATTTTTTTTTAATCACATTTTTGAATACTTCGAACTGTTGATATATGTATATTCTATTTGAGATAAATAATTCATGCTCAAGTGGTTGAGTACCTCCACCATCGACTTACACAGGGCCGGAGCTACACTTGAGTTAGAGAATTCATCCGAACTTCCCTCGACAGAAAATTATGCTATATATACATGATTAAAATTATTCTTTATTTATATATATATATAGTAGATGTTGAACCATCTTCGATTAGTTCTTATATTCACTTATGAACCCCTTAGTTAAAATGCTCCGCCACTATACTTAGACGATACCAGTTATAGTTGTTTAGCCATCTTTTCATGAAAATATGTAAATCCTTAATCCCAATGGGTGGCGAAAAAGGCAGTGAGAAAGCAGAAAGCCGAAAAAGAAGAAATAAGGTGGAAAAAGACGCAGAGATAAGGAATCTAGCAACAGAGAAAAGAAGATGGTGGAAATTCATTCAATAACATCAAAAAAAAAAAAAAAAAAAAAAAAAGATTGGAAAAAAAGTCTGACTGGAATATGCAACTTTAATTTAAAGAGAGTTTTCTTTTCATGTCCAAGACATGTTTTTATGGATAGTGGGCAATTGGTCCACTCTTCTTTATTATTTTCAAATTTCAAAGCATCTTTGGTAACATCTTTCTAAAAAAGTGTAATCAGGTCTTCACTCCTTTTGGAATAGACACATTTTGGTATTCCTGTAAAAGGTACTGTGCAAAGTACTCTTTATTACTAATATTATTTTTTCATGTTAAGTGGTAAAGCAAGTAGGCATAAGGTCAGAACAATAATCTAATAATATTGGTTGAAAGTTTGACGCAAAATTTAATTTATAAAGGGAGACATGCATCTAAAGAAATGCAAATTAATTTTAAGATGTAATTGTTTGTGATAAATTTTAAAGTGATGAAAATTGACTATAATTATAAATAAAATACGAAGAAATACAATTTTATTGATAAATAATATGAGTGCAATTATGTTTGTTCTCTTAATTCTTCACTCTTATTGTCTCCATAATTCAAGGGCTCAAAAAATGTGTATTTCAACTGGCAAGATGTGAACCTCTTTGGGATTTATTTGATCTCTATAAAAAGAAAATTTTGTGAATTTTCTTGAAATGTTTATTCTTTTTATGAATAGCTCAAAAGTTTATGGGAAATATTTGAGATACCTCCTCAGTAAATATGTACGTTATAATACTTTATATAGACGTGACCTAATTAAGTTTTAGACTAAAATAATCTTCAAAAATTCTAACAGAATGGAACTCTGTCTTCTAAGAGTCCAACAAAATTTCGCTGCCCGTGCCAATTCGAACAAAACATACACACTACACGGATGAAATGTGTCAGACTAGTGCACACGTATGGGGCGGGGCGGGGCGGGGCGGCATATTTAATTTGGTTCATTTGGTCACTTCCATAATAATTAGCCCCAATGGATCAATCAATCTGATACATGGGTTCAGTCCATAAGTAGTGAAAAATATAGCCATGAAGACTCGCTTTTGCTACGCACCGATGAATTTTCTTAATCAAGCCTCCATATATAGTAGTCGGCTCATAGGCTTTCATAAGTTGCTTGTTTTATGACAAGAAGTTCAAATGAATTTAACTTATATATATGCATCATATCAGAATTTGTTACTCCTATTATTATTTATAGTACTATATATATCATGTTTTTATTTTTCAGGCTACTACATAGGAGTATATCTCTCATTATTATTATTTTTTTTTAAAAAAGGTTTTCCTAATAATGAAGGTGATCATTCCAATCCTTAAATGATTTAATGAAGTAAAATTTCTTGTATACCTCCCAGTTCATAAAATTTGCTTTCCTCTGAGATTCATGAAAATGGATTTATGTGATGCAGGATAATCCCATATTGATGCAACTTTGGTAATATATTAGATGATATAGAGTAACAAGTAAAATGTTTCAATGAATCATGGTGCTAGCTTAATACTCCTACGTGGTAAAATGTAGGTACATTAAATTAATGAAGAACAAGTTAAAGGCTTAGCTTGAAGTTGACCGATCGACATACTTTATTATCATACGTATATTAGTCAGCGATGAATGATTAACAAGTATTTTTGAAGTAGAAAGCCAATTGATTTTTTCCTAAAAAACTATTTTTCCAGTGAAGTAGAAAGCCAGAAAGAGAGCTAACTGATGGAGATGATTAAATAGTTAGTGAGGGGAACAGCAAGAAGTTGGCAATAGAATGGAAATGGAAATGGTCCTAGCTCAAACAGCTAATGAATTAACTAAGCCAATAAATGGACGATAACTGCACACCATCGTGCTGTAGTACGATAAATGCTACTCTTAAAGTTTTGTACTCTGTCCCTTTCATTTTACTTTGTTTTCTATTACAAATAAATCTTTCTTTTAACTTGTTTATTTTAGCAAATAAAAGAAATTTATTATTATTTTTCTTTCAATATTATCCTTCTCATTAAATAATTATAAAAGGTACTAATTGTCAAATTTAGAATATTTTCAAAGCATATTTAATAAGCTTAGTTTAACAAAATAAATTACTAACTAATATTTTCTTAAGGGAGCGGATACTTAAAAAATAATATATTTTTTAAAGATTTGACACAAATACGGTAACATATTTTACGAGTCCGAGCAACTTAGATTTCAAGTCTGTTAAGAATTCGTGTCCTACTGATTATCTTATTTTCGCCTAACTGTTGCCTATTGATGGAACTGGTTGCCTGACGTGTTCCACGGAAGCAGTAAAACAGAAAATAAAGAACACAGTGGATTTTTACGTGGAAAACACCCGGCTCAAAAGGTGTAAAAAAACCACGACCTGCACCTCTACAAGATTTAACCCCAACTTCAGTAAATAACTCTGAGCCTCAACAACGACTGATTACAAAACTCTTGTAACCAACAAATAGGAATTATAAACTCTAATTCCTATAACTCAACAACTAGGAATTATAAACTTTAATTCCTAACTACACACACACCTCCCAAGGTATGCGTTCCCAAAGTCTCTGAGTTTTTCCAATTCGAAGACTAGCTCCTAGTTCAGTTTATAACACACTGAAACTAATATTATATCAATAGTTCAAATACAATGAACAACTCTAAAAATCAACGCTAAAACTCTTAGCTGGATTCTGTACTGAGGACCAGGTTCTTCAACGTATTTCTTCAGTAATTGAGTAGCACTTCGTAAAGTCAATCTGTCGATTGTGCTTTTCTACTTTTTAAGTGCATAAATTATTCTGACTGTTGCATCTTCTATTTAAGCACAGCTCTTTAAAGAGTCATCCTTTATTTCAAACTCCTCCTCTAATCAAAACTCTCATTGCATAGAATTTTACTTCAAGTGAGACTCATTCTTCAATTTCAACTCTTGTCTCCTTGGTGTTGTAGTCAAATTTCAATTCATTAAATCAGCATATATTAATTTATCAGAATATTTCTCCTCCCACACATAGGATTCTTCAAGATATACTCAGAAGTGAAACTCCTTTTTACGTAGGACTCCTTTTTCAACTCAACTTGTTTTCCCTTATCATCAAGTGTTTGAATCAAATTCAACTTGTTCTATTCCCCATGTGATCAGTAAGTTGAAGTTTTCAGTTGCATTGAATTAACTTATATCAACTTGTTTCATTCATATTGTCATTCATCAAAACTTCAAGGTTCTAACAAATTCCCCTTTTTTATGATGACAAACCTCTTGTCTTTGTGCATTCAAATATCTTCACCTGTAGGCACTAAAGTATAAAACACTAGAATGAAACAAGTTAGTCAATGGGTTATAAACATTACACAACCCTCTTATCTTCCCCCTTTTGGCATCATCGAAAAACCATTTCAATGCAATAATATACTAGCCAAAGTGATTTGTTATGCTATTCATGGCCACTGGGGCTATCACTAAAATAATCAGACAAAGACTTTAGCCAACCTAGTAATGTATTAAAGAGAGCAAAAATATGAGTCAATTTAGCAAAGATAAC
The DNA here is from genome assembly GCA_030864225.1 of Capsicum baccatum var. pendulum. Taxonomy (NCBI): domain Eukaryota; kingdom Viridiplantae; phylum Streptophyta; class Magnoliopsida; order Solanales; family Solanaceae; genus Capsicum; species Capsicum baccatum. The sequence continues at coordinate 177,915,830 of CM061551.1, forward strand.
AATTCTATTTAACTGACAGAGCATATTCCACATTAAACCTAAACTAGTACTGAACAAAGCAAAACAATTGAGCATTAAAAAAATACGATATAAAAGTGGGACATGGCTAAGGATACAAATAGTGAGGAGTTGATGAGGAAGGTGGAACAGGTGATATCAACTATGTCAATTGATGAATGACTTCAATATTTTCACCCCTCTATCAATCAAGGTCAAGCTTCAAAGTCATGATCCTAGCTTTAAAGACCTCTAATTCCACTTCATGACTGTCTTACGCAGCTTCTAGTTCAGAATTTTTGTTTTTCAAATGAGTCTTAGTCCTCCTTATTGAAACAGGTAGAGCAACATGATTCATTTGTTCAAGAACATCTATTTTTTTTATAAGTCAAACCTTATTAGGACTGAGAAGCCCAAAAAAAATTACCAATTAGGAACTAAAAGAGAAAGAATGTCCCTTTTCATTCTTCAGAAAAATATGCTGCATGTGATTGATGATCAAGCTTGGCAAATTCATGATACACAACTGATATTTTGGTTGAGAAAGAAGAAGGAATTTCTGGTATAGGATTAACACACTTGTGCACACCCATTTGGAGAGAATCAAAGAAAGTTTGGTCAACAATTCATTAGCTTTATTAGAAAATGAGAGGATGAAGTGTGTGGAATTGAACAAGTGTGCTCAACTGTTTCAACTTAGACAACCTATGCTTATGTCAGTGTAGAACATACCTGGTAAGAAGAACTTTGTGGTCATAATTGCTTGCTTGTTCCTATTTTTCTGCACAATCTAATACAAAATTAGGTTAGAAAAGTCAAAAATCTGGAATTGGGAAACAACTAAATGTGCAAGACTGAATAGAATAACTTTTTAGCTAATAAGATTAAAAAGAAAAATAATTATTCTAGTCAATCATTGAGGGGAGTTCATGCAATTTTAATCATCCCCAAGTCTAACCTATTCCTTTCAAAATGCTCTCTACTTAGTGCCTTTGGTGCTTCTTCAGTCAATTAAGTAACCCACATAGTCAATATTTTTGTAGCCCCCAAGAGTGAAATTACTTTCCTTTGGATATCATAGTTTTAAGCCATTGATTCCCATGAAATATCTCAAGATTCTTTTGACAACACCAATTTTTATGAACTACTAACAAAATTACCAGCAACTTGTGTTGATTTTATTGATTCATCCATTTCTTTATTTGTTGTTCCCCCTGTCAATATGTCCTCGATCTGTACAACAGTTGAACCAGGTGGTACAACATGTTCCTTGCATGCAGTTTCACAGTCATCCTCTTTTCTCATTTTTTTTAAATCTTCTTTGCTTACCCCTTACACGAGCACTACAAATCTGACCATCTTTCAAATGATCCATTCCCTCTTTAAATGTGGTGAGTGAAAGAAAATTTATTTTCTTCTAGTCTTATGCCTTGAGCAAGCTTTATTTATGCACAAATTTTGCTTGCTTCCTTTCACTCTTACATGCAAAACAAATTAGGGGTTAACTTTAGGCACCCAGACAAACTTGGGTCCTTTCTTATGAGTAAATGGATGAATCAGATTTCTTTTAGACCATGCAGGCAACAGGTTATGTGACCCGTTTCTCTGACCAATTTTAGTTATCCTTTTCTTGGTTTGAGATAGTTTATTTGCCAGATTTAGACTGCTGGATCTGCTTTTGACAGAAACTGGACATTCAGTGGTTGGATGTCCAAGGTTCCCATGGATATAGCACAAGTCTTGATAAACATCAAGACTTTTGTGAAAACCTAACCCAGCTTTTTCACTGTGATATCTTTCACTCAACTTATGAACAATTCTTGAGGAATTTGTCCAGCTGTTTGCTCTTTCAAGGTCAAGTTTTAGTTTAGAGACTTCTTGACTCAGTTTATTCACCATTTCTGTTGCATTATTGCACTCTTTTTTGTACTTGATCAATTCAAGTTCAACTTTTTCTTGTTCTTTACTCTTGGTGTTTTTTTCCTTTTCAGAGAGTGTCAATTTTAGAACTTCAGACTTAAGATCATTATTTGAAGAATCAAGTTGCTCAACCTGTTTCTTAATAGAGCAGTTTTCCTGTTTAACAGTGTTCTTTCAAGCTTCTAAATCAATAAAATTAAATTTGATTCTTGCAAGACTGTTGAATAACTCATCCCTATCATAAATTGATTCTTGGAAGTCATCAATTAGTGCACTCATCAAGAAAATAAGTTTTGTTTTAAAAAATAAATGCAACTTTTCTTTAAGTTCAAGTATACTTACCTCAAAAGCATCATCTTCTTCCTCCAAGTCTGAATCTCCAAGAGCCATGAATGTTGCTTCATCAACTTCATCATCATCTAAGTCAAATTCCCAAGCTGCTATCATTTTAGTTCCATCAACTTCCATTTCATAAGTTCTTAAATTCCTCACTAATTCATCCAGGGTCATGCCTGCAAGATCCTTATTTGCTTTCCTGATTGCAGTCACCTTAACATTCCACTTTGATTTTGGTAATACCCTCAGTACCTTTTCGACTTGTTCTTCTTTAGATATAACTTTTCCTATGGAGGTCAGCTCATTTGTTAAGGCAGTAAGCCTTGTCATCATCTCATGCAAGGTTTCATTCTCCTTCATCTTAAATGCCTCACACTCAGTGAAGAGAAGAGAAATTCTGAATTTTCTTACTTGAGATGTACCTTCATGAGCATTTACTAGAGCATCCCAAATTTGCTTAGCAGTGGTGCATGTTGATACCCTATTGTATTTAGCAGGTCCTAATCCATAAACCAAAATGTTTTAGGTCTTAGCATTTTTCTTTAATGCCAATAAGTCATCAGGAGTGAATTCACTTCTTACTTTCTCGACCTATTTCCCATCTTCTAACTTTATTGGAATAGTAGGACCATCAGTGATCCTATCTCATAAATCGTAGTCTTCGCCTTGAATGAATGTTTTCATCCAAGCTTTCCACCAAATGAAGTGAGAACCATCAAAGAGTGGAGGTCTAATAGTGGATTGACCTTCACTGTGACCAGTAGGTAGTGCGAAATTCATTATATTGATCTTTGTCTTAGGTGCTAGCCCTTTTTAAGACAACCTCGCTCTGATACCATTTGTTAAGAATTTGTGCCCTACTGATTATCTTATTTTCGCCTAACTGTTGCCTATTGATGGAACGAGTTGCCTGACGTGTTCCACAAAAGCAGTAAAACAGAAAGTAAAGAACACAGTGAATTTTTACGTGGAAAACACCCGGCTCAAAAGGTGTAAAAAAATTACGACCTGTACCTCTACAGGATTTAACCCAAACTTCAGTAACTAACCTTGAGCCTCAACAACGACTGATTACAAAACTCTTATAACCAACAAATAGGAATTATAAACTCTAATCCCTATAACTCAACAACTAGGAATTATAAACTTTAATTCCTAACTACACACACCTCCCAAGGTATGCGTTCCCAAAGTCTCTGAGATTTTTCAATTCGAAGACTAGCTCCTAGTTCAGTTTATAACACACTGAAACTAATATTACATCAATAGTGCAAACACAATGAACAACTCTAAAAATCAACGCTAAAACTCTTAGCTAGATTCTGTACTGAGGACCAGGTTCTTCAACGTGTTTTTTCAGTGATTGAGTAGCACTTCATAAAGTCAATCTGTCGATTGTGCTTTTCTGTTTTTTAAGTGCGTGAATTATTCTGACTGTTGCATCTTCTATTTAAGCACAGCTCTCCAAAGAGTCATTCTTTATTTCAAACTCCTCCTCTAATCAAAACTCTCATTGCATAGAGTTTTACTTCAAGTGAGACTCCTTCTTCAATTCCAACTCTTGTCTCCTTGGTGTTGTAGTCAAATTCCAATTCTTTAAATCAGCACATATTAATTTATCAGAATATTTCTCCTCCCACACATAGGATTCTTCAAGATATACTCAGAAGGTTGGATTGCTCGTGTGTCCAGGGGACAAATCCTATTTGAAATGGATGGTGTGAGTTTGTCAAATGCTCGACAAGCCGCTACATTAGCGACGCATAAACTATGTTCGTCAACCAAGTTTGTTCAGTGGTCGTAAGCTTATTAATCTGACCCAAATTGGTACACGCCAATTCCATTTCGCCGGATTGAAAGAGCCATCAATCACTATGATCTCTTTCGTCACAAAAGAAATTGCGTAAATTCTGCCTTTTTTGATCCCATGCTTTCCGTTGGTCAACAACCAACCAAAGTGCTCTATACTTCTTCACTACTCGTACAGGGAAGGTGGAAAACTCCTTCTTTACGTAGGACTCATTTTTCAACTCAACTTGTTTGCCCTTATCATCAAGTGTTTGAATCAAATTCAACTTGTTCTATTCCCTATGTGATCAGTAAGTTGAAATTTTCAGTTGCATTGAATTAACTCATATCAACTTATTTTATTCATATTGTCATTCATCAAAACTTCAAGGTTCCAACAAAGTCAACACTGGACAATTAATTGAAACTGATGGATCAGTATCTACTTCGTTTTCTCCATTTTCTATTCCTATGCTATTTACGTGAAAACAGAAAAATATTCCTCTATTAACTGTTACTCCCTTTTCTTTTCATACATTAAATAAAGGTAAAAAATTGACATGAGTTCCTCTCATTTCGGGATCGATTTGATAAAGTTCAAGAATTCATGAGGTACACTATTCTCTCAGCTTGAACTGTTTTAATATCTTTGAGGGTGCAAGTTAAATTGAAGTTCAGAATTAATGACAACAAAATCATAGTGAAAATATGAACAAGAACATTAGATTTTTAATCTAGTGAATCAAATATAAATATTTCAGCTGGTACAACTTCATGGCCAAACTAACCAGTCATGTGTGGGTAAGGTGTTGGTACATAGTGCTTGGGACTGAGATTTGCCAATAATACAAGTGAAGTGAACCCAAAAATTTGAAGGAAAGCCATATTGGCCGAAAGCTAAGGGCCAGCACAGGGCAATGAACGTGTTGATATATTCTGTAAATAGGAAAATGGTCCAATGTTACTTTGAAAGATACATTTCTTCTCATCACTCGTCCGGACACATGTATAAAAGCAACAAAATGTGGTTGCACTAGTACGTAATTAATTAATTTCATCAACTCAGTCTCTATCAAGAAAATGACCTCAAGCATCAAGGAGATGAGAATTGGAATGTGGTCCTCCTAGATGCATGCATGTACGTAAGGACCTGGTTCTGATCAGAAGAGAAGATAGGGCCGTAAGGAGATCCCATTCCAATCTCCTTCGACGGAAAATTACCCTTTTTTTAATATATAATAAATGTTAATTATTTTTAGCTTTTATCGTGTATTTACTTCTTTATAGTTTGAATTTCTTAATGAAAATTTTAGCTTCGTAAGTCAATTATGGCATTTTTATACATTTCATGCATGTGTCGATCTCAAAACGTGGTCCAGTTCCTGGACTCAACTGAGTACGTTGTATTGATGTGAATTGTGATTATGGTGGGCATGTATGTTGTCCTTTTGTTCAACTCGACTCCCAGTGCTACTTCTTTGAATAAGCCGCCCCCCTCCCCCCCCCTCCCCCCCCCCCCCCAGAGTTCCCTACCTTTTACACTAAACAACATTTCAGCTACTTTATGTTTGACAAATTTTGAAAACAATAATGAGTTTGTAAGACTCTGTAAAGTATTCCAGTTAATCGTCATTACAAACGTGCGTGGGAAAACCGACACATGTTACTTGAACATTAGTTAATTAACTTGTTAATCATCCCTATATTTCTGTCTTTTCAGCAACAACTTACTTAATGACTAATTAAGTTTCGTTTTTCTTTTTCTTTTTGCTCTATTGTGCATGATATCAACGGTAGAAACTAGTGATCGATTAAACACAAGCACATCCATTACTTATGATTAGAGATGCCGTACGTTACGTAGCAAACTTGGTACTATTGAACTAGCTGTTACGTGCCACATAGATATCTGAAGTCAGTGCCCATAATATCAGGAGTTTTACATTAAAGTGGAATGCCATAATAATACCAATAATAATCATTTTTCCATTGCCGAAAGTGACTATTTATGAGTCTTGGAAAATCTTAGTAGCTTAGTTGATTAGTTACCTGAACTCTCACCTAGTTGGTGAGGATTCGATTTCCCACATTGTAATCTCCTCCCCTTCCCCTCCCCTTCCCTACCCCCAATAAAAAAATAAAACTATTTATGAGTCTTACCCTATTAGTTCCCACTTCATATATCACAAAAAGCACAAGTAGATTTTATAACTAAATAAACTAGGTAGGAGGTAAATCCTTGCAATTCCTCGTCATTAAGTGAAAGCCTATTTTTAAGCTTTTTATTAATATTAGGAGTATTGGCCTATAAATAGTACTAGATTAAAAGCTAGCTTTATTGCATTTTCTTTAATTTGTAATTGATTGTTGAATATTACTCTTTTCATTTTCTTTAATCTTTCCAGATTCCATTGGGTTATTTTCAAAAATAGACTCAAATTAGAGTGATTTTTAAATTTTAGCCCCAAATAAAAAGGCTTTGTTAAAATAGCCTTAACTTGTTAACTGATATTTTTTGAACGAAATTACCCCTGCTCTAATATATTCATTGTTAAATCTCTTTCTTCCGTTTTTTCTTCTAAATTCACAGAATCGACTTTAGTCGTAAGGTTTCTTCAGGTATGAATTTCATCATCAAAATTCATTGTGGTAATTTTAGCTTATTGATGCATTGAGGTAAATTTTAGCTCGTTATATAATTAACATATTGATTTGATTTTTGGGGAGGTGAACGCAAGATGAAGTTGGGCTATGTTGTTGTTGTAGTAACATATTTTTCATCGAGGAATTGTGTCGAACAGGTTTTGGGGAGTTTGTTATTGCGGTTATAATTGTGTTTGACGTTGATCGCAATATTTTTTGGTAAGGTCAAACGTATAAGGTCAAGGTGGTACAAGAAATTAGTTCCAAGTATGTCAAACTAGTGGTATAATTAGCATTAGAAGATGATGAGGAATTGTTAGAAGATAATGAGGAATTGTGTCGAACAGGTTGTGGGGAGTTTGTTATTGCGATTATAATTATATTTGAGTAGTTGCGGGGGTTTGGTCTTGATCAGAAAGACTGTTAATATGGAAGTTAACGTTGATCGCAATATTTTTTGGGAAAGCCAAATGTATAAGGTCAAGGTGGCACAAAAATAAGTTTGATTATTTCTATAGCTTAAACACAAACTACAAAGCTACCTTGCTTACAGACTTCTCTATTTGTCTCAGTTTGTTGGACAGTCTTGCATTTCTCTCATGTCAAACTGCATATATAAGAACCAGTTTATACACCCACCCAAAAGAAAATGTTATCGTGGGCACGGTAGGAAGCCTGTCACATAGTTCTGCACCGAAGGGCATTAGTATAGTTTTTGTTAAGGGTGTCAAATGGGTCGGGCTGGGCCGACCCGACCCGGCCCAATTATCTAACCTGGCCCGGTAAGCCCTAGGGATTTAGGGTTCCGGGTCCCGGACCGGTTTTTTTGTTAAAATGGGCCCGGTTAACCCGGCCCGGACCAAGCCCGGTCCAGGCCCGCCGGTTAACCGGCCCGGCCCGACCCAGAAAATTAAAAAAAAATATATATATATATATATATATATATATATAAATTTTTGGATTTTGGGCCAAACTAGCCGTTGGCCCAACGGCTATATAGCCGTTTTGGGTCCAAACGGCTAGTTTGGGCCCATTTAGTAAACAAAAAAAAAAAAAACTTTAAAAAATATTTTTTAATCCCCCAAAAAAATCTATAAATACCCTACAACTTCAAATCATTTTTCACACAATTTTTCACTCTCTCAAATCTCAATTCTCAATTCTCAAATATTCAATATATTTAATTTCTTAAAGTGTTCACTTTAATTTTTTAATTTTTCGTTTACAAAGTACGAGCGGAAGTTTCTAAAGTCGCAATCTTCGGATACTTCCAAAATTTGGTATTGTCGTTCCATCTCTTACGTTTAATTTTTATTTATTGTATTAATTGTTTAATATTTAATTTTATTATATTTGTGTATTTTGCATATTTTTAGTTTAATTTAATTTATATTATGGATAAATTAAAAAACCTCGCTACTAAAGGTGTTAAAATTTTTTATCCCGGAAGCGGTAGTGGTAGTAAAAAATGAATTACTAGCGGTAGAGGTAGTTCAAGTAGTAGATATACCCGTGTGCCTTCGCCTCCGGTGCCGCTTGGTACATCTTTTGAGGAAGAAATAGGTGTAGGTGCTCACGATATGGATTATGTAGAAGCTCAGGAAAATTACGGTATAGAAGAAGAAAATGAAGTAGATGCAGTAAATTTAGACGAAGATAATGAAAATATTGCTGAAACAACCGCAGTAGGAGATGCTAACGTTAGATCTGAATCAGTTAATCTCCCTTCCCTTCCTCCCAGTGCCCCAAAACCTCATAAAAGAACTAGTATTGCATGGCAATTTTTTGAACGTATATCAGATATTGAGGTGCAGTGCAATATTTGTCAACAAATATATAAGCATAGAAGTTGAGGCAAGCAAGGGGGTACGGGTACGTTAATGAGACATATAGCTGAAGATCACAAAAGAGAGTTAAATATTGCAAAAGGTGGTGGGGATATTGGTGGGTCAACGCAAACTAGAATGGACCCAGCAACCGGCCAAGTAGCGAAAAAGTATAATAAATTGAGGGACAGGGAAGAAATAGCTAAAATGGTAGCTGTGGGTTGTTTGCCTTTTAGTTTTTCTTCTTCTGATACCTTTATTCGTTATATACAAGCAATTTATAATCCTATGTTTAATGGTATTCCTAGAACTACTTGTCGGTCTGATATTTTTAGACTCCATTCACAATATTATTTTTATTTATCAACATTGTTAAAAAATATTCAATGTAGATTGTCCCTAACTTCTGATCTTGGTCGTGCTGTAAATAAAAATGATTATTTAACCGTTACTTGTCATTGGATGGATAGTATTTTTGTGATGCAAAAACGTATTCTTGCTTTTTTATATGATGAAGATCGTAAACAGACTGGACAATTTATTGTTGATTCTATTGTTAAAATTGCCGGATATTATGGTATCGAAAATAAAATTTTATGTATTGCTTTTGATAATGCTTCTAACAACAAGACTGCTATAACAAAAATAAAATCTACGCTATCTCCGCCCTTACCTGAAATTTTTCATATTAAGTGTGCATGTCATACATATAATTTAATTGTAAAAGATGGTCTCGACTTTTTTGAGCTTTATATTGAAAAAATTCATCTTGCCGTTGGTTTTATTCAAGGAAATAATCGTAGATCGAGAATTAGAGAATTTAAAGTTAAATGTCAAGAAAATGGACTTACACCGATTTTGATGCCTGAGGAAATTGATACTAGATGGAATTCTATGTATGAATTTTTAAAAACTTGTTATAAATATAAAATTCCTATTACACTAGCTTTTAACCAACATTGCGGCTCATTTGCTGATTCTGCTGATTGCATGCTACATAATTCTGATTGGGTTGTAATTAATGATTTTGTTAAGTTTTTAGAAAAAATTTATGTAGCTACGGTTGAATTTTCCGGTGCTTACTATCCTACTGTTTGTAATATTTTGGCATATATAGCCGATATTTCTGGTTTGCTCCAACAATATAAAAATAAAGAAGGTTATAAAGAAGTTGTTGGCGCCATGTTTACAAAATTTAAAATATATTTTTTCCCAATTCCCCTTATTTACTTGGTTGGTGTTATGCTAAATCCGTGCATGAAATATAATCATATGTGTCACTTTAGTACTCTTATTTATACTAACTTAGAAATAAATACTAACTATGATTCTGAACAAGTACAACCTGATTTGTGGACGGCTACGGCTAATGCAAAGGATTACATAGAAAAATTATATAATCGCTATGTTGATTTATTTGATTCAGCCGTACCTACAAATATCACTCCAACTGTCGCTCCTCATCCTCCCGAGGAGTCATCATCTTCTAAAAGGCCAGCACATAGTTGTTTTTCTGATTCATTTTATGATTTAAATTGTTGGAACAGTGTTGATGAGAGAACTTACACATCAACTTATCGGGAAGAGCTAAAATATTATCTTTGGACAGCACCAGAGGATCGCAGACGACGGATCAACACGTTGGATTGGTGGAGGAATAATGAATCATAATATCCTGTGCTTTCAAGATTAGCTAGAGATATCTTGAATGTTCCAATGTCAACCGTTGCATCAGAGAGCGCCTTCAGTCAGGGACGACAGCAACTTGGAGACAACCGACACTCATTGGGAAGCAATGCAATGAATGTTCTAGTTTGCCTCAGAGATTGGATTAGAGCGGAAATAAGAAACCAAGGAATGGAACCGGAGCCGAGCGACGAGCTGAAACTTGAAGAAATTATGACTTCACGGGAGAACTCAGCAGAATCAAATCCAATGCATGGTTTTGGCCTCGTTGACTTCGAATATCCTATGCAAGTTCCCATTAATATTAACATGAATGAGTTGGAAAAAATGATGCATAATTTATAATTTATAGATTTTTCATTCATGTAAATTATAAATTTTGGATCATTTTGCAATCAATAAAATTCCCCAAATTCATTCACTCCTTAGTCGTTGTTTTTTATTTTTTTTATTTAACGATTTAAAATTTTAAATTGAATTTCTAGTTTTCTACTTTAAATTAAAAACTTACTTCTAATATATTATTAATTTACTACCAAATATTATTTATTTATTATATTAAGTAGCATATGTTTTGTATATTTGTGCATATATCTTTTATAGAAGTGTATATTTAACGTATACATGTGTATATGTTTTATAAATTAGTATATAAGTATATCTATACATATTGTAATGTATATATAATGTAGTATATTTTATAAGTAGTAGTATATATATACATTGAATGGTGCGTATACACGTGTATATATCTTCTATAGAAGTGTATATTTAATGTATACATGTGTATATATTTTATAAATTAGTATATAACTATACAAATATATATTGTAATGTATATACATTATAGTATATTTCATTTAAAGTATTACATATACATAGAATAGAGTGTATATATGTGAATGAATCTTCTATTGACGTGTATATTTAACGTATACATGTGTATATATTTTATAAATTAGTATATAACTATACAAATATATATTGTAATGTAGATATATTGTATATATCTCATTTAAAGTATTACATATACATAGAATAGAGTGTATATATGTGAATAGATCTTCTATAGACGTGTATATTTAACGTATACATTACTTTATGTTTTATAAATTAGTATATATATTGTAGTATATACTTTTTTTAAAGTAGTACATATATATTGAATGGTGCGTATATATGTGTATATATCTTCTATAGACGTATATCTTTAAAGTATACAAGTGTATATGTTTTATAAATTAGTATGTAACTATATATATATATATATACATATTGTTGTATATATATATATGTATATCACTATATTGTAGTATATATTTTATTTAAAGTAGTACATATATATTGAATGGTGTATATATATGTGTATATATCTTCTAAAGTAGTATATATTTAACGTATACATGTGTATATGTTTTATAAATTAGTATATATATATATATTGTAGTGTATATATATATTATACTATTATAGCATATGTTTTATTTAAAGTAGTACGTATAGTCATATATAATTATATATTGAATGGTACGTATATATGTGTAATTGTTTATACTTTATATATTTCTTTAAAAATATATATTGTATATTGGAGTGTATATAGTGTATAATGGAGTGTATATAGTGTATATTGGATTTTTTATTTATTTTTTAAACGGGTTTGACCGGTTTTTAACCAGGTTTGACCGGGTTTTGGTGGGTTTGACCGGATTGGGTTAAGTGGGCCGGGTTCGGATGGGTTTTAATTTTTTTACTATTTGGCCCGGCCCAGTTAACTCCAAACCCTGCCCGAAACCCGGGTAAAATGGGAGGGCCGGTTCCAGGTTGGCCCGGCCCGACCCGTTTGACAGTCTTAGTTTTTGTATAGTGATCTCTAGCGATGTACAGAGGTGGTAACTAGTGCGATCCTTCTACGTGAAAGGAAAAGGAAACATTATTCATCTATTACCTAAATAATTCATTCCATCACCTAGACTATTTTTAATCCGTACTATATAAGCTGGGCAACTTGACTCTCATATAGAAGTTCATATGTACTCCCTCAATCCTTAAAGATAATCTGAATTTCTTATCCACCCAAATATATTTTGTGCAGAGTGTAACCTTAGTAGAAATCGGGAAAGAAACTGGTCATAGACATCTCAAAATAGGTCAAGGTGCATTTATTGGAGCTAGTGTAACTATACTTGGAAATATAAAAGTAGGGGAGGGTGCAATGGTTGGTGCAGATTCTCTTGTAATGAAGGATGTTCCTCTTCACAGGTCGAGTACTATATATTTAAACTTCTGGTTTATCTGTAAAGGAGTTTTGATACAACATGAAATACTGGTTGTGATGTGCCTTTCTTTTAGTTTTGCAGTATGGTGACAGGAATACCAGCAAAGGTGGTTGGTTATGTAGATGATCATATAATGCTACATATGCATGTATATCGAAGTAGAAACTGGTTTGTTTGTGAAGAAGGGAAAAAATAAATGTTGAACTCTCTTGCAATAGTTAGCTTTTTGTATTTACTCAAGGAATAAGGAGAAACAATAGGATGGATCTTTATTAGGCTGTTTTGGATCTTGAAGGATTCTAAATTGGAGGATTCTGACTCTGAAAAAGGTTCTCTTGGAATATCTGATTGGAGTTGCTTTGTTTAAATTACATATGCTTGTCCACATGAATATGGAGAACAATAAGCGGAGAAAAGAGATTAAACATTTAACCCCTTCCCTAGAAAGGCAGTGAAATATTCGGTTAGAACCCGTTTTGATTTTAAGTGAGAGGTTTAATATAGGTTTGGAAATATGAGGGAGGTAAGAATGCTCCAGAGTAGTTATTGAAAAGATTGATGTTATCCTTTTTACTATAAAGACGCAAAAAAAATGTCAAAACATGAGGAAGCTAGAAGATGCCATGAATTAAAACAAATGGGATCCTTGATGAATATTTTAAACATAAACATAAAGGTGGAATACGATTGAAAGTGAAAAGAAAATGAAAGGTAATGGCTTTCAAACATCAAATTATGATGATGTTTAGTAATGTTGAAGTAAAAATCATTATGAGAAGAATTTTTTCCTAGAATTGTTTCTAATTCTTTGAATAAGTAAGAGTTGACATATTAGACCAGTAAATTCTCACCAGTCTAATATACTAGTGGCTCATACGGATTGTTATACTGAAAATTTCACATTCCTTTGTAGTTTACAGCGATTTGCAAAAAAATATAAATTTTTTCGTATAACTATTTGATTTCATGAGCTATCAATAGTAAACTTATTGGCTTTTCCATTCCCATTGCTTAGAAGTTAACTGCTCATTACTTTTTACTGATGTATTACAGATGCTACCAAGAAATTTTTTCAAAAAGTAGCTATTAGCTGCAAGGAAGCAAGATCCAATAGTGAGATTTCATTATGCGGTATGTTGTTTATATTAGAGATATATTTTTTTAAGAAACCAATAGTCATCCAGTTGGACTTGAGCTTTGCTCCGTCAGCAGCTTCTGCCTGGAAGTGAGCCACATTCAAATCAATAATAACAATGTTTTTGATACTCCAATTGGGGTAATTCGTAAGTATATCCTAGTTTCTTTGTTATTCTGGAACTCCAGTAGTCTAATCTATTGAAAAAGATTTGATTTTGCCATTTTTAGCTGTCACGAACGCTCAAGTTTGCCATGTATCAGTAACATCAGATTTCTGATTAGTCATTTGATTTTCGCGTAGTTCTTATTGTTCTATATGTCTCTTCTTAACCGGATCAGTTGCTTAACAGACAATGGCTCAACATTAGAGATTAAGGAACATACATCTTCATTTGACTAACCCCAATTCACTGTAACGTGTGAAAATAATTTTAATATTTTCACCATCTTTAATACTATAGGATTTCTGAACATAGAAAGATAAAGTTCCTTTAAAGATTGGTCATCATTCAATCGACGTGTAATGACATGTAATTAGTGTTGATCTAAATTATGTAGTTCTTTCTCCAGGAGATTTGACAGTTTGTAAATTAGACTCCATAGTTCTATAAGATTGTTTGAATTAGTGCTACAATGAAATAATGGGGCAGTGTTGATTAATGTTGAATGTGCCAGAGATACTTGCTCATTGGTATGTTTCACAACATTTTTTATGTTAAGTATTGGACAGTCTGGAATACGTCTGGTCTAACTGAGCTTTATGCAATACGCCTGAAACCATGCAACATATCTTTCTTCAATGTACCAACATTTAAAAGTTCTGGAATCACCTCCCACATATCCAGTCAATCGCGACCTCTGACCGCACAGACTGGTTATGAATATGTTGTAAAATCAATGCACCTTCAGTAAATAATTTAATAGCCTGGAAAGACGTCTTTTCCTTTTATATTTGGAATATATGGATCATTAGAAATCACAACCTTTACAATAACTCAAAAATTAATATCCCTCTTTCCACCCCATTTGCACTTGTTGCGGAATTCATCTTCCTGGCTACGAACCCTCCTCATGTAGGCCCAAAACCTCACACAACTTCAAAACCCCTGATAAAGGCCTAAAACTAAATTTTGATGGTTCATATAATCACTTAACTAAGGTTGGAGGGTGATGGAGGATCTTTCGTGACTCACTTGGATCTTGGGTGAATGGTTAGAGCGCTAGAATTAATGTCCATTCACCTCTAGAAGTCGAACGCACTAGTGTATTCTTTGGCCTTATTATTGCTACTAATATGGAGGTCTCTTATATAGAAAATTGACACGGATTCCCTAGAGGTAATCAACTCTTTGGATTCACTCACACAAACTAACAATAACTTAACCCTCTCTTGTAGGGATCATCTTCTCAGTCTGGGGAGCCCAATGATGTTGCATGAATCTAGAAGACACAATAGTGTAGCTGATAAGCTTGCAAAGCATGGGCAGAAGTTGACTCCAAGTAGTTGTTTTGAAGTATGAACTAAACCACCGAATTTAATTAACTTTCTAATGAACGAAGACAGTGAAGGGAGAATCTAAAAAATAGACTCAAATCAGGGTGGCTTTCAAATTTTAACCCCAAATAAAAATATTTTGTAGCTTTATGAAATGTGTCGTAAATCCGAAGCTCAAGTTTTAAGATGAATTCTTTTTGTAGTTTTGTGAAATGTGTCGTAAATCCGAAGCTCAAGCTTTGAGATGAATTTTTTTGTAACTTTAAGAAATTTATCGTAAATCCGAAGCTCAAGCTTTGAAATGAAATTTTTTTGTAGCTTTATGAAATTTGTCGTAAATTTAAAGCTCAAGCTTTGCAATGGGTAAATATATTTCTAACTTTATTTTTGGTATAAAATGTGCTATATTAATCCGACGCTTTCAAGTTTTGAGATGAAATTTATCTTGCTTTTAGCTTTGTGCATCGAGTAAATATATTTTTAATTTTTTTTAGTACAAAAATGTATTTTTAACTTAAACTTGGTTCAAATAAATTATGTCATTTAAAAAGTAATTGATTTTCAATAAAATAATGTATCGTAAATTGTGTCTCATGGGCAAACTTTAACACTATTAATCTGTATTAAATTAGCTAATGTTCTGCAAGAGGAAAACTTAGACCCAACAAAATAAGTTATGCCACGCGGGTAAGAGTAGACATTATTAGTTTGTATCGACATAATTTAATAATGTCTAACTTACGATGTCTAGTTTTATAATGTCTAACACAGAGTCCACACAAATAAAAGTTGTGCCCTATGGGCAAGAGTTGACTTTGCCTTAATTAAGTCTGTAATGATTTGACAGATGATCTATAACTCTTGCTCCAGAGGCAAGACTTTCAAATCACAAAAGAACAAGTTGTGTCTTATGGGCAAGAGTTGACTTTGCCCTAGAGGACAAAAGAACAAGTTGAGCCTCATGGGCAAGAGTTAACTTTGCCTTAAGTCTGTAATGATTTGACAGATAATCTATAACTCTTGCCCTAGAGGCAAGATTTTTAAATCACAAAAGAACAAGTTGTGCCCCATGGGCAAGAGTTTACTTTGCCTTAAGTCTGTAATGATTTGGCAGATGATCTATAACTCTTGTCCTAGAGGCAAGACTTTCAAATCACAAAAGAATAAGTTGTGCCCCATGGGCAAGAGTTGACTTTGCCTTAAGTCTGTAATGATTTGGTAGATGATCTATGAATCTTGCCCTAGAGGCAAGACTTTTAAATCACAAAAGAACAAGTTGTGCCCCATGGGCAAGAGTTGACTTTGTCCTAAGTCTGTAATAATTTGACAAATGATCTATAACTCTTGCCCTTGAGGCAAGACTTTTAAATCACAAAAAAATAAGTTGTGTCCCATGGACAAGAGTTGACTTTGCCTTAAGTCTGTAATGATTTAATAAATGATCTAAAACTCTTACCCTAGAGGCAAAACTTTTAAATCACAAAAGAACAAGTTGTGCCCCATGGGCAAGAGTTGCCTTTGCCTTAAGTCTGTAATAATTTCGCAGATGATCTATAACTCTTCCCTTAGAGGTAAGACTTTTAAATTACAAAATAATAAGTTGTGCCCCATAGGCAAGAGTTGACTTTGCCTTAAGTCTGTAATGATTTGACAAATGATCTATAACTCTTACCCTAGAGGCAAAACTTTTAAATCACAAAAGAACAAGTTATGCCCCATGGGCAAGAGTTGACTTTACCTTAAGTCTGTAATGATTTGACAAATGATCTATAACTCTTACCCTAGAGGCAAAACTTTTAAATCACAACAGAACAAGTTGTGCCCCATGGGCAAGATTTGGCTTTGCCTTAAGTCTGTAATACTTTGACAAATGATCTATAACTCTTGCCCTAGAGGCAAGACTTTTAAATCACAAAAGAACAAGTTGTGCCCCATAGGCAAGAGTTGACTTTTAAAAAATTAACGTACGCCTCATGGACAATAATTTATAATTTTACAATGTCTAACTTATGAGATACTCTATGAATCATGTCGAGAAGAGTTCGTCAAGGAGTTTTAAAGGAACAAGTTGAGACCCATAGACATAACATATAGTAATGGTTACCTTAGCTTATAGACAAAACATAGGTCAAGGTCATTAAGAAAATTAACGAATATTTCAAGGGAAAGAATTATACTATTTTACTAAGTCTAACTAGTTGAATTTTATGTAGTTCTTTCCTTAAAGGCAAAATGTATCTTAGAAATTTTTCAAAAAGTTAATGTATGTGAAACAATTTACACCATTTCACTATGTCTAACTTATGAGATACTCTAACATAAGTTGATAACTCAAAAAAGAGAATATATCATGACCTTTATATAACTTGATAAAAATAAACTCACAAGTAAAAAAGATCAAGATTCAAAATTTGATATTAAAAAGTCGAAAGAGCAAGTAGTAAACTAATAAGAAAAATAAAACAAGAAAAAATAATGCAACAATTTACAAAAGGATAAGCAGAAATCGTGAAAAATTAGTTGAAAGTAAACACCGTCAATTACAACTTGAGTGACTATCTTTAAACGTCATAAAAAAATAAAAGACAAACTTAAATCCTCTTAAGAATTTTTCACATCTTCAGCCGTACAAAATTCTTCTTTTATAGAAATATGATCAGACACATCGAGTGGTGTTGGAGTTATTAGAGTAAAACTAGGACCATAATCTTCATCTGATACTTCACACTGCTTTCTTTTCCTAGAAAGTAAGTCATCAGGAGGTGTTGAAAGATCATTTTCTCCGCTTTGAAAATTACTAAAGTAATTTTCATGCAAAGATCACTCTCTGCATGAAAATTACAAAAAAAAAAAAAAAGAATTACTAAAGTAAGTTACAAACTCAACATTGAATTATGATATAACAGTAAAATAATAAATTTTCATGGTTTTGATATTTATTGAATCATCATGGATCAATTCATCAAATCTACCTATTTTTTCATATTTAAATTTCCTACACTGTAGAGAGATTGACTCATATCTATATTCGAGAGGTGGTTCACCTCCACAGAGTGCCCACGTCTGTTATTTTAGATGGAGGTTCTCAGTTTACTTCTAGCTTCTAGATGACATTTCAGGAGGAGTTGGGTACCTAAGTTGACTTTAGCACTAACTTTTATCTTCAGATTGATAGACAGTCAAAGCAAACTTTTAAAGTTTTAAAGGATATGGTTTGTGCTTATGTCTTGAATTTTGGAGGTTAGGGGGATAAATTTTTAGCCTTGGTGGATTTTGGGCATAATAACAACTTTCTTTTGACTATTCAGATGGCCCCATTTTAGGCATTGAATGGTAAGTGAAGTCGGTGTCTGATTGTTTGGTTTGAACCCTCAACATTAATGTAAGCACATGATATAGAAAGAATGTAACCACCCATACCATGTAAGAACCCTCCCTCAACATTAATATAAGCATTCATACCATGTTACGATAATGTATGTGTATAGAAAGAATGTCCTGATTGTGTAAACAAATTTTGCACGATATGTCTTTTTCATATTTAAAACTAAGGCAGTGACCTGCTTGCTACAGTACATACATAAGTAAGATGGCCTTATATTATAGTTTACTGACGATATATATGACTTATATTGTTTCATTAATATCCAGGCATCAGAATCAAGTAACCAGAAAGAAGGGTGGGTGGTGTGTCGTGTGTTCAATAAGAAGAATTACCATAAGGCTCTTGAGAGTCCTCAAAACTCATCAGCAGCACTCTCCAGAAGTACAATTATTTAGAAACCAAACAACGATGGTGTTCTTGATCAAATACTAATGTACATGGGAAGGTCGTTATGCAAACAACAAGACTTTGAAAATAAATACAACAACAACCTCTATTCCACATGAAATGCACCGTTCTTGATCTTCCACATGTTGTTGCAAACATGCCACAAACTGAAAATTTAAGCTTTGTAGGTGGGGATATGTTTCAGTTTATTCCCCATACTGATGCTATTTTGCTTAAGGTATGCATTAAAGTTTTATTCTTAACATGTACTTGAAAGTTCTATTTTGCTTCATGCTAAAGGTATTCAAAATAGAAAAAGTAAACACATGAAAAAGCTAACGCGATTCAACATCTACTATATAGAAATAAAATACGATTTTGATCTTGTATATATAGTATAATTTTCTAATGAACTCTTACAGCGCTGAGTATTTCTAGTTTGTATATTAGAGGCTACAGGTCACTGATTATGATGTTTTAGAAAATACGACTTTTTACAGCTAGTTATGCATAATTGGAGCGACGAAGATTGTGTGAAGATACTATAGAGATGCAGAGAAGTTAGCACATATAACGATGAAGGAAGAAAAGGAAAGGTCCTTATCATTGACATGGTATTGAATAGAGATGAAGATGAAGCAGACATGTCTGAAGTGAAGCTCCTTTTTAATGTACTGATGACAGTGCTTCTTGCCAGGGATGGGGTGGGGTGCAGAGAACTGAGAAAGGGAAAGACTATTTCTTGAGTTTGGCTTCATGAGCTACAAGATTATTCTTTTTCTTTGTCTAAGATCCCCTATTCAAGTTTTCCCTTAAAAATTATACACTCATGGGTCGTTTAGTAGGGTGCACTAGTGATGTTTACATTATCTTTTATTGACGGTTTAATTTTTTATATTTAACGAATAGGTTGTGTTAGAATAAGAATAGTACTTAATAGCGCTTATTTGAATAAGAATAGTACTCCTGTTGTTAATGTCGTGATTACTATGTATAAAACTAGTAGGAGCACTAAATATGTCGTATAATTACATGTACTACTTATACATAGGATTAAATAAGTAGAAACGATTAAGTCTTTTCTATCAAATGATTGACTTTAATAGAAATTCATAAAGTCTTTAATTAAAAACTGAACTACCGAAAGCAACTGCGATGGGATAACAAACCAAAACAACAATCTGCATTTCAACAACAACAAAAAATTCAGTGCAATCCCACAAGTGTGAAAATCGAAACAAAAATGTGCATTTCATCAAAAGAAATCGAACCATCATCTAAGAGGCAAAATAAAGATATCCACATTGCAAAGGCCTATTACAAGACCTCCAACTTGACACAATAGAGATTACATAGTACTAGTAGAAATTATCAAAGATTTCAAATCTAGTAGCACAAAACTTTTTTGGTTCAATTGGAGATAGGATATTACAAGCCAACAAGGTGAAAGTTTCGCCAACCAATCAACTGAGCTGCTAAGGTTTCCTGCTAGCACAAAGTTCAAGTAAACCAACTAAGCTACTCAGATTTCCCAATAGCAGAAAGTTCAAATAGTCAATCAACCGAGTTACTAAGATTTTCTAGTAACATAAAACTTTTAATTTCAATCAAGATTTATTATTTCCATGAAATCAAGAATGTAGGGTTATTCAAAATTCACTTAGTAACACACAACTAACAAAATTAAATCTTCTTAACTATACAAACACCAATCTGACAAATTCCTAAACATAACTCCCAAAAATACAACAATTTTGTATTATGAGCTAAAACCTTAAACGTAAACAACAAAAAGAGATTCAAACACCCAATTCAAAAATAACGCACACACAAAAAAAAAACCAAGATAAATTACATGTAAATGATAAAGTGAATTTAGTAGAAACTTACATCAACAATGATGTCAATTAAGTTTGAAGGCAAAAGTCCAGAAGAATTGGAAGCAACATCCACTGAGAGACGCTCTATTTCTTCATCAAAAGCAACATTCATTTTTTTTCTGTTAATCGAATTTAAAATTTGAGAGAAATCGGATAAAGAGAAAGAGGAGCAAGAGAAAGGGTATTTGAGAAATGAGGGAAAAAGATGAACGAGAATGAATAACTGAGGAAAATTCTGAGAAAAAAAAAAGAGAAATAATAAAAACTCTAAATAAAGGTTAAAGACAAATAAATTTGAAAAAGGAAAAAAATGAAGAAATAGATAATGGTTGAGAAAAAAAGAAAAAGAGAAAAAAAAAGGGTAGAGATAAATAAATTAAAACATGAAAATAAAGTTAAAAAAAAATAAAAATTAAAAATAATAAAAATCACAATAATAAATTTAAAGGAAAAAAAGAGTGAAAAAAGTAGAATAATAAAAGTAAAGGAAAAATTAAAAAGTGAAAATAATAAAAAATAAAATTTGAGAGATAAATGAGTATGGAAAGATTAAAAATATATTTGAGGTGTAGAGGGGCAAAATGGTACTTTTAGTATATTAAAAAGTAAGGAAGGTTATTCTTCAAAGACATTTTTATTTGGGATCAAATATCTAAGGTCACTCATATTTGAGTCGATGACATGCAATTTCCTGGATTCCATCATGACACGGGCCGAAGATAGATTTTCAGCCCACCATATCAGGTTATTGGGCTGGTCCACTGATTTTGCAAAGAGGGCTTTAAAGCCTTCTTTTTATAGTTTGTAACAAGAATATCACTTATATTTATGTATACCATTTCATAAAGCATTCTTTCAAAACTTAATACTATAAATTTAGCCAATTTAAAATGACTTGACATTTTATTTAGGGAAATTATGCCCTTTGACCATTTGATTTACCAATATGACTGAAGCACACACTATCTATTACACTTCGATTGTATATATTATGTATAGATATATACAATATATGTATATTTAGTATGCAATGTATATACTATGTATACATTCTGTATATATTTTATATAAATTAAATGGTCCAAAGATATTGAGCTTTAATTTTTTTTTTTCCCTTTTATTTATAGTTCAAATGAGCGTTATTTTATCCCTCAATCCACTTGGAATTATCAACTCTTACCAGAGGTGTCATGTTCGAGTCCTCCTGAACACAGAGTCGCTTTTATTAGGCAGTGGTTTACCCCTCCTCAATGTGAGATTTTTTTGTGCAAATTAAATACGAATTTAGTCCGACTCCAATGCAGGTATTAGACACTGAGTGAGGAACTAAAAATTAAAAACAAACTCTTATCCCCTTAAGCAAGAGGTTGGGGGTTTGATCCCCACCTCTGGTGAATGAAAAAAACTCTGTGGTCAGTTTTCTATCGCTTAGTGCGTTGATCGTAGGAACGAAGGATTAGTCTCACGGCTGTCGGCTATGGGACCATAGAAAACCAAAAGAAAAAAAAAATAATCCAACACCCACCCAAAAACAAAACTCCAATAGAATCTTCTTGGCTTTCTGTAAAAAGAAAAAAATGAAGTAACATTCTCACTCTATATAAAAACAAATAAATGCAATATAAAGATTCAATGTAAATAATAAAACTACTATTTCAATTCGGAGTAATTCTAACATAGAACTTTTACTTTTCAAAACTTGTCAAAATTTAAACGGATTTTATGCTGAAAGTGAAACCCATTTTGGCAAAAGCATTCAAAATATGCTTCCGAAATTCGTGTTCAAATGGGATGGGTAAAAGATAGTACTCCGTAGTTGTGGTAGGAAAAACTAGAAAGAGTGAATCGGGAATCTAAGGCAGTAAAGGGAAATACTAATACTACTAAAAATTGTTGTTATTGGAGAAGCAGATAAAGAGCAGAAGAGAAAAGAAAGAATGGTAGGAGGAGTTTACTGTGTTCAACCCCGCTTCATCTCTACATTTCTTGGCGACTGCCGTTTCATTCACCCACTCTTCCATTGCAAACCAGGTCCCTCTTTCTTAACTGCTATTTTCTTCTCAAGATTTTGCCTTTGTGCTCTTCAACATTCTATCATGATGTTCAGCTAGTCTCCCCCCCTTTTTTTACTGCTTTGTTTCATACTCAAGTTTTCTAATTTACCCCTAATTTTGTGCTTTCTGCTCTCAAGATTTTATCACGCTATTCATAATGGCGCTAAGGAGGACAAAGTTGATCTATATTTCAATAGAAATTGAATCTTTTATTCTATGTAATTACTCATTTTGACGCTTAATGTTCATGGTTACTCAGGGAATAAACAAGCGTCTATGCAATGCTCAAGAACATTTGGTGGATTAACGGATTTGTTATTCAACAGAAGGTATTTGTTATTTTACCTTCAAGGTTATATTGTCTTTCAGCATGCTGGTTACCGTTCGTCTAAAATATTAGCCTTTCTGCTGTTAATAGTATATTTGCATCTACCTGGTTCTTGCTTCTGGTTGGTGGGAGGGGGCAGGTATTCGGTGAATTTAGTCAAGGTGCATGAAAGCTGCCCAAAAAAGTAATTAAAAAAATTCATCATGTTTGCATCCTCAATTCCTAACTGTTTTTGTTTATGTCGCCTTTTTCTCCGCCTGGTTCTTGGTAGTATAAAGCTAGGAGATTCCTCAAATTGACAATGTCATACTTGGTTTGAGAACGAGGGATTAGTATACACCATTACTGGATCTTGGCTAAATGAAGTTTGTCATGCTTCCAATCTTGATATTTAGGTTTGGTTCAATCAGCTCTGTTAGAGTTCATCTATTGAATTGTAAAGTTCTGAAAATAAGTATAAACCCTTTGATCCTAGCTACATCTGTGGCCAACTTGAAAAGCATTACAAGGGCATGGCTGAAAGCAGTTAGAACTTGTCTTGGATCAACATTGAGAAAAAGGGAAATTAGCGAATTATCTAGTTCACCTTACCTTGCACCCAATAATGTATGCCTTCTACCTCGCATTATTGGCTTCCTTCGCTTCTTCTACCCATCCTTTTGGCCTCCTTCCCCTTTTGGTCCTATATCTTGAACCGCGTACTTGTTTTGTGCTTTTCTCCGCTATCGTGTTGGAATGCAAAGAGGCCCATTTTGAGTCAATGACACCTGATATCCCTATTAACATTTTTACCTTCAAATATCATTTTAGGTCTTTCATGAGGCAAAAGGGTGAGGAGTAGTTGAAGGATTCCTTGCCTCACAGTGATGCTAGATTATGCTGCTCTATGATATAATCCTACCAAAAAGAAATATGTTCGGAGAGCAACATGCATTTTCTTCCCCTGTGCTAAATTTGACATCTTAAGTCGAGTTGCCATGTGTTTTGGGGCAGGGTTTTACTCAAATATATGTAGGCCTAATAGTAGAGATGAAGTCAACAAATTCATTTATCAATTTTAATGTCTTGGACAGCCTCATAGGTGTGTAGGTTTGTTTAAAGATCACGCTTGATACTTGTGACTTAATTAACTTTCGGCATTGTCTTGGTGCAAATGAAAGAATTCTCTTTTGTTTATCAGAAAGAAAGTTAAGCTCTTAATTTGTATGGTTTCTAAAACATTTAGACAGTCTTATTAGGTTTTTAAGATCTGCATTACATGAATACCACATTTATTATAGGTTCATTTCTGAGTTGTCTTGTCTGATATGAGACGATTCTGGTACTGGGAATAGTGTTGTCTATCTCTGTAGGGAGGTTACGTGAAGGTCCCCTGGGACATACAAGAGACTTGCCTATGCTTTGCTCATTTGGGTAATTCATATACTTAATTGATTTAGATTAATGGCGGATGAAATATGAAAAGTTACTATGGACAATTTGAATTTGACCTTCCATCATGTGAGAACAAGGTTGAACAAATTGAAAGTTCCTGTAATGTTCCTGCTTCTGCTTGTTTGCTGCATGCCTTGGATGCTAATTTTGAACTAAATTTGGCAGAAATGTAGATGAACTTCCAAACACCAATCGCAAACGTTTAAGACCAGGTCAAATTTCTCCTCCCCGACCAGTTCCAGAACAAATACAAAGACCTCCTTATGTGAAGTCTAGGAAGCCACCTGGGATTGGTAGTGGCCCAGAAGTGCATGATAGAAAGGGGACAGAAAAGATGAGAGCTTCGGGAAGGCTTGCTGCTCAGGTTCTTCAGTATGTTGGGACATTAGTCAAGGTGATATATGGAGTACCTTCTACTCAGTCTCAATGTGGAATTCCTTGCGCCTATAAGCTTCATTTAGGTTAAAAATCAAAATTTGTGTTTGCCCCAGTTTCTCTACTTCTTCGGAGGTAGCGGTATGGACTGCGTACATTTTACCCTCCTCAGACCCCACTGTGTGGGAATACACTGGCTTGTTGTTGTTGTTGTTGTGTTTGCCCCAGTTAAGGCTTTCAGTGACTGACTTCGATTAGCCACAGTCTCTATTTCCTGTCTTTACTATGATCATCTACTTGCGTCTAAGTTTGGATATTGACTTTATTAAATTAGACATCTACCTTGTGTTTTTGCTTCTTCTAGGTCTTCCTTTGGAGTCACGTTACAACCAAGGGTGTAGCTAGTAAGAGGGTAGGGGTTCAACTAATCCCCCTCGTTGAGATATTACATTGCACAAGTAGGGTGGAAATATTTCTTTTTTGTATAAATTGTTGAACCCCCTTGATATAAGGGAAAATTCTAGTGTATTGGTAAGGGGGTTCAAAAGTCGTTTTTGGTCAAAAGTTCAAATATCAACTATGACATTCTAGTTTTCTTCTGAATGCCCCTTTTTCTTGATTTCACCACAGGTTACAATCTGCTTTTACCAGTCCTTTTCGTTCCATTTGTAGGAATGCTTCATATTTTTGGATATTACAAAAATGCTTAGTACCATTTCATTTTTATATTACTTTCACAAATTTGTTAAACTAATCAAGTTTTGAAACATTGATGTGATATCTTCCCTATTAAGTAACTTTTTAGCCATTGCTTTAATTTTTTTCTTCAACTTTCGCTAATATTTGATGTATGTCAAATTAAGTTATTAAAATCCATGCACACAAATACCACTTATAAAATTGGAATATGGGGGAGGGTCTATCGGAAACAACCTCTCTACCTGTAAGATAGTGGTAGGGCCTGCGTACATTCTACCCTCCCGAACCCCGCTTTGTGGAATCACACTGGATATGTTGTTAGAATATGAGGGAGTAAATGTTTCCCTTTTTTCTTTCTTTTTGTACATAATGGAACATGTAAAGAATGTCTAGTGTCAGTCTTTCAGATAACTCCCAATTATTGAATTTTGGAATGTAACATGTCTAAATGGAACAAATGGATAGTGAGGATTTATGTAGCCAACTAACTCCACCTAGCTTGGGTTTGAGGCGTACTATTGACATGTTGTAGTAGTCACCACTGAATTCGACTGATATTGTCTTTAAATAGGTGCAAGAAGATCAATAATAAGAGTAGTTTCACAGGTTGTCTGAAGTATGCTTCATTTTAAATCTACGTTGCTATTTCTTCTGGCAGCCAGGCATCACGACAGACGAAATTGACCAAGCCGTTCACCAAATGATCATTGACAATGGAGCATATCCATCACCTCTTGGTTATGGTGGATTTCCAAAGAGCGTATGCACATCAGTTAACGAGTGCATTTGCCACGGAATCCCAGATTCACGTCCACTTGAGGTTTGTTCTACTGAATAGTTATTTTCTTTATAACCAAGAATTTAACGTTGCGACAGGCTAACATTCTTATGCTCTGTGATATTTAATGATTCAGGATGGGGATATTGTCAATATTGATGTCACCATTTATCTTAATGTAAGTTGTTTGTTGTAGTTAATTAGTACCATCATGTGTCTCTTAATTGCTTCAACTTTTCTGTTTAAACCAATAATTGTTATGCATCAATAGAAAGAAAATGGGATGAGACGCCTTCTTGTAGCTTATAAATATGAAAATGGGATGAGACGCCTTCTTGTAGCTTATAAATATGATGATGTAATTTTTTGGTTCCTCATGTTTCTTCAAGATGTCCTCATCCTTATTCTTGAGAATCAGGGTATTTTGCATCACTAATGTCATCTTTGATGTAATCTTCTAGTGTTGGTTTTCCTGTCTGCTGATTTAGATTTAATTACTAGATTTGTAACTATTGGTACTTGTTGTGAGAAATATAGGTAAAAAATATTATTGAATTGTTGTAACTACATTATTACACTGAGACCCTATTTATAGACACTACATTCTAATCCTTTTCCAAATAGGACACTACATTACAATCTTTTTCCAAGTAGGATGCTATATGTTATTCCTATTCCTACTCCTATTCTGTTTAAAAAGCCAGCTTTGTTTCATTTAGGACATTGATGACATCTCATTGTATAGAGGATGAGCTTTTCATGATGTACTGTCTTCTTGGTCTCGTCTTCTGTGTCTCACCTGATATTTAATTAATCGTACATGGTTTAATAATGCAGTCTATGACTCCTGAAACTCAATTTTCTCTTTGTTTCTCTGCTTGGGTTGATTGGTTATGCAGGGTTACCATGGTGACACATCAGCGATGTTTTTTGCAGGAAATGTTGATGAGGAAGCCAAAAACTTGGTGCAGGTATGTCTTTTTGATGGTATAGGGATATTAGTACCTTTTCTTTTTGTATGTACTCAACATTTGAGTTCATCATTAAAAGCAAAGAGAATATTCCTTTTATGGCTCTGAAATTTGGAAATTCGACTTTTTTTTTTCATTGATGAATCTGATAAGCTTCTCGCAGCTGTATAAGAAATTTTTTGGCTCTTATTTGGTTGACTCCATATATTGTGAAATCACATTATTAGTAACAAATGCATAATCTCTTCAGTGTCTACATTTCTAATGAGTCATTTTGTTTTTGATCATATCTGACCCCATACTTGTCCTTAATTAAGCTACAGAAGCATATGTTGAGTTTCTGGATCTATGGTTCTAGAACATGAAATATCGCCCCTTATCTTTGTCACCCCTGCAGTCAACCCGCCTTATTTGACAAGTTTGACAGGGCATGCTGTTGAATAAGCTAATGAGACTTGCTTATTATTATTATTTTAATGGTAAAAGTGGAAGAATATATTTAAGTAATAGTCGAAGTGCGTTTGAGAAAAGACCACATCTTCATTTGAATTTATATACTTGGCAGAAAGTGAAAGTTGTACAGGATATTGTTAATTACAGAAGTGTGTCAAAAATTTTAGATTAACAATGACAAATCCTTTCATGTATATTGGGATACAGAGTGTTTTTCTTTTGTAATTGAAGGTGATACGTGCTCTTTTATTTTTTATTTTTTTTAAATCAAGGTAATGGCAATGGTGTCATACATGTTCTTTTAATACATGCTCCGAATTCATATTTAACTGCATAAATTACAATTTAGAGGAAAAGGAAGACCTAATTACTGATACTGCAGTATATTATGCACTGATCAACCAGAAAAAAAACTTTTTCCCTTATATTGCTGTATAGATGCATCTGCAATCTCACCTGTTGATTTTTATTTAATGCATCAGGTGACTAAAGAATGCTTGGACAAGGCTATATCAATATGTGCACCAGGAGTGGAATTCAATAAAATTGGGAAGACTATACAGTAAGACATTTACCTAGATCCTCTTATCTTTTTTGTTCTTGTGCGTTCTGCTAAATATTAGAAGGATGTGTCTTGGCATGAAGGTGAATTTGTCATGAAAAATTAATGTCATGGGTTCATAGCTGGCATAGTTTGGCAAATTGATTTGAGGAACAAGACACGTGCATTTCTGATATTTCGTGTAAATTACTATATGTATATCAATATTATGCTTGTTTAGCATAGGAAATTTTGTTGACGTTAATGTTCTATTTGTAGTGACCTTGCAGATAAACATCGCTATGGGGTTGTGCAGCAGTTTGTTGGTCATGGAGTGGGACGTGCTTTCCACAGTGATCCAGTCATTCTGCATTACAGTAACTTCCACATTTTGATGACTAACCCCCTTACTGCTCTTTCTATGGGAAGAAATATGACCAATACTGAGCCAATAGGATTTAATTTGTTTGCTGCATATCTTATGCTGTCTGCTAATCATAATGCTTGCATGAGAAAAAAACTATCTTCTTGCTGAGTTTTCCACCTGTTCCCTCCAACGTCGATGCGCATATTCAGCATGCTAACTGCTGCGACGACACCTCAAACTAATATTTTCTTGAGATGTAATAATACACTGCTGTTGTGTCAGGGATTA
Organism: Capsicum baccatum var. pendulum; assembly: GCA_030864225.1. Classification (NCBI taxonomy): domain Eukaryota; kingdom Viridiplantae; phylum Streptophyta; class Magnoliopsida; order Solanales; family Solanaceae; genus Capsicum; species Capsicum baccatum. The sequence goes on from CM061551.1 coordinate 177,944,877, forward strand.
AAAGTAGAGCACACTTCAAAATTTGTTTGCATCGCACCCAAATACTTATATAGTTATATTTAAGCTATGTGTCTAACATAAATATTGAATCTCTGTTGACAACTGTATCAATCTGCTATCATATTGTCTGAAATTCGGAAATAAGTTACTTCATGGTCTTGGTTTGATCTGTATCAATTGACAAAATGTTTCATTCACATTTGCCAACTTCCATCCTCTTGAGCAGTTGTGTAGTACTACATAATAATGACAAAATCTTACTCTAAGGAGATTTTCTCCAAAACGAGAATTGAGATCATAGTTCTAAGAGTGTTGTCTCTGTGAAATAATCTACTTGAAGACAGTTACATTTTCGCTTGCATTTAATTTTATTCTTGTCCTCCTATACCCAGTAATTCTCTTCATATTAATATTCATATTCCTATATTTGTTCGCTCTCAGGGAACAATGATCATGGACGAATGGTGCTCAATCAGACATTCACTATTGGTAATGTACAGTTACTGATTCATTTTCCACGACGTTGAAGAGACTTACTGCGATATAGCTGCATAATAATTTTTCCATGTCAAATAAATGTCTGCTCGAACACACTGTTCATAGATACTAACCAGAAGCTGGTAGCTACTGCATCGTGTCTGTTTGCTGTGTATTCTGTGATTAGCTAAGAACTGAGGCTTCACAATGCTTTATGTTATGACAAGCTCTAGTTTTGTCGTACTTGATGCATCTGTTACTTTTTGAAGCGTAAAATTATTACTCCAACTCTGCATGCACGATTTTACTTTTGACTGTGCTGTACAGAGCCGATGCTGACAATTGGTAGCATAAATGGAGTAATATGGGATGACGATTGGACAGTTGTTACAGAAGATGGTAGTCTATCCGCACAGTTTGAGCACACCATTTTGATAACTGAAGATGGTGCTGAGATTCTGACACAGTGCTAGTGCTGGTCCTGCAACATCATTCTATGTAAAGGACAATTCTATATTGTTGTACAATTCAATATTGGTAACCACAATGCTCTTATGTTGACCACACACACACGAAAAAACACAATTCTCATATCGATTGTTTTGGTGTTGTAATATTTTTGGTTTGTGCCATAGAAATAAAGTTTGTTCGACTTTAAATCCCCATCTCGTTTTGGATATCTAGGGTGGTCCTCCAGGTTCATGTAATCCTTTTCAGAATTTGACTTATAGGCAACATATAACTTCTAGTTAGTTGATGAGGTTCACTGTTTTAAAATGTCCTTATCCACAAAAGTTACAACGTCTACCTTATAGACAATATATTTAAGTTCAACTTTTGCCCTTTTGGTTAATTGTACAGGTTCATTGATTTGAAATTTCATGAACGCTTATCTCATGAGCAAAATTTATTAAACGGACCTATATTTCTAAGATTTTTATTTTTTTAATATATAGTATATAAAATATGAAGACAAGACTTTACCAGCGTTTGACGGGCTTCACTTATTTGTTTGGTTTTTTTAAGGAAAAATAACAGAAACTAGCATACCTAAAGACTATAATTACAATAAATAGTAATACTATTTCAAAATTACAACTTATAGCAAAAGTAGCAATACTTTACCCTCTTTTTAGAGAGAAACGTGTATTTGTCCATCAGTTTGCCTTTTCCCTTTTTTCACGTAATATTCACTTCTCTCTCTCTAATTAACCGCATCTTCTATTTATTTTTTTCAATTTCTGCTTTTATCTCTCAATTTTTTGATAAACAGTGTGCTCCATAGTATTTGCATCTCATCTTTTCACATAATTTATATTTCTTTTTATTTTTTTCGTATTGCTTTTTTTTTTTTTTTTTGGTGTTTTTCCAGCCAAAGAATGCCGCTCTCGACGATGAATGGGTTGGTGGCTTCGATTGGACTCGCCGATTTAACATATTTTTGATAAACACATAGATTATTGTGAGTTTAACTGGTTTCCTCTGATTGCTTATCCATGAGATAGCCTCATAGGCTATGACATCCAGCTTTCAACCTTTCTTGTTCTATTAACATGATTTCCTCATCTTTATTACCGTGACCATCAGTGGAAGTCGTTTTCAAGTGGCCTCTTGCTGGAAAATATTTTGCTTTTTTACTATTTTGACGGGAGTACTGTTGTAACTTGTATCTACACTTCCTTAGAGATTCTCTAATCTGTGGTTCATTATAGGATTGCAAAATATCAGAAAGTAAATCCTGGTGTTTTCACAATAGTAACTTTCCCATTCCTCTTTGTTGTCATGTTTGGAGACTAGGGACATGGTATATGCTTGTTTCTTGCAAGATATTTTTTGGTGAATTTTCAACGGAGGGAGGATCTATCCGGTGAATTGCACCGTGACGGTGATCAGCAGCGACAATAATGTCGTTTTACCAACGAGTATTAGCCGAAATCAATCACAGGGGTTGAATTTTATTCGATGATTCCCTGGTTTTGCAGATCCGGTCTTAGCCAGTTTTTATGGTTTTCCCGATGATGTGATAGCGGTGAATCAGTATATTCCGACGAGATTTCTATAATATGTAATTTTTACTGTATAGATATGTATTTGTATTTTGTAATGATAAGATTTGTATTTATATATGTATTTGATTTGGTACTGATAAGATTTGTATTTGCTACAATGTAGATATATATTTGTAGTTGGTATTGTAAAATTTATATTTATTACAGTATAGATATGTATTTTTTTAGTTGTAATCTTACATTTTATGGACAATATGTTCATATATGTATTTTTGTCTTTATGAATAATACATATGTTCATTTCAATTTGCATATGTATTTATGTCTAATCCAAATACATTTTTCAAAAATATGTATGGATTTTTGTTATTTATATCCAGACATGTTTTACTAACGCATATGTATTTTACTAAATCGTTTTGACATTTAAATGTTACACATGGTACAATTTAGATATATATTTAGATTTTTGATGTTTAAACTTTTCAAATAGAATATTTTGGTGGTTTGTTTATGTAAATGTTAGCAATATGTCTTTATTAACTTCTGTTGTATCCAGTTTTTACATATGTATCTATGTCTAATGCATATGTATTTTTCATTTATGCTTATATATGCATATGTTTTTTTTTACAGATTTGCATATGTATTTTTGAACAATACTTGGTTATTGTATTGTTCTGCACAAGTCCATATAGATTTATGAGTCATATGTATTTATTAATAATACGTATGTTCATTCCAGTGTACATATGTATTTTTACTAACGCATAGATAATTTACAAGTCTGTAGGTATTTTTTTCTGATATGCATATGTATATATAATTGTCCGAATATTTATTTTTCTGCAATGCATATGTCTATATAATTGTTCAGTTAAATACACACAGATCTTACCATATATATATATGCATTTATGACTAATGCATATGTATTGTTCAGTTATGAAAAATACATATGTTCATCTCAATTATGACTAAATACATATTTATGAATAATTCATATGTTCATTCCAGTTTGCATATGTATTTATGTCTAATGCAAATACATTTTTTCAGAAATACATTTGGATCCTTGTTATTATATGCAGACGTGTTTTACTAACACATATGTATTTTACTAGTATGAATGTATATTTTTCATGATATGCATATATATATGCCTTACAAAATATATTCAAAATAAATTAAGTTAATCAAGCTCGGTAAAATAAATGCAACATTAAAACTATAACAAGTTCAATAACAAGTTCAAAATTTAGAAAAACATAATTCTCAATGAAAAAATTCAACAATTATTTTTTGACTAAATACATCAACCAACTTTTCATTTGTTGTATTTCCTATATGAACGTCTATTGTGACCTTTAAGCCCACATGAACTACAATAATTTTTGTTTTTCTTTCCGAACATATCTCTTTCGAATTTTTCATGATCCTTCTTTGGAGGTCTTCCAGAGGGTCGCTTGTGTTTTGGGGGCAAAACTACCTCCTCCAATATTTTCTGTGATTTTACCCAGTCATTTTTATGTGGTAGAGGATAAATTAAAAGATCATACGTTCTCAAGACAGTTTCTTTCACCGCATTCTTCTTTTAGAATCTCAAAGAACCAAGTCCAAGATGCATTATTTTCAGAATCATGTACACCATATGCCAATAGAACTATATGGCCTGCATATGAAAAAAAATGCATATAAGAGTACATGGTTTATAGACACAAAATACTGTATATGTATATTATAAATACATATTGCTGAAAACATACATAACTGCTAGTGAACGCATAACCATACTGCATATGTATATTATAAATACATACTGTTGAAAACATATGTAACTTTCAGTGAACACATAAACATGTTGCATATGTATATTATAAATACATGCAGCTGGAAACATTTGTAACTGCCACTGAACACATAAACATACTAGATATGTATATTTTAAATACATACAGCTAAAAATATATGTAACTGCCAGTGAACATATAAACAAAGTGCATATTTATATTATAAATACATACATCTGAAAACAAATATAAGTTCAAATAGTAGTTATCCTCGACTAAAATTCAAAATTAACGTATAATAATTATATCTCAATTTTCAAATTACATAAATAATGATAACTTTGAATTTGAAAAAAAATCGCTCAGAATTTTTTTTTTGAAAATTGATAAAATTTAAAATACTATCTCAATTTTTGAATTCCATGACTGTTACGCAATTTTGTTATACAATTTTCAGATTTTTTTGCAATTATATTTTTTGAAAATAACAAATCAAATCTAGTTTGTTTATCGTTTCCAGAAATTTTCGCAATTGAATAAATATGCTATTAAAGTTTGTTTATCCATACCTATATTTGTCGCGTTGTTTATTCAATTGTTCTTAGTAAAGTACAGACATTCATCAACGATATTCCAATCACTCAATTTTTTTTTGAATATGCTTTTAAAATTTAAAATTTAACATATAAGAATTGTAACTTATGTCTCTATAAATACATAACGATAAATAAAACTGTGAATTTGATCAAAAAAAATATCGCTGACAAAATTTTAAACCAGAAAATTCAAAATACGCTACAAAAAATTGAACTTTATGAATGTTGAGCAAACTTGTTATTACATTTCTACAAATTTCCGCAATTACAAAAAAAAATAAAATAATCTCAATATTTATTTATCCATGCCTATAAATAACGTGAATTTTTTTCACTTATATTTTGTCAATTTCAGAAACGTTGCCCAATGATGTTGGAATCACCCAATTTTTATTTTTGAATTTGATTTTGAGTTGCTGTTTATGAAAAAGGTCTTTTAAATTAAGTTGATGTATTTTAATAATTAAGTTAAAACTAAAAGAGTTATAAAAAGTGGCTACAAATAAGGAACAGTTTCATTCCTTATTTAACTTTTATTAATTAGAGTTAAATAAAGAACGATTATCCTATTTGTATATATATTTTTATAGCAATCTTTTACTAAAAATACAATTGCTATTTGCGAAATTTTCCCTTTTTTTAACGCCAAGCCCAACAGCCCAAACTGAAATCGTCAAACCTATAAATTCCCTTTCCATTTAATCTTACCACATTTCTAGAACACCAAAAAGAAAAGAAAAAAGAAAAAGAGAACTTTTCATCCATGGATTCTATACCGGTGAATTGGGAGGCACTGGACTCTCTAATTATCGATTTCGTCAAATCCGAAAACCTAATCGAAGAGTCAATTTCTCCGTCCACTTCGCCGTCGCCGTCTCTGTCTCCATCGCCATCTTCGTCCACGTCATCATCATCGTCTTCTTCATATCAATCACGATTACTTATCCGGCAGATCAGACGGTCAGTAGAGTGTGGTGAAATTGATGCCGCTATCGATCTCTTGCGTGTGCATGCGCCTTCTGTTCTCGATGATCATCGTCTTCTCTTCTGTTTACAGAAGCAGGTAACGCTTAGATTTTGTTAATTACAGTGAATTAGTTCTCTTTGTGCTTAAATTGTGCTGGTTTCGTAGTTTTTCGACTTAACCAGTTCGATTAATTGACTCAATTTCTGAAGAGATTAGCTTTTTGAGTTACTAGCTCCTTACGCATATCTGTGTGACGAGCTCGGAAGAAAAAAAAACTGACTTGCATATGTAAGCATAGCTAAAAACAGATATTTTGATTGTTAAAGCAATAATATTACGGATGATTGTAGAAGTGAGTACTATAATACACAAGGTATGAATTTTAGCATGATAAAATTAGTCATTAATCTGAATTAGAAAATTTAAAAAACTAAATATTGCATCTCAGTAGACGATTAAAATTGATTTTTGAACTTGATAAAAAGGTTTTAACTTCATATTTCATTAATTTAGGGTTCTAACTCTTGTTGATAAATTGTTCTTTTCATTTGTTATTATATTTCTTTTTAACACACACAGACATATGCTCCTTACTGTGTATTTCTTCATTGAAGTGCCTACTTTAATTATGCTTTAATCCAAGAGTCTCTTGGTGTGTTTCTCTACTATTTTCCTTTTTTATGTGATAACCTTAAGACAACAGCTGTTGAGTTGATGGAGTGGTGATCACTGGATAACAATATTTTGGATTTCAAAAATCTGAAGAAACTTTCTGGGGAAATCTTAAGAGTTTCAGTTGATTTATGAGACTTCTTGGTGATTAAAAAAAAAAGAGAGAGAGACTTCTAGGTGATATGCTTCACCTACATTATTTTTAGGTTTAATATCTGTCCATACAAACTCATTGGAAAATTAAGTTAAACTTGTCTTCCCATGCTTCATGTGGACAAATAATCGATGATCCCTGAAAGTATTCTTCATTATTTTTCTGCAGAGGTTTATTGAACTTTTGAGGAAAGGAACTGCAGAGGATCGAGAATCTGCCATTAAATGCCTCCGAGAGTCCCTGGCACCTTGTGCATTGGATGCATATCCAGTAGGTCCCTGCATATTCATTTTGATTCCATTTATCAACATTGACACTAGTGAACATCTCTTAGATTCGTCAGCATTCACACCCCCCCCCCCCCCCCCCCCTTTTTTTTTTTGTAATACAAGATGACTTATGTATTTACATGTCGTTGTTTATGTTTCTCAACTAGATTATAAATCATGTTTATGCACCACATAGAGAATATCTGATTTAACCAGATCATTCCTGGTGTTTCTTTGTGGTCCAAGGATGTAATTTCTCATCCTAGGTTCTTTTGTCATAAATCTTGTTTTCCATAGATACAGGATATGCTAGATGATAGTGGCTTGCACGCTATCCTCAGGTTCACCACTCTGAATCCCGTTTCATCAATCCAATACTTTCAAATAAGTACATCCGAGTTCTCATAGTCTCATTTGCAAAAACAATTTTCTATGTGTATTCTTAATCTGTATATGAGAATCGTTTCACTTCACATGGTTCTCCTTACACTTGGATTCTAATGAATGTTTAAATTTTTATCTTAAGGAAGCATATGAGGAATTTAAGCATATTCTTCTTGCCTTGGTTTATGGCGAAGAAGATAAGAATTCTCCAGTGGCGAGTGAGGTAAGAGGTTATTTCCTTGACATCGAGATTAAGAATTCCATAAATGTTCATCTGGCAGCAATTAGATGTCCTAGTGGTTTATTGAGTTTCTTTTGGGGGGTTATCTAAGATACGGAATTTCTCCTTTTAGTGAAAGTGACTAATGTCTTTGCACTTCACTATTCCAGTGGTCTCCAAGGAGGAGGATTGACATTGCTGGACTGCTGTCATCTGTTTTAAGGGCCCATTTATGTGCCTATGATCCTCTTTTTGCAATGTCATTAAGGTACTTGATAAGGTTAGTACAACTTTCAGGTGATGCATGACATGCTTAGATGCACATCTATGAAATGGAGACATTTTATAATTCTTTCATCAGAGATCCAAGTCCCCGTTCTATTCTTATTTAACTTCACATTCATTTTGCAGCATACACAAGTTGTTTTGCTTTCGTCAAGGAGTTCCATCACCTATATCAGATCTTACACAGAGATTACTTCTCGAGGATCGTGACCCCCCTGCAACACCACTTGAGAGTTCCTACGAAGCACCTCCATTTGATGAGGTTTAATTTTAGCTACTCTTTTACTATTCTGATGTAATGGTTTTGGTTATTGAACATGAATGTGGTTTGTAACTGTGGTAATTCTGTTTGGTTATTTTATTTTATTGTTTAGAGATCTTAGAAAATGTAGAAAATCTCTGGTGTTAGAAAGACCCTAATTTTCCTTAAAAAGACAACTTATTGGGTGTTGGAATAAAATTTGTCCAATCAGAGTGGTGGGTATTAAAAGATTATGATTACAGTTGACAAGTAGTTTATGTTTGAGGCGTAATTGTTTCTATACTTTTTTGATTACTTTGAAGTAAGATTAGGTACTAAATAGAATGTGCATCGTTTGTTGAAGTTTAAACTGCCATATCTTCGTTGTTTGGGAGACTAGACTTTAGGAACTTTTCTTAGTTTCTAGGCTTCATGTCTCATCAATATTTTATGAAATTAGGTGGACATACAAGCTCTTGCTCATGCGGTAGAGCTTACAAGGCAAGGGGCTATTGATAGCTTGAGATTTGCCAAGGGTGACTTATATCAAGCATTTCAGGTTAGTATGCTGAATTATTTGCTATTCAATAGTAACTGTTCGCTGAAATCTACATAATCTACAAGGATACTTAAACTGGGTTAGTTTCTCATAGAAGCGCGCATATCAGACTATTTCTTCCACAATAGGTTCCATCTTTCTGATGGTAATTTGAAGTTTAGTGATGTCCTCGTTCAGCACCGCCCTGCTGTTGCATTGATTTATGCAAAATGTATGGCTAGTAATCACTGGTGAAGCTGAGAACATAGTTTATGGTGTTCAATATGGCCCCTTAATGTTGGAGTTTTTCTGTGTCTCGAAATGAAGCTGTAATTAAAGTTATCTGCTTTTGATGGGAGTAGAGAAGGATCTCGTATACTTGAGGAATAACCTCTTACCCCTTATTTCCTTTTGGTGCACCCATGAGGTTTTTGTTTGTATAGAAGATGGGTTGTCATTACTAGAAAACCATGTATATTTGCTAAGTTCTCTATTTTTGTGTATACTTCTTGTAAATGGTTGAGTTTTGCCCCCATTTAATGAATTTTATTACATTGTGAAGAAAAGGTTATAGTTATCTGATCAACGTATCGGGCCATATCATTTTATTTTTTTTTTGCTTCAACACCAATTCATTTTATTTTCACTAAATGGAAAATCACTATGTAGTTCTTTCCTTGTAGCTGCCAGTGCCTGTTCTCAGTAAAAAAGCTGGGGATGGGACTGGCAATGATTACGTTACTTATTTGCATTCTTGTTGAGTTGTTTTCTATTTCTTATAGTTTTCCATATATTCTGTGATCTGCTGATGAGATAGATCTAGCTTGTTAATTGTACAGCTTTGAGGTCAAATAGTAGAAAATCACAAGTATTTATGTTGAGATTGTACCTGTAACTTTTCTGTTGCAGAATGAGTTGTGCCGGATAAGATTGGACGACCCCATGTTTGATGAGCTTGTTCATGAGTATTGTGTGTATAGGGGTTTCGTCAACTTCAGTATGGTAGATGCTCCTGGTAAGTTTTTAATCAAATTTACTTTCCATTCTTACATTCTGTTTACTAATATGTACCTCAAGGCTGGATTGTATTATTTTTTTCCATTACCCAGGGATGCAGCTTAGTATCAACAATGATCAGTCAGAGTCTGGACAATTATCAAAGAACTGTTCCGCAGAAGTTGAGCAGGGAAACAATAAACTTTCTGGCAGTGACACCTCTGCTACTCAAGTTATCATGGAGGGATCACCTGAAAGTAATGCCAACTTGGCTAGCATTCTAAGTACTGATACCGAAGAGCGTTGCCCTAGTGAAACAAGTTATGGAGACTGCAGTACCAGTGGAACTCCTCAGTTCGGAAAAGTTCTGCAGAAAAATAAGTGTCTTAGAGTTGGTGAAACAAACAAACGGAAAAGATGGCGGGGAAGACATGAAAACACGGAATTTGTGTCTGGACCTACCATTGAAAGGAGCAGAGAAGATCTTAATACCGGCACAACTGTGTTGAAAGATCAGCAGGCATGTATTTTGATTTTAATGGTTCAAAGTAGAACACATAACATATAAGTAAAAGAAAAAAGGATGCAGTTGTAGTGTTCAAATTAAACATTGTAGACACCTTTCATTACAGGTTTCTCCGAGATCGTGCTTCCTGAATAGGATGAAGAATAAAGAGGACAAGCATGAACTTGTGCTGGGCTTGAAGGAATTGGCTAGCAGAGGAATGACAGAGGAGGTTGTTGAGGAGATCAATGAGATGGATTCGGATTTTTTTGTGCAGAACCCTTCTCTACTTTTTCAACTTAAGCAGGTATTGAAGTTAAAACTTTTGCTTGGGGCAAAGATCAGTAGAAGTTATAAAGCATGTTGATATCGATTAAGGAATTTCAAAATAATCCTCTGGGCAGGTTGAATTTTTGAAGCTGGTTGGCTCCGGGGATCACACTCAGGCACTGAGGGTAGCCTGTTCTTTTCTTGGTCCTTTGGCTTCTAGTCATCCTGATCTGTTAAAACCGTTGAAGGAGACTTTGCTAGCTTTGCTCAAACCTAGTGAAGAGGCATTTAATGATCACTTGCCCTTATGTGCTCTTGCCAGTACACTCCAGGTATGACATCCTGGTCTCTATGGTAAAAACAGGTCTCGGGTGAACCATTGCCTGCGAATCTTTTCCCATCCTTACTTCCCCTTTTTCTCCTTGTCTGTGGGTCCATATATATTTAAGTCTGGAGTGCTGGCTCTTGATTCCAGAATGTACCGTGCTTTAAAGTACTCTTGTCACAAGTTGAATAACTTTGTTTGGCTACTGTTAAGGCTTAGAAAAGTAGTTTAAGTAACAGCTTGTGGATAGAGACATAGAACCTTGTACATCAGGTGTGTAAGGTTTTCTAAAGGGGGTTACAACAGTAATGGGCGCTCTACCTATTGTCTTACAGATTCTTACTTGAATGCATATATTCATTCATATGGTATCAGGGGAAAACATTGTCAAATTCCTTCTCATAACCATGCTCTCTCTAGTCTCCATGTTTCTATCGTTATGGATTTTTTTGCTCAACTCAACCAATTGAGTCACTAACTTTGCTCCGTTTCCACTTCTCAGCTTATTGAGTCTCTGCTCTCCTGCATCACAGCAAAGAAGGCTCCCTCTTTGTCCCTATCCTCCGTAATGATTGGGTCTGCCAAGGTCAACTTGTGAACCCTGGAACCAGGTTACTTGTGTAGGATAGTGTTAGAGATATAAACACCCCGTAGTTTCATAGGGGTTTATCCTGAGCTACTCCGTGTACAACGACCTTTGAGTTGGATGCTTAAATTCTTTCACCAGGGATTCCTAGAGAACATAGAGAAGGGCACTGACTGTGGAAAAAACATAAACAAGAATGATGGGATTTACCATTTCTGAACGAATGAAGTGAAATCTGCTTAACTCACATAAAGATACTGGAATTAAATAGTTGTTTTAGTGATTGATAGTCTGGTTTAATTTTCAATACACCGTTTCAAAGGCTTGTTAAAGGCTTATTGCTGGTTGGATGGTTCATTTTTTATAACAACGAGAAACACATAGGTGTTTTTGTTGGAAAAATGTATTATCCTATTTCGCAATGCTTTAATCTCCTATTATGTTTCAAGTCTCTTGTTGAAAGAGCAATCCACTATTACCCTGGGCTTCTCTATCTTCTTGAGGATTATGGGAGAACTGAAAACATTTTTCTCGTGATTTGTCACGGGTGCTTTTGCTCATTTGATTTCAACATTTTGCTGATAAGAAAATAGATCTCGGGCATAATTCAACTCTGTAAGCCAGCTCATGATTGGACATCTAGACTGTGGAGACTCCAACACCCCCTCGCACGCCCAGGATTGGACTGCAGAGAAAAAATGTGAGCCCAACATGGCAAACCCATAATTGATATGAACCTGATTTTGATACCATGACAAGAAGATGGTCTTTGACATAACTCAACCCCAAAAGCTACAAGAGAATTTCCCCAAGATCATATAAGAGACCAAACACCCCAGCTATTAGCCAATTAAGATTTGGGAATATTCAACACAAAACAATTGTAACTTGGGAACATGTCAATGTTACTTCCATATAACCTAATTTACATAGTGATTAAAATGTTAAATATCAAACAGTAGCCTAGGAGTGGCAAAATTAGCCCATAAAAGCATGAAGCATGACTTGTGCAACCCACCTCAGCCCATTTTGACCCGGCAAATTCAGCCGATTTAGAAGTTGGGCTGATAACAAATGGATCATTAGAAAAATCTTGTCAAGTAAGAATTTTTTGGTTTGATATGTTATGTACTCATAATAAAGAAATAAAACTATTAACTAAACAAATTACAAGAAAATAAAACCCCCCAAAAAAAAACCTTGAGAAGGGTTGGGCATGTTGAGGTGTGACCCATTATTTAGCCCATTACCCAACCCATTTCGGCCCAATTTACTTTTGGTGGGTTGATACCTACTCATTTATTAATTCAGCCGAAATTAGGCCGAACATGCCTATTTGACACCCCTAAGTAAGCCCAATATTTTGGAAATTCTTCTGTTTGTCCTTTTTTTCTATAAAAACACTATACCTTTTTTTCGATAAAAACAAAAACATTTGTAAGCAATAGATATTTAAGGCACCCAAGGTTGTGGCGTAGTGGTTCAAGAAGTTGGATTGAGCACCATGAGATCTCAGGGTCAATTCCCAACCTAGACAAACACTAGGTGATTTCTTTCCAGATGTGCTAGCCTTAGTGGACAGAGTTACCTAGTATTGCCCGGACACCATATATATTTAAGTTAATTCATAAATGTGAATTATTTAGAGAAGATACTACACTATTCGTGATGTATGAGTACTTCTGCTACAGGTAGACAGATTAATTATGCCTATGGTTCTCTTTCTCATTTCTGTATGGGAACTGTTATGAAAATTTGAACCAAAAAAATGTGAAGTGATGTATAACTTCAAGCTTGTGCAAGTATTATCCTTAGAAACGTTTAAGGTAGACCGAAAAGCTGTAATTAAGAAAGTTGGAAAAGTGACTTCTGACTTTTTTTTAACATAACATTAATATTTTTTTCCTTGTTGAGCCTATCAAATCCAGGATTTCTAACAATAACAAAAAGCAACATTTCTGAAAATAGTACTGTTGAAATTTTGTTGACATATTGTTGGAATACGTTATATATCTCTTGGCTAAATGACTGTTTTCTTTATGACAAAAGACGACGAATAAGAAATATGAAAAATAAAACAATATATAAATAGTAAGATATTGAGAACATAACAAAATCTCAAGTAGTGCTTGATGATCATTTTGTAAACTCTCTGTGAAGCAGCACATTGAAGAATCTTTGTGCTCTTTATGCTTGTTCTCTCATTCCGTAATGAAATCTTCTTTCACGGGTCGATGATTTTCATGGATGCAACAGGTGATGACCAAACAATCACACAGGCTATTATATATCCCACTAATTTCGCAACTCACATTTTTTACATCTTCACTCCAGCCAAATATCTGATGAGCTTTATTACAATTAAAAGCCTGTGTTTAAATTTGTCATTTCTATCCTCCCTTACTCTCTTTTTAAAGAGGAAGACTATAATTTCTCTTATGTTCCAAATTGAAGTGTCGGGTGTTTGTGATATAACGATGAGGATCCTTTTCAGTTCGATAGGGTGCATCTTTAGTTCTCTATTATTATTATTCACTAAACAGAATAATTTAAATTCAGCAAGTAGAGTTTTTCATTTTATAACTAGAAAAAGGTAGAAAAAATAGAAGGTAAAAGATAAATTGGTTTCCTTATCAAAGAGGAGGTGCCACGTCACAGGGTCTGTAGATTTGCACTGAATAGATTTATGAATGTAAATGAGGCAGCAAACTAGAAACTGGTTTGGTTTCGCACCTCAGTCTCCTGAATGTTGGTTCTTAATCATTTGCACTCTATTTTCTTCGACGACTTGGAATTGTATTTTGTCCTCCATATCCGTTTAAGATCTGGGAACTTGAAAACCATGATGTTGCTGCTCCTCTTTTTCCATTTCTCTATTATACTAAATGGGCTTCGGAGGGGGTTTTGTATGTGTGTTTTTGAGTGTCTTGGCCCACCTAATTTACTGTCACAATTTTTTCCATGCAAAGGTTGCTATTGGTAGGAGGCTTGGTATTGAAGAACCCCAGCTTATGAAGATTATAAAGGCCACGCTGTATACACACAGTGAGTGGTTCAAACTTCAAATGTGTAAAGATCGATTTGAAGGGCTCTTAAAGATCGATGCCCTGAAAGAAGTTGGTGCCAAATTGATTATTGATGCTTCTAGATTGGATGTTGACATGAGCACTGATGGATCATCTCAAGTTACTGGTTCCTCAAATAATAGGAAACAGGATGATGGAAGTCCAACCCAGTCATCAGCCAGAGAAGTTGGATGTGATGAAACTGCAATACTGAAAGTTATGGTGAGTCTTGTTCTGGTTTTCAAGCTTGCTTCCTTGGTACTGCATCTCGGCGAATCTGTCGCAAAAGCCTTTCTACTTGATGCTATTCTATCCACGTGTCTCTGCTTGTCAGCAGATCATTTTTCGGTGCAGCGGCGACTTATTTGTGAATATTTTGTGCAGGAATTTCTGGCATTGCCCAGAGCAGATGCAATTCATCTCCTTGCACAATACAACGGGAATGCAGAGACAGTCATTCAGCAGATATTTGCTTAGCGCCCTAGACTATAGCTGAACAGTGGTATTCGTTTATTTGTTACATTGTTTATTTTCTAGTGGCTGTAAATTCTTACCTTTGAGGCTTTTTATAGGCTGAGAGGGGGGTGGAATAACTTATAAAAGAAAACAACAAAAATTGGTGGGAATGAAGCTTAAATTGCTCTGTAAATACCCGTCGAAAATAAAGCTTAAATTGCTCCTTTCGGCATATTTAATTCGAAGGAGCATCCAGGAAATGAAGTTGAACCTCTTTGTGTTCGAACGAGTTTTTCTTACGTTACAGAGTCTTATAGATTACTTCAGTTTTTCCATGTGTCTATTTTAGTCATCTTTTCTCTGCTCAAGGCCTGCAAGTAACAAATCGAGCTGAACGCATAGTGTTATAAAGACTCGACTAAAAGAAAGACGACACTTTATGTATTTATAGAAATGTATTTATTCATATGTATAAGAAGGTGTTGCCATATTGCAACATTGACTGGCACACAGAATGATATGCTACAAAAGTTATGAAGATTTAATCCCAACAACATATAAAGGAATAAAATGAATAGAAGGGGTACATTATAAAACTGAAATACACAATACATTCACACTGTAGGAACAAAGTGAATAACAATACAATGTCATTTAGACCAACTGACTACTTGACATTGGACTGGCGGAATCTTCTCTCGTCCGAAAGTATCTTTGCAAACCTGCATGATTTTAAACGAGACGATGATCACTAATTAGTATGTCATCAGCTGTTTATATATAATGAATGTTGAACAACTAATAAACTATTGATGTAGCAGGTAAGTGTACATACCTCCGAAGAGCTTCCTTGTTGGTTCCTCCTTTCTCAATTGGT
This sequence comes from Capsicum baccatum var. pendulum, assembly GCA_030864225.1. Classification (NCBI taxonomy): domain Eukaryota; kingdom Viridiplantae; phylum Streptophyta; class Magnoliopsida; order Solanales; family Solanaceae; genus Capsicum; species Capsicum baccatum. Next base: position 177,960,559 of record CM061551.1, read on the forward strand.
TCATAAACTCCTTTGTCTAAGTTAATCCTGGAAGTTGGTTTTTCCAGCAGCCGTTCTCCTACCTTGACTAGACCTTCTAAGTTTTCCTTAGTGGCTATGTCAACTGAGGCCAAACTCCCCGTCAAAGTATCATCCTGGTACCAAGCAAGTGTAAAATTATGACAAATCGGTTTTAAGTTAGTGAAAAATGTAAGCTAGCATAACATTCAGTGTATATAATTGAGGCTCGAGGTACCTGGATTCGGAGGTATTTATCGTCGGAGTGAAGAGCTTTGAAAACCACAAAGTTGTGAAGATCAACCATATCAGCGCTTGCTTGATTATAAGCTTCGACGATTGGTGTGGAGTTGTTATGGGTTAGCCAGCTAAGTAATCCCCATTTGGCAGCCATTTTAGCATTGTATTTTTCCTCATTCTTTGCATTGCCTGTCCCAAGTGATATTACCAGAAAACGACCATATTCCATGGGCTTGATAGGGAATAAGTCTTCGTGCTTCATCACTACTTGCTTGGTCACCTCACCAATTGCGACCAATGTCTAAAATTCATCATACACATAAACTAAATATTCAATTAGTATCGAATTTTCTACTGTAAACTACTGATTCAAGAATTTTGTCTATACTATACTATACTATACTATGTCATATAATATATTTACCGGGTTATTAGCAGCTATACCACCATCAATTAGGTTGAATTCGCGTTCATTGTTTTGAGCATCCTTGTTCTTGAAAGTATGGGCAGGTAGAAAAGTTGGCGCTGCCGAGGTACTAATGCATATATCCGCCAGTTCGGCATCCAAATGAGGTCTCGATTTCGTCTAAAAAATGGTTAAAATAATTAATTTTATATATATTGGCACGTGTTGTAGAAAGTTAGAAGGCACACCTCATATGAGCTAAATATAACTGGCTGAAGTCTCTTGATGTCAAAAGTTGGAATTACAACGGCAGTTAAGGTATCATGCAACCTGGTACCTCCTAGGAGTCCCTTGATAAGTTTATGAAGATACTCCCCATCATATTTAGGTCCCTTCAACATTTTAGCTAGATTTATAACCCCAGCAAATGGTCCACTGCAAAAATTAATCCTACGAAAATCAAGACATATACCTTGCATTCAAGGTTGTGGTCTAACAGTTAATCATGAAGTGGGTGAAAATTGTAGCAGTGCATAATTCAAATATTAGTAGAGACGAAAAAATTGCTAGGTGAATTGAAAGTAGCAAGTATCCAGCAGAACAGTTGAGATGAATTGCCCGTATAACAGTGTTGTTATAATATATAGTAAATATATCCAAGGATGATCTAATGATCAATGAAGTCAAGACAAGAAATGACCTTTTCACATATGCTCAAGTTTTGGTATGCATAATTACATGGGATGCTTGTACTAACAGAAAGCAGCACGTATCTGATGGAATAGTCAAAAAATGCATGCAAATTATCCGTACTTCACCATTATTCAAAAAGAAAAATCAAGAATATGTTACCCGCTCTGGGGAAAGATTTTTGGGGAGTGCTCACGATAGAAAGGTACTATATCTTTGGCAGCATAGAAAGGACGTTTATCTTTGTTTGGTGCAGCTAACATGGCTGTTACAAGCCCACCCGTGCTTGTTCCTGCTATCAAATCAAAATAATCTGCAATTCTTGCTTCTTTCCCATCCAATTCCTTCAAATAAAACGAATACAATCAGAAATGGATCCAAGATTAACTTGATCATGAATTAAAATTTTAACCTTCTTATTACTAAACTCACAACATCCACCTCTAAATGCATAATAAATTGTGTAGAGGTACATAGCCAACAAGTCTTGAACATTTTTTTTTTATTTTTGTAATGTAATTAAAAATTTACCTGAAGTTGTGATTCAAGATAGGCAAGGATAACCCCAGGAATGATTCCTCTAATTCCTCCTCCATCAATGGCTAGAATGGTTATCAGCTTCCCTGTGTTGGGAGGGGGCATTGCTACTCGAGATGATTCACCTGCAGCTACGTTTTCCATTGGAACAGCCAAAAGATAATTAGCGTATAATAAGATAGATAGATAGATAGATATAACGATACTTTTCTAGTTCAATCTCATATGCTAATCATAATGTGAATAAATATATAGAAACATTGTGCTAGGCGTATCAAAGATGAGAATTATAATAAATAAAAAGACAAGGAAAAAAATATATTAATTAAGAGGACGTCTTTGTCGATGATTATTACAACAAAGATATATAAAGTGATCTTTGAAGAGTTCATGAACAAATCCCAAATGATTCTTCTTCTTGAGTTCATCTTTCCAATTAATAATTAATTTCACTTGAAAGATTATTGAAGAGTCTACATTGAGTTTAAGTTAATTAATTAATGGAGTAAGTTGTAGATAAGATGGAGTAATAGTTGAGAACTTAAGTTTCTTCAGCGTCCTGTTCATGTTGTAAGCAACATCCAACAATTTAAATTTATTTAATAGTTACAAGTCCTCGAAGATTAATTGTTGTTCATTCATAAATACACAATTTTACACGTTAACAATCATTTGAGGCTATTTTTTGCAACTTACAAGGGTTTGGCACAATTTCATTTTGCATTTGCAAGTATTTTTTCTATCTCACATTTTGATCTCACTTGAATAATTAAGGGGGGGAAATAGCTACAATATTCCTTGGATATTTTTCCCTGGGATCTGTTTTCATGACCATTTCTTTTTTAATTAGTATAAACTATGCATGTCGTTGGTGTTATTAACTCCCTTCTTTCGTCAGGAGATGCATGCGTTGTAGTTTTATTATATTTACAAATTTTATTTTGCTTGTAGTGCAAGAAGATCGTAGAATCACATGAAAAGATTAGAAGTAACAATACTCACAAAAATGGAGAAAAATCAAACAAGAAAACCTGGCCAAAAATAAAAATGTCAATACACAATGACTTGCAAGAAAACAGCAAAAAAAAGTCCTATGCAAAGAAGTGGTGGACACTTCATCTATTTCATTAAAAAAATAATTAAAAGTTTAGTTTTAGGATATGCCTTCAATAAGTAATCTTGGGATAAAATAAAAGATCATTTTATCTCATGTTTGGTTGGAGGGATTAATCAATGGTGAGATAACTTATCCCACCGATTACACCATAGTGATGAAATAACTTATTTCATATACATGGTGGGGATAAGTTAATTTCGAGATAACTAATCCCGATATTAATTATCCCGGAATAACAATTTCCCAGCCAAACGACCCCTTTAGTGTTCTTTGTCATAATATTTGTATGCTAGAAAAACTTACGATGTGAAGTCCAATTTGTTTCATATTATATTATAATGTATACAAACCTGTTACGTGGAACCTAGTTTTAAAGTTTCTTCAACATATACATACTCTGCGTACGCTATTGCCTTTGAAAAATTTATGATGTTAGTTGACCTTTTATTATTTCCTATTTTTTTAAACTAATTTCTATATCATCATGCTTCAGACTACTTTGAAAAAGTAAAAGATAAACATACATACATACATACACGGTATTTATTTGGTAAAAAAAATAAATGAACAGGAAAATCAACTAAGTAATTTCATCTAGTACCAAATTTTGATATGATATCACCTGATCGACTACAATATTATGATTAAATAGATTAAGAATATTCATGAGTTTATTATTAAATTTTATTTTAATTAAAAGAGTTCAATCCTTGATCAATTATGAGCTCACAAAATCTTGAACGAACAAAAATCGATGGAAGACTATGCCTTTAATTATAAACACAATAATATGTATCCTATTACTAGAAGATCCTTAATGATTAAATTGAAATTTTATGGAGCCACCTTAAATCTGTGATTTTGTGTCTACCAAATAGGAATAATTGCATCATCTAATAAGACTTCAATTTGGGTCCAAGAAAGTGTTCCAATTGTGTTTAGTCCAAACCTTTGGAAGGCCCAATAGGATTAGGATATGAGCGTCAAACAAAGTCTTTACTCCCCTAAAAAATAAAAATAGGTATGTTATTGCCTTTTCCTAGTTTGATCCCCCATGCTTGTCAATAAGTATATTAATCTTTAATCATTTAAACAAGCAATTTTGATCCTGACAGTGTAGCTAAGCAAATTTATTCTCAAATTGCTAAAAAAATTGTTTAGTTACTCCGTTAATTTTCTTTTACTTATTTATTTTTATTTATCCACTATAATAAAAATAAATATTCAACAATACCTATCTAGTTTTTAAAAAAACAACTAATAATTTAGCATTTTGTGGTCATTATAACATTGATATTAATACAATTCATTACCCAATGTATTTTTTTTAACACATTAAGTTTATTATATTCAAAAAGTTATGTAGTAAATTACCTAATAATTTTTTTTTTTTAGGTATATATATGTTAATTTAATAGCGGTCAAATAAATATTAAAGTCAAAGAAAGTACTAATACTAAATTTTCAAAAAAAAACATTTAACAAATAGAAGTAACTTAATAAACTATACCTTATATTTAATATTTTTTTAATCAAACATACAATAAAATAAATGGGATAATGATTTTTGGGAGGAGGGAGTAGTAATTGTGGTTGTCCTAGAAAACCAAATTTTCCTGTCGACGTTGGACCTTGTTTCTCGCCTCACTTATCTCCTACGCCATTTTCCTCTTCTTTTTTTCTTTTTTCTAAAACAAAAAAGTTTTTGCATCAAACCATGGTTGTTAAGATTCAGGTTTCATCTATGAGCAGGATTCGCGAAAGAGTCGGTCAATAAAGGTGTGTTGCATGCATTCCTATCTTGTATTTCCGTCAGAAACTTTTCACAACTTGAATTCATAACCTTCTAATCATATGACAACAACTTTTTAAGTTACTTCAACACTAGCTAATCATGGTAAACAATCTAGACGCTAAAAATCAAATGCTTTTTTTTTTTTTCATATGCTTACACCTTACACTAAACTCTTATACCTACTTATGATTAGCCATCATTTCACTGCAAAAAGGAGGAAGAAATTATTTCCACTTCCCGATTATACAAATTAAATGTACTGACTCTTTAACACCCGTTCACAACAAATTTATACTGCTTATCAAATGCCATATATAATTTTTATCTCAGGCTTAATTCCGAGATATCTTACCTTATTCCATTCATATTTGAGATTTATTTTATCCAATCTCTCAAATGGGATAAATTAGTATTATAATCCCAGAATAATTTAGTCCTCGTACCAAACGAACCCGTTATAGTAATTAAGAAAGCGATAGTCAGCCCCGTGGTTGAACAATTACTCAATTGTCATAAAACAGTACACATGATGTCAGAATCTAGAATTAAGGCTGTACTCAGTAACAATAGATTAAGTAATCCATAATTAATGACTCAATTATTATTACTAATATTAAAGTGGATAGCTTACGGAACCTATTTGCAAAATTGTAACCCTAATATATATGTTGAATTGCTGTAATTGCGACTGTAGTACTCTACCCTTTGATTAATCTATTCATGACTACCGACATGAGTTGTATGGGGTGATTGAGATTCATTCACCTTTATTCAAAGTTCAAGCTATTAAAATAATAATTAAAAAAAGGTCATATTGAGAGCGCCGCCCCTAAAAATAGCCCTGCAATACCGGACATGAAAGCCAAAAATAAGTCTATTGATGTCTTTAAGTTCTCGTAAACTATTCTTAATCATAAGATATTTCTCCAAAACAATTTTGTTTAATCGTGGTTTTAACTAATATTCCCTTAACAGCTTAACTAACACTATACTTATTGAAATAATAGGGATAGATTTCATTTTTCAAAATAACATGATCAATCAATAACTTCTTGACTTTCTAAAACGTTAAATATTTTAGAAAAAAATATCAATTTGTCAAACGATTACAAGAGAAATTGTATTACTAATACTCTCTCCGTCTCCGATTATCCATCGTGGTTTCTAAATATAGTTATCTTTACTAATATTCTCTCCATCTCCGATTATCTAAAAATAGTTATCTTAAATTATTTGTCATTTTTAAAAGTTCAAGATAAACTAAATAATTTCTTAAATTTAGCCTTTGTAGTAATTATTATTAAAGATTACAAATACTTCAACAACGTAAATATTTAATGAAATGAGATATTATATTTTACGACATAAATAAAAGGTAAAATATTTTTTTTAAAAAAAACTTCTAATTAACTAATGTTTTCTTAAGTGACATGTAAAAGAGAAACATTCTGCTAATTTGAGATAGAAGGAGTAGTACTAGTCTCTCCATCTCATTTTAGTTGACGGAGTCTTGACCCTTATACCACAAATAAGTAGCCGTTTGGCCATGGGTATTTTTCACTTTTTTTTGAAAAATTATTTCATTTTAGTGAAAATCACAATGTTTGGCCATAAAAATTCCATTTTGGAAAAGTGAAATCAAGAAAAACTTGTTTTCACTTTTTTCACTCTACTTTTCTCACAAAATTTCAAAAATAATTTTAATATATATTCATGACCAAACACAACTTCAATTCCAACTTTGAAAAATTATATTTTCATCGCACACTTACATGTTATTTAGGTCACTTACTACTAGTATTAAATACTAGCATTTAGTTTGCATGTCATGTCATGATGACCGTTGATCATTAGTGGAACTTATGAATGAGTGAAAAAAAAAATTGGATTTGATGGACCACTTCACAGACAACGAAAATGAGGAGGTTAATTTAAAAGAAAGAAAAGAAAAGAAAAAGCATATTCAACAATCATCGAACTTATTGCGTTACAATTACGTTGATTCGTAATGATCATTTCTATCATGTGTCGACTTTTGTTGAGGTGTTTCAGTGCAAATTAGTTCTGGAAAATAATTCTGTGCTTAAGGAAATAATCTCAATAACGTCTTAAATTAATGGAAAGTATAATTAAGCAAATCCCTGTAACTAAAGTAATTTTAATTTAGGACAAAAATAGACTTAAAACTTGCATGAGACAAGTGTCTATCAATATTGCATGGAGTTAGTTTCATGAGATTTTTATTGCCCAATAAATAGTCGTCCCAAGGAATTTAACTTTTCTAACAATTTTGATTCTTGGTAATGTAAAATCTAATTAAATCCATTTATTAAGTGTTTGGCCTTGAAAATTCATTCACTTTTTTTGAAAAATTATTTTATTTTAATAAAAAAATTATGGTATTTGGTCATAAAAATTATTTCACTTTAGTGAAAATTATTTTTGAAAAACTTGTTTTCACTTTTCTCAATCTTATTTCTCTCACAAAATTTCAAAAACAACTCCAACTTATATTCATGACCAAACACAACACCAACTCCAACTACTAAAAAAATATTATTTTCATGGTCGAATGGAGCTTTAGTATTACTTTCTCTGTTTCAAATTATTTATCATATTTTTTTTTGACATGCCCTTGAACAAACACTAAATAGCTAGTAGGGATTTTTGTTCATTTTACCTTCACTATGTCTTAAGGTATAATCTTTCTCTTCATTAAACATTTACCTTAGTGAGATGTTTGTAGTACGTAGTTTTTAAGAACAATTATTATTACAGATAAAATAATTAATTTCGTTTTTAAGTTTTAAGATGATAAATAATTACTACTTATTTAAAAATCAGTATAGATAACTTGAGATGAAGAGAATAGGAGATTGCGTGAAGAAATTTTGTTTTCCTGTCTTTCTTTCAGTTCCAACTTCTAACAGATTAGTTTAACCATTTATGACCCTTCTTTACCAACCACCCCATGTTTGGACTATGGAAATAATGAAGAAAATTATTAAAGAAGGGAATAGAAAAGTACAAATCCAAAAGATAATAAAGGACAACATATTTCCACCTTTCTTCCACTTCAATTTGTTGGTTTGTGCTCGTACTGGGTTGACAAGGAAATGTCTTTTGAGAGGAAATAAATTTCTTTATTCTTAAAAGATGCTAATTCGTTTTTTGATTTTCTCATACGGTGTTCGATACTCACATTGGAGTCCGATTAATCTGAATTCATGCTGCGTAGAGTCAACTTAGGGGGAAGCGCTCCCTATAAAAAAAAAAAAATCATTCTCAATGCTTGAATCCATGACTTCTAGTTAAGAGAGGAGCAGTCCATCCGCTGCACCATATCTTTGATGGTTAAAAGATGCTAATTCAATAAAGGCCTAGCTATTACTTATAAGATCCGAGAGGAGGAAAATCATTTGGTGAAATGAGTTTAAGTTATACACAAAATTAATATAAAGATTGTATTCTTCGTGTATTCGTTTTGAATAATTAAGATCCTGCTGGTTTCATAATCATAAGTTGTGTGACCTAGTAATCCAGACATTCATTATGTGAAGATTAGTAATATATGAATTAGAGAATTAGTTAGGCAAGTACTATTAGTTATACAATAATTAGTTAGACAAGGATCAGTAAAGCATGAATTAATTTTAAAATATTTATGCCTAAATAAAATAATTCTCATGCAGTATATTATGAGGACTAGTTTGGTTATTTTATAATTTTAATCCATGTATTTTTTATTTTACATTCTATTCCACTTGAAATATGCATAACTTATGCATTGTGTTATATATATCAAGATACACGATAGAAGTAATGCTAAGTGTTACGCACGTAGACAATGAATATATATTGAAACGCACACAAATTTGACCATGATCAATTAATGCATATACATATTTTCACTTTATTATATCACTTTAACTATAATAAGTTAAATCAATTTTGAGTAAATATTAAATGCACTATGTATTTTTGATAGTGTCAAATTATGTATCGCATAACGAACAGTCATAAGAGTATTCATTCATCTCACATAAATGTTGCTTTCGTTTCTTCATAATTATCAATTTTGATTTTATTTGCACCTACAATAATTAATACTAATAGCACTTTTATAGAAACTTTACTTAACATATCAAACGTATAAAAATAAACCTCCTTGCAAAAAACATGGTAAAAGTTGAAAAAAAGACAAAAGTGAAGTCAGAGGGTGGCATAAACCTAACCTGAAGCATGCCAGAATTTTGGCGTTTTTATTAAGTTCCTATTGCCTTTATGAGTTGGACATGGACATCGACCAAAAAGGAGAATCCAAAACCTAAAATATATATTACTCCAAAAATTTGTAAATTTTAATCTTAAATATAACAAGTGAAAAATTGAAATAAAATAATTGATAAATTTTTATTTTTTAAATAAAATAAAAAAAATAGATCAAATAAATTGAGATGAAGAATATTAAATGTACCCCATATTTAGATTACTTGCATCTATATGTATAATAAAACAAAGAAGATAGCTTAAAATTAAGCCAAGTGACATATTGAGAACTAGTCACTTGGTATATTGGCAACAAGAATCTATTTTGTTGGCAACAAAATTTATTTTGGTGGATAACCAATTAATAATCAAGTAACTTGTATGAAAAAAATTACTATGACCAAAAACTCATTTCAAAAGAAAAAATATTTCAATAGAGATGTCATTCCTTAAAATATGTGAACAATTAATTTAAACAACACAAATAATAATCTCTCTCTCTATATATATATATATATAAAGCACAGAAATTAACCTAAAATTAAGTCAAGTGGCATATTGAGAACTAACCACTTGGTATTTTGGCAACAAAAATCTATTTTGTTGGAACAAAATTTATTTTGGTGAATAACCAATTAGTAATCAAGCAACTTGTATGGAAAAAATTACTATGACCAAAAAGTCATTCCAAAATAAAAAATATTTCAATAGAGATGTCATTCCTTAAAATATGTGAACAATTAATTTAAACAACATAAATAATAATAATATTATAAAAAGTAGATATTTATAATTTTACTACAATTGAGTAAATCAAGAAAATATTACAATAAATCAATTAGTAAATAGTAATCATGTAACTTATATGAATAAGATTATAATAATCAAAAAGTCATTTCAAAATAAAAATATTATGAAAAAGATTTTATCGCTAAAAAAACATACACAACTAATTTAAATAATAATATAATTTAAAAAAATATTTATGATTTCACTATAATTTAGTAAATCAAGAAAGTATTACAAGAAAATTAATTAGAGAATAACTAATTAATAATCAAGTAACTTATATGAAAAAGATTATTATGACAAATGAGTTCTTCCAAAATTAAAAATATTATGAAAAAAATGTCATCACTCAAATATGTGTATAATTAATTTAAATAATAATATTATATAAAAAGAACATTTATGATTTGATTACAATTGACTAAATCAAGAAAGTATCAAGAAATATCAATTAAGAGAATAACTAGTTAGTAATCAAACAAATTACATGAAAAAAATATAATAATCAAAGTGTTATTCTAAAATTAAAAATATTATGAAAAAGATGTGATCACTCAAATGATAATTTTGGACTACAAAATGGAAGAAATTTATTTTAATATACTTCAAGTTGTTATGAAATAACTAAGGGGTCGTTTGTTAGAGTGTATAAGAATAATGCAAAATATGGTGTATTAGTAATGCTTATATTAGTAATGTTTGTGTTAGTTATGCTTGCATTAGTTATGCTTGTATTTTTTCTTATGTAGTATTTGGTTCAATGTATTAAAAAAACATGAATCACATAATTTCTAAAAAAAATTAAAAAAAATCACATAATACCCTCAATATATATGTTGGAAAGGATGAAAAAAAAAATTTGAGAGGTAATAGAGTCTTTAAACATGTTAATTCGTGCATTAGATCCATTGCATTACCAATGCCATGGTTTTTGAGGTATTAGTAATACACACTTCAATACACAATAGAGTGTATAACTAATACCTGCATTAGTTATACATAGGGTAAAAAAATATACCAAATAAGGTACTACTAATACACATTAAACTAATGCATGTATTAACATTTCAATACACTCAACCAAACGACCCATAAAGGATAAAGAAGAAGAGTAGAGAAAATAGAGAGAATAGAGAGAGTAATTCTCATTTCTTTTGAAAGATCATTTACAATGAGGGGAACCTTTATTTATAGGAGAAAACTAATCTTGAGTTTGTAACTTTTTCATAAATAGACATACAAAATATATGTTAAAGTAGATATTCACTATGTATGATAAAGTAGACATTCATTATATATATGATACATTTATAACATTCCCCTTAAATATCTAATTGATAGATAATAGGCATATATATTTGCTCATTAAACTCAGTGAGATAATCTCTCGTTAAAAATTTAAAGGAATGACGACAAGTAATCAAGTAGTACTCAAATACACATTCTTGGGGTCATTATATTAGTGGTAGTGCACCTAAGAAGCACCCCACCAATAATTTAATGTTAGTTGTGTTTTGATTTTTTTCTTTCTATATTTTGAAAATTCCTAATTTTTTTTAGTTTAGGAATATTTTATTGTCCGAATAAACTTGGAAAAGAATAATATATTTCCTTTGTAGATAGAAAAACCTTTTTTTTTATATATATATATTTTTAAAAATTCATAATTTCTTTTGATTTAGAAAGTTTATTGTCCTAGTAAATTTGGAAAGAAAAACATAAATTGAAGAATCTTTCTCTTATTGGTTTGAAATTACTTGCAATTTATATATAAAATTTGTGACTACCTTTTCCTTTTATGGTTAAAAACTTTCCCAACTTCTATTTTTGTGCGACAATTAAGCTTAGCTACACCTTAATTAAATAATTATAAATTCATTTTCTCTATTTTGCTTTTGTGAGTCATTGTGTACTGGCTAACATTCTAAACTTTAATTTTTACTTATCATATTTGACTTAATACATTCATCGAGAAAATAATTATTAATTCTGATCATTTTATGATAATACTCCTATTAATTGTTGATTGTTATTGTGTCTTAAATTAGTTTGAGGAATATGTTAGGTTCGAAATCGAGAGTGCGTCATGCAAAAGCTAATAGCTGCAGACTATTGAGACGATGAATAAAATGACAAGAAAAATATACTAAAACATAATATTATTGATATGATTAGGCTAATAGGCCTACATATTAAAAATCTAAATAAAAAACATAAAAACTAATTGAGAAAAAATTTCTCTAAACAAAACTTTTAAAGACTACATTGTGATAGAGTTGTGTTATGACTTGATAAGAGAAATCTCCGATTACAAAATCCTTCTTCTACGAAGGAATAAACCTAATAGAAATCTAATAGGGAAGAGATCTTTTTCTACTAGGAAATATTTTTCACTAAATTTTTTTCGAAGTAAAATACAATTATGGTAGAATCCAAGTAAGGTAGGAAATTCAGGAAAAACTCAAGGTAAAATGTTTTTTTTTTTTTTTAATCTTTTTTCATATGTCAAAAATGACAAGTTAGTGGAAATTCAATTAGGAAATATTTCCTTTATTTCAAAATAATCGACTCCATATTATTATTAAGAAAATATTTATTAGGAGTTTATTTAATTAAATTAGTCTTATTAATTATATTTTAAAAACATAAATTTAATTATATACACATTATATAGTTATTTTAATAACTGGAGTATTATTAAAAGAATATCAATATTTTTTTTTATTTTATAAATAGAATAATTAATTGAAAACAAACTTTTAACAAGACGATGAATTAAAATGAAAAGAACGGAATAACCATCAGAGTTGACATAGTGATTCAGCACTATATCTCTTAAACAAGAGGTCGAGGGTTTGATCCCTGCCTCTAGCGACTAGCAAATAGAGTAAACTCTATGTCAAGTTTTCTACCATAAAATATGCTGATTAAGGAATGAAGGATTAGTCTCACAGTATCGGTAGGCTGCTTGAAAAAAAGAAAAGAAAAGGACGGAATAAGTAAACAGTAAATTTGAAGGAAGAGAGTGTAGACATGTTTCCACATAATTCTGTTCTAGAAAATCTAAATTGAAAGAGACCATCAGCAGCAAAACTTGAGAGGTGTTTCTTTCTTGATGCGAGTGCACTTCCAGCTGTTGACCCTTTAAAGCCCTCTTCCTCAAACCCTCTGCTTCTATTACATACACAGCTGATACATACATAAAGCACAGGCATTTGAACTGCTGAGTATATATATACTGTGAGAAAAAGGGGCGAACAGTAGTTCAAGATTTTGAGTTTTCTATACACCCTTTTCATTTTTCTTTGTTTATTTACTTACAAGTAGGAGATAAGATGGTTGAGGAAATTTGTTTCTTTGCAAAGGTTTGTGCTTTTAACTTTTCCATTCTTGTTCTTCATTCTAAACATTTGTGTTCCCTTTTCCTTTTCTGTAGCTCTTTTTGAGTATGTTAAGCTGAGATCCAGCTGAAAATTTGTTCTTTGGAATTGGGTAATTTACATTCTTGTTTGAGCTGGAAACACAGCTCCCCCCTCTTGTTGTTGGGTTCTTTGTTGGTGCCACAGTGAATGTTTTGGTGGATTCAAACTTAAAGTTATCTTGGAATATATTCTTGTTGACAAAAATAATTTCACTATTATTTGTGCAGTACTTCGTGTGGAAACAGTGGAAAAACTTGTGCATTCTCTTGTATTTGTTCTTCGGATTTCTGTTTAAAACGTTTTCAACTTCGGCAGAAATTTTGAATACTCTTTTTTTCCCTTTTTGATAACTTAACTGTGGTGTCCGGGCCAGATTGGATACCTGTCTCCTCCCGCCGGCAACAGGTACCAGCTATCTCTGTATACCATGGTAGAACAGATGAGAAGAAATCATCTGGTGTTTGTCTCATTTGGAAATTGAACCTAGACCTCATGGCGTGCAACCCACTTCATTGGACGACTGGGTCACACCCTTGGTTGTAGAAATTTTGAGTTTTCTAAGTTCAAGTAGATATAAATTTTACTTATTCATATACTTTCAGAGACAACTAGCTGAGTATAACTTATCTTGTAACCTAATTTGTGCCGGTGGTATTGCTTTCCCTTGAAATACTTGTTCTGTTTTTCCCTTGGCAGTCACTAATTGGGATTGTTTATCTCTTCTTTCAATAAATAAATCACCTTTCTTTACAATTTGGTTATGGTTTTATTGTTCCTTATGTTGTAGCTTTTTAATTGAGCTTATAAACCCAAAGGTAACTTGTATCTTGCTTAATCTGTGGTATAAGGTTAAAGTGATTAGTAACTTCGCCTTTGTCATTTTCTTTCCAGTTTCATATTGAATATTGGCTTGTATTTGAATGACAGGATAGTATCATCATAAAACCTCCCAAGAAGTCTCCAGCATTGTTAAGGATGGTGGTTGTAGCTTTTACGCTGATCTTTGGTATTTATATCTGTTCAATTTGTCTTAAACAAACTAACATGGAGAAAACGAGCAAATACTTGAACATTGAAGTCATAGAAAGGCCTTGTTATAACTATGACATGGATCGATCCCAAATTCCATACGTGCATTATCCGAAGCCAAAAACCTTTAGCCGGTATGTAGTTGAGAAATTTCGGTTTGATTCTTAAGCTTTCGTCTTACACGAATTTGCCTGGACTCAATTCACCTCCATTTTATTTGATTTAGGAACGAATGTGGCTGTAATCCTGTACGGCTCTTTGCCATTCTCTCAATGCAGAGGTCTGGGAGTGGATGGTTTGAGACACTATTGAATAGTCATATGAATGTAAGCTCCAATGGTGAAATATTCTCTGTCAAAGATAGGAGAGAAAATGCTTCTTCAATCCTGAGGACATTGGACACAGTTTACAATTTGGACTTCTTTACGAGTGCTTCCAAAAATCATTGCTCGGCTGCAGTGGGCTTCAAATGGATGTTTAATCAGGTAATAACTTTTTGTTACCTTAAAAGTGTCCCTTGTCATGCTTCAGATTCTATATGTTGGAAAGCTTGAAGGTAGAGATGAATATGGAGTAGTTAAGGCCTCTCTTGAACTCCTTAAGACTCGAGAGTTTTTCCAGATAGTTAACTGTGACTCCACATCGCCAAAGTATTTCCCCTTTTGGAAAGGGGAAAGGTCCTCTTGAACTTGAAGCCTGGGGTAGAAGGTCAAGTTTTACTTGTTGAAAAGAATTAATTATTACAAGAGAGCTTCTCTTTGGAGAATCCCTTTGCTACACTCGACTTAAAGGAACCTGTGAACTCATTCACAAGGAAACTCATATGCGTTCCATCAAGAAACTGGAAAGCTTCACCAAACTGTTAAGACTAATTGTCGAAATGACATGTTTAGTGATGATCTGAGAGATAAAAAGGGCTAAGAACATCTATACCTGTCAAGATATTGCAATTAATAGATGCTTTTATCACATAAAACTGTTCGTTCGTTGTTCTGCATATGGCTTGGATTGATGATAGCTGAACACTCACGCACTCATGGAGGTGTTGGCCACTATTTCTGTTTTCCTTGTTAACAGGAAGCGCTATACCCATGTAAAGCACAAGAATTCTTTAAGAAGGCTATATTTCTTGTAATAGTCATAAAGAACTTGATACTTAATAATGATTATTTGAAATAAGAGGGTTGTTATTTGACTTGATTAATAATCGCAATTGCAGGGGTTAATAGCACACCATAAGGAAATTGCTGAGTACTTCAATAAAAAGGGTGTTTCTGTGATATTTCTCTTTAGAAAGAATCTATTGCGACGCATGGTTTCTGTGCTTTCAAATTCCTATGATCGATATGCCAAACTCTTGAATGGAACACATAAGTCACATGTACACTCACCTGAAGAGGTATCTTCCTGCATCCTTCCCACTTTATCACTGCAGGCACTTGGACAAAAAATTATACAATCTAATCATTTTGCTGCTTTGCTTAGGCTGGTACTCTTGCAAAGTATAAACCAGAAATCAATACAACATTGTTGATCACAGATTTGAAGAGAATGGAGGTAACAGCCACGGAGGCTCTGGAGTACTTTAACAGCACTCGGCATATGATTCTGTATTACGAAGATATAGTCAGAAATCGAGCTGTAAGAACTTAAACTTGTAATACTTTTGTCCTACATTTCTAAATCCTCAAAAAATCTAGGGAGCTTCCCTAATTACTTACTCATACTGTAAATTTAGTCGAGCTTCTTTACTTTCTCTTCCTGAAAAAAGTAAGGGTTTTTTCAGTAGTTTTTTGGATGACCAACTTCCATAGCTTGCTATGCTGGAGAGACCAAATCCCTTTTTGCCTCGTCTAAAGCAATAATTTTCTGCAATCTTGTTTCGTCTGTGTTGCTCATGTTTCATGCTTTTAATGCAGAAATTGGTAGATGTTCTTGAGTTTCTAAGATTGCCAAATATGGATCTAAGTAGCCGTCAAGTCAAGATACATAACGGGCCATTGTGGAAACATATCAAGAACTGGGATGACATAAACAAGACCTTGAGTGGAACAGCTTATGAGAAGTTCCTCCGAGCTGACTATTAATTATTTTTGACTTGTCACTTTCATTGATCGATGAAGGAGGTGTAGATATCAGCTGTTTTTCTTGCAAAAGCTGACTGGTATACACTCAACTTGGAAAAGCTTACTGCTGCATTTGCCTCTGAAGATCAGTCGAAATCAGCGTAGCACCAAGTTTTCACTCTCATGTATCTGTAGCCTTTTATTTTTTTACTTACTTTATTCCGCTTTGAAGTGTGTATAGCGAAGTAGTTAAAGTTGGGCAGTGCCAAAGGCAAGTAGGCATAGATTTGCAGGCAATATTTCTCTCCTTGTTTTCTCCTTTATTCTTTTCCTTTCCCCCCTTTTTAATCTGTTATTTGATAAAGTAGTTAGCTTATTTTCTACTAACATTGTACTTTATGATGTTGAATGCAGTCTTGTTAACGGTCCAACAATTTTTGTAATTTCCACTGGGCAAATAGTGTAAGAGAGTAAAAAAGGCCCTTTGAATCGTGTGCTTGATAAATGTTCATTTCTTTCATGTGCTTTCTGGTACTTTTGCTCCTTCCAAATGTTGATACTAATCCTAAAAACCTTTTCCCACCTTCCAAATTCCAAAGGTTGGGGCATGTTCAAAATCTACTTCTTAATAATAACCATTTTCATCACTAAAAAAAAGGACCATCAACCATGCGATTACGAAAGAACGAATTGAACTTAGCCCAACCTGTTTACCTATATTTTAATCTTGCTTGTCCTGTGGGCAAAATTTTAAGTTTGATAAGTTTTGGCTTTACACTTTGAAAGTTCACTCAAAAGTTCAAGACTATCCACCTTTAAGGTTAAAGGAAAAATCACATAAATATACAATGTTAGAGTCTATATTACAAAATATACCACAAGATTCTATTTTATAAAATATACCATAGTCTATATTACAAAATATACCACAAATTCTATTTTGACCTTACTTCAGATCCACAGGCATTACAGGTAAAAGATCGGCTCGAATAATTGGGAGTTGGAAGAAGGGTTAAAAGGGTGAGAAGGGTGCACCAGAGAACGAGGCGCGTTGAGGCAATTGTCATGGAGGTAGAAATTGCAAGAGATGCAACCATGAAAGGGCTAAAAAATAGGCTTCTCACAGGCTTGACATTGAAGTCCCTCACTTTCATCAAGAACAAGTGATTTCAAAATATGGTGGTGGCTGAAATGTTGGTTATATTACACCAACACTTTGTCTCTATGTGTTTTCAGTGTGTGATTTCTTTTGGTGTGAGATGGACATGGTTTATGCGCTGCTGTTGTTCGCCTTTTTTCGATGGATATCACCAGAAAAACCAAGATTAGGGGCGCGTTTGGGGGTTTGTTTGATGGGAATTAACAGTGCAGTCAATTCCGGCAAAATCATGTACTGATACGTAAAGTTATTCCCATTAAAACTGCAATACTAGATGCTACTATAACTTTCTGAGATCTTGATTGCTTTCTTTGAGAAATAGTTCGTTTTCCGTCATTTTTCACTCTCCTCTCTCCGACTTCTCCCCCTCTCAGATTTTTTTCGCGATGCCGGGGTGTGTGTGTGTGTGCGTGTTGATCGTATTCTTTGTGTGTACATTGTTATCGGTGATATCCGATTTGTAGCGATAGAGATCGTGGCTGTTATATCTTCTCCGGTTATTTACCTATTTTTGGATATTTTTATAAACATGATATAAATATAGTATAGAAATTGGTGTTTCATAAAGGTTATAGATTTTGTAAATGGTATAAAAATAATGTAAAAATTGGTGTTTCATAAAGGTTATATATTTTGTAAATGGTATAAAAATAATGTAAAAATTAGTGTTTCTATAAACCTGATATGCATTTGATATAGAAATTGGTATCTTCTAAAAATTATTTAACTATATCCTAAAAATATAATATAAATATGGTATAGAAATTGATTTTCCTTAAAGGTTGTGTCAAAAACCTACATTTGAATATGGTATATTTCTATGAGGTATAATTACCTTCTAAAATAATGATATAAAAATGATTTATAAAATGTTGTTTCTGTAAATATAATATGAAATTGATATAGAATTAGTGTTCTCTAAAAATTATTTAACTATATTAAAATATTATAATATAAATATGATATAGAAAGTGGTGTTTTGTAAAAGTTATTTCAAAATAACTTATGACAGTTGAATAGTTGATAGATTTTATAAATAAAAGCTACCTTTTGTAAATAAAAAATAATAGTGGTAAATTTTGTAATATAGTTTCTAAATTTGTGTATTTATGTGATTTGCCCGAAGGGGTACAGTTAAGTAAGCCTAAATTCCAGCTTTTTTTCAGTTTGATTCTGGGCCGAGCCCAACTTTGTTATCCACATTCAGTTTGATTCTGGGCCAAGAATGTACTTGGCCCAACGTGTTGATCCCCCCATATAGTGTGCTTCTGGTTGAACTTTGCACATGTTACTACAGCCAACATTTCCTTCCAAGTTTTTTTTTTTTAAAAAATAAAATAAAAATTGGAGGCAGGGGTATGAAAAATGGGGGAGTGAATTGCCATTACCCACCAACAAGGCAAATACTTACTCCGTTTCGTTTTAGTTGGCCTTCTTTCTAAAAATATTTGTTTCAATTTAGTTGTCCATTTGATGAAATCAAGAGGATTTTGTTATGGATTTTATTATGTTCTTCCAATATCACCCTTAACATTAAATGACTAAACAAAGTGTATTTACTCAAATTTATATTTCAAAGTATAATTAATAAGGTTAATTTGGTAAAATAAACCCCAAATTATTATTTTCTTAATGGGTGTGCCAAATCAATAGGGACCAACTACTATGAAACGGAAGAAGTATTCAGGTAATCAACCAACTGAGCTATTAAAATTTCCCACCTTCAAGCTCAAATTAAAGCAACTCTTCCGGCCTGTTCAATTTCTGCCACTAGCGAATTCAAAGAGCTCGTTGAACATTAATAAAATATATTCCATCCATTTTATTTTATTTGACCCTCATATCAAAAATATTATTTTGAATTGTTCACTTTAACAAATCAAGGTAAATTGATCAGTTTCTTCCAATACTATCCTCATCGTTAAATAACTATATAAAATACCACTACTTGAATTTAAATTTTCAAAACTTAACTAACAAGATTGATTTAATAAAATAAACCTCAAATAAATATTTTTTCAAAGGGAGTATCAAATAAAATGAAAGGGAGGTAGGCCGCAAAGTACACCAGAATATTATGAGATTCTCCAGTTGGAAAGTGAGCATGCTTCACTGATAGTATATAGTACTATAAAGAACTGAAAAAGAGGGTAGTCAGTGGAGCACATACAAACAATCCATATACTATATAGTAGTAATAAGGAAAATATTTTGATTCCATGACTGGCGGGCTCTCAGAAGTCTAATTTAATTTGCCCACCAAAGTATGTACTGTTCTTAAATACATAAAATTAAGAATTTCAACTTTCTCCAAATGATGTGAGATTATTATTGAATCTCCCGGGAAAAAGTTATCTCAGTAAAGAGGGATATATAATCTTGCATGGCTCATAACAACATTCAGCGAATTACACTGTGAGATTACATTGTGTACGTTGTGGTTGCATTAATATTGTTATTGGACCATTTAGCAATATACTATACAAATTCTGCACCATTGAGGAGGTGTAATGGGATGGTCGACATGCTCTGCCCTTAGTCAACGGTCTTGTTACTGTGTTTCAGTAGCTGTTCGGAATGGGTCAAAAGACCTCAACAAATTTTTAGGATAGCAACTTATTTTTAGTTATTATCCTAGTTTGGTTGTTCCTATTTTCTAGGCATTATGCAGTTTTTTCAGCAGTCATTTTTCTGTTTCAGTTGTACTGCTACTCTATTTATTCTGATTGCTTGAAGCTAAATAAAACAACTCTTTCAATTACAATCATCTGACTGCTTCAGTTCATAACATTGGTATCAGAGTCTTACTTCTTAAGGGACTTGTGAGAGACTTGTGAGTGTTTTCTTTCTGAATGTTTATCCAAATTTGTGGCTGCTAAACACCATTCAAACAATGGAGAATGCAGGGTCTTTTTTTGCTATGGCTCTGCCAGTTTTCAATAGAGAAAATTATCAAGCATGGGCAGTAAAAATGCAGGCTTATTTGGAGCCCTGCGATTTGTGGGTGGTTGTCGAGGAAGACTATGAAGTGGTTCCTTTGCCAGAGAATCCAACCATGGCTCAGATTAGAGCTCACAAGGAGAGGAGAACAACAAAGTCCAAAGATAAATCATGTCTCTTTGCTGCAGTTTCTACCACCATTTTCAGTAGAGTAATGACATGTAAATCAGCCAAAGAAATTTGGAATTTCCTCAAGAAAGAGAACGAGGGAGATGAAAGAATCAGAGAAATGAAAGTACCGAACTTGGTCAGAGAATTCGAGATGCAGAGAATGAAGGAATCCGAAACCATTAAGGATTATTCTGACTGGTTGCTTCTGATTGCAAATAAGGTAAGGATACTTGGAACTGAACTCAATGACAATAGAATAGTTCAAAAGATTCTTGTAACCTTACCTGAAAGATATGAGGCAACTATTGCTTCATTAGAAACTACTAAAGATCTGTCAAGGCTTAGCTTGGCAGAGTTATAGAGTGCTCTGCAGGCACAAGAACAACGAAGGATGATGAGGCAAGAGGGATCCATCGAGGGAGCCCTGCAAGCAAAGTTGCAGCTTGGTTCAGATGCTGTTAAGGGTAATAAAGGAAAAAGAAAGAAGAAATTATGGAAACTATGAAGCTACATCTGGAAAAAATGCTACTGCCACCGCTAATAACAAAGAAGGCAAATATTCTCCTTGTCAATATTGTGGGAGGAGAAATCATCCACACTTCAAGTGTTGGAGAAAGCCTGATATGAAATGTCAAAAGTGTGAAAAACTTGGTCATGCCGAGATTATCTGCAAAGAGAAGCATTTACAACAACAAAATGAAGCACAAATTGCAGATCAAGAGCGAGAAGAGCAATTGTTTGTGCGTACCTGTTACGCAAGCAAAATTTCAAGTGAAAGATGGTTTATTGATAGTGATTGTACGAACCACATGACTAGTGATGAAAATCTTTTTAGAGAACTTGACAAATCAGTTAAATCAAGAGTCGGGATCGAAAATGGAGAATACCTCTCAGCGGCAGGAAAGGGGACTGTAGCAATTGAGAGTTATAAAGGTACAAAACTTATTTATGAAGTTTTATTTGTTCCTGAACTTGATCAAAATTTATTAAGTGTTGGACAACTGCTGGAAAATGGATTCAAATTATTATTTGAAAATAAGGCGTGTCTAATCAACGATCCTAGTGGTCAGGAAATCTTTAGAATCAAAATGCAGGGAAAAAGTTTTTCCTTGAATCCATTAGTGGAGGAACAAATAGCTTTTACAAGTCAGTCCTTCGTTGCGGAAATGTGGCACAAAAGGTTGGGGCATTTTCATCACAAAGCTTTGTTGTTTATGCAAAGAAGCAAAATGGTAAGTGGTTTACCAAACTTGGAGGAGCATCTCTCAAGCTGTAAAGCTTGTTTGCTTGGCAAACAGATTAGGCTTCTATTTAAAAGTTTCATATGGAGAGCTACAGAGAAGTTGCAACTCATTCACACCGATCTTTGTGGTCCACAAAGAACTCCATCGCTCAATGACAATAGGTATTTTATTATCTTCATTGATGATCTAATAAGAATGTGTTGGATTTATTTTATGAAGTTTAAGTCCGAAGTTGCTAGAATTTTCATGAAGTTCAAAGCTTGGATAGAAAATCAGAGCGGCTGCAAGATTCAAGTCATTAGATCAGATAATGGAACTGAATATACATTAGATAGGTTCAATTCTTTTTGTGAAGAAACTGGAATAGGGCACCAGCTCACTATCCCATATTCTCCACAACAAAATAGAGTGAGTGAGAGAGAATAGAACAATAATGGAGATGAACAAGTTCTTATTGGATGAGAAGAACCTGCCGAAGAAATTCTGGACAGAAGTAGCGAACACAACTGTTTTCTTGCTGAATAGACTGCCGACAAGGGCAGTGGAAAAGAAGACTCCTTTCAAGGCTTGGTATGGTGTTAAACCTACTGTAAAAAATCTCAAATTATTTGGATGTATGTGTTTTTCTTATGCTCCGTAGGTCAAAAGAGATAAGCTTGATGAGAAGACTGAATCGGGGGTTTTCATTGGCTATAGTTCGATTTCTAAAGCTTATAGGATCTTTCAACCTCAATCAGGCAAGATTGTGCTAAGTAGAGACGTTCAATTCCTTGAAGATGAGCAATGGGACTGGAATAAGGAGTCTCGAGTTAATCATGATGATTCAAAGCTTGATTATGAGGAATCGGTGGATGATCAACCTATTAGGGGAACAAGGTCACTCTCTGATATTTATCAAAGATGTAATGTTGCTGTTTTTTAACCTGCAGGATACGAGAAAGCAAAAGTTGATCAAAAATGGATAGATGCAATGAAGGAGGAGTTTTCCATGATAGAAAAGAACCAAACTTGAAAGCTAGTGGAAAGACCGCAAGATGGAAAAGTGATTGGAGTTAAATGGATTTTCCGAACCAAGTTCAATCCTGACGGTTCAATAAATAAGCACAAAGTTAGATTGGTGGTGAAAGGCTACGCACAAGTTTGGGGAGTAGATTTTTCTGATACGTTTTGCCCCAGCAGCTAGACTGGATACAATTCGAATGCTTTTGGCTATAGCAGCACAAAAAAGTTGGAAGATTTTTCAAATGGACGTGAAGTCTGCCTTCTTGAATGGTGTGCTGCAGGAAGAAATTTATGTTGAGCAGCCAGAAGGGTTTAGTGTACCAGGACATGAAGATATGGTTTATTTATTAAAGAAAGCTTTTAAGGGCTAAAGCAAGCTCCTAGAGCTTGGTATAGCCGAATGGATAACCATTTGCTAGACTTAGGCTTTGAAAAAAACTTAAGTGAATCAACTCTTTATGTCAAGAAAGTTGGCTCTAACATCAATATTATTTCTTTGTACGTTGATGATTTACTTGTGACAGGAAATAATATAACTTTGATTGAAGAATTCAAGGAGGAGATGATGAAAGTCTTTGAGATGACTGATCTTGGCGAGATGCCTTATTTTTTGGGAATGGAGATCAAGCAAACTCGAAGTGAAGTCTTTATTTGTCAAAAGAAATACTTGAAGGAGATTCTTAAAAGATTTAGGATGGAAGAATGCAAGAGTGTGAGTACTCCAATGAATCAAAAAGAAAAGCTGAAAAGGGATGATGGAGCTGAGCTAGTTGATGAAGGAGCATATTAAAGCTTAATTGGATGCTTGATGTATCTTACGACAACAAGGCCTGACATTTTGTTTCCTGTGAGTGTTTTATCCAGATTTTTAAATTGTGCAAGTGAGTTGCACATGATAGCTGCCAAAAGAGTGGTTAGGTATCTTAAAGGAACTCTAGTCTATGGTATCAAATTTCGCAAAAGTCAGAACTTCAAACTCTGTGGATATTCTGATAGTGATTGGGGCGGCTCAACTGGTGATATGAAAAGTACTTCCGATCATTGCTTCACTTTTGGATCAGGGTGTTTCTCATGGTGCTCAAAGAAACAGGAAACAGTAGCACAGCCAACAACTGAAGTAGAATTCATAGTAGCAACATCTACTGTTAATCAAGCAATATGGCTCAGGAAAATTTGATTGATCTGCAGCTGGAGCAAGAAGAAAACACTGCGATTTTTGTGGATAATCAAGCTGCCATATCCATATCCAAAGATCCCGTGTTTCATGGAAGGACCAAGTACTTCAACATCAAGTTTTATTTTTTGAGGGAAGTGCAGAAGAACAGTGAAGTGGTTTTACTCTATTGCAAATCAAATAATCAAGTAGCGGACATTTTTACCAAGTCATTTCATGTTAGCAGGTTCGTGTTTCTTAGAGAAAAGCTGGGAATTTGCAGCTCCTGATCCAGGAGAAGATGTTACTGTGTTTCAGTAGCTGTTAGGAATGGGTCAAAAGACCTTAGGATAACAGTTTATTTTTAGTCATTATCCTAGTTTAGTTATTCCTATTTTCTAGGCATTATGCAGTTTTTTCAGCAGTCATTTTTCTATTTCAGTTGTACTGCTACTCTTTTTATTCTGATTGCTTGAAGCTAAATAAAACAGCTCTTTCAATTACAATCATCTGACTGGTTCAGGTCATAACATAAGTTCGAACCTCATGAAAAGAGAACTTTTATAGAACAGCTACGTGATGCGAATCTGAATTCGTCAGTACCAATGGACCTGTTTGAATACCATAATGCTAACAAAAGGACAAAAAGAAAAAACTCCATATTACACGTTTTGTGGTAAAAAAAAAAAAAGAAAATGGTTATTGTACATGTGCATTCTTTTGTGTAATGCATGTGAAATATAATCTCAATAACCCTCATGTTGCTACCTTTCTTCTATAAATAGCTACAAGGAAAATAGAGTTTAAGCACACCTAGAACAACTACATTGATCTCTCTATTATCACTCTCTTCATGGCTCAATTATTCAAATTGATCCTTATTGCTAACCTTTTCCTTGCCATGATCTTCACCCACATTATTCATTCTATTGAGGCAAGACACTTGAAGTTCGAAAATACAAATGATAATCCCTCTAGACACTATGTTCACACAGTAGAATATGCAACAGAGAAGGCACAAATTCACAATAATGTGGCCACACTTGCAACCCCAGTAGCACCAACACCACCAAGTCCGTTTCAGACAGTGCCTCAGCCACCACCCCCTGGTCACCCCGACGGTTTCGCGTCTTCAGGAGGACCTGGTCATAGCCCTGGGATTGGTCACTCTCTTAAAGGGAACTAAGAAGATACATACTTTGTATTTATGTATCAATGTAATTCTTTTCTTTTTAATTATTATTAAAAAAAATGTTGCTATTCAATGGAAGTATCATTAGTTGTTACATCACATTCTATGAATTCAGCCTGAAATTCTTTATCCTGTGGATATAAGTTAAATTGCCCATTACTCTTCTTAAGTCAGTTCAAATGAGCAATTTAATTAATTACTAATATTTAAAACAGACCCGAAACAAGTCCACAAAACTTTACATATATGGACATATACAGTATATATTATCTCAATACTTAGACTATAATATAATATTCGATATCATTGTATGAAATAAATAGTTCCCCTCAAACTTCTGTCAAAAATTCGGAAATTCTGAAAAGAAGCTCTTGGGCTGGTTTAGTTTTAGTATTTCTTCACATAATATTTGCAGAATAATAGTCTATTATGAGATACTGATATATTCGATCATCTTTTCCCCCCTACTTACTGTACTTTTATATCCCATAATTGAATCGTGGTCTCTCTTATTTATATCGGTTCAATTTAGGTACTTATTGGGCGATCATGATACTTCTCAAAAATTGAAGTTGTTTCATCCCTGATTTTTGTCAGTGCATGCAAAATACCATGATCAACATGTTTTTCCAATGTTATCTCCATAATATATTATTCTACATCACCTTTATTATGGTGATATTTTCTAAAGCAATTACCCGAGGCTGATGTTGGAAAAAAAGTCTCTTGGTAGAGTGTACGCAGACCTTACCACTCCTTGAGGAGGTAGAGAGGCTGTTTTGAAAGACCACCGGCTCAAGTATAGCAAATCCAAATAGGAAGAAGAGAAATACATTAAAGATGATGGTACTCGTGAGCAGAAAACCAAGTCCACATATAGTTGAATAAATTTGCACACTACAAAATTCTAAGAAAATGTGCCTTGTTAGTTGGGGCTTGGCATTTGGTGTTTCTCCGAATATTTGACCAAAACTGCTAGACGTAACTAATATCAACCATATAACTTGAGAATAGGCAAAAGGAGGAAGAAAAATTATAATGGTAATAAATACTGCATGCCGGTGTAAAAGACTATCGTGCCAATAAAAAGTGGGGATTGGAGTAAGTTGAAAAATTATTCTGCATCACTTTAATTTTGTTTTTAACAATTCTTTAATTTGAAGTGATATTAGTATGCTTAAGATTATAAAATTAATTATAATTTTAATATATATGTTTTGTATATTGTTAATTCAAGATTATAAGAATCAAAGCTCTCTTTAATTCCTCAAACTTCATATTAAAGTGAAAGCAAACAAATAAATTGAAAAGATGGAGTACTGTAAAAGCCATTTGAGCTGCCAACAGCACTTATGTATCACAGCCTAGCAAAGCTGAAACGAAATGCTTTCTATTTTCGAGTAATATTATAGTCTGTGTTTTATGTCTTTGCCCAATTTGGTGGGCCATTGCTAAAGAGAGACTTCCAGGACTCGAGGAGCCAACTTTAAGATGTCCTTATGGAAAGAATCTCCTCTCCTTTAATTCCACTTTCAGTCCATAGAGAGAAATCGACAGTCAATGGAATTGCTTATCCCACTTCTTTCGTTTATTTTGACTTATTTGTACAATAACCTATTTGAGACAAAGAGGAGTGCTAGGGCCCCATATCACTAGGTGGCTATTTTCATTTCTGATTTTTTTTTTAAAAATTATGTTTCAAAAAGAACATTTCATTCATTTATTTGCAACTCTTTTAAGTTTAATTTTCACATGGTATATATGTTTAAAATCATAATATTAAAAAGAATTCAATTTTTCTTTTTTTTTTTAAAATTCGTCTAAGTTAAAATGAGACAAATAAATTAAAAAGAGTTAAGTGGTAGCAAGTAAAAGTATCCGGGAACATACATATAGATGTCACATCAATTTGAAAAATCCTAAAATAGATGAAAGTGGCCTGAATTTGTTAAGTACTAAAGGAAGAGTCAAAGCATTACAGATATAGTAAATGAAAAGGACCACAACAAATTAAAATACAGAGTAATGATCACTTAGCTGATGATCAGTCAACTATCATTAGCAGCTTCTCTAGACCATCCATTAGTAATTTAATTCAACCTTTTTTCGTTAGTGGTAGGTGCTCCTTTTAACAATAGTCATGTATATTTGATATTTCTATGGCACCCGTGCGGCGCATATATCTTGGTGCTTTTACTTTAGCACCGAGCTGTTTATTGGATACCATGTAAAATTAGATTTTGAGTCTATTTTACGACCCAAAAACTAGCTCAAGGAAGAAAGACTAGTCATACCTTATAAGGTGTGCTCAAGATTCCATTATTCACCATGTGGGAAATTTATTCTATCAATTGTAGCTGCCAATTGAAGGGAAGAAGCTTGCAATTGAGATAAGTTAATTAAGTCCCAAGAAAGGAAAAATTAAAAGCAATGAGATATGGAATATATATGTATTAATAATTTAGCATCAACATGGAGAATTTCTTTCTACAATGTGTAGTAATGATTGTGCAAAAATAATATGCATCAATAGGCGAAAGGTATATTCACATATATATAGGATAATTTAAATTGCTATAACAGGTTATTTATCATTTAATATAGATTAGCAATGAATATTATTTATTATACGAGAAATACTCTTCAACTTATAATTTCTTGACATACATCAGCCGGAGATCAAAGTATCACAAGGAGTAATGTAATATAAGAATGAGCTCTAAAGAGAGGGAGAAAAGGAGCAGTACGGGCTTTTTCATAGAAAGCCACTTTCAGTAGATTATAAGAAAGCGACCTTCTTAGCCTCCACAGACTTTTCTAACAGTTGAAAAATAAAAGTATACAAATGAAATAATGGCAATCATAATTAGGAATCTTAACCTTTCAACAGCTAGCTAACTAATCATGAACTCCCTCAAAAGCTATTCCTACTAATAAGTGTGTACCATACAGTGATGGAGCTAGAAATTTTACTAAGAAATGTCACGATATGAAATAGAGTAGACACACATAAAAAAATAAGGATAGTCAACATTTAGTATTGTCACGACCCAAGCTGAGGTCTTAACCTCGACAGGCATCCCGAACCATCAAGACCACTGTAAGGGAGTAAGATTTACTTACCTATATACCCAGCATACCGGGATTTGCCAGAGACCCGGTAACGGCCCAACCCACTAGTGATCTTGTCTGCTCTGGGCTTACGACCGCACGACTTTAAAACGTATCACTAGGGAGTAAGACTTGCTTACTTATATATCTAGCATCCCTTCCGCATTTTGCCGATGTGTGTTGGAGTCCCACATCGGTGGGTTAAAGGGTCCTTGGTCTCATTATATAGTCTTGGGCAATCCTCCCCTCATGAGCTAGCTTTTGAGGTTGAGTTAGGTCCAAGGTCCATTTCTTTATCATGGTATTAGAGTCAGGCCCACCTAGTTCATTGATTCCGATGTTGGGCCCCCCGTCTTATATTGTCCACGCTCCAGATGTTCATCCCTGGGTGTGCGGGGGTGTTGGAGTCCCACATCTATGGGTTAAAAGGTCCTTGGTCTCCTCATACGTTCTTGTGCAATCCTCGTGCAATCCTCCCCAGTTAGGCTCAAGATTCATTTCTTTATCAATATGGGACTTCTTCTCCTAAGTCGGGGTGTCACAAATAGAAAGACTGAAATTTTGGCCTAACTTTTCGGTGAATGAGTGTCACTAGACAGTCTTGGGTATAAGGTAGCTCAACCACTGGTTCTATAAACTCTTTTTTTTAAAGAACTAGAATAAGATGTATTTTACTTGAATTTTAAGTGATGAAAAAAGTCAGAACTAGCATATAAACCACCCAGTTAAAAAATAAGCACAGACAAAGTGGAAAGTACTAAAGAATCTAATCTTCGAAGTTGGAATTTCGGTCGTGGGACGGCTGGCTGAAGAGATTTCTGTTATTATAAACCTATAATCCAAAGATCTTTTAATCTCTTTGCTATTTATAAGACACAATAATAAAGCTGCATGAACAAAAAGAGAGGCTACTGTACACCCAACTATTAGCCGTAGGACAAGTTTAAACACTTTATAATAAAATACTACTCCCTCCGTCCCAAATTGAGATGAAAAATAATTAATAACATGGCTAGTTTATCATAGTGTCCCTATTAAATGATGTTTATATTTTATTTTGAAGAAAAAAGTAATTAATGTAAAGGATAAAACATGTAAAAAAAAATTTATCTCTTCTTGATTAATGAAAAAGGACAAATAAAATAAAAAATGAAAATAAAAAATTTGGGACGAATAATTTAGGACGGAGGAAGTATTTGCCAGCCAAACCACTGCCTGACCCAAGCAGGTTAAGCATTAATATAACTCTATTTTTTTAGTGCAAGTTGTGTGCACTAACATTATATATAGATTTTTTAGGCCATCATGTTAGGTTTGACTTATGAGTTATAATCATAGGTATATTCAAAATTTAAATTTGATAAATTTAATTATTTTACTATTGATCTTATTAAAGAAATAATCTAGTACTATAACTGGGTATACATATTGTCCTGTGAAAATTATTTTTGCCATTATTGAACATAACTTAAATCCTTTTTTAAAAAATAAATAAAATATGGATAGCACCAACTCAACTTATAAAGGGGACAGAGAAAAGCAAGAAGCATTGAAGGAACAAAAAAGAACTAGGGAAGACATGGTAACAAAGAAATGTAATGTATAGTACATAATAATAATTCAAGATAAGTCACACTTAAAGTCAAACCGTGACACATAAGTTAAGTTAAGGTAAAGGAAGTAATTAAAAGAGATAATTACATAACTTAGCTAATATTAATTTCTATTATCTTATTTAGTCTAATTTTAATTAATTACAATTCATAGCCTCTTCTTACCTATTAATTTTTCATAATTACAATTCATAATTTTTCTCATGTATTTTTTTCTTTTTCTCTATTTTCTATTACTTTTTTTTTCCTTTTTCAGTTTTTCCTTCATTTTTTCTTTTACTTTTTTTCTTTTTATCTTTTTTTTCTTTTTTCAAATTTTTCTATTTCGTTTTCTTTTTTTCTTTTGAGTTTTTTTTCTTTTTCTTTTTATTTTTTCTCCTTTTTTGTGTGTGTCTATTTTCTATTACTCTTTTTTTTCTTTTTTTTTCTTTTTTCTTTTCCTTTTTCTATTTTCTCTTTCTTCTTTCTTTTTTCTATTTTTTTTTTCATTGTCTTTTTTTTTTTTTTTTCTTTCTTTCTTTATTTTTTTTTATTTTTTTCTCTATTTTCTATTACTTTCTTTTTTGTGTGTGTATTTTTTTTTTCTTTTCACACATTTTTTCTCCTTTTTACTTTTTTTTTTCCATTCTTTTCATTTGTGCGAACTAGCAAACACAAATACAAGTGTGAAAAATATTTTAATTTTTTCTTTTTTTTCTTTTTCTTTTTTCTCCTTTTTTTGTCTATTTTTTATTACTCTTTTTTTTTCATTTTTCTTTTCCTTTTTTTGTTTTCCCTTTCTTCTTTCTTTTTTCAATTTTTTCTTTTTCGTTATCTTTTTTACATTTTGTCCTTTTTTTTTTCTTCTTTTCCTTTTTAGTTTTTTTTTCATTTTTTTTCTTTATTTTCTATTACTCTCCTTCTTTTTGGGTGGTTTTTCTCCTTTTTTTCTTTTTATTTTTCTCCCTCTTTTCATTTGTGCGAACCAGCAAACACAAATACAAGTGTGAAATATATTTTAATTTTTTCTTTTTCGTTTTATTTTTTTCCTTTTGTATTTTTTTCTTTTTTTCTTTTTATTTTTTCTCCTTTTTTATTTTTTTTTTGTCTATTTTCTATTACTTTTTTTTTTTCTTTTTTCTTCATTTTCTCTTTTCCTTTTTTTGTTTTCTGTTTCTTCTTTCTTTGTCGTTGTCTTTTTTTTTCTTCTTTTCCTTTTTATTTTTTTTTCTTCTTTGTTTTTTTATTTTTTCTCTATTTTCTAATACTCTTTTTTTAATATTTTTTTCTCCTTTTTCTCACATTTTTTCTCTTGTTTTTTTTTTTTTTTTTTTTTCTCCTTTTTATTTGTGCGAATTAGCGAACACAAATACAAGTGTGAACTATAAATATAAATACAAAGGCGAATTATAACATATAAATACAAGTGGGAACTATAAAATGCAAATACAAGTAGGAACTATAAAATGCAAATACAAATGCGAACTATAACATATAGATACAAATGTGAACTATCATTTGTATTTTTAATTATTGAAAAGGAACGATTGATTTTCTTTTTACGAATACTTGTTTGTATTTATTTATACAAGTTGTATTTATTGATACAAATAAATACAATTCTATTTTTATAAAAATATAATATATACAAATACAATATGTATTTGTATTTTTAAAATCATTGGTTTCATTTGTCTGTAATTGTATATTTATCAAGTGATATTTACAAATACAAGCGCGAACTTTAAAATACAAATATAAACGCAAACTACAAAATACAAATACAGTTGTATCAATGAATACAAAAATATAAATGACGGCGTGACTACAAATAGATAAACAATTATGGTATTTACGTTATCATCAATGACTTGTGCTCGAGTAGTTATATTTTTTAAAAATACAAAAAATATAAAATAGAACAAAAAAAAATGATAAAGAAAATAAGTATATATAAAAAAAAAGAGATAGAAGAGAGAAAAAATATATAAAAACCGAAAAAAATAAAAATAGGAAAAATTTAAAAAAAGAAGAAGAAAAAACGAGGAAAACACGAAAAGGAAAAAATATAAAAAAAAGAAAAAAAAGTAGTATTTTGGTAAGACTAAATATGTAGTGTATTTATATTTTTATGAATACAGACCACTGAGTAAAAGTGAATACAGCGGCTGTGAATCGAATACAACAGGTAAATTTTACTGTATTTATATTTTATATGAATACAAACTATTGATAAAATTGAATATAACAGACGTAAATTGAATACAACAGTTATAAATGATAATTATGTAAAATATGACTATGAAAGGTAAATTTTTCACTAAAATATGACTATATTTGAAAGATCCTCTAATTAAAAAGCACATCCAAATTGTAACTACAAAGAGGACAATTTTTAATACTATCTTTTAAAAAAGAAATAAGCACTCCGTCCTAATATAATATAATACTTGTTGATCATGACATTACATGAGTAGGGAAGTTCTCCTTCCTATAAATACCAAGCTAGCACTATAATTGAAAATATTCCTCACTCAAGTCCCAAACTTAGCATCTTAATACAATACTAAAACTGCCAATCACTTTTAATTTAACAGCCTTTATAGGAACTTTCTTTTGTCCTATAGATATCTAGCTATGGCTTGTCTCAAACATATTTGTGTATTTAGTTTCCTTGTTGCAGTAATTGCTTGCCATCAAGTTCTTATTGCTGAGGGAAGACAACTGAAAGAATTGAAACACCCCGAAAGTGGAAATGAAATTCCTGAAAGACAAAGTTTTAGTACTGATGACACTTCAAAAGCACCAAGTGGAAAAGTAAAGTATGCACCAACAGCAACAGGAAATAGCCCAGGTATTGGACATTCATCTTCAGTGCCAAAAGCAAATGATCAACCAAAGCACACTAGTACTGGTGAAGTAAGCATAGACGATGTCAAAGCAGGACACAGCCCCGGTATTGGTCATGCTTCTCAAAATGAAAAAATTGGTCCAAATGTTTAGACATATTGTCAATATTTAGATGAAGTTATTTCTCCTACTTAATTGTTTGTAGTTACTCCAGCATTTAGTAGTACTATAGTATTATAATTTATGTATCCAATTATGGTACGTCCGTCCGTTCGCCACAGCTTGATTATTAGACCTTGAAAGTTGTATTTTACGAAAGGATATTGTACTTGTATTATGTATATCTGGAAATCTAAATGTTATAATTTTAGAAATGTTATGTTATAAAATTGAAATTGTCTTTGGCAATCATTTGTGTTCGTCTCGCTTATGTTGGTTCACATATGAGTTTAATTTTATAGATAATTAACAGGAGCTAAACTTAACACATCGATATCTCTCTGCATGTTATCGTCCATGCATAGATATATATGAACAGTGGAAAGAGTGTAAAGTACGAATTTCAGCTATATATCCAAGCCTACAACAGAGAGTGCTTGCAAAATTATGCTCCCTCCCACAACTTTTGCTTGTTGACTATATTAAAAAATAGATATTCAGTTTTGTTTGTTCCATTTGAAAAATCAAGAGATATTTTTCCATTATTATTAAGTTCAGTCAACATGAACAAATAAAATATATGTTACCACAGAAAAATATATATTTTACCATTATTATTAAGTTCAGAGTTCAGACCATAATGGCCGCAACTTTAATTATTGTTACTCTTATAGAAAAAAATCTCATCTTTTTACTTAAACGAATACATAAATAATCAAGGGGAACTTTAGTATGTAATTAATTCTCCAGCTCTTGCATTTAAGAAAGTCTAATTTCCCAGGAACTTGCTTTAGAAAAAAAGTACACTAGTGATTTGTTCCTATATAAAAATTAGTGAATAGAGTTATCAGTGCTTGTATTGATAGGAGATAGTAACAGTTACTCGGTAGAATAATACAAAGATGGCTCGAACGCCATTGTTGCAAGAAAAAAAAAAATATAATTCCAAAAGCATCGATTACATAATATTTCAAAATTTTCAAGTTAATTATGAACAAGTGCGATTTTTGCCGCTCATGTACCATTTACCTCTTGGGCAACTTCATAGTCAAAATTATCCTGATACTTTAATTTAGCTCAGGATTAGGTAGAACCTGAAATCAGATTATTACGTTCTCTGTTTATTTTTATTTGTCAACATGAGCTAAATAAAATGAAATCGAAGGAGTACCATTATATTCCACACACTATCACAGTAGTGCTTTAGGTAACTAGATTTCTAATTTATATAAGCTACTCATGTATGATTTGAAAAGGTATAACTTTCCAATCTGGCGTTAAATTGTTGATGATTTTCACGTTAGCCCACTAAACTTCAATTAAGTACATTTAATTAGTGGTACGTACTATAAGAAGAGAACAAGTGGAGTTGACAGTAACAGCTGAGCAACGAGGTTTCCTAATGGGGCAATGAACAACCATAACCTTTGATTTAAAAATCTTATGTCAGTCAGAGAAGAGCTAATTAAGAACTTTTCAATTGCAAATTGCAGAGAAGATACGATTAAATAACGTAAAGGCACATGCCACCCACCATGACTCCCTACTTTGCATTCCATAGACGACAAATTGCTAATTAGTACCTTATAGGAATATTAAACTACATAAGAATATTACTCAAATAGATATATATATTCCTTAGAACTCGTAAATGTCAAGGTACATTTTGCATTTTTGTGTTAACTTTCAACATTATTATATGACAGATTCAGAATTTAATGTTTGTGGGTTGTTATATGGCAAAATGACCTCCTGAATCTCTGTACTATGTCAGTTTTGTAAATTGAACACTTCTACTTACATGTTTGTTATCTAGACCCTTGAACCCATCAAAAAGCAACATTTTGTACCCTTTGACTGTTGACCTTAAATATGTGACAAGGTTATGGTGACTAGGACAAAGAAAGTATAGCCAATTCGCCTGGGGTGCGAGTGGGGTCAATTTTTAGCAAATTTTACATTAAAATAATTTAAAAAAATATTAAAATTTAACAAATAAAATAAAAATTTCTACATCTTTTTAATTTTAAAAATATTTGTAAAAATTTAAAAATATTTTAAAAAATTTAAAAATAATTTAAAAATATTTTTGAAAATTTAAAAATATTTTTAAAAAATTTTAAAAAATAAAAACATATTTTCCCTCCCCACCCCAGCCCGTCCCCACCCC
The DNA here is from genome assembly GCA_030864225.1 of Capsicum baccatum var. pendulum. NCBI lineage: Eukaryota > Viridiplantae > Streptophyta > Magnoliopsida > Solanales > Solanaceae > Capsicum > Capsicum baccatum. The sequence goes on from CM061551.1 coordinate 177,995,659, forward strand.
CACACCCCACCCAGCCCCGTCCCACCTCACCCCCAGCCTCCCCACCCTACCCCAACACCAGTCCATCTCTTCCCTACCCCCACCCCCCACCCCCACCCCCCACACCCTACCCAGCCCCATCCCACCTCACCCCCAGCCTCTCCACCCCACCCCACTCCCAGCCCCCATACCCCTCCCATCCCCATCCCCACCCCACCCCAGCCCCCACACCCCACCCCAACACTCTTCCAGCCCCCCTCCCCCCACGTTCACTTTTTATTTTTTATTTTAATTTTCCCTCTTAATTCAATTCTTTTCATTTTTTTAATTAAAATTTAAATTTGAATTTTTTTTTTGGGGGGGGATTAAAATTTAAATTTAAATTGAAAGTGAGTGATAGTGAATATTGAAAAAAAATAGTGAATTTCGCTTGAAAAAAATTAAAATTTTTGTGAATTTGTGAAAAATATTCAAATTTAAAAATCAAAAATTTATTATGTTTGTATATATGAATTTGTAGTTAAAAATTTAAATTAATCGGAGAAGAATTTTAATTATTTGGAATGGATTTGATGTTTAATTTCTGAAAAAAATAAAAACATGATTATTCAAATTTTTCTACAATTTATAAATTTTTCTTATTTAATTAAACTAATTTTAATATTTAATTTGTTATGTAGCATTTTAAAAATTACTTGGAATTTAATGTAATATTTTTTTATTTTTATTTTTTAAAATGATGTGGCAGATAACATGGCAGACTTGTCAGGCGTAACAACTGACGTGGGGGAGAGTGTGTTACACTCACCAAAAAAGGATTTAAAATATTGTTTTTTAGTGGGTTCAGGGGTCCAGATGACAAACATGTAAGTAGAAGTGTCCAACTTACAAAACCGACATAGTACAGGGGTCCAGAAGGTCATTTTTCCTTGCTATATTAGACAAAAATGAAACCAAACAGTAACAAAGGGGATTTGAACCCATACAACCAAGAAGTCAGTAAAACTTTTACAAGTCACTTTAATCTATGGGTGTCAAACGGGCCGGGATAACCCGGAATCGGCCCTTCTATTTTAACCGGGTTGAGGGCCGGTTAAGGGCCGATTTTGGCGCTAGACGGGGCGGGTCGGTTCGGGCCGGGCATCGGCCCTTCTATTTTAATCGGGTTGAGGGCCGGTTAAGGACCGATTTTGGCGCTAGACGGGCCGGGCCGGGACGAATAGTAAAAAAATTAAAGCCCACCCTAACCCGGCCCACTTAACTCAACCCGGTCAAACCCACCAAAACTCGGTCAAACCCGATCAAAAATATTAAAAAAAAAACTTTCTTTCAATATACATTACATATACCCACTTATATACATTATAAATACGTTAAATAATATATATACACTATATATATAGTATATACTACATTTGAATTTAAAAAATATATACATATATACACAATTAGTCAATTACTCATATATACGCACCATTCAATTTATATATACTACTACTTATAAAATATACTACAATATATATACATTACAATATATATAGATATACTTATATACTAATAATAAAACCGGGTCGGGTTAGTTACGACCCGACCCACTTGACACCCTTACTTTAATCCAGTAGACCAATAACACCCTTTGTTTATGAATTTTCAACTTATAATTCTTATAGTTACGCTAAATTTCTGTATATAAATACTAGATTGACATGAAAGTTACTGGATTCTCGAAAATCCCCACCCAGCCATCTGGATCCGCCACTGATGATAGAGAGAGGGAAAGAGGGTGCTTTAGTCAAATTAAAGTCTTGTTTTTCAGTTTGAGCTCATATATCCCACTAATTACTTTTATGAAAATTTGACAGCTAAGAATAAAAGAGTATCTACCGTAGGTAGATGTAAGCGGCCACCAAGGAAAAGTCCAACATATGCACTGATGATATGTTAATTAAAGGAATCTCTTATGGTAAGTTTGACTGGGGCAGCAGATGAAAAATGAGCCCCCAGTAAAGTGAATCTTGAAGAATCTGAGCAGTTTAGATTCCTTAAAGAATATGCTGTGTGCTTAGACAACACTGCCAGGAGTCTGAGCTGTAATTAGACCCCAAAAAACACTTTTTTTTTTTTTTTAAAATGCTAATTAAAATGTATTATATATGTACATACAATACATATATATATAGCTAACTAGTTAACCCCATGATACTTTGTCTAAATGTGCAAATAGCGGTTATCTAACATGAGTTGGATCCTTACCATGTGAGCACAAATCTTTTTTATGGCTACACTGGTGTTTGAGCTGCAACTGTAAAGTATTCGTCCTAATGGGACAGGGAACGACAATAGTCCTGCATGTACCTAATAATTACTCCCTCTGTCCATATTTATTTATTTATTTATGTTGCTGAAAATATATGTTTATTAATATTTGTCTAATTTGAAAAATCAATGAATAAAATGTGAGTCGAATCAATAGTGTTTAAGTATTATCGATCGAATGAATTTTTTTCTAGCCAAAATACCAAATGCCCTTTATATTTGTGCGTTTTATTTGGATTACTTAAATTATCATCATTTTAATTACTTGACCTCATGAATCTTTTATGTAGTGAGCTGCCCTATTCTACTGTGTGGGACTATTTTGCAATTGGCATTAAGAAAACACCCTACGTACCCGGATGCTGCTCTTTTATTTTATTTTATTTTACTTAACTTTTACATGGCTAAAATTAAATAATGCTCTTCGTCTCATCCATGTTAAATAGTGTAATTTGTAAAGGCTTTTCAATAGTCAAGTCCATGAAATAATTAAGACTGCCAATAATTTCATTATACAACTTATAATCCAAATTTAGAAGAAGTTTTTAGGTATTCTTCCTAATTTAACGTTGTGGTCCTTCGTGTATGAGTTATTCTCTTCGTCCTAAATTATGTGATAATGCTTGAATTTCGAGAATCAAAATTTTTTTTTTAATCACAATTTTTATTTGTCATTTTAAATTATTAATTATTCTAACTTATAAAGTATTATTTTTTACGTAGTATTCAAGTATGTAAATTTTATGTTGGAAGATTTTAAGTCCAAATCCAAGGTCTAAATTAAGAAATTTGAATCTTTAATAGAAAATAAAGTCATATAAATTGAGACAAAACGAGTATAACTTTCATTCATAGTAAGTGAGCTTGATGAGAAGTTTAAAATAAAATAATTTCAAATATAAAAATTTATTAATTTTTTATCTAATTACTTAATAAAAAAATAATATCACGTAAATTGAAACTAAGGAAACGAGGGTAGGTCTTTGTTGCTATCTACCATAGCCTTTTTGATAAGAAATTGAAATTTGAGGGAGGAGGCAATGAGGTAGGTTTTGGCACCTCTTCCTATGGAATCTTTAGCTTTCATTTAACTCTTTAAATACCACCCGAAACCCTTTGCCAAACGGACTATCCTCTATTACTCTATTAAAATTTCAAAGTTCTAAGTTAGCTTTGCTTCCTCTTAATTAGTCTTAGCAAAGCACCAACACAAAACCCTTTGCTTTCTTGCCTTTTCTCTTCTATATTTTTCCCATATGGCCAACTTTTATACCTCAACTTCAGTACTCTTCATGTTTCTACTCGTATCAAACCTACTTCTTTTTAGCCAAGGAAGAAATCTTGCTATAACATTGAACCTTAATGTCGCGACGTCGTTAGGCGTAAAAGTCATCGATAAAAAGGAATCTAGCATTAAACAGTTGGGGAGAAGTGGATTTAGATTTATGGAAGGAAGTGTAGATGCTTTTAGCTCCCCTGGACACAGCCCTGGCATTGGTCACTCTAAACATGACTAGCTACTAGCAAGCTTTACCCTAATGTAATAGTAATTTGGCCATGAAGAGATGGATCATCCATTTGTAATGTTTTTTTTTAAAAAAAAATTGCTTGCGTGCATGTTTTTTTTTAAAAAAAATTGCTTGCGTGCATGTATTATGTACTACTACTAGCTTTAATTTGATTGGCTTAGTTTCTAGGGCTCACGAATGATGTAAATTTATTCATTGAAATTTGAATTCAAAGTTAATTGTGAAAAGACTTTCATTATATTGTACCCCTCAAGGTTTAATTACAATTTCGCCGTTTCTATAACTTGTTAATTAACAAGAAGAAAAGCTAAAATGCATGCCTCCAAATTCTCGATGACTGCTCCAAGGTAACAAAACTTCTTTCACCGAACAATATTTTAGACTAAAGTCGTAAGGTATTTGATCAAATTACACCTATTTATTAATTAAATGAGTAATTAATGACTATGAGCCACAGAGTAGAACTGGAGACAATTTAAATTAACTTGGACAAATATTTTGGATCAAATCATTTTGACTAATAACATATAAAAAGAACATGCGAGAATGAAAAATGAATCCTACTATTGTAAAAAAAAAATAAAAAAAAATAGGTCATGTAATACTCACGTGATGAATACTTTTTGGAAGTACAGCTTCATGTGAACAACTTATCATTTCTAGTGAGTCCGTAGTATGTCAGCTCTTGTATTACTCCCTCCGTCTCATTTTATATGTCATCATTTTCTTTTTAGTTCGTCCAAAAAGAATATCATATTTTCTTATTTGATAAATATTTAAAAACATAATTACACTTTTATTCTTATTGGACTCACTTAATTAAAAAAAAAAAGATAGCAACACATTTTTTGATAAAGGACAATTTGGTAAATATTATCAAGTCTTCCCTTATTTCTTAAATTTCGTGCCCGATCAAATGACGACATACAAAATAAAGCAGAGGGAGTACTATTGTTTTCTTTGTTTTAGTTTATGTTGGTTTGATTTGATAGTTCGGGGGTCAAGCTAATTAATATTCAATGTGAATTTAAATATTAAATATTTACTTTTAATAAAAATTATATAAAAAGTAATATAAGTTGCAATAATTAATAATTTAAAATATTTTGAAAAATATGATCAAATTAAATATCTTTTGGCGATTTAAATTGCAATTAGGAAAAATAAATTGAAACTAACTAAGGCAATACATTTGGATCTCTTTACTACTACTGTACTACATCACAAATCACAAATCAAGAAAAGGTCAAACCAACCGTAAATTGTAAATTCACTTTGCATGATATGTAACTTACCACGACTAGACCGCCATCCAGCTCAATTTTTTTTCCGTAAAAGATTCAAGGGAATTAAATAAAACAATAATAACCCCTACCGGCCACTAATAACTTTTAAATTTTAACATTCATGAAAAAATAAGAATTAACTACAAATATTTTTTTTCACCTCACACCGACATGAATTCACAATTTTGGAGTTGAAGTGAGGGTGTTTATAGTGGCGGAGCTAAATTTTTTACTAAGGGGTCCAGAAATAAACATACGAACTAGCAAAATGGGGTTCAACGTCAACTATATATTCATAAACGATAATTTTAATCATGTATAAATAGTATAATTTTCAATCGAAGGGGATTCGAATGAACCCCTGAGCTAAAGATGGCTCCGCACCTCTGGGTGCTTAACATCCGAGCAACTCTCTTCTTACAAAATTCATTGTTACTGATACTTTTGCTAATTTCTTTATACTAATGATCAATGACAAAAAAAACTTTAGATATTGAATTATAGAATTACCTAACATCCATGCGTCACAGTCGAGGAGAATTACTTTCCCCAGATGCGAATTAACGGTAGCTCCACATGAGATTTGGAAATCCATGAGAAAGCACAGAATCAAAAGAAATCTTCACCAACCCCATTGAGATCATACAAGTGAAAACAAAATGCACATGAAAGTGCGAGCAATGGGCTGGTACTTAGCTAATTAGGGTCCACTAATCTTTGTCTGGGACACTGCCCTTTGAAATTTATGTAAGTTAATAAGCACCTTGTTAGCTAGCTCCTTAAGCCATGGAGACCACCTTTTCATTGTTTACATTTTCTTCTTTTGCCATTAACTGCAAAGGAAATCAAGAATCTTCCCAATTTTGTCCTCGTAATTAAGGAATCTTGCTTTTTTAGCCTCACATACACAAGTTGGAATTAGGCAACCGCAAAGGGTCACCTTAGGCCTTTGAGTTCTCTAAACTGTAAAGTTAGGTTTCTGATTTCTCTAATCTTTATGTTACATGCAACAGTTGTTTAAGGACAAAAAATTAATTAATTAAAAACTTAGCAGGATAAGCACTAGTCCCTAATAAACAGTATATATAAGTACTAAATGTGTAGGTCAGTGGGAAGGTGCATGGGTACCAGTTCGACTTTCCTAAATTTTTTAATACAGTAGTTAAATTTTGTCAAACCTACTGGTCTGTTTAAATTTATTTACGTGATATTATTTCATTAGACACCTAATTTAAGTAAGAAAAATAGAAGTTTTGAACTTTGTGGTGTAGAATAAATCTTAGACATTTATGTGGCGATAAAATATTTCATTAAGGAAAAAAAAGAATTTTTCAATTAAATTGTTTTCAATTATAGAAATGTGATATTCTCTTTTAGGACAGATTAAAAAGAAAAGTGTGTCACATAAATATAATTGAGACAGGGATTACTTTTGTAAGTATTTTGCAAAATTAAGCACAATTTTTGTAGGTAGCTCTTGAGTTCTCGAAGGGTAGCATAAACTTTAAATAATGAAAAGGGAATTGCTTTTCGACTGCCAATCCAATGCCCTTGGAAAGACCATGTTTAGAGGGTGGTACTGTTCTTTATGTGAAACTTAGGGCTACTCATGAATATTAATTATTAATTGAAAAGGGCAACCCACGGCGCACGCATTCATGATTTATTATTTAAGAATTTTTATAATATCATCTCATAACGTTATGGGTCTCTAAGTAATTAAAAAATATTAAGATATCTACAAAGATATATAGAATGCAATTGCCAGGCTGGTAAAGGTTTCAGTCTAAAGCTTGTTTTGGTCGTATAATTATTTTTTTCTATTGAAAGAATACATGGATTATGTATTAGACTGTTAACAATGGCGCTACTTAGAATGTGTAATTGTGTAGTACTCGACTGTCTCCAAATATTCTTGTATGAGTATTAAACTAGAATTAAAAGTCGGTCACAACATTCTATAATAATTACAGTTCTTAAGTTGTTGTGTGTTTCTTTTTTTAAAAAATAAAAAATAAAATAAAAATTAGTTGTCTGATTTTAATAATTGCAAAGCTGCCTTCCTACTGTACTGCAAAACAGCAAAAGTTAAGATATTTTATTATTGGAAAATTTTGAGAAATAACAACTATAGAGCCTTAATTGTAACTTTTATAGCAACAGTTTCAAAATTATAAAAAATAATAATATGTATTTTGTATTTGACTAAACTGTTGCTATTTAAATATATATATATACAATTAAAGATTTCGTTCCTAATTTAACTCAAATCTGTTTTAGTTTAATAAGGAAAAACGGTTCCTTAATTTAAGGGACATTTAATTTTAAAAATTTATTAACCTTTTAGAACTCTTTTTTTTTACCACAATCGTTAAATTACAGTTACTAATTCAAATAAAAAACGATTTTCATAATCAACATCTCAATTCAAATTCAAAAACGTTTTTCTTCAAGTTATTTTTTATGCTGATCGACTAACATTTTGAAGAAAAGATTAAAAATACAACGGTGCAATTACAGGTATTGTTTATCAAACTTAATTCTATTTGTGGTTTACTAAAATAAAAGTGCGAAGATTGATGAAAAAATTGTAACAAATTAGTGTAGCAGTTGAAGGTTTCAAAAAATTTGAGATCGTATATCAATTTTCTCAGTTGTCGATAAAAAGTTGTTTAAGCGAATTTTTCTTTTTCAATTTCAAATTTGCCCTTATTGTTCTGTTATTTGAAAGTTGAGATGAAATTTTTGTCATTAAATTTAAATTTTAATTTAGAATAACTAGTGTTCGACTAATTTTTTTCTTCTTTTTGAATTCGATTTGCAGTTTTGTATAAACGAATTAGTTGTTGTTATAGTACGTATTTGATATTTAATTTTATTTTTACTATTTTTTTGTGTTCTGGAGATTGACAATGGAAAACATACCAGTTCTTGTTAAACACTCTTGTAGATGGACATATAAACAACATTATGAAGATTACATATATTTTCAACTATATATATTTATAATATACAAATGCGGTACGTTTATGCGTTCACTAGTAGTTTCATATGTTTTCAGTTGTATGTATTTATAATATACATATGCAGTTTGTATATACGAGTTAGTTGTTGTATATAGTACGTATTTGAGATTTAAACAAACTTGATTCTATTTGTGATTTTCATAAAATAAAATTGCAAAAATTACTGAAAAACTTGTAACAAAATTGCGTAACAATCGTGAAATTCAAAAATTTGAGATCGTATATGAATTTTATCAGTTCTCGAAAAAAATGATTTGATCAAAATTCTTTTTTTTTTTAAATTCAAAGTTATCTGTGTTATTATGTAATGTGAAAATTGAGATACAATTGTTATATGTTTAATTTGAATTTTAGTCGATGATAACTAGTATTCGAATAAAAGATTTATTTCCGTTGGAATTTTTTCTGCAGTTTTGTATATACGAATTAGTTGTTGTATATAGTACCTATTTGATATTTAATTTTATTTTTACTGTTTTTTTGTATTCTGAAGATTGACAATGGGAGGTATACCTGTTCTTTTTAAACACACTTGCAGGTGGACATATAAATAACATTATGAAAATTACATATGTTTCCAGCTGTACGTATTTTATAATATACACATGCAGTATGTTTATGTATTCACTCACAATTTCATATGTTTCCAGCTGTATGTATCTATAATATACATATGCAGTATTTTATGTAAAAATTATGTATTCTTATATGTATTTTTTTAATATGCAGGACATATATTTTCTTTGGCATATGGTATACTTGATTCTGAAAATGATGCATCTTGGACTTGATTTTTTGAAAATCTGAAGAAAACACGTGGTGAAAGAAAACATATAATGAAACTGCAAGCATCATAAAAGTTATTGTTGATGTGTACAATGATGTGACACATTATGCATGTATGTGGCGTCTATGGGAAAATGTATATAATATTGTTATAATTTAAATGTTGCAGTTATAGTTTAAATGTTGATTTGTTCATGATGTAGCATTATGTCAAAAAGAAAATTACTTCATTTTTTTACTGATAATTATATGATTATAAATTTTTATAAAAATGTTTGATGTTATTGAACTTGTTATAGTTAAATTGTTGCAATTTTTTTTTGCTGAACTTGCTTAACTTAATTCATTATGAATATATTGTACAAGACATAGAACATCATTGATTTATACCTAAGAAACTGAAAGCCACACTTATCAAATTTTTAATCTGAAAAAATACATATGAGAATCTATTAAGTACCTATGCCCATCTATTAAAACTTAGAATAAGTTAACATACCTTTATGTAATAAATAAAAAATACATATAAAGACATATCAATTACGAAATCAAAACTTTAAATAAATATAATTTTTTTTAAAAAAATATGCATTAATCATACATAAATATGCATTATTTATAGATATATATGCATAATTGAAAAAAAATCTATTGATAACTCATAAATACATATTCATATCTTCTTAAATACATATGTATATCTAGTAAAATGCTATTGTTACAAAACATCTTGTACTGATTCTTCGTTAACATAGACTTAATACGATCTTCAATGTTGTTGACTGTATGAAATCCTGTATGTGGAGTAAATTTGGGCAATACACTTGCCATGTATATCTGATCACGCAACACCTATACAACACTAAAATACAATTATATGTCAAAACAGTGACACATATGTATTTATAATATATATCTTACAGTTTTATTATACAATATATCATAAAACTATCATATGTATTTTGTGAATACATCAGTGTTCCAAATCTAAATTATCAAACATCAAAATACAAACATTGTCATCCTCTCAGAAATATCAAATACAAGTGAGCAATAAATATAAATATTAGCAATAACAAAAAAAACATATCTAACTGATAATAAATACATTTCATATATTACAAACAAATCAAATATATATGTAATTTATTTATACATAACTGGTACAAAAATTATGCTTATCATGAAGAAAGAAGTACATATCATAGTCAAAATCTAATGAATAACAAATACAACTTAACATAAATACAAATCTTAGCAATATGTATTCATAAAACATATTTAAACTGTAGCATGTATATACTTTACATTTAAAAGCAGTGGCACTTAATTTGTATTTATAGAATACATATTATATTTATATTACAACATATACATATCTATTTTATGAATACATGAATGGTTCAAATTTAAGTAACCAGAATGTAACACAAATACATATCAATTACAAATACAAATATCTTAAATACAAAAATCATGCTTATGAAGAAGAAGTAAGTATATGCCATTGTCAAAATCTAATGAATAGCAAATACAACTTAACAACAAATATAAATTTTAGGAGTGGTTGCTATTGATTCTTTTTCTAATGAAATCAAAACGTCTATATTTATACTCCTCCTTTATCTTCTTGATCATCATATGTGGTTGTGGTACTGCTTGATTTCAAAGTGCTTCATACTCCATTGTGATCATGTTTGCAAGAACCTAAAATTCTGAAGTACCTCCGTTGAGGTCACTGATTCTTCTATATATGCATTATCTAAGCGCTAATCATCTTAATTTCTACTTAACTTAATCATAAGATCATTGCAGAAGGCAAAACAAATTGTTCATAAACGAGTAAACTTATAGTCAGTCAAATTTGTCAGAACAAAAATGTTTGGGGATATTGGTCATTCAAATCCAAAACTTTCAATCTCTCTGTCAAAAAAGCATTAGCTAAGTCTACTGAAAATTTTTGGTGAAGAGCTAGAGTTCAGCAACCTCACATGCATCGGAACAATCCTCTACGTCACTACAATTAGCATAATTTTATCATCTTCGTTTAACAACCCAAGCAACGAGTTTAACACTGAGTTCTCCGACTCATAGTCCTGATTTGAAATCGAGTTTTCTCACAGAAGGATGTTGAAAAAGAATGCCCCAAAAAATTCAACATATAAAAATAAAAAAATAATAAAAACTTCCCAAAAATAATAACACTGAAGAATGTGCAAGAAAATACTGAAAATAAATTACATAAAAAAATTTATATGAAAAAGATAACATGAATTAATTGTAAAATCAACTTACCTTAATAGAGGGGATAATGTTTATCAAGAATTTCAGAGAAAAAATTAAAATTTGAAGAAATAGCCTAAAAAAATTATATTGGAGAGAATTGAAAATGGCAAAGTAGCATGAAAATAGGATTAGGTAACTTTATAGGTTAAAGACTCGCGCTTTTAAATAAAAAAGACAAAATATTGTTACTTTTGCTATTAGTTGTAATTTTGACAAACTATTGCTATTACTTGTAATTAATGTCTTAGGTTTGCTAATTTGTGTAATTTTTTCTTTATTATTAGAGGGTGTTTGGATGAGCTTAAAAGCTAGTCAAAATAGCTTTTAAGTCATTTTTTACTTTTTAAAGTGTTTGGCAACATTGAAAATGGCTTAAAAAAGTTAAAAATTGCTTTTATTAAGTCAAAACACCATTACCCCTACTTTTTATTTTTGACTTATAAACCATTCTAGTTTGACCAACTAAAAGACATATTTATCCCTTGTAATTGTCATCATATTTGAAAATTGTCATCATATTTGTTCTAAAACATTTATTATCTTCTATCATTTTTGTGTGTTTTTCTCTATTTTTGTGTTTCTCTCTTCATGTTTGTATTTTTCTCTCTATTTTGTGTCTTTATTTCCTTTTTTAATGGGTTGCTAATAATTTGATGCTTATCTAATTTATGAGGAATTGAGAAGAATTATTTTTTGATAGTTTATTTGACTGAAACAATAATTTTTAATGTATCATTAGCAATTCAAGTACTTCTTTTGGGGCAACTTTTGTTCAATTTTCTTGAAGAAAAACGAAAAATTAATAAACCTATTTAGCTGAAACAATAATTTTTGCTCCTTTTTGAGTTTTTTTTTTCAATTTTCAGAATAAAAAAATTTCGTAAAACAAAAATGGGTTAATTAGAGTGGCAAAATTCACAAAGAAAAACGGATCCATATAGCTGAAACAACAAATTTTGTTTCTTTTTGGATTTCTTTTGTTCGATTTTAAGAAGAAAAATGGAGCACAAGTAACTTATTTATTCATAAAAATATTTTTAAAAATAAATGTATTAAGTAGTTTATATTGAAATTGAATTAAATATAAATTAATTTTAATTTAAATTATTTTAAAATTAAAAATCTAATAGTAATCAATTTTATATAATGTTAACAACTATAAGGGTATTTAAAAGCCATATTAATACCTCTTTTGTTGAAACTTCTAATTTATGAAATGTGATTTTTATGTATTATTTCCCTTCTTTAATATATTCTTTTAAATTTGGACAATTATTATTGTACAACATATGAATTTTTCTAAGAAAAAAACTCAACAACCAAGATATATGGAGAACACTCACTGAAGATATACAACTTCATGAACGATTAGTGTACGATTCATGTATATTTGACTACGCAACATTCGTATTCGACAATATTTTAATAGTGATATAGTCATTACTCAATCAACGAGTAATATATTTTTCAATTAAGAGTCATTTTACCAAACAAATAGTATCATTTGTGACTAATTATTTATCTATTAGTGTAGTTATAATGATTAGTAACATATATAACCATTTTACCATGTATTGATAAACGTCTCCAAGTCATTAATTATGAAATTGCATCACTATGTACAATGTTATCAAAAGTTGGAGAGAAAAACTAAGGTTGCCTAAAATTTGTATTTAAAATAAAAATTACTAATAGATATATAAACACAAATTTGAATATTATATATATATATATATATATATATATATATATATATATATATATATATTTTAATTTGAATCATTTTAGAAATAAAAATTAATAATAATCAACTCTACATATTGTTAATAACTTTAAGATTATTTCAGATATTTTGACCAAAAAAAATGCTTAAAAACACTTGTTTACCAAACACATCAACAACTTTTTCAGTTTCGACTTTCGATACTTTTATCCAAACACGTAACTGCTTATTTTTAAAATAAATTTTAGCATTTTTAAAAAACTTTTTAAAAGCCATTTATTTCAGCTTATTCAAACAGGCTCTTTGTTATTTCCTGAAATTAGTTTTTGAGAGGGTTAATCCTGATGACAAAACTATTTAAATGGGACAAACTGCAAATAAAAATATAAATATTTAGACGTTACTAATATCGGCGATATGGAGTAATTTTGGAGCAACTATGTGAATGGACCAAATTGCCGGGGATGGGGTCGTTTCGCCTTAATTATAGATCTCAGTTTCGATAGGAAAAGCTAGTATGAATAGGACCTAATAATTGACATGATTTTAAATTATTCGGACTAGTGTATCGTATAGGGAAAAAAAAGTGGATGGGAAGATCAAAACTAGGGACTATCGAACAATAAGTCAACAAGTGGCAATAAAAAAAGTATTAAGTGCATATTTTTATGGTTTGTAGACTGTAGTTAAGTTTTTGGAGAAGATCCAATTAAGGACATCACCCATTGTTTAAACCAATTATATGGTGATTTTCTCAGGAATCACATTCCTTGTTTGTAATGCGAGCCAAGCATATTTCTGAAACGAAAGGTTTTCACTTTTCAGTTCGATCTGGCTTCTTAATGTCCTTAGGCTTAACGGTGCGTCTACATCTTTTTGCAGTTTTTCCTCTTAGGCTATTTTCGATTTCTAATTAAAAAAAAAAAAAAAGAAAGAGTAACATATATAACAGTACTGTAAAAATGAGATCAAATTTGAAAAACTAATACAGTAATAGATAATCGTCCATATAAAGGTGGAACTGGTTACTAGAGACATATTACATGCTTATACGACATGTTAAAGTATTTGTTCCATATAGTGGATGAAAGTGAATTCGCATTCATAGACGTATAGAATTACTGTTTTCGTCTTAAATTATCTGTCATGATTTCTAAAAATAGTTATCTCAAATTATTTATCATTTTAGAAGTTCAACATAAAATTAATTATTTCTTCTCATTATACACTTGGCAATAATTGTTTTTGATGAAAACTACAAACATTCCAATATCTCAATAGAGTAAACATTTAATGAAGAGAGATTTCCTGAGACTAAAATAATTAAAATCTCTCTTAAATAATATTTTTTCTTAAGGGACTTGTAAAAGAGAAATACAACACATTATTTGAAACCAAGGGATGAGTATATGTAAAGAATCTTTGTTTATTGTTTTTCCGAAGGAGTATTGATCTTCAATGGAGTAATAAAACTATTCAAATTCCAATATTTACATAAAGGAAGATCAAATGTAAGAAAGAGATGGTATCTTTAACCCAAATATACATATTTATAACCAAGATTAATTTCATAAAACAATTAGACTGTAAGTATATAAATAAGTCGAATCCAACTAATTAATTAGAAAAAAGGGTTACAAAATTTCTTAAGCAAGACGAATATGGTAACCTCAATATTACTTCAAAAAATAAAATACGAGCCTAAGCATATTGTACAGAGATGGACATGCATATGCATTAAAGTACACTGAAAATAAATATTGATAGTATAAGGTAATAATACACTTTGGAGTTGGAGCTAAGTGTGGAGAGCCATGGGATGGGAGCATGGGCGGGGAATATAGACAAGTAGCAAGTGAAGATCGATAGAATGGATGGTGTGCATGCCATGTGAGCAATATTTTGCTGCTTCTTCACCAGAGGTCATCCTTAATCACCCAAAACAAACCATCCATTCTTACTTTACATATTCATTCTTCTTTCTTTTTTTCTTTATCTCAATAGGAATCTTCCCACTGGTGAGGAGTGACAGGACACAAGCACATGTTCCTCTCTTTCATGTTCAATGGAAAAGGGCAAATATTTAGGAAAATACATACTATTGTCCTCTTTTTTCGTGCCTATATATACTACAGTTGTACATGTGTTTTTACATAGTACAAATTAAAACATTTTTGTTCGAAACAACTTCTCTTCTTTACCCTACTCTACATATCATAAACAATAGGAGTATCATAAGTAACACAATGACTTCAACAAAGACTAAAACCATTATTTTCTTCATTGTATTGATCTTGAGTCATGAGATTTTACATGTTGAAGCAAGGCACCTAAAGTCTAAGCACAGCAAACACCATTCAAACACTTTGAAAGTGAAAAACAGTGGAAATTATAAGCCATCTTCTAATTTTGGGTCATCAACACAAGCAACTGAAGGTAGCAGCAAGGCTGAGAACGTTGATGATTTTCAACCTTCAGGGCCCGGGCATAGTCCGGGTGTGGGTCATTCGATTCATGATTAGAAGTCAAAAGTAATTTAAAAAAAAAAAACAGTTGTGATTATTTCTCTCTGTGAATCAAGCAAAAAAGTACTTTTGTATATATTGTTTGTTTTTAATTTGAGATATTTTAGCTAATTGGTGAAATAGTAATACTAGCTACTCTCTTTCCTTCGTTATTTTTTGCTTTTCATAATTTTATTTTTTTAGGGCCAAATGAATAAGCTTTGACCAATATTTAAAATGTATCGTTTTCAATCATATTTAAAAAAAAATTGTAATTCATAATACTTTTCATATAATTTTCGAATAACTAAATTTAAAATTTAAAATATTAAATAAGCTAATCTAATTCAGTTTTAAAAGTTAATCTAATTGACTTTTTTTCTTTTTGTTAAATCTAATTGACTTTCATAATATAAAACTTGACAACAAAGAACATAAAATAAAAAGATCGTCTCCTCTCCAATTTCTCCAAGTTTTTGCTTGAAGACACATGTCATAGTTTAAAATTATTGGTTAAGATTTAATTAGTTGAATCAAAGTTCTAACCATAGTTATCTACTTTCATATATTTGTTGCTTAAATATTTTAAACAATTTATTATATCTTTCTTAAATATATTAAACTATTTTCTTTCTTGAACAATTTTCACCCGGGATTTTACTTTTTCTTTGGCTAATGCTGTCATTTTTCTTTAGTAATGTTTTTCAACTTTTTTTAAAAAAAGTAAATATTGTGGCTTTAACTTTTTCTAATTTTATTTTCTTTCTGTGCCAAATAAATCCATTATATCTATATCGAATCAAATATAAAGATTGTGACAAAAAAATTCATTATATTTTCTTTGTGTAGCTCTTTTGAATTCTCAATTAGAAAAATTAAAATTTTAATTATATTATGAATTAAAAAAAAATATTTAGGAAAAGATTTTAAAATATATTCATGGCAGTAAAGAATTTTTTAAAAATATTGAGTAAAAGATATAATGGACATTTAAGGAACAAATATAACTAAATATATGGAAGCAGATAATTATGGTTAGAACTTTGATTTAACTAATTAAATCTCAATCATTAATTTTAAATTAAACTATGACATGTGTCTTCAATCCAAGCAAGAACTAAGAGAAATTGGAGAGAAGAAAAATGAAGAGGAGCCGGATCCTAAAATAAAGTACCAAACCTAAAGCCAAGGATAATCCTCGCTTGAAGTAAAAATCTGCATGGAACTCTTAAATCTAAATTAACGGAGAACGCTGCACTCAGTACAAAAATATTAATAATTATTTAATTAATAATAAAATAATAGATAGTCAAAAGCTGTACTAACTATTGTGACATTAAACGCATGAGTCATACAATCAAACTCTGGAAAAGAGTGATAGAGCGTAGATTTAGAAACACAACAAGCTAGAGCGATCATATAGCCGGCCACAATTAAGTTAATTTGGTACGGAGGTGTAGTAATTGTTGCGTTTGTTGCAAAACACTATAGATGGGTCATGGCCAACTACAAGCACCATTGCGTTTGATCATTGACGTCCTTTGAGATGTGCATGTGTATACTTGAAATACACCTTACAGAGTCCAATGTACCCAATATTTCCACTTGAAGTTCAAATACTCAAGTTTAATTTAGTATTGCAAATACTCTTTATCAATAAATTAATATTTGAATTTCAATATATATTTACAACTAGTCAAGAATATAAACAAATAGGTATGGAAAGAGCGGTAATTCTATGGATGGGTCACTCAAAATGGAATTTGCTATTTTAGAATATATCTAATGCATGGGAGAGGAATTTTTCGTAATTTTAGTGTAAACAAGTCTATGATCTATGATTGCTTCATAGAAAATAAGCCGGAATAAAAGTACTGTTTGAAAAGACTCTCTGAGCATTTTCTTCACAAAAAGAAAGTAAGGTAGCTAGCAATAAAATGTTGACAAGAAGAGGAATATGATTCATAGTGAATAAAGAAATGGAGAGTGTTGAGGGGCGTTGAACAGAACAAAATCTCTTTCCACAATAAAGGTATTTAAGGTAGAAAACCTTTCGGCAAGTTTGTTATATTTGGTTGTCGTATCGCAGCCATAGACGACATAATAGTTATTCCGATCCCTCCGTTTTAATTTGTTTGATTCAATTTGAAGTACGATATATATATTAAAAGTCGTACTTCATTAAAAGTCAATTGAACTTTTTGTCCTTCATTCAAAGTTTTTATTTTAGACAAAATCGTCTTTTTCAATACTTCTTTCTAGTATTTAAGAGTTGAAAAATAATTAAATATATTTATGATTAAAAAAAAATCTTATTAGAAGACATCAAAATTTTTATATATTTTTATAATTTAAGAGTTGAAAATTAATTAAATATATTTATGCTAAAACCTTTGTTTATTAGAAGTCATCAAAATTAACGACAACTGATATTTTTTCTATTAGTTTAAGAATTCTAAATCAACTAAATTTGATTTTAAGAAGATTTGAAAATTTTAAAAATAAACATAAAACTATTAGAATAAGAAAAAATTAAGAAGTTCCAGATTTTTAAATGTTTTAAGTACGTAATAGAATGTAATCAATAAATTTGTTAAGATTTGACTTTAAAAATAAGGAAAGAATTTAAATATAAAAAAGAAAAAATAATCGCAACACAAGTATGATTTAAATTGATATATCTCTCTTAGCCTGTGGCAACAAGGAAAAGAGGTATGCAAACGCAAAAGTGATGATCCATCAACCACTTGAAACTGATAAAAGATCTATGTATATATGTTTATATTTACATTATTATATTAAAGTATGAAAGATTTTTGAAAATTGATTTGAATTTTTATACTTTATTGAAAATCTCCACAATAGATAAAATAATTTAATTTTAAATAATCAAACATTATACGTGCAGTTAAACTAATATATATATATATATATATATATATATATATATATATATATATATATAGGAATAACTACATAACTTAACAAACATAGACTCCTAATTATCTTATTTAATCTAAATTTCAACTAATTACAATTCATAGTCCTCTCTCCTGTATTTTCTCTTTTTCTTTATTTTCTATTACTCTCTCATTTTTTCTTTTCCTTTTTTTTTCTCTTTCTTTTTTCTTTTTCGTTTTTTTTTCATTCTTTCTTTTTTTTTCCTTTTCATTTTTTCTCCTTTTTTTTCTCTCTATTTTCTATTACTCTCCTTTTTTATTTTTTTGTATTTTTTCTCCTTTTTTTTTTCTTTTTCATTTTTCTCCTTCTTTTCATTTTTGTAAACTAGCAAACAAAATACAACTCCAAATTATAAAATACAAATACAAATAAGAACTATAACATACAAATATAAGTGCGAACTATAAAATGTAAATATAACTGTGAATTATAACATACAGATACAAGTGTGAACTATAAAATATAAATACAAATGTGAATTATAACATAGAAATACAAATACAAGTGCGAACTATAAAATATCAATACAAATGCAAACTATAACATACAAATACAAAGGCGAACTATAATATACAAATACAAGTGCAAATCATAAAATACACAGAAAATTACATGCTATAGCCCCAATTGTGGGTGACTTTAGATTTTTTACTCCAATAAGAAAAATCTTTAAAGACTACTCTTCCTTTCCTTTTTAGTATAGTACGAGTACTATTTTGCCCTATACATCTCAAATACTCTTAAACTTTTCATACCCATTTGTTTCTCAAATTCTATTTTTATTATTTTCACTTTTTTTATTTTTTTCTTTAATTTTATTTTCATGTTTTAATTCATTTGTCTTGGACTTTTTTTTTCTCATTTTTCTCAAACATTATCTATTTCTTTTTTTTTTTTAAATTCATTTGTTTCAACCTTTATTTATTTATTTATTTTGATTTTTATCATTTCTCTTTTTTTTCCCTCAAATTTCTAAAAAATTATTTTTATTTTTTCCTCTCATTTTTATCATTTGTTCATTTTTTTTCTTAATCTTTATTTTTTTCTTGCCTTTTTCTTCTCAATCTCTCTTACTTTATTTCTCTATTTTGTTTGATTGTTTTTTTCTTTTTAAAACTTCTATTATATTTTGCTAATAAATAAAAAATTGGATCATCCGCAAAGGGATCTTCTTTTTTGACATCAAAGCAAATTTAAGGGCATGAAAACATAACGTGGTAGAGTCAACTCTTGCCCATAGGGCATAATTTGTTGTTTGAAAGTCCTTGAACTATGTCTTGCCTTTAAGGCAATAGCTGTAGAACATGTCATAAATGAAAATATAACGTGGTAGAGTCTACTCTTGCCCATGGGGCATAATTTGTAGTTTGAAAGTCTTTGAGCTAAGTCTTGCCTCTAGAACATCTCATAAATGAAAATATCACATGGTAGAGTCAACTCTTGTCCGTGGGATATAATTTGCAGTTTGAAAATCCTTGAGCTAAGTCTTGCCTCTAAGGCAATAGTTGTAGAACATCTCATAAGTGAAAATATAACGCGGTTGTCACGCCCCAAAATTTCATCGGGCCGGACTGGCACCCGAAGCCGAGAAGGCCCGGGAGAACCTGTTCAAATACCTGTACTTTCACTTACATATCACCAAAAATTTGGACAGCACCTCGTTGCATATAGAAGGATCTAATTACCTGTATCAGCACAACACGCACAAATATATATATATATATATATATATATATATATATATATATATAATACTTGGCCGTCGGGGCCACCACATATACAGATATAACATCACTATATAAACTTCCATGACTTTACCCTTCCTTATGTCTACAAAGTCTCTAGGATATACATGACATAACTAGGGTCGGGACAAACCCCCGCCCACACATGACTCCTGTACAATAACAAAACATAAGGAACCGACTCGGAAAGCTCCGAAGCAAACTGGAGCTCACCAACAATAGCTGTATGACCTGGCTCCTATTTACGCTGTGAATGAGCTGAGGTACCTGTGCCTGCAGCATGAAATACAGGTCCCCGTGGGGGACGTCAGTACGAAATATGTACTGAGAATGTAAAGCTGTAGATAATCACATATGATATAGGAGCTCAATAGAAATCAGAAACAAGTAAATAAATCGTAATAGGAGTGGACCACACTTACTAGAACTTGTGACAACCTGTACATTGTATTTATTCAATCACTTTACCTTCGTTCTTATCGTCTTTGTAATCATTACTGTACTGTACTGTGACCATTAGGCTGCCTCCAGTACATATCAACTGGGATCGACCCATGCTAGGCTTATGCCCCTGGGATACCACCCATAAACACATAAATAGGGATCGACCCATGATAGGCTTATGCCCCTGGGATACCACCCGATAAGAGAGAACTTCCATCACTTAGTTCAATTAATCTTTGAGATTGTTATTTCGGTCGCCACCACATTTTTGACACTTTGAAACAACGATACATCAATAAGAACCAAGTAATAGACCTTCTATACAATAACGATGTAATAAAGACTCATTGGTACATCAACAATGTGTTTCAGAATCATCAATATCACAACAATGAAATAGGAGCCTTTTGGTATATCAATGAAACATTTTGACACTTTATAGAATGGAAACAACTTCGTTGGTAATGTAGAACAATACATGTTTTTGGACAACCTCGGAATCTTACTTGATGGAACATTGGTGTTTTCATGCCAAAGAACATCGTTAGAGTATGCTTTACATACCTCGTTGTAGATTCGGATACCAATTCAACACAACTTCCCGCCTTTACAAATCACTTATCTACAATGAAATGGTTGGCATCTAGTAATAGCAACCCAACACCACAATTCTCTTCCATAATTCCATACAACCAATATTTGCAAAACATTCCAAAAACCAACTTGAACAACAGGTTTATGTGTATATATATATATATAATCATCATTTCAATACCACATCATCACACCAAATCCCTTCACAATTCAACATAATCCAACATCATTTCCCAATCATCTTTCAACAACAATCAAATAACATACTTCTTATGCTCACATGCATATATATATATATATATACATATCCATATAAATAACACCAACATAATTTACATCCTTACCATAAAATGGCCCTTTTGATTTCGAAGTCCTGTTGGCACAAATAAGGGGTGCTTCTCGAAGCCCTCGAGACGGTGAACACAACTACGAAATCAATTTGGATTTTCTACGGTTGAATCACAAGATAATTGGAGTTGAACTTAGACTAGGGTTTCTTATTCTTCAATAATTGGATGATAACATGATGGATATGAGACTAAGTATATGTATATAATGACCAATTTTCGTCCATGAGATGATGGAAAATGACCATATTGCCCTTAAAAATTTAAGTAAATCCGAATCTGTCCATGGTGGACTGTTTTGATAGGATAAAGTAAATCAGTCGTAACTCTTTGCTATGATATCGGATTTGGATGAAATTGGTATCGTTGGAAATATAATTCAAAGGGATTTATTTCATATAAAGTAGGCCACCCAGTTAGTCCTGTACAAGGAGTTATGATCGTTTGAAGTTGACCCTAAAAATCTATTTTGAGAGGCTGAAGTAAAACGAGTATCACTCCTTACTCAGACGTTGGATTTGGATGAAATCAATTGCATTAGAAAGAAGACTCTCAGTTCTTCTCATCGATATATAGCAGCTCACACAGTTAATTTTGTACAAGGAGTTATGATCGTTTAAAGTTGACCCAAAAATCTGTTTCGCTGCAGTACTTTTGTGTGCAGAAAATTTCTGCACATTTACTGTTCATTGCGTCCACCGTTTTCAAGTTTCGAACATGCTCGCTTATATTCGATACTCATCTGTTTTCAGAAATCTTTATATCGTTGGAAAGCTAACTCGATAAACTTCGCTTAGAAACTTCGACGAGAAAATTCCGGTATAAATAAAGTTGATTCCTATACACATATAATCAAACTATACACTTGAAACCATCTCAAAATAATCAATACTCATACTTAACTCATATATACCTAACTTATGATCAATACATATACTCCAACACATATAACCATGGCTAATGCACATAATTAAGTACGGGGTGTTACATCCTTCCCCCCTTAAGGACATTCGTCCTCGAATGTGAATGTAGTTATTTAGCCGAAACAAGTTCGAATTCAGAATTGATATTCACGTCATCATATAGATATTATGCATATGTAAAAACTTACTTGTTAGTGTCCCAGTTCCACTCCTTGCACTTCTTTTTCACCTTTGAACAAATAAGGGTATTTTGATTTCATTGCTTCCTCCGCTTCCCATGTAATCTCTTCCCTTTGTTGATTTCTCCAAAGTACTTTCACCGATGCTACTTCTTTATTTCTCATCTTCTTAACTTGACGATCTAATATAGCAATAGGCATCTCCTCATAGGTAAGATCTTCTATTACTTGCACATCTTCAGTAGAAGTAATAAGGGATGGATCTCCGATGCACTTTCGAAGCATCGATACATGAAATACTGGATGCACTGATGAGAGTTCCTGGGGTAGCTATAATTCATAAGCAACTTGCCCACATCTTCGAATAATCTTATACGGGCCTATATATCGTGGACTCAACTTTCCTTTCTTGCCAAATCTCATCACCCCTTTCATTGGCGATACCTTCAAAAATACCCAATCGCCTAACGAAAATTCTAGCCCTCTTCTTCTACTATCCGCATATGACTTGTGTCGACTTTGGGCTGTTTTCAACCGTTGCTGAATCACCTTGACTTTTTCTATGGCTTGATACACAAGATCCGGTCCGAACATAAGAGTTTCACCCGCTTCAAACCATCCTATTGGTGATCTACACTTCTTCCCATATAAAGCTTCATATGGTGCCATTTTGATACTTGAATGATAGCTATTATTGTAGGCAAACTCAATAAGAGGTAAATGATCATCCCAGCTACCTTTAAAATATATAACACATGCTCGTAGCATATCTTCAAGTGTTTGAATGGTGCGCTCTGCTTGTCCATCCTTCTGAGGGTGAAAAGCTGTACTCAGATTCACTTGTGTTCCCAAACCCCGTTGGAAAGACTTCCAAAAGTTTGCGGTAAATTGAGTTCCCCGATCCGATATAATAGAAGTTGGCACTCCATGTAATCGGACTATTTCTTTAACATACAGCTTCGAATATTCTTCAACTGTGTAAGTGGCCTTAACGGGTAAGAAATGTGCGAATTTAGTAAGCCTATCCACAATCACCCATATAGAATCAAATTTCCGAGCTGTACGAGGCAAACCTGTAACAAAATCTATGTTGATCATGTCCCACTTCCAAATTGGAAGATCTATGCATTGCATATGGCCTCCGGGCTTTTGATGTTCCACTTTAACTCGTTTGCAATTTGGACATTCAGCTATAAATTCTGCGATGTTCCTTTTCATGTCATTCCACCAATACATATCTTTCAAATCTTGATACATTTTGGTTGATC
Organism: Capsicum baccatum var. pendulum; assembly: GCA_030864225.1. Taxonomy (NCBI): domain Eukaryota; kingdom Viridiplantae; phylum Streptophyta; class Magnoliopsida; order Solanales; family Solanaceae; genus Capsicum; species Capsicum baccatum. Next base: position 178,019,555 of record CM061551.1, read on the forward strand.
CTGGATGAATGGAATACCTTGAAAAATGTGCCTCTATCATAATCTTCTTTCTTAGCCCGTCTACATCCGGCACACACAATCGGTTTTGGCACTGAAGTACTCCTTCTCACGTAAGCTCAAATGCCTTGGTCGCACCACTCTGAATGTTCTCCTTAAGCTGTAATAAAATAGGATCTGCATCTTGCTTCTCTTTCACCTCAACTACTAATGAGGATTCCGCGGCATTATGCACAATAAGCTCCTCGTCCGGAGTTTCGAGAAGACGAACTCCTAGACTAGCTAATTGATGAAGATCTTTAATCATCCCTTGCCTTTCTATAGGTGCCATCATAGCCTTACGAATCAACACATCAGCTACTATATTCGCTTTCCCTGGGTGATACAAAATATCAACATCATAATCTTTTAATAGTTCCATCCACCTTCGCTGACTCAGATTTAGATCCTTCTGACTGAAAATATATTGTAAGCTCTTGTGATCAGTATATATATCAACATGAACCCCATATAAATAGTGGCGCCATATCTTTAAAGCAAAAACCACTGCTGCCAGCTGAAGATCGTGTGTAGGATAATTTTTCTCATGTGGCCTCAATTGCCTTGAGGCATATGCTATCACCTTACCATGCTGCATTAATACACATCCTAAACCAATTCTCGAAGCATCACAATACACTGTATACCCTTTTGTACCTTCTGGAAGTACCAACACAGGTGTAGAAGTCAACTTATTATTCAATTCTTGGAAACTCTCCTCACACGCATCATTCCATTGGAACTTGGATGCTTTATGCGTTAGCTTAGTTAAGGGTGCTGAAATAGAAGAAAAACCCTCAACAAACTTTCTATAATAACCAGCCAACCCAAGAAATCTACGAATCTCCGTAGGCGTTGTGGGCCTTGGCCAATTCCTCACAGCTTCTATCTTTTGAGTATCAACCTGTATGCCTTCATTTGATACAATATGGCCCAAAAATGCCACTGACTTTAGCCAAAATTCACATTTAGAAAATTTTGCATACAGCTTGCAATCTCGAAGAGTTTGCAACGCCTGTCGCAAATGATTAGCATGATCCTCTTCTGCTCTAGAATAAACTAGAATATCATCAATGAAAACTATCACGAATACATCTAGAAATGGCTTAAACACCCTATTCATTAAATCCATGAAAGCTGCAGGTGCATTAGTTAGCCCAAATGACATAGCTAGAAACTCATAATGACCATACCTTGTTCGGAAAGCTGTTTTGGGTATATCTTTTTCTTTGACTCTCACTTGATGATAACCTGACCTCAAATCAATCTTAGAAAAACATTTGGCACCCTGTAACTGATCAAATAAATCATCAATTCTTGGAAGAGGATATTTATTTTTAAGAGTCACTTTATTCAGCTGCCTATAATCAATACACATTCTCAATGTGCCATCTTTCTTGCGCACAAACAGAACTGGTGCTCCCCAAGGGGAAATACTAGGCCTAATGAACCCCTTTTCTAGCAAATCTTTCAATTGCTCTTTCAATTCTCGTAATTCTACTGGGGCCATCCTATACGGAGGAATTGAGATTGGGTTAGTGCCTGGTATCACATCAATACCAAATTCTACTTCTCGTTCAGGAGGTAAACCTAGAAGATCTTTAGGGAATACATCAAGAAATTCACTTACTACCGATACAGTGTGAAGATCTGGTGATTCCGATTCCGTATCCTTTACTCTAACTAAATGACATATGTAGCTCTTGGAAATCATTTTTCTCGCTTTGAAATAAGAAATAAATCTACCTCAATGGTGCGCCAATCTTACCTTGCCATTCAATAACTGCTTCATTAGGAAAATATAAATAAATCTTTTTCGTACAACAGTCAATTTTGGCATAACAAGACGCCAACCAATCCATACCCATTATAACATCAAAATCTACCATTTCTAGTTCCACAAGATTGGCCATCGTGTCTCGACCACACACAGTTACTACACAATCTTTATAAACTCTTCTAGTAATAATAGATTCCCTAACCGGGGTAGACACTTCCAACGGATTATCTAAAAATTCGTGGGTTCTTTTGAACTTTCCAGCAACCAAAGGAGTAACATATGATAATATAGAACCGGGATCAATTAGAGCATATACATCAAATGAAAATATGGGCAACGTACCCGTAACCACATCTGGGGAAGCCTCTAGATTTTGTCGATCCGCTAAAGCATACGTACGATTTTGAGCCCCGCTAGAACTCGTGGCTCCTCTATCACCTCTAACACGACCCATTGGTTGTGCACCCCTTCCTGAATAAGGCATCAATGATGATGATGCAACAAATAACCCCGTAGGTCATGCCATACCCCCTATGTCCCTTCGTGGGCATTCCCTCATCATATGCCCTGATATACCGCACCAAAAGCAAACATTGGTCCCCAGCCGACATGCGCCCAAATGATACCTTTCACATTTATTGCATGGCTCTCGAGGAGGTCTCGATTGGCTCATATTCCCTTGCCCTTGGTAGCCCACTATCCGCGAACTCTGACTCTCACTTCTATGCCCAAATTGATTTCCTCTGGACCCTTGGAACTGTGGTGGGGCACTAGCTGCAGAATAAGAAGATAATGGCCTAGGTGGTCTAGCAGAAAACTGTGGTTTGAACCCTCCTTGAGATGCCATGAACTGCCCTGTAGGTCTGGCCCTCTTGGAATATCCTCTTTCTGATTCCTGTGTTTTTCTCCTCTGCCTCTGATCTTCCATTTTTTGTGCAAAAGTTTGGATCCTCGCTATGTCCATATCTTTGTTCAAAGCGGCAATAGTACAATCTCTAACCAGATATGGATCTATCCTATCCACATATTGATGAACTCTGTCATCCATAGTAGCTATAACATTAGGAGCATATTTGGACAAAGAATTAAATCGAAGATTATACTCCCTCACACTTGTATTACCCTGTCGAAGATTTAAGAACTGATCCGCACGGGCCTGACGAGTCTCATATGGAAGATAATGATCAATAAATGCCTCTTTGAACTCTTTCCAAGTAGCTGGGGGTGCATCAATGCCCCTTGACCGTTTCCAGTCTTCATACCAATATATAGCCTCACCTTTGAATCTATACGCGGCTAACTCCACTGTCTCTCTGCCCGATACATGCATCACCTCTAGGGCCCTTTGGATCTGATCAATAAAGTCCTGCGGATCTTCGTTAAGATCGGATTCGGTAAAAGTAGGCGGATCCATCTTAAGAAAACCCTGTGTTTGAAGCCACCCCAATTTGGGTCTATTCCTGAGATTTTACCCAAAAATACAAATGTATTACAAATGCGAACTATCATTTGTATCTTTTAATTATTGAAAAAAAATGATTGATTTTTTTCTACGAATACTTGTTTGTATTTATTGATACGAGTTGTATTTATTGATACAAATAAATATAATTTAAATTTTTATATTAATACAATATATACAAATTCATATTGTATTTGTATTTGTAAAATCATTTGTTTCATTTATTTGTAATTGAATTTGTATCAAGTGATATTTGTTTATTTACAAATACGAATGATCATTTTGACATACAAATATAAAACAGTACATTTGTATCAGATGATACATTACATATTTATATATTTTAGAATCAAGAAAATGCAATTAATGCATTTACTTGTTTGTAAACTAATACAAATGATAAATTATACATAATCACGGCTAAATACAATATGCAATCAACTTACAAATACAAATACAAAATAATTCTGTAAAATAAAAAGATATCGACGAAAATAGAATACAAAGACAAATATAATCTAAATATACAAACACAATAAAACCACAATACAAATATAATCTAATATAGCATGCTGGCAATTATAAAATACAAAACAGTTCTTTAAAATACAAGTGCAAATTATATAAAATATAAATGATGGTGCAAACTAACAAATAAAAATGCAACTGCGAACTATAAAAGACAAATACAAATGTGAAATACATATACAAGCGCGAACTTTAAAATACAAATACAAATATAATTGTATCAATTAATACAAAAATTTAAATGACGGTGTGACTACAAGTATGATAAATAATTATGGTATTTGTGTTATTATTCATGACTTGTGCTCGAGTAGTCCTATTTTTCGAAAATACAAAAAATATGAAATAGAACAAAAAAAATGATAAAGAAAATATGTACAAAAAAAAAATTAAAAAAGAATGAAAAATAGAAGTTAAAGATAGAAGAGAGAAAAAAAATAAAAACAAAAAATAAAAATAGAAAAAAATAGAAAAAAAAATTAGGAAAACACAAAAAAGAAAAAATATAAAAAAGAAAAAAGAAAAACAAATGGCGGTGTTTTTTGCGAGACTAAATATGTAGCGTATTTACCTTTGTTTATGAAAATAGACCACTGAGTAAAAGTGAATACAACATTTGTGAATCGAATATAACGGCTAAATAGGTACTATATTTATATTTTACATGGATACAGGGGAAAAATTGACAAAAGCTACCATTCTCAAAACTTTTTTGCCAAAGGGACACTATTTTCTTTTTGAATTATTTTATAGGGTTAGGTTATAAAAAATGTGAAAAAAGGTGAAAAAGTAGGCCCACATATGGGCCAAGGGACTATTGTATTATTTTTCTAACTTTGCAAATTTAACATAATACACTAACACCCATCTACAAATTTAACATAATACAGTAACACCCATCAACTTAATCCAATATAAAAAAAAAAATGTTCTCTCTCCTTTTAAATTTTCTCCCAACTCCCGCTTTGAAGAAGAGTTCTCCCCAAACATTATTTTCGTTTTTCCTTCTTCTGCAGCTGCTTAGAGGTCGTTGTTGCTTCATAAGGTTAGTTAAAATCATGTTTCGATCATTTGTAGATCCATTTAAACAGGTTTCTTTGCTAATCGATTCGTAGTGATGTAAGAATTTTTTTTCAAATTTGGTTGATTAAGGAGTTTTGGTTTAGTTTCATTTTTTAAGCAAAGAAGTGTTGAATGGTGGGATAATCGTTATTTGAAGAATTATTTTGACAAGTTGATTCGAACAGTCAGTTGTTTCTGTCCGTAGACCCGTGGTCTATGAAATCGACCCGTGGCCTATGAAATCAGAATGCCCTAGATTGAAATCAATTTTTAGATGTATGAAATTCTTTTAAAAAATGATTGCTTAAATAGTGAAAATTGAAAGATTAGTATCTAATTAGTTCGATTAGGTGCATCGGTTTGATTTTTAGTAATTGTTGTGTTTTGATATTGCATGTTGGATTTTGGTCCAGTTATTGATGTTTTGGAGTGAACTATGATGGAGGAATGGTGGGATAATCGTTATTTGAAGAATTATTTTGGCAGTTTGATTCCAATAGTCACTTGTTTCTATCCGTAGACCAGTGGTGTATGAAATTGACCATGGTCTATGAAATCAGAATGTCCTAGATTAAAATCAATTTTTAAAAGTATGAAATTCTTTTAAAATATGATGGCTAAAATAGTGAAAATTGAAATATTAATAGCTAATTAGTTTTATTAGGTGCACTAGTTTCATTTTGATACTCCATGTTGAATTTTGATGGGGTATTTCTTTATTTTTTTGGGAGGGTTTCATTTGAGCATTGACTTATTTCTATTGATAGACTTGTGGTCTATGAACAGAAAATAAGAGATTTGTTCTGCAGGTGTAGATTGTGTTGAAAATTGGTAAAAAAAGCATCCATCCTAAAGGCAAATCCTGTAGAAGTAGAAAAATAAAAGCTGAGGCAGTTGAAAATGTCTCAAAAAGAAATAAAATTAACGAGAAAGTGTCTGAATCAGATCCGAATTTAAAGGAGATAAGCGACTATACTGAGTCTAGAGAGAAATGTCCTTTTCGAGCGCAGTGTTAGTGGTGACAGTGATGAGAGCAAGGGAAGTGGGAGAAAAAATGATGATGGGGATAATGATCCCTTGTCCGTGCCATGTTTGTCATGGTTTATTTTTGTGGAGTGGTATGACCTTCGAATGATAATGGACGAGGTCGGATATTACCTGGCGAAGATATCGGTTAGATCAAGAATGACTGCTCATCGAGAATTTAAGCAAGTTCTTATTCGACCAGGAGTTGAAAAAAAGATTCAAGCGGTCCTGTTTCGGACACATGAGACACCTGCTGTAACATCTCAAGTTTAATGGACGGTTGGTCCATTATTTACTGTTGCGACGCGTCAAGAGGGATAAGATGCATCATGAGATGTGGTTCTGCATTAACAACAAGCCTGTCTGTTTTGAATTAAAAGGATTTTGTTTGATCACGGGGCTGAACTGCTCATCATACCTCAGTGAATAAAAAATGAAAAATGTGTTAGACAAAGGGGAACATTTTTGCTTTAATGTGATGATAAATAAAAATATTACGGCGGCCAACTTGTTACACTTGATAAGAGGGAATAAGCTTAACGAGGGCCAGAAGTTTAAGTGTTGTTCACTATGGTTCTTACACACCATGTTGCTTGCAAAAGATTTGACAAAGGTTGTCGACACGAAATTGATTCGAATGATCGATTCTTTGAGTTTCTTCGAGAATTATCCGTGGGGGAAAGAGACATTTCAACTGACCCTGGACTATCTGAAGAAGAAAAGTGACCTGAAGAAGTAGAGGAAAGTATTTGATGAGAAACAGAAGGCATCCTATGCTCTATTCGGATTTTCCTGGGCATTCATGGTATATACCATAAACCCTTTAGTGAGTTTATCGTAGATTCTTATTTTATTTATACTCTGTCATAAACTCTGAGTTCTTTTTTCACTGTTGTACTGCTTACAGGTTTGGATCTACGAGGTCTTTCCCCATCTTAAAACATTTGCTTCAAAATCAACGGATGAGCCCTTTTCCATTCCCTGCATCCTCAGATGACACACTACAAAAAGTGACCAGATAATAAAAGGCGACCCATTCAAGTACAAAGAAAAAGTTATCGAGGTATGAACTTGTTTTTTATTACGCAATAATAATAATACTATTGTATTGAATGTTATGTAATTGTTAACTGATATTTTGTAGAACGTGCACCCGTACATCATCCCTACTCTTCGTGAGACGAAGATGGATTACATGATTACCTTTGAGCCATATACGAATGAGGTGAATAATAACGTCCTCGATGGCTTAAAGAAAGAGTTAGAAGGGGTGACTGTCCTTATTTCAAATGAGGACAATGATGATGACGGGGATTTGGGTGGTAACCCTGTTGAAGTACGTGATGGTGATGATGATACTCTGAGCACCTCCAAAGATATAGTGGGCACCTCATCCCCCGAGGATCTTTGTAAGCGTGTTGTTGCACTTGAGGAAGCGATGTTGAATATTGTTGCCAATATTAGAGAGAAAAGAGTGAAGAAAAAGAAACAGGATGAGCGACAACACGAGTAAGATAACTTCATTCAATAATTGATGTTGTTAATGAATTTTTAGTTTTAAATATCAGTAACACCTTGTATTATGATGATACAGTATATTTGAACCTTCGTGAATTGGAGAGGAGTGAAGAAGGATAAAAAAGGAGCAAAATGGATGAGTTGGACTCTATCGTGGCGGAAGAGGAAAAAGAAGAAGAAAAGAAGGATGAAGAAGAAGAAATGGAAGAAAATAAGAGCCAAGAAGAAAGTGTAAAATAAGCAGCCGCAGTAGAAGAAGAAAAAGTTGAAAAGAAGCAGCAGCAGTTGAAGAAGAAGGCAAGGAAAAAAAAGGAGATGTAGTTGACGAAGCCAAGGAAAAAGAAGAAGTTAAAAAAATAGGAGCAGCAGCTGATGAAGAAGCAGAAGAAGATGATAAAGCTACAGCGGGTGAAGAAAAATAAGAAAAGAAAGGTGAGAAAGAAGCAGTTGTTGAAGATGAATGAAAAAAAAGAAGGTGAGAAAGAAAAGAAAGGTGAGAAAGAAACAGTTGTTGAAGGTGAAGGAAAGAAAAGGTGAGGAAGAAATGGAAGGTGAGAAAGAAGCAGCTGTTGAAGGTGAAGGAAAAAAAGAAGGTGAGTAAGAAAAACAAGATGGGTTCATGGATATCGTTGATGAAATCAACAACATCTATGCTGATGGGGAGGAAAATAGTGAAAAAGACATTTAAATTATTTTATTGTTAATGTGTTGAATGATCTGTTTGGTAGGATATTTGAGACATTCTCATGTTTCATAGAATATTTATCTAATCTTTCGTATACTTCTTTCATAGTCTATCATTACCATGCTGCTCCATTTTAAGTTGATGTGTTGATTGATCGACTATGATTCTATCGAAAGCAGTGCTTAACATTGTAGAAAAATAGAAGTATTATTATTTATTCAATATCACTACATCTATGTTACACTTTTCCAAAGAACGAATACTAGCATTATAGCACATAACATCATTTTTAGGCTATTCTTCATTTCTTCGGCCAAAATCAATTTTTGTTTTAGCTGATCCTTCTCTTTTTGGGTGTTATGTAGAAATACTTTGAGGTGAACCCTTTGTTCTTCGGCTTCTTTGAACAAATTCATAAGAAAATCTCTATTTTCTTCGCATTTTTGGGGCCTTTGTAGTAGATTAAATTTTGCAAACGTTGATGGACTGCTTGGAGGTGATAGCTCATCAAGCCATTTAAAAAACGAGCATGCGCCATTATCCTAGGAAAAAAATAATAATTACACAATGATTAACTTAACTTTATATTAAAAAAACACAACTCACTTCGCAATTGCATAATTATAAAATTTACGACCTGAATTTGAATCCGTGCGTGACGTCCTCAAGAGAGACGCATTCCCACAATGACAAATTAGAGTATTTTTAGAATTGGATGTTTGAGATGCTTGCGACATTGTAGATTTAAAAAAAAAAAGTGAATGAAATAAAATAATGAGGGAAGGACACCTTATATATGAAGTAAAACCGAAGTATTAACACTGATGGATTACAAAACTAGCCGTTTATTACCTTTGGAACAACATTTTTTTTTAAATAGTGATAACAATTAATAGACTGTCTTAGACCATGACCTATATCTGTCATCAACGAGATACCAAAGTCTACCGTAGATACTCGTAATCGATGAACCCTCAATGATATAAACAGATAATAGCATGTGTTGGGACTGGTGGAGTAAAATAATTAAATTAAAAATAATTTAAACTAATAATAATATGTTTTGGGGCTAGTGGAGCAAAATAATTAAATTAAATTATGTTAACTCCACTAGCCCCAAAACATGTTATTATTAGTTTAATTATTTTTAATTTAATTATTTTATTCCACCAGCCCCAAAACTTGTTATTATCTATTTTAATTTAACTGCTGGTCCATCGATTAACATGATCGACGATCGACTACTATGTTAGGTCGACGATAGACTATGTATGTGATTGAGGATAGACTATTTATGTGATCGATGATAAACTGTTTATGTGATCTGTATTTACAAATGCATTCACTACGGATGCAAACACAAAAAATAACAATAACCAAAAACAGGAAAACTCAATTTGAAAACATAAATACTTTGTTCATTGCATAATCATACAATTTTTACATTGATAACATTGGCACATCCGTCAAAACTTGCAAAATAAGCAAAAAAAGAAGTTTTCTTTTAACAACAATCCTACAAGAAAGTTTCTAATGCAATGAACACAAAATAAAAATTTATAAACATAAAAGATAATTAAAAACTAAAAAACAGATTTCACGTGGATACTGGAGGGTGATGTAGTCAGGGCCATCCATTCCAAGCCTTTCCAGAATTGCCCTCAGGAAACGAGCAATTCGATAGATTTCCCGCTCTAGATAGATGCGGTCTTGACCCACGCTATAGAACAGGCGATCGAAATCATTCCTAAGAAGAAGAAGGTCGTAGTGTCTTGGGGGAACACGTCTGACGGGGCGCAGGGGTATCCTTCTTGGAGGCATGTTTTTTTATTTGGGTGACGAAGAAAAAGAAGAAGAAGAAGAAGAAGAAGAAGAAGAGGGTTTCTGATATTAGGTTTAGGGACAACTAAAGAGTTACGTAGAAATAGGCACTCTACTTATAGACCAATAGAGGACATCCTTTTATATATCCACCCAATGGTCAGTCGATGTGTGTCAGAAGAGAAAATGCTTAGTTTACGTATATCAACTATTTTTCTTGTGAACAGACATTTCTGCAACTTTTTATTAACTGGGAATGGAAAACAATAATTCATTGCATCGACTGAAGAGATAAGACGGTAAAAAGACCAACGTAGCATGTTTGATAAGAAATCATATAACCAATACATAATATTTTATAGATCATGTGAACGATATACCGTAGAATTTACGTTGTCTATCGTAGACAAGTCTTTAAGCCGATTACAACTAAACGTTAAATTCTACAGAAATGAACATTTATCCCCCAAAATAGTAGCTTTACAACTGAAGCAAAAAAAAAGGTTGCCTACGATTTGCTGGCCATTCCACATGTGGTTCTTTTTTACCCGGATTTCTTGCATATCGAACACCTATACCTCTTTTTGGACTTGAATGTCTCACCGACGCCATTAGTGCATTTGAATTTCGTCCTTCCAAGTTTGCAATCGTAGGGGGTGGAGAAATTTTACTGTCTTGCACTTTCTGTGGCACGGTCTATTCGGCCTCTAGAGGGACAACGTTAATAGCTTTTGAGTATGCGAGGAGGTAAGTTTCATCTTTATAAATTGGCTAAGAGTACTCGTAGATGAATTTACGATAACCTACGCCATCACCATACTTTGCTCGCAAAGCTGCCATCCCATGTTCGCACAATATTTTCACCAGGTTAAATTTCCGACAAGAACAACTCCTCTCTAACAGAATGACCTTGGCAGTAACGCCATTTCCGAAAACCGTGAATTGATCGATACCCCCGTTTGATTAGTCACATACAAGGAATCGCTCGCACTCTTGTTATTTCTTAGGATCCTTTCCGCACAAGGCACAAATTTATTATTTTGACCTGCGACAAAGGCATGCCGCTCCCTAAACTTTTCACCAAATTTTCTAACGATTGAATTGAATATGTACGATACGGGGTACTACCGTTCATCCATCAATACCGAGTTGAGTGACTCGACGATGTTTGTGGTCATCACATCATACCTATTGCCCGGGAAGTGTGCTCTGCTCCATTTCTCAAAACCAAGTACATTTTTAAGGACATGTGCTGCCTCGGGGCTATTATTCTTCAATTCGGAGAAATGCTCGCCAAACACATCAAATAAAGATGTTCTCCACAGTGTCGATTTACACACAGATTTTCAGCGAGGTGTCTCATGCAAAGTCCATGATGTGCACGACTGTAAACACGGGAGAAGGCATTGGCAATGCTGATGTGCCGGTAGGAGATGAAACATAGATCTGGTTCATTTTCTACGATAGACTTCAACTTCTGAAAGAAGAAGGTCCAAGAAGCATCGTTCTCTTTATTGACGATACAAAAGGCAATTGAAAAGATGTGATTTTTGGTTTTCTATGCAACTGCACTCAGCAATACGCCCCCATATTTTCCATACAAATGTGTGCCATCGACGACAATTACCTTTCTCATGTGGGCATATCCCCGTATGCAAGCTTCGAATACTAAGAAGTAGTAAATGAATGATCCATTAATATGATTTACCATGATAGAGTAAGAAGATCCTGGATTCAATAATTCCACCATGTGGGAAAAAGCCAGCAAGCAAGCATATCCGTGCTCCGGTGTACGACAAATGATGTTCTTCACAATTACACTTTCTTTCCAACACATCCAATAGCTTGCATGGCAATGCAACTCCTTGAGCACAATCCTTTGAATTTCGCTTATGCTTGGACCCTTACCATCCCAAAAATAATTTACGCATAGTGAAGAAATCAATTCGGAGGACAATCCTTTATGCCTGCGGGTGGCGTGTTCAACACCGCACGTGTGCAACCCGACATACTTGTATATACAAAATCTGTACCAGGTTTCGTACTTTATTTCCCTCAACAACCAGCTGCAACCACGAGATAAGCATTTTGCCTTCAAGAATTTGGAGCAGTTCTTCTCCAAACAATAATCAAACCACTACCACACCACTGCTGCGTCTAGTAGCATTTTAAGCACTTTCTTGTCAGCAAATATTTGATCGATATTGAAATTTGCTCCGTCGGTGAAGGAATTCCCCGGTTGTGATCCCGTTCCATGACCTTCTTCGTCGTCTTGCGAATCCGATGAAACATCTTCCATAAGCGGAGAATCATCTTCCGTATTAATAGGATGATCGCCATTATTTTTGTAATCACTGAAATCATTGTCGACTGCCGAGCGTGGAGGTGGGGATTCTGATGAATTTATCGATCTTTCGAAGGACCTCTCAACTATATTTATCCTCAAAATAGGACTAAATCCATTTGCATCGACATCCATCATGTACATCAGTACACGCACATCACTAGTTATGATCGTAGGATTCACGTTTTTCCTCGAATTCATAAGAGAACTAATCACCACGTCGCCCGACGCACAATCTAGATCTCGCATTTGCATTACGCTTGCAACCAATTCGTCGTACGAACTGTTGCGGCGAACAACAACGGGGATTGTCACCTTGGTAAAAGATCTCCATTTCCAGCATTTGGGAGTCTCCACCCATTCTCCCATGAAATCACCAGAAACTAGAACAAATTCTGCAATAGACATCGTGGAATTAGGCTTTGATCGACGGTAGATTATGCTTATGGTCTAGGTCGGGTTATATTCACGGTCGATGAATGACGATCAGTGGTCGATGACTGGGCAGCTTTTCGTTTGAAAACCGTGAAATTGCAAATATTGCTTCTACTCAACGATCCTTGGGTTTATGGAATAGAGAAATAAACTTAAAGTCGCCTGAGCTGTTGTTATGTACTTTCTAAAGTGCTTTAGAGTAATGTGAATGGTTTCAAACTTTTTAACAATGGTGGAAAGTGTGTTTAAGAAGATACTAAACAAATGGGGTAACAATGGGTGCAATGGACAAGCTTATGATGTTTGTGGACTGATTTAGAGCTAATCGCCAAAAAATAACACCGGAAAAGTGGCCGAAATCGGAGCTTTTTGGAGGGAAAACAACCACCTTCTATTTTAGCTTTTGGATCTTTTTTTATTTAATACTTTTGGAAACCTAGATATTTTATATATATAATGGTGGATGATGGAGTGGGTTGAAGTGTATTATTTAAAACTTGTGGATGAATTTATTAAGTTGGAAGTATTGAGTTAAAGTGAATTATTATAAAATTTGTGGGTGAAGTTGTTAAGTTGGAAAAGTTGATGATGATGTGGATTTAAGTGTCTTTTTGGCAAATTATTCAACAAGTTTGAACTTTGGCAAAATAGTTTTCCATAGTGTCCTTTTGGCAAACTTGCCCTGAATACAGACTATTGACAAAATCGAATACATCGATTGTAAACTGAATACAACGACTATAATGATAATTACGTAAAATATAGCTATGAAAGATGAGTTTTACAGTAAACTTTCAGAGAGAGAAAAAGTTTGAACTAATTAATGATCAAACAAAACTTTTTTTAATCCAAATAGTAACTTAACACAAATAAATTTGAACGGTGGAGGGAGTCTATCGTTTTAAATATGGCTGAAGAAAGTAAGCAGGAGATGTCGACTGCATGGACGGTGCATTATACTTTACAATAACTTTAGTTAGCTGGTGCCAAATCCCTTGATTATATTAATATGACGTTACATTCCTATTGTCTGAATTTTATAAGTGGATACTATTTGAGTTAAGGATCTACCTACGGATCTGCTCTAATTTCCACCAGAATTATCATTGAATATCGAATTGTATGAACTATGATCATTTCATCCACCAGTTTGAAAATGCCGTTATACTTTCTTGTGTGCTAACTGCTAATATTACTCAATACATTCCTCAAATTTAACCTTTTTAGTATGATCGCTCACGTGCAAACTTGATTCGTTTTTATGAATTAAAGCGGGCGATGGATTCTTTAAAGTAAAAGGTGATCATCTAATTTGTGTACTCAGGACTTGACCTGCATGCCTTAATACGAAATCAGTGCAATTAAAATAAAAAGTTTGCTAGATAGGTAGCGGACTTCACGTTCTCATGCCTTTCTGCCTATGTACCTGGTCTTGTAAAGAAAAAAAATGTAGCTGTACTCAACATTGAATGTACCTTGACGTTCTTAATGTCTTTGGGGGGTTTGTGTGGGTGGGTCGGGGGGTGGGGGTTAGGGGATTGGAGGGGTGGATGATTAAATGGGGTGCTTTCGTTAATTAAACTGACAAGTTACACACCCATGTGTTCATAAGAGACCAATAACTTGCTAACAAAGCATGACAGAGTCGCCAAGAATTAAGATATATATTTAATTGTTTATTCAAAGATTTTTTAAAAAATGTTATTTCTTTGGGTCAAATGATTAAAGAAAACCTTGACATAGAGTTGTTTAGTAGGAGGGATAAGGGATAATTAATTTCAAAATTAATTTTAAGTTGAACTTATTTCATGTTTGGTTGGGATAAAATTCATGAAATACCTCATCCTAGAATTGTAATGTTACTTTTATCTCTTATTGAGTGTGAAATAACTAATTCAAAATTAGCTAATTTTGAAATAACTTATTTTCAACTAAACGACCCTAAATCTTAGAGTAAAGGACACCAAGACAACGTCATATATTATTAGTACTGTATCGTCCTCCTTTTTTAAATTTTAAGGAATAAATTGAATTGACATTTACCAACCGTACGTCAAATGAATCTTAAAAGTTACTAGGAGTATTATATATGAAAAGACAAAATTAGGTACAATACTAGAACAGTAGTAGTGTTTCTAAGAAAGAAAAGTACACATGAAGTTGAACTTCGAGTTTAATTTGGAGTTCTGACTTCTGACCCCACTATATATATGGGATAGTGGTAGTTAAGTTAGTTTATGTTTAAGGCATAAGCAGTCTTAAACCCCACATTGATACGTGAATTACGTTATTTTTTAATGATAAAGATACGCTTAGTAAATTAATTGCCTAGGCTAGTAGGTTGTCCAGGCCTAGATTCTCTAGGGGTCGTTTTATACGTAGATAATGAATAATAATCTCAAATTAAAATACAAAATTATTTTTATCATATGTTCAATTAATTAGCTAGAGATATTAAATAATCTCAAAATTATTTATCCAATTAAAATTATATAATTAGTTACGTCATATAAATATTGAAATAAATTTATCTATCTTATCCTCATATCAAACAATCCTAAGTTTCGTATTTCTTTTCTTTATATATAAAAAAGAAATAAAAATTGGACCCATGGGCCATGTCACATGGAGACAGAGGTTCGTGGGTTGATTAACAAAATCAGCAAGTTGAAGCATGCGCATTAGAGAGTACGGCTTAGATTTCTGTTTGTCCTAACATAATTTAATATTACTAATAATTTTTTGATTAGGGCTAGTAGTGTTAATTAATTAAGAGATCTAGCTTGGACCCATCAACTAATTGGGAGGTTGAAAATGACAGCACACTATTAGTGGAGATTCTTGATTTTGACAAAGCTTAAAGAGGGAAGTGATTTTCTAGTCAAAGGAAAATTAGTCAAAATTAAAGTAGTGTACTGAAATCATGGCCAACAGAGCTAAATTGTACTATTTGCTTGTTTATCTCTTCCTAATTCTAATGATTTTTGTCACAACTATTTTTTCAGGTTATGATAAACAAGGGATTAAGGGATGTTTAGCTGTAAAGCCCATTAAAAAAAGAAGTATGACCAGACAGCACAGAAAGAAGCTGCCTACTATTAGTACTGAAGAAGAAGGTCACAGTCCAGGTGTGGGACATAAGCCTCAGAACTAGCTAGCTAACTTATTCTTCCTGTTTTGTTCAGTATTTTTTTGGTGTGTGTGTGTTGTATTCCTGAACAAGCATAAGTAATTAGGATTTGAGGATTGCTGTTGTTCGATGTCGATCACATCAGGGATAATAGAATTGTGGTTTTGCTCAGGTGTTTTGACAAAACTCAATAACTTTAATCTAGAACCTTGTGCTTATGGTTAAAATCTAAGTTCCGCCTCAAATTCCATGTGATTTGAAGTATAGTATTGTACTCAACTTGATATGTATGAAGATTGATCGTCCTTCAAACGGTGATGGCTTCCAAATATACACGTGTATATTGTTAAAATATTCTTATTTATATTTTTGTCACTTTAAAGTCAAAAGAGAAGAGGGTAATACATAGAGGGGCAAAACTTTGGACTAAACATGCAGCACAACGAATGGACATAATCAACCAATTTTAGCAGCAGTAGTGTGAGCTTCTAAATGTGTAGTGGAAAGCTAGACTGGCAGTCTAAACTCTTAAAATTCAGCCAACCATAAACTCAAGAGAATATACCTCAATTCATAGTGTAGTGTAATAATAAATTATACTCCTTCGGGTCTCATTTTATATGATACATATGAATGAATGTGATATTGAGGTTAAACTAATATTTATATTTACAAAACAATACAAATTATATAGGTAACATGAAACATTTCATAATACCTATAAATTGAACAGGAGGAAGTACCTAATATATTGATATAATTACAGTGCAATATCTTTCCGTGATCTTGGTAAAATTATATAATTAAAAAATAGCCAGCAAAATGGAAAATTTTGCATATTTGAGTATAAATGTACATATAATATACACATTATTTATATAAACATACACAATCAGTATATATGTTCTATATATTTTGACTAGCCAGACGTAAATTACACAAATACACAATTTATATTTTCAATATTACAAAAAATCTCAACTCCCTAAACATATTACAAAAGTTCCAACATATACACAGAATGCTATGTATACGTCGGCTATGTTATGTATATTAATAGGGAGAGAGAATAAAGTAATTAAAAAAGTGGCGAGAGAGTGTAATTACTTCCAAAAGGGTTGGTATTTATGTTATTTATAAAAATTACAAAATAACACAACTTATCTTTCATTAATTACAAAAAATCCAAACTTCTCAAACTTATTACAAAAATCTCATTTTTGGTGTTTCCCTCTCTAAAAGCAAATATACATAAGTAAGATGTATTCTTTCACCGTTTTTCACCCTTAAAACTCTCCTAAAATCAAGCATCGGTTACCATTTTGAATACAACTGTACTTGGCTCCAACTTACAGCATTAAATTTTATCTTAATCTCCATTGATTATTCTGATTTTTAAGTGTTGAGGTTAGTATTTTTTTTCATCATTTACTGAATCGATTTTTGGGGATTTTTGGATGAAGTAATTGTTGCATGTTCTTATTAAGTGTTTTTTGGGGTTTCTTCTTTAACAAAATTTTCGAAATCGTTCATTTGAAGTATGATATTAACAACTTAGTACTTTGTTAATGGAGCATTCTCCTTAATTCAATTTTGTGGTTTTTCGAAAGAACAAATTGTTGCATGTTTTTATTAAGTTTTTTTTGGGGGTTTTAATTTAACAAAATTTGGTTGTTATATCATTATTGTTCCTTTTTTGTTTCAAAATCATCCATTTGAAGTAGAAATAAACATATTTGTACTTTGTTAATGGAGGATTCTCCTTCTTTTAGCTTAGGATTAACTCAGTTAGATACAAATGCGGTAGTTGAGTTCGTTCCCGGAGTTTTTGACTACGAGAAACCTAACTTTGTTGAAAACATATCTAAATTTCGTAACGACCCCAACAAGATGAAAGAGATTAGAAAGTTGTTGCTGAGAAGTCGAAAAAATAGTTAAAAAATCATCAAGATTATCCAAAAAAGATGATTCTGGACATCCACGTCTTCCTAAGATGTATATAATTTTTTCGTTTTTGTATATGTTGGGTATATAAATTTGTGTTGAGCTTTTTGTTTGAAATACAGTGATCTATATATTTTAATATACATAAATGAATATTGAGTTTACATAAATTTGTATGTATGTGTTACACATACATTACTCAGCACATATACATAAAAGAATATTTGATTTATGTAAATTCGTATGTATGTATTACACATACATTACTCAGCACATATACATAAGTTAGTTTTTACAAATCTAATACTGCGTTGTGTACTACATATACATCATATTTTTCTGTGTATATGTGTATATTTTTTGAAGAGGTATTTAAGATAATGGATATTAGGTATGTATATGTTGACATATACATCACTTCTGATATTTTGTTTGTTGTGTTTTTGAACCAATAATTCTCTCAATACAATTTTATGTATATGATAGTAATATACATAAGTTTAGTATTTAATTTTACAACGCATGCTCATATTGACATATATATATTTTTTTATTTTAGTGTTTTATATAGTTTATGTTTTGTTATTTTAGTTTGATGCACTGAACATGCCATGTGTTTATGAATAATATATACATAAACTTCAATATGTTGGTAGACAACTACTGTGATGTGAACTGTACGTACATAATGGATATCAGCTATGTATATGTTGACATATACATCACTGATGATATATTATTTTCTGTGTTTTAGAATCAATACTTCTCACAAGTCAATTTTATGTATATGTTAGTAATATACATAAGTTTAGCGTTATTTTCATTTAAAAACACATGTTCACATATCATGTGTTGTTTCTTTCTCAATAGGGTATGAAATACAGCATAAGAAAGGTCCCTGTGCATTCGTTGCATTTCGGTAGTTATTGCAATCGAAAATTTAGAGAAGAAATAAAAAATTATCTTGGTGAAGAAATTGTAAATTTGTTCCGGCAAATAATTTTTGGTTCATTCCTAGACATCCCGAATTGTAATTATCAGGGTCAATTATCCAAATGCTTACTCATGCTCGAGATAGAACAAGACAATTTGGATGAAATACACGTTTACGTGCAAGGAACCACACTCAAGTTTACTATTATTGAGTATGTCATTACATCTGGTCTTAAATATTCAGAAAACATCGAGGAGCACTTCTTTTCTGTTATATCAAAGTTGCATTAATGACGAAGTATTTTTCAGGATCTAAGAGTTCTGTCAAAAGGAGTCTCTTTATAGAACGATTCAAGTTGGGCAACTTTGAAAATAATTCTGATGCTCTGAATATGTCAATAATTTACTTCATTCACCCCTTTCTGTATTCACAAGTACGTGATTCTACAATTAGCAAATCAAATTTTGTGATGGTTGAGAATGGTAGTTACGAATAATTTTCATGGGGAAAGAGTTCATTTGAAAAGCTTATCGCATTGTGGAGACAGAATTTTTTTGTTGCGAAACAGTTATACTCGATGGGGGGAATGCCTCACATGCTGAATGTTTGGATGTATGAATGTTGTTTTGAGGTAGACAGTACGATAGCCGAGCAGGTGGGAAATGTAATTCTCTGAATTTTCAACTGGAAGGTGGTTGGAATCAAAGTTAAGTACGAGAAATTTATGGCTGGTATGTTAAGTAAGGTAAGTATGATGTATATTATTTCGATCTTAGTTTTAATTTTCAATGTGCTTACTTTAACAGACTATTAATGTTGCTATTTTTTATTGTTTAACAGTTAGTATACAACAATATACAACCAACAGATGAAGAAGTACAAAGTCTTGATTTGCAAATGATTGAGGAATTTCAATTAAAAGAAGCTGAAAGTGGATATCCTCCAGAAATTACTGCAGATTGTTTCGATAAAAGATCTGCTGTCGACGTACAGTCACAAGTGGACCTCGATATACAAGGTTTTGAGAAATTTAGTACGGCTCCTCTTACAGAAATTCTCAAGAAGCAGGTTTGATTACTGATGCTTCAACATCTCATCCGACTAAGAAGCGAAAAATAGTTCGTTTTGATTCCACAAATGTCGAGGAGCAAGTTTATCAGAAAACACCATCTTTTGTTTCAATAAGAACTGTGCCAACCCAAAAAACAACTTCTTCAGGTTTGGAGCATGTTCATGCCGAAAAGACAACTCCATCATCGTCACTCAAGTCAGTTGGTCGGGACAATTCTGATGAAAAGTGGGATGATATAAAGTTATTTTTGCAATCTTATGTAAGTTCATTCATATCTAATAGTTAACTTTCTTTAGCTTTTGACATGCTGGTATACACAAAATTTAACTTTCATCAACATGTAGTCTTATGTAAGTTCATTTTTACAGGCAGGTTGACAAAAATCAATTGTCTTCATGATCTAATAGTCAAACAACATCATGACTCAAATGAAAAAATGGATAAACAACATGCTGAACTCATCCAATTGTTGAAACATCACAGCCAAAAAAATGAAAAGGTACACCAAAAATGATTTAACTTATACAATTCATGATTTTGTATTTCTTTTTGATTCAATTTCGTGCGTTTATACATATTTTGAATTAGAATTGTATTATGTGTTATTTAACTATTATTTGTACAATGTTTTATAACATACATAAAATGCTTACTTTGTGTTATATAATATACAAACAATATGCCATGTATATTAACTATTTCTCATGGAGTTGATAGTTGCAATGGAATAATATCTGCCAATTATGATATGTATATTAACTAATATACATAACTACTTTAAGTTAAATACACAATATAATAATAAGTTATACTCATATGTATGATGTGTAGTGTATAGCTATGTATATTACATACATTTAATGTTCGCAATATAACATACATAAATTGTTACATTGTGGTATGTAATATACCAACAACATGCTATGTATATTATATATTTCTCATCAAATTGATAGTTGCATTGGCATAATAGCTGACAATAATGATATGTATTTTAACTAATATACATAAAAGCTTTATGTTAAGTCCACAAAAAAATCTCAACTTATACTATGTGTATTTTATAGCTATGTATATTAGACTGAAATGGCATAGTATCTGATATATCTACTACAACAAACTATAAAGGTTCAGGTTTTGGATAGTTCAACTGTCAGAGAAAAATCAACACAAGCTCAAGTATACGAGATGGATATCATGCAGAATATTGAAGGCATACAAAAAGGGGTACTTTTTTAAAAATACATTATTATTAGATCACGTTGATGTTATCAAATTTTTTCTAAAGAATATACTGTACTAATTTCAACACCATCAGCAAGAGGGAGAAGAAAAAATAGGAAACGTACCATCTAAAGAAGATGTTGAAGATATTGAAATCTTCAAAACCTTGAAAGAAAAAGGAAAAAAGGTATTTACTCACAAGTGATAATTATACATACTTCGTTACATATATTACTTTTTCGTTACTTCTTTAATTTTATGATTTGTATCCAGCTTAGAATTTGGTACAAATTAAATGTTGTTTAACGACAGTTATATTTACGTTACAATGTATACGTATTATATTATATGTTTATACTATACATATGCAACACAATACAAATTATGAAAGCAATTAGCATATAAAGCAATAATTATTTTTTATTTGTAGATTTTTGACGAGACAGATAAATCAAAAGACGTATACTCTGCTGATGATCCAATGGATGGTCACTACTTTGATTGGAACTGCAGTCCCATACAACAACAATCACAGATTAAAGATCTCAGAATTTAACGTTTACAATTAAAACATTGAACTGACTTAGTTATGTATATGTTTTACATTATGATTGGTAGGATGTCGAAGGATGCAGTGAGGATAATGCTACTGCCATCCTAGATGTTCTTGTAGAATTCGTAGTAAATCACAATTCTGACAACACCAATGTTGAAACATCTACTACTATGCATGTCTATAATAATCGCATGGTAAATAAATAAAGCCATTCTTTTTCATACATAGGTCAAATATGTAAGAAATGTACTATTTTTTTGCTTATAGTTAGATCTAACTAATGAACTACTTTTGTATATGTTTTGTGTTATGTTTTCAAGGATGTTGAAGGAGTAAGTGCTGATTTTGGGCCTGCCACACTGGAATGTCTAGTCGCAGCTGTAGAAAATCAGAAACCTGATAATGATAATGTTGGAACATCTAATATGCAGGTAACTTCATCAATTTTTTTTTACGCCCTGCATGTCTTAATTTTCACACATGACACTACTTCTATGTGCGTGTTAAACCAAATCTAACAATACATACTTCAAATTTAATCTTAGGTTGATTATTCAAGCACACTTCCTGAATCAGCTTAAGTCGAGTAGGATACGATATTGAAAGTTATTGCAGTACCAGTTGATGACGTTTCTATAGAAGTAGTTCCACCGGCAGAATCAATTGTGAACCAACACGACATCTCTGATAGTCACCTTCTTCTTGATTTTTCTGATGCTGTTGTTGCGGCTCATCAAGCTGCGAAAACCCCTGCTAAGATTGTTAAGAGAATCAGGACGAGATCCAAAGTTTTCAAGTCTCCATACACAACAAAATATGCTTCTGGCTCTAAAGCAATTGAGGATCAGATCGAAAAGCAAAAACAACAATTCACTTTTGATGGTTTCCTAATATCTGACACTATGTCAAGCAATGTAATTGAAGAGTTCAAACAGTGGGTGGAGGAAGCATTATTAAAGTTTCATGCTAAAAAGTAAGTTTTTATCGATATTAAAATTAATTATTTCACTCAATGAATGTACTATATTTTTTTTATAATAATAAATTTAATTTTTTTTATAGAAAATATGATGATGATCACTACAAAGCAAAATCATCTTTGCTAGGAGTTCATGAAATTGATTTTGTGGTTGCTCATGCACGGAGAAAAAATTGGTTTTACTTGATGTCTCAAAAGAACACGTGTTGGAACGATGAGGTATTTAAACTTTTAATTTGATAATAATTTGTTTTTACTTGTTCTTTTATGTTGTATACATATACATGCATGGTATATATGTGTTAATCTACTTCGAAAATTTTGTATGTGTTAAATAAGTTTTAAATAAACTATGTTTCTCTTAAACTACTACTTCAATTTCTAAAGTATGTACATCATGCTTTTGCACTGTATATGTGTTCATTTTTTATATGATCAATTTAGGCATTTATCAACACCTACATATACGTTATAATATACATCACTGTTGATTTTTGTGTCATGTTTGTTCTAGTATCCTCAGGTCACACCAAAAAAGTTTATGTATATGTTAACAAATTCATCACTACTAAAATAGATGGACATAATCTATGTATATTATAATCTATATGTTAACTCAATTATAACACAACAACATATGTATATGTCTACCTTAATATATGTATTAGATTGCTAATGGAAGTGTATGTTAATAATTGATAATCAGTTTGTATATTTAATAATATACATCACTAAATAAATGTAGTTATGAACTTTCTTCCATACTCAAGTTTCATCATATCTTATGTATATGCGTGTATTATCTAGATGTATGTCTACAAACACTATTCTTAGAAGTATGTGATTTTTATTATATAGCACATAATTCGTTTCATTTTTTCTCCTCTTTTGTAGCTTATTGATGTCATTTTCTATCATTTGCGGAAGAAATCGAAATTAAGGAATGATCCAGATTACAGGTTCACAACAATCAACTGTTTTTTTAAGAGCTACATTGACAAGACATACTCTAGATACTATGAATATGATACAGATACAGTTATGACTACCCAACAAGATTATGCTGAATATGTTCGCGTTGCTCTAATTGAAGAGGCAATAACACATATAATCAAGGGATATTGCATGCCATCTGACTTGCCATGACACTAAGTTGATGAGGTGTATGTTCCTATCAACTGCAATGAAAATTTTCACTGGGTGTTAGCTGTTATTTTCCTAAAGGATAGACGCATACGCGTCTACGATTCGCTGTCCAGACGAAGAAATACGGAATTAATTACTGAGATTCAAAAGTTGGCTAAGATGCTACCAACTTACCTTTCCGACAGCAAATTTTATGATGAAACATCTCGTACAGATTGGCCTAATCTTTAAACATATAGGGATAAGATTACTCAAACGACACAAATTTTGAATGAACGTCCCTTTAACGTTGAGTATGTTCAACATATTATGCAACAAGAATGCGACAGTGTGTAAGTATACTTATATATTCTTTTTATTTGTAATATTATTGTACATGTATTAATGTATTTGTATTTTTCATTGCTAATAAGTATTACTTAATAACTTCTATTATTTTTTGTATGTATGACAGGGATTGTGAAGTCTTTGTTGCTGGTTATGTAGAATACCTAAGTGAAGAAATGAACGTGCCTTCTGATGGTTTTGAAGCAGAATACCATAGAATGTGTTACGCCACACTATTTCAAAAATATGGTATTCAAAAAGCAAAGAAAGGTTATGTTAGTGAAAATGATGACCCTCCAAGACCAAAGTCGAGAATTATCTAAATTCCAGATGATGATGCAATAGTTTGTATTGAGTAGTCTTATTGAAGAATATTGTTAAGATTTTTAATGTATTCTGCTGAAATTTGTTAGGAATTTTCAAAGTTTTAATTATTTTAGTTGTTTTGTAAGGCAGAGCACAGTATTTTTTTTAATGAATATGATGAAATTTTTATTTGATATATATATTTTTTTACAATGACGAATGCAGTGTTTGATGAATGTTGCATATGACAACATTTACATATATTTGTGGATGTTATGTGTGTATATGCTTTCATATACATTGTAAACAATAAAAGTTAATACTGTATATTGTAAAATATACATAAATATAATGTGTGTATATGTTTTAATATACACAAAACCTCCTAAATTTAATCTATGTATATATTATATATACATATTACATTATATAACTAACTAATAAATGTTGAAAAATATACATTAGTATACATTTAATTGAAAAAATATATATATATTAAAGAAGTAAGTTAATTCAACGCTATATGTAAAACTCATAACATTTATTTTTTTAATATACATCACAGTTAATACTGTATAATGTTAAATATACATAAATGTAATGTCTGTATAGGTTTTAATATACACAAGACCTCCTAATTTTAATTTGTGTATATATTATAATATACATATTACATTATATAATTAACTAATAAATGTTGAAAAATATACGTAAGTATACATTTAATTGAAACAAAAAATATATTAAAGAAGTAAGTTAATTAAACACTATATGTAAAACTCATAACATTTGTTTACATAATAGTTGATTTTCAAAATTTAGTTTTTAAAAAAATTAAACATACACATCACAGTTTTTACATTGGAGTTATGTACGTTTTATGATATACAAGTAACCATTGTTAGATAATATACACAACTGTGTTACTCTAGAATATTTCAAAACACTTATGAAAATACACCAGCGTATACATAAAAATCACAAATAATAAAAATAAATTAACACTAAAATTAAAATCAAAATAAATAATAATTTATTTAAAAGAAAACAAAATGCGAAAATAAATAAGTTGGTACTCTTCAAGAGTATAGAAAAACAATAAACTAGTTCTCCTTTGGAAAAAAACTACATGAACGCCTATTATACCCTTCACGGCTGCATCGTCCACAACGGTTTGTACTTGAAGAAAGTGTTTCACTTGATTTCTTCTTTCTCCCCTTCTTCGGTCTACCTGGAAGTCTTTTGTATAACGGTGGCAACACTTCTTCTTCATCTACACTGCTGGAAACATCCCAGTCTTTCTTGTCTGGCATTGGAACGATTGGAACCTCATATGTCTTGACCAATATGTTTGGCTTGTAGTATTCTGAATAGTAATCTCCAAATTCTTTTACATGTTTAGACTTTAATACAGCTATAGCGTGAGCACAAGGGATTTGATCTATTTGAAATCTCTCACAGTTGCATGAGCCATTTTCTAAATCAATAATGTATCTTCTTCCAGATTCATAAACTGAATATATATATATATGTTGAAGAAGCCTTCACCTAAACAATAAATAACAAAATTCCAACCAATTATTTTTTACTGAAAATAAAAATTTAAATACACTTATTTTCAGTCAAACAAATACTACATATAAACACATTTAAAAAAGTTAAAGCTTATACATACTGTCATTCTCAAAGCTTTCACACCGTTGAGAGTAAGAATTTCTTCAAATCAATGCCCCAAAGTGGTACTTGTATAAAAAGCTACTTCACTGTTCTTACAGTTCCAAGAACCAAATAATATTCGAACTTCTTCTAAGAATCCATATATTGACAATCGTCGGGCCTCTACCAAACAACCATTAATACACTCAGCAATATTCAAGATCATCATCCGACCTTTATTTACCTGTGAATGACATCTACTCCACTTTTCATAACCAGCTTCTTGTAAATATTTTTTCACTCTCAGATAAGATTTTTCAATCTTTGTCATCAAATATTCAAAATCATCTTTCCTATAAGCTTTAGCCATTGAATAAAACAAATCACTGATACTTTCTTTGCTCTTACGAAAGTAACTACAAACATTTTTCCAAAGATGTCATATACATACAAGATGTAGGACATTTGGATATACGACACTGACAGCTTTTATGATACTTTTGTTCCTATCAGATACAACACACATGTTTTCTCGTTCACCGAATGCAGCTTTGAACTGATTGAAAAACCATGTCCATGAATTATCATTCTCAGTATCCACAACCCCATACGCAAGTGGTAATATGCATCCTAAATTAAGTAAAACCTGTATTAGTAGAAGAACAACAAGATTTTTTGAAAGTCTACTGGACAAAAATTTTATGTGTTAACATATACATAGATGTATATGTTAACATATACATAGTTAACATATGTATATTAGAATATACATAAATACGTACGTGATAATAAATATAATTTTTTTTATGTTTTTTTTTAAATACAAAAAAAAAAAGTTAACAATTTTTTTTCAATAACTTAAAAAAATAAATAAATATGAAATACAATGAATGTTTAACAAAAATCAAGGATTTATGATTTTTCACATACCTGCACCATCAAGAGTACGTGCTGAGACAAAAGTGCCTTGATATGGTCCACTTAAATGTGCACCATCATCAACAACAACAGGCCTACAATGCTCAAAACCCCTTATCATGGAATGCAATGATATAAACAAATACATGAACCAATTATCCCATGATTTGTGCATTGCAACATGCGAATTAGGATATACATTTTTTAACATATAAATGTATCTCAGCATCTGTCTATAACCATCTGCAGGTCCGCCCATCAGCAAAGCAATGGCGCGCTCCTTCGCACGCCATGCTTTCATATAATTTATATCCACACCATATACAACTTTCATTGCTTCAGTGATGTCCCCCGGTGTGTGTCTTCTCTTATATTTAACTAGTTTTGAATTCACATACAAAAGAAGTTGTCGCCAAAATATTCTGCAGTACCCTATCCCTCAAATTGCATGTATGTTCTGGATTAAATTTCCGAATCATAAAAACATCTGTTTTTTTGTAACTAGATGCTTCCAACTTCCACGTACATTTTTCATTGTAACAAAGGAGTACATAGCTGAAATATAAAAAACACTATTCAAATGATTATATTTTGCATCATTTCATAAGTTTTAACGATTTAATTGTTACAAATCCATCATAATAAAGCATAGACATGCATAATATTTCATCAAATAAAGCTATATACAATCTAATAATTCACGTAATAAACTTTAAAGACGAAGTATGCAGATTATGGATTAAATAACATATCTACTGACATGTTACCAGTTATGTATATGCTTACATATACATAACTATTTATGTATATGTTTTAATATACATAACAATTTTCCCTTATCAAAACTAATAATATAAAGAATTAAAATCATAGACATAGCAACTTATATGTATATTAAACCAAGCACCTCAGAAATATTAATAAAGAAGAAAATGGTAACCAGTTTTGTTGTATGTATCCGATGGCTTTTCATAAAATACAAAAAAATTATAAATTGAAATTCATTAACTCACATAGACATACATAACTTCAACATACTAACAAACAGATATTGCAAAGGTCACAATGATAATTTGTATTTTGATTTTAGTTTTAGCACAAAAAAAAATACATATGTTCATGCAACTATATATAACATTTTAATTAAAAACAAATAATATAAAACATTCAATGATTTCATATATCATATTGCTTAGTATAAAAAAGATACGATTTCACCTTTTTTTGTCTGATCGTTTTGCTCTAACATTGAATCCATTAGTCACTTTATATTTCAACATCACTGAAACAAGCGTATTTTTATCCTTATACATCTGTTTCACCTTTACATCAATACTCTTGCTATCACATATCAAGTTATATTCAACCTCTGGTACATACAAAGCATACTCATTTTGTGTCTCAGCAACAGATAAAGCCAAAGCATCAGATTTAACACCTTCTAGGCAAACCAAAGCTCCTGTTTCCCTATCTAACAATATGTCATCTTCACATTTTTCTGTTGTTGAAATACATAACGGATACATCATGAACGCCGGTTGAGATTTTTTCAACTCGACATACAATCGTACATTATTATCATTACGGATATGAAAAGTGAGTCATTCCCGTCAACAACATAACGTACATCAATATTTTTCTGAGTTTCATCAATGTTTATTTCATCAGCAATCGACGAAATCAACCTCATATAATTTACTGATTCAGCAACAACAATCCCTTCACTTTTATAATCCACATATTCTATTTGAGATCTCCATTTACCCGAGTACCTTAAAAGAATAGCAATATTCATCTTCAATAATTGAAAATAATTTATTTTGTTCAGTAAACAACAAAAACAGAGATGAAATTTGATTTTTGATTTTGCTGTTGCTTCAGATTTGTGTTTTTAGGTATTTGTTATTTTTAAAATTTGAAATTCCATTTATGAAACATGATTTATGGGATGCAGTAATCCACGTATTAAATTAGTTGCGCCATTTACGTCAATGAATGCTGAATATCCATTACTCCCTGTTTTCTAGGACTCTAACATATTATAATATACATTACTTGTTATGTATATGTCTTTTACAGAATGTATATTAAACGGGAGAGAGACTAAACTAATTAAAAAATGGGATGGGATGTAATTACTTCAAAAATGTTGGGATTTATGAAATTTACACAATTAATTTCGGCTGACGGATCAAAAATAAGTAAAGGCCCAAAATAATATCAATGGCTCCAATACTAAACACCACCTAATTTGGAGATCTTGCTTTCTTCTTGGAGTCCATATTGCTCCCCTTTTTTGGCCCAACAATGAAAAGAGTCAAGTACAATGTTCATTTGTAGCTTTGTATGAGAAGAAAGGGGAAAACACTTGTAATATATGTTCTGCAAGTTAATTTGTTTTGCCGGTAGCCAAATAGACCTTTCTTACTTTTAAATGTCATCCTTCATTACATGCACAATTCTATTACACTTCAAAAATTTAGCTAGACTACAAAAAAAAAACATAAAAGGGAAAATTACATTCCATAGCACTTTTTAAAACAAATAGTCCAAGTTTGACATTTTTTTTCAATAAGTGACTACTCGTGTATACTATTTTTATTTTATAGCCATTTCCTAATTTGGGTCATTTTGGCTCATGTAGTTCAGATACAGTTCATATACAATACTGATACAGTCCATATATAATATTGATACAGTTTTCAACTTGGGTCATTCGCCCTTTTAGAAATATTTCCATTTTTTTTTGCTATAAATTTTATAACTGAAAAAATATTCTGCTTTTTTTATTGTTTAGAAATAATAATTAAATATAATTATATAAAAACGGTATAATTGTTATATAGAATATGTATCTATATAAGATAAATGTATAGAAATTGTATAGTTCTATCAAATATGTATATGTATAAAATATATAGAATGTGTATAAAAATTATATAATTGTTGCATAAAATGTGTAAAAAAAAATACAATTATTGTATAAATTGTGTATCGAAACGGTATATTTTTCGTATAGAATATTTATATGTATAATATATGCATAGAAACTGTATAGAAGGCGTGTAGAAATGGTATAGAACAAGCCAACAAATTGAAATGGCTAGAAAGAGAAATTTAAATTCCATGGTCATTTTTGTGAAAATAATTCAATCTGAAGTGTGGTTTATGTCTTTTCCAACATATATAAGGGGGCACAAAATTTGATGAGGCCCAAGTTCTCTTCACACCAGCCCAAAGTTTTGGTGATTACATTATATTGGTCCATCACAATTTCCCAACAACCAAAGCTTACAAAAACGAGCAGCTCTAGAAGCAAAAACTAGTTTCCTGGTTTTCAAGTGTATGCACTAGTTGAATGTCGTTACTTGCATTACTCGGGCATGCACTAAAATGTGCATAAATTACTTGTATACATACGGGGTACATTTGGGCAAGGAAGTTAAGAAATTATCAGTCCGTGGTGGTAGTTGGATTGCAGTAGTGACTTTTAGTTTTATGCCACACGTTGTCCCTAGCAGTTAGTTACTGAAAATGAGAGGTTATATTAATACAACAGCAGTAGATAAGGCAGATGGCCAAACCTTGATGTTTACCACAGACAAGAGAGAGCAGTGCCGATGATGTTGTTTCGAAATAGCCGGCACTAAGGAAATACAAGTGGGTAATTAGTAACCAACATGGTAATAATGTTACTTTCAGAGGGGCCATCCTATCTAGGGGTGTTAAAATAAATTTGATGGTCAAAATAAAACTTTTGAGTCGAGATAATAAATGGATATTCTAATTATTTTTGCTATACAATATGGCATACGAAACAAATGTGTCTTTCTAACGTCACCGATCTGTCTTGTTTATGTTTATATCATCATAGTGATGATCTAACTTGTTATAAAGAATCTTTTTTTTTTTTTTAAATTCAGTTAGCTAGTTTCATGAATTATAAATAATTGTATCTTTTATATCTTAACATAATCTGATATAGTATGAAAAATTTCAAACAGTATATAAGTTAATGTGTAATAAATATGTTAAGATCAAGAAGTCCTACATCCGAACTAATAGGATGAGCTCTTCTTAATTGATCTTGGGCGATCTTCCCTTCATGAGATAGTTTTTGGAATTGAGTTACATCAAAAATTTCTTCATGACATAATAAACTCATCCAATATTGGTGATTAATAGATGGGTAGACTCCTTAGCTTTAGCCAATTCTAAGCTAATTTGACATGAAGTTAAGCCCAAGATTTGTTCCGTCCTTCACGAAATATGCTGGCTAAACAATTGGGAGCTCGTAGGATGAGTAGACCAATAACGACGGATTGATTGGGCATCCATGCATACAACGGCTTGTTGGTTCATTCCACTACCAAATATCTTATCACCTTGACAAATCTGTGGTGTGTTATGCACAATTTTCAGTGAGATAATTGGGCTCTATCAACGCAAATCTTTTTGACTGGATGGAGGAGAAAAGCCCTTTTTAGGGATATATGCAACCCATTGACAGTGGGTAACAATGTCATGCATATATGGCTGAGAGAAGGTGTGGTCCAATAACTACTTACCAAAAGGCTTTCCTTTATTAATACACACAATAAGTATATAATCCAGCCAAGTGAAGGCGACTAATCGGCTCCTGCTAATAGGGGACCGCTCAAGCCAACCCATTGCCCAAAAAGCTATGGTTGTTAGTTGGGATTGGGAATAGTAAATGCCGTAAGGAAATAGTAGCTATCTAGAAGGCGATATATGTATATATATCATCATTGGAAGAGTGGCTTTATATTTTCCAGGAAGGATTTGGTTGTGACACATGTTCATCCTTTACAAGGTGTGCCAAAACTAGTTATAAGAATATTAAAAAAAATATACTAATAAAGACAGCTTGATGCACGAAAATTCCCGTTATATGCAGGATCTGAAGAAGCGCTCAACCACAAGGATCTATTTTACGCAATTTACTTTGCATTATTTCTACAGGAAGCAGAAAATTGTTTTCAAAGCTTGAATCCATGAAGAATATAAACACTCTAATTCGATCGGTCTGAAAGTTGGGATAGTCCGAATAAAATATATTCAAACTTTTCAATATATGCTATTTCTAGGCACTACAACAAAACATAAAACATAAAAATTTAAAAAATAAGATAAGCAAAAACTGAGAGATTAGAAAAGCAGGTGTTTTTTTCTCTCCCTATATATAAGAATTTAACTTTTGTGTTTTGTTGGTGTACAAAATACTCTACACTATCAACTAAACTTGATTTGTTGTTGCAGATACTTAATTTTTTTTTATTTTAATTTTTATGTAAATAATTGGATAACCTGCAATAGTAGGTCAAGTTAACTGATAGAATAGAATATTTTGTGCGCTGACGATGCACAGAACTTAAACTCTATATATAATGTAAGAGTCCTTTAATAAGGAAAGAATCAAATCATCAATACAAAATATTAGTTGGTTTGAACTTTGAAAGTCCTAAATTATATAATTTAAATAAGGTATAAAGTAATACAACTTTTAGTTGGTTTTAAATTCAAAATATTATGAAAATAATTAAATTATTATTTTTAAATATAAAAATAGAAAATGACTATTTTGTCTATTGCAAAGTCTTATAACGAAGGTTAAAAAGTTCAAATAATATTTCTAAGGTCTTTTACATTTTTAATATATTGTAGATACAGATTATAGGTATAGATTATAGATTATAGATATAGATAGATTAATTCATTCACGTGGACTAATTCAAATCTAGACAACCCCCGGTTCGGCATCTCTACTTTAGAGCTTAAATTGTCATACAAGAAATTATATTTAGATACAGAAAAAAATGCATATAGTTTAAAATTATTAAGAGAGGATTTAATTTTTAGGCAAACTTGTTTAGGGGTGGAATGAGGCATTAAATGACACTCATTCCCATCTTCTATTTGGAAGTATAACCAACACAAGAAATTATCATATTCTCCTCTTATTACTCCATTTTTTTGAATGTTTAATACCTTCTCTTTCTTCTTTCTCTATCTCCAGAACATGCATAATGCAAGTACTTCTTTGCAAGAGAGGGATGGAGCTAACCCTTGTTATCCTTTGTACGAAAACATTCTTTCATACTTAAAAGACATTAACTCCTACCATTCAATAATTGAAGACTTTCTTTAATGTCCTCCTTCCTCAATTATGAGTGGTGGTTACCTAATTACACCTACATCGATCAAACAACTAGCAACCAAATTCCTTGCTGACAATTAGGCAATTGTTTTTCAAGAATTTATGAAGTTGGCGACTTTTAATTCGTTAGTTTAATTAATGATGTTGAAATTCGATTAGGTTGTTAGGCAGTAGCTAGAGATGGACACCAACAAATACTTGGCCCTCCTAGGACAGTAAGGCATCAGATTCAGACTCTCTCTATTTCAAAATAAGTGTCGCTTTAGCAAAAAAAAAAAAAAAAATCTCAAAATAAGTGTCTCTCCTTAGGAATTCGAACACCAAATTTTATATTTGTTTTTCCTAGTATGATCAGAAAAGAGAATACTGTAAGAGGATGATGAAGAATCCTGAAGCAAATTACTCAATCTCAAAATCATGTTTTGAGTTCTGAAGTTAAAGTAGTATGTATTGGATGGGGAACGTCAATATATTAGGCAAATAGAGACACATAGAACGGCCATCATTATTATATTTTGTGCTCTTTCATTAGTAACCAACCACAAAGAAATATATTAATGAAGCATTACTATATAATAGCGCAGCTATTGCATGATATCGTGATACAATATTATATATGGTACCCATTAATATTATTAATTTATTTGCTAGTAGCTGCTTAGTTGGAGTTTGGAGTGGAATATTTCTAATAGGAAAGAAGAAGAAGAATACTTGCACATATATACATCTCAAACAATAAAATCAAAACCAAATCTTTAATTGACAACTATCAACATGAAATTAAAAACTACAGTAATATTCAGCGTACAGATGTCAACACCAAAAAAAGTGATGTTACATTATTTTAGCATAGGATAGAATAGGAATGAGTCACATGAACATGTTGATCAAAAGTATTTTTGGCTTTCTCCCAATCTTTTTGGAAGTTTTTCTCCTTAACTGGAAAAGTTCTGACAGCATTCTTGATTTAAATTGCTAATTAAAGCACTAATGCATGCGCAAATATGAAAGAGAATGGCCAGCTAGGAGAAGCTAAGTGGGAGCAATCTGGCACTATCACAAATATTCATTGATTAATATTTTATTTCATACGAGCGATTAGCGAATGACGAATAGGTTAACTGAGGACAATAATAAACCAAATAAAATAGGTTGATGATAGTTTCAGTCCTTTTCTGTTTTTAGGAAAAAAATTAAGATGACACTTTGATATTTAATTATGTATGTTTTTATGATATGAAATGGCTTATTAAATTATGTCATGTCAAAAAGCAATCAGTAAAAGAAGATTCAGGATTGCAGAGAGGTACAAATATACTCCTATACTTATATATGATGGAACTGAAAGGGCACATGTGCACAATCAATATGTTTCGAAGCTGAAAATGAACAAGCATGGGATATGCTTTCACGTGCTTTGCTTAATAATAGTAGTATCTTTTCACTTAATTTTCATTTTTGTTGAGTACCAGTTAAGAGGGAGGGAATACTACATTGAGAGAACTATGTTTTAATTAGTAAGAACGATAATTATATTTAAGACAGAGATATAATAGACAAATAATAGTGGTGTGGACGAAGGGATCGGAATAGTATAATTAGCATTTGAAATTAAACCTAGTGGATGTGCTGAATTATATTATGAATTCCATAAGCCACGAGAAACGCCTTTTGGAAGATTATTATATTTGAGTATGTGCACATATATGTCCTCCATTAGAAGCAATGATCATTTTACAATTCTTAAATGAATTTGGTACTACTCATCACACTGCTAATGCATGAGAAGTTTAGTACTTGGCACCTAATTTCTGTTAAAAATCAATTCACAGAGGCATGATAAGTAATTATCAAAAGGAATCCTACATTAAAACTGGCCTTTCAGTACAAGTATTCTTAGCTTAATGTAGTAGATACACGTTATTGGAACCCATGCAGAGTTTACCACACCCCTACGTAACTTTTGTAACTTACCAGACGTACAAATATATATTGAAATAAACAATTACACGAAGTAGTCTCCACAATTAATCTTCTAGTACAAACACTTCTAATGAATTTGGTAAAAATATATTGATTAAGCTGCTCTCTACTACTGTGGAATCCACCAGAAGTTTAGTACTTTAATTTTTTACTGTAATTTTTGTGACAAATCAAGAGTGCAAATTAATTCACATACGTACAATAATCAAAAAAATATTCCGAGAAGTATTCTTGAAGGTCCATTCTGAAATTTGGCATTACTTGCTTCCAAATACTTTGTGAGTACTTTATTTGCTACTTGGTGACAAGGCCTTTATTTGCTACTTTATATATTCGTATTGTTTATCTCACATTTATTTGTAACTAGCAGCGTCATAAAAATTGGTTTTGCTACTTTTATTTGGATTATGTGGAGAAATTCATAGCAGTGACAATTGCATATTTAGCATCAATTGAACTATCTTCTCAAAAATGTCTATTTTTGCCTCCAAATATTTTGACATACAAAATTAAATTCAATTGAAAACATTATCCAAAGATATGTCGTTTTCTTAATAATTAAAAATTGCATTAATATTATTTAAGACCATATGGATGATGTTTGTATATGCACAAGAGAGCCGCCCTCACCTTACTTCCATTAAAACAGCCAAAAAAGAAAAAAAAAAAAAGTTTAAGAAAATGAGAGGTGTGCAGGTCCATAGTGATAAGAGCTGGACAGCATATATGCAAACTCAATGTTCCAGCTGAAATAACACATCTAGTGGCAATAGAATATATTCCCATGAAAAAATATCAAAGAAATTAATTAGACTAAAATAATGTTTCTCATTCTCCCATTTTCTTTTGCAGGGGCGGATCTAGGGTGGCTGATGGGGATTTTCGGAAATTCACTAACTTTCGTGCGGATTCTTTATATATATTGAGAAATCTAGTAAATATAAATGATTTATTAGTTGGGAATCCATAAATGAAGTGTGGCATTGGTCTAGTAACGAGAGAGAGCTTGCTAAAGTTTTATAGGCCTCTTGGTTCTATAAACCACAATATTTGATTTTTTTTATTTGCTTAAAAAATTCGCAAACTTTAAATTCTAATTCCGCTTCTGTTCTTTTGTACTAGTAGTATTATTTTGTCCCCTAAAGATTCACATTTTTCTAAATTTACTAGCAACTTCTAGTATTTATATTTAGAGATGATTTATTGAGACTCACTTTAATTAGGATACTTTTAATACTTTATGCTCCCATGTTAAACTTATATGTTATATTATGATTGACATGAAAAAAATTTCATTCTTAATCAGAACTCGAAATTCAAAGTATGTGAACAAAAAAATTCTAATAGAATGCACTTAATTTCTTTAATCGACTTATTTGAAGTGAATTTGAATTAATAAGTCTCCAATTTCATCGAATATTGAATATTCAACCAATTATTTTTGAGTAATTTAGAGTATGTTAATAGTATTATGTTGGGAGTGATCATAATTCATAACGTATGATATAACTTTCAGCACCGCCCATTCCACCTGACCTGACCTTCACTGTCTTCGTTCATATTCATTTCCTACTGACCAAAGGACTTGTCTCCTCTTCTTGGACTCTCTACTTTCTGTTACTTTTATAATTT
The DNA here is from genome assembly GCA_030864225.1 of Capsicum baccatum var. pendulum. Classification (NCBI taxonomy): domain Eukaryota; kingdom Viridiplantae; phylum Streptophyta; class Magnoliopsida; order Solanales; family Solanaceae; genus Capsicum; species Capsicum baccatum. The sequence continues at coordinate 178,056,237 of CM061551.1, forward strand.
TTGGTCCAAGCTTTGATTATATGTGTATTTTATTAATAATATTTTAAAAATTTAAATATGATTATTATTATTTTATATAGTTATTTAATATAATAAAAATTAATAAATTTTTCTTAATTTATTAAAATGGATAGGAGTCTTCTTTTTTTAATTTTCAACCCAGTTGGTGCTGCTTATTGAAAACTCATTCATATGGTAAGATTTCGTTATGAATTAATTAGATTTTGAGCCTCTTCTTTATGTTGTTCTACTGGTGAAAGCTCATATATATAGCTAGCCAATTAAAATTTACTTTTGAGAAAAGGTATAATTACTACGATTATTGTTTGGTAAAACTCATTAAAACCACTAAATATATGTATGCGGAGTAAGTCCACTACAAAAGAAACCACAATTACCACTATTCGTATATTACAAGTCAAGCTATTTCCGGTCTAATAATTGGATGAAATAGGAGAATATATCCCAATCATTTACGTACAAAGAAATGCTCCTTTCGATTTCGAGCTTGAATATATATATATATAAAAAGATATTTTTTTTTAATCAATTCTATGCATTTTATTAATCGAGCTTTTATGCGGGCATCGAAAAAACAAAGATGTTTGCCACAGTGCTCTAGCTAGATCCCCAATGCCACTGCTTCTTTTTATCTTTCACCAGATCACTCTCTTTTCTGTTTCAGCCTTTTATCTTTCCCGCTCTCTCCATTTTCTTTCTTGCTTTCACTCTCTGATTCTTGTGCTTTTTTCATGCAAGTTGTTCTTCCACCTCTCTGAACTTCTAATTCTCTTCTTCAAATTTCTTGTACTGATTTTTGTCTGAAATTTACCTTAAAAACTTACAACCACTACAATTCTCTTAGTATAGACAATTTTCAAGAAAATAAAAAGACATGAATAATAGATTCCGACAACCTCCACAGCCCAAAAAATTTCCTTTGAATCCTCAAAAAGTGAGTTGTAGTTTCTTCTTCCATGCTTAATCTCTGCTATGCAACAACTTTGATATACATTACCTGATTACACTAAATTATTGAGATTTTTCTCTTCTTTTTTGTCCCCTCCTTTTCCTACTTTTTCTTTTTTCTTTTTTGTCCATTGTCTTGAGATTGTTGTACACTATCAACTGTCATGTCTACTGACAAAAGTTGTCATCTTGGATTCTTTACTCATATTCTCAATACCCCTTTTAATTATACATCAAAATTATCTTATTATAATTTACTCTGAAGAAAAATTGTTCAATCCAATTCTTGATAGGAGAAGAAGATGGAAATACAGCAAATCAAATTCTTGTCTGCAGAGAAGCCTAGAGTTAATCGACGTCAAGCAGCTAAAGAGAGAAAATTAGCCTTACTTCAAGATGTATTTTCATCCCAATTCTTTATATTTAGTATTTAATTTATTTATTTTCATTTTAATTCTGAAAATAGTTTCCATTTTCAAAATTGGCAGGTTGATAAGCTAAAGAAGAAGCTGAGGCAGGAAGAAAATGTTCACAGAGCTTTGGAAAGAGCTTTCTACAGACCTTTAGGAACTCTACCTCGTCTTCCTCCTTATCTTCCCAAATATGTTAGTATTTCAATTTGATGAATTCATATTTAATATTTCTTGAAAATTTTAATGATTTTTTTTCCCGTGTATAACTACGTTTTGTTCTGAAAATATTGGGTTCGATTGAATCCATTGAGTGAAGGGGAGCCTTAAAGTAACCGGTAAAGTTGTTCCCATATAACCAGGAGATCACAGGTTTTAAGCCATGGAAACAACCTCTCGTAGAAATACAAGAAAAGGCCAAGTACAATAGACCCTTGCGGTTCGGCTGCCGGGCTGCCCTTAATTGAATCCCTTGAGTATAAGCTGTATTCGTCTCTGGTGAAAGTATTTTAAAGTATGGTCTATGAATTGACCTTCACTTTTTGTGTCATGACAATAATGCAGACATTGGAGCTTCTTGCTGAGGTAGCTGTTTTGGAAGAAGAGGTGGTCCGGCTTGAGGTACAGGTTGTTAATTATAGACAAGGTCTCTATCAAGAAGCAGTTTCCACATGTTCAATGAGAAATGTGGACGATAACCATTTGCCTGATTCGTGCCCTCAGTTACCGGGTAAAGGTCTTAAGCAAAGGCATTCAAGATCATTGTCCATGAGTGAAGTCAATCTTGGGTCATCCGTGCCACAGTTTTCTCCTTCGCTAGATAGGAGTGCTTCAAGTAGAAAGTTTTTTCTAAAAGAATCAGTCTTTGATAGCTCGAGAATTAGCTATGATGTAACATCAAATACTAGACACGCTGTTATGAAGAGTTGCAATGACTCATTAACAGATGGCCTAGGAAAAGATAATCACTCGGCTGATACTTGTACTAAGGATAAGCCATCTCCACAGAAGCAAGTCAACACGATAAAGACCTCGCTAAAAAGGCCTCCAGTTAAGCCTGAATCAATCAGCAAAATAGCTGTTCAGTGCAGGGTAGTAGAACAGGCACAAGAGAGCTATTTGGCTTCTTCAGATGACGGGGCATTGGAAGCTGAAAGTGCAGCAAACAAAATCTCAGAAGACATTTTAAAGTGCTTATGTAGCATCTTATTAAGGTTAAGCACATCTAAAGGGAAGATAGCAAATCCAGAATCTTTCCGCTCTTTAGGAGCAAAAGTCTTCAATGAGAGCAATGGGGAAAGGGAGTTGCAAGATCCATATTGCATCTGTTCAGAATTAAGGAAGCAAGATATTGGTGAATACAAATATATGCTCAATATAGATGCTAACTCTGTTAATCTAAACCGGAAAATGAATGCTTCATTTCTGATTCACAGACTAAAGTAAGTTCCATGCTATCTATCATTTTCTAGTAACATGATTAAGGAATCCATATGTTGCATGTCCTTATTGTGTTCTTCCATTTTGAACATAAGGATTCTCTTTGGCAAGCTATCATCTGTGAAATTAGAGGGTTTAACACATCAGCAGAAGCTAGCATTCTGGATAAACACATACAATTCCTGTGTGATGAATGTAAGGGTCTATGTTTTACCCGAAAATTCAAGTAATGTTATACTCGATTTAGGAAATAATTCCTTTTGTCATGAATCTCAGGCATTTATAGAGCATGGTATTCCAGAGACTGCTGAACAAGTCGTATCACTAATGCAAAAGGCAAGTTACTCAATCATTCCAATCCATGCTTCAAATATTTTTGATGCCACAATAATTTATGTTAATACATGTTTCTCCTTGTTGAAGTTATAAATGGAAACTTTTTGGTCGGAATTTGTGAAGTCTTGTCTATAGAGTTTTTCTGAAACTCATGGATCAGTTAACATGAAATCCGGAATCCATTAACATGGATGAATTTCATCAGGCAACAATTAACGTGGGAGGGCATTTTCTAAATGCAATCATGATTGAGCACTTTATCTTGAGGCTACCTTATCACTTAAAATATGTAAGTTACCTTTCCATGTTCCTTAATCTGTTCTGCAGTTGTGTGAGCTTAGAGCAGATGAATTTTTCTTTCGTTTAACAAATTATTAAACTATTTTCCATCACTTTGAAAGACCTGTTCAAAGTCAACAAAAGACAATGAGCTGAAGGTTCGAAGTGTTTTTGGCTTGGAGTGGTCTGAACCTCTTGTCACATTTGCACTCTCCTGTGGAAGTTGGTCCTCCCCTGCAGTAAGTTTATCGACCATTTACTTAACCTTCAATTATAGGATATTATGTCCAGCAATTCTAATTGTATGATCTTTTCCATATTGAAGGTGAGGGTGTACACTGCATCTCAAGTTGAGACTCAGTTGGAAACAGCAAAAAGAGATTATTTACAAGCAGCAGTTGGTATTTCATCAACAAATAAGCTCATTATCCCCAAGTTGTTGGATTGGTATCTTCTTGATTTTGCAAAGGACTTGGATGCATTGCTCGATTGGGTGTGCCTACAGCTACCAGATGAACTTAGAAATCAAACTATGAAATGCCTCGAGAGACGAGGAAGAGAACCTCTTTCACTACAAGTACAAGTAATGCCATACAATTTCAGCTTCAGGTACCTCATACACCGATAAAATACAGCTTCCACAAGTTCCAGCGTTGTGGACAAATCTATACTAGCACAAAAGACAAAGTACCTAGAACAGGAACTGTACGAGAAGCATAACATTTCCGAGGGAAGTGTTTATGGAACAAGTGATGGTCGTTGAAAATGTTCTAGACAACAACATAGGATTGTAGCAAATTCAGTTTACGAAATTCTTTGTATCCCCTAGACACCCAGAGTTAATAAACTCAACGAGATCATTACCTCGAGAGTAAACAAATATGTTGCTTGCTGAAACAGGATGTGGAATCAGAGTAAATGTAATGTGATTACTTGTAGAGTTGTATTCTGCAGCCAGGGTAGTGTCTCATGCGAGTACACTATTCTGCGCAGTGCAATTGTATATTACTGTCTCAATTTGTTTTAAGTCAACTTGTTCTTTGATTCTACAAGTTTTCAAATATTTTACAACAAAATTTGTTCATCTATTCTCTATGTTACTTTTTTTTCTTACAGTCTTGAAATATGTGAATTTTATTTCAAATGAAAATAGAGAAATTAGATGCATCAATGCTGTTGCCCTAAATCCCCATTATAGGATGGAGTACGCAGTCTAGCTTGAAATGGTACTAGTTGGTTGTATCATACAAAGTCAGGGATAATATAAAATCATGCTACTTAGACCCTTTTTGGTCTCTAATTTATCATTTGACTGGCTCTCCTATCCTGTATTGCTTTGGTTTATTCAAATATGCTAGAATCTAGATTATCTTAAACTTCACCTTAAATATCACTAGAAACAAACAGGTCTACAATGAAAGGGGGCATAAACGGGAAGACCAGAATTGGACTGGAAAACATAAAAAGACACTGGAGTAGGGTTATCTCCGAATTAATTTCGTTTTCTATAGCGACAGGTTCAATTGGGACAGTGTACGTCATTTTAAACTTTTTGGACCATGTTCTAATGAAAGCTGTACAGACGGTGGTCCAAGTTCGCTGAAGATAAAAAAGCGCAATCCGATGCACTAAACCTTTCACTATATGCGGGGTCCAATGCCAGACCATAAAAGTATATTATACTCAGTCTTACCTTGTATTTTTGCAACTCTAACTCTCCAAGGCTCCCCTTCCCAGATTCGCTGAAGTCACACCCATAATACAGGATTAAGCAAAAATAAAACAATGACTTATGAGCTCATAACATTTTTATCAGGGAAAAGAGCTATTAATGCGATCCGTTGCAATGGCTACTTAATATATTAAAGTGCATGGACTCAAATTGTATTGCACTAGAAGGAACAAGTTTGGCGAGAGAGGAAACTTAAAGAGGTCACCTTGGGCAGTCTATAACAAAACTAGGCGCCAGAGTGACATATATGTTACAATATTACAGAGGGTATAAGATACATAGGAATCAATAATGTTAATGAGTCATCCGTGGGAAAAATAAACATGTTGCGTATACCAAGATGTATTTATGGAAAAGGCGATACAAAAGAACACACCCCCTAATAGCAAAATTTTCGAAGAGAACTAACTAAAGGAATACACTGACAGCTCGAATTAGTCTCACATGGCCAAACTAGACAAGGGAAAACACGAGAGGGGAAAGGAAGGAAGGAAAAAATAATGTGGATGAAACAAAAGAACAGCAGATACAAAATGGATGATTACACTATGTACAAACAATTGCACTATGCTAACACCACCACCACCAACCGCAGAATTTCCAGAGGAAATTTTTTTACGAATGTTTCCGCAGCACACTGATACTAATCATGAAAGAGATAGACTAGCTAGTGAAATCAACAGGTAACTTCAGCCAAATGGAGAGGGAACAGGAACTACAAGTGCATCTGATCTTTTAATGCTTCCCATACCACAAATAATGCAGCCAGGTGATGAGAGAGCAGAGAATTTGGCCCCGCATAGATCGCAGACATCATAACCAATGGTTGATAGGCGGCTAAGCGTAGCAGCACAGAACTGGGATGGATCTTCTTGTGGATCAATTGACTTGTTAGAAAGGCCCCTTTGAACACATATGTCAACCAAACTCCTCAATTCGTCTTGCTTGCCAGGAGGGGCCTTAGATAATAGAAGTTCAAGCATCTGCTTGGAATAACCATAATTTTGGACATCCATGTTCCTTTTGATAGCAGTTCGAATACAATTTATCCTGTGCTTAGCGAGAAGAGGCAGTGAACCCAAGTGTCTAGACAATCGTGCCATTTCATCCTTCGCACTGATTGCACTTGGGCCCTGAACTCTCTGCAGTCGGCTGATTTCCTGCAGTGGAGTAACAAAGGACTTAAAGCCACCCATCCAAACAAAACAAGAACCTAAATTGAAACCAAGTGATATTTTGCTCAATGTTACTGTTGGCTAGAAAGCAAAGGTTCTCTTCTGTAGTGAAGCTTAACTTTATACTTTAGTCACCCATACAGGGTAAATAGATCTCCCTTCCCCTCCCTCTCCTCATCCTATTGGTTTATAAAGGCTATCTGAAACTACCTGCTGCATATGCTGTAGGGACAAAACAAAACTAGCCAGTGGGTTTGCTACATTAAATACTACTGCGAAAATTATCTTGAAAAGTTGAAATCAACAGCATTTTCGAATGAAACACAAGAGCGGAGGGGAAATGTTATAGCTGGACTCCTACTTTTCTTATAGGGCATTGTGTTACATGGTTAAACATATTTAACCTTCTAAGACTAAAAGTACAGTTGTGCACTTTTTGGTACTTCCACTTGCAAATCTCAGTAAATTTATTGAATGCTTAAATATAAAAAGTGTGAATATCTGTCCTTTATGATTAAAGAAGGAAGCCAGCAACTTGTATTAGGAGCTGTGTAGATTTGCTTGATAATTTCTAATGCAGTATATTACCAAAAAAAATGTGACATCAACTAATAGGGATATAATCAGGGGTATGGTAAAGTAAAACGTAGAGAACTGTTTCTCTCCCAGCTGCGAGCCAATTCACCAAGATACAGAGAGTCAAATAGTCCATTTGGCAATGTAAAAGACTAGCTATTAGGTAAACGCTCAAGTACCTGAAGCAGAGTGACTGCAATTTTGTATTGTGCACATATTGTGGCTTGAGCTTTTATGTCAGCTCCACGAGATTGATCCTTAGCCAGGGCTAAGAAAGCTTCATCAAAACAAGATAATGCATCTGGCAGCTGATTTTGCTCAAGATGGGCAAGACCAGTCTTGAAGCAAAGTGGAGCAGCAGCCCCACGAGGAACCTATGACAAAGAAAAACGCAAATTGTAAGAAAATGATGAGGATTCTGAGTTGGGACATATTTGTATGTTCTAGTAGAAGGGATTTGCCTTCTTTGGCCAAATTAATCATATCCAAAATTGGTCAAATTTCTCTTACTATAACGCTCGATATTCAACCATGAAGGCATGAACCAATGACAACAGACGACTGAACATTAGTAATTGAGTAAGGGTCCTATCCTGAGGCCTTACTGTACCTCCTACACTCCAGTAAACCAGAAATATCAACTAGGCATTACATAACAGCTTCACCAACTTGGTGAAGAATCTCACGACAGGACCCAACTCTTAGATATGTAAATAAACCGTCTCTGCTGAATTTTACAGTTACCAGAAACGCATAGTATTCCTAAAAAATTCTTAATACTACTATCAACATGTATACCATTCAAATGGCCAATTTTCGTTCTTATGTACTATCATTTACACATAGAAATAACAAAAATCTCAGTGCTTACCATCAATCTTCCAGTTAATACTAATGATCCAGACAAGTTCAATATGAAGCAGGAACAGGACATAGTCTGGTACCATCAAATTCCTAACAATTTAAAAGAGTGGAAAAGTACACTTACTTGTCCAGGACGCACAGCTTTTGGAGGAGAAGGTGGACGTGCAGAAGGTTGTCCTGAACCTGGACCTTCAAGAGAACTGAGATCAAGAGGTTGGTTGGACACGGGCGGTTTTGACATCTGAACATGAGGTTGTAGGCCAGGAGGTTGAGTGAAGGGCTGCGGAGGAACACCACCATCAGGAAGACCCACCACCTCAAGTGAAACAGGCTGTTGAGTAGATTGAGGGGGGACACCACCATCAGGTAGACCAACATCAGCTACACTACCCTGGTTAGGTTGCATTTTAGTGGCTTCAGCAACCTGAGAATTTTGATCCAGCTTAGAAAGGTAGGTCCCAGGAGGAGGCAATGATGCCGCAACCTGGACGGATGATATAGTATTCTGGAAGAAGTCCTCCGGAATGGGCCCTGCAGCAACTCCAGCACCCACTGCCTTAGGAGCAAGATTCGGCATAGATGCAGATTGTGTCAATGAACTTGTTCCAAAAGGATCAGCAGATGCAGAAACCACTGGAGCTGTGACTGGTCCACTGGTTGCCGAAGAAGGTTGAGGTACAAGGAGGCCAAGATCTGGCGATGAACCAGTTAATGACTTTGTTCTACTGATCGGCAGGCCCAACTGTTTTGTGGCTTCTTTTATCTTGTTCACATCCACTGTAGCAGATGTAACAGGTTTATCTCGAATTCTTATGTGTAATTTTTTCGATTTTGATGTTTCTTCTTCATCACTGCTGGTACCGTCAGCAGCAGGTCCATACAGTGATTTCTTGAATTCTTCTTCTGCTTTTGTTTGCTCATCTACCACACTAGAACTGGTGACTTTCTTGCCAAGGTTTTCTGGTCCCATTAACATTTCACCCTCAGGCAACCCTTTGGATTGGTTAGCTGTCGATGCAACTATAGACTTTTGAGGACCATTTACCTTGTCTTCACCACTTTCAGATTTAAATGCCTTCACCAAACTATCTTCTCTCACTTCCACGACGTTACCTCTTCCTTTTATCAAACCTAAATAAACACCTATGTGATCTGTGATAATTGATGGAATGGTACCATCATCGGTTCTCATGTATGGCATCACCTCAGCAGCAAGCTCCCACTGAGGAATGCTCTTCAGATTGGTTGGTGTCTTGATCTCCCAATTACCACCGCCCCATTCTGGTCCTTTGGGAACCATACTTTCAGCCGCAAAATTTGCAAAGATACCTTGCGTCCACCCAGTTGAGCGCACCCTAAGGATCCTTTCACAATATCGTCGTAATTCTGAATCTGCACTTTCATCTTCTAGTTTCTGTGCTAGTCGCCGCATTGCACTTGGGTTGAGGTGGCATATAAATAGGTCGAGCATGCTTTCGTAGTCTGATATGACTTCAAAAGTTTCTTTCGCACTGTCAAACTGAGCATATCTGCAATCTCACATTATAATCCCATATAAGAATGAATATTAAAAAAATGCTGAAACAAGATATGTTCATATCAATTTTGCATGCGTCTCCTGAGAGTTATCTAAATGTTGGAAATGTGAAAGTATTGCAAATAATTAACTTAATCGACAACATAGATATGCATGAATCTCCCTGTGAGTTGTCCAAAAGATGGATGTGTGAAAGTACGTAAAATATTTAACTTAATCGACGACACAGATGAAAACAAACTGCAAACATCATCAAAATAGAAATTGCATCTTATCAATTCACAATAGACCACTTTACCAAACATATTTTAGGCAGCATAATCTCCAACATGGTCGATGATAAAAACAGGTCTAGTTGAGCAACACTCCAAAAGTAGCCATCAATTTTAAAAACCAACAAGTAGCTGCTGCTGTTGTCACATGAGCACATAAGTCACACCCTGAACCTAGTCTCACATTTCAGTCATATTACCTATCCTACTGAATCAAAAACCTGTATAAAACTTATATGTGCGGTATCTCTCCACCATATTAATAGATTTTTAATTTCATGAGAAAAAAAGAAGCAGACGTCACTAATTAACAGAAGTGATGGCAAAAAATCTACTCCAAGTGCAAAACAATTATATAGCTAAGCAAATATTTACTACATACAAAATAGTTATATTGCTGAGATAAATAAAAATATAAATAACTAGGTGAAAAGCAAGAAGAAAATCTCCAAGTATGATATTCTAATTGGAACCACGAACACGTAGTGTCATAGTCTAAGTGATGTTTGATTACAGCTTATCAATAAAGAGAGCGGAAAGCTGCAAATTGTAGGAAAAGTCCAAGCAGGTCAAGCACCAAAGCCAAAAAAGAACAACAAACAGCAAAGTCAGGATGAAATGAATTCAAGGACAGAGCATATAACTTTAAACATTTCAAACAGAATTATAAGACATTGCCACGATTACATACTTTATACAAGCATATCCCAACTGGCGAAAGCGCTGGAACAAATGTGAAGTTGGGGGGCATCTTGGATAATCTCTTGAGCGCAAAAATTCATCCTTTAAGACAGACAATGCAGTAGAAAATCGGAGCGCCTTGATTGCATAGGTACCTCTCAATACCTATTCAGGTTACCAAATATTAACACAAAGACAATGCAAACTTAACACTACATATGGTTCTGCATACAATTGGGTGTTGGGGGGAGGTAAAGTACTGATGAGTTATTTCAAGTTTTATACTACATCTGCAGAAAGCAAAAGTGATGCACTGCAACCTCCCCATCAACTTCTGGAGGGCTTCAAATGCTAGCTAACATGGTGAGGTACCTGACACTCCACATTAACTTCAACTTTTCTTTTAACTTCCAAACCAAACAAGAGAAGTAACTCTTATCCTTAAATAACTTTTTTTATCCATAATTAACTTTTATCCACTTTTACATCCCTCCTCCAGTCTCTCCTCACCCCGAACGAGCAAAAGATGAAACACAATGGAAGATGCTAAAAAAAATTTACCTGAGTGAATTGTGGGCCTGACTGGGATAATGACACGGCAAGATCACCACAAACTGGTGGACCTCTAGCAAGTATGTCAAGAGATCTTGGAGTTATTCGTAGACTGTCAAACCTTCATATACAAAAAGCCACAAAACAGTCAAATATTCCCGTACCAAGCTTTTGTGCAAGAGTTCATAGTAAAATTACAACCAAAAACCAACAAGAAAACTGCCATCATGTAGAACAAGTACCTTCCCCTCTCCCATTTGTACTCAACTATTAAAGAAATCTGAAATATACACACCAAGATATACGATATATTTACATCTTTCGAATCTCATTATAGAGCAATTTCAGAGAATGAAATGAAATGGACCCATTTAGAGATTGACTAGTTTAGGTTTGGGCATAATTGATTGATTTTTGATAGATTCCAAGTTCCAAGAAGACTCGTGACCTTTTTTAGCAAAAACTTGTGGAATCAAGTTAAAATTGAGTTCTTCAGAATTGTCGCATGCATCCAGCAGATTTTCTTTTATCCTATTTATCAGATCTTTCACATTCAAAATCCACTGAAATTTTCTAAACACACTTTAACCTACGAAACTCCTAAAGACATTTCTCTAGCCACTATTCAATTCTTGCATCTTTTGGCAATTGTCTTCATAACCTCAAACAACAACTCATTTCCTCCACCAATATGGGACACCTTAACACTCTCCCTCAGCCTAGCGTGTGAACAACATAACATTGGGTCAGCATTGGGTAAACGAAAGAATAGGAAATTAGCATTGGACCTAACTCAACCCAAATGTTAGCTCAAGGAGTGAGGATTGCTCAAAGACAATATAACAAGACAACCCATTTCCACACTGCAATATTCTAAGAGCGGAGTGATCCACAAAAATCTTAGCAGTTAATCTTTGTTAAAACCATGCTGATTAAGGAAGAAAAATGAGAAAAAAGTAATGTTTGAGGGTAAAATCTGATACAAAAAGGAATTTGAAATGTCACAAGTTACTTCTAGCTGTCTTTACATATTTACATAATACTACTAACTGAACTTATCAAATGTTCTAGAATCAACTTTGTTAGCTAAAACAAGGTGATTCATTCGACAAAACATCCAAAAACTAAAACTACTTAAGTCAATATATTTCCTGGTTTGCAATATATTATAAATGTTAGCACCAAGAAAGAACTGAATAGTACAATCAGAACAAACACTTAAGCAGCATGAAAGAAACTAAAGATGCCACACTAAAAGCGTCAACGTTTTATAGAAGGAAAACCTTGAGGTTATCTGATATAGGATCTCTGAGAGGTCAAGCTTCTGTTCAAAATGTTGTTGCATTGTGGAAAACCCAACAAGGAGAGGTTCAAGAAGTCCAACAAGACAGTTTTTAATTTCAACTCCTTTCCTTTGCCTAGGATTTATATCTGTAGGGTTAGCAAGCAGCAGCCGATCATTCAAAGCTCCAAGCAGTACTGCACAAGGATGCCATGTAGGCAAAGAAGTTGAGCAACCAAGATTGCACGAAAAACGATGTATCCAACAGAAAAACAAGTAGATCAGGATAGCCCCTACGCATGGAAGCATGTACATGAAGTTTGGAGCAAGACTTAAGTATCCACCTGCATTAGGAATACTAATTGAAAGTATAGTCCTCACTTTGCCATCCCATCCAAGCAAACTAACAGCAGTGGCAGTTGAAAAAAGAAGTGCAGGCCCAAGCCATAGAATAGATCTATAGTAGCCAAGAAGTTAAGAATCCCAGCAAATATAAAATAGCCTACAGAAAGATTGTAAAGAGGCAGTAAAAATAACAGGAAGTCAGGAACAATAAAAGGAATGCATCCAAGGATATTGAAGGAATTCCTTTGTCAAACTTTGTAGAACTGCATGCCAGTATATCTAGATCTGCTGAAACAATAAGCACCCTATGTGTGGTCAATACACCAGCAACGTAGCCCCTGAGAGTTTCTTGCCATTGCACCTGTAATATATCACACTTGAGAAAAAAGCAGTTCTTGGGAGAAAAACCATAACAATTAGGAACGAGACTCAATATGTGCAGCCGCTAATTCTTGTACTGGAACTTCGTTAAACTAGACTCAATAGAGAGAAACATAACCCAAACCATTTACCTGGAGGACAATCTCATTTACTTTCAATTTGATAAATTTTCTTCCTTCCGCCTTTGTTGATATGTAATGGCCATCAGCATTTGAGAGGCGGTAATTTTGAACCAGTTTTGCTAAGCCAATCTGATCACCATGGGAAGCAAATACCAAAGTTGATTCTACAAAATCAAAATATTTGGATCAGGAATCCCACAGCAGATTACATAATACATTTCATGAGACCCCTTCCTCACATACCTATAGGAGTTGAGAAGATGCGATTAACTTCAGTTTCGAACATAAACTGCATTGGACCCTTACTGGTACCATCGGCGTCAGTAGACTGGTTTTGATCAATCGCCCCATTCTTTTCATCTAAAATTTGTAGAGCAGTTGTAGGCAAAATATACAAGGACAGCCCAGTCTTATCCTCATCAAGAATTGCATACTGATTCTCATTAGGCCCAATAAAGGCAGCGTCTAGACCTGGAACATGGCAAAGGAGAGTAAACTCATTACTTGATCCCTTAATATGCTATGACAGAACTTCTTTACATGTTAAGAAGCCAAAACTAAAAGCTCTGACAGATGGTGAAAACCTTTAATCGTAGTTCCTTTGCTATTAGCAAGCTGGGAATCTGTATTTTCCCAATAAAGAACCACTTCATTTGTGGCGCCACTGAACTCATAAACGATGAGGAATAGGTGCTGCTTTTTACCATAAATAATGTACTTCGGATGAAATTCCACATTTCCAGGAATCTGGAAGAAAAATTAATTTGCCAGTTACAGAAGTGCAATAGTAATGCTGAAGTATACTGCTTCAACATACTAACTTAAAACAACAATTAAGTATTACCGATGCGTAAAGCTTCTTGTAAATATTTTCAACTCCAGAAGACAGATTGTATGCCATAAGGTTTGAGCCTTCTACATAGAAAGCCCTGACAGGATAGTGAAGAACTCTGTTCTCTTTGTTGAAAAAATTTAGATCCACATGAAAAGGCTGCACAAGATAGCTTATTAGAGGCTACGTCAATCAAAACCATGTGAAGAGGGTAGAAACTTAAATAGTTGATAATAATCACCTGGCAAACAGGGACATCTTTCAAATAATGTTTAGTATCCAGGATTGTGATGAGAGGTAACCTAGAAATTGGAGCAGTTTTTGCATGACCTTCCATAAAATGCTGCCAAAATAAATTCATAAGGTGACTTTATTATATTATTGACTTCTTCCCTCAAAAAGTAAGTTTCAATTTGACCTTACAACTAATAATCCCTCTATTTCAAAAGCAATATCTAGTTTTTTCCCTTTTGTTTTGAAGGTAAGGTCTAGTTTTTTCTGTTATTATTTACATTAACGGATTTTTTTTTTTGAGTCAAATTATTTACATAATGGTTTAAACTTAAAAATCTTTTCCAAAGGTCTTTAATATTGATCTTCAGTATTTTTAGGCAAACCATTTTAATCTAGTTATTATGCAGTTCCCCAAATATATTCTGCCCCCAGAGCTTTCTTTGGTTCAATAGTAAGGTGCAGAGTAATATGTGTGAATTTGGGTGCATGTCACGGTTTGACAATTTCCACCTTAGACAATGAGAGTAGTATCTGAATCACCATCTCGATGGTAAAAGATAATACAAAGCATTTAATTATTTAAAAAGAAAGAAAACAAAAACATAAAGTATACCTCATGCTCATAGATTATATGTCGGTTAAGAGTCCAAATAGCTGGTTGAAGGTATGATTGGAGTGTTTTTATATGGTTTTGGAAATTATAAACTCATGAGTTAGCTTTTGGGTTAAAGTCCAAGGTCTATTTTTCTTGACAAGGTATTTAGCAAGACCAATCTTGCTGTTAAGTAATCCAATGTTGGACCTCCATGTTATGTTATCCATAATATCCATCCGTACGAGTGTGGGGCTGTTAAGAGTCTCAAATTAGTCGAGGGAATGGGTTGTAGTCTCTTTATATGGTATTAAACAATTATCACCTCATGAACTAACTTCACTGGTTAAGCTAGACAAGATCCGTGTAATTAACAATGTCAAATAGTTAGAACAGATGACTGAAAGCAACCAAAGATATCTAAATATCTCAAACACCTAATATACCCCCTTTAAAAGCTTCACCACGAGTAACTCAACACAAGAATAAGAATTACTTAGAATATGCAGGTGTAAAGAGAACTACTGTGAAGATCATTGGGATCCTACATTTAACACCAAGGCTACAGCTATGTCTACAATGCGGCTGCTTAGGCCAAGGCCACTATAAGCCATTGCTTCATTGCTAAAAGAGAGAAAGCAGCATAAATCGAGAGTTATCATTTCATTGGTTAACTATATGCTTTAGACTTCAGAGGAATCTACGCGTTGAACAATGAGGCCCAAAGTGGTCCCAGTGAAACGTGACTGGTCCTTTAAATTAAACTTTGAAGAGTTCAATTAATGTCGTCATTATTTACATATTGCATGCTGAAATTAGTTATTTGACCGCAATTTGGCTATGAAAGTACTGATTGAATATTTGGTATTTCTTTTAAATTTTGTAAACTATGCACTTCATTTCACGCTTTTTGCTTCAAGCCCCATAGACCTTGTAGTTTTTTGTGCTTTCAAATTTAAAAATAACTTCCTAAACAGCACAAAATCTTTTCATTTGTAACACAACAATTGGATTCAGCAAAACGACGAAGGTCAACTATTGAGTTGATGATATGATAAAGACTGATTTATACACTATGTGTATAATATAGCTTGCATGGAACTACCACTCAAATCAAGTTTTAAAGTTCTTTTTTTGGTGAAATAAATCGCTTCATTGATGAAATTAAGTAGATGCCAAATTACAAAAGATGTTGCATCCAACAACAAAACTGAGTTAGCTCCATAATATAAACAGTCTACTCTAGGATCAGGGAGCTAACAAAATGCAAAAATTTGTCATAATCTACGTGGTATACAAATTTCAACTAACACTTCATTAACTAATTATTTATCCAAAAGGATATTTATTTTCCTGGTTAATGGTTGGTTAAAAACATAGTTAAAATGAAATGTGTCAAATCTCTCATGCTTAAACTTTGAAATCAGGAAACACGCATTCAACATCGTACAATAGCGGGCACATCTTGTATCACTACTGAACGTCATACAAATTCTCACATGATTGGCTCAAGATAAAAGATAAACAGTACCAGAAGAGGCATTTTAAGGACTTAATTATATAAAGTAATGTCTCATTTTAAGAACTTCAAAATGAGAAGGTACATAGTACACACAATTCAATAAAATTCTTTTTTTCCCTCAGACACCTCATGAGAAGTGTTGAAAGGTGCAGCGGTCATTCTTATAACTTTCTACTTTTTACAAAGATTCAATGGGCAGCCCGGTGCACTAAAGCTACCGCTATGCGCGGTGTCCGGGGAAGGGCCCCACCACAAGGGTATATTGTACGCAGCCGTACCTTGCATTTCTGCCAGAGGCTGTTTCCAAGGCTTGAACCCGTGACCTCCTGGTCACATGAAAGCAACTTTACCAATTACTCCAAGATTCAATAATGAAACTTAAAAAAAAATATGGTGATGCTTCGAAGACTTCTACCATAACAAAAAATTAAGTGGACCTTCCTTCCTATTAGAGTACCCCACATTGATTGGGGAATACATTGTCTCTTTATATGATTTTGAACAATTCTCACTGTGCTGAACAATACTCAGAATCAAACACATCTTTTTCCTTGACTTACCCAATATTGAACTCCCAAATTATATAGTCCAACGCTCCAAATGTCAAGCCTTTGGGCATGCGTGGGGTTCGTATGTCCACATTGGTTGAGGGAGTGAATTAATATCTCCTAATAAGATAAAGGGACGACCCGGTTCATACCTACTCCGTAGGTGTCGGGGAGGGGAGACCACTCCGGGCCTGACCTACGCGCCCTCACCCCAGCTTCGCTGGAGGGGCGTTTCGAACCCCCGACCCTGGCACACCACGGTAAGCAAGCTTACCGCTGAGCCAAGGCCATCCCTCAGTATCTCCTAATAAGATAGATGTTCGGTAATCCTCATCTCATGAGCTAACTTTTGGAGTAGAGTTACATCTAACGATTATTTTCTTAGCAACTCCAATTCATAAATATGAAAGACCTTACTTTTACTTCAATATGTCATTACAAATGCATTCTGTTGTAATAATTTAACATCCCCAAGACGCACAACAATAATGCCCTTCTTATTACATGCCACCGCCAACCTGCATATCCCTAACCCACTATTAGCTAACAATGCAGCTCTTCACACATTGTGAAGAAAGATTGTTGGTTTCACAGTATGAAAATGATTCCATTATTTTCTATCATAAAGGAGGCAAGTATTATTTTTCAACCAATCAATAATCTCCTCAATCCTTTCTTTGATAATTATGGTGTGGGTGTCAGCTTGAATGCACTTTTATCATTCCACAAGGTACATGCTACGTCCCACCGATACATAAGGTAACTTTGTCAACCAAAGTTTAGGAGGTTTAGATGGATGGAAAGAAATCACCTAGTATTTTTGTAGCCTCCTCAAATATTAGGAGAGATTTTTATAAGATAGGCCATACTTTCCAAACGTAAAAAATTGAGAACCAAAGAGAAAGTGGCTTACGCTATAAAGAAAAGCTTTTCTTGCAATATCCGAAATTGTGAGCTGACTTTGTCTGACACAAGAAAATTAACCAAACATTAGTTGTAAAAACCTTGTGGCATCTCAAATATCGAAGTGGTAAAATTTAAGATTAAAAAGTAGACTATGTGAAAAAATAGTGAACCGACAAAAATTCTCAACGAGAAGTAACACAACCTCATAGTACAATCGCTATTTACAACCAAAGATCAAGTATTCTATTCAAAGTACAAGAGTTGCCAAAATGGATAAACATGACAAACGGACACGCTACACTCTACGAATGATGAGTGGTAAGTAGGTTACCAGTACATTGCTGATAAACTGACTGCAATATATAATTAATCAATGGACATTTATTAGATGTCTAAAATAGAATAAGACTAAAGACATGAAGATGAGATGTCCTCAGGCTACAAGAAATAAATTAAGTCCTTAGGCTACAAGAAATAAATTAAGCATACCAAGGTCTTCAACCTCACCAAAGATCAGTCAAGAAAATATGACGGAAGATGCCTACAGCCTTACACCACCAAGAAGACAAGAAAACCACTCTACCAAATTAGGTATCATCTCTTCTGCAGTGTGGTTATCTTTTCGGAAGTCAAGATCTATTTTCTACTTTCTACTTTGACACTCCTGTGTATCTTCCATTGTGCTATCTAATGGTAGCTTAAGCTTAGTTTAGTGATGAGAAGTGCAATTTAACCTCTCAGCACCACTTAAACATAATGGATGGTACACTTCCTTTACTGCAGTTTAGAAATCTTTTGAATCGAAAAACATTCGGGACAACAAGCATAATTGATTAGAACTGAATGAATGAAAAGAATACTGTAAGCAAGAATTACGGTTTGAAGGTTGAATAGCTCCGTGATATTCTTTGGTTGGTTTAGAATTCAGGAAACAATTTGGTTATGTCATCCCTTGTCGCTTTTGAACACCCAATTACTAACCCACCCTCCTTAGCTGAAAAACCGTGTGAAGAGAAAATGTTCTTAACAACAGTTAGATAATAACATTTTTATTGGTTCACTTAAAATACCAAATCCAAAAGAGAAGAAATTAAAATGCAACAACGAATCAGTAGCTTACAAGTCACAACTTGGGTATCCTGAATGTTACCATAGCAAGTGAACAATGCTAAAGCTTAACTCACCCTTTCAAATAATGTTCTTGCAGCTGCGCCTTAAGTTGGTGATCAGCTAATATTCCGGATGAACCAAGGGCTGAAAGCTTTTCCTTCAAGACAGATGCTGTTGAGGACCATAAAGTTAGAACAACAAGATGAAGATACAGATCACATTGTACCACATCTACATCAGTGTGATCACAAGACCACCTATAACCACATTTAAAGTACGCTTAATACCAAAACACCATAATTGGATTACAGATTGCTTTTTTTTCTTTTTGGTAAAGTTTCGATGCTCTCGGACTCCCCTTCCGAAACATATGCTATACAAAAATAGAAAGAATACAGAAACGCTTAGTCCTGTACAAAAAAACACACACTATAAGGACCTTGTGTGGTCGCATTAAGAGTTGACCAAACTCAAAAACTCAATTTTCTTTTGGGGTAGGTTCCTAGTTGTATAGAACAACGTCCAGCATCTGGCCTTGTTTATAAATGAAATACTTTTACCTAATTTAAAAAAAGGAATGATATTGAAATCTAATAACCTTAAGAAATAAAGCACACAGCAAAATTCTTAGTTTAAAATACCTGAAGATCCCCTTGCACCTTGCAGAACTGCAAATAATTGCTTCCTTCCATCCCTAGTAAAAGCAGCTCTATTTTTTCTATTGTCAGCACCATTCAGACTCTGTAAACAAACATAGATGCATCCTGAGTGCCAACACAAATCACAGATACGTGACATAAATTGAAAAACTCACCATAAAAAGCAATGCAGACAGATTTAATTTCGGGTGAACTTCTAAAGCCCTGATCCGAGGAAGAGGATAAACTGCTTCTCCTCCTTGCTGAGATAGAATTCTAGGGATGTCCATGGACTCAATTGCTGCAATCAAGCAGTTAACTTATCAACACATAGCATCCATAGAACGGATCACAAAGAAACAAGTAAAACAGGAAATAGGTATTCCTTCTGTCTTTAATGACATAGAGATTAAAGTTCTAATGTGAAATACATATGTTGTTGGAAGCAGTAGAAAGAAAAAAACATATATTCCCTCCATTTCAATTTTATACAAATTTATTTGAATGGCACAGTTTTAAGAAAGAACAAAAAAACTTTTGAGACGTGTGTTAACCGTGACATTTTCTAGTTATAAGACTTGAAACTTGTGGTCTTAAACATGCCATAACAATTTTGTGGCTATAAGCTTCTCAAAAAGGATAAAATAAAAAGTTTGAGTTAACTTGTTTCCAAGTTTTGATGGGATCGTTCCTTTTTGGAACGAACAAATACGGAAATAGGGTCACATAAACTGGTAGTAGTTGGTTCGATCCTGAAAATACAACATAACGTACTAAATATGACTTCACAAATGAATTTTGTATCTTTAAAGTAATTGAAGCTATTTAAAATATTTGCAATTTATAAGTGGAAAACACTTTGTCCTTTTTGATGTTCTCAAAATGGAAAAAAGATCAAATAAAACGACGAAAAAGAGTACTATTTGAATGTTAGTTCTAAATTTTGATCAATCAAATAAGGACTATTTCACAATTTGGTTGTGTCATCCTTGCATAGGGGTCTCTCTATCATTTCAATTTGATGTCCCTGTAGGAACGGTAAAGGGCAGCCTGATGCATAAAGCATCTAACATTCACGCGAGGTTTGGAAAAGGACCACACTGCAGGGGTGTAATGTAGGCGGTCTACCCTGACACTAGCATCAATAGTTGATTCCACGGTTCAAACCCATGACTTATAGCTCATGGGGGGACAACTTTACTGTTAGAATAGATTGCTTATAACTCACCTCACCCAAAAAGAGCCTGAACTTTCAAATATGAACTTTTTGTTTATCTATCAAGCTAAATCAGTTTGCTCTTTCTCCTACTACAGAAGAAATCCTTTAATCCAGCTTGTAACACCATAGAGGAACTCCCTCTACAAGTAAAAACACCTCCTCCCTCTACAAGTAAAAACACCTCAAAAGGAAAATTTAAATTTAAGATCGACCTATATTTTTACCACCAAATCTGAACAGCTCATTTAAAAATCTTTACTGCCTCTCAAGCCTCTTAAAACAATTGAGGTGTACTAGGCACTCCGCATTCATGTCAAACAACTTCACCAAGATGATCTCATGACAAGTTCATCAGGGGATTCAAAGAAATCGGAGTGTACCAGCAGGCTCAAAAAAGTTTGCTTGCATGGGTGGCTTGTTGGGATTCAGTACCACCCTTGTTTTCCACACTTGAATATTTCCATCCTTGGACAATGTGACCAGCAATCGCAGCATTGGCAGCCAAGAAACTGATGTGATAGGTTGAGAACCAACTTGTGTACTGTTATTGCAAGCAAAACATTAAAAATTATAATCCACCTATGAGAAAGAAATGTAAAATATCAATATTTAACATCAGAAATTGGAACTTCAACAATTGGAATTATAATTGTCAGAGTTGGTTCTCCCGAGTTTAATCAGCAAAATACATGATTCAGAACCCATTCAGGTGTCGAATTTTACGCAACATTTCCTTCCAGAATTCAGGGGTTATTTATCATGCACATATTACTTATTAAGAAAACATACTTCAAAATGAAAACGAGATCTTAGTGAAAGCAATATAACTATTAAATAAGACTGAGTTGTCGGTTAGCTTCCATAGAAGGAACTGCAACATTAGTCAGAAAATTCAGGGAGATAGAACTGGCATGTAGGTTGCAAAAGTCCAACACTGAGCTAGATATGATAATGCATCAGAAAACATTAAGAACGCGGGAAGTGTGAAGTATGAAATGTAAAGTCAGCCGGAGCTGAATTGTACATCACTTACATTCCAATCATCATAGGCCTTTCAGTTGATACATCCCATGCAAGAAGAGTACCGCGTCTATCTCCAATAAAAAGCCATTCCAATGTTGGATGAAATGCAAATGCCCCAGCACCAACCAGCTTGATAGTGTTATCCACTATATATGGCAAACAAATGGGCTTTCATGCAAGGTTCCACTAAGATCAAACTATCCAACTAAAGAGATAATATATTAAGGGACTCTTTCAAATCTCACATTGTAAAGTGTAATGTACAGCATATGTATGGATGTTATATGCTCGAATCAAGCCTTCCGCATAAGCCACATACTGAAGTCAAAATGGAGGGATAAAAGGTCATATCAAATTGGCAGACACAAACTTAGCCAGTCAATCATGAAATGGAAAGCTTCAATTGCACTAAACGTGTTACCAGAACAGGGAGCCGAGGATGGCAAGCAAGATTGACGATAGGTTTCTTCAGGTCTGTCTTTATTTTTGTTGGCGCCTTCCCACCTTCCACAGTTCCAACCACTACACAAGGAGAGAACTGGATCAGAAACACTTGCAATAAAGTAGATATGCAAGAACGAAAAATTGCTCTAAAACTAGCATTTAACCGTTGAAACATAGCAAATGACAAAAAAATTTTAACAATGGTGGTGCCTAGCCAGCTTGCGCACACCTCGACTATTCCACCAGCTATCTGCTACCTTCCACCATCACAGGGGCAGTGTAACTTTGTCCACCAAGGCATAGATAAATGGGAAGCAATCACCCGGCGCTTTGTATCTCAGTTGGGGTTAAACCCTAGTCTCCAAAGTTTTGCAAACAACAAGACATTTTCACAAACTACTAGGTTCTGACTAAGTTTAATTGTGTTATTTTCTTTTTTTTTTAAAATGGGCTATGGGCATACAAAGAAAAGAATGATGTGGAAGGAAAGGAGGCTGCTGGATTTCAGGGATAAACGCTTGAAAGCATGAGTGGAATCCAGAAGGACAAAAGACCTCATCCCGAGTAAACCAGAACAAATGTCAATGCCTCCATCAACTCATTTCTTCAGCCTATATAGCATCAACTACCATTTGTATTTGTCAGTGGATTTAGCTATAGGGGAATTATGTTGTGAATGATGCTGATTGACTTAAAGATTAGATCTGAAAAATATACAGAGGAGAGGAGATAAAGATCAAAACTTCAGATAATCTGATTAAGGGGGGAAAAAGAGAGATAAAGGCGGAAGTAGTAAAATGTTGCAGGCACTCGATTAAACCACATAAACAAGATGAGGAGGGGCACTGATGCCCCGGTTCGTAGGTGATGAGGAGGTTGGCCTTGGATGGTTTTAGGCAAGAGTAGAGATAGGCCAGGTAGGCCGAAGAAATACTGGAGAGAGGTGACTAGACGTGACATGAAGCAGTTACAGCTTACAGAGCACATGACCCTAGATAGGAAGATATGGAGGAAGCAGATTAGGACAGGCTAGTGTGTGTGGGTGAGTCGTAGACAGTAGTTAGGAGTGCTTTGGTGTAGCTTGGCTAGTAGTCTTAGGGCTTTGTACATAGGTTGGAGCTTCTAGTTAGGAGGTTTGGGGAGGTGGTGTGTGTCTTTGGTTTGTTAGTGTATAGTATTACTTTGTGGGTGTCGTATCTCTGTTATTTCATCTTGCTTCATGTTTGATTATGACTCCATTTACTGTCCTATTGTCCTGAGCCAGAGGTCTCTCGGAAACAGCCTCTCTACTTCTTCACTTCTTCGGAGATAGTGATATGGACTGCATACATTTTACCCTCCCCAGACCCCACTATGTGGGAATATAGTGGGTTTGTTGTTGCTGAAAACAAGCTACTAACGCTCTTAAGGAAATATGGAGATAGTGTGGTAGCACTGACAGGAAACAAGTATTGACTCAACCATAATTGATGGATGACAAAGGACTCTTTTAAAATGCACATCACTATAACGAGATGCAGAAAAGCACAGGACAGTCAATGCAGCTCTCAGGACTAAAATTGCCAAGACTGCAACCCAACATCCATAGTACACAAGAAACAACACCACCATACAACTCTGGCTTGTGTCTGCAACTCCCAATAGCTGGATTACATCTCTCATGTCCATAAAAACCATCACACAGATGGTGAAATATCTATTATATATAATTAAAATGATAACACCACTGGTGCTTTTAGATAATGAGTAAATTTCTAACCAAAAACACATATCCTAGGAAGCAGTTATCAGCTAAAATTAACTTTTTAAATTTAATAATGCAAACAAAAAAGAAAACTACTTAAATATGTATGAAAGAGGTGTGTACACGCATGATCTCCAACTAAAATTTTGACAGACCTGTTACACTCATCCTACGATGGAAACCAAAAAATACAACAGATTGAAGAGGAGTCAATGCAAGATGAACTTCAGTATCAGAAGAAATGCGTTCTGTCCTCTTCTCAGGTGAATGTAAAACACATGTTTGCTCTGAATCAAAATCACACGAACGCATTGTACAATCCTGCAATAAACAGCAAGCAACATGAGTATAATTTTCCTAAATGCCAGATTATAGCAGAAGGAGTACTGATGACAGCAATATCGAAGTTCAAATACCCCAAATGCAGTACGAAGGAACAGGTGACAGCATTGGAGCTTTAAACTCAACAGTAAGAAACCATTGAAATTCATACTGGAGAAATGCGACTATCAAATTTTAATTAGCAACAATTTATACAACACACAGAGGATAACAAAAGTGCATGCTAACATTATCAAGAGGTATAAGAGCTCTTATCGGAATATATGACTCCTAGAATTTATCCTTAATCCATGGTGACACATTCTTGTCACACAGGACCCAAAAACGAGCCTCCATTTCACCCACCCTGCTCCAATATGGTGCACGACATCCTGGTCAATCTCCCCTTTACGTTATATTATGGACTCGAAACACTTAGAACTTCTCCTAAGTATAGC
This sequence comes from Capsicum baccatum var. pendulum, assembly GCA_030864225.1. NCBI lineage: Eukaryota > Viridiplantae > Streptophyta > Magnoliopsida > Solanales > Solanaceae > Capsicum > Capsicum baccatum. The sequence continues at coordinate 178,080,781 of CM061551.1, forward strand.
TTGTGTATCAATCTCCCCTTCCACTTCCACGTCATGCGCCATGTCATTGAACTTGCACTTCAGGTTCTCGGTCTTAGTCATGCTTAACCTAAAATTTTTAGACACTAAGGTTTGTTTCCAAACTTCCAGCATCTCATTAACTCCCTTGCGAATCACATCAATCAATATTGTATCATCCGCAAACAACATACACTATGGCTCCTACCCCCTAGATATGCTACGTAAATTCATCTATCACTAAAGCAAACAAACTGGACTAAGGATTGAACATTGGTGCAACCCAATCACGACCGGAAAGTGTTCTGAGTCACCTCCTATTGTTCTTACCAAGGTTTTGGCACCTTCGTACATGTCCTAATTGCCCTAATGTAAGCCACCGGTACACCTCTGGACTCTAGACGTCTCCGTAGAACCTCTTTGGGGACTTTGTCGTATGTTTTTTCTAGATCAATAAACATAATATGTAAGTCTTTGTTCCTATCGACGTACTGCTCCAACAGTCTCCTTACAAGGTCAATGACTTTTGTAGGTAACTGCCTTGGCATGAATCCAAATTGGTTCTCAAAGATGACCACACCTCTCCTCATCCTCGTGTTTATCACTTTGTCTCAAAAATTCATAGTGTGACTTAGCAAGTTGATACCCCTTAGTTATTGTAGTTTTGAATATCATGTGCAAGGGGTCATTATACTCCACCTCCAATCTTCTGGTATTCTAGTCGTCCTGAAAGCACATTAAACGACTCGGGCGGCCACTTCATACCCACTTCACCTGTGTTCTTAAAAACCCTCATCTTACGGATCGCCCCCTCAACCTCCACAACCCTCATCTTACGGATCGCCCCCTCAACCTCCACATACTTTATGCACCTAAAATACCCAAAATCTATATGAATCTCGGATTGCTCCAACTCTCCCAACACGATATTCATGTCCCCATCTTCATCCAACGCGATTCTAACAAAATCTTGCCATTCTCGCACTTGATGCACTTCACTTGGTCAAGATCACGGGCTCTCCTTTCTCTCACCTTGGCGAGCCTATACAACTTCCTACCCCTGTTTTTCCCTCGATCTCTCATACAAGTGCTCAAATGCTATTGTTTAGCCGTTGTAACTTTTCACTTTGCTTCTTTCTTCGTGGTCTTCTACGAAAGAAACAACAACAACAACAGTAACAACAATAATTACATATTATCATAATTAACAAAAAAATTAAAGTAAGTTTTTCTATATAGGAAAAAATTTCTATTAAGTATAATCTGAGAAGCTTTTTCATTGATCTCAAGGTATCTACTTGCAAAGAGAAAAAGAACCTAGAGTATCATAAGCAATGTGAAGAACACTATTTGCTATGTCCAGAAGGATATTATGTTCGTTTGTTGTTACAAAATTATATAATTAAAAGAAAACCAAAAAGATTTAAATGCACAATAACAGAAGACTACATAGAGTTGAAATTCAAAGACATGATCGTACAGGATATAATAAATAACAAAAGGGACTTATCAAAGAATAACAAATAAAAAAACATGGAGACCAAACACAGAAAAACATAGAGATTCAATGTGCTGAAGAGTGAAGACAGCCATTATATCATGCCTCAGCTCGATTATCCTTCTCTATTAAATCTTCGTCCTTATGACTCTCGTAGCATGTCTTTTGTAGTTTCTTACTATGCCATACCAAACTATAGTACATGCAGTTCTTTTGTTGATTGGTTGATGCCAGGAAAAAGGGGTTGTCTGAAAGTTGTCACACACTCTTGTCACCTCTCCAAATTGGCATCCTAACTGTAGCCAAGTAGATAATCCTTCTGTATAACAAACATCTTTTTAAACAAACTTCCACAACTTATCGGAGCCAACCCACCGAAAAGAAAACAACATTATATAAGGTAAAAAAAAAAAAAACAGCTAAGCGAATAATATCTGATACTGTCAGTGGAATGCTAGATGCCAGCAGCCCATCTCCCAACCCTTGTGTCAAACAAAGAAAACTAAAGGTATTCAATTGCGCAGCGCAAATGAAAATCTCGTGTAGTTAAATTTAATCAATGATCACCCTTCCTAAGGCTAGGGATGTGGATGGTTACAAGCTGTGGTACTCTGGGAGCGAGAGGCGGAGGAATGGAGTCGGCATCTTAGTAGATGAAGAGCTTAGAGGCCAGGTAGTAGAGGTGAAGAGGATCAACGATAGGTTGATGACTATTAAGTTGGTCATTCGGGGGTTTACCCTGAATGTGTGTAGCGCCTATGCGCCGCAAGTGGGCTCGGAGGGGGAGGAGAAGTTGCGGTTTTGGGAGGCTTTGGAGGAGGTGCTGAGAGGCGTGCCTAGCTCGGAGAAGATTGTTGTAGCAGGAGATTTCAACGGGCACATCGGCGCGTTACCGGGAGGCTTTGGTGATGTGCATGGTGGTTTTGGTTTTGGGGTGAGAAATGAAGAGGGGGCTACCCTTTTGGAGTTCGCGAGGTCCTTTGGGCTGGTGGTGGTGAACTCAGGCTTCCCGAAGAAGGACGATCACCTCATCACCTTTCGAAGCGCGATGGCCAGGACCCAGATTGACTTTATGTTGATCAGGAAAGGGGATAGGGTGTTGTGTAGGGATTGTAAGGTCATCCCGAGTGAGAACCTTTCGACCCAGCATAGGCTCTTGGTCATGGACTTGGGTATAAAGACGAATAGTAAGAGGAGGAGTAAGGAGTGTAGACCTAGAATTAAGTGGGGCGGTTTGACGCCAGTGCATGCGTGGGAGATAGGGGAGAAGTTGGCGGGAATGGGGGTGTGGGAGTGTAGGGGGGACGTGGATAGTATGTGGGATAGGGCGGCTAGGTGCATCAGGGAGAAGGCAAGTGAGGTGTTGGGGGTTTCTAGGGGCCGGGCTGGGCACCATCAGGGGGATTGGTGGTGGAATGAAGAGGTGGAGAAGAAAGTACGGTCCAAGAAAGAGGCGTATGCTAAGTTGGTGGAGAGCAGGGATGAAGAAGAGAAACGGGTAAACAGGAAAGAGTACAAGCTAGCTCGGAAGGAGGCTAAGTCAGCAGTCACGGCAGCTAAGACGGCCGCGTTTGAGAGCCTGTATGCGGGGTTACAGGGGAAAGGAAGGGAGAAAAAGTTGTTTAGACTCGCTAAGGCTAGGGAGAGGAAGGGCCGTGACCTCGATCAGGTGAGGTGCATTAAGGGGGAGGACGGCAGAGTGTTGATGGAGGACAGCCATATTAAGAATAGATGGAAGTCGTACTTTCATAGGCTCTTGAATGACAAAGGGGATAGAGCTATTGTGTTAGGGGAACTGGAGCTTTCAGAGGAGTGTCGGGAGTTTAGTTATTGTAGACGTTTTAGGGTAGAAGAGGTTAGAGAGGCTGTTCGCAGGATGCGGAGGGGTAGGGCGACGGGGCCGGATGAGATACCGGTGGAGTTTTGGAAGTACGTTGGAGAGGCTGGGGTAAGGTGGTTGACTGGTCTGTTTAACGAAATCTTCAAGACGGCAAAGATGCTCGAGGCATGGAGGTGGAGTACCATGATCCCTCTTTATAAGAATAAGGGTGACATCCAGTGTTGCAATAACTATAGAGGAATTAAGTTATTGAGTCACTCTATGAAGATTTGGGAGAGAGTGGTCGAGGGGAGGCTGAGACGGATAGTGTCTATTTCGGAAAATCAGTTTGGATTTATGCCTGGGCGCTCGACGACGGAGGCAATTCACCTGGTACGGAGGCTGGTGGAACAGTATAGGGAAAGGAAGAAGGACCTGCACATGGTGTTTATCGACCTAGAGAAGGCTTACGACAAAGTTCCCAGGGAGGTGCTTTGGAGATGCTTGGAGGTGAGTCGAGTCCCGATGGCTTATATCAGAGCAGTTAAAGATATGTATGATGGAGCGAAAACTCAGGTAAGGACGGCGGGAGGAGACTCAGAGCATTTCACTGTCTTGACAGGATTGCATCAGGGATCTACTCTTAGTCCTTTTTTGTTTGCTTTGGTGATGGATGTATTGACGCGGCGTATTCAAGGGGAGGTGCCTTGGTGTATGCTTTTTGCAGACGATGTAGTTCTGATTGACGAGACCCGAAAGGGTGTGAATGACAAATTAGAGGTGTGGAGACAAACTCTTGAGTCTAAAGGGTTCAGGTTGAGCAGAAGCAAGACAGAGTATTTGGAATGCAAGTTTAATGACGTGAGGTTGGAGGACGAGGTGGTCGTGAAGCTGGAATCGCAGGAGGTATGTAAGAGGGATAGTTTCAAGTATCTCGGGTCCGTGATACAGGGTAACGGTGAGATTGACGAGGATGTCTCGCACCGTATCGGGGCGGGATGGTTGAAGTGGAAGCTCGCGTCGGGGGTGTTGTGTGATAAGAAGGTGCCGCCCAAGCTTAAAGGCAAATTCTACAGGATGGTAGTCCGTCCGGCCATGTTGTATGAGCGGAGTGTTGGCCAGTTAAGAACTCCCACATCCAAAAAATGAAGGTGGCGGAAATGCGGATGTTGCGCTGGATGTGTGGGATGACTCGAGGGGATAGAGTTAGGAATGAGACTATCAGGGAGAAGGTTGGTGTGGCTCCAGTGGAGTGCAAGATGCGGGAAGTCCGATTGAGTTGGTTTGGACACGTGAAGAGGAGGGACACGGATGCCCCGGTTCGTAGGTGTGAGAGGCTAGCGTTGGATGGTTTTAGGCGGGGTAGGGGGAGGCCGAAGAAGTACTGGGGTGAGGTGATTAGGCGGGATATGGAGCAGCTACAGCTCACCGAGGACATGACCCTAGATAGGAAGGTCTGGAGGGCGCGAATTAGGGCAGAAAACTAGGGCCAGTTTGGGGCGTTAGGGTAGGGAAGTATTTGGTGGGGGTTTTATTCCTGTTATTCTTTCTATTCTTATTTTATTCCTATTTTCTATTCTTCTTCTTGTTATGCTTTCGGTGTTCCATGTTTTATTACGAATCTGGGTGCTTTCCGATGTTTCCTAATACTTATGGGTGTTGTATTTACGTTATGAAATCCTGTTCTGTGCGTTACTTTATATTTGTGTGGTGTCTCGTGTATTGAGCCGGGGGTCTATCGGAAACAGCCTTTCTACTTCTTCAGAGGTAGAGGTATGGACTGCGTACATCTTACCCCACCCAGACCCCACTAGGTGGGAATACACTGGGTTTGTTGTTGTTGTTGTTGTTGTTGTTGTTGTATCACCCTTCCTATACAAACAGATTACGATAAACAAACAAATTATGATAAAACTTAAGCTCTAAACCATTGCGAGTATATCAACACCTAAAGCATTTTCTCGAGAACTCAGAACTGAAAAGCCATTAAACTATTCCCATACCGGAAAGATGGGAGTTGTTCAATTAATTGTTATTGGGGATTCAAAGTTAGCAAATGAGACTAATGCCATGATCTTTCACCACAGCTACATTCTGGTAACGCAACAAGTGTTATCATTTGCAGGTTTTAACATAAAGAATGGAAATTTAATGAACTAACCTCAAGAATAGCAATTACACAATGTCCACTTGTTGGACTATAAGCCATACGAACAACAGGCGAACCAATATCAATGGAAGCAATCTTACTTCCCGTATACGCATCGAATTCTGCCCAATTAAAACACATTCAGTATAATCATACAGTTAATTAATAAAAAAACACAAAACATATATGATTCAATTTGTACCAATTATATGGCTTCCAATGGCGACGGCAAGAAGCGCCTGAGTGGGATGAAATGCGGCGGCGTGAGGCTGTAAGGACTTTGAACTCCGACCAACATGCCGGAGATCTAAATGCTGTAGCGTTGCCCACTCCATTGATCCTCCTCCCTAATTTAGCTAACAGTGACCAATTTCAACTAATTGAGATTTTATATAAACACAAATGATCAAACGGTTCGTGATTGAGGTTTCAGATCCAGATCATGAAAATGAACGGATCAAATTTCAGATCAGATCCTGAAAAAGCATTAAAGACGAAAAAGTGTTGAACAGAGGATGAAGAAGAATCTGATGCGAGATACTTGCAGGATTGTAAGAAAAAAGAAAAGAAAAAATAGAAATTCCTGCTAACAAGGTACACAGTTGCTGCCTTGCTGGGGATTTATTGGGAAAAAAAGGACTAGTAGTTGTAAATTTCTTTCAATTTATTTTATTTTTTCGAAATCATTTGTGTATATTGGCTTATTTAACAAAGTACATTTTGTATATTTCATAAGATCTCGTCGATGGTGTTTATAAATTTGCATGTAATTACCTAGTCAATTTTGTAGCCGTTTGGCCATAGAAATTTATTTTATTTTTTTGAAAAATTATTTCACTTTCGTGAAAACACACTACGTTTGGCCATGAATTTATTTCACTTTTTTCACTCATACTTCTTTCACGAAATTTCAAAAACAACTTTAATTTATATTCATGGTCAAACACAACTCCAACTCCAACTTTATCTTCGACTCCAGCTCCAACTCCGAAAAAAAGATTTTTTTTATGGTCAAATGAGGCCTTTATGTGTCCTAGTGTAAGTGTTAAATTTGTTTATCTATGATATTGGGATTGTTAGATTCATATATGGGTTACGGTTCTAGCTTTGTTATTAGTATCTCAAGCTTGTAAAAGAAGTAAATAAACTGAAGTAATATCACAATATAGGTAATAGAGAAAAGTTTACGAATAGTCCGAGATTCTTTGGCCTTAAATGAATAATAATTGCGAGCACTTACTAAGCGAACGAAATAACAAGAGAAACAATAAAAACATCCAAAGCAAAATGAAAAAAGCTAAAGAATAAAGTTAATATTTTATTGCTCGAGGGTAGAGAGAAACATAATTAGATCTTTTATAGTGTGGGGGAGAGGATGACTATTCACAGGATACAAGGACTGCCTCTGACCAATGGAAAAGTGTTATTCTGAACCTCTAGTACAATAACCAATGTTCAATGGTCATTTTTCCTCAATCCGCTGAAGGATGTCAGCCCAGTATTATGTGTTTAATGTGGTTCAAATGTGGATCGTCCGAGGACATGAGTAATCTAACACATCGTCCTTTTATGTGTCCATGTTTAGGTATTCACTATTACAGATGTGTCATGACCCTAAACCAAGTCCTGAACGTGATGCGCATCGCAGTCATTGACCCACAAAGACCCCTTAACATTACATCACAAGTAAAGTCACTAATAAGGTGCGAAAATGGACTTATAAATAAGAAGTTCAACTTAGATATAAGTTTAAAAACAAATCTTGAATTACGACATAATGATATATGTTTACATCAATCTACGAAGCCTTTAACATCATGGATGAAAAATTCTAAGTCGGAACATAACCCCGACAATATCATAAAACAAGATAGTCAAAGTCTAAATAAAAGAAACCAAGTGCCTTCTAAAAGTTGAAGGGCTAACCACTTGCTACCAGCTATCCTGAGAAAATCCTACTGCTGCACCGAATTACGAAAAAATACCTCTGAATCTACATCATGAAACATTGTTGCATCCTCGGACAGTTAGTACGACGAGTATTGGCATGCGACTTAGGAAAAGGGACAAGGCAATTTTATAAAGCAAGTCACACATATCATGCCATAACCGTTTCATATGTCTGTACATCATTAGCCCCATCATTTTGAAGACTTAAACATATTTCAACATATCCCTTAAAGCCAAACCCATCGACAAACACCTAAAGTTGCAGCGATCTTTCATTTTGACACCTAAAATCGACGTTATTCATTTTAGGTATCTCAACTAGTATTTCAATGTATTATTTTAACACTTTTTACATAATCAACAAAAATATACAACGTGAATGTATTACACGCGTTGCCGACGTGTAAAGTGACAAATACTATGATGACATTTGTCATTTTTCTAAAAAATATTTTTTAAATAATTAATTTAAATTAAAAAAAAAGAAATCAATAAATTAACCCTCCCAGTCCTCCTACACCATCTTCTTTAAATGCACAGCAGCAGCAACACCACACCCCCTCCCTCCCCCAACCCCCCAAAATCATCTTCTATAAATGCAGCTACAATGCCCCCCCCCCTCCACCCCCACCTCCCACCCAAAGATTATCTTCTTCAACATCCCACCCCCAATATTGTCTTCTCTAACCAATCCACACCCTTTAAATCCTTAAAATTTCAAATTTTAACTCCTCAAAGAAGGATGTCAATGGTGGACCTTCACAGAATACACACACTCAAAATTTCCTTCCTCTTTTTTTGTGATGATTCATTTGTAGAACAATGAGTTATTTAATTAAATTAAATTGGACCAAAATGCAGGTCGAGTTATTTTATTTTTATAGGCTACTGTTGATATTGTCTCTCCACAGTTGTTATGATAGAGACGACCTTGTTAGTGATGGTCGGCGTCATTGAGATGACTGTTACCGGTGAGGTCTCTTCCTCTCAATGTATGTATATGTAGAAAAATAAAATTTTCAATCAAATTAAGAGACACTCAATTGAAATAGAGCAAAATCCAATTAGAAAAATGAATTCTTTAATCAAATTGTGCAAAATTTTGTTGAAAAAAATGGTATATTGGATCAAATTGAGGGACACTAAAGTGAAAATAAATGAAACTAATAATATAACTCAATAAAAAAATATTAAAATTTATCAAAAGTTTGAGGAATGATGGAAAGAATTCATTAATATCAAAAAAGTGAAATTAATGGTGAAGAAAATTTAAAAACAACAATGGAAGCTGATGAAGTATCGTAGCTGTGAAGGAAAAAAATGATGGAAAAGGGAGAAAGAGTGACGAAGAAGGAGAAGATAGAGGAGAAAATTATAAAAATCCCCCACACGCTCTCAAAATGCGTGTAGCCCACATGCTATGATGAGTCAACAACAAGTGTAAAAATGACACACTTGGATACAAGTTGAGGTGTCAAAAATGAACGTCTAGTTTAGAGGTCCAAGTGAAAGATCGTGAAATCTTTAGGTGTCTTTTCAAAATCAAAGGATGTAGTAATTTCCTTTCCTGCTCCAAAAAGTCAAGGTTTGAATAACAAGGTGGTTTATAAGAGAAACATAGCTTCTTGATTTCAATATGTTCCAATATAATTTCATAATAAAATGATTTCATAATCAAATAGTAAATCTGAATTCTCGAGTTCAAATAATAATTTAAAAGTAATTTCATAGAAAAGGATTCGCAAACTTAAGTAATTCCTCCTTTTGAAAATCATTCAATAAATTCACATAAAACCTACTTTTATAACAAGCAAATCAGATGCTAATAAATTTAATTAAAAGAGGTTTGTTCAACATACCTTTTGACGGAAAGAGTCTTGAGAAAGATTGAAATTTGACCCTTGAATCTTGAACCCTAGTTGATTTTGCTTCTAAGAGTTTAGGGGAAGAGTGAGATATGTTTTTAACTGATGAAATTTGTATAGAGGAGTTTGGGATCTTTTAGTATAGGTGGGGGATGATTTTTAACCAAGGAAAGGACCAAACACCTTTTAAAAATATGAAATAAAAACGAAGTTCCATCACGCAAAGGGGATCCCCCCACCCAAAAGCTCCTTGCTTCCCTGCGTGACGCGCAACCCATTGCAGAGGTAAAACAGAAGACCCTCCCGATTGGTTGTGCAACATGGACCCCATGTCCTTGGCACCTCCAGCGCGATGCTTGGACTTAGAATCACGTCTAAAACTTTCTCAACGTCAACTGCATCACCTCAAACAATTTCTACTCACTCTGAGAATCGTATAGGCTCAATTTTTAGCTCTAAAGACGCATAGAAACGTACAGGGGATTACATGATGGTCTCAGCAATTTACTCTTTCTAGAGAGAATGTTTCTTGGCATCAATATTGTTCTCAAGATAACACCATCATGGGCTAATTCTCGTTATATCTGATCCGGACTGGTCCAATCTTAACCGAAGCTATTTTACCCAATACAAAATTAGTAATTTTATACATGTAAAATTATATATTATGTAAGGTTTTATTGAATACTTGTAATAAGAAGTATGCCATCAATTTAAAATTGATGTTAATTATATAAATTTTTACTAAGAACTCAATTCTATTTATCATGTCAGTTCAAATGCATGTCCAGTAATATATATTGTAGTAATTGTAAATAATATTTTAGTTTAAATGTAAAAGAATAAAGAGACAAAAAAAATTAGCTTTAAAGAGTATTTTTCTAACCCATTCATTCCAAAAATTTCTTAGAAGAAAGTGGTCACATAAATGTTAGGGTTTTTGCTCTGATTTTCTTATCAAATTTAAGTTTTACTTTTCTTGAAAGGAAAATAAAAGTACTACCATAATTACTTTTACTTTTTTCTGAAAGGAAAATATAATTTTTTTTCATATTTGACTAACCTTTTTCTTGGAGGAATGGTTTTGGACCTCCACAAATAAAAAATTCCCTTCTCATCATACCATAACACAGTAACATCCACAATGAAGTCCTTAAAGAGTTTTGTTTAGAAGAGATTTTCTCTCAATAGATTTTAAGTTTGTTTTGATTTAGTTTCAAATATGTAGGCCAATTGGCCAAATCATATCATATTCAATAATATATTTTTAGTATGTTTTTCGTGTCATCTGATTTATCGTCCATGGTTTGCAAATTTTAAATTTTCGCATGCCGCCTCTCGATCTCGAACCCAATAAGTGGTATCAGATCCTAAGGTAAGGTCCATTGGTTTGGTGAAACGAGATTGAAGATAAGTTCAAGACGGTTCTAATCAATTTGCAATCAATTTGAGAATAATGAAGATTTTTGTTCAACTACATCTGGAGAACAAGTTTCAACCATATTTTCAACATTTCTATTACTGCATATTTAAATATAAAAATAAAATATTAATTTTAATTCATTTTTAATCATGATATTTTAAACTTTATTTTTAACCATGGCAAGCAACAGTTATGAAGATTATATAAAGACCGAAGTTCATGCATGTGATGTGAAGAAGGCGGATAAAGTAAAGAAAATCAAGCCAAAAAGGAAAGATTTGTTAGGGTTTTTGCCTTGATTTTCTTACCAAATTTAAGTTTTACTTTTCTTATAAGGAAAATAAAAGTAATACCATAATTACTTTTACTTTTCCTGAAAGGAAAATATAAAATTTTTTCATATTTGGCTAACCTCTTTCTTGGAGGAATGGTTTTGGACCTCTATAAATAAACAATCCCCTTCTCATCATACCATAACACAATAGCATCTACAATGTAATCCTTAAAGAGTTTTGTTTAGGAAAGATTTTCTCCCAATAGATTTTAAGTTTATTTTGATTTAGTTTCAAATATGTAGGCCAATTGGCTAAATCATATTCAATAATATATTTTTAGTATGTTTTTTGTGTCATCTGATTTATCGTTCATGGTTTGTAAACTTTAAATTTCCGCATGTCGCCTCTCGATTTCAAACCCAACAATAAATTAGAAGTTTGAAACTTTTAGGCACATAAAGATTCAATAACATCTTTCATTAGTGACTTATATTTTTAGTATAAGTTTATACCTTAGTCATATAATGTAGTTTCACCCCCCAACTTTGATTAAAAAATCAAACTCCCCCTCAACATTGAACAATAATCATACTCCCCCCTTTATCCCATGCAATGTTCATTTTGTCCTTATAATTTTAATTTTATATTTATGTAATATCTTTTTATATTATATGTAATAAATATTTTTTTAACATGGATATTTGTAGCATTTTATTTAAGTTTATTAACTTTATATGCAAATTAATACGTTTTATAAATTTGTCATAAAATTTAATGTTATTTTTTAAGATCGTTATTTTAGTATTATATGTATTAAAGAGTCGTTTGGTGTGAAGTATAATTATAATAATTCAGAGATAAAGTTCATGATTATTTATCCTGCGTTTAATTAGATGTATTAGGTAGTCTCAAAATTATTTGTCACACCATTTATACCACAGTGATGAGATAAGTTATCACACATACATGTTAGTATAACTTATTTTGTAATAACTAATTCCGGAATAACTTGTTTCCAAACAACCCACCCCTAAGTGTGTATATAATATATATATACATATGTATGTACATGCATGTGCGTATATTTTCGTGTTTTATCACTCTCTTACTAAATTCGTTTCGTATTACTTAACTTTTTGTTGATATAACACAATCCTTAAGAAAATTTTACTTAGAGGTATATTTTACTAAATTAACCTTATTAATGATAATTTGAAACTTTAAATTTGTTTATACTGTTACTTTATATAGTTATTTAACACTAAAGGATAGAAAAAAAAACATAATACAATTTTCTTGATTTCACAAATTGAGCAGATAAACTAAAACATTTATTTTTAGCATGAGGATTGCCATTAATGTAGTATTACATATTTTATAATTTATATAAATAAATATAGTCTTTAAAATTTGACCTTATTTTTATTCGAGAAAAACATCTAGTATCTCCAAACTATGACCAAATTTGCTACAACACACGTCAACTTCGCGGGGGTCCTATTACCCATTAAACTAAATTTTAGCGTATTTTTGTCAATCTTTTTAGCTAACGTGATACCTTTTGTCAATCGTTTTAGATGGCGTGTCACCTTTGATATGGACTCCATTTTATGTAATAAAGGTGCCACATTAGCATAAAAAAATGATGAAAATACGCTAAATTTGAGTTTAGGAGATAATAGGGCCCCTGTAAAGCTGTAGTGTGCCGTAACAACTTTGATCATAGTTCGGGTGGTACTAGAGGCTTATCTCTTTCATTTATTGTTTATATTTTCTGCATTGAAATATGTTTATAAAATTAATAGTACTTATTGTTTTTACTTGTTAAAATAAATATTATAGTTTTGATTATTATTAATAAAACTAATTTTCCTATTATGCTAATTTACTTCATAAAGATCATTATTAGCCTATATATTTCTTACTTTTTTTTTTTGCTAGAAGAGAATGTTTATGTTTTTATGAAAATTTTGTTATATGGATAATATTTATGTTTTAATGAAATTTTTTTTATATGAATTTTTTTAAAATGAAAATATGATGATTTTAAAGAAGTTAAAACAAAAAAAAGAATAGAAAAATTGATGATAAAGGGTAAAATAGAAATTTTAAAAAGTCAATTAGGATAAAGTGGAGAGTATGATTATTGTTCAAAGTTGAGGGGGGAGTTTGATTTTTAAGACAAAGTTGGGAGGAAAATGATTTTGACCCTATAATGTAGTAGTTGATATTTAGCTCCTTTTTAGCATTTAATTTTGTAATTGTAATTTAAAATTTTATTTCATATAATTTTTTTTGAAAATGTGTAAGTTATACCTCAATATTAAAAAGAGATAATTACATAACTTAGCCAATATTGACTTCTAATTACCTTATTTAGCCTAATTTCAATTAATTACAATCATAGCTCCTCTTGCCTATTAATTTTTCATAATTACAATTCATAGCCTCTCTCATGTATTTTTTTTTCTCTATTTTCTATTACTTTCTTTTTTTTCCCTTTTTAGTTTTTTCCTTCTTTTTTTTTTTTTTCGTTTTTTCTTTCTTTTCTTTTTTTCAATTTTTTCCTATTCATAGCTATGTTTCAATTTTTTCTTTTTTCCTTTTGTATTTTTTTCTTTTTAATTTTTTCTCCTTTTTTTTTGTCTATTTTCTTCTTTCTTTTTTTCAATTTTTTCTTTTTCGTGTTTTTTTTTTCTTTTTCTTCATTTCCTTTCCTCTATTTTCTATTCCTCTCCTTTTTTTTTTTCTTGTATTTTTCTTCTTTTTCTCGCAATTTTTCTCTTTTTTTTTCTTTTTCTTTTTTCTCTTTTTTTTTAGATATTTTCTATTACTCTTTCTTTTTTTTTCATTTTTTTGTTTTCTCTTTCTTCTTTCTTTTTTTAATTTTTCTTTTTCGTTGTCTTTTTTTCATTTTATCTTTTTTTTTTCTTTTTCTTCTTTTCCTTTTTATTTCTTCCTTCTTTTTTTTTGTATTTTTTCTCATTTTTCTGACATTTTTTTTTTTTTTTTTTTTTTTAATTTTTTCTTCTTCTATTCATTTGTGCGAACTAGAAAACACAAATACAAGTGTGAATTATGTTTCAATTTTTTCTTTTTCGTTTTCTCTTTTTTCTTTTGTATTTTTTTCTTGTTATTTTTTCTCCTTTTTTTTGGTCTATTTTCTATTACTCTTTTTTTTTCTTTTTTCTTCATTTTTTCTTTTCCTTTTTTTCTTTCTTCTTTCTTTTTTCAATTTTTTTCTTTTTCGTTGTCTTTTTTCATTTTGTCTTTTTTTTTCTTTTTCTTCTTTTTCTTTTTATTTTTTTCTTCTTTTTTTTATTTTTTCTCTATTTTCTATTACTCTCCTTTTTTTTTGTATTTTTCTCCTTTTCCCCACATTTTCTCCCTTTTTTCTTTTTTCTTCTTCTTATTTTTCTCCTTCTTTTCATTTGTGTGAACTAGCAAACACAAATAAAAGTGTGAACTATAAAATATAAATATAAAGGTGAATTATAATATAGAAATATAAGTGGGAACTATAAAATAAAAATACGAACTATAACATAAAGATACAAGTGTGATCTATCATTTGTATTTTTTAATTATTGAAAAGAAACGATTAATTTTCTTTTTACGAATACTTGTTTGTATTTATTTATACGAGTTGTATTTATTGATATAAATAAATATAATTTTTTTTTTTTTATAAAAATACAATATATATAAATACAATATGTATTTGTATTTTTAAAATCGTTGGTTTCAGTTGTTTGTAATTGTATTTGTATCAAGTGATATTTATTTATTAACAAATACGAATAATAATTTTGACATACAAATACAAAACGATACATTTGTATCAAATGATACATTGCATATTTATATATTTTAGAATCAAGAAAATACAATTAATGCATTTACTTGTTTGTACACAAATACAAATGATAAATTGTACATAATCACGGTTAAATACAATATGCAATCAACTTACAAATACAAATATAAAATAATTCTTTAAAAAAAGACATCGACGAAAATAGAATACAAATATAATCTAAATATATAAACACAATAAAATCAAAATACAAATATAATTCAATATAATATACAGTTAATTATAAAATACAAATACAAAACAGTTATTTAAAATACAAGTGCGAATTATATAAAATATAAATGATGGTGCGAACTAACAAATACAAATACAAATACAAGTGCGAACTATAAAATACAAATATAAACGCGAACTACAAATACAAGCACGAACTTTAAATACAAATACAAATACAGTTGTATCAATGAATACAAAAATATAAATAACGGTGTGACTACAAATAGATAAATAATTATGGTATTTACGTTATCATCAATGACTTGTGCTCGAGTAGTTATATTTTTTAAAAATACAAAAAATATAAAATAGAACAAAAAAATGATAAAGAAAAATAAGTACAAAAAAAAAAAGAAAAAGGAAAAAAGAAAGTGAGATAGAAGAGAGAGAAAAAAATATAAAATATGGAAAAAAAATAAAATAGGAAAAATTAGAAAAAAGAAGAAGAAAAAATGAGGAAAACACGAAAAAGAAAAAATATAAAAAAAGAAAAAAGAAAAAAATGGTAGTGTTTTTGACAAGACTAAATATGTAGTGTATTATATTTTTATGAATAAAGACCACTGAGTAAAAGTGAATACAACGGCTGTGAATCGAATACAACAGCTAAATGGTATTGTATTTATATTTTATATGAATACAAACTATTGATAAAAACGAATACAGCGGGCGTAAATTGAATACAACGGCTATAAATGGTAATTATGTAAAATATGGCTATGAAAGGTGAGTTTTTTTTTAGCAAAATGTGGTTATTTTTGAAAGATTCCCTATTAAAAATATAAATGGATTTGCTTTTTTGCTGCTTTTACTTCTCCTCCTCCTTTTACCACCTGCGTCCCAGCTGTCACGATCCAATTTCCGAGTCATGATGGCACTTACCACATCCCATCGGTAGGTAAGCTGATACCATAATCCGGAGCTATTGCAATGGGCTACCTTGGTAAGAACGTCCAACTTGGACTCTATATGTGAACACGATA
Organism: Capsicum baccatum var. pendulum; assembly: GCA_030864225.1. Lineage (NCBI taxonomy): Eukaryota > Viridiplantae > Streptophyta > Magnoliopsida > Solanales > Solanaceae > Capsicum > Capsicum baccatum. Next base: position 178,096,833 of record CM061551.1, read on the forward strand.
TATAACAACAACATTTCACAACTAAGGACAATCGATATTCAAACACAAATCCCACGACCTGATAGTATTAATACAAGAGCTTCTAAACTTGACAAGAGGACTTTACAATCTCAGAATCTAAAATGCCTTAAACAATCTCATACATTTGTCTCGAAAGCAAAAGACAAATAAGGATAGAAGGGATAGAGGGCAACTCGATCCCCAAGAGCTCACCCTGTCTCCGAATAGTCAACTCGTACGAACTAGCTCAACGGCGGTAACTAGAACCTAGGCCTGCACCAAAAAAGTACAGAAGTGTAGTATGAGTACCAAAACACTAGTACTCAGTAAGCATCATTGACCGACTGAGCTCAAATATAATGTAAAGACGATATAAAGAAAGACAATGATCTTAAAGTCAAGGGATAGGATCGTACCTGAATGTACTTTGATACCACTGCAACAACATCTATACTATTAAAGCAATAACATGACATACTATTTCAATATACTCCATAATCACCATAACAACTGAGTATTATTTCGAAAGCATACAACCATATATACAATAGCAAATCATCTACTTGCCATAATCATCATCAACAATCTTTAGAACATACACACAAGAACTTACCACGACGTCCCATACCGCCGGAAAGTACACGAAAGAGAGCAAAATAAAGAACTCATCACGGCGTCCCATACCATCGGAGAGTACACAAAAGAATACAACCAATAATACCATAAAGCACAACTAGTTCATCAATTTATCAAAAACCGCGGGTAGCACAACCCTGCCATGACTCATTACCGAAATCCACTTCCAAGTACCCATACCATAATTCAAAATAAAGAAAGCAACATTGTCATAGCATAGCATGTAATCATTAGTTCTATAATTCATTGATAAATACCGCAAGGTCCATACTAATTAACCTTATTTTTTTTTCAAAAGTCAAAAGATTACAAGTCTTAAAATCACTAGTCATCAAATTGGGAAAAAAACTACAAGCCACCCATAGTATAGGTTATTCCACTATCATAAGGCCATTCTTTAATTAGCATCATCATGACATGAGTTATCAATTAAGGCATCTCAACTTCACATATTAGGAGATAATTTAATTATCCATCACGCAATACTAGATCTATCATCACCAAGCATGTCACAACCTTAAGGACTAATTTCCATATTTTAATCGAGTAAAGTCCACCAACTAGTTTACTAGGCTTCTAGGTTCCAAATAATAATCATATATTTTAGAAGTAGCTAATTATAACATAAGCCACCTTACTAGGCAATATTTCATAATATAACCTCTTATTCCAGTCAAGTATATATATTAGGTTAGCCCTTGAATTTTTATGCAAATTTACATATAACACTAAGCCTTAACTCAATATTAGGCATAAATTTCCTCTAGTAGCTAGTTTAGCATAAAAAAGGGTCACACCTCTTATATAGTGATTTGGAACAAGAAACAATTAATAATTTACCAATAGAGACCTCATAATTCTAGCACATAGGCGGTTGGCCCCACACGGCCTAACCTTACAAATATCAACGCATATAAGAAATTTGCCCCACATGGCATCAAAATGTTCTTACCTCTTCCGAATTCACCGGGCATCATCACAATATCAACATATTCCACTGAATTTATTGAGCATTATCATAATATCACACATTCCTCCAGACTCGAACCGGGCATCATCATAATATCACACATTCCATCGAACTCGAACCGGGCATCATCATAATATCACACATTCCTCCGGACTCGAACCGGGCATCATCATAATATCACACATTCCTTCGAACTCGAATCGGGCATCATCATAATATCACACATTTCTCCGAACTCAAACCGGGCATCATCATAATATCACACATTCCTCCGGACTCAAACCGGGCATCATCATAATATCATACATTCCTCCAAACTCGAACTGGGCATCATCATAATATCACACATTTCTCCGGACTCGAACCGGACATCATATAATATCACACATTCCTCCGGACTCGAACCGGGCATCATCATAATATCACACATTCCTCCGGACTCGAACCGGGCATCATCATTGTATTAATATTTTTCAAGACAACAATATACACACATAAATGGCCCCAAATCAATAAACATACACAAGTTCATAATAATCGAGTAATAGGGATGTAAGATGCATAAACCATCACACTTTATTACTAGTCATCATCATGACATGTGAGTAGAAGCATAGGCATGAGTATTTAGATGACATACACAATTACCATATTTCCTTGACTATCTATAACACGGTAATAAGACAACAATCAAGAATACACATTTTTCAACCATCGACCTTATTCATAAACTGACAACCTGGTTTAATCCTTATAATCTCAATAACATAATTTAGACGCTCATCAAGTATCTAGGTTACCAAGGAGTTACATAGTTCAAGCTTAAGGTGGGTCAAGTCCCATTTCTAACTCCCACTAATAGTAAAGTCACTTCTACAAGACAAACTTCTACCCGGATTTAGGCTAGGTTATCTAAGTCACACCATAAGGACTTATCAATCTTTACTAAGCATATAGGAGAAATCTTCTTCAAGTATTCATCCTAAGACAACCCAACACCAAGGTCATCTCCTATCTAGGCATTTTATATAGGTCAGTACACTCCTAAGGATAGAGAAGTATGTCATTCATGTCTACTTAGACAATTATAATGTTCACACTCTACTCATGAGACCACAATTAAGCTAACCAAGGTCCTAGGCTAAGGATCAAATATCATACCTTACAAATCCATGGCCTATAGGAATTAATAAATCCCAAGTTTGCCATTTAATCAACTATCATCTGAATTCCCCGCCCAATATCGCAAGATATCAATGATTACATTACAAACAAGCTCAATCTATACTACAGGTAAGCCTAACCTACCTTGAATCTAAGCAACTCACGAACCAACGAGCTTTCCTTTTCTTTCCGAGAAGCTTCCTCATCTACAAGCAATGCTATCAACAATATAATGTAAGCATTACAATAAGAATGAAAATACCCATGATAGCATCATTGTGCCATGGGTTTCAAATAGACACCAAAACTCCAATTAGGTTTCACCCTTGGAAAGGAGTTTCCAAGACCAACCATAGACTAATTATCTTTAGGGAGTTAAAAACCCTCAAGAAATTTGAGTCAAACACTTAATTTTTTGGATACAATTGACCCACAATGATTTAGGGTTTTGAGTCAAGAAATAATGAAATTAATATCAAAATAGAGGAATTCTTACCTTGGATTTGTAGTAAAAAGATGGATTACACAAGTTGTTTAAGTTTTCAATCAACCCACAAGACCAATTTTTGAGTCACCACTCTTTTAGGGCTTCTAGGGTTTTAATAGAGGTGAAGAATGCTCAAAATCTGTCAAAAGCCCCTTTTTATACGGTTTTAGATGGGCCCGCAAGGTCAAAATTTATTTTTGACCTTCCGAACTCATTCGAACTCCGTTTTTCGCAAACGAACTATGTAACCCCACTAAATTTGCATTCCGGACGCATTGGTGAAGTTGAATTTTTCATAAGAGGTCATTTAGACTACTTGTGGATCCCACACCCCTATATTTCGATATTTGACTTTTCGACTAATTGGTCGAAATGAGCTCGGGTGCTATGGGATCCGAACCAAGGGGCTATCTATCCTAAAATTGATCTTACATAGATGTTGACATAGTCGAGATTTGCATGCGAAATTATTTTACTGAAATTTCGTTCGGCGGTCATTTGGAATCGACGAAGACTTTCAATTATAAAAGTGGTTCTAAAAATCAAACGAACCGTCAGGTAACCGAACTATCAATTCTAGCAAGTCATTAATGACTTGGGATGGCTATGGAGGAACTCTATCGACAAAATAAGCAAGAATACAGCTAATGACCTGAAGAGTCATTACACAAGCTTCCAACAATGACTATCGAGTTATAACTAGGGGTGTTGTCGGTTTGGATTGGTTATTGGTCAAAATCATAACCAAACCAACTTAGTCGATTTTTAAATTTCTAAAACCAAACCAAACCAAACAAAAAAATAACCGTCGGTTTGGTTCTTGTTGGTTTGGTTTTATTTTTTCGGTTTATAACTTTAGCTAATGATAAAAGTTGAAGATTTAAAAAAACAAATTCAATATAATATATGAGATGTTAACCGAATGTTGTATCTCAACCTCGAAACTAAGATGTCAACTGAGTGTTATACTTTGACAAAGCTATGAACAACACCATATGAACGCTTCTAAAAAATATTTTAAAACTACATTTAATAGAATGATATGATAAACTCCCAAAAGATGAACACATAAACTTCTTGCTCAACAAGGTTCAAAAAGAAAGTTAAAATTAGTGATTGTCTATAATCAAATGAATCTCAACTATAAATTTCAACATACAACAAGATATTATTTTCACAATTAGTATCATTTGTCATTCAAAGTACGAAATTCATTTAGAATCTCCTAAGTTATTATCAACTAGATGAAGACATGACTTAATGTGTTATGACTAAAGCTAAATCATGATTAAAATATAAAATGTAACAAATATTTATGTTGTATTTATGAATAATACATAAATAATTATAATATATATATGTATATATATATGTGTATATATATGTATATCTATATATGTATACGTATATGTATATGTATATGTATACGTATATGTATATGTATACGTATATATATATATATGTATATATATATCGTTTCGGTTTGGTTATTTTGTCGGTTATTTTAGAGTAAAATCAAATCAAACCAAATTATTGTCGGTTTTAAAAAATCAAAACCAAACCAAACCTAACCAAATATCGGTTTTTTTAATCGATTTGGTTTGGATCGCGGTTCGGTTTGGTTAAAAACCAAACCATGAACACCCCTAGTTATAACCTTTCAATCATAGCAATTTCATATTCTTGAATGTTGATGTTTTTAGTATAAAATTCCATCACAATTAATTGGTTAAAATCGAAAATACAATATATACAAACAGAATTTAATAAATCTTTCTCTGTTATATTTCCATTCGCTAAATTTGGTTGAAAACGATGGCCTGCAAAAGCAATTAGTAGCAGTAGTTATCACAAATAATATCTAGAAGACTGCAATAACACGAATTTTTCTAATTATTAAATGACATGTTAAAAATATACCTGGACATATTAAGAAAAATGTTTTCCTAAAATGCACTGACAACAATTAACAACTAGGTTTGAACTAGGTTTGAAGGTAGACTTAATTGTTCATACTAAGCTTCATCCCCATATAAGGATTCAAAGTTTTGTAACTTTAGATTCTCTCTTTCTGTGTGTATGTGTGTGAGCTGTCAAAATTAAAACAATTGACGTGTGTATGTGTACCCTATTGTTACATGCATGGCTACAATATTAATATGGGATGACATGCTTTCAACAGCCTTGGAAGTTAACCATGCGGCGAGAGTAGTACTAGGATGAGTGACTCCCTGAGAAGTCCTCGTGTTGCATTTCTTTTTTATAGCCTCTGACACAAATATAAGGTAAGACTGCATACAATACACCTTGTGATGGGCCCTTTCCCAGATACAGCGCATAGCGGAAGCTTTAGTGCACCAAACTGCTTTTTTTTTTTTTATGCTTTCAACAGAAAAAAAAAAAATTAAAATTTTAAGATGATCGGTTTGATGAAATTTGAAAATTAGTTCTCTATATAGAAAACAAAATACGAATTTGGTGAACTTTAATTTTTGAAAAATTTCCACTTTTAGTTCCTAAAGATGGACAAATTTTGCGACCAATGATAATATGTTAAATTAACATTCAATTGATCAAGACATTTACTTTTGATCAATCTACTTATGAATCTTCACAAATTCTATAAATTATTAACTGTTAAATCATTTAGCTATTCACATGTACGTTGTGATAAGTTTATATTATTACTCCATCTATATCTGAGGTTATTATTGTTCTAAAAATAATACAAATATAACATATCTACTGCTATGTAAAGGAAGAAAGAGAACACACAATTAATAGTAAACACGTTAAGTGAAGTATCACAATGACCAAAATTAGAATTCATCAACAATTGATCAGAGATCAAAATGGCAATGTCCCTTTAACTTTTACAGAGGTAAAACAAGATTTTCATTATGGAATATATATTTTTAAATGGATTGAGTTATGAGTTATAACTTAATATGCATAGAAATCATTCTTATATTCTGGAAAATACTTTTAAACATACCAAAGACAGCATATGAAATACATACATGTGCATATTAGAATGCAGAGAGAGCACTACAAAACCTAAGCACCTTTTACTTCTTCCCATTTCATTTCATATTATACTGCTAAAGGCTGAAGGCATTATACGTTTCCAACAAATAATAAAGGGATAATATTCCACAGACCAATTGAAAAATTGTCAATGCCGCGTTATAAAATTGTCAAGGAAGCTCCCTTTTCTGGAAACTAGAAAATGAGAAGAGGATATGGGTGTGTTCGATATAGAGGAAAATGTTGGGTAAGTGGGCTGGGCTGGGCTGGGTTGGGTTTTTTGGGGGTGGGGGGGAGAGTGAGCGTCGAGGTCGGGGGTTTTAATTAAACCTGTCTAACGGGCCGGGCCGGGTCAACCCGGAACCGGCCCCCTCTCTAACCGGGTTACGGGCCGGTGACGGGCCGGTTTTGGCCTTAATCGGGCCGGGCCGGGCCGGGCCGCACAGTAAAAAAAATAAAACCCACCCGGAACCGGCCCACTTAACCCAATCGGGTCAAACCCGCTAAAACCCGGTCAAACCCGGTCAAACCCGGTCAAACCCAGATAAAAACCGGTCAAATATACACTACATATACGCTATATACACAATCTATACATTAAATATACACTTCTATAGAAGATATATACAATGTATACATTAAATATACACTTCTATAGAAGATATATACACGTGTATACATTAAATATACACTTCTATAAAAGATATATACACATGTATACATTAAATATACACTTCTATAGAAGATATATATAATGTATACATTAAATATACACTTCTAATCTTCTATAGAAGATATATACACGTGTATACATTAAATATACACTTCTATATAAGATATTAAAACTTTAAATTGATAAATAAAAAAAAATAAAAAACAACGACTAAGGAGTGAATGAATTTGTGGAATTTTATTGATTGCAAAATGATCCAAAATTTATAATTTACATGAATGAAAAATCTATAAATTATGCATCATTTTTTCCAACTCATTCATGTTAATATTAATTGGAATTTGCATAGGATAGTCGAAGTCAACGGGGGCAAACCCATGCATTGGACTTGATTCTGTTGAGTTCTCCCGTGAAGTCATTATTTCTTCAAGTTTGAGGTCGTCGCTTGGCTCTGGTTCCATTCCTTGGTTTCTTCTTTCTGCTCTAATCCAATCTCTAAGGCAAACTAAAACATTCATTGCGTTGCTTCCCAATGAGTGTCGGTTGTCTCTAAGCTGCTGTCGTCCCTGACTGAAGGCGCTCTCTGATGCAACGGTTGACATTGGAACATTCAAGATATCTCTGGCTAATCTTGAAAGTACAGGATATTGTGATTCATTATTTCTCCACCAATCCAGCGAGTTGATCCGTCGTCTGCGATCCTCTGGTGGCGTCCGCAGATAATATTTCAGCTCTTCCCGATAAGTTGATGTGTAAGCTCTCTCATCCACACTGTTCCAACAAGTTAAATCATAAAACGAATCAGGAAAACCACTATGTGCCGACCTTTTAGAAGATGATGGCTCCTCGGGAGGATGAGGAGCGACAGTTGGACTGATATTTGTAGGTACGGCTGAATCAAATAAATCAGCATAGTGATTATATAATTTTTCTATATAATCTTTTGCATCAGCCGTAGCCGTCCACAAATCAGGCTGCTCTTGTTCAGACTCACGGTTAGTATTTATTTCTAAGTTAGCATAAATAAGAGTACTAAAGTGACACATATGATTAAATTTCATGCAAGGATTTAAAATAGCACCAACCAAGTAAATAGGGGGAATCGGGAAGAAATATTTTTTAAATTTCGTAAACATAGCGCCAACAGCTTCTTTATAACCTTCTTTATTTTTATATTGTTGGAGCAAACCAGAAATATCGGCTATATATGCCAAAATATTACAAACAGTAGGATAGTATGCACCGGAAAATTCAACCGTAGCTACATAAAATTTTTCTAAAAACTTAACAAGATCATTAATTATAACCCAATCAGAATTATGTAACATGCAATCAGCAGAATCAGCAAAAGAACCACAGTGTTGGTTAAAAGTTAGTGTAATAGGAATTCTATATTTATAACAAGTTGTTAAAAATTCATACGTAGAATTCCATCTAATATCAATTTCCTCAGGCATTAAAATCGGTGTAAGTCCATTTTCTTGACATTTAACTTTAAATTCTTTAATTCTCGCTCTACGATTATTTCCTTGAATGAAACCTACGACAAGACGAATTTTTTCAATATAAACCTCAAAAAAGTCAAGACCATCTTTTACAATTAAATTATAGATATGACATGCACACTTAATATGGAAAATTTCAGGAAAGGGTGGAGATAACGTAGATTTTATTTTTGTTATAGCATTCTTGTTGTTAGAAGCATTATCAAAAGCAATACATAAAATTTTATTTTCTATACCATAATATCCGGCAATTTTAATAATAGAATCAGAAATAAATTGTCCAGTATGTTTGCGATCTTCATCATATAAAAAAGCAAGAATACGTTTTTGCATTATGAAATTACTATCCATCCAATGACAAGTAACAGTTAAATAATCATTTTTATTAACAGCACGACCAAGATCAGAAGTTAGGGACAATCTACATTGAATATTTTTTAAGAATGTTGATAAATAAAAACAATATTGTGAATGGAGTTTAAAAATATCAGACCGACAAGTAGTTCTAGGAATACCATTAAACATAGGATTATAAATTGCTTGTATATAACGGATAAAAGCATCAGAAGAAGGAAAAGTAAAAGGCAAACAACCCACAGCTACCATTTTAGCTATTTCTTCCCGGTCCCTCAATTTATTATACTTTTTCGCTACTTGACCGGTTGTTGGGTCCATTCTAGTTTGCGTTGACCCACCAACATCCCCACCACCTTTTGCAATATTTAACTCTCTTTTGTGATCTTCAGCTATATGTCTCATTAACGTACCCGTACCCCCTTGCTTACCGCCACTTCTATGCTTATATATTTGTTGACAAATATTGCACTGCACCTCAATATCTGATATACGTTCAAAAAATTGCCATGCAATACTAGTTCTTTTACGGGGTTTTGGGGCACTGGGAGGACGGGAAGGGAGATTAACTGATTCAGATCTAACGTTAGCATCTCCTACTGCGGGTGTTTCAGCAATATTTTCATCATCTTCGTCTACATTAACTGCATCTACTTCATTTTCTTCTTCTATACCGTAATTTTCTTGAAATTCTACATAATCCATATCGTGAGCACCTACACCTATTTCTTCCTCAAAAGGTGTACCAAGCGGTACCGGAGGCGAAGGCACACGGGTATATCTATTACTTGAACTACCTCTACCGCTAATAATTCGCTTTTTACTACCACTACCGCTTCCGGGACAAAAATTTTTAACACCTTTAGCAGCGAGGTTTTTTAATTTATCCATAATATAAATTAAATTAAACTAAAAATATTCAAAATACACAAATATAACAAAATTAAATATTAAACAATTAATACAATAAATAAAAATTAAACGTAAGAGATGGAACGACAATACCAAATTTTGGAAGTATCCGAAGATTGCGACTTTAGAAACTTCCGCTCTTACTTTGTAAACGAAAAAATAAAAAATTAAAGTGAACACTTTAAGAAATTAAATATATTGAATATTTGAGAATTGAGAATTGAGATTTGAGAGAGAATGAGATTTGAGAGATTGAAAAATTGTGTGAGAAATGATTTGAAGTTGTAGGGTATTTATAGATTTATTTTGAGGATTAAAAAATATTTTATATTTTTTTTTTTTAATGAAATGGGCCCAAACTAGCCGTTTGGACCCAAAAACGGTAATATTACCGTTGGGCCAACGGCTAGTTTGGCCCAACAGATTTTTTTTTTTTTTGGTTATCGGGCCGGGCCGGGCCGGTTAACCGGCGGGCCTGGACCGGGTTAACCGGGCCCAATTTTTTTAAAAAACCGGACCGGGACCCGGTACCCTAAAGCCCTAGGGCTTTTCGGGCCGGGTCAAACCGGTCCGGTTAGATGTTACGGGCCGGGTTAGTTTTAATGTCCGTACTCTTACGAAAGAAAACTGGACCACAGTTATTAATGAAAAATAGTAAAAAGTCAGCCCAAAAGAAACTAAATGAGCTGTTACGAACACACCTTATACCTTATAACTAATCTATTTGACTATAGTACGAGTATAATACTAAATGCATCTTCCATCTCAATTTAAAATGAGAAAATTCAAAAATCCTCTATTACGAACACAGTCAACACACCTTATAACGTAACCTATTTGGCTGTTATAGTACAAGTATAATACTAAATGCATTCTCGTGTCTTAGTTTGATTGAAACATATAAAATTAAATATTTTTTTAAAAACAAACTAAAAGGGAAATTAAAAGAGAGAGAGAGAGACTATTGTTGGATTTAACAAGCATTTCACTACTCAGCATTTTAACATTATCATACAGCAAACTACACCAAAAAGGAATTTTTGCAGTAATTAGTTAACAATAATAACTTAATTATCATTAAATTATGTTTTTTAGAGGCAATTGTTACTGACAATTATGCGGCAATTAGTTAACGACAATAACTTAATTGTCACTAAATTATATTTTTTAGAGGTAATTATTAATGACAACTACATTTTAGTACTCTTTGTAAATGTCCTAAAACCTATAGCGATATTGAATTCAATAACAATCAACTAATGTTGGTAGAAACTAATAACTTTAACGTTCTTTGTTAAAGTGCATATTTATTGCCGCCAAAAGTCTTTTTTGTTGTACATAATCGAAAGATTATTTCAGATCTCCATCTTATAATAAAAGCAATAATATAAATTATCTTTTTTGGAGAGTTAAATAGCATAATCAATATTTTTAAGATGTATTTTACATTAAATTATATTATATTATATTATATTGATATGAGACTAATTGTAATTAATAATACTTTTCGTATAATTTTTTGAATATATAAAAATGTAATTTCATATCAAACTAACCGAATCAAATCTAACTTTGGAAAATAATCAAACTGAATTTTGAAAAACAAAATGGGAGAGCTATTTTGAAACAAAGGAGTATCAATTTGTAACTTGCAAAAAGAGAGGCTAATGCTTAAGGGTCATAATCACAGAGTATCAATACACGTCAACTACCTTTTTGTGGCGATATTTGAAGGAGTAGAACATTAATGAGTTCAAAAGTAGTGTTGGTGCCAATGATGTTTGAAGGACTTCAGTAGTAGAGTTCTTGGAAGTTTCCTTAGCCTTTTTCTTCCCTATTTATAGTGCCTTAATTAGATCCTCCTCAATCAATTACAATCATATCTTTCTATCTGATTTTGTAAGTATCATGATGATGATGTGATACGAACAAAGTGATTTCCTATTTCATACTAAATTGATGTGATCACAAAAAAAAAGTGCTTTCCTATTTCATACTAAATCCAAGAAAACCAGTGTACGTGACAGTGCTGATCAAAAACCAGCTAAGTACGAGTACGTATAGCTAGGATGGAGGATATTCATGAAGAAAATGGATCAGAAATTGACCTTGAAGCAGCTCAGGGGAGTTCGCCGCTGTTAATGAATGGTCAATTGGGTACTGATTCTAGTTTGATGAAGAGGTCGGTGCTCTTTCTCCGATCTGCTTACAAGTTCATTGAAGCTGGAGCAAGACAAGCATCTCTTTCTCGAGTGTCCTCTTCGTCGTCGTCATCCTCCACCTCAAGATTTTATACTCCTCTTACCAGCTTTAATCTCAAGCATGGAGTATGTATATATCCCTTTTCATAGCTACATTACCATATTATGGAGTAGTTATTAATGATATTAATTATATTATATACTCTCTGTCTATTTAAATAGGGTTCAGAAGCTGTGGAAGATCAAATCCAGCTTGGTGAAATTTCGGTAGCTTCACCAGATGGTGACCGGCGAGTTTGTAATATGAAATCAAGCAATGATCACATCGAGGTTGATGTTCAGCCTCATGATCAGAGTCATCAACAAAGGGAGAAGAACTTGGATTCACTTCACAACTTTGGAGGAGGAGACAGTGGGAGTAGTGACAAAGGAATTCATGTAGGAGGCATTTCTGGCCGACGCAAGGCCGCAGGCTTGTGTCATCATCACATGCAGATCTTCACAGGGTATGGCTACTTCATCCGACAATTGGTATGCAAGGAACCAACTATATTGCTCCTAGCAATTGCTGCAGTATTGTCTTTTGTCTTTGGAATCAAAGAAGAAGGTGCGCAGAATGGTTGGTTTGAAGGAGCACTTTTGGTTGTGATCGTACTTGTGACTGTTTCGTTTAAGTTATTGCGAAATTGGTACGAAAGACACCTTTGGAAGAAGCAAAAAGATCACAAAGCAAGGAAGAAATCAATGGACTCCAGTTTTTGTGCCTACTTTGACAAGTTGAACAAATTCATACATATTAATGGGCTGTTGATTGGTATTTTGATCATTGTGGTGGTGTACATTCGCTTTAAATTGGGCCATAAAGATGATGAGAACGGATATAGATTGGAAATCAAGGAAGAACCGTCTGAAATTGCAAGGATGATGAATGCCATGAATAAGGTTTTGACAGAATCAAAGGGAACAGTAAGAGTTTGGATAACTTCATTTGGTGTCACACTAGTGGGGATGACTGAAGGAATACCATTTGTTATTTCAATTGCAATGACATATTGGTCTCCAAATTTTGATGTCAAGATGGAATCAGTCAGCATCATCTTTGCAGAACAGGTTAGCTGGTTGAAAGAGCAAAAATTGGAAGTAACCCAGTTTTTTCTTGACAAAAAATATGTTACCAAGATACCGCCACAAGTCTGCAGTGTTCTATCTGATGGAATTGGAACTCGTGTGTCCACTCTGACTTCTCAGACAGCGTACCACAGAATAGATGAAGCAGTACTCTGTTGGGCAGAGAAGAATATGGGTATGCAGAGAGAAACTTTGGATCAGCATTCCACCATTGTGATAGACAATGTTAATGAGAAGAATCCTTTTGAGGCAATTCATCCAAGTGGAGTCGTCATAGAGAAAAATGGAGACAATGGGAAAGAGTGCTATTTACATTTCAAGGGCCCTCCTGATTCAATATTGTCAATGTGTTCCAGTTACTATGACTTGAATGGTGAGCTGCGGGATTTGGATGACAAAACAAAGAGTGACTTTGCTCAAGCTAACAACAACGTGAACGCAGTTGCATTTGCCTTCAAACGTACTCAGGTTGTTGAACTTGATGAAAATCGCCTAACATTCATAGGTATGTTTGTCTTCAAAGACACTTTCAATCCAGACAAAATGAGGCAAACAATTGCGATTACGAAAGAAGGCGGAGTGAAGATCATATTTGCCTCGGAAGAAGATGTTGAAGTACTTCGTACCATTGGTGATGACACAGGATTGCTCAACTCACATGATGCTCTAGTGGTTATGGGCGAAGATCTCCACAACTTCATTGTAGATGACAGGAAGGAAGAAGTTGAGAAAATTTGCATTATGGGAAATTCCTCTCCGGCACACAAGCTTCTTTTAATAGAGCACTTGAAGAAAAGGGGTGAAGTGGTGACTGTGGTAGGAGAACAAGCATCTGAAAGTAATGTGGTTCTTGAAGCAGCTCACTTTGGCCTGCCTGTGGTGACTAACTGGCCTGAAACTCTAACGTATGTGATTAACAGCATCAAGGGAGGAAGAATTATTTGTGAGAATCTGAGTCAATTCATCCAAGTTGAGGTAATCTTGGCAATCACTAGCCTATCAATAAACTTCATACTTGTTGCATTAGACGGGGATGCCCCATTAACAACCATTCAATTGGTATGGGTTAACCTTCTTGTTACATTTATTGGAGGGCCAGCTTTGTTAATGACTCAACAGTCCACAAGAAAACTAAGGGATGAGCTATCTATCAGACCAAGAAAACCGCCAATTACCAAGGCCATGTGGAGAAACATATTTTTTCAAGCTTCTTATCAGATTGGCATTTTTGTATTCCTTCAACACAGAGGAAGTGCAATACTGGGCATCACTCCGAAAGTTAACAGATCTACAGTCTTTAACGGCTTCGCTTTGTGCCAGCTTTTTAACATATTCAGCGCAAGGGGTTTGGAGGAGGAGAACTTTTTCAAAGGTCTTGGCCGAAATTACTGGTTTTGGGCACTGTCTGGGCTTTATCTCGTGTTGCAGTTCGGATTCGTTGAAGTAGAACCTATCTTTGTCTTTACCAACACGGCACGACTGAATTGGAAGCAATGGGCTGAATCCATTTTAATAGGAGCTGGTACATGGGTGCTTGATGCGACAGTAAAATGGGCATCACAATACATAAAGATAGACAAACGTGATTGTGGATCAGTTCTTAGAAGATGGTTACAGAATTGGTTTACCAGAATCAACTGCTGTTACAGTGGACCAACAAGTACACCAAATTCAACTCTTGCTTCCTTGGATTCTCCAAGATTCACTTGTGGAAAGGTACTAATACTATACAAATTATCCATACTGCCTAATTACAAAGTCTTTCCTTTTCCTTCCTAAGATTTTGGATTCAAGTTCTAGTTGTTGTTCTTTTGCAGGGATGGATAACAAGCATCACACGTCGCGTGAAACCAACCAAGCATAGAGCTAATACTTTGGTGGATTAATCATGTTGCAATAGCTGCAATTTGTAGTCAGTTGGGGCTAGTTACACTTGGAGCAACGGTAAAATTGTCTCCAGGTTTGAGCTGTGAAATCAGCCTCTCTGATGCTTGCATCAGGTAGGCTGCCTACATACACCTTTTAGGGGTGGTGTACATCAGTACTGAGCTGCCCTTAATTTATGTTATTTCTTTCATTTAATTTTCCGGTTTTCATATGTATTGGATGTAGAAGAAAAAGACGTGTTCTTGTTCTTTTCACTTTTAGCTAAATTCATGAATGCAGACATATTATATACAGAAAACAACAACTTTATGTCAATACACACTACTAATTTAACTGGTACAAGAAGATAAATATCATATATGCAAGAATAATATGAGTAGCTTAATTACCTCAATCTCTCAAACTTGGTGTAATGTATTAGAGCTCTAGTTGATAAAGAGATATTGACAAGCCAACAATGCGACTGGAAGAGACTTTCTTCAGCAAAGTCAACTTGCTGGTGGTCGTTTCTTATATATATATATATATATAATTATATATGTATGGTCCTCACAAATATTCCAACATGGATTTCATAATATATATATATTTTTTCCAAGCATTTTAGTTTTGAGCACATTTGTCTTTATCCTATGTGTCTTCAAATAAATAACTTCAAAGTGTGAGCAGGTAATTTAGAAAATGAAATAGTAATCTGTTACTCCATCTAATTCAATTTAAGTAAAGAACTTTTCTTTTCAGTTTGTTACAAAAATAATGGTATTTTCTGTAGATATTTTGTACAATTCAACTTCTAAAAACCCCGCTTTACTTTGAATGAGATAACTTACAACGAGAAAAATATTTATAACTTATTTTAGGCTATATATTTCAAACGTCATTATTTCATGAATATTTGATATAACAAAAGATATTTTTCAAAACATCTTTATCTGAAGAAAAAATATTATACTTTCCTCACTTATAGATGACAATCATTTTCCTTGAAGTCATCTGAACAATATTTTAGTTGATGAAGATTAAGAAAAACTTATGTGAAATTAAAACGAACAATTTGGAGGCTGAAGTTAGCAACAACAATCAAATTCAAATTTCAGTTTCAAAAAATGTGTTCAGGCAAAACAAAAATTAAAATAAAAAACAAAATCCATTAAATCCTTTTCTGTTCAATTTCTTCTAATTGTACAATCAAATTAAAGTGTATCTTCTTCTATTTAATTTTTTCAAATTCAACGATCAGTTAGAACGATCAGTTTCTTCGAATTCAATGATAAACCGTACCTTCTTCTGAATAATTTGTTCGAATTCAAACATCTATTGCAAATTCATCCTTTACTATTGTTGAAGGTATTCATTCATAATATATTTTCTCATATCAATTTCATCAGGTGTTATGAAATCGAAAAAATAGAATTTGTTATTAATTTTTTTTGCACCGTTACAGTTATTTGGTTCGAAATTTTTTTATTGATCCACTACTGCTGCTTCGTTCAAAATTTTCACGTCGTCGTTAATTTGTTTTGCATATTTTGTAAACGAATTTCGAGTAAAAGTTAATGCTACACAAAATAGATTCGATAGAACAAAAATATTGATCGAAATCAATTTTTAAAGCTAATAATATTTAAATTTTTGGAGTTTTGATTCTCGAAATTTGATATTGTATTTGTATATGTGAAAAAATTTATTTGTAGATAATTTGGTTTTGTTCGATTATGGAGGATGTAGCTTTGATGGTATTTAACGTTGAACATCTAATATGTAATTATATTTTGGCTGAAAAATTTTGCTATGTTTGTATTTTAAGTTTAGCCAATGTTTCGTAATTGTATTTTTGGATGTAATTGTTGGCTATGTAAATATATATTGTTTACGTTTATAACTGTAGAAATTTGTTTGAATTTGTTTTGTGTAAGTGTATGTTGTAATTATTGACAAATTACAGATGTGTATATTTGTGTATTTTAGGTGAAATAAGTTATCAATGGAAAGCATATCAGTTCTCGTGAAGCACTTCAGAAGGTGGACGTATGAAAAAAACTATGAAGAGTACGTCAATGATGCAATATTATTGAGCACGACGGCATCGTTCAATGAACTACACAAACTTTTGACATCTCACCTAAATGTGGATTTGAGCAGCAAACGTACTATTCAAGTGGACTATCAACTACGCATAGTGCATATGTATTTTGAAGTGTAATCTGAACAGCGTACCAAATCTTACTGAACACTGAAAAACAAACATGTACTATAAACTTATCGAAATCATATTCAACATGTATGAGTAAAATGAAAAACTTTCAATCACTTCTCAATTAGTAACTTTAATTTGATTCACTACAAAACATAAGATAAGAAAGAACAAATAGTAAAATTGAGAAAGTGATAACAATATGTATTTGTCAAAAAATTTTAGAAATTGATACCAATATATATTTGTATTATAAGTCACGTTTAATAACATATTTTTTTATAAATTTTGGCTAGATGTATTTGCCAATCTATATACTAAAAAAAACATAGTATATGAACACATACTAAAAAAATAAATATAAAGTATCTTATGTATTTGATAGTAAACAAATAAATATTAAAATACATATGATATTAACTGCATATGTATTTTTAAGTTAAACATGAATATTGTATATGTATACATGGCAAAATCTAAAACGAGCATATGTATTTTTGAAGTTAAATCTCAACGTAACAAATAAAGTTGAATATTGAAATAAAACACATACTACAAAATTATTGAGAATATATTCAACATAAAAGATTAAAATGAATTGCTTTCATTCACTTCAAAATCAGTAAGGTTGATTCACTTCAAAACATAAAAAAAGTTTCTACAATGAATACCAACATCCAAATTAATCTTGACAACTACGCAATGTAATAAAATCATGAACAATCAGACATCTAAAACTTCCGTGACACTAGTTATCTTGCTTTCCCTAACAAGCCTCAATGGTGCTTCGTCATCACTTTGGACTTTTTCTTCTTGTTTTCTCATGCCGTAGTCCCACAATATCTCGAGGGACATAACACATCTGCATAACTGTACTTAAACAACACAACGTTTCTTCTTCACAACTGCATATGTATATATTGCAACTCTGCACAATGCATGTGTATTTTTAAATTTAATCTGAACAGTGTATCAAATCATACTGAACATTGGAATAAAACACATACTACAAACTTAAAGATTACATATTCAACATAAAAGACTAAAATGAATAACTTACATTCACTTCACAATTAGTAACTTTGATTCACTTCAAAACATAAAATACCTTTTTAAAATTTAATTTCAACATCAAGTTTAATTTTATCACGACACAATGTAATAAAATCATCAACCATCTGACTTCAAATATTCCTGTGACACTTGTTATCTTGCTTTCCCTAACAGGCCTCAATGGTGCTTCGTCGTCACTTTGAGCGTTCATAAATTTCTTTTGATGGTGGATCCTTAAAATCATCATCTGAATCAACTGAACGTTCATAATCAACTTCATCCTGCTCTAGTATTTCAAACTTTGACATTTTTCTTTGAGTTGGCTCAATGTTCTTAAATACAACCTAGGAATATAGAAAAAATATGTTTAAGTATCTGTTAAACAATTGTAACACAAATGTATATATGTAGACTATAAAATATATATCTAATAAAAAATAAAGTCATATCTATTACTGACACAAATACAAATACGTCCACAACCACAAATGTATTTGTATATTTCAACATTTCAATATACTAAAAAATACATATCAATTATAATAAAAATACATATAACCAAATACCTCTTCATGAGTAGTTCATATATAAATATATTTTTCCATACATGCAATTAGTTAGCAAATTCATTTAACATACAAATACAACTAAACATAGTAGCTTTACAAAAAAATACAAATAAATACATGTTAACCCAAAATGAATATTTAACCTATTATCTTCATAAATCAGCTTTACTGAAATTCCTAAATACATATCAGTTGATCAGTAAATACATGTTAGCTTCACAAAAAAATACATATCAATTATAATAAAAATACATATAACCAAATACCTCTTCATGAGTAGTTCATATATAAATATATTTTTCCATACATGCAATTAGTTAGCAAATTCATTTAACATACAGATGCAACTAAACATAGTAGCTTTACAAAAAAATACAAATAAATACATGTTAACCCAAAATGAATATTTAACCTATCATCTTCATAAATCAGCTTTACTGAAATTCCTAAATACATATCAGCTGATCAGTAAATACATGTTAGCTTCACAAAAAAATACATATTACCCCAATTTGATAAAGCTTTACAAAAATCCCTAAATATATAACAGTAAATAAAAATACATATACAACAACAAATACCTCTTCCTCCATGTCTTCTTCAGATTCATTAGCATAAGAATTCACAACATCGTCATGAACATTGCTTGACTCTGCAATTTCTTTTGCTTTTCTTTTCTTCTCATATTTTTTTATTTTTTTGTCTTTTGGAGAAGAAATTTTTTTCAACCATTTTTTTTTTCAAAATATCAGTCATTTTCGAAAAAATTCAACCAACAACAACAACAAATCAACTAAAAATCATCTACATATCCATTCAACTCCGATTATCCTCCATTAATTGAAACAAAATAAAATCCAGTTTCAATTCTCAACCAAATTTTAATTTTTTTCAACTATATCAACTCATAAAACATCAAATTTCAATTAAAAACAAACAAAACATAATTCAGCAAATCCGATCACCTTGATTCTCCGTTAACAACTACAAAAATCAAAACCTTAAAGATGAAGTGGAGAAATTGTTTACAGTACAAAATTCAAAAAAATAAATAAATTGAGAAATTGATAACATGCAATAACTGAATTAATTAGTTACCTGAAATTGTGGAATAATATCATTATCAGATCGTGCAAAAGACGTTAAGAAGGAAAAAATTGAAAGAGAAAATATGAGAAAAGGCGTGAAAAATGGTAAACTATAAAGCAATTAAAGGAAAGAGAAAGATTTTAAGCGTGAATAATGGAACCTACTTCTGAGAGACGGTAACTGTGCCCCCCCCCCCCCCCCCACTTAAAATAATGCTAGGTTTGCTACACCAGGTAATTTTATTAAAGTGTTGCTATTTTTTTTAATTTAAGACTTAGGTATACTACTCTATGTAGTTTTCTCAAGTTAAAATTCCAAATGTGTTATAAAACAATAAAGAACAAAAAGAAGAGTAGAGAGAATAGAGAGAGTGATTCTTATTTTTTCTCTTGAGGGATGAGAGATCATAAGATTATGAATATAATGAACAAAACCCCTCTATTTATAGGAAAAATTTACTCTTAGTCTGAGTAAAAGACAGATGCTTCAAATCCTAATAGATATCAAAGTAGATCTTGATAGACATTCACTATAATGTAAATACATTTATAACACTCCCCCTTGAATGTCTAGATAGATAACGTGCCTCGTTAAAACCTTACTAGGAAAAACTCAATAGGAAAAAAAAAATCTAGTGAAGGAAAAAGAGTACACATTTCTAACAATACGCATATCGGCTGCCTCATTAAAAACCTTACAAGGAAAACCAGTGGGACAAAATCTCGTAAGGGAAAAAGAGTACAACGCGTATTAACTCCCCCTAATCAGAACATCCTTGAACCTTTGCATCCCGATCTTGTGCACCATCTTCTTAAAAATTGTAATTGGAGAAGACTTGGTGAATAAATCAGCCACATTTTCACTTGAACGAATCTGTTGCACGTTGATATCACCATTCTTTTGTAGATCATGTATATAGAAAAACTTTGTTGAAGTGTACTTCGTTTTATTTTCTTTTATGAATTCCCCCCTAAGATGTGCTATGCATGCTGCAGTATCTCTGTATAAAATTATGGGTAGATTGTCATATTTTACACCACATTTTTCTTGAATGAGATGTATCATGGACCTCAACCATACACATCCTCGGCTTGCTTCATGAATAGCTATTATCTTAGCATGATTCGATGAAGTGGCTACGATACTCTTTGTATATCTCCAAGATATGGCATTACCACCACATATGAACACATAGCCTATTTGAGACCGAGATTTATGCGGGTCAGATGAGTACCCAACACCAGCATGACCAATAAGATTGGGACTGCAATCTTTAGAATAAAATAAGCTCATGTATCTTATGCCATTTCGATGTCTCCTAGTAGGAGTAGAAATATACCTTGCTAACATATTAACCGAAAAGGCTATAGGCCTTGTAGTATTTGCAAGGTACATGAGTGCATCAATTGTACTAAGATATGGTACTTCATAACCAATCCAATTCGATATATTTTGAATTTCAGCAAATAATCTATTGCTTTGAAAACTCTCCAAGAGTTCCAATGATTTTCAAGCTATAAGTTTATACAATATAAGGATTATAAATAAGTTTTCCAGAAACTTTTATATGCTTCAAGTAATTTGAATCCTTAAAAGTTTTCACATAAGTTTTGTCAAGTGACAATATTCAACATTTCATGAGTGACATCTTCAAGTGTCTAGACTGCAAATCAAATAAGTTTTACGCTTATCAACATGCATCCTTTCATGTCACTTGATAAATATTTCTACGTCAGCATGCTTAAATAAACGTAGAATTCAGATCCTCATAATCTTTCACAATATTGTGCCAATATTGTGTCAAAGATATTGATGATATATTATTTTGTATCGGTTCACAATGCGCATAACATTTTGAGATCTTATCACTTCATTATTTTCAGGTACATGAACATCTCATAAGGTTTTATGAAGTGTTATATCGTAGGCTCTTCAAGAGCTCATTGCCTTCTTATTATGATTATTTGCTCCTTATTTTTCAAAGACTATTTCATTTGGAAACGATCAGTCTACCACGCTTCACGCATGCATAGACTTTGTCCTTTAGGAACGCAAAATAAGAGCACTTGCGCTTAATATGAGATGCTTTCAGCATTTGACTTGAATTATCTTTTGGATGAGGATATGGTGATAATTCCTAACATATTTCATAGCGCTTATAATCTCCCCTTTATGTTAGGAAAACTAACATACATCCTCTACTTCTTTGAGGAATCCATCATTGTGCATTATGATATATTCATTAATCGTATACCGTACATCAAAATTATTAGATAAAATAATTGGTTCCCGACCTTGAACCAATTTAGAGGGAAGAAATAATCATAATTTACTGGTCTAATGCATACAAATGCTATTGTAATATATCATATTTCAAACCAATACATTAAATTTTGTTCTCATTAACAATGGTTTAGATATTTATCGAAGACATTCAATGCTAAACCATCATCATCAAGATGAATTATCTTGATTACACAATCTGAAAATTATGCTCAATTTATATTGAACAAGTAACTTTATGAATGTGAAACGTAAGTTGACCATGAATGTACATGTGATCATCTTATTGATGCATCTTTTCATCATATTACATGATAGGTGAACGAGCCCTTATTCACCTTTTATAATTTTCAAATTTGAAGGGATCCAATCCCAATATTAGTTGGTCCAACCAACTTGTCATGAGAACAAACGACATAAACAATTCTTGAAGAATTTTCTTAGTTCTTCAATACATGCACATCTTCGAGATGTCACAATCGTTCATATCAATTTATGAACTTTTATTCTAGTAAACTCCAAGTTTACCATGACATGTACTTTTTCTTTAGTAAATTTCAGATTTACTATTACATGAATAAATTTCAGATTTACTATTACATGAATAAAATTCAGATTTACTACTTCAGAAATAGATTTCAAAATTATTCAACCTCTTTCGGAGGTGAGTTGTGATACAATCACAATCAAGTGCACGTTTGCATTAATAAGTTTCTCATTCCCCAAGAATGAAATATAATCGTGCCTTAAGTCTATCAAATTATGATAGCTTATAACCTCTTTCAAGATTTTGCTACTTCAGAAGCAAATCGAGGCATACATATAATGTAGAGAATTTTTCTTTAGCATATCTTATAATCATATAAGCGTGTGAAAATATCATCACTTTTGATGATCATTATCATATTGTCCCTCCATGCGTATATTCGTGCATTCAATCACTTGTCTTCTTTCAGACATATTATGCACTGCTACCACATACACCTCAAGAATGAAGTAAGTTGTCATATTTCAGACTTATCATATATTGCTACCACATTCACTTCATGGAATGGAGCATATTCAATGGGTCGAATTTCATGACTTTTCATCAAATACTCATTATTTTGCCTTAGCCATATAATATATCAATATGGTGCATTGAGATTCAAACTCAACGTCTTATCCATAAAAAAGGCGTCTTAGGCATAAATCGATGAGACTTGAACCCAACATATTATCATCTCTTTTGATAATATTGTTCTTGAGAAATAAATTCAAAATATAAATGGTTCCAAACCAATTATTTTTTCTCAAATTCAATAATAATTATATTAGTAGTATCAAAAGAAAGATAACATAAAGAATTACTAACCTTGAAATCCTTCAGATTTATAATCTCACATTGTTTGGCAGAGTCTCGTACTGATAACGTGTTATAAAATAATAAAGAACAAGAAGAAGAGTAGAGATAGAGAGAGTGATTCTTATTTCTCTCTTGAGGGATGAGAGATCATAAGATTATGAATATAATGAACAAAAACCCTCTATTTATAGGGGAAATTTACTCCTAGTCTGAGTAAAAGACAGATGCTTCAAATCCTAACAGATATCAAAGTAAATCTTGATAGATCACATTCACTATAATGTAAATACATTTATAACAAAATGTAAAATTTCACAGCCAAATTTCACGTTGAGAATAATCATTTTCAATATTTCCAAGACCCAAATTGGGCTCCATAAATAAATGGATTGGGTGAATAACGAGTCAAACATGGGCTCAACCCATATTCAATCACTTGGGTCCTTGGGGTCCAGAATATTCCATCAAAATTAGCAGCTATTGCTTGCTCATTTACCTCTTTTTATTATTTTATAATAAATTAAGAATGATAAATATTTATTATGATTAAATATAGTAAAAATGTAGATTAATTAGTCATGGTTAAACGATAAAAGTGTATCTACCGACATATGTCATGCATCTATTCATTTAATGATAAAAGTGCATCTACTGACACGTCATGCATCTATTCATTTGATGTAAATGCGAGTAAATTTTTATCATTAAGAACCTTATCTTTTTTTTTTTTTTTTTAATTAAGATGATTCAGAATTATGGAGGAATAAATACAATAGGCATAGCCTAGTGCAGAGTTGTAGGATCTCCAGGAGAGATAATAGTGCTTACAGGGCTAGTCACAAAATGGAATTAATCTAGCAAAAGTAGTTTCACTAATGTTACGCCTTAAGGAACAAATAAATAATAGGTGGTAACTTTACTATGTCACTCTTTCAATATAATAAATTCAATATAATGTTTTGAAAGTGTATTGGATAATGAATTAATATTTAATGCTAAGGGTATAAAATGAGCACAAATGGATAAGTTATCCTGGTAATCAAAACTATGCAAATAGTGTTACATATCTATTTTTAGTAACATGGACAAGTAAAGTTGAACGGATGAAGTATATTCTAGCAATTAAAATAGTTACCCTCAACAAATTAAAAGTCGACTTGAAGTTAGAAAACCTTCAAGTCATGCACGCATTACATGTTCTTCTATCCAAATTAAATGGGTCTGGATGATAAAATTAGAAAGGTTTCTGTAAATGAGGACATCAATATAATATATGATATATAAACAAAAAGGCCTGTTGATTTTATTTCTGCAAAAATATTCAAAATCTTGGATGAAAGTAAGCTAGACTACATAAGGAAATACGAGAACGAAGAAGGAAAAAAAAGATTCACAACTTCACTGCAGAGTTATCCGGTCTATCGTGGGATAACTACGGCCCTAGCTAAATACTTAAACTAGCTAGTTTGCAAAATATGCACAAGAGTATATAGTAGTATACTTTTTACTGGATATATACACTCTATACATATAATATACAGTAATATTGCATATGATGTAACCTGTATGTATGATAACTATCTTAATGCGTCCTACGGGGGAGGGTTCTCTGTAAATTATAAATACCCGTATTATTTGCCATTCAACCTATTTTTGATCCGCCTTAAATATAGGCGGATTGAGTTTGAACTTGTTCTCACTCAATTTATTTTTTAATTTGTTTAAATTCAACTCAACTCAATCATTTATAGCGACGTGTCCTACCACGTCGGCAAGGTTACAAATCATAGGCGTGCAGCTTTCTTTATTTGGAAATTGGCAGAAAATAAGTGGTGGGAAACTGGGTGGGCTATCCCTTTCGATCTAGGGAGTTGGGTTCTTGTTTCTTAGCCTTTCATTCTGTGCATCTCTCTAAACTATGTAAGTACGTGAAGTAGTGCTAGTAACTTGTGAAATTCACATTTGATTTCTGACATCTGTGTTCCCTTGGGTCAAAAGGTTTTCTAGTTTAATTTCCAATACTTTGAATTCACAGCGATAATATTTTACATTCTTCTGGTTCATCTTTATTTATTCATTTTTTTTATTTTGACATTTTCAATGATATTTATCTAGTTTATAAAATAAGTAGATAATTTTACCTATTCTTCTCATTTTTTTCTTAACATTAAATACGATTCATTATCTAAAATTGTATTCAACTATATGATACGATTCATTAAATACGATTCTGCATTAACTCTATTATATTCAACTATATGATAAAATTGTCCTAATTATTTACTGTTTCTTAACCCCCAAGCAATAGAAAAGTAAATAGTAAAGATGAACGGAGGGAGTACGTTAAACTTTTAATTTGTAAATATGTCCCATGACATGGCATCTTCACATGCATTGGCTGCGGACTGCATTTTTGCCTAGATGGGCAGAGGTTGTGTACAAGTTCATGAATACTCCTATACTCCCTTTCTTTCAAGTTACGTGATAGTGATACTTATACAATTCTGCACCTTGTGCTTTGGACATGCCATCAAAATTCACCCGGTGAAGCCGGTGGCACGGTTGATTAACCACACACCAAAAAAAAAAAAAAAAAAGGCATACCATCAAATTACTCATATAGTGAGGTAATAAGAACTTCTCGATCAAAATACAGGAGCTGTGGGTTCACTATTGTTTATAGTATGTCACAGAGAAATTACTGGATATATACTAAGCTGGATAGAATCTATTAATTTTCATCATTTTATGTTGGTATAAGAAAACTAAATTAATAAAAATTATAAACTTTAATCTTGAATTCGCGGATAGTTTTCGCAACGGACTATATACTCTAATCAGATAGACCAATATTTAACAGTTGATAAAGAAATGACTCTTCAACCTCAAAAGCTAGCTAATGAGAGAAGATTGTCCAGGATCATATAAGGAGACCAATGACCCTTTAATCCACCGATGTGGGACTCCAACACCCCCGCACGCCCAGGGCTGGACATCTAGAGCGTGGACAAAATAAGATGGGGGGCCCAACATCAAAAATTATGAGTTGGGTGGGCCTGACTTTGATACCATGATAAAGAAATAGACCTTGGGCCTAGCTCAACCTCAAAAGCTAGCTCATGAGGGGAGGATTGCCCAAGACCATATAAGGAGACCAAGGACCTTTAACCCACCGACGCGGGACTCCAACACCTCCCACACGCCCGGCGCTGGACATCTCGTATAAGACGGGGGGCTCAACATCGGAAACAATGAATTGGGTGGGCCTGACTCTGATACCATGATAAAGAAATAGACCTTGGGCCTAACTCAACCTCAAAAGTTAGCTCATGAGGGGAGGATTGTCCAAGACTATATAAGGAGACCAAGGACCCTTTAACCCAACCTCAAAAGCTAGCTCATGAGGGGAGGATTGTCCAAGACCATATAAGGAGACCAAAGACTTTTTAACCCAACCTCAAAAGTTAGCTCATGAGGGGAGGATTGTCCAGGACCATATAAGGAGACCAAAGACCCTTTAACCCACTGATGTGGGACTCCAACACCCTCCGCACGCCCAGGGCTGGACATCTGGAGCGTGGACAATATAAGACGGGGGTCCAGCATCGGAAACAATGAACTGGGTGGGCCTACCCCCGCACGCCCAGGGCTAGACATCTGGAGCGTGGACAATATAAGACGGGAGCCCAACATCGAAAACAATGAATTGGGTGGGCCTGACTCTGATACCATGATAAAGAAATGGACTTTGGGCCTAACTCAACCTCAAAAGTTAGCTCATGAGGGGAGGATTGCCCAAGACCATATAAGGAGACCAAGGACCTTTAACCCACCGACGCGGGACTCCAACACCTCCCGCACGCTCAGGGCTGGACATCTGGAGTGTGGACAATATAAGACGGGGGGATCAACATCGGAAACAATGAATTGGGTGGGCCTGACTCTGATACCATGATAAATAAATGGACCTTGGGCCTAACTCAACCTCAAAAGCTAGCTCATGAGGGGAGGATTGTCCAAGACCATATAAGGAGACCAAGGACCCTTTAACCCACTGATGTGGGACTCCAACACCCTCCGCACGCCCAGGGCTGGACATCTGGAGCGTGGACAATATAAGACGGGGGCCCAACATCGGAAATAATGAACTGGGTTGGCCTACCCCCGCACGCCCAGGGCTAGACATCTGGAGCGTGGACAATATAAGACGGGAGCCCAACATCGAAAACAATGAATTGGGTGGGCCTGACTCTGATACCATGATAAAGAAATGGACTTTGGGCCTAACCCAACCTCAAAAGTTAGTTCATGAGGGGAGAATTGCCCAAGACCATATAAGGAGACCAAGGACCCTTTAACCCATCGATGTGGGACTCCAACAACTGTTGTTTTATTATGTCATGCATGAGAATTTAATTTGTTCAAAATCTTCACTCTATCTGTTGGACCAAAAATATGACGTGCGTAGTCTAGTCGTGTAGTCGGTAGATCAGTACACGTGGTCCAAACTTTTGGTTGTTGAGCTTCTTCTAGTCGGCTTTAAATTAAATTTTTTAAAGTTGGAGTTGTATCTATCCATAAATATAATTAGAGTTGCTCATGAATTTTTATGAGAGAAGAAAAATGAAAAAAAAGTAAAAACGACTTTTTTTTTTTTTTTCATATTTTTCACTTTTTCGAATACTACAAATTATATTTAAAATTCTCATAGTCAAACATTAGCTTAAAATTATATATTTGATTTAATTTTATTTTTTTTGAGAAAGGAAAAAAAGCTCTCATGACTACACAGTCGTTAAGTTCTAATAACTCTAATCAAAGAAGCAATATGCATGCATGTATGTCGGATAAAACTTGGAATTTAGCCTAAGGAATTGGGCCTTTTGGCCATATCAATGAATTGGATTCTAGTCAAGGACAACGTGGATTACATAATGTTGGTGTAATATACCACAATTACAATAAATGATTACAGTTGAAATAAAATTAACAAAAATGAAGAAATTAAAATAATCTTCTTCTTGGCTGAGGTGCGGATATCTCGCTTTCTTTAAGGAGATTCAAGTCCACTGCGGCATAATCTACACCGATCCAACAATATATCTCGTGACTTGTCCCCTCCAGGATACAACAGTCCATCAACGATGTACAAGTACTCAAGAAACTTCGGATTAGTTGAAGAGTCCAAAGTTCCACCATAAGAACAACTTCCTTCAACATATATTTACTCTCGTTGTATAGTGAATATAGTTAAAAACTTAGAATATTTTCTTTGTCTTAACTCTTTCTTTGACTAATATAACAACTCTCTTTTGTATAGTGAATATAGTTGTATGTTGAAAAAATCGGGTAATTTTTCCACTACAACATAACAACTTAGTGAAATAAACTGGTTTAGAACAATTGAACCAGACAAAACACTAACAAAAATACCCGACAAATAATATTGAACACTAAAAATAAAGACATCAGAAAAACTTGATAACGGAGTTCAGCCAAAAAAGGTTTAATCTTCGAACACCGCTCAAGGCAACCTTTTCTATTAATTGTGGGAGAACAGAACAATTTTGGGATATTTGAAATGGGAGGAGGAAAAGTTCTTTTTATAACTCTGAAACCTCCTCCCCAAATAGTAAAACTACGATGTGGGAGAAAAAGAACCCCAAAACAATAAGTCTCCATGTTGACTCAATTTTAATCCCATCAAAATACAAATCTTCTCAAACAAGCAAATAATAAAAAATAGTCTTTTGCGGTGCTTTCAGTTTTGCGCTGTGAGGCGCAACCAATTTTAAACAGTGTTTGAACTTGGACCTTGTAACCACCTTAGTTAGCATATCTGCAGGATTCTATGTAGTATGAATCTTCTGGAGAAGTATCTCCTCCTCTTCGAGAAATTCCCACACAAAATAATAGTGAACATCAATATGCTTCGTCCGTGCATGAAAGACTTGATTCTTTGCTAAATGAATAACACTTTGACTGTCAGAATGCACCTCAAGTTGTTTCTAACCAACTCCTAAGTCTTTAAGCAACCTATGAAGGCAAATTACTTCCTTCACAACCTCTGTAATCGCCATATACTTTGCCTCTATTGTAGACAAATCCACTGTAGACTGCAAGGTGTTCCAACTAACTGGCACCTTTGCTAAAGTGAATAAATAGCCAGTTGTAGATCATCGTTTATCCAAATCACCTGCATAATCAGAATCACAATATCCAACTATGCATCGACCAAGTGATTTATCTCGCTCGAATGTCAATCCAACATCTATGATATTTTGGAGATACCGCAGAATTCATTTCACAGTTTGCCAATGACCCATGCCCGAATCATGCATGTACCTGCTAACAACACTAACAGCTTGTGAAATATCTGGTCTCGTACACACCATTGCATATATCAAGCTTCCAACTGCATTTGCAGATGGGCTTTTTGCCATGTATTCTCGCTCTTCATCAGTTGTCGGAGATAATCTGCTACTCAGTTTCAAATGAGGAGCAAGTGGGGTATTTACAGGTTTTATATCATCGTGCATACCAAAACGTTGTAGTACCTTCTTCAAATACTTTTTCTGTGATAGCCAAAGTTCGCCCCTCTCTTTATCCCTGCTTATCTCCATACCAAAAATCTTCTTGGCTTCCCCCAAATCTTTCATCTCAAACTCTTTACTCATTTGAGCCTTCAATCTATCAATCTCAACTTGGCTCTTTGCTGTAATCAACATATAAGAGCAAGTAGATGTAGGAACTATCTTGAAATTTGTGCAAATACACATAATGATCGTATTTGCATCTCCTGTACTTCTGACCCTTCATAACTTGTCAAATCATTTCTATCACTGTCTCAGAGATTGTTTCAGTCCGTACAACGATTTGCTAAGTTTACAAACCCAATTTTCTTTACCAGCAACCTTATATCCTTCTGGCTGAGTCATATAGATTTTCTTCTTTAAATCACTGTGTAAGAACGCGGTCTTCACATTAAGTTGAGCTAGCTTCAAATTCAACTGCGCTACCAAGGCCAAAAAAATTCTAATGGAGGAATGTTTTACAAATGAAGAAAATACCTCATTATAATCAATTCCCTCCCTTTGAGCATAACCTTTAGCCACCAATCTTGCCTTGTAGATTTATCAGGAAATTCTTCTTTCTTTGCAAATACCTATTTTCACCCAATTGCCTTTCTGCCTTTTGGTAGTTATGTTAGTTTCCACGTATTATTATTCTTAAGAGATTGCATTTCTTCTTCCATTGTATCTGCCCAACTGCCACTTTCAGTGCTTCGAATGGCCTCTGCATGGGTGGATGGAACATCTTCATCAGTAACTGGAAGTTCATAAGCTACCATGTCAGTGAACCGAGCAGACTTCTGAATTTCTCATCTCTACCTTTTAACTGCAATTGGTTCTGATTGCTACAGAGGTTCTTGGGTCGGAACCTCTTCCTTATCTGACTCTTCACCACTGTTTGCTCAAACTCCACTTAATTTGGATTATACTCCACCTGCTTTATAGTACTATCAGCTTTCTTTAGATTTACCTTATTCAACATGGCAGATTCATCAAAGGTAACATCCCTACTAATAATCGTCTTCTCTGCCTTAAGACATCACAAATGATATCCCTTCACTCCAGCATTAAAGCCCATGAAAAAAGCCTTTTTTGCTTGTGGATCCAACTTTGATTCAATCACATGATAATATGCAATAGAACCAAAAACATGCAAAGTATCATTATCACTTGCAGGTTTTCCAGATCATACCTCTAATGGAGTCTTGCCACCTATAGCAGATGATGACAAATGATTGACGAGATGTTGAGCGTACGTCACAGCCTCAGTCTAAAATTTTCTGCCTAACCCAGCATTAGACAACATACAACGAACTTTCTCCACAAGTGTCTTGTTCATATGCTCTGACACCCCATTCTGTTGCGGTGTTTTTCTAACAGTGAAGTGTTGAACTATGCCACAGTATTGGCATACATCCAGGAATGGATCACTCTTGTATTATCCTTCATTGTCTGTTCGGAGAACCTTGATCTTTCTCCCCATCTGGTTTTCAACTTGAGTTTTCCACTTAAGGAAGACTCCAAGCACCTTATCCTTGTTCTTCATAGTAAACAACCAAACTCTCCTGGAAAAATCATTAACAAAGGTGACAAAATAATGCCTACCTTCGATGGAAGGAGTTTTGGCAGGTCCCCACACATTTGAGTACACATAATCCTTGGTATTATGAATTGCAGTGTCAAACTTTACTCTTCGTTGCTTTCCCAGAACACAATGCTCACAAAATTCAAGTTTCCAAGTCTTCGTACCTTTTAACAATCCTTGCTTGGCATGATTTGCAAGGACTTTTCACCAGCATGTCCGAACCATATATGCACAGCTTCGTTACCTCAATATCCTTCTTAGTGCTAGAAGTTGCTGCTGCTACTATCCCCAACACTGTACTACCTTGGTAGTAGTAGAAATTGTTCTTCCTCATGCCTTTCAATATCACTAGTGCTCCTAAAGTTGCTTTAAGAAATCCCTCTCGTATCATCACAACTAGGTCCTTAGATTCAAGAGCCCCCAATAAGATGAGATTCTTCTCCAACTTTGGCACACACCACACATCCCTCAAAATTTTGGTGGATCCATTATGATTCCATAGCTTGATCGAACCTATCCTGGTTATTTTACATAGATTATCATTACCCATGTAAACAACCCCACTATTGAGTTCCTAAAATTCAAAAAAACCATTCTCGAATGGGACACATATGATAGGTACATCCTGAATCCAATATCCACTCATCTGGATGAGATGATGTTGAAGGCATAACAACTAAGGAAATATCTTATTCCGCATTACTTTTGCATTCTGCAACATTTGCATCTTGCGGACCCTTCCCTTTCCTTTTCAACTTTGGACAGTCTTTCTTCCAATGCCTTTTCTCATGACAGAAAGCACACTCATCTTTGGCAACGGCTCAGCCCTTTGATTTGGACCTTCCTCTTCTCTCTTTAGCCTGACTTTGCTGACGACCCCTTGCCACCAATGCTTCTTTGGATGTTGTTGATTTGGTTTTCCTCTTATCCTGCTTTCTCGATTCATGACTATATAAAGCAGAACAAACAACATCTAACAACACATTCTCCTTTCCGTGAAGTACTGTAGTTTCCAAATGTTCAAATTCATCAGGAAAAGATGATAACAACATCAAAGAGAGATCCTTATCTTTGAATTTCACATCTAAATTCAACAAGTTTGCTACTAATTGATTAAACATAGTGATGTGTTCATTCATAGTAGTACTTGGTTGATAATCAAATCGGAACAACCTTTTCTTCATAAGGAGCTTGTTCTGACTACTATTTTTCAAAAAATTGTCCTCCAACGCCTTCCATAATTTGTGCACATAAGTCTCATTCTTGAAAGCATACTTCTGCTCTCTGGACAGGCACAATCGAATTGTTTCAAACGCCATCCGATTAATGATACTCCAATCTCTATCTTCTACCCTCAATAGCAATATTAAAACTCTTCTAGAAAAGAGAGTCCAAAACCTTTCCTTGACACATGCCAAAAAGGCTAGTACCATCAAATATTTTCACCGCCAACTTCAGACTGGACAGCGGGAACCTCGACCATGATGAAAAGAAGCCCGATACCCCCGGCGTAATATTTGAAATAGGATCCTTCGTTTCTTGATCTATATTTGACATTACAGACTCAATAAAAAGTATTCAATATTACAACAACTGCAAACAACCCAAGATATCAAGAGGACCGAAGTAATTCTTTTCTGATGTGGAAGATCAGACAAAACTGCAACCTAATTCTTTTCTGATGTGGAAGATTAGACAGATCTGCAACCACAAAGCATACTCAGACAGAACCTTAGCCTGAGACAAACCTTGCATTCAAGAGGACCAAAGGAATTCTTTTTTGATGTGGAAGATCAGACAAAGATGCAACCACAGAGCATACTCAGACAAAACCTTGGTTTTGATACCACTTGTTGGGAAAATCGGGTAATTTTTCACTACAACAGAATAACTTAGTGAAATAAACTGGTTCAAAACAATTAAATCAGACAGAATACTAACAACAATACCTGACAAATAATATTGAATACTAAAAATAAAGACACCAGAAAAATTTAATAACGGAGTTCAGTCAAAAAATGTTTAATCTCCGAGCACCACTCAAGGCAATCTTTTCTATTAATTGTGGGAGAAGAAAATAATTTTGGGATATTTGAAATGGGAGGAGGAAGAGTTCTTTTTATAACTCTAAAACCTACTCCCCAAATAGTAAAACTACGATGTGGGAGAAAAAGAGCTAAAAAACAACATTGTAGACTTAAAATATTTTCTTGCCTTAACTCTTTCTTTCACTATTACACACTATAATTTTTTTCACTCTTATCGTATTTCCTTGTACATGCAATAACATGCAAAACTACCTCTATTTATAAGTGAGATATTCATCCTTATATTGAATAGGAAGAATGTGATGTAGTAAAGTGGGTACATGAATGGTTGAATGTTCCATGAGTTACAAGCATAATTACATAGTATAATGGACAAATAAAGACTTAGTGGTTATAAGAGTTTCACGAAATTCATGACCACATTCTTCCACTAACAAATATAAATAATAATACTCATAATACATAATTTATACCCACTAACATATGCACTTAATATATTAATTTAATTATAAAATGAATATACACCAACACATAAGCAAGCAATGACATGAACACGAGCATGAAAAGTGAACACTTCATGCTTCTATCCGTATAAGCTCCATCTGTTTATTTTTACTTATTCATACTATAGATATCTAATAATATTTATTTAATTTAAAAAAATTAATAAATAATTTATTTCATATGTATCAATTTTCCTCTTTGGACCCAGTTGGATAAGCTGAAAAAAGTGGCTCTTAAAAAGTTCTTTAAAAGTGTTTTTGAAAGTACTGAACTTATTTTAAAAATAAGCAGTTACGTGTTTGGATAAAAGTATTGAAACTGGAAAAAAAGTTATTGATGTGTTTGGTAAATAATGTTTTTAAGCACTTTTTTTGGTCAAAATGTCTGAAATACCCTTATAGCTATTAATAATATATAGAGTTGATTATTATTAACTTTTATTGCTAAAATGAATCAAATTAAAATTGGTATATATATATATATATAATATAATATTTTCATGATGACTATTAATTTGTGCGCTAAAAATTCAATTTTTTTAAGAGTTTATATGTGTTGAATGTTTGTATTTGAAAAAGATAGTTATATATTGAAAGATTATTTATTTCTTCATGGTTACGTTAAAATTTCGTATCATTAAGGTGCAATTTGTGACGGCACTTCATTTTCTTATTAATTTAAATAAACTTCTTAGTATTTTATTATATAACTTTTTTTTTAAGAGTTGCCCAGATCTACGAACAATAATATCACCTCTTTTCATTTCTGCTACACATAAATAAATAAATTCATTATACAACAATGGTATAATTATCCAACAGAGAAGAACAACAAAGCAAAATTCAACTTTGCTCCAACAAAAAATAAAAGTGTGCTGTGAAGTGTGTTGTGTAGTAATGAAGAAGAATTAGGGCTACAAGGTAAAGTTGGAATAAGGAATAATTATAAGAGATACAAATGCAATTTACTTGGTCAACTCTAATAGCTTATAATCTTTCAAAGAAAAAAATTAGGAATGGTTGCTTCTTATTTTTGGCTTAAAAAAGGTCAAAATTAACTTTTTTTAAGCACTTATAAAAATTGCCAAACACTTTTTTAAGCAAAAAATAACTTATAAGCTATTTTGACCAAATTAAAAGCTAACCCAAACACCCACTTCGTCATTATGTGCTCAATACATTTTTCAAAAGTATTGAATTTACTATATTTAAAGGGTAATATACTAAAATTATATATTTTTTAAAAGTATATCAAATTTACGATAGATAAATAAAAATAAATAAAAAATAAAATTCAGCTAGAATTCACAACAGAGAGTCGCATGTTTGACTAAATGGACTTCCTAATAAAAATAATTTTGTATCAAAAAAATTCAAATTCAAATCCAAAACCTCTAGTAATCTCACATTCACTTATTATTTTACTATGTAAAAACACTTATTATTTTTCTTCACCAATTCAATTAAAATATTTATAAAAATAACCACCAAATATTTTTCAATATGGAAATTACTCCTACAATGGAAAGCAGTGATTTTTAAGTAGTGTAGTCATCCACACCTAAGCCCTTTCTCGATTTACTAGATGATGTATCCCGTGTTATGTACGGGCCCAATATTTTTTTTATTTAATAATATTTCATAATTTATTGTCGATTAAACATTTTTTAAATTGAAAAAAATATAAATATGTCTTTTTGTGTTATGACAAAAAAGAAACAGATTTTCATCTATTATTTTTCTTTTCATTATGTTTATTTATTTTTGATATCTTTTTCGAGATCTTAGTAATAACTCCAAATTCTCAATCACTTTGTAATAATACTTATCAAATTTGACATTTTACTGATAATTTGCAGTATATTAATATTTGTAATCCGATTTATAGTATTATTATATAGGTTTTAAACTTTTATTTTATTTTTAAAAAAATTGTACAACACTAAATTTAGAAATTTTGTCTTAAAAATATTATTTTTAACATCATTTCTTGTTAAATTTAAAAAGTGTAGCTATACTTTTTTAGTATTTTCGATTGTTTAAGATTTTTTAATTTTATGTAATAGAAATTATTTATCTTTCATACGCTTCTCTCATTTCGTTTCTTTGTTTATTGAAAGAATTCTTAATTATATATTTATGTATTTTAATTTTTTTAACATTGAATTTATAGCGAATCAGAAAAAGCATCAAACTAAGTTTGATCATAGATGAAGTAGTATACTCCTACGTAATGATACTTTTTATGCTACATATATGAAATGACTATATATTTTTCAAAAATTTCTTTCAAATTATTTTTCAAGTAGTACATTAAAGAGGAAGGTCTTTTTATATACAATCGAGATTGCTTTAACATTTTATTATCAAAAAATAATTTGAAACAAAATTTTTTAATTTTTTAGGGGATAATTGCCAACTAAATGTAGCAATTGAAATTCAAAACTTGTTAAAATGATATTAATTTAAAATGGTATAATAAACATTAAATTATAAATTATTTTGAGAATTTTATTTTGTGTTATATAGCTAAGGTGAGAAGTGTGAAGTAGTGGATTTTAATGAAGAGAGAAAAAATTGAATGGAGAAATGAAATCCACAAAAAGAGATAAATTTTAAATGATGAATTTATATTATGAAATGATTATAATGCCCCTGAATGTCCCATAACTCACTCATTATATATAATATAATAATAACAAATAAAATAAAATAAGAAGAAGTTAGATAGAAATTGTATGGCCTTGATTCCTGGACCGTACTTCCAAAATAAAAAAGAAAAATTCTTTTTTTGAGAAAAAATAGAAGGGGCCGACATTTCTAGATGTACTATTTTTTATTTTCTTTTCTACTCTCCCGATTCATGGACACGTGGCTATTAGAATTTTATAGAAATTTACTGGTTTGTTTGGAAATTCAATACTCTTTGTATGCAATGTACAACATTCTAAAGTAGAATCTTTTAATAATTGACGATATTGCCCTTAATCGTCCTAACTTTGGCTCTTCTATATGATAAATATAAATATCCACACCTAACTTCTTTTGATAAAAAATTATACTGTTTATATAAATAAATTTATTTTTTATATAAATATAATAGATATTAAATCTTTTTCCATTAATTTGAATTCACATTTTTAAACCTCTTAATAAAAAATTTAGCCCCAACACCGATAAGCAGACCCTCTGCATGTGGTGCATGTGAGACAGGCTTGTCTCTGTCATAGTTACTGCAGCAGTGCAGTTTTGTTTAAAAAGTGGTACTGCATCTGTTCTTTGGTCCTTACTATGGCAAGTGGTACTGTGTGGGGTTCATATCACACATTCATATAAGCTGGTCTTGTCATCCTTCATGTCCCTATATATATTCTCGTCTCATATTATTTTGATATACTAGTCGTATTTTATGAAACTCGCGTGTGTACCTCACTTTAAAGAATTCAGTTAACAAAATCACTTCAATGTTATAAAAGGAATTATACTTGAATTAAGAAATAAACTAATTTATTTATTTAATACAAAAAACACTTAAATATAAACTAACATATTCATACAAATTTCATATAAAAGACATAAGAGAGTATTATGTTAATTAGCAATAAATATATATATGAAAAATAAATTCATGTGTATACGTTATATTATTTAGTAATCACTTACAAAACTAGTGTAAATTATTAACCATATTTACGGTAAATTTGCAACTTTAATTTATTGTGTTTAGTATTAAGCCAATTAAACCAAATTAGCTTGTATTAAAATATAGTCAATTTAGACAAATTTTGATGGTCGTTTATATAAAATTTCTATTTTAATATATTTATTTTGTAAAATATCAAATTTTAAACTAAATTTGTAGCTATTTTGGTTTGTAAAATTATTTTCTATACAAGGTATACCTAAATCAACAAGAACTTCAATTAAATTTCATATTCTTTAATATTTCATATAATAAGTAATAATAATTATTTAAGGAAAAAAGTGAAAAAATAATTTTATTTATTTCAAAATCTAAATGAATGACAAAAGTTTGAATCACTTTTCAAAGAGTGTACTTGTCTCTCTTATCAATTAAAAAATTCATTAAATCTATATAGCTTGTACCAATAAATCAAAAGAGACTATTGTTAAAAATAATGATCATATGCCAGATCTCATAGTTTATTCACAATTGAAAAAAATTATATATAATTAAATTTTAAAACGAAATTCATATAGAATCAAAATGACCAATCAATTTCTCATGACGGAATGTAATGATTCAAAGAATTTGTTCAAATTTATAAATAAGTTAATTTCAAATTATTAATTGTAAATGCATCATTATTAACAAAAATCACACAAAAACAAATCAATTAACAATTATCTATCAAGAATACATGATAATTTATTATTTTAAACTTCAAGAACATACTACAATTACAATCACAAAAAAGACTTCGCAATTAACAATTGTCTATAAAATATACATGATATTTTTGTAAACATAAAAAATTATATACAGAAAAATTTCAGAGCTTACCTCAAATCACAAATAAATTTGTCTCTTCAATCATAAATACCATCAATATTTCAAAAAAAAAAACTTCTCAGAAAGCAATTGTCGATCAAGAATACATGATAAATTATTATTGTAAACTTCCAAGAATATACCAAAATTTTAGAAAATTTATTTCAAAATCACAAATAAATTCTTCTCTTTAATCATAATACTAATAAGATTTTAATCATCAAGAATATATTAAAAATTTTAAAAACTTACCTCAAATCACAAGTAAATTTATCTTTTCAATCATAAGATATATCAAAATTTTACTAAAACACTTCTCAATTAACAATTATATACTTATAAAATTACATGATAATTTATTTGTTGTAAATTTCAAGAATATACTAATGTTGAATTAGCAATTTTTACACGAATTTTCAAGTGGATGAAATTGGTCGAGTGGTCTCAGTTGGAGATGGGATTGCACGTGTTTATGGATTGAACGGAATTCAAGTTGGGAAAGCGGTGTGAAAGGAATAGCCTTGAATCTTGAGAATGAGAATGTAGGGATTGTTGTCTTTGGTAGTGATACTGCTAAGACAGAACAAAATTTTATTTGAATTTCAAGTTTTAATAGAAATTTTTTATTGCCGAACTATAGCAATTGCACCTATTAAAACAACTACAAGGATTATTGAAATAAGTTCAAATGGAAGAAAAAAATCTTTAAAAATTTACCTAAAATCACAAGAAAATTTATCTCTTCAATCAAATAAAAGAAACAATAAACTAAACCAAGAAAAAAATTATCACATGCTATAAAACAATACGAATATAACTTAAAGAACTCACTTGATTAAAAACAATTAATTATATGAAGAACAAAAAAAAGAAGATATTAATAAAGTGTAAGCCTTTTCTAATATAAATACTATTATAGTAAGTTTTCTACTTATTTTGTTATTATTTTTTCCTTTTAAATCTAAGTTAATTAGGTCTCTTCTTTAATATGAATATAATAATAATAGTAAAGATACTACTTCAAAGTTATTACTCGTGTGAAGAAAAAAAAAGAAGTAGATTTCTACTTCTAAAATTAGTGCTAATCTTTATAGTGAGTATAGTTCTAATAAGATATAATTTTTATATAAGGTAAAATTATGATTGATTAAAATTATCTTTTATCATAAATTTTAGGATTTTTAATTTAAGAAAAAATCTTATCATATACTTTAAACTCTTGATCCCATATATTTTAGGAGACAATATTATAAATATAATTAAATAATAATTTAAGAAAATAGTGAAAAGACGATTCTGTCTAAGAAAAAAACTTTTAATGAAGGGCAAAAAGTTCGAATCACTTTTCTAAGAGTTTTTACACTTTTAATATATTATAGATTATAGATATAGATTTGTTAAAAAATAATAATTTTAGAATAATTGATATATTTAAGGAGTTAAGAAATAACTAAATAATTTTTTTTTAATTTTACCTTTAGTAATTTAATAAAAATAATTAACTCCAATAGAAATGAATATATCTGATGTGAATTTAATAAAACCATGTTAGTAAATTTGCATCTCTTATTTATTTCTTCTTAAAATTTATGTAAAAAACAAGTAAGTAATATTCAAGCTATTTCTTCTAAAACAATAATCAGTAAGTTTCAATCTCAAATTAATTTGGAATCCCTTGGAATTATGTGGGGCCAAATTCTTCAAAAATCCAAGGATTAATTAAACGGGAAAATGCCCGTCGAAACCTATACAATATTTATTTATAAAATAAAAGACGATCACATTTTTCTTTTTATCAAAAACTAAGGCTAGTGGAAGGCGAAATAGGAAAAGAGAGTAGAAAATGAATCGAACTTTCATCAATTTTAGATAGTCGATTGACTGAGTTGTTCAGGCAAATAATATTAATTTTCACAATATTACCACATAGCATAAAAACACGACTACAGAAAATAATTTGACTAGTCTTCTTCAAAATTAGTCATTACATAACCAGGCATAGGTTAACCCTGCCTTTCTAACTAACCACAGAGCTAACAACTAACAATTATAACTAACCCTGCCTTTCAGCCCTAGTCTCAATTTCACTCCTAGGAGAGTACTAAGGAAGATAGTCTAGTCTCTGCAGTTGTGGCTGCCACATGGATATCCCTCTTCCTCGTATGTGCATATGCATCACTATTTCTCTGCATACTGCATCCATCATGAGTCGATCTCTTTGAAATCTAATAGAGTTTTTTTCACGCTAAATGCAATAAACTACCATGATAAAAACACAACATGTGATTGATGCAGCCCCAGTCTTCTATTTATCTAGGTGGTTCATCCATTGCAC
This sequence comes from Capsicum baccatum var. pendulum, assembly GCA_030864225.1. Classification (NCBI taxonomy): domain Eukaryota; kingdom Viridiplantae; phylum Streptophyta; class Magnoliopsida; order Solanales; family Solanaceae; genus Capsicum; species Capsicum baccatum. The sequence continues at coordinate 178,137,866 of CM061551.1, forward strand.
CTCTGCTTAGTAGTGTTCTATAGGCCTGGTGATGCCCAATCATGTCAATTACCTGCTCCACAATCTCTTGGTATGTACACAATCAAAGTAGAGATATGAGAAACTTTCTATCTGATCATTACAAAACACACATTCCATTGGCACTCGAATGCCAATTTTATGTAATCTCTCCACAATTGCAAGTCTTTGATGGGCTGTTGGGTGCACCTATGGTTGTAATATGATGTTTTTCCATGAGACTCTTGGCAGTCGTAGTAAAAGAATGTAGTACATCTTTCTTATCTTATATCTGTCTTCACTTTGACACGTAGCTAACCCGTGAATGAGTTCTCCTTAGAGGGAATTTGCTTGCATGACGTTGTCTCGACAACCCAATATCTTTCCGGTTATCCAAGCTATTGTTTTAGGTAGTTCCATAGCTGATAAATCTTGATTCGTGATTTAGTAATAATGTATTTATGATTGTTGTCAACCAGGTTAATTAATAACCTTCTTTGAATGACAAATATTTGTGCCCAATAAGTTTGCCAGCTTATGACAACATCCTTGCAAATCGGAAGCTAATTCTTGCAGTTGTTATCTCCACCCGTGGTAAGCATTCACTGAGCTTTCTAGACTATAACCCAGGTATATTTGAATGTGAGTGTGTCTTCTGCATAGTTAAACTTCTGTAAAATTTCTGGACCCTGCTATATAAAGTGAGATTTAAATCATTTATTTTGGGATTTCAAGTATGCAGTCCAAAAGCAATAGAAAATTTGTGAAAGGTTTGTTGCACTAATGCAACAAACTCAATATCAGTCCCGCAAAACATAAACAAATCATCAGCAAAACACATGTGAATCACGCTGATTCTTCACAAAATATAATTTCTAACCTACTGTAGAAATTATTTATTTTGGGGAACTAACACTTTATTAATGAGAGTTTGATTCATTTTATTCTCATCGATCTACGTTATTTGTCGTTCTTGTTAAGAAAAGTTTAAAATAATTATCATTTTATAAAATTGAAATATAAATGAATATGTTGTTCATTTTGTGCTTAATGATAATTATTCTTACTCTTTTTATCTTAATTTATATGACATATTTTGTTTTTCTAAATTCAAACAAGGTAAGTTGACATAAATTTGGATATGAAAATTTTAATTTTCTTGAAATAAAATTTATTTATTTATAAACTAGGTAAAAAGTACTATAAATCATAATACTTATAATTCAAAATTTTTAAAACATATATAAAAAAAATTATAGTCAAACGTAAATATTTGAATCTTGATAAGTAAAATATGCATATAAATTGAGAACAGAGGTAATAATAAATAATTGACTGACAAACATACAAGCTTAAGTGCGGAACGGAGAAAGTAGTTGACAACAACGCCAATAATTAGAATAGAAGTGAGAGCATCCAATTCCATACTTTCTATACACAATTACCTTATTTGAAAAAGAAGTTAAACTATTTATAATTTATTAGGACGGACCGATAATCAAACTTTTAAAGCTTCGATCATGAGAATCTCAGTAAAATTAGTAATTTAAAGTCAAATTTTAATAAAAAGTCTTACGTATATAAACACATAAAAATACCACTACTATAATAATTTATGATTGTTGTTTTATGATGGCTGTCTTGTTCCACAACAAAAAGGGACGACCCGGTTCATACCTACTCCGTAGGTGTCGGGGAGGGGACCATTCCGGGCCTGACCTACGCGCCCTCACCTCAGCTTTGCTGGAGGGGCGTTTCGAACCCCCGACCCTGGCACACCACGGTAAGCAAGCTTACCGCTGAGCCAAGGCCATTCCACAACAAGGTTAATAATATTCAATCCTCCAACAGCTATTTGTCCATCCCTTTCTAAAAAAAGATTTGCATACAACCTCAATTATCTTCATAAACTTCTTTGAAAGGAAAATATTTGTGTCCAGTAAGTCTGCTAGCATATGACATCATCTTTGTGGACCAACAGGTAATTTTTGCCGTTATTATCTTCACCAGTGGCGAGCATTGACTGCAAGCTGATGTTAAGCTTTCTAGTAGACAGGATATGAATTGAGTGTGTGTTCTGCATAGCTATGATTTTGTAAAATTTCTGTCTTCATTATCTGAGAGACTCTGTTATACAAAGAGAGCTTTTTTTTTATCAGATTTGTCTGAAGTTCACAAGCAGCAGAAAATTTATGAAAAGTCTGTATTAATGCAACAAATTCAATGTCGGCCCTGCAAATCTCAGCAAAACACGTCACTCTGATTCTTTTCAATATATTTATTATTCCTAACCTAATGTAAAAGGCCCCAAAAAAATATTTATTCTAAAAATTACAAATTTACTGTTCAAAAGCAGCAAGCAATTTGTGAAAGGTTTGTTGCACTAATGCAACATACTCAATGTCAGCCCTGCAAAACATAAACAAATCATCAATAAGAGTTTGATTCATTTTATTCTCATCAATGTACGTTATTTATCGTTCTTGTTAAAAAAAGTCTAAGACAATTATCATTTTATAAAATTAAAATATAAATGAATATGTTGTTCTCATTTTGTGCTTAATGATAATTATTCTTGAAAGTACTCTCTTTGTCTTAATTTATATGACATATTTCGTTTTCTTAATTCAAACAAAGTAAGTTTGACATAAATTTGGATATGAAAATTATAATTTTCTTGAAATAAAATTTATTTATTTGTAAACTATGAAAAAAATATTATAAATCATAATAGTTACTATTCAAAAATTTTAAAACATATATAAAAAAATTACGATCAAACATAAATATTTGAATCTTGACAACTAAAATATGCATTTAAATTGATAACAGAGATAATAATAAATATTAACTAACAAACATAGAAAGTAGAGCGTCATATTCCATACTTTCTATACACAATTACGTTATTTGGAAAAAAGTTCATCCAATTAAATTGCTTATAGTTTATTAGGACAAACCTATAATCAAATTTTTAAAACTTCTAGAGTCTGATTAAAATTAGTGATTTAAAGTCAAATTTTAATAAAGTCTTACATACAAAAATCTATGATTGTTGATTTATGATGGTTGTCTTGTTCCACAACCAGTTAATAATATTCAATCCCCCAGCAACTCTTAGATAGCATTTGTCCATTCCTGTCTACAAAAAGGTATGCATACAGTCTCAATCATCTTCGTAACCTTTTTTAAAAAGACAAATATAAGTCTGGCAGCACGTGACAACATCCTTGCAGACCAACAGATAATTCTTGTAATTATCTCCATCAATGATAAGCATTGGCTGCCCAGTAGTAAGCTTGCAGACCAACAGATAATTCTTGCAGTTATTATCTCCACCAATGATAAGCATTGGCTGCCCAGTAGTAAGCATTGGCTGATGTTAAGCTTAAGCATTGGCTGCCAGTATTAAGCATTGATTGATGTTAAGCTTTCTAGTAGATAGGGTTAACCCAGGTATACCTGAATGGGAGTATGTCTTCTGCATAGCTATACTTTTTGTAATATTTCTGTATGAAGTCCAACAAAAAATTTGTAATATTTCTGTATGAAGTACAACAGAAAATTTGTGAAAAGTCTATTGTATTAATGCAACAGATTCAATGTCGACCCTGAAAAATATAAGCAAATCTTATCAAAATACATGTACTTCCGAATCTAATGTGAAAGGTAAAAAAAAAATCATTTATTTTGGAAATTTTAAATTTGCAGTTCTGAAAGGTTTGTTGCACTAATGCAACATACTCAATGTCAACCCTGCAAAACATAAACAAAGCAAGAGTTTGATTCATTTTATTTTCATCGATCTATGTTATTTTTTGTTCTTGCTAAAAAAAGTCTAAAACAATTATCATTTTATAAAATTGAAATATAAATGAATAAATTGTTCTTATTTTGCGCTTAATGATAATTATTCTTGAAAGTACTTTCATTGTCTTAATTTATATGAAATATTTCGCTTTTCTAAATTCAAACAAGATAAGTTTGACATAAATTTGGAGATAAAAATTTTAAGTTTTTTGAAATAAAATTTATTTATTTGTAAACTATATAAAAGTATTATAAATCATACTAATTACTATTCAAAAATTTTAAAATACATATAAAAAAATTACGGTCAAACATAAATATTTGAATCTTGATAAGTAAAATATGCATATAAATTGAAAACAGAGATAATAATAAATATTGACTAATAAATATAGGAAGTTACATAAGTGCGAAATGGAGTGAGTAGTTGACAATAGCACCAATAATTAGGATAGAAGTGAGAGCGTCTATTCTATACTTTCTATACACAATTACCTTATTTGAAAAAGAAGTTAATCTAATTAAATTACTTATAGTTTATTAGGACGTACCTATAATTAAACTTTCAAAGCTTCAACAAGGAGAGTCTCAATAAAATTAGTGATTTAAAGTTAAATTTTAATAAAAGGTCTTACATATATAAACATACATACAAAAAATTATAACAATTTAGATTTATCTTATTTGTTCAACAGTTATTTTTGGTGTACTATTTTTAAAAGGCACATAAATTTTAATTTCATATATTAATTTAATTATTAATAAAAGTAAGAATTAATCCTAGTTAATAAGAAATTAGTCATTTGTTTACAATGTATTAACTTGGATGTTGTTGTTAAAACTTTATTTATTAATATAAAGTTTGAATTGTTTAGTTCAAAGTTCCAAAATATTTCTTGTAAATATGAGATAACATTTAATTTATTTATTATTCTTTAGATAGTTTTAAAAATATATTTCACAATCTTCATTATTATTTCAAGTGAAGTTCAAATCATAAAGTTTATTACTTATTAAAGTTTTTGAGGCCTCAAAATTTTGGGAGGCTAAAGCGAATGCTTTAATACTAATTACTAGTCTTATCCTTGAGCCACCCCACCCCATGGTTGGGGGCTTTAGTTTTCAGGCGAAATCTTAAAACTTTGAACGTCAATATATATGTTCGAACTTTCCATGCACCCACAATTTCTAAATCCTGAATCCACCACTGTAATTTATTGCTTCTTCCTTAGAAGGTGAAAATTTAGAAAGCGACACAAAATTGAAAATTCCCTCAACTATATATTATATACTCCATACATACACATATTACACATACAACGGGTTGAATTCCTTCAACAGAAAAACTTTTTCAGCTCAATAACACCTGCATTTGAATGTGATTTCATTCAGTTACACATAAATACTGATCAAGGAGATAATTAATGTGAGTTTGATTCATTTTACTCTCATCGATCCACCTTACTTGTTGTCCTTGTTAAAAACAAATAGTCTAAAATATTTATAATTTTATAAAATTGAAATATAATTGAATACATTGCTCTTATTTTGCGCTTACTAATAATTATTCTTGAAGGTATTTTCTTTGTCTTAATTTATGTGACATATTTCATTTTTTGAGATTCGAACAAGATAAGTTTGACATAAATTTAGATATGAAATTTTTAAATTTTCTTAAAATAAAATTTATATCTTTGTAAACTATGTAAAAAGTAGTAATATAAATCACAATAATTGATCACTCAAAATTTATGAAATATATAAAAAAAATTTAAGATCATATTTAAATCTTATTAAGCGAAATATGTCATATGAACTGACAACGCAGTGAATAATAAACATTGACTAGCAAACATGAAAGCTACATGAAAAGCATGCACACATATTGTAATTATGATTGATTAGATTAACTCGTATCCATTAATATTATGATTATAGTAAATAAAGGCGTAGCCATCAAGTTTACAGTAGCGCCAATCATTGTGATAGAACTCATAGGTTCTAGTTCATAGTCTTTGTACACGTTCGGGTGGACATGGTACGGTACGATATTTTAAACTTCGGTACGGTATTTTAAACTTCAGTATGGTAACTTTGATTTTCGATATCTAAAAGAGCAATATCATTGCCATATCAAATTAGTTCGGTATGGTTCGATATTTTTAAATTCGATTTTGATATTTTACGGTATGGTAATTTGGTAACCATACTTTATTTGATTTCTGATTACATACATTCATATAAAAAAACTATAACTTTAAATTTTAAAAACGTCTCAATCATGTTAGGCTAACAACTATCTTTGTTAATCAATTACACAAAAATAACATTTCAATCACGATTGAATAGTCCGAGATGCAAACTCTGAACAACCGTACCTAAACTTAAGCATAGTACTCCTAAATAATAAGTTTCCCCAAAAAATTATTTCTGAATAAAAGTTGTTTTTGTGTTCAATTGGTTAATGGATGATATATAAATATATTTAATAATCTTAAATATAATATATATATATATATATATGGGTTTTATAAGTTATTAAAAAACTTCGATATGGTATACAGTATTTCGAAATTTATTGCATAAATACCAAATACGTACCAAATACCAAAATAATTTAAAATTCCTACCAAATACCATACCAAATACCATAACATTTATACCGCGGTATAAAAATTTCAATTTCGATTTGGTATTCAGTATATACCATACCATGTCCACCCCTAATACACGGTTACCTTATTCGGAAAAGAAAGTTCATTCAATTAAATTACTTTTTATCAGGACGGAATTATAGCTCAATATTTTTGATGCTTTAATATTCATTAAATTCAAACAGATTAAGTATAATTATCTAAAAAAATATATAAAATTTGATATAATATTTACAAAAACACTTAATAAGTAAAGAAGACATATGAATGCTTTAGTTTTCAGGCAAAATCTTAAAACTTTAAATGTTAATATGTGTGTTCAATTTTTCATACACCCATAATACTTTCAATCCTAAATTCGCCACTATAATTTATTGCTTCTTCCTTGGGAAGCAGCAAAATTGAGAAAGCGACACAAAATTGAAAATTCCCTCAACTATATATTATATACTCCATACATACACACATTATACATACGGCGGGTTAAATTCCTTCAACACAAAGAAACTTTATCAGCTCGACAACACCTGCATTTGAATTCAGTTTCATTCATTTACATACACATATATATAATATACTGATCGAGGAGATAATTAATTAGAAGATGCGGAGCATGTCGAGTTCCGCCTCATCTAGAGGCATAGCTGCCATTGTGGGCGTTGGGCCTCAACTTGGCCGCTCCATCGCTCGCAAGTTCGCTCATGAAGGCTATACAGTTGCTATACTCGCCCGCGACTTAGGTAATTTTTCTTCTTTCTTTACTTTGTGTGTAGGGAGGTGGAGAATAAAAAGTGAAAGTTCATGTACTTGGTCGACTAAGATTATTTATCTTTTCCTTACATGCAATTGGAAGTGGTTTATGTAATTTGTGTTATTTATTGAAACAGAGAGATTATCTAGATTTGCTGATGAGATAGCGAGAGAAGAGAAGGCTCAGGTATTTGCTATCCGAATCGATTGCTCCAATTTACGAAGTGTAAGAGAGGCATTTGAAGGAGTTCTATCTCTGGGTTTTGTGGAAGTCTTGGTTTACAATGCATATCAGCCAGCATCTTGGAACCCCACAAATTTTACCCATATTAGAGTTGAACAATTCGAAAAAGCTATAGCCGTCTCCTCCGTCGGCGCCTTCCACTGCGCTCAACAGGTCCCTAAATCCTACTCGCTATAACATATTAGAATATACTAATCGTGTAAACAATTCTTTATACTGATACTACGCGAATGTAAATTGAAAGTTCGTTGTATATATGGGAATTTTTTTTCCAGGTACTACCAGGAATGGTGGGAAGAGGAAGAGGGACGGTTCTCTTCAGTGGTTGCTCAGCTTCTCTTAGTGGCTTTGCAGGATACTCCGAATTATGTAAATTGTTCCTTCTATTTTAGTTTGTTTGTCTGTCTTTTCCATTCTTGCAATTCTTTGACGGTAACTTTTCAAATAACATCACATAATTAAATGACATTTTAGTTCGTTTTTCATTTCTTTAGTTTAAGATCACATTATTTAAGGTATCTTTTAACTTTTCTAAACTATGTGTCAAGTCAAACCAAGGAAACATTATATCTTTGCTTTTGGATTTTTTTTGATATATAATTCTAGCATTAAATAGGAAAGAATTAAGAAGAGTTAAAAATGAACGTACAGGCTGTGGGAGGTTTGCAGTGAGAGGGTTATCACAATGTTTGGCAAGAGAGTTTCAGCCACTTGGGATACACGTTGCCCATGTTATCATTCACGGCATCGTCGGCGCACCTCGGTAACGTCTTTATCCACTTTACTACTCAACTTGTCCACTCATTTATTCCCTTCTTACCCGTTTTGGTAACACTTTTCTGCCTACTCAAAACTTCCATCTATCTCTATTCTTTTTACCTTTAAATATATTCTGCAGGAATCTTTATTGTATATATAGGAGTATTACTTTTTGCTGAGAATCTTTGTTGTATTTGCTTTTGAAACAATGGCAACTCAGTTATAAATGATTATAAATTGTCTTTTTTGTTGGGCTTATTCCATGAGAGTGAACTAGTATATTATTACCAATCTGATATTGTAGCAAGAATATACTCATAAATGAAACCATCAAGTGGCCGGTGAAAAAAGTCAGCCTTAGTAAAGATAGTGGACCAGAAAGATCTTGTGAAATTCTGTAGCAATAATGAGTAGAATGCTACTCCTACATATTAAGGCTCTTGATGCCTAAAAAAGCAATTTTTCTATTCTATATATGCCCTAGTGGGGCATTGAAAGCAACCATTCAGATAGGACTACTGGAAAATTGGCATACTAGTGCCAGTTGCCCTGTAGACTGTAAATTTGGATTTGGACTCATTGCCTGGTTATTTATGTAACGGATGAATTCAAGAGTGATAGGGTTGTTTGGTAGCTGGTTAGAGTTATGTCAGTATTAGCGATACATTTTTAGAGTTATTTTATGCAGGGTGTAGTTATTTATATATTAGTTATTCCATCTTCTATATATTCTAGATGAACTAATACTCTATACATGATTCCTTCATAATTTTTACATGTATTAGTTAATCGAGTTTCTAATTGCAAATTGAACATTGTATTAACTTTATACATGAAACTTGCCTCCTCAACAACTATCAAATGTGGTATTACTTTTGTAGAATTTAATATATATACCTGCTTAATGGATCACCCAGGTATTTTGATACTTCCTCCGTCCCATTTTACTATCCCTAATTGGGATGACACAACAATTACGAAAAATAATAAATAACATGGCTAGTTTACCAAAGTACCCCTATTAAATTATGTCTATATTTTAATTTAAAGAAAAGGTAATTAATGCAAAGGGCAAAATATGAAAAGAAAAGTTTGTCTTATCTTGATAAGTAAAATGGGACATCAACTTAGCCAATTTGTGATGGTAAAATGGGATGGAGGGAGTAGCTATTAAGAATATGCAAGTACTAATTATACTAGTTTTTTTATTCCATCTTCTACCCCATATAAAATAATACGCTATGCGGTTTTTTGAAATTGCAAATGAAACATCATATCTAGTTTACACATGAATAACTTTCTTCATATCTAGTTACACACATTAGTATAACTATGTATTAATACATGAAATATTGACTCTTCACCGGCTACCAAACGACTCCCTAGAATTAGTGGATTCAGAATGACTGTAATCTTACCACATGTATTGTATTTAAAATTATTTGCCTATGCATACAGTGTTGTTTGAGCCGAAAACATGATTTCAACTGAACCCACAGAATTCGTCCTAAATCTGCTTCCGGGATCAACCTTATATTGAGTTCTTCCCAAAAGCATGAATAAACATTAATAATGTTAGCATATGTGAAGGTGCTACTTTTTGTTGTTGGTGATTAGCCTACTGTCGTGAGTTGTGTATGCAGGGGGCTAATGTCATCGACTTCACAGCAAGGATTGTTGGTTGGGGAACAAGAACAACAAAGAGGAGGAAGGGATGGTTTGATGGACCCGGATGCGCTGGCGCAGACCTACTGGTACTTGCACATTCAAGATAGATGTGCTTGGACCCAGGAGATTGATCTTCATCCCTCCAGCCAAAGATGTACCTAGAAACAAGTTCTTGAACCATTTGGTCAAAAATGCCTATTTGTTTGTTTTTCCTTTGATATGTGGTTCTGTCTTTAGTACAAAGTCATTAGCGAGTCACTTCATCGTCAACCCACCCATATGTTCTAGAACTAGAAATGGTCTGTTAAGTTACACATTTCAAATTTAGTGTGGTATTGTGGGATTGATGTGTAAATTTGATTTGGTTTGGATTTGTAGCAAGTGATGATCAATTTTAATTAAGGATCATGAATGAGAGCTTTGCATGAGTTTTAAGATATAATGAAAATTCTTCAACTATTATAATTTGTACATCTACTTCGATTTAGTAGATGTGCCCGCTCTTTCCCTTCAATGTAGCAACAGCGAGCAGAATGACAACTTGAATTTCATATTTTACTTTCAATTAATATTTTTTTATGTATAGTTATACAAATATTATAATCTATTGAAAATTAAAAATATTTACAAATTTCTTATTTTCTTTTTAAACTTCATATCCTGTAAAAATGATCACTCTTTCCACGGTTAGAAGTGGCATTCGTGTTCTAATTGAGAACACAGGTGCTTCTTGTACTTTTGGATTACGGATTCAGCAGGTATACTGTACTATACAACTCTCTTATCCAATCATAATGAGGGAAACAGTATATAGGGGAGCAAAGCTTGCTGGCCAGCAAGGACAAAGTCACTGACTTCTTTTTGACGTGTAACCTCCTATATATATATATATATATATATAAAAACAAAATATGTGGTCCAAAGAAAAAGATTAGTCGTCATCCATAAGTGGTATAGCTGACGCAAACCAAAATGATTAGTCTTATCATTGCGAGTCTAATCTCAAAGCCCACGATGCCAACACCAAATGCATCCCTAACCTTTAATTTTCTTAAGAGCCATAAAGTTTGTGAGTGAAACTCTAAAAAAAAATGGTCTAAGCATGTTATTGAAAATATTTGAAGAAAATCTTGATCGTATTTCATGATTAAACATATAATTTCACAATAAATGTTCACGTTGGTGAGGTGCTTCAAGGGTCTACGATGCCGTTTCAGAGTGAAAATGTTGCATATCATCATCATCCTAATAGACATACTAAATTTCTTAACTCGCTTATAGTTTATTTGTATGCTACTTTTTTCCTGTTTATTAATTTATGTGATGTTGTCGTTTAACAGGCCAAATAGTTCAAGAAAGGCATTTCAAGTTTGTGGTTTAAGACGAATTACGAGGCCATGAATTATTTCAACAAGAATAAATAGAAAGTCTAAAGTTAGTAGTTTGTTTGTATACTACTTCATGTCTTAATATAAATATATGTGACGTTGTCCTTTGACTGGCCAAATAGCTCAAGAATGACATTTCAAGCTTATGGTTTCAAATAAATTTGGTGGCTATAAATCATTTCAACAAGGATAAAATGAGAAGTTTACAGTTAAATTATTTCTGAGCAAAAACATATTCCCAGGACAGACTAACAAAAAGTGAATCACATAAACTGAGAGATGGAAAGAGTCATACTCGGTACAAAAGGGAGACCTAAAACTAAAAAAAAAAAAAACAGAACTTTAATATACCAATTAAAGACAAGACATTACTGCTCAACAGATATTTGAAATTCAACATTTACCACAAGGCAATGTTCCCAATGTCTGCTTAAGACCATTACACCATTTTGTTTATGTAAAGCCCTTGCTGCTCCTATATGTCAAGCCAAAGCGAGAGAGAGAGAGAGACAAAAAAGCTAAGAGTTCCATCTACGTTCATAGTTTACAAACGGGATTGAGCCAGATGATCTATGAGTACCCACCATGCCAGGGGAATGTGGAAAATTACTAGACTGAGGTACATACCTAGTGAATGAAGAACTTGGATAATTTCCATGACCATATTGTTGATATACTGGATCAGGCAAAGTATAAGAGGAGTAAGAGCTTAAATGTGATCTTGGTGCTGAATCCCAGCTAGATGAATACGAATATGGTACTCTTTGGCTGTAAGAATCTGATTCAAAATGGCGGAAATTATTTGCTGAAGGATAATTGAACTGCAATGAGGTCTCTCTAAGGGTAGGTACAAAGTCTGGATTCCTCATAGGGGGTCTACTGTTTCTGGACTCTGCCAAATTCAATCTTCCAGGTGGATGAGGCTTTTGCTGGTGGTGTTTTGTTCTTTTGCTTCCTGTCATTGCTTTTCCACGTTCATTAATAAAATATTTATGTTTCTTTGCATTGCTTGTTCGCATCATTTCGCTTGGCCTCCTATGATGATCAAGTTTCTGGCGTTTGTTAACTGCATGTACCAAAAACTACATTATAGAGTAAACATAAAGTTCTAGTCTGTATCAAGTTAAAAACTGGTGATGCATCAATTTAATTTTCATAAAAGGCACCTTTGTTTTTAGAGGATACTTTTGTCGGCTTTATTGATTTTGATTTTCTTGTTGCTCTAATAGATCTTGCTGCATCTCCACGTTTGTGCTTCTCTGCAAGAACTTCTAGTCTTTCATCTTCATCCTTCCATCTCTGATAAAGCAGCAGTAAATACTGTTAAAAATTAAAATGATAGAATATCTGACAAGAACTACAGGTACTCCTGAATAGCTGCAGTTCACCTGTCTGAAAGTCTTCAATTTATAAAGGTTTCTTCCCTTCACGAGCAACGGAAAAAGTAGAGGTAATTGTTTAACCCCTTGGCTCCATAACACCTCAACCTTGTTAATCACAAATAATAGATGGAGAAGTATTTAGGAAAATTTTGCATATGAAATTAAGGGTTATTAGAAGGATGATAGTGCTAGACTGCTAGGTGTTCAAGCACTACAATTGGATGTCCCAAGTTGCAAGCTTATATTCCACAAACTCTCAGTCTCATCCAGAACAAGATTCTACCCTTATAATCACACCTCTTTGTGCGCTCAAAATTTACTCTTGAGCCTTACCGTAAAGGTATGCTGCTGTTTGGCAGCGCCATAACTCTCCTTGACAATCCGACCAGCAATGGTTCTCTTACCTAACAGTTTTCCGCCCCTTCTCAGCTTGTCAAAACTTCAAAACACGACATGGTTAATCCAAAAGGCAAAGACCACTCTACACTGACAAAATGTGAAACAAACAGAAGAATCGATCAGGTGAATACTTCTTGTACACTTTCTGTGTGAATAATACAACATCTCCTTTACATACGTCACCTGCACATAGAATCACCAGGCAAAATGCTCAAAGATTAGAAAACAAAAGGGAAAATACAAGAAGCATAGGAGAAACAGAGTGATTCTGATATGTAGTGATGCCAAATATTAACTACCGGTACAGTTTATGGCAAAAGATGATCTGGGATATTGTCTTTGACCATTTCCATCTTTCATCCTGTGTACAAATCAAGCAATAGGACTTCCCATCAGCAAAGAAGGAAAGGAATTGAAGACTATTGGGAAAAGGATCATACAGTTCAAAACTGGAGTGACAAGATCATATTTACAATTAAAAATGAAGCGTGGTGGAACTTCAATCACTTATGCTGCCTTCATTTACTTTTATTTTGAAACTATGCTGTTTTCATTTACTTGTTTGTATTGAGTGGAAAGACCAAGCTCATAGGATAATGAGCTATTGGAAGTAACAAAAATGAATCAATATCTCTCTATATGCTATTTTTTAGCTAATTGTTTGAGGTGTCAATAGAAGAATGAAGTTTATGATTCCAGAATCACTGTGGAAATGTGCCTGGAACTAAAAGAATATAAAGTTAAAACAAAGAAACCTAAAGAGCAGATGTATTGGCATACCTAGCAGCAACAACATCATACCAGTGTAGCCCACAAAGTGGAGTCCGGGGAGGGTAGAGTATACGCAGACCTTACCTCAACCTCAAAGGTAGAGAGGCAGGCATACTCAGCGGCACAGCTGACAATAAAGTGCATGACATTTAAAAGAGACTCTGGATGTTCACAAATTTCATGCACTTTATTGTCATTAGCCTAAGTATTCTGACCCAGGACCGCAATCAAAAGGAAGACAGGTGAGCTTAATATTGCAAATCACAAGGAAGGTTTAAATGCTACAGTTATTTTCGTACTTACTACAAGCTGAAGTTCCACACTTATTTGCACGGTTGTTATTTCATCTCTTTGGTCCCCTTTTATTCTCTGAACATTAATCTCACTAATGAGCCAAACCAGGGTTTTTAATTTGCTTAACTATATGCAGCAGTAATTTGCTAATTTTTCTCCTTCTTTCTTAAACTTGCATATGCGAATATGCAATCTTAAACTGGTTCCTCATAATTAGCACCTGAATACTTGAAGCACTAGCTATTAGTGAGACCCTTACACCACCCAAAAAAATTATACATAACAGGAAACAACAATGAAATAGAATAATAATATAGAAATGGTTGATGGAGTGCTACTAAAGCAACACTTTATTGGATATATGCAAAAATTATGGTGCTGCATTCAAATACATGAAATTTACATCTTATACTCCAACGAACCTCCAGTGCTCTATGATCCTCTGCATACATTCTTCTTTTGTACCTGATAACCTCAATCCATTCGATCGCAAATAGGCTTTATAGTCCGTCAACGTCAGTTTCTCCAATCCTTCCCTTAGCTTCCTCAATGCTCCACCACCTATATAACAAACAAAAGGTTATATATTGATATATTCATTTAATAGAGAGACCATAACTAGCCAATTTATTCTGTCTGAAATTATTAGAGTCCAAATATGACAAAATTTATAGTTAGAAAATCATTATACATTTGCCTCCTCCACCTTGAAAAGAGATCAAATTATGAACCCCATTGAAAAATAGAGAAGTGCATTGTGTATAATGTCAGGATCCACAGTTTACATTATACTGAGAATACCCCAAATTGTCCATTGAATAATGAGTAAATTTTCGCCACATCTCAGTTTTACTAGTTCTATCTTCGCCAATGGCAGGACATAAGGTCCGTATTACTATGCACCCTTCCATTCAGTGTCCACAAAAGCTCGTGTGGAGAACTCGTATCAACTGAAATTCCATATAAAAATTTCTCCTTGCTCACCTGGATCCAATAAGACAACACATGCGTTGCTTCACCGGAATAACCCTTTCTAAGTCGTGCTGACAAAACACCTAACAAGAAGAAAGAACTATCACGCATTTGTGCTAAACTCATGGGTAGAGAGGCCCCTTATAACTGGATGATCAGCCAAGATAGGTGTTGACTTGTTGCCACTAACCCCAACAAACCAATGACACTGCTATACTAACTTGTACTTCCACAGGTATCTAACAAAATCTATAGTTCAGATTGGTCTACGACAAATCAATACGTACTTCAACATTTAAAAACTTGCCACAAAAACATCACAGCTACCCTCCCCCAACATTTAAAGATCATACTCAATTTTGCAGAAAGCATC
The DNA here is from genome assembly GCA_030864225.1 of Capsicum baccatum var. pendulum. Lineage (NCBI taxonomy): Eukaryota > Viridiplantae > Streptophyta > Magnoliopsida > Solanales > Solanaceae > Capsicum > Capsicum baccatum. The sequence continues at coordinate 178,153,327 of CM061551.1, forward strand.
TGACAAATTACATTGGTATTTAGCTGAACAATAATCAATTTCCCATTAATTAATGCTAACAATTCATTATAACAATAGTGCAACTTTAGCTATTCTTTGGTTTATCCATACATTTAGAGAAGCTTAAGTGCAGAAAATTCCCACACCTTGAAGAAGGCGAAGGACTCTATCGCTCCCCGACTCATCACCTTCCTCTTCGATGTCCTCATCATCATCATGCTCTTGCGACCCGTAAGAAGAAGAAGATTCCTCCTCATCTTCGGAATCACCGTCGCTCTCGCTGGCCGAATAATCCAAAATTGATCATAAATAGATATATGAAGATAAATCATTCATCTTGGGAAGCGCAATTAGTTTGGAATTGAGGCGTAATATTGGATTACCTTGAGAGTGCGGAATCGTCAAAATCATCAAAATCATCATCCGATTCTGATAATGCTTCTTCTGATTCTTCTTCTTCGCTTGCTTCTCCTTCTTCTGATGAGCCATTTTCTGGTTCGGAAGAAGATGAAATCTCAATGACACTGGGTTTTGCTCTTCTTCTCTTCCCCATTACTACCCCATTTCATTCAAACATGCCCCTATTATAACCCTCCTATTACTCACGAACCCACTTCTCCTTTCCTTTTCCTTTTTTTTTTTTTTTAAAAAAGAAGAAAGCTAAAAAATCAAGACAGTTTATTCTAAAGAAATAGTAATACATTGATATACAGTTTAATTGTATTCATTTCACATCTATTATCCTCAATGTTGGATATCTATAAATAGATATTTAAATTTATATAAAATTAAATAAGGTACGCATATATGTTCTAACATAATACATATAGAACACAAAGTGGCTACGCTGCAATACATCTGTAAGTCGAAGTCAAGCTAAAAGTATCATTTATGTGTTATGCCTTTCTAAAATAATTTTGGATAGAGATTTGAGGATTAAATGGGAGAATGGGTAATTTAATAAAAATCGGATATTTTGAATGGAATTTGGGGATTAAGTTTCTTGAGGTAGAAGTGAAAAGTTTCATGACGTATGTGAAACTGACCTAATAGTATAACAAGAGATAATTGATAAACTAAAATATAAGGGTAATTTTCACCCTTTTCCTGTGAACTTATTGAACTCTTGGTGATAAAATTTCGTTTAACAATTTAAAATGGTTAAAAATCAAATCAAATAAAGAGTAATCCTTAACATTTTGATTTTTGATGCTCGCTATTTTAAAGGAAATTGAAATTTGGTTTTTCTTTTGTCAAAATCAAGTTACTTTAGTTCCAATGAAGCATTAGTGAGTGATAGAGGGTGTTAAGATATTATGACCTAAGTTGCGCGGACTCTTCACTTTCAATGCCGCATTCGTGTCGAATTCTCCAAAAATACACTATTTTGGGAGAATCCGACATGAACCCGTTGTCCGAGAACATAGATTATGACATTTGAACTTCCATTATAGTGTGATGGGCCTATCCAACTTGTATGTTATTCGTCCAATTTTTCAATATTATGGTGCATTTCCCTACTTAGAATAAAGCACGATAGAATACGATATTTATTTTTTATTTATTTACACTGTTCATTGGAGGCTCATACTGCTTAATACCCTTAGCAGGGTGTAAGAGTAAGAGGGCTCTTTAGGTTGTAAGTATTTGTTGGTTAATGGTATATTCACATTGGTTACCAAAAAAAAAAGAATACGATATTTAGGTAAACAATGGAACAGGTAGAAGTTAGAACAGCTTTTCTAAATTAAGGAAAATTACAAAATGTTTGTCCTTTAGAGGCAAAATTCCATTTGGTCATCCCTGTGAAGATGATTAACGAAGGAAGTCAATCTTGCAACAGCATAGCTTATAAGATCATTCAAACTATTGCTATATATTTTATTCAATGGCTATCTTCTAATTAACATAAAGTTCACTACTTTGAGCACAAAACCAACTGAACAATTGGTGCATGCTTAATCACTACTTAATCATCCTTCACTAATCTTCTTTAATAAAGGTGGTATGCAGGCCAAATTGCATGCACTCCCACCATTACACAAGGTATTTCTCCCAGTAGCACATATACAGGGGTAACTACCAGCTAAACTTACTCATGGAAAAAAATTACTTGGCATTCCATAGCCTTCACTAACTTTATCCTTGGGATTGGTCATTCTGAGTCACATATACTCCAGTCTGGTTGAGAAACAAGAAAGTAAGTGGTGAAACTTCTAAACTAGAAAAGCATGTAGACAACATTATACAAGGCAATAGTAGATCAGTGCATGTCCAGCAGGCTAAAAACATCTAATGTGTGACCAAAAACCAGCTGAGAAGTACTCTCACCTGCGATCAAACATAAACTAGCTACAACTTTACAGTAAGAACTCTATATGCAGGATGCCACTGCTCTGGTAACAGACAGCCAATCCTCTCCTAGGAAGTTTGTTCCCTGGAATTTCATACTAGTCCTGAGAAAATAATGAGATCTATGAAGCTCCAGAACGAGGGACATAAGTTGATCTCATCATTTTTCACTGCTAGCTCATTTGCCTGCCAAACGATGCATTCAGAACGAGAACATGGATACACCAAAAGAATTAAGTGCTCTGATTCAGTGGCTCGAATCATTGAACTTTTGTAATTGAACGGCTTGACACTCCATGCAACAACTTTGCAAAACCAAGAAAACTGAGCTTTCCATCAGTGTGCCTGAGCCAGTCATGTAGAACAGCATGGACAGGAACCGAAGGGCCAAGACCAAGTTCCTGGACCACCAATTAGAAAATTACACTCAGTTAGATTCCTTCCCGATTACTTACACACTCCTCTCTCCCGAAAAGGATAACGAGACTGTTAAGAGACTAAGACATGGCAATCAGTATTCAGAACAAACAATGAGAACAATCATGATTACCGAAGCTAATTCTTCTATCATAATGGCCCTATTGCCTTCCTTCTCAAAGATTTCATAGGCACAACGTGCATGTTGTTCCCACCGGTCAAGAGCCTCAAGCTGATGAACACTTAATGCAGCAGCACAAAATTCCTCAAAATCCATCCTCCTGTACTGCAGCGCATTAAGCTGCATGTCAAGCAAAAGGAGAGTTTATTAAACCCATAACAATGACAACACCAGTTGATATTTGAAGTCAATAGGTCTCAAAATTTACCGATGCAAGAAAATCATGGATGCGAGCTTCCTTCATTGCATCTGTTGCATGTTTCATTAGGGCCTGGTAAAAATCATGAAGGTCAGCAAAAACATGCAAAATACAACTAGAAACTATTAAATCGTTCTTTTTGCAAGAGACGAACCGTTTTAACATGGTCGAAGCTTATGGTGCCATTTTTGCTTGGTTCTAGCAGTGCAAACTGCTCCTTCAAGTAGAATAGCTCATCTACCGTCAATGTCTTTGACAAAGCCTGCAAAAATTGCAGAAGCGACAATTGGAGGTCATGAAGCCAAATGCAAAAGATAAGAAATATCAGCAAATACTATGTGCTACTAAGCAAAATGGGACTCGGAAGATGAAATGGTAAATAGAAAAAAATTTCACAGTAGCATCATACACACCCGTAGTGCAGCTTTCCTAAGAGCAGAGGACTTCATGTAAGCCTTCATTAGTTTGAATATTAAAATATCCAAAGGCACCTCTACGTTATGACTATTCTTTATCCATGGATGACCTGAAAGAGTAAGTTGTTCAGCAGTTTGGACAAATTCAAAGAACCAAAAATCTCTTTTTTGAACATAACTCACGAAACTCACCCAAAGCTTGAGCTGCAGTCATTCTTTTCCTGGGATCTTTATTCAACAGACGTTTCACAAAGTCTTTTGCCTCAGAAGATAATGTAGGCCAAGGTTGTTCTTCAAAACATGGATCAGCTTTAAGGACGGACCTAAATATCCCAGATTCTGTTCGAGCCCAAAAAGGACGGCTTCCACACAATAGGATATATGCTATGACGCCTATACTCCAAACATCAGCCTCTGTACTATAAGATCTATGTAGAACCTCCGGCGCGACATAATATGCACTACCAACAATATCATTAAGTCTTTCATCTGCAAAGCAGTCGATCAAGACAGGTAAAAAAGTTGGTGAGCTTCTCGAATTCTATGAAAGGTAGTTCCAGGGATGCAGTAATGGACTAACCTGGCTTCACAAAATCAGACAATCCAAAGTCTATTGCTTTAAGTTGGGCAGTTTCCTCCTTAGATGTGAATAAGAAGTTCTGGTCAATCAGAAAGCTAGAATTAGATAAGGAAGAGTTTGATAGAAGAAGGGTTACTAAAACAGATGGCATAGCTTCGCTAACAAGTTATAGATTCAGCCACAGCAAAATACCACGGCTGAAAATTTGAGCTTCTTTGTCACTTGTTAGCTAAATAAAGAAGATCTTAAAACACTAGAGGAAACAAATATGAAGTCTGCCTGAAGAATAATAAATCTACGCATCTTGAAAGTCACTGAAAAATCATTGCATTTGAATATTAATATAATCCAAGATCTAGTAAAGAAAAAAAGTTTTTTGTGCAAAAAGAATTTCCCCCTCTTCTACACAGGATGAAATAACTAGATATGCAGGAATGTTGAAGCAATCATAGAGTGAGAATTTTAGTCCTCCCACCTCTGGCTTAAGATCCCGGTGCACCACACCTTGAAGGTGGCAAAATGCAACAACTTTCAGTATTTGTATCATCACATCCTTTGCGTCATCTTCTGTGTACTTTCCACCTCTGCAGGACGAGAACACTATATTTAGCACTCCCTTATCACGAATTCTTGATTCCATAAAAAAAGATATGCTATCAACTAAGCACAAGGTTCAAATTCAAAAATATTCGAACATAGCAAAGATCAAGAACTACCTAGACAGTATTCTATCCAAGAGCTCGCCTCCTTCACACAGCCTGAAATTTAACGATATTAATCAGCAGCATTTCAAAAGAGCGGTGTGATAAAGGAAATTAGCAGATCAAGATCCTGATAAGAGCAAAATATGATAATCAAACACATGTTTACTGAGAAAATACACAAACTGCCATGCTACTTGAAACTTTGGTTGATAACCAACAAAGTATCCTCTTAAGCTAAGTTTGAGAACCCCATTGCAAATGTAAATGTGATGGGAGTTGAGTGACGAAACTTACTCCATAACTATGTAGACATTGTTGTGGTCTTCATATGAATCATAAAATTTTACTAAATGGTTATGTCCGGTCAAAGCTCTTAATATCTTCACCTCCCTTCTCACATCCTCAATGGCTATTGCAGTAGTCATCTGGAAAAGGAAAAATACATGACCATATATTTCAGATAAAAGAGCAGAACAACCACAACATACCCAGTATATTCCCACAAATCTCACTGATGCATATTCCAAACAACTATAGGCATACATCAACTTACATTAGGAAATACTCAAGCAAAATAGAAAGATCAAGCTAGAAACACCAGAAAGCAGCTCACTGAACAGCTATAAATTCCACAAAATTTGGATTTTGGGGAAAGGGAGGGGAGGGGTGGGGGTGGGGAGGACATGACAAATACATCGCAAGCTCTCATTAGCCCACCTATTAAAGGAAGACAGACTTCCCAACTACAGATATGATAAAAATGTCCATCAACTCTCAGCTGCCTTGATTAGACAGACTGAGAAACTGATAACACTATAAGAAGATTTTACTGCAGTCATAAGATCCCTTTAACTCTACAAGATGTGAAAGGGAGGGGAGGGGGTTGCTGCAGGGAGTAAATTCTTCCTCCTTCTCATGTTACTTGTACAACTAGAAGGCAAAGAAAACACATTTAGCGCTATCTCTCCACTTACTTTTAAAAAAAACAGAGCTACTTTAGTCCTATTCCATTCCCCTTTTTCGTTATTTCTAAACCAAATAAGGGACATGAACATCAGATGGAACTTATCAGCCTTCAGGAACAAAAAAAACAAGCCATCCGCATCATATATGGACCCACTTGAACCAGCTTTCATAGAGTTAGTGATTCTTTGGGATTAGTCTCACCTCAATAATCATGTCAAAAATTTTGGTATTCCAAACTCAAACTGTAACTTTTTGGACATCAATGATCAACGGCAGAAAAAGAGACAAGAACATCACCCCCTCCTCCTTGACTCCCTTAGACCCTTAAGCCGTTCTTCCTCTTTTCATCGCACCCAATTATAATATCGATACTCTATACTCACAGTTAATCCCAATTCAGTGCACCTTACGGCCAATTAAACAAATTTCAGGTGGAAATTGAACAGATAATTTTCAGACTCTAAAAACAGTTCAAGAAAAAATGAAGTCTTTAGTTGAATAGGTCCTTAAAACAGTCACCAGAATAACAAACATAATCACAAACACCACAAAGCATGACACTGCAACAGAAGCTGCAAAAAGCTTCCTCATTTCATCACTTCACATCCTTTTAACTTAATTAGCAAAAAAGTTAAGCTTTAAACTTAAATCATCAACTATACCACCTAAGGAAACAGTAGATAATGGATCCATTTGGAAAACAAAATCTATGAATAGTACAAAAAAGACATTAGAAAATAGAAAGACACAGAGTCAAACACTACAATCTATACAACAGATCTGGACACTACTACTCAAGTAGTAAAAAGGAGAAAAATTCAACTACCTTTGACTACATAGATAACAGATCATAGCACTAAAATCAAACATGAAACAGAATGAAAAAATTCACAAAATGCCAAACCTTTGATTTGGGAATGACTTTTACAGCAACTTCTCGTCCTTTGACTTCACCTTTTTTGAACTTAGCTTTACAAGTATACCCAAAATGCCCTCTTCCAACTTCCTCTCCTAGCTCATACTTACTCACAAAATTCTTCGAAAATCCAAAACTCTTATCAAGCCCCGCGCCGCAGTCGCCGTCGCCGCTAGCTTCAATTTCATTTACTTCAGGAATTACAGACTCATTCGGTTTAACAGTGCCGTGTCGCCGGGCTAATACAGCACGGATGTGTTTCGCCGGAGAAGGCGGAGGAAATGGCCGTTTAAAAAACCTCCGAGGAGTTGAATTTGAGCTGGCATTCGCCGGAGATTTCTTAGAGAATAAATAATGCGCTGGACTTGGACTGTAGAAAGGGAAAAAAGGTGACTTTTTGCCTACATTAAGCTCGTCCTTTTTGTTCCTGTCTTGCTCTTCATTATTGTTCGGCGTAGATTTCACCGGCAGTGTAGCTCCGTTTACGGCGACGGCAATGTTGTCGCCGGAGTAATTTGAGGGTTTAGAAGTACAAGCACCCATGGTGTTTACAATGCAATGCACTTGAAGAACAAATAACTTAGTGGTTCACTCTATATATATAGCAAGGCTTTAGAATATTGAGTTATTTTTTTTTTTCGAAGCTAAATTTAGTGGAAATTTGAAGTTTGAAATTGAGTTGAATGAGAGAGGAAGAAGATGGATCTGCAGATAGCAGCAGGAGATAAAAAGGAAACGACGATATGTTCGCTTTTTTGTCTCAATAAGTTTGAGAGTAATTAATTGCTTAGCTTTTTAAAGTTTTTTAAAAAAGATAAATATAGAAACCACCAAGGCTATAAATCCTCTAATCAATGTATAAAGTATATTGAAATTTGGAATTAATTTTATTTGTATTTTGTGGTGCAGAGGACTTTAACAGGTTTAGTAATTTGACTATTTCTAATAATAGCAGGATTATTTTTGTTAAGTTACTAATTAACATCTAGAAGCTTCTTTTCATATTAAGGAGATGAGATTCTAGCAGTTGAGGGATATAATTATCCAATAACTACATTTGTAGAAAAAGATTTCTTTTATTTGAGATGAAATAACCTATTTGAATCAATATAAATATATACATATATATATATATATATATATATATATATATATATATCTTGATACAAATAAATATTCATTATAATTAAGAGCAAACTCAAATCTTGAATACTTCTCATTTGATTATAATAGAGTTTTTTTTTTTGTAGATGTTCTATATATCTATATTTTGTGCTAAAAGTAATTACAGTATCATATATGTATATATATGTTAGGATTTTGATTAATACAAATTTTAAACTTTGTAGATGATAGAATTTTATTTGAACGTGGAGGTAAATATTTTTGTTATAGACAATTTAATTAATGCAATAAGACAAAACTATTCACTGACAGGATGGTTTAATTAAGTAATTTGAACGTAAAACTAGTCATATGGTTTGTTTTTTAGAATGACGAAAGCTATTATAACAATGACAAATGATTAAAGTATTGCTTATATTAGGACCGTCCAATCATAGGAACTTGAATATTTTAAAAGAAAAATTCAACTTATTTATTTAGTCAGTAGCGAATGATATATACAATAATGGATAAATAAGGATTAATAAATCATAATTTAGCAGGTCATGGCTCGTACATGTACAATAGTTACAGCTATATTATGATAAAAATTCTTTAGGTTTCTTTCGAGTGTGTATGAGATAAATTTTAGTCAAATATAATAACTTATGAATCTAAAAAATATTTAAGGTAAATTTCATTTAATATAATAACTCGTCACACAATAAATTCTAATAAACAAACTCAATCCAATAAACTCAACTTAAAAATATATAAAAAATTTTAAACTTGAACCTCAATTTGAAAAATCCCTTGCTCAATCAGTCCAAACACTCTTGCAGGTAGTTTGGTTGTTTGGACAATTAAATTTGACAAAAGACAGCAAAAGTGAGATAAGATTGAGACAAAACTAACCTACGATTTTGTCTTTAAAAGATTATAAATTTTGTCTGATAGTATATGGGTAAAATCAAAGATGTGGTATAAAGGGACAATTCTTCTGTTTTGGCATTAAGCAGCAAAGGAATCCACACCTTCCAAGTCTTTTATGGTTTCCCACCTGATATTCGATACTCATATTGGAGCTCGATTAAATTTACTCGATCAAATCCTATCCAGCTAAGAATGACGAATTACTTACTACTCTATCACAACCCTCACCGGTACACATTCTAAGTCTTCACAACACTTTCTACTGCCCATATTCAATACTACTATATATGGCCTTTCTTTATTTTTGAACTTCTCGAAATTTACAAGCTCCTTCAAATTTTACTCATGTGTCTTGCATTTGATTTACGAAATACCAATAACAAATCAGAATTGCTCGCTTACAATAACACATATGATATCGAAATCAGAAATTTCGTTAAAGATATTTAGGTTTTGATATATATTTAATTTTATAATGAAAGATGTTCACTTACCACCCTTCACCCTTCACCGTATGTGATTTTCATTATTGACTGCATAGTAACTCTCTCATGAGTTAAAAAAAACAGTTATTGTATTTGGGAATAATAATATAATACCTAATCATCAACAACAACAACAACAAACCCAGTGTATTCCCACATAGTGAGGTCTGGGGAGGGTAAGATGTACGCAGTCCATACCACTACCTCCGAAGAAGTAGCAAGGTTGTTTCCGATAGACTCACGGCTCAAGATAAGATAAGTAATCACAATCGTACAAAACACATGGAACAAGATGGCAGGACATAAAAACGCCTCTACAATGGAAAGTAAACAAAGAATAGTAGGCACTGGTAATACAGCATGCAACAAGGTAGCCTAACAAGAGTAATACACCAAACAGGTAATGCCTTACCTTACCTACCCTAATAGTCACTAGCCTTCTATCCTAATATGCGTCCTCCAGCTCTTCCTATTTAGGGTTATGTCCTTAGTAAGCTGTAACTGCTCCATGTCCCGCCTAATCACCTCTCTTCAATATTTCTTTGGCCTACCCCTGCCCCGCTTGAAATCATCCAAAGCAAGCCTCTCATACCTACGAACTGGTGCATCTGTGCCCCTCCTCATCACGTGTCCGAACCATCTCAAACGGACCTCCCGCATCTTGTCCTCCATCGAAGCCACTCCAACCCTCTTCCGGATAGTCTCATTCCGAACCCTATCTCCCCTAGTAAGACCACACATCCAACGTAATATCCGTATTCCCGCCACCTTTGATTTTTGAATATGAGAGTTTTTGACTGGCCAACACTCCGCGCCATACAACATGGTCGGGCGGATTGCCACCCTGTAAAATTTGCCTTTAAGCTTGGGCGTCACCTTCTTATCACACAACACCCCAGAGGCGAGCTTTCACTTCATTCATCCCGCCCCAATCCGGTGAGAGACATCCTCGTCAATCTCACCATTCCCCTGAATCATGGACCCGAGGTACTTGAAACTATCCCTCTTACACACCACCTGAGAATCCAACTTTACTACCACCTCGTCCTGCTCCCTCGAGCCATTAAACTTACATTCCAAATATTCGGTCTTGCTCCTACTCAACCTGAACCCTTTAGACTCAAGGGTCTGTCTCTACACCTCTAATTTATCATTTACACCTCCCCGGGTCTCGTCAATCAAAACCACATCATCCGCAAAAATCATACACCAGGGCACCTCTCCTTGAATACGGCTTCAGCACCTCTATAACCAAAGCAAACAAAAACAGGCTAAGAGTAGATCCCTGATGCAATCCTGTCAAGACCGAAAAATGCTCTAAATCTCCTCCCGTCGTCCTCACCTGGGTTTTAGCTCTATCATATATGTCCTTAATTGCTCTGATATACGCCACCGGGACCCTACTCGCCTCCAAACATCTCCAAAGGACTTCCCTAGGGATTTTGTCATATGCCTTCTCCAAGTCGATAAACACCATGTGCAGGTCCTTCTTTCTTTCCCTGTACTATTCCACAAGTCTTCGCACTAGGTGAATTGCCTTTGTCGTAGAGCGCTCGGGTATAAATTCAAACTGGTTCTCCGAAATAGACACTAACTCCTCAACCTCTACTCGACTACTCTCTCCCAAATCTTCATCGTGTGACTTAATAACTTAATACCCCTATAGTTGTTGCAACTCTAAATGTCACCCTTATTCTTATACAGAGGGATCAATGTGCTCCATCTCCAGGCCTCGGGCATTTTCGCTGACTTGAAAATATCGTTAAATAGATCCGTCAACCACCTTAAACCAGCCTCACCAGAAAACTTCCAAAAATCCACGGGGATCTCATCAGGTCCCGTCGCCCTACCCCTTCGCATCCTGCGAACAACCTTTATGACCTCCTCCACCTTAAAACGTCTATAATAACTAAAATCACGACACTCCTCTGATTGCTCTAGCTCACCTAACTCAATAACTCTCCCCCCTTCATCATTTAAGAGCCTATGAAAATACGACTGTCATCTCTTCTTAATGTGACCATCTTCCACCAACACTCTACCATCCTCCCCTTAATGCACTTCACCTGGTCTAGGTCATGGCCCTTCCTCTCTCTAGCCTTAGCCAGCCTTAACAACCTCTTTTCCCCACCTTTCTCCTCTAACCCCGCATACAAGCTCTCAAATGCTGTCGTCTTAGCAGTTGTAACTGCTAGCTTAGCCTCCTTCCTCGCTAACTTGTACTCCTCCCTAAACACCCGCTTCTCTTCTTCATCCTTACTCTCAATCAACTTTGCATACGCCCCTTCTTATCCGGTAATGTTGAATTTCATATTTTATAGTAATTAGTGTATATTTTATAGTGTAAAATTTTCTAAGCAAATTGTCACGCCACTGGTTTTTTTCTTCGACTTTCCAATAAAAAATCAGAGCCAACAGAAGCATGCAATTCAATTTTTGATCATGACATTCTAAGAAAATTACTCTTACTAGCTTAAGATGTAAAGTATTACTTATTAATTGTATATTGTTGAGCAACTTTGAAACTGCTTCTCTCTCTCTTAATTAATTAGAGGGCTTTTCTAGCAGAACTTTAGAAATGAATTGAAATCACTTTCCCTCTTAGCTAAGCATTTGAATCTGATATACAACTTTCTACTCCAATATATTTTGTTTTTGGCGTAATTATCTTGTTATCGTCCTCACTATAGTCATCATCATTTCATTTTATAATTATAATTATAATATTATATAATCCCCCAAGGCGGCAAATTGCGGATCAAATTGATAGATTTTTCATCACTAATAATACGTGCTTAACTAGTTGTTGAGTTGTCCTAATTAGAACTTGTCTGTAACTGGAGCGTTGAATCATGAATGTGCACGAATACCTTAACAACACACCTGTATGTATAGGTTTGACCGAACTCAATAACTTTGATTCAAACTCTATATTTGTATTAAGAAATCTTTTGAACATGTACAAAACTACAACTTATTGATTTAGAATCCATAAATACATATAAAAGGAACTATAATTCTGAATTCATGAATAACAAATAGCGGCTCGACCTGTGTATGTATAACCATTATGATTGTCCGAAGTGTTCAAAGGGTTGACTACAATAATCATAATTGTTCATACCTTTTCATATGTGCATATGATATAGATGTTATATTTTGTCTTATTAGAGATGCAAATTAAGGTACGGATTTCCAATCAAACACCCATTAGCTCTAAAGCCATCCATATAAAAGTTGAAAACATTTAAAAAAATGAAAAAAAAAAAAAAACATAAATCAAATTAGTAAAAGAAAGAACCTAGATTAAGTAGAACTTACAAACTAGCTAGCTAGTTGCAACAAAAAATAATCTATTTATTTTTTATTACAATAAAAAAACAGGCAATCAGAATTATTATCGATGCTTATGGTCATTATTGGCAGCCATCACATTATCCCTAGATTCGCGAAAGAGAAGCTTCTTATGGAAAATAGAGAAGCAAGCAGAAAATGTATATACAGAAAGATGCATAAAATAGACACAAATGAAAAGAAGAAAAAAAAGGATGAAATGTTATTGCCGTCTAGGTAGTTTGACTTTTTTTTAAAAAACATATTGTAAGGATAATACAAATATATAACTGAACATAAAGTCATATTTATTTCGATAAAAAAAATGACACATTCATCTTAGCTCGTCAAAGTTATATTAGCGAGTACTTAACTATATAGTTATTACAACCTTATGAATTCATCTAAAATTCAATAGTCTTCATTCAAACTTCATATTCTTATTCAAAAATTTATCTAATAGATAAACTAATAAGGTTCGAATCCAACAAATTAATCTGAGATGTTTTAGATTTCTGAACGTATAAAATTTAAATTCTGAATTTATACGTACTCGAATGACCATTTTAACAATAAAAGCTCATTTCGTTCAAACAACATGATTTAATTATAATCCCACGATTTTATATAGAATAGATAATTTTATAATCTTGACATAACTTTCTCTCTTTTTTCTTTTTTTTTGATTAAGGTCAGTGGTGTCAATTTTTCTTTTTTCCCTTAAAAAGAGGGACAAATTTATCTCCACAAACAGCTACACTCACCGTCCTTCAACCTTGAGGGAAATCCTCATCCATCACATTCTCCCTTCTCTAAGTTATATTACATATATACATCAAAGTGCTTTATCTCATTATTGGTGCTTGGGGCCTAGTTTCCATATCAATATGCTATCTTTCGGTCATTCTTTCCTTTTTGAAGAAAATACTTCTTAATTGAGAGAGGATTTTTAGTTCATATGTAGGGCAAAAAAAGGGGTGGCCGTGGGTGAGACAACCTAATTTAAACTTGACATGGAAAGTAATTAAGAGATGGAGTACTTAACAAGTATTGACTCATTGGCCATTGCTTATGTAAAACCTTATGTGCTGTTTATCATATGGCAAAGTGGTCCAGGGATATTTTAGTTTGCTTCTGTTTCCTTTTTCCATACTTTTTCTCAGTTTTATATGCTTTATTTTCCTTTTTCTTCTTAAGAATCTCTTTTTCCTTTTCTTTTTCTTTTTTAAGCACAGTTTCTTTTTCATCTTTTCCCCCATAAGTATGCATGTTTTGGTAGGAAAAGAAACTTTGTGATTGTGATTAAAGCACACATAAATGTACTAATCAATGTATTAGCAAGGTCAAAAAGCTTAAGAATTTGAGAGCGGTATTTGATATTTGAAAACGAAATTCGGTTCCTTTAATTAGTTCATGTAGCAAGCTCAATCGTTTTTGAATCTATTGGATATCTCTTGTCACACCCTTTTTCGCTTGAAGGTATCAAGTCGAAGGGTTTTCCAATTAAAATGACGGTTTTGAATAGGGATTATTTTATTTATAGAGTCGCCACTTGGAATTGAGTTATGGTGTTCCAAGTCATCTTTTTGAATCCCTAATAAAAAAAAAATGACTCTTTTATTTAGTCTGCGAAAACAAAAGACCGGGTAAGAAATTCTATTGACCAAAGGGAAGGTGTTAGGCACCCCTCGAGTCCCGTAGTTCTAGCACGGTCGCTTTTATTGACTCATACTTAACTAAACTATTTTGATAACTTATGTTTATAGGCCTTAATTCGCTCATTTTTAATTATATCGAAAAAGTTTATCTATGCCTCTATATTAAATAATTAGCGAAAATTTAATTCTAAAAATATTCTCCAAGGTGCATTATTGCGTCCTTGAATTTAAATGTCTTCAAAAGATGCGTACGCCGCATTCTTAGTTGAGACGAATATTTTAAACGTGCCTAAAAATTTAACTATTGTTAAAAGGCATTAATTTATCTATTATACATTCGAGATGCCTAAATTTATAATAGAGTTTGGAGAATAACTTCATACTTAACTTGTTTATTTCCTTAATCCTTTCAAAATATTTTTGTTCATCCAAATTTTAAACATAGCTGAATAAAAATATTTTCGAATTAAACATCAAAATTCATATCATTATCCAACAATTCTAAAATCAAATCAAACCATCTAATTCGAATCAACTCGTTATACACATTGTTCAAAGTTTTTAATTCATATACTAAAAACATTTCAATACTAAATTTTAAAATGAAGCCTAATACTCTTCTATCATGTACAGTTTTGCACCAGCAAATCAAAGCCCAAAGTATGACCAAAATTAAACCTTTTATAACAATTAAAAATTGCCAAAAGAAATAAAATATGAGTTTGACTTTCTTTGCAAATAAAAAGATTCTATAAAAATGAAATGGCATGTTAATAAAATTAGATTATACAAGGGATGTTCAAGAATACATGACGTCGTAAATTTTATTTTTTTTTTATGAAGGCTAAAATAAATAATAATAATAATAATAATAATAATAAAATAAAAAAATTAAAATTGTAAAACTAATTTTTAAATCGTCGAGAATTTAAAAGTTCAACATGATGGAGTTTAGATTGAATTTTTGAATGGACTTGGATGGGTCATCGACGTTCGTCCTTGTTAGCCATAGTAGTAGCGGTGACAATGAAGTAGTGGTCATCCCTGGTGTTTTGCCGGAAAACAACAACGGAGAAATGGGAGGGAAAGTGGTACCGGATTCCATGCTTAAAGACAACTCCGGCGAAACACTTCGCCGGAAAGAATGGAAGAAAACTGTTTGGCTATTTGTTTTTTTCATTCACTGATTTGTCTCGATTTTTCTTCCTCTGTTCAGTATATCTCGCAATTTTTGTGTCAGATTTAACTATACACAATATCAACCCACGCAGTATTTAAATTTTCAGCATATTTATATTCAAATATATATATATTCGATAACTTAATCGTATAATATGTTGTAACAAGAAGTTCACATTATCAAACAATTATACATATCAAATAATACATGAAATCACTTGATATTTTCATTCATGCTTGTTTACAACAAAGTTTATGAAATAAATAATACATGATTGAATAGAACCTGCAAGAAATTGTCACAGAAACTCGAATGGAGTTCAAATTCAATTTTCTCGAATGAAATCTTCAAACTCAACTTTTTCTCCTTTCTCTCTTTTGTTTATCTGATATTTTTTCTCTCCACCTTTTTACTGTTTCTGATGTTTTTTGTCTGATGAATGTATGTTTTCTTGTTCTGGGGGTGAGAGAATCTATTAATAGAGGGATTCTTTGGGGGGAACGGTTAAGGTTATCAGATAAGGGGAAAGGTTTGAAATTTAAATTAATTAATTAATTAATATTTTTTTTATTTTCTTTTAAATAAAAGGTAATAATAATAGATAAATATAAAAATAAATAAATAAAATAACAACTAATTAAATTTTATCTTTAACAAAATGTAATAATAATTTATAAATAGATAAATATAAATATAACAAAATAATATTAAAACTACTAATTTATTTATAATAATTTTATCAAAGAATTTTTTTTTATTTTTGTATTATTATTATTATTATTATTATTATTATTTTAAAAAATAAAATAAATAAATAAAAATAAAATAAAATATCTCAAAGTTAACTTTATTTAATTATTTATTTTTTTAACTAAAAATTTATTAAAATAAAAAATAAGAATCAAAATAATATATGATTAAATATATATATAAATATTTAATATTGATAGACAAATTAAAATTTAGGGAGGGTCAAAAATCACGTGTCTACATTTTAGCCCCTCTTTGTGTGAAATCTCGAAGAGTTTTCATACAAAGAAGTAGACGAGATATGATTTTTGACCCTTCAATTATTTAGAAGGTAAGAATAAAAGGAAAAATGTGATCGAGTCCTGATTTTTGAACATCCTACCTATCCCGGGTTATAAGGGAATCAGGTCACGAGTAGTTCAAAGGTGATATGGAGAGAGAAAGAGTTAAAAGTCGAATGAGATTTCGTCGAGTTTTCGGTTGACGACTTTTTCCTTTACATTTAATTGACTAATAAAAATCAAAAATGAAAAATACAAAAAATTGCAATCTCTAGAATCTTGATTTAAGCCTTCGCGACTTGAATTTGAAAATTCACTCTATTCTTCAGGCGGGCTCCTGGACTTACAACTTCTTCATCCTATTCTTCAGGCGGGCTCCTGGACTTTCTTTTTCTTCACCTTGTTCTTCAGGAAGGCTCCTGGACTTACAATTTCTACACCCTGTTTTTTAGGTGGACTCCTGGACTTATAATTTCTTTACCCTGTTCTTCAGGCGGGCTCCTGGACTTCTTTTTTCTTCATCCTTTTCTTCAGACGGGCTCCTGGACTTACAATTTTTTCACCCTGTTCTTCAGGCGGGCTCCTGGACTTACAACTTCTTCACCTTATTCTTCAGGCGGGCTCCTAGACTTATAATTTCTTTACCCTGTTCTTCAGGCGGGCTCCTGCACTTCTTTTTTTCTTCACCCTGTTCTTCAGGCGGGTTCCTGATTTTCTCTTTCTTCACTCTGTTCTTTAGGTGGGCTCCTGGACTTAATTTCTTCACCCTATTCTTCAGACGGGCTCCTGAATTTCCTTTTTCTTCACCCTGTTCTTCAGGCGGGCTCCTAGACTTTCTTTTTCTTCACCCTGTTCTTCAGCTGGGCTCCTGGACTCAAAGCAAATAGTGAAATAGAAAAATAACATCCTATTCTTCAGGAGGGTCCTGGATATAAAATAAATTTCGATTCTTCAGGAGGGTTCTGAGCAAAAAATAAATTCTATACAACACACATACAATTTTTGCCCCAGCTTGTACTGAAAAAATTTATGTGTCACTGGATCTTAATATATCTCACAAAGAATAAAGTTTACCATGACCGAGATCCAGTATCGGATGCTGTAACCATGCTTCTTGCATTGAAAAAGTGTGAAATCGCATCCTTTATCTGAAAATAATTATTTCATCTCTGTTCCAAAGTGGCCGCTCTCGCACTTTCCATGCTCAACTCTTTTTCAATCCTTGATAATATTCATTGAATTGTCATACTTCTAACTCAGAAATCTAACTACTGAGATCCTCAACTCAAATCATATTTTTGTTGTATGATGCTTTTGAGTTTAGCTTTCAATACATCCCTTAGATTTTCATGAGTTTAAATTGGTCAAATCACAATCACCTTGAGTACCTTACTTTTACTTTGAAACGTTATCTCTATGCATCGACCCTTTGTCTTGCTTTGTACCCTTAAAGGAGTTGGGAGCGAGTTTGGAGGCATTTCTCACTCGACCTGATGTGAATTTGACTCAAAAGACAATAAATTTTTTTTGTTTGATGACAAGGACACAAAAAATAAAAAAATAAAATAAAACAAAAAGAAAAAGACAATGGGCATCTATTTTTCAAAACAAAGAGAAAACTTATCTGAATTTGGAAACCGATTCTGGTGATTATGACATGCATTTTGAATCAAACAACCAGATCTACCCACACCAATCATTACAACTTTTGTCCATTTATTGAGCTTGAAATTAAGTCAATCTTGAACTTGTTTTTTCTTGATAACAACCTTTCTTCGGCTAGTGGAACCTCAATGGGTTTTTGCCAACGAGCCTATCTCCTTTTCATTTTTGTCTCAGCTCACAGTCGTCTTATGGTGCCGAAAGGGTTTTCACCAATAAGACTCTCTCATTTTTTTTATTTTTTTTAGTAGATAAACACCCAAAATATGAAATATCATGCACTCATAACATGTTTATCCTTGACATTCTCAAAGATTGATCCGAAGGTCTTTCTTTGATTGTAACTTGACTTTTGGATAGGGTTAAAAAGAAACGTCGGCATGAGGCTCAAAAATTTATATAACATTGAGTGAAACATACAACTTTTGGAATCGATTCTTTTAAGAAAATAAATTTTTGCCCCTGTTTCATTTCATTCTGGGTAATTTAAATTTTCTTCTAATTAGACCGAACCCCGGAGTAGGGCTGTCTACGTATCTTGTCATAGCAAGAATCAGGTCAAACGTAGTTCAGGAAACATCACTCCTTTGTTTGATTTTGAATTTTGATTGATTTCTTCTTCTTCTTCTTCTATTTTTAAAATTTGTTTTCAACATTTTTTTTTAAATTTTTTTTCAACTTTTTTTTTTAATTTTTCTGACTTTAATTCGATTCCAAAAGAGGGGTACGAAGAAAAAATAAAAGCTCAAAGGGGTAAGCAAAGGTTAATATATTATTCGGATAGTAGAACAAAATTCCTTCATCATTTCAAATCTTTAAAAATGTAAGTACAAAACATACATAACATAATTGTACATGAATATCATACATAATATCTTTTAACTGCATCAACATTGACCGGCATTCCTTCCATTTTTCCTTCTACATCAGTCAGATATAACGCGTCATTAGGTAACATTTTCTTCACCATGAATGGCCCATGCCAATTAGGAGAAAATTTGCCTTTGGCTTCAATCTAATGGGGTAGGATGCGTCTTAGTACTAACTGACCAACTTCAAAATGTCTGTGACGCACCTTTTTGTTATATGCTTGTGTCATTCTCTTCTGATATAGTTGTCCATGACATACTGATGTTAATCTTTTCTCATCAATCAAGCTTAATTGCTCCAAACGAGTCTTGACCCATTGGTCATCATCAATTTCAGCTTCCACAGCTACTCAAAGAGATGGAATATCAATCTCTGCAAGTATAACTACTTCATTTCCATACACTAATAAGTAAGGAGTTTCACCAATTGAAGTTCGAACTGTAGTACGATAACCCAACAAAGCAAACGGTAACTTTTCATGCCATTGTCGGGAACCTTGCACCATCTTTCGAAGTATTTTCTTTAAGTTCTTGTTAGCAGCTTCGACAGCTCCATTTGCCTTTGGGCGATAAAGAGTTAAATTCCGATGCATAATATTAAATTGCTGACACATTTCTTGCATCAAATAACTATTGAGGTTCGCAGCATTATCCGTGATAATTATCTTTGGAACGCCGAACCGACAAATGATGTTGGAGTGAATAAAATCAACCACCACTTTCTTGGTCACTGACTTGAAAGTCGTTGCTTTTATCCACTTCATGAAATAATCAATGGCTACCAAGATGAACCTATTTCCATTCGAGGCCTTTGGTTCAATTGGTCTAATTACGTCCATTCCCCAAGCTACAAAAATCCATGGAGCAGTCATTGCATGCAACTCAGATGGAGGAGAATGTATCAAGTCTCCGTGTACCTGGCATTCATGACATTTACAAATAAAATTGATGGAATCTCGCTCCATGGTGAGCCAATAACAACCTGCTTGGAGTATTTTCTTTGCCAAAACATACCCACTCATGTGTGGTCCACAAATCCCAGAATGTACTTCAGTCATGATTTTTGAAGCTTCTTTAGCAACTACACACCTCAGAAGTCCCAAATTAGGAGTCCTCTTATACTGGATTCTTCCACTTAAGAAAAATCCACTAGACAAACGTCGAATGGTTCTCTTTTGGTTACCATCGGCATGTATAGGATATTTTTCAGTCTGAATATATTCCTTAATATCATGGAACCATGGCTCCCCATCAAGTTCTTCCTCAACCATATTGCAATATGCATGTTGATCATGAATCTGTATATGCAAAGGATCAATATAAGTTTGGTCGGAATGTTCAAGCATCGAAGATAAGGTTGCTAAAGCATCAGCAATCTCATTATGAGCTCTGGGAATGTCTTTGAACTTTATTGATACAAATAGTTGACAAAGATCTTGCAAACAACCTCTATATAGTAGGAGTTTCAAATCACGAGTCTCCCAATCTCCTTGGATTTGGTGAACTAATAAATCTGAATCTCTTAATACCAATAGTTCTTGAATTCCCATGTCAATGGCTAATCTCAATCCTAGAATGCAAGTTTCGTATTCTGCCATATTATTGGTACAATAGAATCAAAGTCGGGCTGTTAAATGATAATATTATCCTGATTCAGAAATAAGAACCGCCCCTATCCCTACTCCCTTTACATTAGCAGCTCCATCAAAGAACAACTTCCAGCTTGAATGACAATCATCAAAAATAACTTTATCAACATACAATACCTCTTCATCTGTAAAATAAGTCTTCAATGGCTCATACTCCTCATCAATAGGATTTTCAGCCAAATGATCCTTCAAGGCTTAAGCTTTTATTGCAGTTCGTGCCACATAAATAATATCAAACTTTGTGAGCAACATCTTCCATTTCGCGAGTCTGCCTGTGGGCATAGGTTTCTGAAAAATATATTTTAAAGGATCCATAAGAGAGATGATGTAAGTAGTATAAGATGACAAGTAATATTTTAGCTTTTGTGCTACCCAAGTTAAAGCACAACAAGTCTTCTCAAGAAGAGTGTACTTAGCCTCATAAGTGGTAAAAAATTTTCTAAGGTAGTATATGGCCTGTTCTTTTCTGACTGTAACATCATGTTGACCCAATACACAACTGAAAGAATTATCTAACACAGATATGTACAATATCAAAGGTCTGCCTGGCTCTGGAGGAACCAAAATAGGTGGATTCGATAAGTATCTCTTAATTCTGTCAAATGCCTATTGATATTCTTCAGTCTATTCAACTTTAGCATTCTTCTTCAACAACCTAAATATTGGCTCACAGGTTGTTGTAAGCTGCGCAATGAATCTACTGATATAATTCAACCTTTCAAGTAAGCTCATCACCTCTATTTTATTCTTTGGTGGAGGCAGATCTTGAATAGTTTTTATTTTTGAAGGATCTAACTCAATGCCACGTCGACTGACTATAAAACCCAAGAGTTTTCCTGATGGAACTCCAAATACACATTTTGCTGGGTTAAGTTTGAGATCATACCTTTGAATCCTTTCAAAGAATTTTCTCAGATCTTTGACATGGTCAGCCTGCTCTCTTGACTTAATGATCACGTCATCCACATAAACTTCAATCTCTTTGTGCATCATGTCATGAAACATTGTGGTCATTGCGCTCATATAAGTTGCCCCAACATTCTTTAGTCCGAAAGGCATGACTCGATAGCAATATGTCCCCCATGGAGTAATAAATAATGTCTTTTTTGCATCTTTTGGATCCATAATGATCTAGCGATACCCCGCATAACAATCCACAAAAGAAGCCAGATCATGTTTAGCACAATTATCCAATAAAATATGGATACTGGGAAGTGAAAAATTATCTTTCGAAATTGCTTTATTTAGATCACGATAATCAACACACATTCAAACTTTGCCATTCTTCTTTGGAACAGGGACAATATTTGCTAACCAAGTAGGATATTGGGTCACTCAAATGACTTTAGCCTCGAGTTGCTTCGTGATTTCCTCTTTTATCTTTACACTCATGTCAGTTTTGAGCTTTCTTAGATTTGCTTGACAGGAGGAACTACCAAATCAATGTTCAAATCGGCATCATCATTAGACCATGCGAAGATGTCTTTATACTCATGTAAAGCTTTAATTATAGCTTTCTTTTGTTGTGGTTGAACATGTACACTTATCTTAGTCTCCCTAATATTTTCATGATCTCCTAAATTGATCACCTTAGTTTCTTCCAAATTGGGATTTGTCTTATTCTCAAACCGTTTGAAATCCTTGCTTATATCCTCAAATGTTTCTCCTTCATCGTATTCAACTTCTTTATTTATTATTTCATAATTAGATTAGGTTTTTAAATTTGGTTGACAATTCTTCATGCATGTCATATCATTAGAATTGGCATTGAAAAAACTGTATGATAGAAGAATAAATAAATAAACATCAGACCCAAAATAAAACAAAAGGAGACTGCACTTTATTAAAAACAAAGCTAGAAAGAGTTTTAACCTAAAAAACCAAGGTAAAGGTCTGAATTACAATCCTAAAATTATTCAAAGTACAGAAAAAAAAAAACAAGCTACTAAGATTGTAAGAAAAACAAACAAACTACCAAGACTCCTTCATAATAGGGAGAGGAGTGGCCTCCCAATTGTTAAGCTGGACATCAGGGCCGACAAACTGCACATCTGCATTGCTGGTACCTTCACCGATTTCAACCATATCAGCTTTAATGAACATATTCTGAAAAAGGTCAATCAACTCTGTACCATCATCATTCATTGATTCTGCAGCAGGTAACTTGGAGGATTCGACATCACTGAATTAGATAAAAGACTCGTGAAGTGGCAATATCGGCTTGGTAAGTGACCATGACTCTTTATTATGCTTTTTAGCCTTCTTTATATCTTCAGTAGTAGGCTCGTATCCCAAACCAAAAGTACCAAAGTTCTCATAGAGGTTTACCGGATGAACTATGCCTTGCAAAAACATCCCTAGACCTTTTCCTGGTTCGAAATCATGCTTCAATATTTCATTCACTACCATAACAAATGCAGAGGACAATTGTGGTCTTGCGATGAGATTCTCCTCGAGGATATGCTCAACAGCCACTACCTCAGAAACTTGATGAATTAACACATTGGCAGTATCTGCTTCGATGGAAGAAACAGAGTAGTCTTTATACATGGATAAGTCTCCTTCACCATGAACAACTATCTCTTGCCTGTCACATTCGAATTTGACCGTTTGATGCAACGTTGATGTGACTGCTTTAGCCCTATGAATCCATGGCCTTCCCAATAACATATTATATGAAGCATCAATGTTCAACACTTGAAAATCCATAGCAAAATCCACAGGCCCGATTGTCAATATAAGTTCTATTTCACCAAGGGCATCAGTTTTTTATCCGTCAAAACCCTTGACGCATACATTGTTAGGTCGAATTCTCTCCACATTAACATTCAACTTTTGCAAAGTTGACATAGGTCAAATGTTAACGCTTGATCCTCCTTCAATTAATACTCAATTGACGACAAAATTCTCATATTTCATAGAAATGTACAGACCTTTGTTATGCTCAGTACCTTCCATAGGCAATTCATCGTCTAAGAAAGTAATTTTATTTGCTTCAAGGATTTTTCCAACAACTTTTTCCAGTTGATTCACTCTAATCTCATTGGGAACACATGCTTCGTTAAGAATCTTCATTATAGCCTTACGGTGTTCCTCTGAATGTATCAATAAATACAACAAAAAATCTATATTGGTGTCTTCTTCAACTGTTCCACAACAGAATATTCTGGAAATTTTATTTTCTTTAAGAATTCTTCAGCTTCTTTATCAGTGACAGGCTTCTTAACTGTCATTCATTCTTCACCGCCTTGTTTATTCTTTCTTAACTCTACTGGAGCATAACATCTTCCAGATCGAGTTAATCTCTCTACTTCATGTACATTTTCAGTCACTTTTTTCCCATTGTGCATCACCACAATGCAATTATAATTCCAAAGGACAGCCTTGGTATCAACCATAGGCAGCTGGGACATTGGTTTAATAATAATAGGAGCTCCTTTTATGATTAAAAGAGGCTTATTGGATCTTCAGGGAATAATGAGTTTTGGCTTTATTTGACTTGACCCAATATTTTCTAAAATCTCTTTCCCCATCACGAAGGGAGTATTCGATGATTCGAGTTTTGCTATCACCACCTCCGCTTCTGCAGGTTTTTCCTTTGGCAAATTCACAGCATTTGCTGATTTTCCTGAATCAGTTTTAATTTTAATGATCAGCTTAAAGGACATCGTAGCATCTTCATTAGTGAGTATCACTTCAAGCATGTTTGTTTCATTATGATTTTGCAACATATTTTGATTGACATTTGGAGCGTCTAGACTTTCGACCATAATCTGTTGGGCATTAATCAACTCATGAATGGCTCTTTTCAGATACCAATATTTCTCTATGTCGTGCCTTGGGGCGTCAGAACAGTATTCACATCTTCTAGAATATTCCAAATTCTTCAGAGGAGGATTTGGGATCTTTCTCTAAATTGGGTTTAGAACATTCATTTTTCTCAGCCTATGAAACAAACTGGTGTAAGATATTCTAATAGGAGTGAAATTATCTTTTACCATGTTGTCCCTTTTAAATTTTGCTCTAGACCAAAAATTAGACCTGGGAGGGCCTCTTTGAACTTGTGGGGCTATTGGATGATTTTGGATTGCTGGTACACGCCACTGCGGGTAAGAAGGAGCTCGAGCATATGGTTGTGCATTGTAAATAGGATATTGGGGGGATGGAATGAAATATAACGGATTCTGTGCATATGGTTGACGCGCGCCTATCCAATGTTGTCATGGACCTGGCACGACAGTTGCTACGTCCTCTTTTCTTTTCTTTCCCCCGAAACTTCTTGTACCACATTAAATTGCTTGTGTTATTTCTTTTAAAGCGGCCTGACTGGTGATTTTTCCTGATTTTATTTCATTTTCTACCATCTCTCCAACTTTGATAACTTCGGCAAATGTGCTTCCGATAGTAGAGAGCAAGTGATGGAAATAATCAGGTTCTAGTGCTTGCCAAAAGACATCAATCATTTCAGATTCCTTTATCGATTGTCTGACTCTTGAAGCCTGCTCTCTCCATCTGATAGCATATTCTCGAAAACTTTCAGTCATCTTTTTTCTCATATTGGCAAGCGTAGTGTGATCTGTCACTATCTCAATGTTATATTGAAATTGTTGAACGAAATCCGAGCCATGTCATCCCACACGTGCCAACGAGAAATGTCTTGGTCAATGAACTATTCAGAAGCTATCCCTGTAAGGCTTTCTCCAAAGTACGCCATCAATAATTCTTCTTTTCCTCCTACTCCCCTTAATTGATTGCAAAACTTTTTCAAATGAGCTACAAGATCGCCGTGTCCTTCATATTTATAAAATTTTGGCATTTTGAACCCTATCAGCAAATGGACATCAGGAAACATACATAAATCCTTGTATGAAACACTTTTTGGTCCACTTAATCCTTGCATATTTCTCATACTCTGCTCTAGGCTTCTAACTTTTCTAGCCATCTCCTCCTGTTCCTCATTCTTAGCAATCTTCTCAACCACGATAGGAGTATCGTATTGATGAACATGATAATGTGGATTTTGAGATTTTAAAGTAATTTCAGAAGGATACAACATATCATGACTTAGTTTACCCGTATTCTTTGGTACTGTTGGTTGAGTACCCGCAGTAGCTGTCACTAAAGAAGTAAAAAATGGATTATTTGTGATAGACGGATTTGGTGGGTGCATGGTAGAAGTACCAGCAACTCCAGTCATATTAGCAAATTGGCCAAATCCTAGTGGGTAAAATGGATCACTAGTTTGAGTTGGGTCAGAATTTGGATCGTTCGAAGTCGAAAGTCCAGGGATTGAAGAAGGCAGGGCTTGTCCATTCAACCAAGCTTGGTACATCTCCGCCATCTGTTATTTCAATGATTTTATTTATTCCATTGATGCTACTTCCTGCAAAATCAACTAATTCTGCTCTTCTTCACTGTCAGACCCTATACCTTCTCTGCGGGTCATTCTTCTTTTACCCTTGTATCTGGTGTTATGTGGATGTGATGCCAGTTTAAACCACAAACCAACCACCAATTACTTTATCTTTCTGTTACCAAGTAGCAAACGGGTGAGCGTTATATATTTAACACATTATAATGCCACATTATATGTCATGTTTCTATATGTATTTCCCAACCTATCATGGAAGACTTTGTGTTCCATCCCGGCTTTTCTAGACATGTATTTTCAAAAGTTATGATCGAACCCTTTGGAGGGTTGCCTACGTATCATGCAAGGACATGAATCAGATCTCGCGTAGTTCCGAAGGAATTTAGCAAAATTGTTTTGTCTTTTTTTATTAAAGAAAATATTTAAAGTAAGTGAAGTAAAACATAAGTAATATCTATAGAAATAAACAGTCAACTTCATTACATTCTATAATATAAATATGACAAAATAACTAACCCAACTCCTAAAATAAAACCTACTAACTAACATCTGAAAACTAAAAGACATAACATCTAAACAAGAAGTTTTAAAACAGAAAAAAGAAAAACTATAACAAGGAAAACAACTATCTATTCAAGGATACTTCGGATTTATACGTCCTCCCAAGCTCAAGTCTATTTCCTCCAATGAAGTAGTGAGATGCTGTGCTAAAGCTGGTACTTGTGACAAAAAGTCATCACGATCCAACTGCTGATAATCTAAACTCATTCTGGTAGTATCCTGTGCTACACAACGGACCTTTCCTCGAAGAGAACTGAAGGCCTAATCCCATTCGTGGGCCTGTCGATCTCAGAAATCAACCATCTCTCTTGCACGCTGTTCACGAGCAGAAGCAACCTCCAACTGTTATCGCAATATTCCTCTTTCACGGATCTACTGAGATCTCTCTTGATCAAATTCTTCTTGCATATTATTTTCAACTTCTTGCAGTTGTTGTTGGCGAGATGCGGCAAGTTCTGCAACGTGTGACCCCCTAGTGGTAGCAAGCTTGATTTGTCCCCGAAGTTCAACCTCAATATCTGCTGACTTAGCTTTCTCTTCAGCAAATTCCCGTTGTTGTTCGTCTATTTATGTCCTGACATGTTCTAATTATTCTTTCAAAGCTTGGTTGGCCTCATGATGTTCTCGCATGGCTCTCTCAATTCCTATCTTGATTGTAGCTTCTTGATCTATAGGTCCTCTAACCGATCTTTCTGGTCTGACTAGCGGACTCGACTGTTCTTCAAACCATTCACAGTAATCTGGGTGCACTTCTCCTTTCTCACGCTCTATGACTATCATTTCAATCCCCATAATACGGCAACCCTCCCAAATCTACTGGGCCAAATCTTCTGGAAGTGGAATCTCTGGTCTAACCTCAAATACAGACTCAGTCATTTGACACCTGCCTAGCTGACGTAGAACTCTCAATGAAACATACGGTTGAACACCTCTAATACCCATTAATAACAAGAACGAACGAATGATAGAACTATGTATGACTTGCCTCCAAGGGAACCAATGGAGATTCCAAGTGATTTTATCTATTGTCAAAGAACGAAAAAGCTTAACCCAATCTCCAATTTCTTTTGGACATTTATATTTCTCCATCCTTTCTTCGTAATCGTTGAGGCGATTAAATCACCCGGGATCGAACCTTGTCATTGTAGGACGTTGATAAAGATGCTCCATAATTCACATCTGTAACAAGATATTACATCCCTCGAAAAAACTCTTTCCCTTCTGACAAACAGTAAGAGCACGGTAAATATCGACTAGGATCATTGGTACCATAGTGTAATCTTTCTTAATCAGTATTTGTACCACTCTCGCTAAACGAATATTAATTTTTTCTTCTCTTCTTGGGAAGACCATAGTACCTAAAAAGGCTACCATGAATGCAAATCGTCTGTGAATTTTTCAAGCCTAAAAACTCCCCTTATTACAAAGTTGTTTACCATACTTTTGAAATCCCTTTTGCCTTCCGTATCTGTATACAAAAACTGCAAGGAAACCCAACCTTTTTACATTGATTCTTCTTTTGTATTCCGTATGTTCATGAGCTTACAAAATCTGTTTATCAAAATAAGTCTTGGGGCTATAAGTTTCTTTCGATGCATATCCCCATATCCAACATAGCCCACTATCTCCTCTAAAGTCGGTGTCAACTCAAAATCTGAAAAGTGGAATACATTATTTCTCGGGTCCCAAAAATTCAGTAATGCAACAATCACTTCCCTATTAGGGTTGATTTTCATGATACTCGTCAAAAAACTCAAATACTTATGTATCTCGCCATAATCGAATGTATCCATTGAATTCCACCATAACCAAAGCTGCAGAGGGATTTCATTAACAACCTGAAGTGGTACACTCCCATCCCTCTTTCTTTTTTTACGCTTTCCACGAATTGGAGGAGACATTTTATACCTATTGATAGGGACATGAGATTAATAAATGTCTAGACTTAGGCAAAACTTAATTTATTAATTTTGAAAGAATTTAATCTTGACTCATGAGACCTAATGCGACCATTATTGGGACTTAGTTGTAAAGAACAATTTTATCAAAGTGAGAGAAATATGACTGATAATATTTTTAGAAAAATCATTTATTTAAATTGACTCTTTTAAAATTTTTGCAAAAACAGACCTCTAGACAAATTTAAACTATATGTTTGAAGACAATACTCCTAAATATATTTAAAGAACAAAAATAAAATAAAAGGACTTAGAAATAAAGAAAAATAAGAATGATTGTTTTATGCATGAAGTTGTATAAAAATTTCAGCCTCACGACCCCTAAAGGTTCAGGACTGTTAAAATATATGTTTACATATTTTATTACTTTGCAAAAATTCAGCTCACGGCCCCTAAAGGTTCAGGCTATTATGATTTTTATGTTAAAATTAATTTTGAAAATAAGAATGAAAAGTAAAATAAAGATAATAATATTCATGAAAACAATCATTTTTCTTATTATTATTAGTATTTTTATTATTTTTTTCTAAAAGTATCCTTCGATAAATCTATGAATAAATATATTATTATTATTTTTCAAATAAATGGTCGTATCCTGAGTAGGACTTCCTACGTATCTCACAAAAAGTGAGAATCAGACTCTCGTAGTTCATAAAGATTGTAAAAACTATGTTGCTGTATATTTAAAAAAAAATTCTTTATTATTTTTTATTCAAAAATAAATTTTTTCTTTCAAAAATGATTAACTAAATTTGAGGATAAATTAATCTCTCGCATTTTAAAATTGCCTAAAGCCGGTCAACAAATAAATAGCCTTCCAAGAAAATGTCAAAGAGCATGTAGGATGCACATGTTGGTCTATATAAATTAGGTCAACTGTCCTAGACAGACCCGGCCCCTGTGCCGAGTCCCGCTAAGTCAAATGCATATGATGCAAATAAAGCGGCACCTAATAGGGATAACCAGATTCTGAGTTTTCAGTTCTTCTAAGTTTATGCCTCATAGGAATATTTGTCTAGTCTGGCTAACCGAGTGGACACTCGAGCCAGGGAGGGACAACTTGGTCGGTAGCAGGGCAACACCGCCTTCGTTGTCGATCCGAACCCCGCCTAACATGTGTGACTATATCCTTCACCAGGTGCCTTGACACTCCGGCTATCTAAAAAAGAAGGTGGGATGCATATGTTGCATTCCCCTAATCCTATTTCAGAGACTCAGAGGGGGTACGCGAGAGAAGACAATATATAATACGGTTCAAATAATATCAAAGCAGTAAATGAGCGACAAGTAGCACATAAGGCCAATAAACACATAATTAAAGCAAGTAAAGTCAATATCAAAAGCTC
The DNA here is from genome assembly GCA_030864225.1 of Capsicum baccatum var. pendulum. Taxonomy (NCBI): domain Eukaryota; kingdom Viridiplantae; phylum Streptophyta; class Magnoliopsida; order Solanales; family Solanaceae; genus Capsicum; species Capsicum baccatum. Next base: position 178,183,198 of record CM061551.1, read on the forward strand.
GAATTCTTATTTATCCCCAGCAAAGTCGCCAGAGATGTCACACCCTTTTTTCGCTTGAAGGGATCAAGTCGAAGGGTTTTCCAATTAAAGTGACAGTTTTGAATAGAGATTATTTTATTTATAGAGTCGTCACTTGGAATTGAGTTATGGTGTTCCAAGACACCTTTTTGACTCATACTTAAGTAAACTATTTTGATAACTTATGTTTATAGACCTTAATTTGCTCATTTTTAATTATATCGAAAAAGTTTATCTATGCCTCTATATTAAATAATTAGCGAAAATATAATTCCAAAAATATCCTCCAAGGTGCATTATTGCATCCTTGAATTTAAATGTCTCGAAAAGATGCGTACGCCGCATTCTTAATTGAGACGAATATTTTAAACGTGCCTAAAAATTTAACTATTGTTAAAAGGCATTAATTTATCTATTATACATTCGAGATGCCTAAATTTATAATAGAGTTTGGAGAATAACTTCATACTTAACTTGTTTATTTCCTTAATCCTTTCAAAATATTTTCGTTCATCCAAATTTTAAACATAGCTGAATAAAAATACTTTCGGATTAAATATCAAAATTCATATCATTATCCAACAATTCTAAAATCGAATCAAACCATCTAATTCGAATCAACTCGTTATACACACTGTTCAAAGTTTTTAATTCATATACTAAAAACATTTCAATACTAAATTTTAAAATGAAACCTAATACTCTTCTATCATGTACAGTTTTGCACCAGCAAATCAAAGCCCAAAGTATGATCAAAATTAAACCTTTTATAACAATTAAAAATTGCCAAAAGAAATAAAATATGAGTTTGACTTTCTTTGCAAATAAAAAGATTCTATAAAAATGAAATGGCATGTTAATAAAATTAGATTATACAAGGGATGTTCAAGAATACATGACGTCGTAATTTTTTTTTTGTTTTTTTATGAAGGCTAAAATAAATAAATAATAATAATAATAAAATAAAAAAAATTAAAATTGTAAAACTAATTTTTGAATCGTCGAGAATTTAAAAGTTCAACATGATGGAGTTTAGATTGAATTTTTGAATGGACTTGGATGGGTCATCGACGTTCGTCCTTGTTAGCCATAGTAGTAGCGGCGACAGTGAAGTAGTGGTCATCCCTGGTGTTTTGCCGGCAAACAATAACGGGGAAAGGGGAGGAAAAGTGGTGCCGGATTCCATGGTTAAAGACAACTCCGGCGAAACACTTCGCCGGAAAGAATGGAAGAAAACTGTTTGGCTATTTGTTTTTTTCATTCACTGATTTGTCTCGATTTTCCTTCCTCTGTTCAGTATATCTCGCTATTTCTGTGTCAGATTTAACTATACACAATATCAACCCACGCAGTATTTAAATTTTCAGCATATTTATATTCAAATATATATATATATATATATATATATATATATATATATTCGATAACTTAATCGTATAATATGTTGTAACAAGAAGTTCACATTATTAAACAATTATACATATCAAATAATACATGAAATCACTTGATATTTTTATTCATGCTTGTTTACAACAAAGTTTATGAAATAAATAATACATGATTGAATAGAACCTGCAAGAAATTATCACCGAAACTCGAATGGAGTTCAAATTCAACTTTCTCGAAGGAAATCTTCAAACTCAACTTTTTCTCCTTTCTCTCTTTTGTTTATCTGATATTTTTTCTCTCTGCCTTTTTACTGTTTCTGATGTTTTTTGTCTGATGAATGTTCGTTTTCTTGTTCTGGGGGTGAGAGAGTCTATTAATAGAGGGATTCTTTGGGGGAACGGTTAAGGTTATCAGATAAGGGGGAAGTCTTGAAATTTAAATTAATTAATTAATTAATATTTTTTTTATTTTCTTTTAAATAAAAGGTAATTATAATAGATAAAGATAAAAATAAATTAATAAAATAACAACTAATTAAATTTTATATTTAACAAAATGTAATAATAATTTATACATATATAAGTATAAATATAATAAAATAATATTAAAACTACTAATTTATTTATAATAATTTTATCAAAGAATTTTTTTTTAATTTTTGTATTATTATTATTATTTTAAAAAATAAAATAAATAAATAAAAATAAAATAAAATATCTCAAAGTTAACTTTATTTAATTATTTATTTTTTTAACTAAAAATTTATTAAAATAAAAAATAAGAATCAAAATAATATATGATTAAATATATATATAAATATTTAATATTGATAGACAAATTAAAATTTAGGGAGGATCAAAAATCACGTGTCTACATCTCTTTAATTATTTGCACAAATTAAAGTGAAATCTTTGGAACTTTTCTTTAATCATATAAAATAGATGAAACGCACGAATTCTTTACCTTACATTTAAGGTGTCAAGTGGGCCGGGTCGGGCCAAATCAAAATTGGCCCGTTTAGTTTAATCGGGTTGTGGGCCGGGCCGGTTTCGGGTTCAACAGTAAAAATGTTGAAAACAACCCTGAACCGGCCTACTTAACCCAACCCGGTTAAAAACCGGTCAAATCCGTTTAAAAAAAATGAAAAATCTAATATACACTACATACACTACAATTATATACACTATATACACTACAATTATACAATATATATTTTTTAAAATATATATATACAATTACACATATATACGTATCATTCAATATATACTTATATATGACTATATGTACTACTTTAAATAAAACATATAATACAAATCTACAATAGTACAATATATATATACACTACAATATATATATATATATATATATATATATATATATATATATATAGTTATATACTAATTTATAAAACATATATACATTTATACGTTAAATAAATACGCTTATAGAAGATATATACACATATATACGAACCATTCAATATATATGTACTTCTTTAAATAAAATATATACTACAATATACATATATATATATACAACAATATGTATATACATATATATAATTACATACTAATTTATAGAACATATACACTTGTATACGTTAAAGATAGACGTCTATAGAAGATATATATACATATATACACACCATTCAATATATATGTACTACTTTAAATAAAGTATATACTACAATATATATATATATATATATATATATATATATATATATATATATATACTTATATACTAATTTATAAAATCTATACACATATATACGCATCATTCAATATATATGTACTACTTTAAAATTAAATAAACTATATACTACAATATATATGTATTACAATATATAGATAGTTATATTATACTAATTTATAAAACATATACACATGTATATGTTAAATATATACGTTTATAGAAGATATATACACACCATTCAATATATATGTACTACTTTAAATAAAATATATACTAATCTACAATATACATTTATATATACTACAATATGTATGTATATATATAGTTATATACTAATTTGTAAAACATATACACTTGGATACATTAAATATATATGTTAAATATACATGTGTATAGAAGATATATACAATAATATACAAAACATATACTACTTAATATAATAAATTAATAATACTTGATAGTTAATTAATGAATGTTGAATTTTATTGATTGCAAAATGATCCAAAATTTATAATTTACATGAATAAAAAATCTACAAACTATGCATCATTTTTTTCAACTCATCCATGTTAATATTAACGGGAACTTGCATAGGATAGTCAAAGTCAATGGGGGCAAACCCATGCATTGGACTTGATTCTGCTGAGTTTTCCCACGAAGTCATAATTTCTTCAAGTTTCTGCTCGTCATTTGGCTCCGGTTCCATTCCTTGATTTCTTTTTTTCTGCTCTAATCCAATCCCTGAGGCAAACTAGAACATTCATTGCATTGTTTCCCAATGAGTGTCGGTTGTCTCCAAGTTGCTGTCGTCCCTGACTAAAGGCGCTCTCTGATGCAACAGTTGACATTGGAACGTTCAAGATATCTCTAGCTAATCTTGAAAGCACAGGATATTGTGATTCATTATTCCTCCACTAATCCAATGTGTTGATCCGTCGTCTGCGATCCTCTGGCGGCGACCGAAGATAATACTTAAGCTCTTCCCGATAAGTTGATGTGTAAGCTCCCTCGTCAACACTATTCCAACAGGGTAAATCATAAAAGGAATCAAGAAAACCACAATGTGCCGACCTTTTAGAAAATGATGGCACCTCAGGAGGATGAGGAGCGACAGTTGGACTGATAGGTGTCGGTACATCTAAATCAACTAAATCAGGTTGTATAATTTATCTATGTAAGCATTTGCATTAGACGTAGCCGTCCACAAATCAGGTTGTACTTGCTCAGAATCATTGTTAGTATTTATTTCTAAGTTACGATAAATAAGAGTACTAAAGTGGCACTTAGTATGGTATTTAATGCACGGATTTAGCATGGCATCAACCAAGAAAATAGGGGGAATCGGGAAAAAATATTTTTTAAATTTAGTAAACATGGCACCAACAGCATTTTCATAACCTTCTTTATTTTCATATTCTTTGAGCAAATCAGAAATATCGGTTATATATCCCAAAATATTACAAACAGTAGGATAATAAGCATCGAAAAATTCAACCGTAACTACATAAATTTTTTTCAAAAACTTAACAAGATCATTAATTACAACCCAATCAGAATCAAGTAGCATGCAATCGGCAGAATCAGCAAATGAACCACAATGTTGGTTAAAAGCTAATGTAATAGGAACTCTATATTTATAACAAGTTTTTAAAAAATCATACGTAGAATTCCATCTAATATCAATTTCCTCAGGCATCAATATCGGTGCAAGTCCATTTTCTTGACATTTAACTTTAAATTCTTTAATTCTCGATCTACGATTATTTCCTTGTATAAAATCAACAGCAAGTATAAATCTCAAAAAACTCAAGACCATCTTTTACAATTAAATTATATATATGACATGCACACTTAATATGAAAAATTTCAGGTAACAGCGGTGATAGCTTAGATTTCAACTTTGTTATAGCAGTCTTGTTATTAGAAGCGTTATCAAAAGCGATACATAAGATTTTATTTTCGATACCATAAAATGTTGCAACTTTATGTATCGAGTCAGCAATAAATTATCCAGTATGTTTACGATCTTCATCATATAAAAAAGCAAGAATACGTTTTTGCATCACAAAATTACTATCCATCCAGTGACAACGGTTAAATAATCATTTTTATTTACAGCACGACCAAGATCAGAAGTTAGAGAAATTTTACATTGAATATTTTTTAACAATGTAGATAAATAAAAACAATATTGTAAATGAAGTCTAAAAATATCAGACCGACAAGTACTTCTAGGAATACCATTGAACATAGGATTATAAATTGCTTGAATATAATGAATAAAAGCATCAGAAGAAGGAAAACTAAAAGGCAAACAAACTACAACTATCATTTTTGTTATTTCTTCCTGGTCCCTCAATTTATTATACTTCTTCGTTACGTGATCGGTTGTTGGGTCCATTCTAGTTTGTGTGGGCCCCCCAACAGCCTCACCACCTTGTACAATTTTTAACTCTCTTTCGTGGTCTTCAGTTAAATATCTCATTAACGTATCTGTACCTCCTTACTTGCCTCCTCTTTTATGCTTATATATTTTTTGATGAATATTACATTGCATCTCAGTATCTGATATACGTTCAAAAAAATTTCATGCAACACTAGTTTGTTTACGAGCTCTTGGGGTACAGGAAGGACGGGGAGGGAGATTAACCGATTCGGATCTAACGTTAGCATTTCCTACTTCGGGTGTCTCACCAATATTTTCATCATCTTCATCTAAATCAACCGCATCTACTTCACTTTCTTCTTCTATACCGTAATTTTTTTGAACTTCTAAATAATCCATATCGTGAGCACCTACACCTATTTCTTCCTTAAAAGGTTGACTAAGTGGTACCGGAGGCGAAGGCACACAGGTATATCTAGAACTTGAAGTACCTCTACCGCTAGTAATTCACTTTTTGCGACCACTACCACTTCCGGGATAAAATTTTTGACACTTTTGCCGAGGTTTCTTAATTTATCCATAGTATAAATCAAACTAAAAAATATTCAAAATACACAAAAAGTAATAAAAATAAATATTCAACAATTAATACACTAATTATAAATTAAAAGTAAGAGATGGAACGACAATACCAAATTTTGAAAGTATCCAAAGGTTGCGACTTTAGAAACTTCCACTCGTACTTAGTAATCGCAAAATTAAAAAAATTAAAGTGAGCACTTTAGAAATTAAATATATAGAATATTTGAGAATTGAGAAATGAGATTTGAGAGAGAATGAGATTTGAGACTTGAGAGGATGAAAAATTGAGTGAAAAATGATTTGAAAGTGTAGGGTATTTATAGAAATTTTTTTGAGATTAAAAAATAATTTTAAATAAAAAAAAACTTTTGAGTCCAGTCCGGGTTAACCGGGCCCAAATTCAAGATCTAACCGGACCAGGATCCGGGCCCTTAAAGACCTTAGGCTTATCGGGTCGAGTCAAACCGATTTGGTTTCCTTTAGTGGGCCGGTTCGGGCCGGTTACACCCTTATCTTACATTTCACAAGTTCTCTTGTATATGTGAGAGTGAGACTTTGGTGAGTACTATAATTCACTATTTTGCTTCGAGTGATTAATTAAAATGACACTATATACAATTAATGGGATGAGGATTTACTTGCGAGTGTTAAGTAAACTATCTGACTTTGTGCTGCAAAGAGAAATTTCGCTGGTCACTACTAGTATTTTATGTCATCACAGTGTAAAATCATAATGTGTGTGTAATGTCATAACTTATATGATCTATAACTAAGATTCTGTTTGAAATTTGATCTTGGTAATATATGGGTTAATCAATTGTGATTGTGATTGATAATCTGATAAATTACCTCACTTGTCACAAGACATTGTACCTGAGAATGTACGTGGGCTGTCTCTTAATAGTATTAAAGTGTGTGTATATATATATATATATATTTGTTTCAATTATAATGAGTATGTTGGAATGAATATGATTCATTCACTTCTAATTGAAGATTTCAAGTTTTTAAAAACTTTTGGTAAAAGGTATTTTCTTGTAATGAGTTCTTATATTTGATGTGTATCTAAATTATAATCAGCGTGATAAATTTTAGATACCAATTGAAGACGAAGGAAAAAAAAAAAACTAGTACCATTTATATTTAGTTTCCCCTCAAAAGTGAGCGTTGACCAAAGTAATTACATGATTGATGTCGACTCAATGTCCCATATCTCAAATGCAAGTAAAAAGAGCAACAACTAGCTACTGTGCCCCACCCATCTCTTACTTTTTAGCTCTTCACATCATACAAATCATGTCAATGTCATTTACTTTTTTTGTATGGGTAGAAACGGCTTAGATTGGAGTTGGGCCTACCAGGGTGACTTGGGTCGGGTATAAGAGGAGCAGGTTTATCAATAAGTTATTCGCTCGTTTCATTAATTTTAATTTCTTCCAAATGTTCGCCGTTAACCTGAAGGTAAAAAGTTATAATGCATGCTCTTGAACCATAAACAAATCTAATTATCCCAAATTCACGGTAAACACTTGTCTCATTGCAAACTATAATAGGGATACCTGAAATTTTGTCGTGATGCTAAGGTCATTCAAAGTCCAAGCCATGGAAACAATTTCTTATAGAAATGTAAAGTTAGACTGCATATAATAGACCCTTGTAGCCTGACCTTTTCCCAGATCCCGCACATAACTGAGAGCTTTAGTCCACCAAATTGCTCTTTACCAAAGTCATTCCGAGTGTTTTTAGCAAAATTTATCCATCATATTTGACAGTAGGTTAAATTTAGCCTCTAAATATAATCTTGATTCTTGAGGACCATTTATCCTTTGAGTTTGCAAATTTGAGCACATTTAGTACGACTAATTAATTACTGAGAATCTGAGAATACCTACTTCTGCTAGAAAACTAAGGCACATACCACTCCTACCTAGCCTTGTTGATATTTGTACCGAAATTTCATAATTTAAAGTTATGGGTTTACAATTCTACTCTTTTTAAATTACTAAGTTTAAAGTAATAATTTAGTATAATATTAAATAGTAGATTTTTTAAGATAAATATAAAATTTGAACCAAAATTATTGAGTTCTGTCGAACCTGTAAGTTGTTCTCCGGCTCCACAACAGCTTTCTCCTTTGCTTTTAACTTCTAAAGTGAACACATACCATTATTAGAATTTTGAGTTCCTTACAAATTATAAAGCGACTAAAGAAGGATACAAGTAACGAAAAGAGTTGGCAACAACCAAAAACAGGAATTTTTTTTTGAGTGTATCAAGTATAGAGTTAGCCACAAGGTTAAAATCATGCGGTGGTTAATATCACATCACATTCCCGACAAATTAAGAGTTCCATTTTTACTTCATTTTTAAGGTTAAGATAATGCAGTGGTTACCCTTCATTTTACACCATAAATTCTTTATTTTATTTTATGATTTATATAATATTATTATTAGTCAAACACAATCTGTTTATCAAAAATATTTTCAAATGAATTTGTCAAATACAAATTGTATTTTTTTTTCAAAAACACTTTTATGAAAAGCTATTTTACAAAATGCTTTTAAATAAGCAGTTTTCTAGCAGCAATCCCAAATAACCTCTACATTTGGAAGTTGATGGTTTTTACAACTTATATTAGAAAAAAATTAGCAAGCTATCGCAACAAGAGATATGAATTATGTTTCCATATGACCATAGCTAGGAACAAGACGCATCATTCAGCATAAACAATACCAAATGTTTAAAACATAGCTCGAGAAATTAAACCTGAATTCTAGCATCTGTTAAGTACTCCGATTACCAGATCGCCATAGAAATACAGGGAGCAAAACATAGTACTCAAACTGAGTTAAGAGAGAGAAAACTTGTATTGACTGTAAAACTAAAAGTATCTCAACCGTTCCTCTTCTTCTAGAAGATAACATGTATATATACATTGTATTAATAAAATGAAAATAGAAGTAAAATCATAATGGGCCCGGGTCATGTTGTAAAGTGGGCTTAGTATTTGGGTCAATGCCAACACCCCCCCCTCAAGCTGGAGGGCGAAGAAACTCCCAGCTTGTGCAAACAGGAAATATGAGCTTGACCAAGAAGAGGCTTGGTCATGATATTAGCAACCTGATCTGCAGAAGAGACGTGGTGAAGAAATATAGCACCAGATAACAAGCAATCACGGACATAGTGACAATCGATCTCGATGTGTTTGGTACGCTCATGACACACTGGATTCCTAGCAGCTTGACTATCACAAAATATAGGCACATGAGAAGAAACAAGAAGTCCCAGGTCAGCAAATAGACGAGTTAACCAAATAACTTCAGCAACAACTTTGCGCAAGGCGTGGTATTCAGCCTTAGCAGAAGAGAGAGCAATAGTTGGTTGTTTCTTGCTTCTCCAAGAAACTGGGCAGCCATAAAAAAAATGTAATAACCAGTCACTGATCGGTGAGATAAGGGGCAAGCGGGCCAGTCAGAATTAGCATATGTAGTAAGAGCAACAGAAGAAGAAGAGGGCAAAAAAATGCCCTGAGCAGGATCATTTAAAAGGTAACGAAGGACATGCAAGCCAGCCATCATATGAGGAACATAAAAATGTTGTAGGAACTGACTAAGGTGCTGCACAGCAAAGGAAATGTCAGGTCTGGTATGTTGGAAGAAGTTTAATTTACCAACCAAACGCTTGTAAATGGAAGGATCAGGTAGTGGATCACCCATGTCAGTAGTGAGTTTGACAGTAGCATCGAAAGGAGAAATGACAGGAGTATAATGAGAACACTTAAACTTCTCCAACAGATCAGAAGTGTACTTGTGCTGATTAATCAGGAAACCTGAACGGTTAGAAGTAACTTCTAAACCAAGGAAATAATGCACTGATCCCAGGTCTTTAATCTTGAAGGAATGATCAAGAAAAGACTTAAGAGTATTCATCTCAGATAAATCAGAGCCAGCCAGCAAAATATCATCCACATAAATCACAAGAACCACCAAAGAGGTACCTGAAGACTTGGTAAACAAAGAGCAATCATTTTTACTAGCTATGTAGCCTCGAGACAACAAAGCATCGGACAGTTTAGAAAATCACTGTCTGGAGGCTTGTTTGAGGCCATAAAGTGATTTCCTGAGTTTTCAAACCAATGGAGTGGAAGAGGAGCCAGGAGAGGTAACCTGAAGGCCAAGTGGGATCTTCATAAACACATCCTCATAAAGGTCCCCATGCAAAAAAGCATTATTAACATCCAGTTGGAAAACAGTCCAATGATTCTTAGCAGCAAGAGACAACAAGCATTTGGCAGTAGTTAATTTGACTACTGGAGAAAAAGTCTCATGATAATCCACACCTGCGTTCTGAGATCTCCCCTTATTACCAATCTAGCCTTGTATCTTTCAATAGTACCATCAGATCTCTGTTTAATTTTGTACACCTACTTACAAGGAATAATCTTCTTATGGAGAGAAAGGGGAACAATATCCCAAGTATGGTTTGACTCAAGAGCCCTAAATTCCTGTTGCATAGCCTATTGCCAGGCAGGATTTAAAGTAGCCTGCTGGTAAAATTGAGGCTCATGCAGGTGTAAATCAACACTAAAAACCTTGGAATTGACTTGAAAAAGAACTTTGATAGAGGAACAAATGTAATCATACAAATGAAAAGTTGGATGAACAACTCTAGAACTTTTTTTGAGAGGTAAAGAAGAAGGAAGAGAGGATGAGGGAGTGGTCTCACGAACTACTGAAGATTCATCATAGACCACATGAGGAGAAGATGGAGAGGAGAGAGTGGTCTCAGGTACTGTAGGAGAATCATTATGGACCACAAATGGGGAGTGTACAGGAGGGACATGAGGATCATCATACACAAGTGGAGAAGAAGGAAAAGGCTGATAAATAGAGGAAGAGGGAAAGGGGAAAATAAGCTCATAAAAAACATTCCTGGAGTAAAAAACAGAAAGAGAAGAAAGATTGAGCAATTTATAACCCTTCTTACCACAAGGGTAACCAAGTAAAACACTTGGGATAGATCTTGGTTGAAACTTATCTCTACCAGGCTTTGAAGAAGCAACATAAGATAAGCAACCCAAACTCTTTAAATGATCATAAGAAGGGGGGTAGCCATGTAACTTTTCATAAGGAGAAAAATTGTGGAGTACAGTAGAGGGGAATCTATTAATAAGATAAGTGACAGTTAAAACACAATCACCCCAGAATTTAAGAGGAAGATGTGATTGAAAGAGTAAGTCCTTGGAAACTTCAAGAAGGTGTTTGTGTTTTCTTTCTACAACATGTTTTCTTTCTACAACACCATTTTGTGAAGGAGTATGAGGTATTGTGGTCTGATGGAGGATGCCATTTATAGAAAAAAATTATTGGAGATCAGTACACTTCCCTAGTTCAAAAGCATTGTCAGACCTAAAAGTTTGAACTGGAAACTTGAAATGAACTCTCACCATATGGACAAAAGACTTGATGACAGAAGAGGCACTGCCCTTAGAAGCTAAAAGGTGAGTCCAAGTAACTTTTGTGAAATCATCTACTAAAGTTAAAAAATATTGAAAACCATTATATGTGGAAGTATGATAAGGACCCCAGATGTCAATATGAACAAGTTGAAAGGGGGAAGAAGAGTAGGTAGAGCTAAGGGAGAATGGAAGTCTATGCTATCTAGCTTTGGGACAAACATCACAATGAAAACCTTGAAAGTGAGAGAGTTTATTTGACAAATAAGGAATAGATTTCATTTTATTAAAAGGAACATGACCCAATCTTTCATGCCAGAACAAATCAGAATTATTTATATTACATGAGTGGTTACAGTGGGCTAAAGGAACAGAACTATTACAAGAAGCAGGAAAAGAAAAGGGCACAGGGGAAGGAACATCCACATTGTAAAAATACAACTCATTCTCAGCTTTACCAATTTCCAATTGTCTCTTCTGAGAAAGGCCCTGCAATACACATTTTGATTCAGTAAAAAGTGTAGTACATTGAAGCTGAATAAAAAGCTTGTGGATGGAAATGAGATTAAATTGGATAGAGGGAACCAAAAGAACATCATGTAAGGTAATTTCAGGCTATAGTTGTAAAGACCCAGTAGACAAAACCTTAACTCTGTAACTATTTGGTAATGAAATGAGAAGAGGAGTGAGAAGGGGAAGAAGATTAAAAAGAAGATGTTTATATGGTGTCATGTGGTTAAAAGCATGGAATGCAGTAGCAGTAACAGCAGAGTGAGTAAACACACCTGCAAAATGCTCATAACCAAAATCTGTGGCAACAGGGACTGCAGAACCAGTAGGCATAGGGGTGCCTGGATTCAGGTGTTGAAGATGCAGATAATGTTGATACTGATCTTTGAAAAACTTATAATCACCCTCAGTAAGAGAAAGAGAAGAGATTGTGGCATCAACTAAAGTAGCATCATTCTGCACACAGGCCAGAATTTTCTTCCCTTTTATAAATTTGAAATCTGAGGGATATCCATGTAATTTGTAATATTTATCAATGGTGTGCCCTGACTTTTTGCAGTACTTGCAAGAGAGTAAAGTCAATGGGCTGGAGGTGGAGAACATCTTAGCATCAGACAGATAAGGTCCTGGAGGAAGTATGTATCCTCTCTTAAGATTAGAAGGTGGAGAAGGGATAGAACCCCTCCTAACATCATTGTGGACTTTCTGAGAAAGGCCTCTCCCATATGAAGTAGTGAAAGCATTAAAAGAAGTTGATTCACTAGAAAAACTAGGAATAAGAGTAGTAGTCTCATTTTGTTTCTCAACATGTTGCAACATGGAGTATGAACTACTAAAAGAGGGGAGGGCAGACATCATGGGCATATTGCTTCTGCAGACAGAGTAATCATCATTAAGTCCACTCAGGAACTGAAACAATTTCTGTTGTTCTATAAATTTCCCTAAAGCACCACATGTGCACACTGGACCAACATAAGAAGAGTGTAATTCATCCTATAGACTACGCATTCGTGTAAAGTAAGATGCTATACTGGAGGAACCTTGGACGGTGGAGTTAATCTCCTTCTGAATCTGAATGTACTTGGTCCCATTTGATTGACCAAATCTTTCATTAATGTCAGCCCAGATTTCCTTCGCAGTGTCAAAACTCATGACACTGGTAGCCAACTCATGAGAGAGAGAATTAATGATCCAAATAATAATCATGTTATTGCATCTCTCGTAGAAGGGAAAATGCAGAGAATTGGAAGATGGAATCGGGATAGTGCCAATGACTAACCCTAATTTATTCTTAGCAGAAAGAGCAGTGAGCATATTTTTTCTCCATATAATAAACCCAGAACCATCAAATGGTGGGGAAACCAAATGAGATCTAGGGTTATCAGACAGATGCAGATAAAAGGGTGAGTTGAAGAAACTGTAAACTCCTCAAACCCGTCAGTAGTAGTACTATTAACAGCAGTAGACATGATGAAGCTTTGCTAAGAAAATAGTTGTAGAACGAGCAACAATCGAGAAACACAATATCAGTGGTAAAAATCAGTCAACGTACAACGTACAGATAGACGCAATATACAAAATGTAAACGACAGGAGATACCGCCCTTCTTCGCAACCTGAAGAAGTAAAGCCTTCAAGTCTAATGAAATAAACCAAAAAAAACTGTCGGAAAACGCTGAATATCGTTGAGAAGATGAACCGTCACCAAAAAACTCTTCGACGAGACCCTTCACGGGTAATATCGGAAGATAGATCAGGACGAGAGGATCTCAGATCCCTGCTTTGATACCATGTTAAGTACTCCGATTACCAGATCGCCATGGAAATTCATGGAGCAAAACATAGTACTCAAACTGAGTTAAGAGAGAGAAAACTTGTATTGACTGTAAAACTAAAAATATCTCAATCGTCCCTCTTCTTCTAGAAGATAATAGACATTGTATTAATAAAATGAAAATAGAAGTAAAATCATAATCCGCCTAGGTCATGTTGTAAAGTGGGCTTAGTATTTGGGTCAATGCCAACAGCATCACATTTCTACGAAGTTTAATTTCTTTCTGATCGGGATAACATTCTTGTTTGTGGAAAAGAATAAGCATAAGAAGACATAGGAGAAGCACATAAGAAGAGAAGCGAACATGGCTATTTTTTTGGACATGACTCCTTTTTCTTTTTAAGTGTTTGCAAAATTTTATATAATCTGTAATCCCTTATTAAAACTTAGCAAACGGCGCAAAATGGCTACTAGAATCTAAAATCTAGAGAAGAAGAAACAAAAGGAGAAAAGGAAAAAAAAAAAAAAAGAAAAATCGTCGATGGCTAAGAAGAATTATCCAAGTTGGTATCAAAGTGTTCGATGGCGCGTTTGATCATTAAGTTGGATATGTCCTCCTACTGAGTAGGACTTGACGAAATTGATTGGTCCCAACATTTTCTCACCTTGTAATCAGTCAAAGCTTACAAAGATCTAGTAATTGGTGTTATCTGGTAAAGAAAATTCTTGGGTCTTTCCATATTAAAAGTGGACCATTCTTTCATTTCACATAGAAGTTTTTTTTTTTTTTTTTTTTTTATAAATAGCATAAATATCAATTTTTTCACTTTTTTAATTACTTTATTCTCTCTTTCTATTAATTTACATAATATAACCGACATATACATAACATTCTGTGTATATGTTAGAATTTTTATAATATGTTTAAGAAATTGAAATTTTTTATAATATTGAAAACATAAGTTGTGTATTTGTGTAATTTTGGGAATATTTTTACTCCTTATATAAAAAAAAACAGTCCGATGATTGAAACTCCCCTTATGCGCAAAGTTCGAATAAGAATCATACCATAAGAATATAATTTATCATACATAATTTTACTTTATATCTCTACGAAATGATATTTTCATGATTTGAGCTCATGACTTCCTAATCACGTGACCATAACCTTTAGGTCCGGCGTAAAAATCAAGTTTGGGGGGCGTAGCAACTTGATTGGAAACTTTCTAAGTTCCTATTTTCTTTCTTTGACGCGTGTCGTGGTTAAAAGTCAGACTATTAGGTTGTTGTACCACGATCACAAAAGTTAATAGAGTCGAAACTAATTTGTATTTTAAAAATGCTCCTGGGTAATTAACTTATACCAGATTTATTACCATTCCTTACCACGTTATAATATTAAAAAACGTTGAAGGTTCAAAAAGTGAAAAAGATGGTAATTAGTGGGATATATATATATATATAAGTGAACTCCAACTAACTTTCCAAAAGAGATTCGTCCATATCACTACAAATAATACTGTTTGATACTACTGGAATAATATTTTATTAAGTACTACTCCCTCTGTTTCTAAATATCGTATCACATTTTTTATTTGCATGACACCTTAATTAAATTACTCTTATATACTACCAATCTTTAATTAATAGTACTTCTCTTTTTTTGCACCATATTAATAATTCTTCAGAATTTTAATTAAAGATAAAAGTAGAAACAAATAATTAATTACATCTTACTTTTTTAAAATGACAAGCATTATGAAATATCTATTTTAGTAAGGAGAAGAAGCATTTGAGAATGAAGAGAGTAGTAGTGTTTGGTAGAAATTAACCAAAACAAATGTTAAGCTACGACTTTATAGTGATTAGAGCTTGCTAAATTAGCTTAATTCAATGCTTACCACTTAAGACATTTAAGCGACTTCTGTTGTCCTTTGCCCCATGATAAAATCATACCATAAATACACATTACTATAAATAACATATGAGAGCAAATTTTTACGGTCAGAATAATGATATAGAAACCGTATAAGTAAATACCACATATATATACGAGGATAAAATTACACAGTTGAAATTCTGCAAAATCCAAATACAAGAGGAAAAAAAGGCTATAAAGACTCATAGTAGTGATTACGATAAAGCCAAAAACGTGTAATAAAATAACATGTGAACTAAAATTCGTCAAAATCCACTCATTCAAAGTCAGGACAAGAGAAAAAAGACTTTGATAAAAGTCATTTAGCAATATTCCAGCAGCCAATATAGGCTAATGTTATAAATACTTGCCTCCTTCAAAGAAACGAATCACCAAATTAGCTTTCTTTTAACATATTAACATACGCCATTCTCCCTCTCTTTCAAAAAATCAGATAGATAAAATTTTTTTTGTGTATTGGATAACTCAACATGGGGAGGATGGTTCTTACAGCTGCAGCAATGATTCTGTTTGTGACCCTTCAAGTTTTACAACCTCCATTAATGGTTTCTGCTGCTACCAAAGGAAAGATGGTAACTGTTTTGAGTATCGATGGAGGTGGTATTAGAGGCATTATTCCTGGCACCCTTCTTGCTTTCCTTGAATCCAAACTTCAGGTATCTATGCTAATATACATCATTTGTTTATTTCATGTGACGTTATTTGACTATACACGAGTACAAGAAAAAGAAAGATGTTTGCCACACACCTAAAGATATACTTGCAACTTGTTATTTTAAGTTGTGACATTTGTATACAAAAATATGTCATTCTTTTTTAACAGATCGATTGAAAAAAACTTATATGTATCTGGTAGGAACTTGATGGACCAAATGCAAGAGTTGCAGATTATTTTGATGTAGTAGCAGGAACAAGCACAGGTGGATTAGTAACAACTATGCTTACTGCTCCTAACAAGGATAATCGCCCTTTATATCAAGCAAAAGAAATTTCCAGTTTCTACATGCAGCATGGCCCTCAAATTTTTCCTCAAAGCAGGTTAAAACAGTGAATTAATTAATCTATGAGCTTTTTTTTTTTTTGTCTTTCAAATTTTATGTTTAATACTGAAGGGAAGTGTTTAATTATAAATGATTCAGGCGTAACAGCTTCTTGAGAAGAGTCACAAATTTGTTTGGGGGACCAAAGTATGATGGCAAGTACTTGAGAACAATTATTACTTCAATATTAGGCAATCTTACTATGAAGCAAACGTTGACTAATACAGTCATACCAACTTTTGATATCAAACGCCTTCAACCAATTATCTTCAGTACTGCTGATGTAAACTTCTATACCAACAACATTCTTTATCTTAATTTATGTTATACATTTTCTTCTGTATAATCTAATTATTCAAATTCATTTGTCTACAGGCAAAAGCAAATATGTCTAAGAATGCTCAATTGTCAGACGTTTGCCTCAGTACCTCGGCCGCACCTACTTATTTCCCAGTGCACTATTTTGAGACTAAGGATGCCCAAGGGAAAACACGTACATTTGATCTGGTCGATGGAGGCGTAGCTGCAAATAATCCAGTGAGTAGACATTCTACTTACATTGTTAGCGCACAAAAGTTAAATTATTTTAGAAGTATCTGTATTGACACGACTTTTTTGAGTCCATCTTAGACCTTAATGGCAATAACACACGTGTCAAAACAAATCATGAGGGGCAACTTTCAATATGAGGATATGGAGAATGTGGACTGCAAGAAAATGTTGGTTTTGTCATTGGGAACGGGTATAGGCAAGCACGAAGAGAAGTACAACGCTACAGTGGCTTCTAGGTGGGGGATGCTAGGCTGGGTGTTCAACAATGGTGCCACCCCTTTGATAGATATTTTTGGTGATGCTAGTGCTGATATGGTAGATATACATGTTTCCACCATGTTTCAGACCTTTGGCAGTGAGAAGAATTACGTCAGGATTCAGGTAAGAAGGACTCGATCAGATAAGTTCATTAATATACATAATAACAACATTCCCATATACCCAGTGAAGTAACCTAGCTATTTTTGTTTGATTGTACAGGACGACAATTTGGTCGGGGAGGCTGCATCTATGGATATTGCAACCAGAGAAAACATGGAGACACTTGTACAAATTGGTAATGGTCTATTGAAGAAGCCAATTTCAAGGGTCAACTTAGAAACAGGGCGATACGAACCAGTTGTTGGGGAAGGCACCAACGAAGCTGCTATGGTCCGTTTTGCCCAGTTGCTTTCAGAGGAAAGGAAGCTCCGAATAGCCAACTAACAAGTGCACTTCACAGATCACCCTAACTTGTGATATACTACAAGAATTTATCACACAATTTTTTGGATGATTAGAAGATTAATTTTCATTCTTTTACTTTCAATAGTAAAATAAACATCCCCACGAGGAAAATAAAATTTATGTAATTCTTCTTTTTGTTTCCATAAGTTCCTATGGATTGTTGCTTCATTAAGGTGTCATAATATACTCAATCCACGAGCCTAGAGCACCAGGCTGCCCTTTTTAAGAGTAAGATGACAATTGTTGCATAACCTCAAGGAAGAACAGACAAATGCACAACGGGTATATTCCTAGTAAATCCATAGGAAGATAAAAATGAATCCAGGAAACTGTCTTTGTACTAGATATATTGCACATCAAGAGGTTCAAAATATTCAAGTTAAGGGCAGCCAAACATCCATATCACTGTATTAAATGGAAAGATACTTTTTTCCTGCACTAAATCCCCTTTCCTTTCTGTACAAAATACGTTGAGGTATATTAAGTGCTATATATTTTGTATTCAACAGAAGAATTCCCGAAATCAGCTCAAACTTCGATTCAGCGCAGTTAGTCTTCCACTCTGTAGGGAGTTGAGAATAAACCCTTAGTTTTTGTACTCCGAGAAACAAATCCTGCAAGGACTCAAAAATTAGAAAGAAACAACAAGATCAATGAGATTGAAGGATATATAAAAAATTTATCTACCAAAGTGTCTATTACTCCTATAAGATAAGAAATGACAGACTGGTGTGATAGGCTAAATAGAGAGAGAAGATATGATAGGCTTGCATGTAGCACATCGGAGCGAAATACCTGATTCTAGCTGTTTTTGAGGCCCGGAAGTTAACCTGCACCACTATACGTCTATTGTGAACTGTTCCAAAAGATTCAACTAACAAGTATTACTAGCAGCCTGCATTTGAGCTATCTCAGAGAATCATAAATTTGGATAATCATAGAAAATGATTGCAGGTTGACGTTTGAGGAAAGAATTGAGCATACCAATGGAAATTTTACTGAAACATTTTAGCATAACCCTTCTTCTCCTGCTCTAGTTTATAAGCAATCTGTCATAATTGTTAACAAATTAGAAAACATGCATTTTTTGAGAGAGAAAAATTAGAAAACTTGTATTATGTTCATATACTTGAAATTGCAAAAGGAAGTGAAGATGTTGGATCAAATATTTTGATCTGATAATGACTAACCTTCTTCGTTGCAGCAGCCAACTCCTTCTTTATCCCCCCTGGAAGTAAAATGTAAGAAATAAGGATGACACTTTCACAGGGCTGATATTCAAGGACGTATAACAAGATTAGAGGTGAATGATATTTATTTATTTCATCTATTCGTACAAAATATAACCAGTCAAATGGAGTTTAATGTGAAAACTTTTTATGAGGGTAGGAAGTTTGGGTTGGTGTGAAGTGTACGGCACTTTACATGATCTGAAATTCCAGTGGAAACTCTATGAGTATCTCTGAGGCTTTTGTATAATCAGAGTAGGCAAAACATAATGAACACACTTTTTCAACTGCTACTTCTCCTTTTATGGATTAAAAATTCCATTGCCGCATGTAAAGGACTTTTATATGCAAGTTACTAAGCCTGAGATTCACAGCTAAAGACTGCAACCTTGTTTCGCTCCACGAGAATCATATAATACAACTTAGAGTACACAGGTAGCCGGGAAATAATACAACAACAAACCAAGTGTATTCCCACAAAGTGGGGTCTGGGGAGGGTAAAATGTACGCAGTCCATACCGCTACCTCCGAAGAAGTAGAGAGGCAGCACATGCATTAATCAACGCAGCAACATATACTCTTTATACTTCAAAAGTTTGCGAGAAGTCCTTCCCATAAAATGTCAAAAGATGAAATTATACGCACTAACCATTGTTTGGCTCTAACTGCAAGGCCTTCTTAAAACTTTCAGCTGCTGCATCTATAGCGTTCATTGCCATATATGCCTGAAATAGAGAAAATGATGTTTCAAAGTTTTCGATAGGTATAATACCCTGCAGAGTGAAGTATGAAGACATTAAGGTACAAATGAATCAGTAATCCTACACCATCAACTAAATATTTTAGAACTGTGGTGTGCAGCCGGCTTGTGCGCCCTCGATTAAATCAAAGGGTACCTGTTACTTCCCACCAGTGCAGGTACCGGGTAACTCTGTCCACCAATGCTTGGACGAATGGGAAGAAATCGCCTAGTGTTTTTGCCTTAGGTAGGATTTAAAGAATATAAGAGACATATTGCTATGACCTAACGTTTCTCCTGAATATAATAGTACAAAGGGCTGTTCACTATTCACTAGGAAGACCCCACTATTCACTAGGAAGAAATAGAAGGTTGGTAAACAATCTCAATGCAAAAGAAATAGAAATTTGTTTAGCTCTGTGGATGATGAAGATTGGAAGGTTGTACGTTATTCCTTACATTAAGACCTCTAAGTCCAAGAATACAGAGGAGAATGATGTTACAGGCGCTTTTTAGCACAATACTGCTGTTGTGCAGTAGATCATGTTATATGCTATTCACTGTTCTATGTCTCACAAATCAAGTCAGGCTTTCGTTCAGGAAATCTAGCCACTTGAACTATCTTTTATAGGTCACCACACACCAACCTGGCCTTGACGGTAAAAAGCTTTGACGTTGTCTTCTCCTTCATAAATTGCTTCATTAGCATCCAACAATGCTCCAGTTAGATCTCCTAACTTCAGTTTACAGGCCTGAACAAGAATGTGAATGTGATTTTGCAGAGCAAGAGAAAAGGATATGTTACATGATCCAGAACCAAGAACAAAGTCTAAATATTTATATGCAATCAGTCTGAAATCCACGGTAAATGGAAAATCAAGAAGTTAAAAAGACCTTAGTGCTTAAAACGAACAATGTTGAAGTCCAAGGCATATCGTAGTGAAAAAAAAAAGTTTTGAGTATTCTTCAATGTATATAGACATTGATGGCCAAAATGTACAGACTAAAGCAAAGTTGTTATTTACTTAAATAGAAGTAACATTAACAAAGCTGATTTCTTCAGGAAAGCTACATACTCAGGATATGCTCTCACCATAAAGCTCACAAAAGGGACTAGTTCTTATTTTATGTAACTGAAATTCCTACTAAGGCCTACACAATTCCGACAGCAAGAAAACCATTACGTGACACCAACGGATTGCAAGAGAATTTAGGAGAACTTACAGAACTATTTGCAAGTATCTGGGACTTTGTCTTCCTCAAATACTCGCTTTTTACTGTATAAGGAGGCAAATAATTCCTTCAGACAGATATCCTAGTTATGAGAAGCTCTAAATGGTAGAATCAAAGCAAATCAGATAGTTATTTATAGCTGCAATTAGAAAGTTCACCTTCATCAATGTCTTCCTTATCCCAGCATAAGTCGGTATAACGAACAGCCTTCCGGTACTTTTTGATAGCCATCTTATAGTCTTCCTTCTGTTGATGACAAATACAAAGGTAACATGCAATCTCATTTTGAAATAGACAAAATGAGCATCTAAGTCTACGCCCTTGGAAAAAAATTATACAAATTACATTGAAATTGCTCTTTCTCTCTCTCTCTCTCTCTCTCTCTCTCACTTGTTTTGTCTATTTAGTTATAATTTGCAGTAGATCTTATTCCGTGTTAAGAACACGCTACTTTTGGAGACATATCTGTATGAACTTATACAACAACACAAGGTATACTTGAAACGAACAGGAAATATCCATTAATCTAGTACCTTGTAATGTTCATTGCCAAAGGCTTTGATACGGTCAACAGCATTTGTCCACCAAGCAACTTCATCTGGTTTCACGTCCAGATCTATTGGCCAATCAGGGTAAGTGTCACCATCTTTAAAGAAGTTAATTGTCCCATCATCTGCCCCCTCTGGAATTTCTCCACAGTCCTCTATTATCACAGGAAGATCAGGAAAACCATTTTCACTTGTTTTAACATGTTCAATTACACGAATCAACCCCAAACCCTTGATTACTCGTCCAAATACAACATTCTTTCCATCTAGAATATGTGCTTGAGAAACAGTGATAAAAAATTGAGACCCGTTTGTGTTTGGACCAGAATTAGCCATAGAAACCATCCCTTTTCTTTCATGTTTGAGTTTAAAATTTTCATCTTCAAATTTCAAGCCATAAATTGATTCACCGCCAGTGCCATTTCCAGCAGAAATATCCCCACCTTGCAACATAAAGCCTCTGACGACATTATGAAAACAAGAACCCTGCATAAGAAGCAAACAATATTACAATGGATGGAACAAAAAGCTAAAGGCAAAGGTTAAAATGGAAAATCACATTCAGAGAATTAATTTATTTGGGTCACTGGAAAAAAAAAATAGATTTAAATAGGATCGAGCATGAAGAAACAGAGCCAGTTGCTCTAGAAGTTCAAATAATTCCAGAACATCCACTCAAAATTCATGCCGGGTTGGAACTGTTTAGAGTAATTCTCAGCAATCAGTCCTCATTCTCCCCTAGTATATCATCATTTGAACTAAGAGTGTTCGACAATTCCAGAATATCATGTCGTATAACCAAAAACTGATGGACAATAATCCATTTCTCACCCAAAGAGAGAATAACTTCCATTTGTGCAACCAGACTTACTTTCCTCCTCTTCATATATGTATATTTATATTTGCTGGTGGTTGATAATCTTGATTAACAGTCCATGAAGTTGTGAGAATAGCCCCATTCTCCTTATTCTTTCCCTAATCTTAATAGTAAACTTATTAATACTAATTCCTTGTACAACTGTAAAACAACGCAGATAAACAAAAGAACAGCAAAAGAGTTCCACCCCTACTGGCACAAGAATATCAGAGTTTATGACAGATTCATAAACACCGAACAGTGACCAACATCAACTCGTACAAAAATTCACATACAGCACGCTGACTCATCAACATATACCGCCATAAAAATAGATTACAAATACGAAACTGAAAGAATGAGAACATACAAAAACTAAAATACACACAACAACAACAACAACAACAACAACTGCTACAAGTGCACAAATAAGCCTCAAATTCCAAACATTCATCTATTTAGCCCTTTTCATTCAAAAACTCAATTAGCCATGTGTATAGAGACGGAAAAAAAACCACCAAATGAGTAACATTAGAGTTTAAACAGGAGCGACTCAATAGAATGGACAGAAAAACGGTAAAACAGAATAAAAACCTTGAAATGGAGCGGAACACCGGTGTTCGGGCCAATGCCTTTCTCACCAGTACAAAGAGCCCTGAAATTTTCAGCAGTTTTAGGTACAACATCTTTGTAAAGCTCAATCACCATTCTTCCTTCAAGTTCACCACCAATACTAATGTCCAAAAAGCACCTGAGATTCACCATTTTTACTTAAAATGCTTCAATGGAAAAACCTTTTGAAGAAGGAGAGGGGTTTATGGTATAGTACTAGTAGGCAGTAGACAGCATGCGCTTTTCCTGCTACTGTCAAATACCTGTGGACTAATGGGGAAACTGTTTGGATCATTTTGGAATGTTATTTGTGGGCCATGTTGTCAAGCCCATGGGCCCACTATAACCTACAAAGCCCAGTTTGGCTGTATAGTGACAGCTGTAATATTTGTCAGTATAATAGCGCCAAATGCATGTCTGCTTTTTGCAAAAAGAATTTGGAAATTAGGACCGTTGACCATTAAAATTATTCACTTTTTGCGGAATATATTTTCTATTTTATTTAAATAATAACTTATAATTCCAACTCTGTCTTCATAATTTTAAATAAAATATTTTCTTCTTTCCTTTGTAAAAAAAAATATAGTTTAACACACAATTTTATCTTTTAAAATTTCAAATAAAATGAAAATATTTGATTTCTATGATCAAGCGCCTAATCATCTTCTAAAAATTTTCAAAAGTGTAAATGATGTAAGGTCGTTCAATTCAAAGTTGATTAAATCTTGTAATTTCATCCTTCATAGTAATAATTTTTAAAATTACATATAAATATTTTTGAGATAAATGTTTTTACTTATTACGAAACATTAAAAAATACGTAATAAACTTATTTGTGTTTCAAACAATTTCTAGGACAACGATAGAAATAACACTTAATAAGGAATGTTATCTGACAGTACATGACAAAATATTAGTATGAGAATAAATATTAATTTGGAACATAAATAGAAGTTTAAACCATCACAATCTTTAATTCAAAGAACTAACATCTTTTGTGTAAAATTCGATGTACACCATTAAGGAATGAACTCAAGTAAGGTGCCATTATTATTCGTAATGATCATTTTAGGCTGAATTTTTTGTCATTAATGCTCTTATTACACTCTTAAACTTTGAAGTATCAGAATCAATTATGTAATATCTATATCTACAATTCAAATATCATATACGTTATTAGTCCGATTCTTTATAGGAACTATCCATAATAACAAACATGTAAAACGATGTATAATGGATTTACTTATCATAAAGAGATTCATTGTTCCTGATCATGCTTCATGAAGTAATTGCTATTGATACTTTGTTCATGTATTCTGTAACTATTTTGGTCAAAGACAATGAACAGTATGTGCTGCAATCCTTGTATCTGCTTAGTTTATTTTCATGTCATGTATTATGTAGGTTGCCTCTACATACATTGCACATTTTCCCAAATTCCAGGTTTCCAACTCGATCAATTTTGTATTGTTTAGGTAATATATTAGACAGACTTTATGGAAGCCATAACTAACTTATTTACTACTATTAGACAAGAAGAAACTTTGCTTTGTTTATCTATGTCATATAAACTTAGTTCATATTAAACAGTGGAAATGTGACAATGAAGTACTTTCAACTAGATCCAAGATGATTTCTTATACAACATCAAACATACATCGATAATATGTTACTTGCTAGCAAAGCTAATGATTTCACTATCCGAAAATTCTAATTCACCACCCTACAGTTCTTTCTGATCTCTCCATCTTTTCCTGTTAACACACCGATACTGGTCAGCTTTACCATTGATGCCGCGAACTCCTTGGAGAAAAGATACGGATACTTGCTATAGTTTGACACCAGTGCAGCAGTCGTATTGTCATTCATTAGAGCTTGGTCGGATTCAAGAAGCCCGGAATTGTTCAGTAAGTTCTTGAAGTATACGTTGTCAAACTTGTTGGTTGTGACTGGATCCAGAGGGGCCAAGTTGGAATCTGAATCATTCTGATTGGGGCAGACGCTCCGCAAACTGCCTAGCAATGATGAGTCCAGTGTTGGATCAGGATTGCCTGATCCATCGAAATCAAACAACCTTCGCTTGAATGTGGAACATTGAGCAAATCCAATAGTGTGGGCACCTGGATCAAATGTGTGATGATCAGCTTTGTAAAGGACTAATCTTGGTAATGATAACCAATTCCTTGGATGATCAAAGTTTAACTTATTTTTTACCTGAAAGCACCACAACATCTTTTATGTCAAGACCCTTAGATACAAATTTTGCAGTAATGTTTGCTAAGGGCTCGAAAGGTGATGGAATCTGATCATTAGCTGCGCTCTGACTTGCAGCAAGACTATCTCGACGTCCCAAGGACACTGGCCAATAGGGTCCTCTAGTCTAAAAAACATTTGTATAAATCGATTACAAGTTAGTCAATTACGTTGTAGTATCAAACAATTTGATAGCGTAGATGCTTAGGCAAAGTATATTATATAGATCAGGAACCAGAAAGGCCTTTGACAAGAAAAAAAGAATCTTACAAGATAAATAGCTTCTCTAGCTGCTAGAGTCAATATATCAGCACATGAAACAGTAGATGGGCAAGCTTTCTCCACATTATCCTTTATTGCATCAATGACTTCATATCCTCTAGCTGAATTTCGATTAGGAAATGCGTTCTTCTCTCCTGTGAACGTACTAGTATCATCAAGCAGCACTGATCCATCACATCCCTACACAACATAAACAAACAGGAACTTATTAGATTAACCAGCATTAACTCAATGTTCTTAATATGTTGTTGCGTTTATAATAGCTTTAACTTTTTGAATGCATAAGAATATTGGGTTATAACAAGATTTTTCATGTGTATACATTGACAAAACAGTCATGGAAGTGAAGGCGCAAAAGAGAAGCAGGCATTCTGGTGTCGTTGGAAATAGCAGACCAGACGCCATTTCTAACGATTTTTGTGAGGTTGGGACAAGTGTAATCGTAGTATTTGTAATCAAGTTGGCTACACACAAAGGTACTGAGAAACAAGAAGCAAAGCAAAGGGTTAGTTAAAATCATATGGCTTTTCATGTTCATGATTGCAGATGAGGTAAACACTACTCTTTTCACTATAACATCAGGAGAAAGTGGTAGGTGCTATTTATAAGCAAACAGAAACTCATGCTCAGCACAGAGTAGAGGGTGGAAGGGCCACTAAGAACTAAAATGTCTCTGTCAGTTAAGTTTGGTACAAATCCTTGATTCTTTACAAAAATAAAGTAGTTCATGTGAGTGCAGGATGATACATCACAGTTGAAGTAATTACTTGGGTCTAACTCAACCCCAAAAGCTGGCTCAAGTGCGGAGTATTGCCCATATCCATATAAATCGATAACTTAAACCTTGTTCCTTTGTAAGGTGATCAATTCAACTCGCCCTCTATTTCGTTGTTTTGACAACATTAAATAAGAAAACTCAAAGCTCTGTCTTTCTTGTTCATGGTTTTATTATCTTTATCTCTTCCTTAATTGCTGTTTTTTCAATTAAATTTAATCTTTTTCAAAGTGAAGGATAAAAAGCATCAGAAGGAGTATCATTCCATGCTCAGGGGTTTTGATTAAGTTCATTCTAGTATTGACTTGGTATAAACACTATCAACTCTAAGTACCAGAATGCAATCTTTGTAACAAGTGAGGACACCTTCTAAAATGTTTGGCTTGGAAAGGAAAAAAGGTAAAGATGATGGAAGAACCCAAAATGGAAAAATTGTCAAACGTGCAAATTGCAATACTGTAGTATAGTATAGTAAAACATTTGTGCACATTAAAGAAACTCATAGTGTACAGCAGCCTTGCACTACACCTAGTCACTAGCTAGTGGGAACTATATATGAGGAATGACGAATGACAGCAATAAGGAGGTGTTAGTGCCCAAATTGAACAATCGAATTGTATAAAACTGATATTTCTCTAGCTAAACTTCTGTCCAGATTCAATTGGTATCACCCTTTTTAACTCTTAACTTGGATAATTATGCATATGTTGGACTTGCATGACATGTCTATCACTATTTGAAATAACTAGTATATTGTGTACTAGTGGTAGTAAGAAGGAAGAAAGAGTGCTGCGTTGCTGTCATATACAACATAAAAGAAAAAAGGCAAGTTGATTATTCAGATTCATAAAATCTTATGGTCGTCGAGCATTGTAACTAAGGTTTAGGATTTGAAGCTTATGAATTCTAAATTCTTATTTTTTAGAAGTTACTGAGTTCTAAATTAATAATTTATACATTTTCGTCAATTGATTTTTAAAATAACTGTAGAGTTTGAAGCAAAGCTACCGAATTTAGCTGAATCCATAACCGATACTTAGTCTCTACCTGATTGAAACTATTACAAGTCTAAATACAACAGAATAAATACAGATATTGAATATTACCATAGACAAACTCGGTTAATTTGGGATTGAGATGTAATTAATTAATTGATTGATTTATCCTCGACAAGCTATAACTTGACTGCACTTGGATAAAGCTAAGAGTACACACTTTTTTACAAATAGTGCAGTTCTAGTCATCTTCTGTGAACAATGAATTTGGTCCCTGCTGTGACAATCCAATGAACAATATGTGCGGTAAAATTAATCGTCTATGCCACTGATAACAATTAATTAAATTATAATTGTTGTCTCTTATCCTTTTTTTAGGAGATTAAAATGGAGCATTTATCCATATCGTCTTCATTTGCAAGTCAACTATAACCTGATCATAGTCCACAGCTAATCCCAGAAACCAAATATATTGCTGTGTATTGGTGTGCCGGTAGACTATTAGACACGTGCTTTCATACACCTTTTATATAAAAATGTGATAAATGTTCTATGTGGTCGATGTTTTACTCCTTTACTGGATCTGCTGCGCGTTAAGAGGCGTTTCTGGTAGGCTACCACTGTTCAATTACTACCAACACCGCCATAAAATAAATAAAGGTGTATCTACTGAAAGAGATGAAATTTTACTTGAAAGGAGATTTAACCTCCTTCGTATCGGTCTTTTTAACCATGTTGATATAAGGAGTACTGTAGTAATCGACCTTAAATCTTGAAGATAAGGATTCACAAGATCAAGCAAGTGGTCTATAGGGCTCCACAAACAGTGGGAGGGAACCCACTTTAGGCCAGAAAGCCAATGGATGTACATATGAACATCACTAACACAGAATTCTTGAACTCTCTGATTTTCCCCTGATCAATTATTTATCAATCCAGTCTCTCTCAGCTGAAACTTTTAATCACTCTACTGTTAAAAGAACCAACACCTACTTGAATATCAAAATTGGTTATACATGATAGTACTCCGAGATAGTGGAAATGTCTGAATATACTCTATACGACTCCAACTATAATAGCTATGCTGTATGTTACTATATGTTATGGACCATAGGAATATAATTAGCTGGAAGAAGACAACGACCATCTCATATTCTCATTATTACTTTAATTACAATATAAGACGGATAAATAACTCTGATCTAAATTGACTAATGCAGTGCAAAATCATGCTAAGCAAAAGTGAAAGAACATAATAATTAGTTCATCTAACAAGTTCCCTACTCCAGAGTACTTAGAATAAAGTGTACCCCTAAGAACACCAGAAATCATAGCAGCACAAGTACTCCAACAAGCTATCCATACAGTCGTAAAAGCAAGAACAACTGCACAAACACGTACAACAAAAACAACAAGAATATTATAATAAAAAACAAGAAGTAAATTTACGCTAACAGAAATAGTTGTACTTAACTAAAAAGAGAAAACAACAAGGGGAAAATTGAGGAGAAAAAAAAATTACCACTGGTCAACTATTTTGTCTTGATCATCTTCAATTGGGGGGTAGTTTTTGGTGGAGATGTCCATGGACTCTGCCTGTGGTGGATCCATCCCTGTGCGATGAAGATTTTGTTTATGGAAATTTTAGATATTGAAAGGAGATGAACTGGCAAAAGGAAAGAGGCACGTGATTGCACTATGATTGGGGGATGTTTGTTTGGTTGGATGAGGGGAAAATCCATATATTTGGAAAGAAAATCATAGTATTTAAATTTTCTGTATTTATTCTACAGCCTACACCTACCTACTTTATTACTAATTCCTTTTAAAAAAAGAATGATCTTTTTCATTTTTTTAGTAACTTTTTAATTTTAACTTTTCACGTAGCATGTTTAAGATCACAAGATTGAAGAACATTTTGATACATTTGACATATCTTTAATTTAACATCACAAGATTCAAAAGTCTTCTTTATTTTCTTAAAATTCCAATCAAATTAAACTAGATCATTTTTTTTAAATGGAGGAAGTAGTAAATTGTACTTATCTTTTTTTAAAAAAAATCTTTTACATTGACGTTTCTACCTTTTCTGTTGACCACACTTTCCATCTCAGCTATAAGCAAGGTTCTAGTAAGTGGCACAACAGTTTAGGATGATCAATAAGTTGGCTTATTATTACTGCTAGTATTATTTATCATCGCTTGATAAATAAGCTCATTCAACAATTCATTTTCTTTCTCTTTTAGCTGAAAATGTCAAATGTGTGATGCTGTTTAGTTTATCCTCGTACTTCAGTAAGAGATACCATGATACTCCTATAAATTTAACGTACTGAAAAATCTAGTCATTATTACAGACACAAGAGTGGCAGTTGCTTAGTCAAACTAGCTTTAGCTGCCCCAAGTTGCACAATACAACAAAAACACTAGACATGAATCATGATCGTGGAAATTGAAAAAGAAAACAAAATAGATACGAGATTCAATAATGAATTTCGTAATTGTCAAAGAATATCATTTTCTTTTGATTGTTGTTGAATCTCCTGCTTTGGAAAATTACAGAAAACCTACTTCTAAACTCCAAAGTCTGCAGGAAAAAAACATCCCTAGTTGATAAAACCTATGTTCCTCTCGAGGTGTTAGTATTGACAACAAGCAAAAGTGCCTGCAGGCTCCAACTCAGTTTTCACCTTCAAGCTATCTACACAGCGTATATATATAGTAGAGGTCTCCATTGTATTCACAAGTTCAGCTCTTGTTGGAAGAGAAACCAAAAATTGTCTGCTACTTACATCCCAAATCAGTTGACGGTTTTGTAGTTGCACCCGGTATATGCAATGACTTTACATTTGCAATAGTGCTCACAACAATACGCCGAACAGGGTGCATGGGGATTAACTGTGGACATGGCCATAGGAGTTGAACGAGTGAAATGATGGGGCTCAATATTAAGTTGGAGTTTCAATGATCCACAGCTGGCCTGTCCTAATTGTACAGAAGATTAGATGTCCATGCATGAAGAAATGCCCATCTCATGAATGTGTTCGCGTAAGCGGTCCATCATTTGGAATCATCTTTCACTTCACTGACAGTTCTTTTGAGAGCTACCTCTCTAGTGATAAACGCCCTGGGTCAAGATGGTATGTTGTCTGCCTTTTTTGAGAATTCAACTTTTCCTGTTAAAGTTACATTATTGCATTGATAATCACAACTCAAAAGAGAAAATGAAGAAAAGGAGCTGGAGAGGAGAGGAATTGAAGGTACTTACTTTGACTCGTAGCCCATCAACTGGTTTGAGGGAAGAAGGTACATCTGGCTGATGAGAGGTTTTCATAAAGCGATGTTCTAATAACATGCTGGCCGAGGGCCTCTCTGCTGGGTTCCTACGGAAACAACAGCGCAAGAAATCTTTCCCTTCAGGTGATAATGTTTCCGGTATTGGAGGTGTATCTTTTAGAACCTTGAACATGGCTGCAGCCTGCAAAAATGAATATGGTTAATGTGGTGCTGCTCTTCATATACGGTCTGACAAGTTGCTTTACAAATTAAGCCTGCAAAAAGGGGGATAAACTAACATTCCACTGACTCGAGTGTCATAAGATTTTATATCCATTTATATCTTACATTGGTAAGATAACTAAGTGTTGACTTTTGAATGGAGGAAAGAAATACTTGAACTTTATGCATTAGAGCAAAAACACAGGAGAGATGACAAGACAAGTTGTGTGGCTTCGTTGGTTCTATGCAGTCAGTAATTTATCTCTGTGCCGATGTACTTATATAATCACTACAGTGCCTTTACTGCAAACTTCAATAATGAAATGAAATAACATACGACAAGAGGGAGTTGTTGGGATGGCAAGCACCCCTCACTTCCAATCCGAAGGTTGTGAGCTCGGGTCATCAAGGGAGAAAAAGGGGTGGGAGCTCCTAGGGAGGGGTAAAAAAAGGAAATGAAATAACATACCGATCCAGCAAAAAATATTTGTTTGGCACCAATGAATAGGGAAACTAGTGAAATCAAAAGATCCCCTAGACACAATGCAAAAGATAACAACATCAGTCTTGCTTAGCGCAATTACTACTACAAGAAAACCTCCACTTCACTCTAAGAGGTAGGGTTACAAGAAAAAATTATCCATAAAAAGGGCGAGACTTCTTGTAGACCACATGAATCTAAGGGAGCATGGCAGCATGCAAAAGAAACGCATCTCCATCAAGTAAGATTACATGTGAGCTAAGCATGAGGAAGAAAAAAGATTATGTGTTGAGTTAAGCATGAGCAAATCAAAGTCCTTACTGCTTCATATTCACTCCAAGGTGGTTTGCCATTCAGCATTTCAATTACAGTACAACCCAAACTCCATATGTCAGTAGCAAACGCGATATCAGTGGTAGTATCCGTCTTCATAACTGACTGCAAGAGCTGCCAAGCAACAAAAGGTATAAGCATGACTGCATGAGGTAAGAGAACATAAGAACGAAGTGAATGTTTCAAAGAAAGTACCTCAGGAGCCATCCAGTAAGGACTTCCCTTTAAGGAGAGATTAGCTGCTTGCCCATTGAGCTGCATAGAAAGAGTAAAGGTTCAAGATAAGATATAAGACTAGCAAAAGTCGGCCCACAACAGCCGGTATAAGTTATTAAGATGAAAAAAAATGCTATTCTTGTCATTGATAATGTAGTCAAAGTGAAAGGTTATGCTACACGTACTGGCAGTCTGGCATCCAGGAAAAGGGAATCTCCTAACGACATTTTTACTTCTGCTATTGTAACTAAAATGACTATACCACATATTTTTGAGTTGAGAACTTACATGCTTAGCCATCCCAAAATCTGCAAGCTTTACGACCCCATAAGCATCAACAAGCAAATTAGCCCCTTTTATGTCCCTATACATGTACAAATTTCAAATTTGTTATTCAGAATGTTCAGTATAATCCTCCATCATAAATGAAATCTCAGACTTTTACCTGTGAATGGTTTTTTTGCTATGCAAATAAGCCAATCCACAAAGAATATGGCGAGTGAAATTCCGTACAATGGATTCTGTAATTGTTTCACAATGGTCATGGATGAATTTATTGAGAGAACCAGGGTGAACATATTCCAGATAAATGTAAAATCGATCACCAACCTGCACAATCAAAGAAGTAGACTCTCGTTGAGGACAACATGCACTGATAAATCAAGTCCATAACTTAATTGGAGAATAACGACGACTTACTATTTCGCTGCCGTAATATTGGACAATATTTGGGTGCTTGAGATGACTGAGAACATTGATTTCCTATACCAAGATTAAAGTTGGAGACTGTTAGAAGTTGAAAACATTTGACAACAAAGATGTCCTCATGTGCCCCTGATAGAGTCTTGGTGATTGCTAATTTTTAAGTGTATTCACATTCAACATTTCATACTCAATATGCTTGGTACTGCTGCTTTAAATGGTCAATATGATCCAGTTCATCAATCAAGATGCAAATTTAATCCTCCGTCTGTCCCATCTTACGTGGCATGTTTCGTTTTTCGAGATTCAAATAATGTAAACTTAGAATAAAGTTTTAAAATATATGTTCTTTATCATATTGACATGAGAAAGAAATGCAACTTGTAAAATTTTTCATATAATTTTTGAATATCTAAATTTTATAAAACAAAAAATTGAATATCTAGATTTTCAGTAAGTGCTATTGACTATGAACAATCAAAATCAAGACACAAAGTATAAGTGTTGAAGGACTAAGAAACAAAGAGAATGAGGGAAATATTACCTGCTGTAATTGCCTTATGCTCTCAGCAGATTTTGGGTCATCCGGTAATAATTCAACTTCTTTCATCGCACATAAAGCTCCAGTTTCTCTGATTAAAATTAAAAACAATGGGCCACATTAGAAACTTAACGGTGTATGCAAGAGGAGAAACATATTCATATGCAATAAGATCTATTTGGAAACTATACCTGTTTGATGCAACATACACACTTCCAAATGTCCCACGCCCAATAAGCTTCCCCTTTTGCCATTGGCCTTTGATTGGTGTCAGCTCTGCATTAGAGGACACCGATGGAATCGAAGTAGGTTGTGAAGAAGTGGCACCTAAAGGAGGAAGTGGTAGCGGATAGACATTGCCCTGAGAACTATTCTCACGGCGTGCTGCTGAGTTCTCATTTGGTAATAAGGGATGCAAAGGTGATGAAGGTCCGCTTGCAACCTTTCTACTCCTCTGTGGGCTTACTCTTGGACTGTGATGAGGAGAATTCTCAACACTAAAAGCATTTTTCTCCGGGAGTACACGGTAAGAGAAACCTGGATACTGAGGGGTGTCGGATGGAGGCATCTCGGGTGCAGAATAAACTTGAAAAGCACCAGGGAATGCCATGTAATTAGAACTTAAATGATCTCTATCTTTTAGTGGGCTGAGTCCAGGGCTTGCATAAGGAGTTGCAGGAGCACTAATAGGTGCACTGATCCTGATTTCAGAGACTCTGTCACCAACATGCAGCTTCTGAGGTGTCTTCCTAGACAACCGACTTCCCAAGTGCTCTTTTTTCTTCTTTTGAGCATCTTGGCCTGATAATCTGCTGAAACAGGAAAAGAGAAGAACACAAATACAGGGTCAGTATAATCCGAAGATTACACGAGCTTCCTAGCTGAATGAGTAATACCATGCTGAGAGAAAATAGGAACATCCTTTCAAGTTTACTATGAACCTCCATCATATTTTTTATGGCGAATGAGTCAACAGTAGCCCATTTTGCCGAGTCGAACCCCCAATCTCATCATTAGAGGTCGAAGGTACTTTCATTTCAGCACTGGTTTCTTTTCCTTTTATTGGAAGAACTAAGATCTATCCATCAACCAGACAATCTTCTCCAATTCATGAGTTAATATCATTGAATTTCAACTCTCTCCTCCAAATGTGGAAACTATTAACCCAAAACTCGCTGTGTTGCTCGGACTCTACAAAATGTCACTAGGTGCGGGTAGGATCCTCCCGAAAAAGTGCATTTTTGAAGGATCCAACACAAGTACGGAAATATTTTTGGAGAGTCCGACCAATAAAAACTGTGGTAGAGCCTACAATAAAAGGCTAATTTTTACAAGGAAAACTAAACATTAATGTTGACTGAGTTGATTTTTCTGAAAAAGAAACCCAAACATTCAATTCAGAATCCACAACTAAAACAAAATAAATTGGAAACAAATAACTATTCATCTAATCGTATATGAAATGTTAATGAGAGGTGACAGATATCGGGTGGAATTAGTGGAGGTGCGCAAGAAAATTCATAAAGGAGATTACATACCTCCCATGAGACGCTACACCATCCTTACGGGTATCACCATCGGAAGAACCCTCTCCAGTTTTATGATGGGAATGCGCGTCTGAGGGCGACGGCAATGGCACATTAGGTTCATTCGAACCCGCATCGGATTCATGGCGGAGCAGAAGACGCAGTTCCGGCAAAGGCAAAGGTTGCGGAGGCGGACGATCAGAGGAAGAGGAGGAACATTTAGATTGCAAATTATCATTGGAACAGTTAGAACGCCAGTCATCAGCGTCATTTTCCGTCAGATTTTGAAGCTTTTTAGCGCGAGCATGACGACACCTACGAGAGAAGAAAAAAGCCGATTTGATTGAATAACGAATGCCTCCACTGGAGGCAATAAGACTATCGTCAGAGTGTACTTTGGAGCAAGATGACGAGGACGATGAAGAAGAGGAGGACGAACCGGAGGAAGATGAAAATGTGCTCTGCCACCAACGCATTGTCTCTATTACTGTGGCGGAGCCAGGATCTTTTGTTACAAAAATAAATCAAGGTGATTCAACATATATTATACACACGCATGCATGAAATATATATATATATAGTGTAATTTTTTCGATAAAACGATTCAAATGAACACCCTTACGGTACCCTGGCTCCGCCCCCTGTTGTAATTATGGTTACAAAATGCATGATATATTTAAGGCATGTACATAAGATAGGATAAGGAGCATAGTGGTGGGGGGTAGGGCACGGAAACCGAGGGACGTCGGAGAAAGGGGAACTCGCCGGCGTCGGGTTGATCGGCGTCGGAGGGTTCCCGGAAAAAGTTCGAAAAGGAAGGGAAGTAAAAGAGAGTTATAAGGAAAAATGATAGGAAAAAAACAAGAAAAATATCTCCATCGTGAGGTCAAAATGAACTCTACCCTCTTCCTCCTTTTATTCTTCATCTAGTACATTTCTTTTATACCAATTTGTTATTAAAAATTATTTTATTATTAAAATAAATATTTTAACATTAATAAAAGATATTTCCTCCATTTTAAAAAAAATTATCTAATTTTTTTTAATCCGTTTCTCTTTTTAGTCCGTTTCAACAAGAAAGATTTTTTTTTTTTTAATACTTTAATTTCAACTTTCCTCGTGACATATTTAGGACGGATTACTCTTTTTAGTCCGTTTCAACAAGAAAGATTCTTTTTTTTTATAATACTTTAATTTCAACTTTCCTCGCGACATGTTTAGGACCACAAGATTAAAAAATATTTTGATATATTTGACATAACTATAATTTAAGATCAAAAGTATTCTTTGTTTTCTTAAATTTTATATCAAATTAAAGTAGATTATTTTTTAAAAACGGAGGGAGTAAAAAATTAGTACGTGCTACTCCACCTTTTTTCCAATTT
Organism: Capsicum baccatum var. pendulum; assembly: GCA_030864225.1. NCBI lineage: Eukaryota > Viridiplantae > Streptophyta > Magnoliopsida > Solanales > Solanaceae > Capsicum > Capsicum baccatum. The sequence continues at coordinate 178,219,468 of CM061551.1, forward strand.
TCTTTGACGGTGATAAGACCCAAAAAAAAAAATATTAGACCCACCTGTCTTCAAGTTTTTGAATAATTTGGTCTTGCCTTTTTCTTTAGAGTTCAGACTTTAGATTTTGGTTAGTGAAAATCGAATATTTAAAACTTACATTTACTTTTTTATAATATAGTTTATATTTCTTAATTTTGAAAAATTGATAAAATTATTAAGTTGATAATTTAATCTAAATTTAGCTTTAAAAAAATAATATCGCAAAATATATAATTTCATAATATCGTAGATTAGACCTTATATATGATCTACTATATATTCTTTTTCAAATACTTTTCATTTTATTTGAATTTTTAAAAGTTGGAATTGAAGATAGTGTATAATTGGATTCAATTTTTTGAGAAACAAAAAAAAAAGCCTCACATCATTAATGGCAATAATGTGAAACACTTACTCCCTCCGTTTCAAAATAGTTGACCCTTTTTTACTTGGTACTTTTCTTAAGAAAACATTTATTAAGAATTTATTTTATCAAATTAGTCTTATTAATTATGCTTTGAAAATATAAATTTAAGCATACTTTGTTTAATCATTTAATATTGGGGGAGTATATATTAAAAGATTTCTCACTGAAAAAGGAACAACCAAAATGAAGAGATAACGCACTATCACTACTACATTGAAAAATAACAACCAAGAAGAAGAGAGAATGTGGTTCTCATTTCTGAAAAAGACCAATCAAGAAAAAGAAAGAACAACGTGTCTCCCATTTTTTTCTGCATTAAGTTAAGAACGTGTTTCTCATTTTTACTGATCTGTGTAATCCCCCGACATCTTATTTCATTTATGATTGCAAAGTTGTACGGAGCAAGGACTTGGAATCCAGGCTGCCTAAGAAGTAAAATGTTTCTCCAGAAAATATTTCATCAATAAATAAATAATTTTATAGGTTTTTTTATATTTAATAACCAACTTAGAACAAAAGGTCCTCCACTTTTGGTTCTTTCAATGGTACCTCATCTGGAGGTAGGGGTTCCAGGGATGTTATTCTGGACGAGACTCCTACAGTTCAGGTCGGGATTCCCAGAGTCAGTGGCCATTCAGGCTATTCGGGTTCTACTCAACAAATGGTAGTTTACGAACAACAACAATAACATACTGATAAATGTAAGCAGCCTATACCGCTATCTCAGAGGTGAGATAGAGAGGTTTTCAAAAAGATGGTGGCTTACGAAATTATGAGAAATCATTTTGCTTTTTTTTTCCCCTTGCTTCACCAAGGAAGTCATCTTCTTGACTTTAAAGATAACTCATATATTTTGGAGATCAATCAATCATGAAAAAAAATATAGTAATATTTTCCTGTGTCTTCTCTCTCTCTTGACCCACCATTCATTTCAACGCATTAAAGCTTGTTAGTTGCCACTTTCCTTCCAGGTCTTCCGGTGTTTACAAGAACGGAAATTGACTTTACTAGTTAGAATAAGTCACATAGGTTTATCAAAAACTTCAACATAGTACAATACTCTTCAAGTCTTAACAATAAAAAAATCCTCGAGAGGATTCCTGCTTAATAACAAAATATTTTAATGACGCAGCCACAGGTGACTCAAAGCTCAGCATTTGTGTGCACTCCTAAAAACTTGAAAAGACTGCAGTTGCATTTTCCATTTACTCATTAATGCACAGGTTTATTATTCTAGAACAAGTCCCAAAATAGCACTTTCACTACTACAGTATGCAAAAGCTTCTAATGTCTTTTGACCGTCCTTATACACCATTCAACCAACAAAACCATGTCAAATTAGAATAGACAATGTTGAGCTAATGGACTTCAGATGCCTCTAGCAGTCTCAATATAGCTTGGACAAAAACTAGCTATCAACTGCAGTTGCCTTAATCTTACAAACTGGGATGGCTTCATTCTTGCTTAAGAGCTTCCACGTAGGATGAACATCTATATCATGCAGGGACACTTTGTCTTCAACATCTAGCTGACTTATGTCGATCTCAATTTTTTGAGGTATATGTTCGGCTGGACACAAGAACTTTAGGGTAGGTCTGATCTTGTTTAGATAACCACCTGCTTTCGTATTAAAGGCGAATAAACATTTTCATTTAACATATTTATAAACAAATATATGTATGTCGGATTTTCTCATGGAACAATTAATAGCAAAGGAAGCGCACACAGTCTATCATATCAATGAGAAGTGGTACGATTACTGCAAGCCAATCTAAGCATTAAGCTTTACTTACTTTTTTCCATTGTCATTCCTAGCATTGGACAGGATAACAAATAAGCACCTTAAAGAAACTTGAAAATGATGCTGGCACAAGATTTCTGACAAAAATTTGCCATTAGTTTAAGGTGTCAAGACAATAAGTACCCGCTATATTTTGTTTTAACTAGAGAAGGCACTAGGCAGTTGCTCCACATAATTTGAACAGAAAATTAATCCTGTTAAACAAGATAACCCTTCCGCGTGCTGATATTAGAAGACATCTTTTCTGAAGCAAATAAAAAAGGGCTTTCACGACCTATCTAGGTTTAAACCAAATTTAGTTTATCATGTGGGTTCCATTAGAGGAAGTATCAGGCTTCACAGCATCTTAAGTGAACTCCTGGAGAAAACTCTTTTTGAAATATTAGTTCCTCTTATTATATTCTAAGGATACAAAAACAAGAGCTTACTATTGCTGGAACTGGAGTTCATAATTAGACAAAGACAGGTAGTGTTAAATTTGTAGAGCCTAGACCATCTGCTTCGGTTATCTGCTTCGATCGATATTTAGGTTAATTGTTTCAAGCTGCTTAATGCAGTTAAAATCTCAAAAGATTAAATGAAAGTTTGCCTGAAATAATTTGACAAGCAAACGTAGTAGGCTGGAAGCTAGGACAGACAGGCTGACATAAATCCTTTCAATCACCATCCACTCAGAGCATAATCTAAGAAAGCACAACGGGACATAGCCAAGATTCAAGCTGGAATTCTCATTAAATAGTTCTTGAGAGGGAGATCTTATTGAAAGCAGTATTCTATCACCAAAAGGTACTTCATTTAAATTTTCAGACAATGCTAGAGATGAAATTGCATATTGAGCTAATAAGTTGATACGTTCACTGAATCGACGCATACCAAGTCTTCAATGATTAGTTATAGACTTATAGTATAGGTTCAAATATCTTATTACTTAGCTTGCAGCCAGCTGGTGTCAGCAAATGTATGCTCCTAAATATTTGTCCTTCGTAAATGGATGCGAGTATAATAACACTATTGCAGGGAAGGGATCTCTTGAATATTGGATCACATAAAATACTGATACGGAGTTCTCACTGTGCAACTTCAATCAGCTTCTGAAAGTAAGATAGTGTTGGAAGGATAATCCAGAGAGATGGATAAAGTGGTACTTCTTTATAGTTGTCATGCAAATGTAGAATGCATAAACTCTGGGATTTCAGCAATAAAAGTATCCTCTTTGATACCCTTCAAGACAGCATATATACCATGATGTTACAGACTAATTAAATTCCAACGTATTCATGAGTATTATCTTTCCAGTTAAATCACCCCAAGAAGGGTATTAACAAAGAAAATGGAAAACTTCCTCTCTTTCAAATGATCTTTGTTGGTCATAAAAGGAAACAGGAAATTTGAAGTATTTGGACTTTCTGGCTTTGAAGGTTCAAATCAGCCTATATAGTGTTGTTTCGGACAATAGTTGCCTGTCAAAGGTATGCGTGGTTATGATTTGTAAGTCACTACTAGCTAGTCATATTTCTGTGTTTAATTTCAGAACCAGAACTAATTAACAGAAATCACTCGGAAAGATTGTAATTTCACTTTAATTGAGTATTATTCAAGAGGAAAATCAGCCAGCAATGGAAAAGATTATAAGTGATAAAATGCATAGAATGTCATGTGAGCTATATATATCCCAGGTCGGCAATGCAAAAGCTATTGGGTTCTCATGGTTCACCTGTTTGGGTAAATTACTTCTCCTATTTCACATACGAGACCAATCCTAACTAGGGTGATACACAATGTAAGCTGATATCCTTATAAGCCATACTTTAGAAAACTGCCATATACGTACAGAAGCCCCTGATCTTCTTGATAAGTTACAGAAGCTCATGCTTCTTTTCTTTTATAAGTTACAGAAGCTCACAAATTATAGCTACATTGTTATGATATGTCACTCTTGTTCAGTAATAAGCATAAGAGACAACAGAAAACCTACCACAGTTAGATGCTTAACATTACAATAAATTTGAGATTGAATTGTAATTGATTAATCGGTTTCCCAAACACAAACGGCAACAACTAAATATATCAATAATAGTGCTCTGAAATAGTGAGAGCAAGCATGCTTCACCATTTTTCTCTTTGATCACTCTATTACAAATATACTGGAGTTTTTTCAGGAACAGTCCCCATAAAGAGATAGGTCTTATTACTTGCAAATGATAAATCATTCTCTGAAGAATGTGCTTGTCCATAAGCAATGTGACAAGAAATTATGGAGAGAAAAAAACAGAGACAAAAAGAAGAAGAGAAGCCTTTACCTTTCTTAAGACCAGGGCACTCATGCTCCCCTTTGAACACAACAGGCACGTCGACCTTTAATTTCGTTCTGTCTTCTGCCCATACAAAGACCAAATTCAATATCTTCCCAGTCTCTTCATCCCTATGAATCTATACAAACAGCAGAATCAAAACATAAGTTTAAACAACCACAAAATACAATTACAATGACAATCCACTTGCAACGGTCCAAAATGTTCGATATAATTCTAATGCATACAGCTTCCTAAATTCGAATTCAATAATCTATTTAAATGTACACCTTTAACCTACTTTTCTTCAATCAAACTAATTCTTAAACCATTCTATAACATTTCAGTATCACTAGTAAAACATACAAATCAAATACAGTCATTTTCAAATAGAACAATAACAGAATACACAAAAACAAGTATCACTTGCCTTAATGGGAAGTACTTTTCCAGATTCCAGTAAAGTTGACGATCCCGAACCAGCTCGAATCTGAAGAGGAAACGTTGTGGAGTAGAAGAAAGGTAGATCAATCGAATCAATGATCGCTTTAATCTGCTTCCTTTCAGTTGTAAGAAGGAACTTCCTAGAAACAGAACCTCCGGCTACAATGGAAGTTGGATCATTAGGTTTGGACTGAACGCAGTTCTGTGAGAAAACAACGGCCGGAATACGACCTTGAGCTCGATCTCTACTCGAAACTCTACTTCCGGTAACCTCCCTAGGGATTGCTTGAATTGTAAAATACGATCTCCGGCTAGCTGACGCCGTCGACCTCTGAACTCCAGCGGTTGTTGCCGCCGCACGCCACCATTTCGACATGCTGTTCCGGTGAAAGTGTCAGTTGGGGAAATGGGTAAAGAAGGAAATTCGGGTTTAGGGTTCTACTACTGCATGGAATAATTGGAGGGTTTAAGCTTCTGGGCTTTTTAGTGGGCTTATTGTTGGCCCATTGTGCAGTGATAATGGACTATGACCAGAAGATTGCATGTCCTAGATCCAAATATGGTGGGTTTAAATATTTGACTCCAATAATAAATGTCTTTAAAAAATATTAAAAAATAATCTTTCTTATTTTTTAAGTAGGTAAAATGATTCGGTGGACCCTTGTACTATGTTCGTTTTGTAATGTGGATACTCCTACTTACATGTTTATCATCTGGAACCTTGAAACCATTAAAAAGTAATATTTTAAACCTTATTTCGGTGTGTGTAACACACTCGCCTCCACATCTGCTGCCACATCATTTTAAAATATTTTATTAAATTCTACATCAGCTTCCACATCCTTTTAAATATTACATTAGATGCCACATAAGAAAATAAATATTTAAAAAATAAAAAAAACTAAATTAAGAATTAAAAAAAAATGGTGGGGGCTGGGGTTTCTTTTCCATCTCCATGGCCGCACCTGCCTCGACACCTTCCAAAACCTTTAAATTTTTACCACCATCACCACACAAACACAACACCATTGCAGGGTATCTCCCATTGCAGCCCTAAGTTGTTCCCATTGAATAAGAAAAAATACACACACTAAACAAAACACACATAAGCTGATATATACACACAACAATCCACACACATCGTATTCACAGATTTACACACACAAATTAAGCGAAAAAGAAAAGAAATCATAGAAGACGCAAAAAAAATGGAGGGAGAGTAGAGAGAAATCGATAAAGGAATTCAAAGAAGGAAAGAATTGAGAGAGAAAGAGGAGAAAAGAAAAAAAAAGTGACGGGAGAGAGACGCGAGAGAGGAAAAACGCACAGAAGCTCACTGTTTTCGATGAGTTCTCGCCGAAAAATCATGTCATCTACTCCATCCCACCAAAAATCCGACCCAAAACTCCATTAACGGTCTCAAACCGCTAAACCCGACCACTGTTTTCGATTCCGTTGAATTATTAAGCTTTACTATGCTTCCAAAATAAATAAACTTATCATTCACAATGTGCGCCCACGAAATCCTTGGAAAAATTTATGTTGGCCAAATACTTATTGCTCTTTTTCCTTCAATTTTATTTAATTCTTCTATATTCTTTTAGAAGGATTATTCTTCTAATATGTATGGTATAACTTGTTTCCGTATCAACTTTATTAGCTTTTGTGAAGGTGGTGTACAGAGACAGTGATGGTGGACGGGGACGGGGACGGGGAGGGAAGGGGGAGGAAAAACATGTGTGGAAGAGGAGGGGGGTTTGTAGGGATGACTGCCCTTTTTTTTTAAAAAAAAAAATTGTATTATTTTAATATTACTTATTTATTAAAAAATATTATTTTTAATTATTTTAATATAAAATTAATTAAAAAGTGACCCCACTCGCACCTCACGCGCGTGTGATCACGCATTTTGTCCTAGTCAGTCATTTTAATGCCACATCGGTCCGATCAACGGTTAAAGGGTTAAAAATATTATTTTTTAGTGGGTTCAGGGGTCCAAATAACAAACATGTAAGTAGCAGTATCCACATTACAAAATAGACATAGTACGAGAGTCCATCGAGTCATTTTGCCTTTTAAGTATAGTACGAGTATCATTTTACCCCTCTACATCTCAAATATATTTTTTAAAATTTTCATACTTATTTGTCTCTCAAATTTTATTTTTTATTATTTTCATTTTTTATTTTTTTCTTTACTTTTATTATTCTATTTTTTTAATTTTTTTATTTTTCTTTAATTTTATTATTCTATTTTTTATTATTTTTACTTTTTTATTTTTTCCTTTAATTTTATTATTCTATTTTTTATTATTTTTACTTTTTATTTTTTGCTTTAATTTTATTTTCATGGTTTAATTTATTTGTCTCAGCCTTAATTTTTTTTTCTTTTTTCTTTTTTCTCAAGCATTATCTATTTCTTTTTTTATTTTTTTAATTCATTTGTCTTTAACCTTTATTTTTTATTTTTATTTTAGTTTTTATCAGTTCTTTTTTTTTTCTCTCATTTTTCTCAAACTTTATTTTTATTTTTTCCCTCTTTTATCCTTGAGCCAATTAAGTCTTGCCTCTAAGGCAATAGTTGTAGAACATCTCATAAATAAAAATATAACGTGGTAGAGTCAACTCTTACCCGTGGGGCATAATTTGTAGTTTAATAGTCCTTGTGCTAATTTAGTCTTGTCTCTAAGACAAAAGTTGTAGAACATCTCATAAATGAAAACATAACGTGGTAGTGTCAACTCTTGCCCGCGGGACATAATTTGTAGTTTGAAAGTCCTTGAGCTAATTAAGTACTGCCTCGAAGGCAAGAGTTGTAGAACATCTCATAAATGAAAACATAACGTGGTAGAGTCAACTCTTGCCCGTGGGGCATAATTTGTAGTTTGAAAGTCCTTGAGTCAATTAAGTCTTGCCTCTAAGGCAATAGTTGTAGAACATCTCATAAATGAAAACAAAACGTGGTAGAGTCAACTCTTGCCCGTGGGACACAATTTATAGTTTGAAAGTCCTTGAGTTAATTAAGTCTTGCCTCTAAGGCAATAGTTGTAGAACATCTCATAAATGAAAATATAACGTGGTAAAGCCAACTCTTGCCCGTGGGGCATAATTTGTAGTTTGGAAGTCCTTGAGCCAAGTCTTGCTTCTATAGTTGTAGAACATCTCATAAATGAAAATTTTTGTGGTAGAGTTAACTCTTGCCCATGGAGCATAATTTGTTGTTTGAAAGTTCTTGAGTTAAGTCTTGCCTCTAAAACAATAGTTGTAGAATATCTCATAAATGAAACATAACGTGGTAGAGTCAACTTTTGCCTGTGGGGTATAATTTTTTGTTTGAAAGTCCCTGAGCTAAGTCTTACCTCTAAGACAATAGTAGTAGAACATCTCATAAATCAAAATACAATGTGGCAGTGTCGATTCTTGCCCATGAAACATAACTTGTTGTTTAAAAGTCCTTGAGCTAAGTTTTGCCTCTAAGGCAATAGTTGTAGAACATCTCATAAATAAAAACATAACGTGGTAGAGTTAACTTTTGCCCGTGGGGTATAATTTGTTGTTTGAAAGTCCCTGAGCTAAGTCTTTCCTCTAAGGTAAGAGTTATAAAACATCTCATCAATCAAAATACAATGTGGTAGTGTCGACTCTTGCCCATTAAACATAACTTTTTGTTTGAAAATCATAAGTCTTGCCTCTACAATGTAGTAGTGTCAACTCTTACCCATGAAACGTAGCTTATTGTTCGAAAGTCATAAGACTTGCCTTTATAATATGATAGTGTCAACTCTTGCTCATGGGATGTAAATTGAATGGAAGAAATCGAAGAAAAGAACAAAAATAATAAAAATTGTAAAAAAAGAAGAAAATGAAGAAAAATATTTAAAAAGCAAAATCAAAGAAAATGTAGAAGTTGAGAGAGAATAGAAAAAAAAAAGGTTAATAAAACTAAAAATAAATAAATAAATAAAGGTTGAGAAAAATTTAAAAAGAAAAAAAATCAAAGAAAAATATTTTTTTAATAAAAGTAGATGTTGAAAGGTGTAAAAAAAAGTAAGGGTTGAGAAAAACTAAAAAGAACAAAAAAACAGAGGAAAGTAAAAAAATAAAAAATAAAAAAAATATAAAAGAAAAAAGAAAAAAATGAAGTTGAGAGGAAAAAAGGAAAAAAGTAAGGGATGAAAAAATTAAAATTAAAAATAAAAAGAAAAAAATTAAAATCAAAGTAAAATTAAAAAGAGTAAAAAAATAAAAGTTGAAAGATATAAATATTGAGTTGTTATCCATTCTGAGGATCATTTATATAATTTACTCCATTGATCAGGACAATTTTTTCTAAAAGAATATTAGTCAATAGATAAAGACTATTTTAATAAAACTTTTTTATTTGGGGCTAAAATTTGAAAGTCACCTGAATCTATTTTTTGGATTCGCCGGACTATGACTTTGATTTGGGCCCTTGCATTTAGATCGAGCACCACTCACTAGATGTAACCAAATTTAGCTGAGATAAGGAAATGCTAGCACATAAAAGGGTTATTTTGAATTAAGATTTATTATGATATTTTCCGTTAATTATGAAAACTAGCATCATCTATATTATAAAACGTAGCAGAACACACTTTGTTCGTGCATATAATAACAGTAAAATACAGTGTATTTGCACATGCATATTCGTTATAAAATTCAAACTATCACGCTATATTATGTATTTATGTATTTTTAAGAGAACTATCATTATTATAAAGGATAATTAGAGAGCCGACTGCTGAGGTAGTGATTAGATGACATTCATTTTATTGAGGAAAAATAAAGGAAAACATTCATTATAGGGTCCTTTTTTCCCTTTGAAAATAAAAAACAAACTTGCACGCTCGTTATGATCAAAGATAAGTCTGTTGAAGGAGATTAGCGTAAGAGTTGCAGTAGCCAAAGAGATGGATTATCCCATAAGTACGTGGAGTTTGGAAGGATAAAGTACACACAGACGTTGATTATCCCATAAGTGGAGTTGGAAAGAATAGAATGCACATAGACCTTATCTCTATCTTAGCGGGATGAGAAGGTTGAATTTGATTAATTCTTAACTAAAAAAATTGTGTTTCAGAACATGTTCGCACAAACTAAAAGGTTATGATGAAATACTGAAAAAGGAAAAATATTGACAGTGGAAATAATATATATTACTAACCAAAGTAAAAGGAGAAATGTAGTGATAAAATTGAAGAATTAACTAATGTTAGCTTATTATTAAATTAATAATAGTATTGGTAAGGGAGTAAATAGTTGATTCATACTAGGACACTTTCTATCACAATTCACAGGAAAGAGAGAATTCGCTCACCTAAGCTACTAACAATTTATCTTAATCCTCCACCTTCATATTTTCCTATTATTCACGCAATTTTTGATATTTTTAGTTATAATAACCAACTAAGATTCTAAAGTCCAATATAGCTATAGGTGTATTAGTAGAACGTACCGTCGGTCGATTGTCACTAACAATGTCAAAATATTTTTCAAAGAAATTTATATATGAAAACAACAACATACTCTGCATTACCTCAAAACTGAAATAGAGAGACTATTTTCTACGATACGCGCTCAAACATAGGCAAATTTATATCTGAAAAAGAAAGAAAATAAAATTCTACACATTCACAAAAAGGGTACTCCTATTTACATACACATTCACTACATTGTTTTTTAGATGGATAGAGGTTTTCAAGGAAACTTCACATCAATGTAAAAGGCCTGGTTTGATCAGTCACTCATAGCACCTTCTCGTTTTCGTTGCCAACTACTCTCTACACACTTCAAAGGCAGATGCATTAATTAACTTTTTATACCGCAAATTAATGGGGATATTATTTAATTTGATGGGATATGATAAGGGTTATTTTCCCAAACAACACTGCCTAGCCAGCTTTCTGTCTAGGTTATGCATGGACAAGCTTCTACTTTTTCTGAATCAACTACTATAAGAATTGCATGCTCGTTTGATACGTAAGATAAATATAATAATCTCAAGATAACTTTAAGATTAATTTTATTTCATATTTGATATATATAAGATATTAGTAGATAATTTCAAAATTATTTTATGCCATCATTTATATTAAAATAATGAATTATTATCCTATATGAAGTAGAGATAAAATAGTAAAATAGTGGATTATTATCCCATGAAGTTGAGATAAAATAATGAAATAGTGAGCTATTATCCCATATGAAGTAGAGATAGAATAATCCCATCTTAAAAGTAGTACTTTTTTTTTTTTTTGTTTTGAGAAAACACCTAGAAATACTTTTTAAAAATAGACCAAACACTAAAAATATTTTTTAAATCGACTAGTAGACATTCGCACCAAATAGAAGCAGCACTTTCTGTTTTTTAATTAAAAGTTGTCCAAACATTATTCTACTGAATTTCTATGAATAATTTTAGTAACTAAGTTTAATTTCACACATTATAAACTCCTTAATTAGTCCTTACCCATTTTCCCTTCCATGCCCCAAATTGGGAAAAAGAAAAAGGAAAAAACAAGACTGCGCTGAATTTCTCTTTCTTTATTTTTTATCAATAAAGGAGAAATTAAACAGTCATGTACGCTCACGTTATCATAATAGTCAAAACTCCTGAAGAAAGGGGCACTTTATCTTACACTGAAGCAACGTAAGAATTAAAATAACCAAAAGGTATGTTATTTTTTGCATGGATGACGTACGGAAACAACATTATATTCCATTTTGAATGCAATTATGCAAGTCAATAATCTCAACCTGTTTGATTGATCTCTTGCACAATAACTAAAAGAGATTGAATTTTTCAAATTATAAATAAGTTGGATTTCTTTATGATAGTATTATTATTATTATTATTATTATTTGTTTCAATATTTTGTTGATTTTACGTCAAAATATTATTATAAAAAAATATACAATATATGCAAAATAATATTATAAATCAATTTCACAAAAAAGTGGGCGGAGGAGTGTTCATACACTACAAGAGAACAGGATATTGCATTCCGCCCTTTCTCTCCAATTTTTTCAGATTCTTGCTTGAATTGAAGACCCATGTTATAATTTAAAATTATATTTAGTTATATTTTCTTCTGAAATATTCACTATATCTTTTACTCATTTTTTAAAATAAATTCTTTACAGCCACAAATATATAGTAAAAACTTTTTCTAAATATTTTTATTTTTTTAAAATTCATACTATAGTTAAAATTTTAATTTTTCTAATTAAGAATTCAAAAGAGCTACATAAGAAAATATAATGGATTTATTTGGCACAATTTTTATATATATTTGATTTGGCACAAATATAATGGATTATTATGGGCACAGAAAGAAAATAAAATTAGTAAAACTTCAAGACACAATATTTATTTTCTCATTTGAAAAAAATTATTGAAGAAAAAGGCAAACTTTAGCAAAAAAGAAAAGTAAAAAGCCAGCAGAAACTTGTTCAAGGATAGAAAAAAGAAATGGTTTAATATATTTAAGAAAGATATAATGAATTGTTAAAAATATTTAAGTAACAAATATATGAAAGTAGATGATTATGATTAAAATTTTAATTTAATTTATTAAATTTTAATCATTAATTTTAAATCATAATATGTGTCTTAAGCAGGAACTTAGAGAAATTAAAGAGAATGAAAATGAAAAGGAGCCGGGTTCCAATTAGTAGGATTTTACCTATTGAAACTGATTCACTAGATAATACTATTAATGATTATCATAGATCAAAAATTTCAATTTGCATATCTGTGTACGTGCAAAGTCAAAATTGATGACCGTTGATAAGTGTATGATATATAAGAAATACATATAAACACAATACGTTTGTATATCTCGAGACTCGAAAGCAAATTAAACGAATTTTGTTCTTGAAGGATATTGGACCGAATCATCTATGTGGGTCAACTCAAATTTATATATAATACATTAATAAATAAAAGAAAAGAGATATAATTGTTTGAAAAGTTGCCTCTTCGAAATTGTAAAAGGATTACAACTTCAATCTCTGCAAAAAAGGAAAAAGAAGAGGAAAAACTTCTTCCTTCTCTAATTCCTCTCAAGTTTGAGTGAACATTCTTTAAAGATTTTTAGTATTGAAACAACTCTGTAACAACGTTCAATTCATACATTGTCATCATTCGGTGTAATTCGTGTTTTATAAATGTGATTGCACCATTAAATTAAACAACAACAACATATCTTGTGTATTCTCACCTAATGGGGTCTGAGGAGAATAAAGTGTACGCAGTCCATACCACAACCTTAGGTGAAGTAGAGAGGTTGTTTCCGATAGACCCCCAGCTTAGAATCAATTACAATATAACAGACACAATACATAAATGCATATTTTTTGTGTTTGATAAGATTCTTAAGTTGTCTTATTTTTTACGTGGCAAAACAATACTCCCTCTATTTCGGAATAAGTGAATTATTGGGGTATTTATTGATGTTTCAAAATAAGTGAATCATTGAATTTTTTTTCAAATTTACCCTTATAATTTGACAACCAATTAACTTTTGAAAAAGTATTACAAGGTCATCTTTTTTTTTGGGGGGGTAAAAACGAAAAATTGTGTTAAATTTATGTCTTTAATGTTTTTTTCTTAATATGTGTGACAAAATTTAACAATTCATTTATTATGAAACGGAGAAACTACTTGCTGCTTGCTGCTGGTGTTGATATATGATTATAATTTGGGCTTTAACCTTCTCCCATTAATTTCATGTGTGCATGCATGTCTGTAGACAACAGTAATAATATGAAAACTATAAAGAGTAGATGAAATATTGACCAGATATGTATGCATGGCGAAGCAGATAGAGGATGATAAAAGTGATGATTCAAGTGTGTATATTCTGAACCAATCCTGCAAATTCATTCATTCATTCATTCACTGAAATATTTTGTAGGTTATATATTGATTGATGTTTTCAACGAAACTTCACATCAACCATATAAGTGTATTATATGCCCAGACTGCTCATCTCTCGTCTCTATCTGTCCCCATGTGGCATGTACTATATATAGCAGCTAGCTAGTTAGGCTTCTCGTTTTCGTTGCCAACTGCCCTAACCTGCTAGCTATAAACTTAATTTTGATGGGATAGAGGATGATTGTCCTCACATTTATGTTAGATTTGATCGTTTATAACACTCTATGTCTGCCCTCTATTTGTTTCAATTACTATGTACTTACTTCTCTTGAGCCGGGGTCTATCGGAAACAGCCTATCTACTTCTTCAGAGGTAGCGGTATGTACTGCGTATATTTTATCCTCTTCAGACCTCACTTTGTGGGAACACACTGAATTTATTGTTGTTGTTGTACTATGTACTTACTTCGTTCATTTATATATGTCATGTTTTACTTTATGAGAGTTGAACACTGTAATTTTAACTATATATTTTTGAATTAGTAAATGCTCTAACACTGTTTTAGTAACCAAATATAGCTCTCCTTCTTGTCATTAATGCAAGGGAGAAGATTTGGGAGAACCTAGCAGAACGGGTTGAGCTATTTGTGATAATAATTAAGTTAGTTGAATTTGGCAGCAATATAATAATGTCAAAATGAATTATTAATTTTAAGATGACTTTCCCTAGAGAAAACGCTACATATGTGACAACTAATTACCTTAGTCTCTGCAGAGTAGGACAAAGTGGAGGACAATTGAATGTGTGGCGATGCATTTCAGAAAGTAATAAGTTGGAAATAAATTAAAAGGCCTTCATAATACAGATGCAACAAGTTCTATGATTTGAATTTTCGTCTAATTTAATATGAGAACAGTGTTTGACTCTTTAAAAATGAATTGTTTACCCCTTGATTAATAGGTTAATTTAATTTATTGGCACCAATTATCTGAATTAATGATACAAACACATAATCAAAACATGAAAGAAGAAAAGATTTTTTTTACTCCATCACATGGAGATTGATTAGTTTTTAAACTTAATGTCCTCTCTAGCTAAGTATGTGTTATCTCCAACCAACCCGGTAAGTTACCTTTCCTTCCTTTTGAAAAGAATGAATTAAAAGGAAATGTTTTAAGTTGATTTTCCAAATATATAGAAACATGCCAATTACCACATAAAAAGGAATTTCATGGAATCGATGTATCTCCGCCCCTTTACATGTGCATGAAAAAATAAAATAAAAAGGACGATATAATAAGTAAGACAAAGGGGAAACAGTGTACCAGAGAGAATACAAGGTATTGTGCAGAGTCCATAGTGATACAGAAATGTACCTTTTAACTAAAATACCACAACTGGAAAGGACAAAAGAGGAGGAGGAGCATGTAGTATTGTATTTAATGGAAATAAGGATAGTTCTGCACGCAATTGCTCACCAACACACTGCCACCCTCTTCACTACTACAACTTTAGTACTCATTCTTATATTTTGGCCTCATTCTAAGTGCCCATTTAATGGGGGAAAAAAAATTAAGAGATCATTTAAAAGGATACAATTTTTATACTCTCTCTAATCGACAATTAATTACTCCTCCGTTCTTTTTTAATTACTCATTTTTTAAGTTAAACATATAAATTTTGATTAATATTTTCTTAATTAAATTAAAAATAAAAGAAAAATTGTAATTTAGTACTTTTCATGTCATTTTTGAACATCTAAATTTTAATTAAAAAATTAAGTTAATCTAATTAAATTTAACTTTAAAACCTAGTTAAATTGACTTACGAAAATTGAGAGAAACAATTAAAAAAGAATGGAGAGAGTAATCTTTTTAACTTTTAAAATGTAGTTCAAAATAAGGGATTAGTGTTCCTCTGAATTTAACTTTGTGTACTAAATGGTCCAATAAATATTCGAAAAAATTTCAGTCCTTATTTAATTTTTGGTATAAGTAGATTAGAGTCATTTAGTCAAATAATGTATATTATTAAGTGCTAATTAAATATGTGCGGTATATATAATTGACCATAATACGTGAATTTATAATCTGTAAAGTAAAGAAGACACTTGCTTCAAAAAAATAATAATTCATCTATTACTTTAAAGAACATTTATTTTTAGTAATATTAATATTGAAAAAATTGTGAATTGGTAAACGGTCATCCCAAGGATAGATGGCTCGTGGCTGATTGTCAAGAGTGGCTCAAAGGTAAAAGGTAATTAAGCATTTACTTATTGACGCTTCAAAAAAATTAGTAATAAATTTTATGATTTAAAAATTCACTTAAATAAATATTGAATATTATAGAATAGTATAAAGTTTATATTAAAAAAAATGAAAAACTATCTATTTTTTGTCAAAAATATTTTAGGAATTTAAATTAAATAATTCAAAACTTCATATTAATAAGTAAAATTTTACAAGCATATCCAAGTTAATATATTGCATACAAATGACTAATATCTTTAACTAGAATTAATTTTACTTTTATAAATAGCTATGTTACAATGTAAACTTAAAGGTTTTAAGAAAAAGAAAAAAGACACTTCAATTAAATTAATTATATTTATTTAAATTAAAAATTTAATTTTAGACCACTAATTTTATTAGGAATATCTTGCTTATTATATCATGCGTTCACTCACAAGTCAAGTCGTATTTTATTAATAGAAAGTAATTAAAGTTAAATAAACAAGTTAGACATCAAGATAAAATGAACTCAAATTTTTACCTCTGCATTTTGAATTTCAAATTCAACAATATCTATTCTAGAAATAATAACATTGAAATTATGCTATTTTGGAAAGACTTTTATAATGACCTTATGCAATATTGTGGCGTTTTAATTCTATAATGAAGGATTACGTGAAGTATTTAACACAATAAATAATGTGTAAATCTCAATAAAAATAAAATATTGCTTTTTATAACATTTACTTCAAAACTTACCAAGAATATATTGCTAGTGTTGACTTTTGATGAGTAATTTGATTTGTTTTAATCTCTCAACAATTCAATTAACTGTTTTTATCTAATAAAATTAATAATACTTATTTCACAAATTTACTTAATTTTGTTTTATAAAAATAAGTCAGTTAATTATTGTCATTTTATCTACAAAGCTCACTCAATTATTACTATTTATTTTTTAAAAAAATAATTAAAAATTTATTTATGTATATCCAGATTTTGAAAAAAAAAATTAAAAGCTATTTATTTTAATTAATCATTAAATTGACCAATTTTTTATATTATCAAAATGATTAGACGTAAGCATTGGAAGAACTTTCGCAAAGAAGTGGTGATGGCTGGGTATGGTGCGTTGATTTATCAGGTATGGCTGACAAGAAATGGTCAACTTTTCAATAACCATTCTGTGGACATAAACTGTGTATTTAGGTAAATTCAAACTGTGATTAGGGAGAGAATATTAATGTATGAGGGATCAAGAAATGCTAGACAATATAGATGGCTACTGGAAAAACTTTGTAATTAGGGGCTCCTTGAGGCTCTATCCTGATGACTTGATGTTGTACTCAGTAGCTTATAAAGTTATGTCTGTTCTGGTAATATTCACAATCTGTTATCGAAAAAAAAAATGAATCAGTTTTTACTTCTTCTTTTTTTAAAATTGGATTTCAATTTCTTCTCGTCAACAATATCTACTAGAAATATGACTTAATTAAATTGATTGAGAAACTTTTTAGATGAAATAATAATAATTGAATGACTTTATATGTGAAATAAAAATAATTGAGTGATTTTTTTTTTGTTACAATTTACAAACATGAGCAGATGAGTGACAGTTTGAAAAATCTAAGTTCTTTAAGAAATACTATTATACATTGGAGATATTAAACTAAAAGTATACTAATTAAATGCGAGGGTAGTTTTGTCAATATGGAAGTTAGAATCGTTTCTTGAAAGCACCTCACAGTCCTCACTCCTCACGCATCATAGGGGCAGTTTGGGAAATACGATAAATTTGCGCAGGGACAAAAAGGTAACTCAGTGTCCAATTAATTCATCACTCAGAAAAACTAATCCTCTCTCATACGTGTCCAATCGAGACAAAGTTCTAATCGGACGGTCAATACATTACATTTGATCCCATCGACGGTCCTCAATATACTAGAAGTCGTGTAAGGGTTTCTCTTTCATCACTTAACCCTAGTAAATGTACTTATTTACAAAATCGACCACTCATGAAAATCCTTCTAAATAAATCACCTTTTTTTATCATTATTTATTCATTCTCATTTGCACTCCTCTCTATATATCAATGATGAAACTATAGAAAATAGCGGTGTTTTCTTCTTTTTGATTCTTTCTGTGGGATCGTGAAAGTTGAAAATCGGATCAAGAGCTTTTGAAATTCTACACTCCCCTATTAACCAATGTTTAATTTTTTTCTCTTTTTTATTTTTATATTTTTAGGGTTAAACTAATTTTTTTTTTCACAAGCAACATTTTTTGTTCATTGTCATTTTTCTTTGTGAACTCGCAGATGAAATGAGTTGACGAAAAGGAGAGAAGGTTAAAGAGTGATCTGAATAGGGTTTGTTTTAGATAAGAAAGGTGAATGAGTTTTCTGTTTTCACGTTTTTTTTGTGTGTGTGTTCTTTTTGTTTATTTTATGGCTTTGTTAATACTGTTTTGAACTCGTTTTTTATTTTTGATTTTGTGTTTGATTTGTTTCTTTTGATTTTGTATTCTACGGTTCGCTAAGGAAAAATCCTCGTTTGTATTCTTTATTTTTACTTCATGGTTTTGTTTATACTGTTTTGAACTCGCTTTTGATATTTGATTTTGTGTTTGATTTGTTTCTTCTGATCTTTGTGTAATGTGTATTGGAAGGATCTTCGCGTTTGAATTCTATGAAAAGGAACTGTGTGATTTTTATTTTGTGTTTGATATCATTGATGTAGATAGATCCGTAAAACAAAAGATTTCTTGCATTCCAAGTTTATCAACTTTGAGAGAGAGAGAGAGAGAAAAGCGAGAGTTATCGGTGAAATTTTGTTTTCATTCAGAAACTTGGCATCTTTCTTCATCACTGCAAGTTTAGCATGCTCCTTGTACCTTTTTCTTCTTTTATTTTATTTTCATTTCTGTCTTTATTGGCAATGGTGTTGTTAAGCTTGGTTATGACATTGGGTTTTCTCGGAAAAATTGGTTCAAATGTTTGTGTATGATTTTGAATCACTCTACAGTTGCCAAATTTATGCTTTCTGACTTGATTTAATTATAGCAATGAATGAAGATTAAAAGAAAAAATCCTACTGTTATTTAATGATTTTATTAACTTACCATGTCTGCTACGATTTGCTGTGCCATTAATGGCTCACTGTCTCTCTAATTTTGTTAAATGAAACTTCGTTGAATGCCACAATCATTTCTTTATTTATGCTCAGTTTGTGTGTAAATGTATTTGGAGAGCGAATATCTATATATTCTCTTCCATTTAGTATTAGTTTTAATTCTTTGAGATCCCTTGTGTGTTTTGTGGGATTGATGTGTACATTTCTTTTCTTTAGGAATAGAAGGATGTCATCGTCAAGTTCTCCATGCGCAGCTTGCAAATTCTTACGCAGAAAATGCACCCAGGAGTGTGTTTTCGCACCTTATTTTCCGCCTGATCAGCCCCAAAAGTTCGCCAATGTCCACAAAGTGTTCGGTGCGAGCAATGTGGCTAAACTCCTCAACGAACTGAATGCTGCTCAAAGGGAAGATGCTGTGAATTCCCTTGCTTATGAGGCTGAGTATCGCCTTCGAGACCCAGTCTATGGGTGTGTTGGGCTTATTTCATTACTTCAACATAAGCTGAAGCAAGTTCAGGATGATTTGTTGGCTGCTAAAAAGGAACTGACTAACTACATTGGTCCATCAGCAATGCTACCGGTTAATCTTCAGCCTCCGGGGTTTATTCCACAGCATCATATGAATGTTCCCTCTTCTAGTACCATGATGCCTTTCAATATGAACCCAATTTTAGGAATGCCAACAGGAGTCCCACAAGGTGGTCAATTGATGATTCCCGACCCTCAGCAACAGCAGCAGCAGACAATTGAAGCTCAACAATTTGCAGCAGCATTGGCGGCAAGGGAACAAAGGGAGCAACAGGAGATGCTCGGGAACTATGAGCAGCAGCAACAACAACAACAGCATCCTTCTCAGCAACATGATATTTTAAGGTTTCACAGTGGGTTGGACTCTACAAGCTCGGTTACAGCTACTGGATTTCATCAAATGAGTTCACCCATATCTCCTTCGTTGGTTTTGGTTGGAACCCCTGAAAATCCTCATAATCTGTTTCCCCCGACTGGCCAACATGGGCATTCTTATCCTAGTTACCAAGAAAGGCAACTTCAGTCTCAGCTATTGCTACAGCAGCAGCAACCGCCACCGCAGCAACCAGAGACTCCGAGGCAACAACAAAGAGCCAAAAGCCAAGAGGAGGCAAGGAGCACTGGGCCTTCATGTTGATGTCTTCAGTATCTACATTTTTTATTTGGTAAGTCTCTGTGTCATTAAATGCTTTGCATTTTCTGTATGTATATGCATAATTAAGTCCTTGTAGTATGGCTTACATTTATTGGTGAAAAGTTTTAATCCCTTCTCTAGCATTAAATGGGTGATTTCATTTTTAAAGCAATTAAAGCAAATAGTACTCTTTGTTAACCAGGCACCCAAGGGTGTGGCCTAGTGGTTCAATGAAGTTGGGATGAGCGCCATGAGGTCTTAGGTTCAATTTCCAGCAGAGAAAAACACTAGGTGTTTTCTTCCCATCTGTTCTAGCTTTGGTGGACAGAATTACCTGGTACCTGTTGCTGGTGGGAGGTGGTAGGTATCCCGTGAATTTAGTCGAGGTGCTCTCGCAAGCTGGCCCGGACACCATGATTATAAAAAAAAGTACTATTTGTTAACCAGTGCATGTTCATTTCATAGCCAAGCAAGTGAAATGACTTCTTGGTAGTTATGATAGTATTATATTAGTTAATATTTGCAATGTTCCATTATGACTATGTCATTCCCTATTAACTTGATATATTTAGTTGTTATTATTATACCAAGTTATGGGTATCCCTCAATAACATGACTTTGCTTTGTGCATTTCTGACTTTGACAAAGAAATATGAGTTCCTTCTCAATCACAAAAACATTTGAAGAAATTATGGCATCCCAATGGAAGACTTGTGAAATGCAAATGTACTAGGACCAATTCTGGAGGGGCATTAATTAGTTCTAGTCTTTTTGTTATCCAGTAGCTAATTTTTGTTTAAAAAGTGATTCTATGAAGCTTTTATTACATTTAGACATCCAGTGCAAGTTTTGATTACTAGGTCTTGCATTCTCTTTATGTATCTTTAACATATGCATAAATTTGTTTTAGGAGGAAACCTTCATGTTGTACAGTCATCAGCTAACAAATTTTTTCGAGTTCAATTTTGTTGGCAACAAAATCTCCTAGCGAGAGCGTATCCATAATTATCTATTGCGATAATTCTCCTAATAATATATACTTTCAGCTAAGCAAACATCTCCGCTAACTTTTCTTTTTAACTGCAGCAAGTTGATGGGGGGTAATACACAAGCGTATAAAGAGACATCAGATAGAAGAAGAGAGATTATGGTGTACAAAGAGACATGAGAGATAGTCGGAAAGAGATATGAATATTAATTTTCAACTTGAACCATTAAAATTCTTACGTATAAGGCCTTTCTTAGATTTGTTTCCTTCTCCAAATTTTCTATTGATCAAGACCCTTTTAGAGTTTTGAAGGTACAGGAGCAGCATTAATTTCAAATTAAAAAAGCAGTACTGTTGTCTTTCTTTACCTGTGTAGGTGCTTACTTTTTCTTGTTTAGAGTATGTGGAACTTTGCTCCTTAATAAGTGGTATCAGTTTCATAAACTCAATTACTTTCACTCAAGAAGATAAATAATTGAAAAGGAAACTGTCAACAGTATAATATAAACAATGCAATCGACGTAGAGGCTCAAATACATTTATCTTTATTCTAGATAAATGATCAACAAAAAGAATGATAGCGTTACATGAGTATATGATGCATCAGTGTCAAGTCATTCAATTCATGCGATAGATTCAGATGCACCATGGGACCTTAGATCGTTGACCATGATTTCTTTATATTGCTACTACTGTATTGAAATTTAATAGTAGTATTTTTCTTATAGATTTCAGAGCTTCCGTGGAATATAGAAGTATTATGGAATATTTTTTTATCTTCAGTACAGTTGGGCTCATAGATTTCATGAAATGGCTTTGATGGCCATGTGATATTTGACTTATAATATATGTTGATTCTAGTGTTACACAAGTGGTATACTTGGCTAACATTGAGAACTGGAAACTAAAAAAATATTGTGATGGAATTTCTTTGGTGATCACCTGCACATGGCCACACTTTCATATTTGGAAGAAAAAGGTGCTAGGTACCTACCTGTCATGTGCTATTAGGTGATGTGAGATTTTATAGGTGATGTTTATGGTTTGAGGGAGATTTTCCAAGTTATTTGGCCTCCTAGGTCCTTACCTAACCAACAAGGGGTTTACTCTACTCAACCCCTTGGAGAAGCCTGCCTTACCTTATTTGGGAACTGAGCAAACTGTTGTTTTAATATTCCTCTTACATGACATGTATGATGTTGATATTGGATAATTATCAGTAGACGACAAAGAGACAAACAACCAAAAGAAGAACCTTCTTAGGATTATAAGTACTGTGATTTTCTTGATAGAGAGAGGTTGTCTTCAAGAATGCAAACACAAAGTGTGGTACATGACTATCCCCAGATCGTTTCATAAGTTTAAGTCTCCTAACGAGCACGATATTATATATATATATATATATATTTATCATATTTAGTTACCATTATTGAGTTTGGAACCACGAAGATATTGTGAGTGACAAGTCTAAGAAATTAAGAAGATAATATATGTCAAGATAGCAGACCGCTAATATTGAGGGACACGGACAAAGGGTCCCAATTAATCTTCCGAGGATAGGCTATAGTTATACATACATATTTGTCTATATATATATTTTGACTTCTATGATCGGTTATTAACTTTGACAAAATACCACCTGAGGAAATTTTCAAACAGCCCTCTCATATGACACACAAAGCATACAGTGTTATAGTAAATCTATCATGTCACTCCCTCAGTACCTCCACCTTGGAGGATGGGATATCAATTTCAACAAGAAAAGCAAACCTGCTTCAATGAAATTCCTGTTACATTGAACCCCACTAGACACAAGTCAATATGCATATGAATTCATAGATGCAAGAAAGATACCATACTTACTATAGTAGATTACCTACCATTTGTTCTGGGTGAAGGTAGCCAAACATGGCTGGTACCTCAATCTGAAAAGCCTTCACTATTCAAGAATCAAACACCCATTATAAGTCGTCTATAAAAATAAATAGGTTACAATTCAAGAACAATCAAATGAGCAGCGCGAGAACTTATAAAGCAGTAGGTTCTCTTCGTTGATGATAGTTAAACCCACACAAAACACTCTCACAATGAAACTACTCGTTAATAATAAATCTATACGAATAGCCTCTACTTGCTATAGCATCAATGTGGTGTTTTATATAAGATATATGCTGGTCGAATTTCCTTGGCTTCAATCTCTAAATCCCATGAGAATTTTCAGTAAATCCAATCCCAGTTGGACTTGTGGTTTCTATATTTGTTTCAACCTTCACTTAGATTCTCCTATGTATATCCAAAGCTCTTTCTATGTGTGCAAATATGATAATGTTTCCATCTTGAGTCCTTTAGGAAGCCTTCTTGCACTTGGAATCTTCGTGTCCTGTCTACTGTGAAGGATCTGGTTCCTAACTTTGTGCATATATAGTACTTTTGTAATCCAGTTTTCTGGTAGACATGATAAGGGAACTTTTCAATATTTGTTTACCAGACATATCCACTACTTTTTATATCACTTCCATCCAAATACGCATGCAACTGCTTACGTATATATTACCACTCCCGTGCATTTAGCTCTGCTCTAGTTTAGCATAGCTTGGACATTACCGGAAGTAAGTTGACATGTCCACTACTTATTAACAGTTTCAACACCTTTATCTTAATACATAACTACTTACATACTACCACTCCCCATGCATTTAGTTCTAATTTAGCTTAGTGAAACGAGACAGCCCACAATGACTCAAAACAGTCCACAAACAACACAAGAACAAGAACACAACACAGCTACAAGAACACAAACACAAAAGCAAAAGATTTTCAATAGATAAAATGGATAGATAGAATGACAAGTGGGTGTATAAACCCTAAGAATCCTAAGATATATTAAATCTAAGGACTCTTAACACCTACACACACAATCACCACTCTCTTACAGAGACACAAGAGGGACGTTACCTCCTCAAGCACCAACGTCTCAAGCCAAAACGTAACAAAAGTGATTCCACACTAATGCTATCCTAGTTACAATTTCGGTCTACTCACAAGAAGAGGATTTGTGGTCTACTCTCACAAGAGAGGAAAAGTCTTTCAATATCTCATATCAATCAAACTAAAGAGTAAAGACCTAATAAGGGACTATATAGTCTTATTACAAATGAGAGATAAAATGACCCCTTTACCCGTACATAAAGGGATGGTCATGGGGTGTTGGGAATCAACAAGTGTAGTCCCTAAAACACCCTTAATGAAAGGCGACCAAAAAGCATGAGCCTTCAAGTGTTGGCCAAAACCGTGAGTCTTCAAGTTTTCAATGCTCCCAAGCAACCTTCCACACACGAGATTGCTCTATGGTGTGCTCAAATTGGCCCCTCCATGTATGTTCTTGCGCCTTCAATGCGACCAAAGCGCGATTCTTCATGTATTGGCTTCTAAAAATGTTATCACAAGCTATGGTGGCCACTTGGCTTGTATCACTAGCTAGGACATTTTCGAAAGTAAGGCTTGTGTTCCTCTTTGTTGTATTAACTTTTCTGGTTATTAAAATACAATGTGGGGATCAACATCAGACTCCGCCACCATAAAAGGTGAAAGCCAACATGTCATATTTGCAATTATTTTTTAAATGCATAGTAACTTAAAACTCTGACTATGCAATGTGATGTTCCTACTTCCTCTCTTACTGGATATACATGAAAGAAAGAGTCGTTTTCCAAAATTTAATCAATATTGGAATTGTTCATAGATTTAAAATATTTCCTCGTGCTGCTATTAAGTATTAAACATAAGTTGTAAATTGTTTACTTTTTCGAAATGTGACAGCACTAAAAACAGTTTACCAGAAGTAAGAAATTGAATTTGATTTGTTACCCTTACCAGTGAAAAGGACACCTTTGTCTTCTAGTACAACAGTGATTGACTATCTGAAATAACTTCTGTAGAAAATTTGCACTCTAAAGTTAGAAAAAGGTATCTTAATTATTATGTAGAGTGAAAATAGAGAAAAGGGAAAAGCAACAATGATGACCATGCAATTGGTGGGCGGCAGAGTATATTGCTAGAACGGTTCATCAACTAAAGGACGTGTTAGAGGATTGGTTAATCTCACCACAACTAGATGTATTGATTTCGATTCTTTCATATGAATTATTTTTTATATAGAAATCACTTCATTCAAAATAGGCCTTATGAGGAATGACTCGGATTAATCGGACTCAGTACAAGTGTGGTACTCTGAATTAGAGAAAAGAAAAAAAGAATATTCACCATCTATTACAATTCGAAATAAAAATAAACTCATCATCAATCAAATAAATATGAGATATTTGCTTGTTGCTGCACCAATTTTGAGTTGTTCCATATTTTCTGTTTTTCCTCTAGACCTTTTTCTTTTTTTTTTCCCCACCCCTATTAAAATATATTATTTGCTCCAAGTACTGTAGGGTCTTTAGCTACTTATTTCTTTTCCCTTAAATTTACTCAATTGAGTATAGGGGATGTGGAGATCAGTGGCGGAGCCAGCATTTTCAGTAAGAGGTTCACAAGTGAACAATGAACTAATCGAAGGGGAGTTCAATATTAATTATATATACATAAAAAATAATTTTAACCAAATAAATATAGTATAATTTTTCGTCGAAGGGGTTCGGATGAACCCTGTATAAACAGGCGGAGCACACACTTTATGTTCATTGCAGTAACAAATTATTTGCGTCAATTTATTATGTTGTTAAATTCTGGGAACTGGATAGGTAAGCACACATCATGGCTTCGTGTTCAATGTTCATAACTATTAGTAGTCAACTCTTACTAGAAGTAAAGAAATACTAAAACAAACAAAAAATTTACTCAATTATATTATGTAATCCAAAAAAAAGGGGAAAAGCAAGGAGGTATTTATCTGTCCATTAAGTACGTATCTGTTTGTCCTTAGTATTTTAAACTAAGTATTAGTTAAAAAAAATTATCCCTTGAACTAGATGTGGAAATGACACGTCACTTATAAATTGAATAGAAGAAAATGGTATTTTCTTTTCTCTCTTGCATAAGAATATCTTATTAAAAGACATAAAATTTAAAACAAGGAATAATACATAAATATGATTCTAAACTTAACATTAAATTATAACTTTGACCTTAAACTTTGATAGTGCACAAATATGACCTTTAACTATACAAAACTGCACAAATATGATCTCCGATCCTACGTGGAAAAACGCGTATTCAGCACGCAAAACTGGGTGCGTCCATCTTAAATTTTGAGCGTTCCAACAGTAAAAAAAAGATAAAATGACTATTATACCCTTATTAATTGCTTTTTATTTATTTAAATGACTTTTCACTATTATTTTTTCATTATTTTCAGCTCAAAGATGAAATTATACTAATAATGAATAAAAAAATATAGTTTTAATAAAACGTTATTAAAATATTATTAAATTAATGTTATTAAACTAACGTTATTAAATTAACATTATTAAAATGTTATTAAATTAGCGTTATTAAAATATTATTAAATTAAAGTTATTAAAATATTAATAGTAGCATTATTAAATTAACGTTATTAAAATATTATTAAATTAACGTTATTAAAATGTTATTAAACTAACGTTATCAAATTAATGTTATTAAAACGTTATTAATAAAAAGGTATTAAATTAACGATATTAAAACGTTATAAAACTAACGTTATTAAATTAATGTTATTAAATTAACATTATAAAAATATTATTAAATTAACATTATTAAGCCGTTATTAAATTAACGTTATTAAATTAACGTTATTAATAAAACGGTATTAAAATAACGTTATTAAATTAATGTTATTAAATTAACTTTTATAAAACGTTATTAAATTAACGTTATTAAAATATTATTAAATTAACGTTATTAAAATATTATTAAATTAACGTTATTAATAAAATGATATTAAATTAACGCTATTAAAACGTTATAAAATTAATGTTAATAAATTAACGTTTATAAGGCGTTATTAAATTAACGTTATTAAAATATTATTAAATTAATGTTATTAAAGTATTATTAAACTAACATTTTTAAATTAACGTTATTAATAAAACATTATTAAGATGAAAATTTTATATAATAATAATAATAATAAGCAGCAAAACGACGTCGTTTTAATTGAAACCGCGTCATCATGCCATATCAGTCCTTTAAATGACGTGGCTTCGTGTGATTGACTTATCTTTCCACGTAGGCGCAAGTGAAACTCATGCATGGGGATTGCAAAATCGGAGGTCATATTTGTTCAGATTTTGAATAATTAAAGGTCCTATTTGTGCACTATCAAAGTTTAAGGTCAAAGTTATAATTTGATGTCAAGTTTAAAGTCATATTTATCTATTATGCCTTAAAACAAGTTTGTAAAAGTTACAAAGCCAAATCTTGATTAACTAGTTTACTAAGTTGTTATCCAATTATAACAAGTTGACATGACATGTATGATGGTATACAGAGGCGGAGTTAAAGATTTCAAGTAAGGGGTTCAATATTTAAAGAAAATTAAGTCAAAGGAGGTTCAACACCTATTATAACCACATAAAAAATAATTTTAATCATATATAAATAGTATATTTTTCCGTCGAAGGGGGTTCGAACGAACCCCTAAAGAGGGTTGGCTCCGCCTCTGATGGTTTATGAGTTCAAGATGACTATGTGTAACCAGAGCTTACAGTCCTCGCTGGAAATTGTGATTTGGGCTTAAATAGGTAAGCATGGGCTATTATAAGCTAGAGTTGGGTTGTTAAAACTGGCCCACGGATTTTGCTTCGTCAAAAGCCTAGAGTCCTTGCACTTTGGGGCCTTCAGAATTGTCAGGCCCAAACAAATAGGTGCGGACAATTACCTTAAAACTTAAGTAGGGGAAATGACATAAATAACACTTCCAATTTAACTATTGACACGAAAATGATCATTGAATTTTAATTCCATTTTCTAGCCATTTGATGGTAGCTTTATACAATACTGATACAAATTCGATACATATCCTATGCAGATAGTATTCTATACAATAAAGATACAACTTCTATATGCATCTTATATCATATTAAAAGATTATATATTCTATATAATAATGATACAATTATCATAAATTGGCAACTCTTTTTTTTAATGAACTGTATCAGTAAGGTATATGGATTGTACTAATATGGTATCTGAACTATATCGAACTACCTGAGTCAAAATAACCCAAATTATAAATGGCCATAATATAGAATTTGTTTAGGCCGACTGACCATGAATGTCCAATGACCAAACGTAGGCCTATTGTTCTGAAAAAGATCGGCCCATGTCCTTTTTCCCTTAAAGATATTGGGCGATAGAAGACGGAAAAGTACACTTGAAACAAAAGAAGGAAAAAAATGTATTGAGAGGAGTATTGCTCAGGGAAATCTGTTTGAAAAATTCTCTTGGGTGGGTCGAACTAAGTAAACACTGACAAGTTATTTGGGCTTTAACGCATCTAAAAGCTTGAGCTAATTTGAGCTACATATGCATAGTAGCCCAATTAGACCAGTTCATCAAAAGTAAGAAAATAAGTTAATTTGGATTTGATGTAACCATGATAATGATAAATAAAAGTAAAGCTTTATTAGTTTGATATAATTATTAATGAATTGTCATAAGACCAAACAAACAAAATGAAAATGAACTTGAGCAGGCCAAGCTGACTTATGATTTGACTCTTCCGGCATTTTCAACACAATTTGGATATGTACAGTTCAGCAGGCACAAGGAATGGGCATTGAATAAGTTTTAACCAGTGTAATTGGACAACAATAATAACATACTCGATATAATCTCATAAGTGAAATTTAGGAGATTGACGTGTATGCATTCTTGCCCCTACCTTCTGATTTGTGAAGGTGAAGAGATTGTTTTCCAAATCTTTAACTCAAGTGAAAGCATATTAAAATAAAAAAGAGAAGCCAAGTGCGGTAAGGAGATACTGTTATTTCCTTCTACGGGTACGTAGAATCTGTATATGTAGAACAACAACTTCAACGTTAGTTCTATGTTTAAAAACAAGAACACAATAAAGTGCAGTAAATACCCTCACATAGGTGATTTCTAAACGTTCAATCCTATAGATTAAACTATTTGGTCAAATCTGCCAAATTTAGATAATCATTAAAAGACTTTTCACTTTTAAGTCTTATCCTTGATTACTATACATTGTCTACATCATGAGAATGGGTTGGGTAATTGACAATGTTGAACCTGTCAGACACAACTTTGTTTGATCTCCTTGAACCTAGCTCTTGGGATCTCCAGTCTGCTAGGTAGAGTTATCGTCATTCTGATTTGTCTTAGGCCTTAAACCCATTCCCTTGGATGTCCTTTCCACTCCTTCTCTAGATAGGCCTTTTGTAAATGGATCCGACACATTATCCTTTGACTTTACATAGTCAACAGTGATATTCCACTAGAGAGAAGTTCCCTAATGGTATTATGTCTCCGTCGTATGTGAAGAGATTTACCTTTGTACATCATACTCCCTATCCTACCTATTACTGCTTGGCTATCACAGTGTATACATATTGGTGTCACCGGCTTAGGATAATAAGGAATATCTTCTAAGAAATTTCGGAGTCATTTTGCTTCTTCACCGGCTTTATTCAATGCGATAAATTCAGATTCCATTATAGAGCGAGCAATACAAGTCTGTTTGGATGATTTTCAAGAGACTGCTCCTGCATCGATAGTAAATATATATCCACTTGAGGATTTTACTTCGTTCGATCCAGTGATCCAATTTGCATCACTATATCCTTCAAGTACTGCAGGATATTTATTATAATGCAAAACATAATCTTGAGTGTATTTAAGATACCCCAAAACTCTTTTCATTGCCATCCAATGAGTTTTATTGAGATTACTCGTGTACCGACTTAATTTACTAATAGCACATTCTATGTCTGGTCGTGTACAGTTCATTATATACATTAAACATCCCAATAATCTTGCGTACTCTAATTGTGAGTCACTTTCACCTTTATTCTTTCGAAGTGCAAAGTTAACATCCAATGGAGTCTTGGCAATACCGAATTCCATATACTTGGTTCATCTCGAGGTCGTTTAAATCCTCCACTAGACTGTTCATGTCTAAGTTTATACGGGTATATATTTTCAAATAATTCAGCATTATCTAATTCAATTACCGTATTTTCATTTATATCCGGATGTTCGAATTTATTAACCAAAAATCGACATGCTTTACTACTTTTAGCATATCCTATGAACACACAGTCCACCGTCTTAGATGTTATCTTAACCCTTTTAGGCATAGGAATTTGGACCTCTCTAGACACCCCCACACTTTGAAATATTTCAAGTTGGGTTTCTTTCATTCCCATTTTTCATAAGGAATTGATTGTGTCTTACTATGGGGAACTCTGTTGAGTATACGATTGGCTGTAAGGATAGCCTTTCCCCCATAAGTTTTGCGATAAACCGAAACTTATAAGCAAGACATTCATCATTTCCTTCAAAGTTCAGTTTTTTCTTTTCGCAATTTCGTTAGATTGAGGTGAATACGGGGCCGTAGTTTAATGGACGATTCTATTCTCTACACATATTTCGGCGAAGGGAGATTCATATTCTCCGTCCCTATCATTTCTTATCATTTTTATCCTTTTATCTAACTGATTTTCAACTTCAGTTTTATATTGTCTAAACGCATCTATTGCTTCATCCTTACTATTTAGCAGATAGACATAACAATATCTAGTGCAATCGTCAATAAAAGTTATGAAATACTTTTTTTCACCACGTGATGGTGTTGACTTCATATCACAAATGTCAGTGTGTATTAAGTCTAAGGGATTGAAATTCCTTTCAACGGACTTATAAGGATTTCTTGCATACTTCAATTCTACACACGTTTGACACTTTGATTTATTACACTCAAAGTTTAGCAAAGCATCTAAGTTAATAAGTTTTCGTAACGTTTTGTAATTAACATGACCTAAACGTTCATACCATAAATCATAGGACTCATGCAAATAAGAAGAATTTGAATTTTTATTTATTTCAACAGTTATTACATTCATCTTATAAAGGCCTTCCGTCAGATAGTCTTTTCCTACATACATTTCTCCTTTGTTAATTACAATTCTTCCAGAAACGGTTACACATTTGAATCCGTTCTTGTCTAGAAGTGAAACAGAAATTAAATTTCTACGTAATTCCGAAACATACAAGACATTGTTAAGTGTCAAGACCTTTCCCGAAGTCATTTTCCTGCATATTTTTTCTATTCCTTCTACCTTAGCAGTAGCGGTGTTAGCCATGCAGATCATTTCTTCTACTTGAGCCAGAGCGAATGACGAAAACAACTCTTTGTTGGCACATACATGGCGGGTGGCACCAGAATTCATCCACCATTCGCGAGGATTCCCTACCAAGTTGCATTCCAAGAACATAGCACACAGATCATCGCATTCTTTGTTGGATTCAATCATATTTGCTTGATCCTTTTTCTTGCATTTCTTCGGGGCACGACAATGCGTGGACTTGTGGCCAATCTTGCCACAATTGAAGCATTTTTTATTGAATTTCTTCTTGGGTTGATTGCTTCCTTGTTCAACTTTCTTCCTTTTCTTAGAATTGTTTTTGTCATTTTCCACAATATGTGCTCCATTAATTGTAGAATTTTCTTTTGACCTTCTCTTGGCAGCTTTATTATCCTCTTCAATACGCAGTCGGACAATAAGATCTTCGACAGTCATCTTCTTGCGTTTATGCTTCAAGTAGTTTTTAAAGTCTTTCCATATTGGTGGTAGCTTCTCAATTAGCGCTGTTACTTGGAAAACATCACTCACAATCAAACCTACAAAACAGTTTATGTGAGTATTAAGAACTTTTTCAAGTTGTTTAACTAAGGTATTTTTCAAAGATATACCTTCTGCTAGGAGATCATGTATGATGACTTGCAACTCCTGCACTTGAGAGACAACCGATTTGCTATCTATCATTTTAAATTCTAGGAACCGTGCAACAAGAAATTTCTTAATTCCCGCATCCTCTGTTTTATATTTTTATTCAAGTGCCCCCCACAATTCTTTCGATGTCTTAGTTCCACTGTAAACATTGTAGAGGTCGTCTTGGAGACCACTCAGAATATAATTCCTGCAAAAGAAGTTTGAATGTTTCCAAGCTTCTACAATTACGAAACGCTCTTTGTCCGAGGTTTCCTCGGGCACCTCAGGAGCGTCTTCGCTAGTGAACCATTGCAGACACAAAGTGGTGAGATAAAAGAACATCTTTTGTTGCCATCGTTTAAAGTCAATGCCCACAAATTTTTTGGGCTTCTCCGTCGGTGTCATTGTAGGCGGAGCATTTGTGCGACTTGATGTGGCAATATTAGTTGCCCCCATAGACGTTGCCGCATCTTGCATTTGACTATCGCTTGTCATTTTTCCTGTCACCACAAGACAAAAAATACTTAGTATTTTCAGAATACTACTTATAAAGTTAAGCAACTTTAAACTTTTCTTCTTGTTTCTAGTTGACGATGAAATTTTTATGACTTCCAATTGTCAACCGAATGATCTTTAACTTGTGATGGGGTTTTTATGACTTCAAATCACTAGTTAAGTTCAGGCGGAGTAGAAAGTTAAAACTTTAATCTCCAAAAACAAGCTATACAGATTCTGAAAATTATTTCCTTAAGATTGTTATTTTCTTAAGATTGTTATTTCCTTCTACGGGTACGCAGAATCTGTATATGTAGAACTACAACTTCAACGTTAGTTCTATGTTTAAAAACAAGAACACGATAAAGTGCAGTAAATACCCTCAACACAAGATCAAAGTGATCTTTCTTAGAAGTGTATTTTATTTTCAGAAATAAAGATGAAAACAGAAATGGCCAAGTCGCCCGAATTTACGGACTTTCCTTAAGGAAATAATTTTTCTCACTGTACCCGAGGTTACGAAATTTTTCTCTCAGGATAAAATGGCCAAACAGACCAACTGTAGCGGTACCTCAAACAATTGGAATATCGTTGAACTCACTTAACGGATTAACTGATCACACAAAGTATTTATAAAGACAAGAAGAGAGTTTATTGCAGAAAAATTCATATCAAAACTTGTGAATGAAAGCAGGTTTATATAGCCTGTGAGATGCCTCTTCGAAAAGGTGGCATTGGTTCACTTAAATGGTGTGATGTTTCTGAAAATTCATGTCTGTTTACCCAAAGAACGTGTCCTTCTCCAAACAGACATACCAGTTCACGAAACAGTACATCAGTTCGTTGTAAATGGAGGATTACTGGTGTGTTTTTCTTTTGGCATTCGGATTAAATTTACGTGAAATAAACTTTGTCCAAAAAGATAAATCTCATCGATCATTTTCCGAATCCGAATTCGAAGCCGAGCGAGCAACGACGGCGCGAGGCATTTCTTATTTCTTGCTTCACTTAGCATGTGGAGTAAGTATTTTCTATTAAAAACACTTCATAGTTCCCTTCTCCCACCAATGTAGAAGAATTAGTAAACTTTCTAATTTTGGGAGTACACCTTCTAAATTGGTGTTTCCTTTCTTCCACCATTTCTCTCTCTATTTTTCATTCACACCTTTTTCATACCCAACAGGTACAATAGTAAAGAAACATTTATAAAACTTCAATATATTTTGTAAATTGATATTCCTTTCTAGTTTCACTGGACCTACCAGCTGTATTAGTATCAGGTTATTAAACTCATTAGTCCTACTCACCATGGATTGTAAATCAAACATGTTTTGTTAATTAAACCTGATTTCACAACAAACATGTCAAAATCAGCAGATCCTATCTCCTATTTGTTTTTTTTTAGAAGTTAACTCAGCATTACTTGTGAGTTATTTGGTCTATGTTTCGTCTGTCCTATTTTTGTAGCAGCAAAATTTATGGCTACTTGATCTTATACATGAGCTTCAATATTGCTCTTTTGATGCTGTCCATTCCAAGTATAGCTTTCTGATTTATTATCCTCCTCTTCATTCATAGACAGCCCTTTTGCTGAACCTGAACCAGTAAAATGAAGAGGACCTTCAGGGGAACCAGATTGTGTGCCATTTGTCTTCGACAATTCTCCTATTTCATCCATGTTAGACCACGAACAACCCGATACTGGGACTCGTCGCACATGAAGCCTATACTTCTGCAATTCAGAGTATAAATTTTTTGATCAACATGTAAAGTAAATCGACTCTGGATTAATGCAACAAAGAGACGCACTCAATATGTTACTGCCGGACATTCAATGGTGGAGCTACGTGTTAAAGGACATTCAAAATTCAATACCTCTTCGTCAAAAAATTATACTAACAAATGGGGTAAAAACAAACTTTTTATCATACAAGTGATTTATTTTTTGTAAAAGAATCCATTATTATTAATTGTTGGCTCTGCCATTGGACATATTAATTTCTAACACAAGTGTCATGGGAACAAAACATGAGGCCTCATATTTATTGAAAGAGCACAAATGGATATATACCTGTAAATGGCTTTTCACTTCATCATTGGTCAGGCCATCAACTTGCATGATATCTCTGATCTGTTTTGGTGTAGCCACTGCCAAGGACATTATTTCAAAATTATTTTTAATATTTTGTTCTATATAAAAGCATGTTACACATATAGTAATCGAAGTAGTAGAAGAAAGAAATGATAATGAAATAGTAACACGTTGTTGATGTCATATTAAATATTTTCAGCAATTCAACAAGACTAAATATTGAAATTAACACTTGCTTCTACCATAATAATGACAGTTTATATGAATAAATTTAGAGACAAAATCAAGATCACCCTTTATTTTAATATGAAGACATTGTTTTCACTTATCTATGGACAAAACCAAAACTTGTATTTGTCTCTTTATTCTTTATCAACCTTTTTCCAGATTATTTTGTTTGAAGGCCAGGTTTCTAAATGCTACTCTATAAAACAATAAAAGTGTGTTCCTTTTACCCTTTCCTAGCTTAAAAAGGGAAAACAAAAACAAAAACAAAAACAAAGAAAGGGAAAAAATAGATTAGGCTATAAAGCATCATGAAAACTATAGGAGATCCATGTCGCTTTAGCTCATCTCAAAATAATAAATACAAATACAATTTATTAAATTACTACTATTATTTATTAGAGTGTAAACTATAGTTCATTAAGATGGGTACAGTTTTAAGTCATCACCATTTTTATCATGATTTTATGAAGCTAAATTTATTTTGTGATAATTTTTTTTAAAGCGATATTTATTTTGAGACACATAGAGTAAGTTTAAATTTCATTGATTCGAGATAACCGATGCTCTTGTGAATAATTATGTAAAAGCAAACTGATTCGAACAAAATAATTACCTTAAATTTCATTGATGAGATATAACCGATGTTGTTATAGATAATTATGTAAAAGCAAACTGATTCGAATACTATAATTATCTTAAATTTCATTGATGCGAGATAACCGACGTTGTTATGAATAATTATGTAAAAGCAAACTGATTCGAACACGACAATTACCTTAAATTCATTGATGAGATATAACCAATGCTCTTATGAATAGTTATGTAAAAGCAAACTGATTCGAACTAAATTTCATTGATGAGATATAACCGATGCTGTTATGAATAATTATGTAAAAGCAAACTGATTCGAACACAATAATTATCTTAAATTTCATTGATGAGATATAACCAATGCTCTTATGAATAATTATGTAAAAGCAAACTGATTCAAACTAAATTTCATTAATGAGATATAATTGATGCTGTTATGAATAATTATGTAAAAGCAAATTGATTCAAACACGATAATTATCTTAAATTTCATTGATGAGATATAACCAATGCTCTTATGAATAATTATGTAAAAGCAAACTGATTCGAACACTAGAATTACCTTGGGCACCTCCAAGTTGATGAAGAGCATCAACAAACCTACGATGCAATTCTGGTGACCAACAACGCCTCTGTTTCCTCTGTTGTGATTTATCCTGTAAAAAACTACACCCATTTGATGTGCCATTATCATTTTTTACACTCAAATCAATTGGATTTTGACCTTTTTGCCCTTCAGCCACTGTTACTGCCATACACAGAGATAAATCTTTAACTGGCAAACCATTCTTCCCTTCCTTCAAAGTTTGTCCTTGAAATGGCAAAAATGCCCCTCTATCACTCTTCAATTTGTGTACCCCTAACTGGTATTCCTTCTCTTTGTTTTTCTCTTCTACCCCACCCTGATTAATCAACAATTAAAAAAAAAAAAAGTCAAAAAAAATATTATTATTTTTTAACAATATTTTTGAAAAAAAAAATTAAACAATACTTACAGAATTTAGGTGTAAAAAAGGTCCTTGCTTTTCAAGATCATAGCTTTGTTCATACTGAACTGGAGTGCTCCACAGCTGAGCCGAACTCATCCAGTTTTTCTTATCATTAAGATCATTTGACTTTTTTACCCTTCCACTTTCATCAGAATTACCTTTCTTCAGTGAGATGAATTTCTCCATCGCAGGCTTTTTATCTTTCCCTTTATACTGTAAAGCTTCCTCCTTTAATCTTTCAATAGCTGTAACAATAATTAAAAATAATAAATAAATAATTAAATTCCTAAAATAATTCAGAAAATTGAAAAAACAGAAAAAAAAAATGAAAAAAAAAAAACCTACCATCCTTTAGGAGAACCATACAAAAGGGCAGCTCACGTTTGAAAGCTTCGATTTTTCTGAGTTCTTCTTCTAAAGCAACAATAAATTGATTGAGCTTTATTAATTTTTTGGAGATGTCATCCATGGCAGAAATTTCAGTTAAAACATCTGAAATTATTTTTGGAACATAAATAAAGTTCAAATCTATGTCCATTTCTCTAGAATTTGAACCCATAATTAATTCTATATCTTTTCTCACATTGGCTAGATAGATAGAGAAAAAAATATAGAATGAATGAATAAAGAAGAAGAGGGGTTGAAGAAGTCTAATATTTATATAGCACAGTTACACTTTACAATGAAAGGGAGGGTAAAAGTGGAAAGTTAGATTCTTAAAGCTTGAAAAAGATTCTATATTGTTTTTTCACATTCGGGTCGTCGCATATTTCAGTTATTAACTAGCAAACGCGGGGTTAGTCATATCTTAGGTATAATAAAGAAATCTTTTGACCAAGAAAATGGTATTAAATTAATTTTACTTGATTTTATTTTTATTAACTTATACAAGTTGAAATTTTAAATTTAACTATTATTATGTCATACAATTACTTAATGTTTGATAGTACGACATTTGTTAAAATACTCATTGAATATATTTTATTTTTGATATAAGACCATAAATAAATGAGAGTATTTTTCCTATATTCTCTTTATTATTATATCGAAAGTTAAAATATGTAAAATTTAATTAATACTTAAAATATATTTTTACTATATTCATATGAAAAGACTTAATAACATAAAGTACTTATTAGATAAATATTATTATTAAATTTTAATAAAATAAAATATTAAATTAATTTAATTTAGTTTTACAAAATAAACTAACTTTAAAAGAAGTGCTAGTACCTATAGACGGTGGGAGTAAAAAGTTTGTACTAATTTATTTATTTATTTTTACTGTTGAAGATTCTGCGTCTTGACTCTTGAGGCGGTCGGCTACGTTTGTTGACTTAAATTCCATTTTCTTGAAATAAGAAAGGAATGGAATATTTAACTGTATGGACTAAATTGCCCTTGCTATGTGGACTTCTTCTAACATGTTAATAAATTAAGAGATTAATGAGATACGATTCTATGTTTTTAGAGGTTCATTTTCAACTAATGCCTTAAATGCTAAATCAGTTTCAACTGAAGGTTCACAAAATATAGCCAAAAAAAGAACAGTTTTGGATTCTACTTCCACTCCATTAATTTTCCTCTTTTGGAATTTAAATATCTATTCTTTGTAGGTCATGTTTGGTCCATGTTTGAATTAGGGGTGTTCATGCTTTGATTTTTAACCAAATCAAATTGATATTTGGTTAGATTTAATTTAGTTTGGTTTTAAATTTTCAAAAAATGATAATAATTTAGTTTGATTTGATTTTACTCTAACATAACCGACAAAATATCAAACTGAACCGATATATATATATTAATTATTTATGTATTATTCATAAATACAATATAAATATTTATTATATTTTAGGTTTTAATCATGATTTAACTTTAGTCGTAACACATTAAGTCATGTCTTCATCTAGTTGATAGTACCTTGTGAGATTCTAAATGAATTTCGCACTTTGAATGACAAATGATACTAATTGTGAAAATAATATCTTGTTGTATATTGAAATTTATAGCTGAGATTCATTTGACTATAGACAATCACTAATTGTAACTTTTTTTTAACCTTGTTGAGCAAGAAGTTTATGTGTTCACCTTTTGAGGGGTTTATCATATTATTCTGTTAAATGTAGTTTTAAAATATTTTTTTAGAAGCATTCATATGGTGTTGTTTATAGCTTTGCCGAAGTATAACAATTAGTTGACATCTTAATTTTAAGGCTGAGATACAACATTCGGTTAATCTCAGATGTTAGATTGTTATTGTTTTTAAAAAATTTCAACTTTTATCATTAGATAAAGTTATAAACCGAAAAAATCGAACCAAACCGAACTAAATCAACAAGAACCAAACAGACGGTTATTTTTTTTGTTTGATTTGGTTTGATTTTAAAAATTTAAAAACCGATTAAGTTGGTTTGGTTATAATTTTGATCAATAATCGACCCAAACCGATCCATGAATACCCCTAGTTTGAATGTAAAAATTCTTATAATTTTTATATGCTTTTTGATGTCTCAATTAAACATGAATTTCGGATTTCACATTCCACACTTTTACAATATCAAATGGACAAAAAATTGAATCATTAAGGATTGTTTGGTTTTGGGCACAAATTTATATTGAGATTAAATTGTTTTACCGTTTAAGAGGAATAAAGTAACACTAAATTTAAAATATAAATTTACTATGCAATCAGTTATACTTTCAATCAAATAAAATATAAATTTAAACTTAATTCCGACATATCTCACTTTATCCATGAATCAAATGATCCCTTAATGAAAAATTTACTATGAACCTCGAAAGATTAAAGTCAAGGAAAGAGTACTTGAATATTTCATTTATTAGTCGTGCTATTTTTTTAAATATGGCATAAACTAGTAAATATTTATGAGAACTATTAACCATAAAATAAAAAGCTTGCTCAAATGAAAAAATGGGACCAGAAATAATAATATATTACCCCCTCCCCACCCCCCTCCCCCTCTTAAAAAAAAGGCACCAGCCTGATAACATGCTTATCTATGTTCACAGAACAGTCAAACTCTTTAGATTACGGATCTTGGGTGATATTGATTGAAATTCTTTTTTAAAATAAAATTTATTTATTTAAAAGTCACATAATGAAATTTATATTGCTAATAATTCAATACTTAAAAGTATTGTAATTTTTGAGACACATAAATCTCATATCTTAAATACAATTTTTTTTTAAAACGGTATAAATATGTGTTTGACGTATAACATATGAGTAGGAGAGTGTGTATACTCTATAGTCTATATATCGACTGACAGATATATAAGAAATTCTTAGAAATGACTTGCAAAAGTGAACAATATTGCTCCTTATTGAATGAGATCATTAATCAAAGATAGGTTAAATGATGTATGATGGTTGTCAGTAGACCCATTATTTTCCTTCTTGTGGTTAATTTATTTGCTAGAAGTAGAATGTCTTATCTTATTCATTACTTGTCTTGTTTCTTTGATACATGAACTATTAATATTTAAATATAATTTCCTAACTCATAAATAGTAGGGGTAAAGTTGGATTCACTCTCGTATATTTGTTGTGGTGAACACTTGGTTCTAAACTCATAAATTATTTTACTTTTTTTCCTTCGCTAAACTCAATAAAAATCAAATAAAAGAATAAGAAAGAATATTTTTTCTTTTGTTATTCTCAAAAACATGATAATAAGAAGGGGTCACAGTGTGTGTTTTTATTCGACCTTCGTGGATCTTGAAAGTACAAGAATCTCTAACGATAATTTTAAATTAAAAAAAGAAGAAGAAAAAAAAAAGAACGGCAAATAATCACCCAAATAATAAGCAAATAAACTGTGAGGTAGTACGGTCCAATAAGGTTCCAAGAGAATAATTCTCCCTCTGTTTATTCTCTTACAAAAACGAATCGTTTCTTCCAGAATTTCTGTTAGTATTATTTTATTCTGAATAAAGTATAGTACTGTCTTCGATTATTTTTATTTATCTAATATATTTAAAATATTTATTTTTTTATTACAGTATTTATCTAATTTACTACTTAATTTTAAGTTTGATCACCATTTGTCAATATATTTTTATATTGATATTACTATATTTAAAAATAATATAATAAATTTTTAAAAGGGTGTGTGTGTCCAAATAATAATGCGGACAAATAAACACTGCTAATATTCGGAGCAATGATTCGAAGCCCGAGG
This sequence comes from Capsicum baccatum var. pendulum, assembly GCA_030864225.1. Classification (NCBI taxonomy): domain Eukaryota; kingdom Viridiplantae; phylum Streptophyta; class Magnoliopsida; order Solanales; family Solanaceae; genus Capsicum; species Capsicum baccatum. The sequence continues at coordinate 178,260,408 of CM061551.1, forward strand.
ATCCAAAAATTGGCTGGGACAACAAAAAATATTATTTTATTTTGAAATTAATTGCTTTAAATTCATGAATGGTGACACCTCGAAGAGACTTGATGCGTTGATTTAATGGATAACTCCTTTTTCTTGATTAATAAAATGTTTTTCCTGTTACAATCAATTTGACATGATTATTCTTCATATTTACAATGTTTTTCCCAAAAAAATAATAATCAATAAACAATTTGCAGTTTTTAGTCGTAGAACATCCTATATTATTATTACTATATAGAATCAATAATTTCTAACAATTCAGCAAGAGCTTGGTTGAGGTTGGCAGATTTTAATTGAGAGGGTTCAAAAGTAAATATATGAATCAGTCGAAGGAATTCAACTTTTATTATATATGAATAAATAATATATACGTAAAAATAGTATAAGTTTCTATCGAAGGGGGTTCAGATAACCCCCTGAAACACATGTAGCTCCGCCCCTAGTTGGAAGGTGGATCTCTCATGTAAGATATTTGGGATCAAATTCAATCTCTGTCTATGATATAGTCACGAGTTTCATAGCTCATCGCATGAAGTTTGTCTAGTATAGTACTGTAGAAGAAATTGTGGAGTTCCATAAATTCCAAAAAATAATAGTACTAATTTTAAACTCGATAAATTATTTCTTTCATTATTCGACTCTTGCAAATACGAATTCCACTGAATTCAGATAATGTAACTCTTTACTCTTTACATTATAAAATACTTTGACTATTGAGTTTGTAGGCAGTAGCTAAATTTTCAATTGGCATTTCGTTCATAGTAGTATTTAATTCCACGATTTTATTTCTTTATTTATTGATGATTAGGACGATTCGTTATGTGATGGTTCTAGTGGGATGGATGGACAGTGACTCTGAATTAAACAATATGGCCATATCATAGAATAAAATAAAAATATTTCTCTTATATTCTCATGGCCTTCTATACTTTTCTCTCTATTTGCTTTTGTTTTTTTCTCTCTCTGTGGGAAACGATTAGAGTTTCGATTCATTTCATCAGACCCTACATGAAATTCCATGAAAGAATCTTTCTCCTCTTCCAAAGAAAGGTGTGAATTGGAAAACTTGTCCTGCTTGCATTCAAGACCTTTTCAATCTGGTATTTATCCACAAATTATATATTCTCTTTTATTTTTATCTGTTTATAACTAGCTTACAAATACTTTTTAATTTTACTTGCCACGTTTAATATATAAAAAAGTACTATATGTTTTAATATTTTATTCTTAATAGTAATTATTTATTTGATGTATTGGGTGTGGTATTCATTAGGATGTTCGGAGATTTTTGTTATCTAGTTCTTTTTTTATCGAACTTATCGCGCAGAGCTTGCTTAAGACGGCTCACGTTTCTTTTGTAATTTTTGAGATATTGTATAGGCGCATGCTTATTCAGTGCACACCTAAAGATGGCGACTTCCATTTTTTCAATGACTTCAACAAAAAAATACTTATTTTCAAATCACTTTCTAAAAACTAAGTCTACATCAACTACTATGATTGTTATGAAAAAATATCCATATTAATTACTCCTTTTTTAAGACATGTAAAGTTTAATTATTTAAATGGACAAGTTAATTAAAATAAACATAAGAAGCATTTATAATTTTATTTAGTATCAACGATGATATAGATGACAAGTAAATCATTACCAAAAGAGAAGTTATATCAAAATCATTTCAAATCGGGCTCCTTCATCCAACTCAAAAGATTTTATAAAATGTTTGGCAAAAGTTTTTCAGAAGTGCAAAGTGTTTTTTTTTTTTTTTTAATATACTCATTATATATAGCATAAGTGATTTGGCTAAACTTCAACTCGAAAAATAAATATAATTTTCAAAACTTAGTCGAACAAGTTACTAATGTTCACTTTTTGGTTAATATGTTCTACAAATTTGCCTTTGACTCATAATTTTTTTTTTGAAATTTTCTCTCTCTCCCCCACCCTTTTGACTAGTTGCTTCACAAATGCATATGATCAAAACAATGGGTTATGGTCCACAAGTTGTGAAGATCTTATTCCTAATTACGTTCAGATAACAAATAAGTTAAAAGGTATCGATAGACACTTAAACTTATGGTCAAAATTCACTTAAACACCTAAATTAAAGCTTGTTCCTAGCATGCCCCTAAACCCCCCACATTTTATTTCAATTAGGCCTTTTTGCTTATGTGGCACTGCACGTGGGAGGCGCGTGAGGAACATTTTTTTACTAGTTTACAAATAAAAAGATGCCAAGTGGCATTGAGGGCCCCAAAATTTTTTTAATAACAAATATTTTTTTTTTAAAACACTAAAGGCCTTTTTTAATAAAACAAAAAGCATTAGGGGGTCTCGATTTATTTTTTTTAATAAAACAATACTCTGGGAGGCTGGGGGTAGGTGGGGGAGTTTTATTTTTATTTTTTAAAAAAATTTTATAATTTTTTTTTGATAATTAGCTTTTTATTTTTAAAATAATTTTATAATTTCTTTTTTATAATTATGCAAAAAAGCATTAGGGGGTCCCAATTTTTTTTTTTTTTTTTAATAAAACAATAATCTGGGGGCTGAGGGTAGGTGGGACAGTTTTATTTTTATTTTAAAAAAAAATTTATAATTTTTTTTAATAATTATTTTTTTTTAATAATTTTATAATTTATGTTTTATAATCAGGCTTCTATTTTTATTTTTTAAATAATTTTATAATTATTTTTTAATAATTTGGATCTTCAATGCCATTTTTTATTTTCATTTTTTAAAAAGTTTTATAATTTTTTAAATAATTTTTTTTTTAATTTTTAAAATATTTTTTTAATAATTTATTTCATTTTAAAAAAATATATATTTTTTAAAAAATAATCAGTTTTTTATTTTTACTTTTAAAATAATTTTATAATTATTTTTTCATAATTTATATGCTCAATGCCATTTTTTATTTTCATTTTTTAAAAAGTTTTATAATTTTTTAATAATTAAATTTTTATTTTTAAAATAATTCTTTAATAATTTATTTCATTTTTTTCAAAAATTTATAATTTTTTTTAAATAATTAGTTTTTTATTTTTATTTGTCATATAATTTTATAATTATTTTTTCATAATTTATATCCTCGCCATTTTTTATTTTCATTTTTTAAAAAAATTAAAATTTTTCTTAATAATTAATTTTTATTTAAAATAATTTTTTAATAATTTATTTCATTTTTAAAAAAAAATTATAATTTTTTAAATAATAATTTTTTATTATTTTTTAAATAATTTTAGAATTATTTTTTAATAATTTCCGCAATGCCATTTGTATATACTTTTTTAAAAAAATTATAATTAATTTTTAATAATTATTGGATCCACAATGCCACGTGTTAGCTTCAAATTAGCTCATTTTGCCACGTCATCGCGTGTGTGCAACACACACTTTGAGCTTTTTGCTGATAGGGCAAAAAAGGCCCAATTGGAACAAAATGTGGGGGGGTTTTAGGTGTCTGATAGGAATAGGCCTTAGTTTAAGTGTCTAAGTGAATTTTGGCAACAAGTTTGAGTACCTATCGATGACTTTGGCCTAACAATAATATACTTGGATCTATGTTAGAGTTTGTGATCCGAATTTTGATGATTCGGTCCTGAAAAGTTTGCGGTATTATCCATTTTTGTGATTTTTATGGGATCTGTGGTGGTAGCGTAGGGATCGGGACCTGTATATTTTTGGGTCTAGAACTTATTTGTATGCACGTATTATATAATTGCATTTAGTGGGCTGTCTCAGGTTCTTATATACACAAAATTGAGACGACTATCGTCTCTACACTGTTATCCTCTCCATTATAGTGAATTCCTCTGCCTCTGCTAGTGATTTTTCCCGCAAGGACAGAGGCGGGCCTACATTGAGTGTAGGGGGTGCACGTGCACCCGCTAGCCTCGAGAAAAACTCTGTATATATAGTTCGTATATCTATATATGTATCAGGGTGTTATGTTAAATATATGTCGTGCACCCATAGAAACAACTGATTTGGCCGGTGAGATAGTTTGGCTTGCCACTTGAAAGTTGCTCTTTTTGCGTGATTGCTCAGGTTCGAACCCCAACAACAACGTTTCCTTATTTGCTCCTTTTTCCATTTTTTAAATTACACTGTCTGTAATTGCTCAGGTTCGAACCCCACCAACAACGTTTTCTTATTTGCTCCTTTTTCCATTTTTCAAATTACATTGCCTGCAGCATTATTGTGCAAATGTATATATCTATCTTTTGATTAAAAAAGACTTGCTACTTAGTAGTCATTTATTTTACACATTTTCTTTTTTCTTTTGTGTATTGTGAATATTATTGACCTATTTTTTTATTTTATTTTAAAATACAAGCTACTTTCCAATTTCAAAAGGTAGATATTCTTCATAGTTTATACAATATAATATATTTTTTTTAATCTTTTGATCATTGAGTTATTTTTTATTTAAAAAATTAACAATTTAAAGTTTGAGATAGACTTAAATCGAACGTTACCCGTTGTAACCATCTAACAAACAAATCTCGAATTTCATATTTTTCAAAAACTTCTTATCATTGTTCAAAATATGAAAGTGTATTGAATTTAAGTACGGTGAATAACACACTTTTGTCATATTAAATCTAATTAATGATATTCAATAATATTAAAAGATATTCAATAATATTAAAATTTTACTTATAAAATACTATAATTAATAAGTTTTCAAAAAACTGTATGTCGAACTTTGACACTATTAATTACTATATTTAATATTGAGACGTACAATATTACTCATAAATTGTGGTGGAATGATTCGAGACCCATTCAACCTGATTCACTGAACCACGTACCTCTAATTAATCCATGGGAATGGAAAAGAAGCATGTAATGGATGAAATAACCAAAAGGGAAAATCACATAAACATACAAATTTAGAGCCTATATTACAAAATTTATCTTTGCTATTTTTTATTTATAAAAGATAGCTTTTATTTATAAAATCTACCAACTATTCAACTGTCATAAGTTCTTTTGAAATAACCTTTACTAAATACCACTTTCTATACCAGATTTATATTATAGTTTTTGAATATAATTAACAAATCCTTAAAGGACACTAGTTTCTATATCAATTTTATATTATATTTATAGGAGCACAAGTTTATATATCATTTTTATATCATTATTTTAAAAGGTAATTATACCTCATAGAAATATACCATATTCAAATGTCATAAGTTTTTTGACATAGTCTTTATGAAACACTAATTTTTATATCATATTTTTAGGATGTAGTTAAATAATTTTTAGATGATATCAATTTCTATATCAATTGCATATGTTATAGAAACACCAATTTCTACATTATTTTATGCCATTTACAGAATATATAACCTTTATGAAACACCAGTTTGTATACCATGTTTATATCATGTTTATAGAAACATCAGTTTCTACATTATTTGTATACCATTTACATAAATATGTAAATAACTAGAGAAGATACAACGTCCTCGATCTCTGCCGCTACAATCAAATATCACCGATAACAATTACGTATTTACCGCAACATGAAAAACAAGAAAAAATTGCACCAAATTCCCACGCGACCGGTCTGTTTTGTTCGTCCCCGGTGGATTTCACCGCCAACTGAAATAGGGATCGATTTCGGGATGTTTCAGATGAGTTTCAGCGGTGATTTTTGACTTCGGTTAATCCAAAAAGCATGAAAAACAAGAAAATCCACACCAAATTTTCACGCGGTAGGTCTGTTTCATTCGTCCTCGATGGATTTCGCCGGAAACTGAAATGGGAATGAATGAAATTGGTCACAACCTGATTTTGTGTTGGTTTTTGGTATTTATAGATTGACAGGGAGTTTTGGGTATAAAGAGAGAGTTTTGATCTGGGTATTGGTTATTTTGTCGTCTGGGTTGATGATTGTGGACCATTTGCATTTTCAGTAGAATGGCTTTCTATTGGGGATTCTTTTGATTTCACTTTCGGGAGGAAAGGAAGGACTTGTTAGGTGGTTTTGTTTTTACAGTTTTGTTGTGTTTTAAACATTTGTTTGTTGTTGCTGCTCTTGTTTATTTTGTTTATTTGTTGAGGCATTATTGTAGGGGTAGATTTTGTAAGTTTTGTATTGATATATTTTGTAAAATAAAATCTTGTGGTATATTTTGTAATATAGGCTCTAACTTCGTATAGTTATGTGATTTTTCCTAATCAAAATTACTAGACAGTACCCTTCTATTGAATCCAAGTTTTATCCATTTAAGAAGTTAGAAATATCTAAAAGCTTAAAGATGTTTCACCAGCTCCAACTAATTAAATACCAACTTTTTCTTTGGGTACAAGGACCAATCACTTAAGACTTAAGTATGGGCAGCAACTCCATGTAGACTTAAGTGTGGAATTGCTTTACATATTAACAATTCATTGGTTACATATGTACCTCTGTAGAAAATTCTGCAAGACTTGACTTGATCTACGCAAGACAAAGTGGACATAATTTTGTAAAAAATAATATAATCCACAATATTAGAACACAAGATTTGAAGTCAAATATGAAAAGTTATTAGCAATAATTTCCTAATTGACAAAGTGCCCAAGAATGGGATAAAGTAATTCTTATCATGGGAGTCGAAGAGACAAAGAATATATGGTTGAGTGGTTTATTACAGATTATTATATTATGCACAAGTTTAGGATAAACAAGCAAGTTTTATATATCTTAGCCAATTTATAAAAAGAACTTTTTGGCTTTTGAAAAGGCGATTCTATTCTTAGAGTTGTAATGGTTGAATTTGATTCATAAGATAAAGTAGGAGAATCAAGCTGATTCAGAGCCAACTAGCCGTTTATTTTTATACTATACTATACATGGTTTTAATATTCTCCATTCTCACTTGAAGAAAAATAATAAAATAAAGATGCATGTAGAAGAATAGTTCTCATTCTCTGTAGTTTGTAAACTCATGTGATGATTTTGAGGACTACCATTTTGATGGAATCTTCAATGACATTTATTTTAAGACCACAGAAGTTTAAATAGTATACAAAACCAATTACTGAAGTACATTGAACTTATTATATATCCGATAGTAGTAGTGAATACCCAGAGGTCGAGGGTTCGACCCTGGGTATGGATAAACACTCTGTTGGGAGTTTTTCCCCCAAAATGAGGCTCGATGCGGGGTGAATTCGAATATAGTCGAACTCCTAAAAAACGGGTACCGGACACCGGGTGATTTAAACAAACAAACAAAAAAAGATAGTAGTAGTGAAAATTTCTAATGTTGGAATGTGAATGTGTGATCGTGAAACTATCTGTTGTATGTCTGGTGGTACCACTTGATTCCCGTCGCATGTGCATGACCATGACTATCTCCATAACGTTTAATTTCAGGAGTCTCCACTCGTTAATGTTAATTTATTATATATAGCAATTTCTTTTTTTTTTTTTTTTCTAAATGATCAATCCTTTTTCTTATGGCCTTTGTAATCTGAGAAACACATTTTTAGTTTGTCTATCGAAAATAACCTTTCTACTTTTTTGAAGATAGTGATATGAATTACGTATACTTTATCCTTTTCAGACCTCACTTTGTAGAAATACACTGGATCTTTTGTTGTTGTAAATTGAATTCAATGGAAAATATAAATATGGTGGCTAAGAAAATGGGAGCTAAATATCACCAGTGACCATCTTAGAGCTTACCCCACACAAGAAATATTAATAAAGTAAACCTAAAAAATGTATCTCACCTGAACTTTTCTATTATTTTATACCAAAAAATACTATCCTTGATAGAGAAACTACTTTTATATGATAAATTTATTTAATATTGATCAATGATTACTTCAAACGGAAAAGACGAGGTTTAAAAGCACTACGAAAAAAATATGCGGCAAACCTGAAGCAGCACCAATTTTATTATCTATTTGTCCTTTTTATGGAAAAGAAATGGATGGATTAGACACGATATTAAACATTAATTCATTAATTTATTATAACTACTCGATGTATTCATGTCATGTATTTGATTTAGAGTTTGTATTATTTAATTATAATTAATTAACATATATTTTATTTTATTTTATTACTTAATTATAATAAAAAATATTACATTAATATATACACGATGCAATGAGTTTTTACCAATCAACCGCAGCAGTGGCTAGGAATAACTTGTGCGTCCAACCAATGGAGGGTCCATAATTTCTTCCTTTTTCTTCTAGCTGTTTCCTAAAGATTCCTAATATTTTGCAAATATTCATTTAACTGTTGTTATATTTATTTATTTTAGAATTAATAACAAAAGGTTTTATCACATTGCACTACCCGAATATTGTTCACTTATGCTCGTCATTGATATGAATGGAGTATTATCGGTTAGGCGAGTAAAAATTATTGTTCATTCGAGTGTGTACTATATTAATTTTATGCAGAATATAAATAGGACTTCTACTATTACGATTGTGACCGGATCATAATAAGACTGGTAAATATTTTTATATTATAAATAAAACACTGCATGTTTTAAAAAAAAGTAGTCTTGGACTATCCATGTTTGTCATCAGCTAATCATTTCATAGTTCTTAATCGTTTTGTATTTGTCTTTTCTATTAATAGATTTCAATATGAAAAATGGGTGGATTTCATGTATTTAAATTCTTAGAAGATTTTTTTTTATATAAAAAATACCTTTTAGCTTTTTACTGTGATGGAAAAATTACATCATACTACTAAATTTATCGTAATTACTTAAAATCTCAATCCTTTTAATAATTACATAAATTTTATATTTTTCTAAAACTTACGAATGTAATATATTCATGTAAAATGAAATTATTTATCCGAAAGAATGTTACGTATCTGTGTGGAATATAATGTATCCATATAAAATTAAGTGATACATTCGTGTGGATTAAATCAGAGGTTTTGGTAATATTAAAAAGCATTGGAATATGGAGTAATTAGCTCTAAAGAGGTTGAAATTTATGTTGTCAAAAATATCCTTAGATTGGTACTCCCTCCCATATTATTCTATTTAGGAAAAAATACATAAAGTAGCATATTTAAGTATTAAATTATAAAAAATAGCAACACTTTTATCAAATTACATTTTGTAGCATATGTATTTGTATTTTTGTACCAACAATTTGCAAAAATATAAAATACATATCGATCATAAGGGCAGTAAAAATCATATGTATTTGTATTTTTGTAGCAACAGTTTGCAAAAATACAAAATACAACTTGTTATATTATGTAATTATAAAACTGTTGCTATGAAACTCATAATTAAGGGGATAAGTATGTTATTTTTGAATTTTGCCATATTATTTAATTGATGTGGAGATCTTGAAAATTTTAAGAATAAATAATTAATATTAAAAATATATATAAGAAAATATTATTCTCTTAACATGCTAACAGTGAAAATATATTTTTTCTGACTGAGATACTTATGGAAGGGCAAGGATGCAAGGTAATTCACTTACAGATAGTGCAGCACAATTTGAAACCAGAACCATAAAAGAACCCAAAAAATAAAATAAAAAGAGAAGAATAAACAACACTTATTTCTTCACATGCACTATCTAGTTGGAAGTCATTTTTACTTATTTAATAAAATAAAAAATAAACGAATATTAAAGAAAGAAAAAGGAGTAAATTCGTGTGAGGTATTTTCCTTTCGTTTCTGCTTACACCATCCGAATTAATTCTTAGCAAAATGATTCTCTCGTGCATCTTTTGGCAAAGAAATGCAAATGGATTCACATTAAAGATATCTATTATATTGTTGAGACTTAAAAACATAATTAAGTAAATGAAATGTGGTTAAGCTCAATACTACGGTGTCAAGATTTTATTTATTAACTTACTTGGCAATTCTTTTTAATTTATTTCTACATACTGAATGAATTTATTTAAATACAAATAAAGTTATTGATTCTGCAAAAAAGTATTTATCAAGATTTCTCACACTAATAATTTAAGCTAGTTTTTAGATAAAATTGGTCACACGCTTCAATATGATGTCAAAGCATACAGAGATTCTGAGTTAAAATTCTCATTGTCACTTTAAAATTAAAAAAAAATATTTTTACGTATTTGACTTGGAAAAATTAAGTTCACACAAGAGATTGTGTATATGTGAAGCTAGGGACATCTAAGTTGAACATAAATCTTAACACATGGATGGAATCTAAACTTGAGATGCTAGGTCAAGATCTACATATTTGGTTTGTCTAAATGTGGAATTTTGACAAATATGCCATCCTCGTGGCTAAATTCCACACATTCCAACTCATAATTAGCTGGGTTTGACGATGCATATTATCAAAAAAAAAAAAAAAAAAAAAAAAAAAAGATATTACTTACATCCAAATTCTACATTATTCAATTTAGTACAAACAGATAATAAGGTTCATATATTTGGCAATGATTTTGATTCTTGTTTTTATTATCATAAGGCATCAAATATTCAAATGTGAGGTAGTTGAGGAACCGTACCTCCTTGATCAAAAGCTAAGAAGCAACAACCATTCACTATTTACTTTTAAAAAAAAAATTATTCATTAAGGATTTTGGGATTTTGTTCTCTGTTGTATCTAAACTTTGGGGCAAATCCCATGTGTTGCCAACTAGATGTGGTTCACTCTTTTTTTCACACCGGCCTATTTTGTCAAAATTGGACACTGCCATAAGGGGAATTATGATTCCCATATTCTTGTTTCTTTCTTGTGAACGTTACCTAGTGGTTTTGGCAACTTTGCCTGGAACCATATGCACCAATTTTCAATGGCCATCACTGATTCATTAAATGTGTGAAAGATTTGATTCCTACATACACCAATTCTTTAATATCTACTTGACTTTCTTCTCAAACAACTCTGCCACACCACTCCATTCCAACAACAATTATTGTCCTTTGAAATTCCTATTAAAAAAATTAAGAAACTCGAAAATCAGTTGACAAAGTTTGGAACTCCGAGGATAATGGACTTGCCTCTCCATCCTTAACCTAACTTTTCTTACTTGTGACGTGTGTGCCTAAATCATGTTTCTCGCATTGCGCTCTTACCACTGAACCAAGGCACGAGGATAACTCAGCAGAGAAATTCTTCATAATAGAGTTCTAGCAATTGGTATTCAAGAATTAAAACTTTGCATTTGTTAATTAGCTGGATATTTTTAACACTCACTGAGTGTATACTGGATTAAGCAGAGCAAAAAATAAATTGCATCAAATCACAACTGGATATACTTCTAAACAATGACCATTTAAATGTAAAACAGTAGTCCCAACTTAGCTAAACAGTTGGACAAAAAAGTGCTCGTTTCTCATATGAGAAGACTCTGTACAAGTCAGGACATAGACTTTTTCTACAGTATAGGAAGTAAATTTAAACCGTATGCAACACGAGGGATAACCAAAGAAATTTGCAACCAATTCAATATTTTGATGCGTATGAACCACACAACCAATAACCAATTCATTGTTCTGCCTTTATAAAATGTGTCCTGTGAAGTTGTCAACATGCTCATCCGATGTTATTTTCCTCTTATCAGATGGATCCTTCAAGATAAAGAAAGAAGACTTGGTGAGTTAGGAAGTCCAAAAATTGAAACTGATGCTGCAACAGGTACGACACGACCAAACATGGCAAAGAACCCTTGCGCACATCACAGAGTCCACTCTATAACGCGTCTTATAACTAATAGGCATTAATAGATGTCAATGTCATTCAGTTTTACACAGAGCTTATATCCAGGAATGTGCTCGTCTTCAGCTCATTGTTTGACCTATCTGGAAGTGACGCACTTCAATATTTACTGAAATAACCTAGTCGATGGTACTGTCTTATAATAAAAGATGGACAGAGGTCTTCTTGCAGGAAAGTACTGTCTTTGGTTGTGGACTTGTAGTAATAAGAGGGAAGGTAACAGGAGCTAAAGATTAATTTCCCTATTCGGTTAGAAAGGACGACAAAAGTAACCAAAATTGGACAGAAATCATAAAGCAAAGTTTTTTTTTTGGCTTTCCCCTACATTCTTACCAAGTAAATTACATGAGAAGACAAACACCACCCTAGGGGATGTAAATAAGAAATACACTTCATCCTTGAGCACACTTAAAAATATAACTTCTCAAAAGTCTTCATCATAATTTTGAATTATAGGACAACTTTTCTTCGAAAATTTCCTTGGATGGACTGATTGCTCCCCAGTTAAGAGCCTTCAGACATTTGTATATTGGCCTCAAGCAAATCGAAGCCACACTCTGTAGTGTAGAAGTCCCATGTGTAGCAATGTATAGCTAGTGAAAACCTTAAAACAACCTCTGAAAAGTTACCGGCCTGAACAAAGAAGGATTCAAGAATTAATCCATTGCCCAACGGAATGGAATATGGTTCTGACTAGAAAGATCAAAATGTAGTGAGAATGCCATAGCTAACAAGCAATCTTTAATTTCATAAGCTAGAAGCATAAGATTATCTATTAAGATGCGTTATATCGTTCTTTAGGCTAGTTTTCGAATACAGAATTCAGATACTAAATATCTGTGTGTCTTTGTGTGTGAAATACATGCACATACATATAGAGAGAGAGAATAAATGGGATTGCTCCAAATGGGATATAACAGAACCAATTGCAAAAATTATGACTACCTGCAAGTTAATTTAATTTGCTTAATGTACTCTCTAATTCTCTAAATAATGTCGGACTGTGACAATTGAGTCTCTCCTGTACCAAGAAACTTCCAAAGATCATCAGAAAGCTGGAAGGGAGCAAGAATTCATGAATTGTGCCCTTTTTCCTTTCTCTTTGGAACGTCTGAATCCATAATGTGAAAAGGCAGATTTAAGAAATGGAGTTACTCTCCCTGTTGACAAATATAATCTGATCTGACAAGAACTTCTAGAAATATAGGAGCAAATTAAACACATAACAATCCGCCTTAGCAATTTGAAAATGTGAATAATGCACCGTGGACCACAATGACCAAACACTATCATGGATATATATCTAAGAGATTAAGCAATTAAGTTCTTACCATTTTGGCGAGGCAATAAGCAGAAGCAAATAGCTGCAACAGACATAACATTGTCCTTGTAAACTTTCTGAAATTGTGAATAGAGGCTGCTATTGTGACGAATCCATCACCACTTTTTTACAACTTTCATCTTTCTTACCAGACCTAATAGTGTAAAAATATTTCCGCCCAACCAGAATAGCCTAGTCTAAGATATTTTGTTTTATGAGAACACATGACTCGTATGGAATCTGTTATATACTATGTGATATCTATGAACGAGAATATGAATACCCTCATGACTCGTTGCAGGAGGAAAAGAAATAAGCAGTGTTACCTCCTTAATGTGCAACTATATTACCTGCAATTAAGATTATCAAGCCTTGTCGATCGCTGACAAGACAAGAGAAACACGTCGCTCAACCATCACAGCAATATTATGATGCCTCAGCCCCCTACTACGTTCCATAAAATGAATTCTGTCAGATAGAAGAGAGGCCATCCCCTCAGAAAATTAGCAGATGATCAACCATAATAAAGTATCAGGACAAGAAAAGGAGATTTTTAGCCATATCGACTGCCCAATGGATTTTTTTGATTGTCACCATATTCAACAAAGACTCTAATAGCTTTTCCTTTTTTCTCTTTTTTGGGTTTTCTCAACTACTCTTATGGTGTAGCTTGTAACTATGTAAGTTCACTATCACTGAAATGTTAAGCATAGAAGTTTTAATACGTGCACATTTGTGGCTGCAGTTGTGTCTTACTAAGGAGATTTTCATGAAAAGCAGCTATAAGGAGAGCAAGCAATGCTCACTGCCTCTCTCTCAGCAACTACTATCCTTGAATACAACTACTATATTCATCATATTTTGTACATTTTTCTTGAGAAATGATCATTTATATAAAATGACAGTCCGGTGCACTAAAGCTATCGCTATGCGCCGTGTCCGGGGAAGGGCCCCACCACAAGGGTGTATCGTATGCAGCCTTACCTTGCATTTCTGCCAAAGGCTGTTTCCAAGGCTTGAACCCGTGATCTCCTGATCACATGGCAGCAACTTTACCAGTTATTTCAAGGCTCCCGTTCATGATCATTTATATACCAATCCAAAAGTCACTTACTATACTAAGCGTTTTTAGATGCCAACTTTTCAGTACCGAGCCATAGTTTTTTGTTTTATATTTTGGTAACTAAGAAATCTGAATTTTTTTTATGGTTTCACACAACTGACATTAGTTATTTAATGCATTTCTTTGTCTCACACACACAAAAAAAAAATATGAACCAAAGTTTTATTTGTCCACAAACTTTGGATTCATTTTTTTGTGAGACAAAAAGAAGCATCACACAACTGATTTGTGAGGCACCAAATGAATTTTTTTGAGAAATCTGTTATTTTCAACATCAAAACTTGGTGGACTATGGGCATGTCCCTATACCTTTTCCCAAACACCTGGGAGTTGGCTAAAAGGCCACTTCCAAAATTATTTTTTGATATTTAGACAACAAGTTTTTTCAATTGAAAAAATAGAATCTTTAATGGGACCATAAAAAATAGATGCAACCCCTGCACTCAACTTACAAAATATACACTTTAGCTCCTTTCCCAATTCAACTTCAATTTTTTTAAAACTATACTTTAGTCCATGTCCAAAAATATAAATATTAGATAATTAATTTAAAAAAGAAAATATCCCTAAGCTTCTCAATCAATCCACTACCAACCACCCAATTTTGGCGCCATTTCCTCCATTTTCCGGCCATTTTTCATCGAATTTTCTGGCATCCATTAGAAAGTGACATTATCTCCATTGTTTTAAGTCATTTTCGCTTATTTTTAGCTCCAATTTTTCTTTCATTTTCATACAAAAAGCTTGAAAATCAGTCCCACATTTCAAATCGTTTCTTGTCTCAATAGCAACATTCTAACACTCCTTAGGTTGTTTGTAAGCTGAAATTCGTCGGATTATTTTGGTGGTCGTCGGAAAAGGGTCGATCGTGCACTGTACGGCCAGCAGCTAAGAAGAAGAAGACTTCAATATATTAAGTCTAGGCGCATAAACCACTATTCAAGTCTATAAAATACTATTATCGAGGTATATAATGTCTATTATAGATTACGTGGTTGTTGGTGGGATATTTTCTAGTGAATGGGAGAAGACTCCTAAATGCTAGGTTTGGAAAACCATGTCTAAAGAGACAGTGTTCATTGACCTTCGTCGCAACGGTTCATACGCCGACATGGTTAAATACGTAATGAAGAGCGGTGAATTAAGTTGTGATCAAAGCGAGGTGGTAATTAGTTACTTGATGAATGAGAGGGGTAAAATCTAACCAACATTCATAAGAAATGATAGACACGTGGAACTATACATGTTTTGCGTTGATTCTGATAACTCCAGACCTATATTGCGGGTTAAAGTTATTGGAAGGTCTTGGGAAGAAACTTCCACATCAGCCCCACCCCCACCCCCTATAGTAGATGATACGTCAATGGAATATGATTGCATGGGTGGTGATGAATGGGATAATAGTGAAGATTATGAAGAAGAGGAGTGTGGAGGAGGTGAGGACGGACAACTCGAACCACAAAGAAGCCACTCTTTCTCGGACGGTACCAATCTTTTTGTAGGACAAACATTCAAGGATAAGAAAACGTCGAATTTTTTGTTAAAGCAGGCGTCGGTGAAAATGTCGTTCAATTACACAACGGTGAAGAGTTGTAAGAAATACTTGAGGGTGAGGTGAGTAGATCCTACTTGCCGGTGGATGGTGCACGCATGTGCTATCGGAGAATCGGGTTGATTTCATATCCACAAGTATGTGAAAGAGCATACTGGTGGAGTTGATCATGTCACGGGAAAGCACAAGAATGTCACCGTAGAGGTCATTGCCTCACTTATTTTGAATTTTTTCATCGACAACAAAGGTCCAAGCCCGAAAGAGATCGAGAGGATCGTATTTAGGGAGCTACATTGTAGGCCGAGCTATTGAAAGTGTTGGATTTCAGGCATTATTACAAAGAACATAGTTCGAGGTGCGCCCGAGCATGGATATGCAGTGGTTCCCGCATTTTCATATGTTTTCAACGACTTCAATTTCGGGTTTATTAATTCTCTTATGGTCGATGAGGAATCGGGTAGGTTTATTTACTACTTTATGATGTTTGCGGCTTCGATCCGTAGATATGTACACATGAGAAAGGTCATTGCCGTTGATGGCACGCATTTATCCGGCAAGTACGAGAGCATGCTGTTGTGCTCTGTCTCTCAAGATACACAGAATCATATCTATTCCTTAGCTTATTGTGTGGTGGATAAGGAGAACGATGTCTCGTGGGGCTTCTTCTTCAAGAAGTTTAAGGCCTTTGTCATCGACGAACCAGTGTTGTGCGTTATCTCCGACAGACACATAAGCATAGCCAATGGCCTCACCATGCATTATATACTTGCGCATCACGGTTTTTGTAAACAAATCATCATTGTTCTGATTCTCTCTATTTGTACTACTATGCGGCCAAGGCGTACATATTGAAAGAATTTAATGACTACTTCAACGCCCTTAAAGAAAGATGCTCCAGTACAGCAGCTGGCCTCAAGCATGAATTTGGATTTGAAAAGTGGAGCCGGACTCACTTTCCAGGTAATTGATTCGACGTCATGACCTCAAACATCATCGAGTCGCTCAACTCAATGTTGCGCGACGAAAGAGAGTATCCAGTGGGAGCGATTTTCAATTCAATTACACATAGGTTTGGAAAAATATTTAGGAAGAGGTATGCGGAGGTGAACAATTCAAAGGCAACATTCGTTCCTGTAGCCGAGATGATCTTGAGGAAAAACATGACCGAGGGCGACAATTATATGTGAACAATATAAATGGAAGCACCGACGAATTCACCATGCTTGGTTATGGTCGTTCCGCCAAAGTTAATCTTTCGAGACGGTCATGTTCTTGCAGAAAGTACGACTTGGTGAAATTGCTAAGAACTCATGCAATGGCAGCGTTGCGTTTGAAGCACGGGGACAAATACAACATTAGCATTTACAAATACTCTTCGCAAATATATTCAAAAGAATCATACCTCTTTGCATACTTGGAACCTATTTGTGTAGCACCACTAGAGTTGGAGTGGAGTGTGGTGCGAGAGTATCTGGAAATGCAAGTTCTTCCACCTGATTTTGATCCCAAACTCGGAAGGGGGAAAGTGAAACGCGTTAAAGGTGTGTTGGATCCTTCAAGGTACAAGAAAAGAATCAAGTGCTCCAAGTGCGAAAGGCCGGGACATAAGAGAACAACATGCAGCCTTAACGTAGGATAATATGATTAACATTGTATTTTATGTTTTTGGTTTGTTCAAATGCACTGGACAGTACGTAATGTGTATTCTGTTTTGGTTGTGTATTATCGATTCCAGTTCATATATTATATACTACATACTAAATAGATTATAGACTGAAATAATCGACCAGCCTCATAATATATAATATATCAGTGTTTCGTCTACAAAGTAAATGTTCAACACGTAGTGTATAATAAACCTACCTGGTTGTCTATTGAACAAACCCTTTTCTTCATACAATGTTGAGTTCAACATAATTATGACACATTGGAAAAAATGTCAATTTGAAAATAGTCATCCCAAGTTATGAAATCGACTATACATATTACACATCGACTGGACTCAAAATATATAATGGATCGATGCATGGTCGACGGGGTATAGTTTAAACTACATAGTATATCATCAACCAGTCATTTAGTCTATTAAAGAAAACTTTTTCCTCATACACTGAACTTTTCAATGTAATTATTACACTGTGAAAATAATACGATTTGAAATGCCTCGACTGTCACAACAGCCACGACTTTTTATTTACAATTTCCACACGCCTTCTCTTTTTTCATCAACATGTGTACAACTTCTATTGATCGATTGTCTCATGCTCTGGCCTATTTAAAGAGGCCCTTGTCGATTTTAAATCAAATTTCTGAAGAAAACACTAAGGAGAGAAGAAGATAGGTAGGAGGAGGTTCACACTACAGCCAATGTACAGAATGACAACCATCAACAACATAGAGTTGCTTAGGCTTCGGAGTGACTTGGATTTCCTTTTTCAGGGTGTTGCCGCCGATCAACGGCGGCTGGACAGAGAGCTCCGGAGGATGGCTCATTTTCTTTGGGCCATAGCTGAGAGGCTCAACCTAGACCTCTGTGAACTCATCACCCCCTCTTCATCCCCCTAGTCTAGTCTAGTCTAGTCTAGTTTAATTTGTTTTTTAGTTCATTGCTGAATGAAGCTTTCATAGTAGGATTATGTAAATGAAAACTTCATTTTTTGTCTTTTTGTTTGAATTTTTTTTTTCCAAAAATTGTAAATATAGATGCAATGAACTTTATCTATCTATAAATAAGTTTATGTTTTCATGATATTCTATTTATCTATAATGATTTTATGTCTTTCAGACTTTGTTGATTTTTCAGTAGTACATGTTTAAAGATGTGCAAACACTGTTTAAATTTGAAGTACAGTACGAATATATAATCGACTACGCTAAATACGAATTATATACGCTCAATACGAATATATACTAGGTTACGTAAGAATTTTATACTGATATCAGTGTTGATGATCCTGTATATTGACATATTATCGATTTAGTCTAAGGTCGATTATAGACCGATCATTCAATCTATGATCAACTTACTGAATATATTAACAGCTTAAAATAATGACAAAAAAAAAGAGAAATTAAATAAAATAAAATTAGAGTATGTCAATTAACACTATTAGAACATCGTAAAGCAATTTAGATACATCAATTGTGAGTCTCAATCACTTTTGAATGTGATTAAGTGTTATCTAAGGCACAAAGTAGTCGTAGATCATTGAGAGGACACAAAAAATGAGAGTAAATAAAATAAAAATAAAATAAATATTAATCATCCAAGCACTAAAGAATGACTACTTATCATGACAAGAGATTAGACTTGTGTGATGACTATAAGGAAGAGTGGTGGCTGTCACTTGTGAGTGTACAATGGACAAGAAGTGTATGATAATAAGGAGTCTTTCTCAACAGAGACGTTTGTTCTAGGTAATTGGTTGTTACTACTATTGCCCTCCCCTATACTCATTTGATCGAGTGTCCAATTGTTTTGTAATCTAATATTATGGTATTTAATCACTTTACATTGCATGAATGATGTTTATTTATTTTATTTTATTTTATTTCTCCTTTTTTCTAATCTCACCTCCTTTGAAAATAGACTCAATTGGTCAATACATCACTAATAATATAGTCTGGTATAGATAAAGTTAATTATCTATAATATGCTCCACATATTATCATAGGTTTATTTTCAAAGAAGGTGACATTTAAAGGGGAGAAATAAAATAAAATAAAATAAATAAACATCATTCACACAGTGTAAAGTGACTAAATATCATATTTATCGGGGAGGACAATGGTAGTAACAACCAATTACCTAGAACAAGCGTCTCTGTTGAGAAGGACTCCTTATTCTCCTACACTACTTGTCTATTGAACACCACTCTTCCTTATGGCCATCACACAAGTTTAATCTCTTGTCATGATAAGTAGTAGTTCTTTAGTGCTTGGATGATTAATATTTATTTTATTTTATTTTATTTTCTCTTCTTTTTCTGTGTCTTCTCAATGATCTACGACTACTCCGTGTCTTAGATAACACTTGATCACGTTCAAAAGTAATTAAGACTCACAATTGATGTATCTAAATTACTTTACAATGTTTTAATGGTGTTAATTGACATACTCTAATTTTATTTAATTTAATTTCTTTTTTTCTTACCATTATTTTAAGCTGTTAATATATTCAGTAAGTTGATCATAGACTGTATGATAGGTCTATAATCGACCTTAGTCTAAATCGATAATATGTCAATATACAGGATCATCAACACTGATATCTGTATATAATTCATACGTGACACAGTCGATTATAGAAGACATAAACATTCTTTAGAGACCCTCTGAAGTATATGTTAATCCATTTAAATTCTCTCCAATGGTACAATTCCAACAGTCAGAATTTTTCAACGGTCAGATTTAGGTAGCCGAACTATATTAATTAAAAGGACCCTTTTGAATTTCCCTATGTTAATTTATTCATCACTTTCTAGTTTTTCTTCAACAATAATAATGTCACAGTCATCTCAAACGTCCAAATGTTCTTATATTATCGTTGTTGTAATCCTGCGGTGTTGAAAATATCACGAACGATTCTACAATTGTACAGTTGAAAAGATTTGTTTATGTTTAAGTAAGAATTTATTTCTGTTCATCACATAATCAAATTTAATAATTTATACTCATTTTTTTAGGATCATGGTGGATGCTCTTATTTCAAGTGGCTTTCCTCCGATTTCGAGGTGTCAAAATTTCAAGGCGTTGCAAAGTTTGAAATGTTAGAAAGACTTAGATATTCCGAAGAAAATAAGGATTTTCTTATGACATTAAATAGAGAATCGAAACACAAGATTGATCACTCAAATGAATTGTTGAAAGACGTCGAAATTGAGAGAGATCAACTTAAGCATAGGTTGTCTATAACTGAAGAAAAAGAAAAGAGTATGAAAATTATGGTGTATGATTTACTATTAGTTTTAGCTTTTTGGAAAGGTGTAATGGGAGTATAGTGGGATTGAATGTATTTTGACTCTTTTATTAATCGACTATTTTTTACTTATATTATATACGATTTAACTTTTTCATTCATCGACTACACAACTCTTTACTATATATACTTTACCTTTTAGTCAGAGTCTATAATCAACAATGATATTTATGTAAAAGAAATGATACGTTGATTATATAAAATTTATAATGTTTATCATAAACTATAAAAGCAGTTTAGAAAACAAAATTTTTCAGTTGTATACATCCCGAGCTGAAAGTTAAAAGTTAAGATTGTCTGGTCTAATAAAAATAATCATCAACCGCAAATAAAAATTAAGCATTGTCTAAACATTCAACATTTTCGTCTTTCACTTGTATCTTGTTGATGTCCTGAGTAACTTCATTAAGAAATTCATCTAATTTTGAAAATTCATTCTCATTTTCTTTCTCCGCAATACCTTTTTTTTCGGGTGCATTATTTTTTCCTTCTTCTTTATGTTCTTCTCCCTCTTACTTCTCCTGCATTCTTCTCTTCTGCTTTCTCTCCATCTCCTTCATTGTTTTCTTCTACACAAACACTTTTCTCATTTTTATCTTCTATATCTTGCCTGCCTCCGTCCTGATCCTCCTTCTCCACACGAGCTGATCCATCAGCTCTGTTTTTTTCTTCATCAACAGCTTCTTCATTTTTTTCTTCTTTCTGTTCATCGCCTTCATCGAGATTTTTCTTCTCTATACAGATGCAACCTCAGAGATCATCACCTCATCAGCATTGATCGAGTTTCAAAGCTGCTGCCTCAAGGAGCGCTTCATTAATGTCGCGATGTCGCGGACAACCCTCGCCGCTGAATGCGGACTTTGCACCTGCACACCTGTATTTTCAAGTATTTACTGTTTATAATAAAATAAGATATCGGGAAGAATGGTATAGATTCTATTATAAGTAAAAAGGGTTATATAAAATATGCAACTTCTATAATATATAGAGCAGATATTACCTTCATGTTCATCTCTCTTCTTTTGCTTCTCCTTTTCTGCTCTCCTCAGCCTCTCCTTTTTTACAAAATCAACGATGTCTTTGATAGACTCCTTCAACCTAAACACTCGCTCTTCCAGATTTTCAATCATCGATGTCTTTTTTGATGCTCTTGACTTACTCGTCCCCGCATCCCGAGTGATATGCCTTGAAATAATATTTCCACCCAAATCCGATCATCATCCCCATCATCACCATCCTCTGATGAGGTGATGACAGTCACACCCTTCCGGATGGGCCTTCAAGCCATCGATGAATGTGTCCTTCGGTTCATCCGTGAATGCTTTGAACTTTTTCATGTAGTGCGGCTTGTTGTCCTGTTCAACTCGGCGAATAAGTGTATAGTGGACAAGCTGTTCGTTAAACTTCATATGTTCTGGCAAGTCCCATAAACCACCAAAACAGGAATTCATAAACATAGACTTAAGACGTTGATCAACCACGACTTGTTTGAATTCATAAAACATTTTCAAACGGGACCTAACGGATATCTTAGCCGGAAATGATCCGACATCATCCAGGACTGTGGCGAGCTCGTACCTCTCTGCCGAAATAAACCTTGCACAGTGGGACAAGATCAATGCTTCCTCGTCTATCCTAGTCTCAATTTTTATTTCATCCGGCTCATCTCGAATCGAAGTTTCAACAACTTCCTCACTGCAATTTCTATTCTCCAATTCATCGACTACTCGTTTTTTTCTCTGCTCAGACCTATCAACTTCTACAACGTTGCGTTTGTTACCTCTAGCCATTTGTTATGATCTACGGACAAAAAATAACATTTCTCAACTATAACAGCAAATACAATACCTAATCGATCTAGCAGTTTATTAACATGACAACAGTTGCAACACCAAAAAAGCCTATTTGGAGAAGAAGTTTCTTCCAAAACAACTCCATCTCCCACAAGAACATGCATCTAAATCACCATTATATTGAACAAAAACAGGAAGGAACCCAGATTTTTAGCACTAAAATTAGAAAAAATGACAAAAATCTCAATGCAATCATTGAGGAAAATTAAAATCCAACAAAAATAAAGCACAATCAAACCAAATACCAACTTAAAAACACAAATTTTATGTAAAATCAAGCCCTATTTTTTCAAAAAAAAAAATTTAATTTTTCGGGTCAAAATATCAAATACGAGTATGATTCAAACCAAGGAATCCCCAACATGAACATGCTTCTACAACACCATTACATTGGAGAAAAGTTTGAACAAAAATCACATATCTTGCCACATTCCGATGAAATTAGTGAAGAAATTTCAACATGCAATTGTCAAGGATAATCGATATACACCAATTATCCATCAACAATCAAGTAAATACCAACTAAAAACAACCAATTTTAGTAAAATCAAGCCCCGTTTTAAAAAAAAATTCTAATTATTTAACTCCAACGAGTTCAACCACCACAAACAAATTCGAAAAAAAAAATTCATCAATATGAAACACAAATTAACCGGAAGATGAATATAACTTACCTGAAATTGAAGATCAAAGTTGAAGATGATTAGCACAAGCTCAAAATTGAAAAATGGTGGAAAGAGAAGATGAAGCAGGAAAGAGTAACGAGAGAAGATGAGTGAGAATTTTTTTTTTTTCGTCTTTAATGGAAGAATGGGGTTAAAAATATTAAATAAGGGATTCCAAAAGATTTAATAAATACATAAGAGGTGCCAAAAGGTTTTTTTATTTTACACTTAAATTCATACCTCACAAAGCCCTAAAAATTTCGGTCAAACCAAAAAAAGTATACACCTTTTTTCTTTAAAAAAAATTACATATAAGTAAAATGTATCTTACTATTCAACAACTTCAATAATAAAGAATCACAGTTTAGACTTCATTAAACAATTAATTAAACTACGCCTCAATTCCAAACTAGTTGGTAGAAAGATTTCCAATTAAGGCAGAACAATAGAACAACGATATAAAAGTTTAGTCAAATGGGAAATCTCTAAACTATGGCATCCAAATACACACATCATTAGATATTCATTAAGGCGATCTTACTTTTTGGGTTACCAGCTATCTATAAATTATAAAATTAACACAAAAATAGTAGATGAAGCTAGTGAAAAAATACACAACTTTAAAGCTTATAAACTCTTTGGTATAGAAGATCTCTAGCAGACATATGTAAGACAGAATTCTAGGTGACCTAATCTTTCTGTTATAAAATAACGACTCAATATTTATCTTCCTACTTTTCAATTGTTCAAATCAGATTGGGAAAATGAAAATCAGTCAAAATAGATTTTTCTATCTTGAGGTAGGGGGAGGGAAAATGGGGCGGGAATTACAATATGTGGAGTCAAACTCTTATTAACAAAGTAGAGATTAGATATTCAGCTAATTAAACTACTAAGATTGCAAAAGGATATGAATTGTACAACACCTATTCAGTCATGACTTTAAAAGCTATTATATTGTTGATAAATTTATTACACTTTTTAACAAACATACATGAATTCTATCTTGAAAACTAAGTACGAGTGTAGAGATGTGATTTCATTTCGTGATTTAAAATTATGAGATGAAATTAGCGTTTGAACATGCATTTTAACTTTGATTTTATATTATGAGATAAAATCTCAAATTCTCCAAAAAGTTTTATTTGGGATTTATATTATGATTTGAGATTATTTTTCTAAATACAAAAATTCATCCACAAGTTTATATTTTATAAAAATATAAAAATAACATAATTTATATCTACCAATCATTTATTTTCTATGTAAATAAAATTTTAAATTTATGTTATTACTATTTAAATCATGTATATCCAATATAATCATTATTCTCACCAACATTAACATTTATTAGTGCTTCAAATCAATTTCTACTTTACTATTTATTATTTACCAAATTCATTATTTTTTAACAAATGCATTCACTAGCCAAGTTTATTACTACAACTTCACTCAAACCAACGTTTAACAAAAAAATATTTTTTCATAGTTAAATAGAAGTTCAGCCTGGGGAGATTGTCTTTACAATGTTGGAAGATTATATTAAAGAGTAATATACTATAACTCATTCAATTTTACTTTTTTATTGAACTAATTTTTTTTTTTTTTGACAATAAATTGTGAAATATTACCATACCAACCAAATCCAATACACCTAAGGAGCACACAAGCAACCTAGCTACCTACGAGCAGGGGCCAAGGCTCTCATGCCTCAAGTCAACGAAGCTATACATTTGAAAATAGTTACTGCGTACATTCTAAATGTTGTATCAGTTGTCTACAACTATTGACTTTCTTTGTACATTTCCGTTGCTCAATTCTTTCCTTAATCTCCCTTTGAATCTGGCCTATCACCACAGTCCTCGATACGAACAAATTCTGAAACTGCTTTCGATTTCTAGCTTTCCACGTGTGATATATACTTGCACCCCAAATTGCTGTGGCTACTTCTTTGTGGAACTGCTTCCACCTTCTACTTTTGTACCATCTCAACGATTGCTTGAATGTAAAGTTAAACAATGGAAGACCTGACCATCCTTATAGTGCTTGTTTCACCTCTTTAACCCAATCACATTCCGCAGACAAGTGTTGTTGTGACTCCAGTTGGTCAGCATCACATAAACCACATTTGTCATCTTTCAATTGGCAAGTTAAGTCTCAGTAATCTAGCCTTAGTAAGTAGTCTCTCCTAGTAGGCTAGATTAATAAATATTGTATTTTTTTCATAATAGCTTTGTGATGGTATTTTTATTATAAAATTTTACTTGTTTTATAAAATTGCATAAAGAATCGAGCATTTTGATAGCTTTCACAATTTATGAGAGTTTAATGTTTATGAAAAAACATATAACATAAAAAATTCAAATTGCATATTGAAATAAAACTTCAACTTCATCTTATAATTTAATACTATAATTCCCTATCATAATTTCATTTTACACTACCAAACGGCCCTAGAGATTTTCACTTTCATATGTCAAGTGGATAATTCACGGCGCTGAGGAGGTAATACTTTCTTCGTCCCATTTTACTCGTTTCAAATTTTCTAATTTGATTTTTCATTTTACTTGTTATTTTTCATTAATTAAGACAATACAATTTTTTTTTTAATCTTTAGTATTAATTATTTTTTTCTTTTCAGATTAAAATATAAATATCATTTAATAGGGGTGCTATGATAAAGTAATTATATTATTAATTATTTTTTTAATCAATGTGTAATGTGAAACGAGTAAAATAAAATGAAAGGAAATATTCATAAAAAGAACTCTAATATATCAGCAATTTTCCTCTCTTCTCATGGAACGACGTCAACAAAATAAAAAATTGGTTTCTCATTCGATAAACAATTCCCACTGGAAACTTCTCTCTCTAGAGAATTTTAGTTTAGATATCTGTTTTGAGATTCAAATGATCTAAATTATTTTGTTAACATTTTTGAATATTAAAAAAAGATCTTTTTTTTTTTTATATTTATCTTTAATATTATATATTCATTCTCCAAATTATTTTCTAACATCTAATAATAGAGTACTAACTATCAATTTATAGAATTAATTGTTAGGGTTTTTACCTTGATTTTCTTATCAAAATTAAGTTTTATTTTTCTTTGAATGAAAATAAAAGTAATATTATAATTACTTGAGAAAATGATCAAAAGCTCCCTAACCTTTTTTCCAATTTATCCTAAATTTCAACTATACAACTATATTTTGCGAGGGTCCTATGACCCCCCTAAACTATTTAAAAATAGAATTATTACCCCCAAACGTTGACATGGCAAGAGAGTGTATTTCACTCTCTTTAAAGAGAGTGAGAACAAAAAATTTTTATTAATATTTTTAATATTTTTTTGTTTCTTTATTTATTTTCTTTATTCATTTTTAATTATTATTTTCATTTATTCATGTTCTTTCTTCTTCTTCTTTCTCACAAACAATGACATCTAAGAACTCAAACAATGACACCCAAGAATTCATCAATGGCATCCAAAAACTTTTGAAGTGGGTATGTTTGTATTATCATCCTGAATATTTTGATGTTGACTTTGCCTTATTACACTCACCGAAACCTCGTCGCCAGAATCTACAGCTTCGCCGGAGCTTCAATTTTCACTCAACTGATCAGAGTTTTTGCGAGTAGGAGCGCTAAGAACTCCTCTTCGAAACCCCATAGCTGCATTGTGATCAATTTGTACCACAGCAGTTCGATTTTGCATTTTAATTTTTTGAGTTTGTCACGATTTTGGCTAAATCGCCGATTTGGGGATTCTGATTTTGGTTACTAAAAGTATTTAATTTTGCATTTATAGTTGGAACTTGATCATTCAAACCAATTCCATCACTTGAAATCATTTGAACAACATCCGAATTAACAAGAGCAATAAAATCATGAACCCAACACTTTTTTTGAAGAAGAATAAAAAATTCAAACCAAAATTAACATGTGTATATATGATTCCTTCGTTTCCAATTTTAAATTAAGAAGATGAAGAGCAACTTTCCCTTTCTTGTTCACTTTTTTTTTTTCAAATTAAGAAAATGTTGAGCCTTCCTTTTAGTGTTCCCATTCGTTTTCAATTTCAAATTAAGAAGATGATGAGCCTTGAAAAAATAGGATAAAAATAATTTTTTAATATAAAAAAATAATAATATTACGTGGCGTTAGCTGATTGGCGCATGCAACTCACTCAATGTACAAATCTGGGGATGAACTTTTAGGCGGGTATATATTCCATTTTTAATTAATTCAGAAGGGTCATAGGACCCCCGCAAAATATAAGTGTGTAGTTGGGATTTGAGGTAAAGGTTGAGGAGCCTTTTGACTATTTTCTCTAATTACTTTTATTTTAGGAAAAATATAAAATTTTTTCATATTTGACAAACCTATTTTTTGGAGGAAAGATTTTGAAACTCTGTAAATAGAATGACTCTCTTTCTCATACAATAACACAATAGTATAGTATTCACAACGTAGTCGTTTAAGAGTCTTTGTTCATGGGGAGATTTTCACCCAATAATTTTATGTTTTCTTTAGTATAAGCCAAATTATATCAATAATATTATGTTTTTAGTTTATATTGCGTCATCTGAATTATCATCATCTTGATTTGCAAATTTTAAACTTCCGCATGTCGCCCTCTCAATTTCAAACCTAACATTAACGTGATATTATCAAGTCAAAATATACTAACTACTTCCTCTGTTCTTACTTCTCACTTATTTTTATTTTTACTTATCTTCTTGACATATCAAGAAAAAACAACTTTTATTTTTCTATTTTATTCTTAGCATTAATTTTTTTTTAAAAATTAATTAAAATACAATAAAATAATTATGTAAATAATTATTTTTTTAATAAGTAAAAAGGGGAGTATTTTTTTTTTATATTTATGTTATTTTATTTTTTTTGTTAAAAAAAAGGGAGTAAAAAGGAGAGTAAGTAAAAACAATGAGGGGGTTACTTCACAATAACTTCGAGCGGTAACATCAACGTGAACAGAATATGCCTTACCTCAAATTGAGGGTCACGCCAAAATACACAATATCCATTTGGTGACCATTTAAAAGTTAAAACCCTGAGGCATAGTCCCCTATTTGACAAAACTGACCAACAAAATCAACGAAAATAATAAATATATATAAATAAAAAGGAATAAAATATAGTATTATAAAGTAAAGAAAAAGACAAAGCCAAAAGTGGGGTAAATACAAGGAACATCTAAATCAGTTGCTATCACAACTAGCAAATAAAAGCAATTTTAAAAGGATAAGATTTTCTCAAAACGCCGTCGTTTCCAACATCCAACTTATCAAAACGACGCCGTCTCTTTCTTCTCTTACCAACTTCTCGTCACTTTCTTCTTCCTCAATCCATTTCAACTGTTGCAGAAAGAGAGAGAAATAAACAAATTATTAAATTAAATTAATTAATCATCAACTATAATTAAATAAACAGTAGATATTTTCATTACTTTGCCGACCATACATAAAAATATCTTTCTCCCCAAAAACTTCATGACCGGAAAAAGGTCAAAAAGTACCAAAAAACCACCGCCTTTGTTCCTTATTTCCTCCATTTTCTTCACTAATAGCTTCCTATCCGAGGGCAAAACCGACTTATCACTTCGGTAAACCGATAATCTTCAGCTCTGGTAGGTGGAAGCTTCTGGAATGTAAATCGAGCTTTGAGCTGAATCTGAGGTAGCGAACGAGAATGGATCGAGGTCCGGGTCCGTGTATGGATATGCCGATCATGCACGATAGTGACCGCTATGATTTTGTTAAAGATATCGGCTCCGGTAACTTTGGTGTTGCCAGGTTGATGACTGATAAGCAAACTAAAGAGTTAGTTGCCGTTAAGTATATTGAAAGAGGCGATAAGGTTAGTGTTCAATCAAAATTTGGCTGTTTCATTTGTATAATAAAGTTTTTGATTATAGTATAGTTTGTACAAAGTTCAGGTGAACAATGGGAATAGTGTTGCTCTGTAGTTATGATCTTAGATCTGTCTTTGCTAAATTGTGAATGTTAAATGAGGTGATTCATTGGTGGGAGTTTCTGAAACTTTTTTTTAGTAGATTTATTTATAGCAGGATGATTGTGAGTTTGTGACAAGTTCGTTAAACTCTTTTAACAGAACATTGATTTGATTTACTGCTGTTTTGGGAAACTATCGAAAACGGTTACCTAAAAGGGGCTGATTTCGCTTCAACTTTGTTTTCTGGTAGGTGTAGTAACATGTACCCACTTGGTAATTTTTTTGTACTGGGTGATTATAAATTTACTGCTCTAACTGGCTGGAAAAGGTTTTAGCTGGTTTGTCAAGAAAAGTGAACTTGGACTTAACTTGATACCGGAAGCTAGCTCAAGGTGAAAATTGTGCAAGATGATATGAAGAGACTACAACACGTACCACAAAAAATATTACTAGGCGATTTTTTCCTATTTGTCTTGTTGAGCAGAGTTACCCAATACGTGTGTTTGTGGGAGGTGTCGTGTGGAATTAGTCGAGATGCGTGCAAGTTGGTATGGACATCACTGTTATAGGAGAAATAAGAGTACAACTCATACCCTCAAGTTTTGAACAAATGTGAGACTTTACGCCCATCCTCATGCCTAGGCCTAGATATTTGGAGTGCAAATAAGGTACAATGTGAGTCCAATAGTGAATATCCAACAGCATGGATGAGTCTGGTTCTGCTGTGCTGTTCAAAAGTTGGTCTTAACTCAACTTGAGAAGTTAGGGTAAGAGATGAGCATGCAAGAAAACCATATAGAGAGAATATTAACTCATACCTGCAACTGTTTGAGCCTCTGACATGGTTTGAGCATATTTAGACAATATTGCGTATGGAACCCTCATACTCATATTTGTGACTAGACTGACATTCCCATATGTAGATAATCTGAGGAATGGAGAATATATTTTTTGATAATCGAATCGGAGGAATGGAGAATATTACAGTAAAATAAGTTATTCCAGTGGGTTTTTAGTAGCAAAACGTATTGACTGTAATAGTGGCATATGGTCTTTCGGTCTGTATGCATGAATATCTATTTAGGTATTACTGGTTAACTGTAATCATGTGCTTACAGCGATGTTTTGCCTTTAGTTACTTGTGTTTTAACATGTTTATATTCTTTACAGTAATGAAGTAAATAAACAAATCAAACCATAAGCTGTGCTTAATATGGATGAAGCTTTGTATTGGATTGTGTGCCAATGCTTAAATGTGACCTGGTCTACTGCTTGCAATTGTAGACCTTTTAATGGAGCCACTCCTAGTTTCTCCCGTCGACACATTAGATGAAAGGAACTGTTCAACAGTATGATGACAAGTTAGTAGTGTGAAGTATGTCAGATCCATATGACACTGCTCATTTCTTCTCCCGTCTTCTGGCTTGCAGATAGATGAAAACGTTCAGCGGGAGATAATCAATCACAGGTCCCTGAGGCATCCTAACATAATTAGATTCAAAGAGGTTTGCCATTGTCTTCCCCTTTAGATCCTGATAGGAGGTTATACATGTATGATTGGTTTGCTCAAAATTTTACGCTAGGTGATTCTGACGCCAACTCATCTCGCTATTGTGATGGAATATGCATCTGGTGGGGAGCTTTTTGAGAGAATTTCTAATGCAGGGCGCTTCAGCGAGGATGAGGTATTAAATCTGCTAACTATAGAACACTGTGGTTATTGCTGTGTGAGATTTATGAGGTCAAATAATCTCTTCCTGCGCAGGCTCGCTTCTTTTTCCAGCAACTTATATCTGGTGTCAGCTACTGTCACTCCATGGTAATGATTTCCCTGAAATATTTACCCAATTTCTTTCAGTTTATTAAATGTGGAGATCTTGGTTATTTATTTAGCCTGTTTGTGTTCTATTTCTTCTTGAAGCAAGTATGTCATCGGGACTTGAAGCTGGAAAATACATTGCTTGATGGAAGCCCTGCTCCTCGGCTAAAAATTTGTGATTTTGGTTATTCCAAGGTAATAGGTCTGCCCCATCATTAGCCACTGATAGGGCCATCTCAGGTGGTCTGAATTTTGTACAAAGATACATATATAGCGGTATACTTGTGTGTGCCCTGGTCTCTTAATCATGACTTGCACTTTTTGCAGTCTGCGCTGCTGCATTCACAGCCAAAATCAACAGTGGGAACTCCTGCTTATATCGCACCAGAAGTTTTGTTGAGGCAGGAATATGATGGCAAGGTAAAATGGTTTTATGCGTCAGTACTGTTCATGTAAAAAAAGTAATAACAGCAAGTACCATTAATTTTTGTTATGGAATTTTCTTCTGTGATGCATATGAATCCTTCCTGCACTTACAAATCGGATTTCTGTTTTAACTTGACATTTACTTATTGTCATCTGGAATGTCCAGCTGAGCATGCTTCTTGTCCACCAAAATAGGGAGAAGAAGGCAGATGGTTTTCTTGATGAACAGAAGCATAAGAGGATTCAGTAGATTACCTGACTTCACCCCCCCCTTCCATTAGTGTGCTCCAGACCTTCCATTAGTGTGCTCCAGATAGGAGGAGCAAATAGTGACTGGATTCGTGCCCACCAAAAAGAAAGAGAGAATAAGTAGATATGAAATTTAGGCCATGTTAAAGGTGCCTAAAATATAATAGTACATATATGAGTGACTGAAATATAAAGAAAGCTGAAACTAATAAAAGGATCATTTGTGGCCCATTTTGCTCAAGGCCACATTATGTTGGGGTAAGCTATCTTGTATGTGCAGCTGTCTAGGTTCAAATCCTTTTTGGGGTTTAGACGACTTCATCTCCACACAATAGCTAGTCTAGTCCTGATATTTGTAGTTATATTGTATACTTAATAGCGAGCTTCTAGAAGTTTGGAAATTTGTTCAGAAAAAATGGATCAGAGTCATAAATTCAGAACAAAACCTTGCTATTTCTGAACTTAAGTTCCTAGGGACTAGATTCTGTTAGCGCTGGCCAGTTGGACAAGCTCTAATGTTGATTCGAGTTAACCAACCTAGTCAAAAAAGGGCAGCCCGGTGCAATAAAGCTCCCGCTATGCGCAAGGTCCGGGGAAGGGCCTCACCACAAGGGTCTAGTGTACGCAGCCTTACCTTGCACTTCTGCCAGAGGCTGTTTCCAAGGCTTGAACCCGTGACCTTCTGGTCACATGTCAGCAACTTTACCAGTTACTCCAAGGCTCCCCTTCAACCTAGTCAGAATGTAATAAAAATTAGACCTTGTATGTGTTTATATAGTGAAGGATTCTGGGTTTCTGATGGAGGAGAAGTGGGAAGGACACACACTTCTAGTGCGGACAAGTCGCAAAACAAAGTATTCAAACTAGAATGTACCTCAACTTTCTCTGTAACTAGCTTATGTAGGTTTATATTGTGGAGGGTACTTTTGTTGCTGGATTTAAGGTATCTGGTGGGTTTTACTTAATGCAAGTTGCACGGAAAGTTGTGGATATTTTAATTGTGTGGCTTCTGGCTATATAATATTTGTTCTATTTCCATCCATGAATTTTACCTCAACTGTGACCTTGTAACATATGTTTCAGTCTTTTTTCTTTCAAGGATGTATAACACTTCATTCTGAGTATATGTTAATTTGTTTTTTGATGTGTTGGGTATTTACTATTTATCTATTATGTTTGCCTATTCTTGTAATTTGGTGCTATTTTAACATGAACTTCAATCAACAGGAGAATGTCACATATTGTTTTTATTTCAGATTGCAGATGTGTGGTCGTGTGGAGTGACATTGTATGTCATGTTAGTGGGTGCTTACCCTTTTGAGGATCCTGATGAACCAAAAGATTTTCGGAAGACGATCAATGTACATCTTAATCATTGCAATGATTTTGTTCCAATTTCTTTTGGATTTTTTATTACAAAAAAGTTTATCTGCTTTTTGCTACACAGAGAATCCTGAGCGTGCAGTATTCTATGCCTGAGAACATTCAGATATCTGAGGAATGTCGCCACTTAATCTCAAGGATCTTTGTTGGGGATCCGGCACAGGTTAGTGGGGTTTTAGAGTAATCTGCATGCAGAAATTGGTGGATGGATTTTTGGCATTTTTCTGTTGTGTGATTGCATTGGGACCTCAATTATGATTTGAGATCATGCTTGCCTACTGACCACCATCCAATAACATTGTATCTTAGGCATCTAGTTTGTTGTCCCAAGTTCCTTCTTATACAGACCTGTTTGACTGACATGAAGTTGACGAATATAATTTGACTTGTGTATTATACTTCTAGTAGTAGGAAATTCATACACTTGTTATATGAATATAATCTGGAGCAGATAGAACTATAACCAGAATACTATAGTTTCTTTACGTGTGAAAAACTTTTTGAGATATTGAAACAAGTGTAACATAGTAGTCTTGAAGACAATGTCGCCTGTAGTTGTTACTTATGCTTAAGTCATCTTTTGCACATGGCACAGAGGATCACAATGCCTGAAATCAGAAATCATGTATGGTTTTTGAAGAATCTTCCAGCGGACTTAATGGATGATAGGATGATTAGCGACCAGTTTGAAGAGCCCGATCAGCCAATGCAGAGCATAGATACGATCATGCAAATTATCTCAGAGGCAACAGTGCCACCAGTTGGCTTGTATAACTTGGAAATGATGGATGATGACATGGATGACTTGGATTCAGATCCTGATCTTGATATTGATAGTAGCGGGGAGATCATATATGCAATGTGAGTGCATGCCATGGTTGTGAAAAGAAAGTTGTATCTGCAATCGCATTTCTGGACTTGTTTGTGCGTAAGGCTTAGAGATTATTTGAAGGCTCAGCAGCAAGAACATGGGGGTATTTTCAGTGCTTGTAATTAGTCAAGTTCTTATCCTTGAAGGGGCTCTTAGTGTGCCCATGAATTATTTCTCTTATCAGCATAGGAGGAATTGGCTGAAAAAGTAATGGAGTTTTTATACTTGAGTTCATAATCTTATTATAGTATCATACAGTGCAGTTATTTTGTAACTCTTGTACTTGCTTATTTGCATTTGTATCAAACGAACCATGTGTTCTTTGTGGTGTTTGTAAGTTGAGATGCTTGTAGTCTTGGGGCTTATGTATTACGATGTTTGCACAGATTTTCCTCCTTGTATAGTTTTAACTAGTTCTTCTGGCTGATGCTATGCTTTGCTTAATAGTGAAGTGCGTTATCGTATAATGGTCAAGCGACAGTAACATCTTAGGCCTCATTTGTTCACATCTGAATGATTAAGATGATGCCTTTATATCTGAACATAAGATGTGTTGGTAAATCTTTTTGCAACGCTAACAGCAAAAAGCCTCAATTCCAATATAGTTGGGGTTAGTTATATGAATCCGCAGATGATGCTTCATCTTGGCAGGTCTGTCCAATATGATACAAGAATCACCAAGTTCTCTTGGGAGACAATCAAATACAGCAAGAAATCAGCCCCATAGAAATTTCTTTGCTAATGAAACTTACTTTTTAGCAAACAAGTATCTATATTAAAATGGATTGCAGAGCATGGCATTTTACAATGCTTAAACAGGAATACATCAGTCTAATGACCTATCCAAATTTCAGGATACATAGGGATGGCCCTTCGATAAAATCAATATATTAAGTTATTAATTGTGCTTCTCAAAATTAAAACTTACACCAGACTGCTTCAGCTACTAGCTTTTCTCCATTAGAACTCTCAACGAAAGCTCCTCATAAGATGTCAATTCCTGACAGTGATATGAACCTCATCAAGTCGCCACAAGAAACTTCCCTTGATTGTTGTGGCTGATCAATTTATTCCAGAGTTTGCTTCGCACTATCCATCCATATTCAAGTTCCACCAAGGTATGTTTGCTTTGCACTATCCATCCATATTCAAGTTCCACCAAGGTAAGTGCTCCTACAGCATCTTACTTCAAATCAAATAAACAATGACTTGTGCAGCAAATTCAGATTGATATCTTCCTTTATCACGGTGATTCTCAGATTCCTCAGATATTCCTTATAGAACTCCCATAAAGAGGCTGTTTCTTCATCACATACAACATCTTCCAACTTTACTAGTTTTAGCACAGAATTGGGCAGCTCAGAAAACCCCAGGCGGCTCCCCATGCAGATGGTCTTTAAAGAACTGAGTTGATCCATTTCCATTGGCAAGTAATCCATCTCCACACAATCATATACATCAAGAAATTCCAATTCATTAAGTTTTACTATCGACTCTGGCAACTCAGCCAATTTTGTGCAAGAATGAAGCCTTAATACTTCCAAGTTTGACAACTTTCCAAGCTCTTCGGGAAGGGCAACCAGTTCGTGACAATAACAGATGCTGAGCTTTTTAAGATGAACAAGATCACATATCTCAGCTGGCACTTCTACTAGATCGTTGCAGTGCTCGATATTCATCTCTACAAGTTTTGGCCACATGTGAGGGATCTTTGCAGCAGAGTTTTCAAATGCCTCCCCGATTTCACACATGATCAGGGAGATTTTGCGCAAATTTGGTAGTTGCAGATTGGCTGTGAAAATGGATGTAACTGAGATGCGTTCCAGGTTGATTCTCTTAAGATTGAGCAGAGAACAAAGCTGAAAGTTATTCAATGTGGCTGGGAAGAAACTATTATTTGTCACAACCAGTGTCTTCAATTGGTTCATTTGCTCTACAAAAGGGGGTAAATTGTAGGTCCTTGTTTCAAAGTTCAACACAAGTACTTCAACTTTAGGAAATTGCATGTCACAGTCAGACCAGTCGGAGGAGAATTTTTCATCTGCAATTCACATTTATGATGTGGTAACTATGTAGCAGAGACAAGATGAAGCAAATTTGCAGAAGACATTTCCAATTTTGACCAAAAAAGGAGAAGGGATGGATAAGGATATCAAACCTGTGATTATAGACAAAACTTCCGCTTGAAGTGGTTGAAGTCTTTGCTCAAACCACCTCAAGTCATTCCCCTTGATGTTGATGTATATTCTCATTCTCTCTTCTACCGGCTTCTCATCACACTGGTGGATGACCAGTTCTCTAAGCATATCATGCTGCTGTATGTAATGCAAGTTATGTAAGCCAAGAACTGCTGGTGCATCCTGTCTGTGAATCAGTGTGATTTAAGTTTTAATCAGATATTCAAGAAGTAATCTGTTCAAGGATATCAGCTAACTTGATAAGCCAGCCACTGGAGTGTTCTACTGGTGGAACTCTATGCGTTCCAATTATTCTTATGTCATGAAATTTAATAATTTTCTCCCCAAAATAATTTAGAAGGTGGAAAAGAATTTTCATCGCTTAAGCACATTAAAAATTGGTGCGCACAAACAGATAGTCGGCAAGTGTGTACATGTGATCTAACTCTGTTGCTTCTTGTTTCTCCCAGCCTTTTCCCCTTTAACATTTTTCTACTTTGGTTCCACATACAGATTACATGTATGAAGTAGCAAACACACACTACAGTTTCAAGACAAAATTGAAGCCAGTTATACCTTGCAAGGGCGAGATTAACTAGGTTTTGTGAAGAAAGTTCAAAGAAGATGGTCATTGCAGTCCTGCCATCTTCACCTAGATTGTATCGTTCCACCCAAATATCCAAAAGAGCAGCAGGATGAATTCTTTGATCTTCAGGAAATGATCCCAAATCCAGGTAGCAGTCTCTTAATGTAGTTGTTTCTCTGCTGTAAAGAACCTTTTCATCCAAGGCATCAATGCTGGCTTGCAAAGAACGAAGCAAATCATTCTCAGTAGGGAAGAGAATTTCTCTTTTAGACTGCATCATTACTCTATCAAACCAGATCCCCTCAGGCTGGCCACACAATGACCGGCCTACAACTCTAAGAGCCAGTGGAAAACCGCCACAACTTCTCAACACCTGCTATTGCATGCCATCATTTAGATCCACAAAGCAGAGAACTTTATAAGTTGTATGAGTTTGGGGAGGTCCTATTTCCCCAACGAGGGTGGGGGAGGGAGGAGCTGCCCTATTTTGCTCATGTATTATAGCTAGTGTATAATAGATTTGCTCCTTTTATTTTTTTGTACGTTATCTTTAAATTGTGTATATTTATAACCAAGTAATTACTCAAAAGACCTTCATAAACGAAAAAAGTTTTTTACCTTATGAACAAGATCAAGTCGCACATTAGGGGTGCCATCTTTAAAAGCTGACGTGCAGAAGAGAGCCTTTGCATCCTTGTCGCTCAAAAGCTTTAATTTATATGTATCGAATCTTGGAAACACAAATCTAGAAGTGACCAAAATCTTAAATCCAGGTAACGGCAATATAAGATTCTCGATGATGAAATTTGATTCAGACCAAACATCATCCAACACCAGCAATACAGGATGTGATGTACTTCTCCTAAGGAGATTATTGAGTTGGCAGATTGCATCATGCTCATTAGCAAACTCTGGGACCTTGTAGTCTTTCTTCTCAAAAATTGCCCCAACAATGCGTCTGATGTTTGGTGTTTTGGTAACAGCGACAAAAAAGATGCTCCTGTATTTGGCTGTTAAGAGACAATTAGATCAAATATGCTGAATATACAGCAAGAAGCTTAATAGAACATGATGAAACGTTACATGTCAACTATGCTTCCCATAATTCAGTATTCTGTGTAGATACAAGTGGATTAACAAAAAAAGAAGCTATATTTCTTCTATTATGGGATAAGAGACAAGCTAGTCTTTAGGTACAAGGGGCTTTCTTTCACACCACCAAAAGGATATTGTGACACCAGAGGAAGAGAAAAAGTTATACATACAGTAAATCACAACCCAGGACACAATTTCTCTTAACAAGAAAACACAACTTTACATGCGTGTGAAGTACTCAAGTGGTTCCTACGCAATCATAAAACTAAAACGCATACATATCAGAATTCAACTCATAAACCGACTGAGTAAGAAGCTAGCTTTCAAGTTCATGCCACAGACAAATAGGAGAATGAGTTGATTGAATTTTCTTCCAAAGGAGACTATGTATTATTCCGACAACAACAACATACACAATGTAATACAAAGTGGGGTTTGCGGAGGATAAAGTGTATGCAGACCTTACCCCTACCTTAGAGATAGAGAGGTTGTTTCCAAAAGACCCTCGACTCTAGGGGCAAATAGTCCAAAGCAGTCCAGAAAAAGAAATAGAAATAGCAGATAGTGATAGTACAACAACTACAACAAAATGATATGACAGTCGAAGTGCAAGCAACAAATAATAATCGAAATGAAGGACCAGAAGCTGCAAGAGCAATACTACAACTACTGGTATGGACGGATAACAATTACTGAAATACATGACATGCATATCACAGACTAGAAATGACTAATTAAACGACAAAAAAATAAATATGCAAGTACCTTTGATATCCTCTTCTTGACAAACCATTGCTGCCAAAGTAGTC
Source organism: Capsicum baccatum var. pendulum (assembly GCA_030864225.1). Taxonomy (NCBI): domain Eukaryota; kingdom Viridiplantae; phylum Streptophyta; class Magnoliopsida; order Solanales; family Solanaceae; genus Capsicum; species Capsicum baccatum. Next base: position 178,299,031 of record CM061551.1, read on the forward strand.
TTCCCACAGGCAGGAGGTGCTGAAAGAACCAACACTTGATCTTTCTGTTGAAGCAACTTCAATTTCAATTCTTGAAGTGGCACTTGAAACCCAAACACAGAATCAGGAACTGGAGGCACATCAGACCATCCTGAAAACCCATTTAAGCTACCAAAACTAGAACCATTCGTCCACCCTGAAGATCCAATCGAATTCGTAAATCCAACACTACTCCCCGATGACCCGTACCCCGTCAACGAAACATTCCTCATCATCGAGTGAATCTCATCCAATTTCTTATGATTTTCATTAACCTTGACCAGAATCAATTTACTATCCCTACACACCTGAATCAACCCATGCACCTGACAGAACTTCACTAGTGAATTCTCCAATTTGGTCAGTTTCCTCGAGTAATTCCATTTCTTCAAAGCGTCGTAGCATTTAGTCTTGGAACACTTGCGGACTAGCTCTTCACCTTCCATCAGTTTCTTCTTGAACATCTCTATTTCTTCGTCGCGGCCGTTCAGGGCATTACTGAGCTTCTGAATGTCGGTGAAAACTGGTTCGATGTCCATCAGTGTTTGTTTCAAGCTGAGGAATTTGGAACGGAAAGTGTAGATTTTGATGCCAACATCAACAACTGTTTTGAGTAGTAGGTCGAATACTGGACCTAAAGCAGCCCCTCCCACCAGAGAAGCGGCCATTGCTACGTAAACTGGAAAAAGGTTTAGGCCGTTTGGGAAAGTCTTTGGCGAAGCCAGTGAACTATATCGCTCAGAGACATCCTTGTCCTAGGAAAAACAGATGACAATTGCTCCGATGTTTCGTCACCAACTGTGTGTTGACTTTTGGAGTGATGTGAAGCAGGAGTTGTTTGGATTCCAAGTGTCCTTTTCATTTGTGATTTGCGTTTGCTCAAGAAAAATTAAAATTTTTAAAGTTGGAGTTAGAGTCGAAATTAAAGTTAAAGTTGTGTTTATTTATGACTATAATTGGAGTTGTTTTTGAATTTCTGTGGGAGAAAAACAATGAAAAAATGGAAATAATTTTCTCTTATTTTTCATTTTTCCAAATACAACTTTAATTTATATTTGAAATTTTCATAGCCAAATATCATCTTACAATTAAATTTGACATAAGTGAATTTTTTTCCAAAAAAGTGTAAAAAAATCATGGTCAAACGAGCCCTAAGCATACACTAAGTGATTAAAATTGCTTTGGAGTGCTTGCGTTTAATATAATAATTAATATTAGCTTGACAAGAGTTAAAAAGTAAAGGTAAATTCATAAAGTTATCGTTAATTTTTAAAAAATGAATAGTTTATTAAAACATGTGATTAAGCCAAAACGAACCCTTAAGAATGAACCATGTAAATAAGGACTTGCTAAGTTTACGTGGTCCCCCCCTTTAGATTTTTTTTTCTTAATGCAAAATCAACTAGTTATGACAAATTCTAATTCAATTGAAGTTCAGAAACCGATTGAAAGTTTCTTAATACTTCCTCCGTTTTAGAATAAGTAAATTGATGGGGTATTTATTAATATTTTAAATCATTGATTTTTTTTTTCAAATTTATCCTTATAATTTGACAATCAATTAACTTTTGAAAAGATATTATAAGGTTAACTTTTTTTTTTGGGTAAAAATAAAAAATTATATTAAACTTATATCTTTAATATTTTTTTTTAATGTATATACTAAAATTTAATAATTTATTTATTACGAAACATAGAGACTATAAACCCTATTCTGCCCCACGTGGTTAGCTAGTAGTCCTATTGAACTATTTTTCCATCACATGACTTTTCAAACCCTACATCTCGATTACAAATCGTGCACGTATGACAAGAACTAGTAACTAACTAGTTGGGAATTACTGTACAATTTCTACATTAGTGTCACGGGACAAGGTTTACGTACGAATTTAACTATATGACAACGGACGTAATGTTTTTCTTTTATGCATAAAACAATATGCACAGGTGTGAAAAATGCAAGAACAACAAGCACAATCATCTTTGGACAATTGATCAACAGTCACTCATGTCCTCAACTGTCGACTTCTGTTTGACGGGCTTCTTTCCTAGAACTATTATAATATGTACATAATTTATTTTTATAACATATTAAAAGTATGAACACCCTTTGAAAAGTGATTTAAATTTTTTTCCCTTCATTCAAAAAATTCTTCTTTAGACAAAATCATCTTTTTACTATTTTTCTCAAATATACATAAATATAAATATTAATAATATATATTTTTTAAAAAACATAAATATAAATATTAATAATATATATTTTTTAAAAATAAAGAGATCATTATTTTTGGCAAAAAGTTTCTCATAAGAGTCCTAATGTCACGGGCCTATTTTTAGCCACGTGCGGACAACTTAGCACTCTCAATATCCATGCTAAACTTCAGTCCTAACCAGCTCTAAATCAGTCCCCAAGAACCTTTGAACATTCACACAAACACGTAAGAAAAATAGCAAAGGAAGACACTCGATTTGGGAGGCCCGAAGAGCCAATTTTCTGATTATATTGCTTGAGTAAAAACAAGTATGATGCTATGTGATGATCTGCCCAATAGAGCCTTACAAGATATATATAATGTCCCTTAGTCAAGGGATACCATAAATGCTAGTCAACATGTCTACATTTGGCCATGCAATCCAAGAACTAGTGGAAAGGCCCTTGTCTAGTAACCTGTTTTGCTTGTGCAGTTTCTGTCCAGCTACCGGTCAAGGCTCCAAAGCCCCATAAATGTTGACCCGAGCTTGTAATTTGACCTCCCAAAGATGCCCCCACGTTGGCCTTGTCAATAGACGTCGTAGAAGCCCCGTCGGGCTCCGAAATGCTCAAAATTGTGCCAAAAACGGGATGAATTTAATGGGTAGTGACGCAGGGCGTCACACTCTCCGCCACCTGATTTGGCGACGATCGCGGCGCCATATAGCTGCAAATATTTGTGGACTTTCTCCTTGAACGGCCACAAGTCCTCATATTTTTCCCACGATGCCTCCTCGGGCAATTGCCCCTTCCAATGGACTAAGAATTGGGCACTTAAATTGCCCCAACCTTTTTCTCAAACCAATTGATGATCAATTATGTCCTCAATTTGCTTATCCGTGGCAGCGGGCGTCATGAAGATTTGGGCCCGACTAGACTTACCCCGCTCCACGTCTTCCTTGTCTTCGAAATATGGTTTTAATTTGTTTGCATGGAAGACTGGATAAATCTTTAAATGTGATGGCATGTCCAGCTTATATGAAATTTTGCCAACCTTGGCAACAATCTCGAATGGACCCTCGTACCTTTGGATCAAACTTTAATTGACGCTCCTCAATGACTTGAATTGCCTCGGATTGAGCTTGACCATCACTTTGTCTCCAATCCGGTAGTGGACTGGACGCCGACTTCGATCAACGAATTTCTTCATTTTGCTGGCTGCTTTAGCAAGATACGACCTTGCCATATCGACTTGTTCCTCCCAAGCCTTTGCCATATGATAAGCACCCGAATTCCTCATTCCGACGTTAGCCGGTAAGGATTGCGGAATGTTTGGTTGCTGCCCTGTTGCAAGTTAGAATGGACTACGATCTGTTGCCTCACTCCATTGTAAATTATATGAGAATTGGGCCGTGTCGAGCAACCGTGACCAGTCCCTTTGATTGGTACTAACAAAGTGCCTCAAGTAGCACTCGAGTAACCCATTTACTCGCTCCGTTTGCCCGTCGGTTTGGGGATGGAAGCTGGTTGAAAAGTTCAGCTCCAACCCCAACAAACTGAATAGCTCCTTCCAAAATGCTCCGATAAATCGCGGGTCTCGATCACTAATGATATGCCTAGGCACGCCCCAAAGTTTAACTACATCTTTGAGAAACAATCGGGCTGCCTCCTTGGCTTTATAATTCGACGTGGCAGCTGAGAATGTTGCATATTTGGAGAAGTGATCGACGACAACCATGATTGTTCCGCAACCCTCCGAGTTAGGCAAACATGTGATAAACTCCATGGTGACACTGTCCCATGGTTTTTCCGCGGTGGGCAGCAGCTCAAGTAATCCACCGGGCGCCTTGTGTTCCACCTTGTCTTGTTGGAAAACAAGTCAAGTGCGGACGTATACCTCTATTTCGTCCCTCATTCGAGGCCAATAATATGTTGCTTCTAACAAAGCCATGGTGCGTTTCTGTCCCGGATGACCAACCCACATCGTGTCATGGCCCTCCTTGATCAATAAGCACCTAAGATTTTTCCATCTAGGCACATACACTCGCCTTCCGGTGGTGTATAACAGTCCATCCTCTTCCCAAAACTTTTGGGTCTTACCTTTGCGCGCCAAATCAAGAAGTTGTTTGGCAACGGGATCATGTTTCATCCCTTCCTTGATGGTATCACGCACACCACAGCTGGTCGTGCTCAATAGTGTTGCCAAAACAACCTTGTGACTCAATGCATCGATAACAACGTTTGCTTTTCCCGGTTTATACTCCAATGGGTAATCAAACTCCGCCAAGAATCTTGCCATCGAGCCTGCTTCGGCGAGAGTTTATTTTGTGATTGGAAGTAGCTGGTCGCTACATTATCCGTCTTGACGATTAAATGAGCCCCCAACAAGTAATGACGCCACGTCCTTAGACAATGGACGATGGCCGTCATCTCCCTTTCGTGGATTGTGTAGCGACGCTCCGCCTCATTCAATTTTCTGCTTTCAAACGCTATCGAATGACCCTCTTGCATTAGGACACCATCAATAGCAAAGTCGGATGCATCCGTTTGCACCTCAAATAGTTTCGTCAAATCCGGTAAAGCCAAAATTGGTTCTTTGATGATGGCTGCCTTGAGGTTGTCGAATGCCCCTTGACACGAACTATTCCACTCCCAAACACGATCCTTTTTCAATAAATCCATGAGAGGAGCAGCAATATCCAAGTATCCAAGAATAAATCTCCGGTAATAATTAGCAAGGCCAAGGAAGGACCTTAAATTCGGTACTTTCGTTGGAACTTCCCAATCCCGGATCGCCTCAACTTTGTAGCTATCCATTTGAATCTGCCCTTGGCTGATCGTATGGCCCAAGAATTGTACCTTTGGGTATGCAAAAGTGCACTTCTCCCGTTTGATGCATATATCATTTTCCCGTAGCACATTAAACACAATTTGAAGGTGTCTAACGTGCTCCTCCATCGAGCTACTATAAACAACAATGTCGTCCAAGTACATGACTACGAATTAATCCAAGTATGGCTGAAAGATCTTGTTCATTAGTGTGCAAAACGTGGCTGGTGCGTTAGTCAGTCCAAAAGGCATGACCAGCCACTCGTAGGACCCATAACGAGTCACACAAGTCGTCTTGGCTTCATCTCCTTCGGCTATGCAAACTTGATAATAGACCTTCCTCAAATCCATCTTCGTGAACACTTTGGCTTGCCCCAATCGATCAAACAAATCATCTATCAAAGAAATGGGATATTTGTTTTTCACCGTGACTTTGTTGAGAGCACGGTAATCAATACACAACCGCAACGTCCCTTCCTTCTTCTTTTGAAACAAGACCGGAGCTTCAAAGGGTGCCTTAGATGATCGGATATGGCCAGATTCCAGCAGCTCCTTTAGTTGTTTTCTAAGTTCCTCAAGCTCCGGAGGCGACATCCGATACGGGGTTATAGTTGGTGGCTTTGCCCCGGGTACCAGCTCGATCTCGTGATCAACTTCCCTTCATGGAGGTAACCGTTTGGGCAGCTCCTCTAGCATTACGTCTTTGTTCTCTTCAAGAACACGTTGGACACATGAGGGCACTAATTCAGCTTCTTGGCAGTCAACTATCTCCATCAATGTCGCAAGAAAGGTTGGTTCTCCTTTCTTGAAACCTTTAATAAGCTGCATTGCCGACAAATGTGTGCCACTTTGAGCGACACGAATGAGTGGAACAATGCAAGAACCACCCTCATCGCAAATGGCTAGCTGGTTGAGACGTGGCGAAATAAACGTATTAATCTCATTCCAAAAATCCAGCCCCAATACGATATCAAAGACATCCATCGGAACAACCGAAAAATCCGTTCTCCCTTCCAACCTCCCAAGGTGAGACTCACCCGATGAGCGAGGCCATTGACATTGGTAGGGAGACAATTAACGGTCTTTAACATGGAATCAGTGGTCACGAATGCAAGGCCAAGTTCTTTAGCCTTTTCCTCCGTAACAAAGTTGTGCGTTGCTCCGGTGTTCACCATAATGCGGACTGCTCGGCCATTCACCTCTCCATCAACAAATAGTGACTCTCGAGCTCTAACGCTATGCTTCTTTGCAGCAAGAGCAGTGAGCGTCATGTGGTTGAACAAACCAACGGCATGTCCCTTTCCTTTCTCCGAATTGGCAGCTTATGTTTCTTGCTTCCCAAAACTTTCGGCTTGCGTACTAGCTTGATCCTTCCGTGTTGCTGCAATCATCGCTCCCAGCTTGCTTAACGAAGGACAAGATCTCACAAAGTGAGATGTATCCCCACAAAGGTAGCAGCCACTATCGCGGTTAGCTACACCTTTCTTCTTCTCCTCGTAGTTCTTGCGGAATGACGATGGTTGGTTGCGTTCGCCTTTGAACTCACGACTTTTGTTGGGAATAAACATGTGTTTGCCCTTGTCCCCACGATCTCCTTTGGCAGCAACAGGCTTGTTCCGACTATCCTTCGTCTTGGCATAATCGGCATGAAAATCAGTCAAGGATTCTACCACTTTAATGGCCTCATCCACAATCTTGACGTTGCGCCTCCTCAACTCTTGTTTGGCCCAATTTTGGAGGCCATTAAGAAAGAAGAATAGCAAATCTTCACTGCTGAAACTCGTCACAAGAAGTGAGAGCTTCGTAAACTCCCTCACGTAGTTGTGAATGGAAGAAGTTTGCTTAAGATCCCTCAACTTCCGTCGAGCTTCATCTACAATATTTTTTAGGGTAAAATTGCTCCTTCAACTCATCCTTAAACTGATCCCAATCAGCTATGGTGCAAAGACCCTTCTCCATGTCTACTTTTCCTACGCCACCACAATATTGCGACGTCGTTGAAGTACATGGTTGCAATCCGGATCCTTGCTGCCCCGTCAACAATCTTGACGTGCTCAAAATATGACTCTAATTGCCATATGAAATTTTCTATGTCTTGAGCATTCCTTTCACCTTTAAACACGTTGGGTTTAGGAGCCTTAATACGAGCATCATGGTAAGCCACGGAACCATGATTTCCACCAACACGGGCTGCTTCCAGTTGTTGCTTCAAATCAGCAATTTCCTTCTGCAAAGCAGACTGCCCTAACATCACCTCGGACAGTTTTGACCTAAACTCCTCGTGTAGCGTCGATAACGCTTCCGTAAGCTTGAGTTCCAAGCTGGTCAACCCCTCCTTGTGCTCTTCATTTTGCTCGGACAAGTCGGCCTTGACTTCGTCCAGCCCTTCAAGAGCAGCAACCTCAAGGGTACCAACGTTGGACTCAAGGGTCTTAAAGCGATGGCCCAAAACCGCTAAGCCAGCCTCCGTGCTAACGATTCTCTCGTCGAGAGAGCCGGATGCTGAACCTTCACCATCTTCCACGTTCGTGACAGCCTCACTAACTGAAATTTGGGCCTCATCCTTGTTCCTACTCTTGTCACGTTTTCTGGTCTTGGTTTTGCCCAAATTGTCTCCACCGTGAACCTCCTCGTCGCCGTCGTATGCCATGTTCAAAGTGCTGCTTTGATACCACTTGTCACGGGCCTATTTTTAGCCACGTGCGGACAGCTTAACACTCTCAATATCAATGCTAAACTTCAGTCCTAACCAGCTTTAAATTAGTCCCCAAGAACCTTTGAACATTCACACAAACACGTAACGAAAATAGCAAAGGAAGACACTCGATTTGGGAGGCCCGAAGAGCCAATTTTCTGATTATATTGCTTGAGTAAAAACAAGTATGATGCTATGTGATGATCTGCCCAAGAGGGCCTTACAAGATATATATATAATGCCCCTTAGTCAAGGGATACCATAAATGCTAGTCAACATGTCTACATTTGGCCATGCAATCCAAGAACTAGTGGAAAGGCCCTTGTCTAGTAACCTATTTTGCTTGTGTAGTTTCTGTCCAGCTGCTGGTTAAGGCTCCAAAGCCCCATAAATGTTGACCCGAGCTTGTAATTTGACCTCCCAAAGATGCCCCCACGTTGGCCTTGTCAATAGACGTCGTGGAAGCCCCGTCAGGCTCCGAAATGCTCAAAATTGTGCTAAAAGCGAGATGAATTTAATGGGTAGTGATGCGGGGCGTCACACCTAACCTATATTGGCACATATTGCCGCATAGGAGTACTAATTTGACAAAAGTAAAATCTACCTTATTTTTAAAAAATAAAACAAGCTAAGATTGTGCTATGTTGATTAGAGTTCAACTAGGATTATGCTATGTAAATTAGAGTTCAAACCTAATAAAGTCCTATATATAATCGTAGGAAATTTGTTCTTTATACCAATTAAGATTTGTGCTGTTCGTTTGAAACTAGATTTTCTACATAATATGGCCCAAGATGAATTCTTCTTTTTTAATATTTTTTGTGTTTCTCTTTCAGGTGAAATTTTGAAATTGAATTTTCTTTTTTAATAATTTATCGTGTTTCTCTTTCAGGTAAAATTTAAATAATGAATTCTCTCCATAAATTCTCATATTTCTCTTTGAGTTAAAAATATTTATTCGAAATTGGATGAAACAAGCATGCCTCCATAGAGCATAAAGAGTGAAAGATTATAAATATTGAACGAAGAATTAGATCTGAAACTTCGGCTCCAAATTATTTTCCAAGTAAGCCTAATTGTCTTGATGTTTTTTGCTTAATAAACTTATTTTTTTATATATATATAATCATATTATCTGTCAGCTTGTGCGTATCTTAATTAACTTCACATTACCACCAACAATATGAACCAGGTATTATTGTTATGTATTTTCAAAAGAAATTTTACCCAATTTAATTGAATTATGAAATTTTATAGATTGAATCTTTTGAATGTTCATTTGGAAATAGGGTGGACTTAATAAGAGAAGAATTTTTGATAATGATTCAATGTTTTATGTTTTTCACTTTAGCTTACATTTTTACTTTTGTAGCTTTTGAAATTGTTTCCAGCTCAAAATGGTCAGATTGAGGTCAGGTGCATATTGCATATGTTTCAACTATTAATTAAACTTTTTGTTAGTCATTAAAATTAAATAGATAAAAATAATATTTTTTTATTATATTATTATTATCTTTATTATATTTGTAACTATTTTTATAATATTTCAATTGATAGCACCTCAACTTGAATTTGTCAATTCCATCACAATATCTAATATACAAGTTAATTCATACAATTAAGAATTCATTAAAATAGGACATATCGTACATCTGATTGAAACTATATCTAACTTAATTCATATAACTAAGGATTCTTAAAATAGAATATGAAGTCTAATTAAACTATGCCAGATGCGTTTGTCTTATTCATTTAGTTTTAAATGCATCAACTGTTAAATAATTCTGAAAATGAGCCTAAACTTGAACCTTATTTACTATTGCATAACATTAGTTGGAAGTAGATCAAGTCCACATATATATATATATATATATATATATATAATTAATAATATATTAAAAGTGTAAAAACTCTTAAAAAAGTGATTTGAACTTTTTTTTCCTTCATTAAAAGATTCTTATTTAGACAAAACTGTCTTTTCACTATTTTTTTAATTTATTATTTAATTATTCTTTATTATATTAACTAGACTTTCTAAAATATGTGGGATTCATAAAATATATGGTAGAAAATTTAATTAATATTTTTCTTTAGACCACTTCCTAAAATATATGAGACTCCTAAAATATATGGTAAAATAATACTCTCAATACTTCTATAAATATTGAGATATACGTTAAACTAGAGAAAAAATTGATTTGCCTATTGGGAAAATATGATTGATGCTTATCTATCTTGATTCGATTGTATGTCTAGATGAATGGTGAATGCTTGATTTTTTAACCCTCAACTTCTTCATTATTTTTGTCAGCATAATAGAATTGAACATGTATATATATATATATATATATATATATATATATATATATATATATATATATATATATATATATATATATATATATATATATATATATATATATCTTCTTTGTTTTCATTCAAAATCATTCTTTAGGGTCAAAATTTTTGCTCAAGAACTATTTGGATCAAAATTAAAGCTTTATGATCATTATTATATGTTTTTTTTATAGTTTACAGGTCGTAGATGAATGTCGGTTGACTTTGAAGAATTTCTTGTGTAAATGTTAGGTTTAATTATATTGCTTTGATATCTTTATTATCTTATTTTAATTTACAGATGCTAGATGAATGTGGGTCGACTTTGATTTTTTTTTTTTTTTGTAAAGGTTAGATGTAATTGTATTATCATAATACCTCTATTAGTTTGTTATTTTGTGGTAGTTTACAGTTCATAGATAATATCGACGGCTTTGAGAGATTTTTGTGCGTAAAATTTAAGTTTAGATGTAATGTTTTGATATCACTTTTATTGTATTATTTTGTTGCAGTTTACAGGTGATAAATAAATGTTGGTCGGCTTTGAGGATTTTTTTTATATAAAGGTTAGGTTTAATTGTATTATTTTGATATCTCTATTATCGTATTATTTTGTTATTGTTTACATGTGGTAGATGAATGTCGGACGACTTTGAGAAAATATTTGTGTGTAAAGATTAGATTTGATTGTATTATTTTGATGTCTTTATCATTGTATTATTTTGTTGCAATTTACAGATGGCAGATGAATGCCGATTGTTTTTTAAAAATATTTTTGGTAAAGATTAGATTTAATAAATAAATTCTCCATCTTTTCATACTCAAAAGATATTAAATTTAATTATTTTCTACATCTTTTATTATTTAAACAACTATCTTATTTAATATAATGTTTGAACTCATTAAAGCGAGTTACGCGCGTACACCAAAACTAGTATTATTACAAATGTAGACGAACTTGCAAATAAATATATATATATATATTTACTATTATTATAAGTGTTTTAGTACATTCAACAATCTGTTCTTGTTCTGCAGTTTGGTCTTCATTTTCTTCACCCTCTCCGCTATGGCACTGTAATATGTGCCACATTTCTCTGCCACGGCGCTATAATACGTGTGGGATCGGACCCTTACTCGCTGTCCCCAAGTCCTTGATAATCCCTGCATCGCCATGTACTTAAAAAGCACAACTAGACATAGGTAAGTTAGCACTACAGATGTAATTAATTACCAAGGTAGAGAAGCGTAAGTAAATCAAGATGGCTGGCCACAACCAAAGAAGCTACAGTTCCCACAAAGACGAACCACTCTCTCTCAGTACTCACGCTAAACAGAAACCATAGGCTTTTCTCAACCAATTCACGGAATTTGGTGCCTGCTTCCACAACTGATGTACATCCTTGACATGTCCAGGGGCTCACCACCTGGATTTACTGAGTTCTTGATCAGCACTTTGGTCCGTCACCACTTAATGCCATAGTTACCACCTCATCAAGTCGCCACAAGAAACTTCCCTCGATTGTTGTGGTTGACCAAGTTATTCCAGAGTTTGCTTTGCACTATCCATCCATATTCAAGTTCCACCAAGGTAAGTGCTCCAACAGCATCTTCATCTTACTTAAAATCAGATAAACAATGACTTATGCAGCAAATTCAGATTGATATCTTCCTTTATCACAGTGATTCTCAGGTTCCTCAGATATTTCTTAAAAGATTCCCATAAAGAGGCTGTTTCTTCATCACATACAACGTCTTCCAACTTTACTAATTTTAGTACAGAATTGGGCAGCTCAGAAAACCCCAGGCGGCTTCCCATGCAGACGGTCTGTAAGGAACAGAGTTGATCCATTTCCATTGGCAAGTTATCCAGCTCCACGCAATCATATACGTCAAGAAATTCCAATTTATTAAGTTTTACGATTGACTCTGGCAACTCAACCAATTTTGTGCAAGAATGAAGCCTTAATACTTCCAAATTTGTCAACTTCCCAAGCTCTTCGGGAAGGGCAACCAGTTCGTGACAATAACAGATGCTGAGCTTTTTAAGATGAACAAGATCACATATCTCAGCTGGTACTTCTACTAGATCGTTGCAGTGCTCGATATTCATCTCTACGAGTTTTGGCCACATGTGAGTGATCTTTGCAGCAGAGTTTTCAAATGCATCCCCGATTTCACACATGATCAGGGAGATTTTGCGCAAATTTGGTAGTTGAAGATTGGCTGTGAAAATGGATGTAACTGAGATGCGTTCCAGGTTGATTCTCTTAAGATTGAGCAGAGAACAAAGCTGAACGTTATTCAATGTGGCTGGGAAGAAGCTATTATTTGTCACAACCAGTGTCTTCAGTTGGCTCATTTGTTCTACAAAAGGGGGTACGTTGTAGGTCCTTGTTTCAAAGTTCAACACAAGTACTTCAACTTTAGGAAATTGCATGTCACATTCAGACCAGTCGAAGGAGAATTTTTCATCTGCAATTCGGATTTATGTTGTGGTAATTATATAGCAGAGACAAGATGAAGCAAATTTGTAGAAGACATTTCCAATTTTGACCAAAAGGAGGAAAAGGGATGGATAAGTATAACAAACCTGTGATTATAGACAAAACCTCCGCTTGAAGTGGTTGAAGTCTTTGCTCAAACCACCACCCAGGAAAGAAATTCCCCTTGATGTTGATATACATTCTCATTCTCTCTTCCACCGGCTTCGGCTTTTCATCACACTGGTGGATTACCAGTTCTCTCAGCATATCATGCTGCTGTACGTAATGCAAGTTATGTAAGCCAAGAACTGCTGGTGCATCCTGTCTGTGAATAAGCATGAACTAAGTTTGATCAGATATTCGAAAAGGAATCTATTCAAGGATATCAGCTAACTTGATAAGTTCAACAATCCGACACACAGAAGTAGTACACAACAAAAAGGTGGAACCAGGATAAAATGAAGCCAACCACTGGAATGTTCTGCTAGCGGAACTCTATAAGTTCCAATTATTCAATGTCATAAAATTTATTAATCTTCTCCAAAAGAATTTAGAAGGTGGAAAAGAATATTCATGGCTTCAGCAAATTAAATATTGATGCATAGAAACAGATAGCCTGCAAGTGTGTACATGTGACCATCTAACTCTGTTGCGTCTTTCTTTCTCCCCTCCCTTTCCCCTTTAACCAACATTTTTCTACTTTAGTTCCATGTACTGATTACATGTATGAAATAGCAAACACAGTACAGTTTCAAGAAAAAATTGAAGCCAGTTATACCTTGCAAGGGCGACATTAACGAGGTTTTGTGAAGAAAGTTCAAGGAAGATGTTCATTGCATTCATGCCATCTTCATCTAGATTGTATCGTTCCACCCACATATCCAAAAGAGAAGCAGGATGAATTCTTTGATCTTCAGGAAATGATCCTAAATCCAGGTAACAGTCTCTCCATGTAGATGTTTCTCTGCCGTAAAGAGCTTTTTCATCCAAGGCATCAATGCTGGCTTGCAAAGTACGAAGCAAATCATTCTCAGTAGGGAAGAGAATTCGTCTTTTAGACTGTTTCATTACTCTGTCAAACCAGATCCCCTCAGGCTGGCCACACAATGAACGGCCTACAACTTTAAGAGCCAGTGGAAAACCACCACAACTTCTCACCACCTGCCATTGAATGCCGTCATTTAGATCCACAAAGCAGAGAACTTCATATAAGTTATATGAAATTAGGGAGGTCGTATTTTCCCTAAGAATGTATCATCTTTAACCCCATAACAAGAGAAGGGGGCTGGGAGCAGGAGGCAGCTTCCCTATTTCGCTCGTCTTATAGTTGGTGTTTGATGGATTTGCTCCTTTATTTTTTTTGTGTGTTATCTTTACATTTTGTTTATATTCATAACCGAATAATTAGTCAAAAGATCTTTGTAAACAAAGATAGCCTTTTACCTTATCAACAAGATCAAGTCGCACATTAGGGCTGCTATCTTTAAAAGCTGAAGTGCAGAAGAGAGCCTTTGCATCCTTCTCACTCAAAAGCTTTAATTTATATGTATCAAATCTTGGAAACACGAATCTTGAAGTGACCAAAATTTTAAATTCAGGTAACTGAAATATAAGATTCTCAATGATGAAATCTGATTCAGACCAAACATCATCCAACACCAGTAATACAGGCTGAGATGTACTTCTCAGGAGGTTATTGAGTTGGCGGATTGCATCATGCTCAGCAGAAAACTCTGGGACCTTGCAGGCTTTCTTCTCAAAAATTTCCCCAACAATGCATTTGATGTTCGGTGTTTTGGTAACAGTGACAAAAAAGATGTCCTTGTATTTGGCTGTTAAGAGACAATAAGATCAAATAGGCTGAAAGCTCAGCAAGTAGCTTAATAGAAAATGATTTAAGATACACGTCCATAGGCTTGCCAGAATTTCGGTATTCTGTATAGCTATAAGTAGATTTACAATAAAAGAGGCGATATTTCTTCTTTTATGGGATAAAAAACAAGCTACTCTTTAGGTACAAGGGGATTTCTTTCACACCATCAAAAAGATATTGTGACACCAGAGGAAGAGGAAAAGCTATACATACAGTAAATCACAACCCATAACACAATTTCTCCTTTCTCTTTCCTTTGCCTAACAAGAAAACACAACTTTACGTTCATGTGATGTATTCAAGTGGTTCCTATGCAAGCATAAAACTAAAACGCATGCATATAAGAATTCAACTGATAAACCGACAGAATAAGAGCTGGCCATCAAGTTCATGCCATTTGAAGACAAAGGGGAGAATGAGCTAATTGAACTTCAACAACATACCCAGTATAATACAAACAGGGGTTTGGGGAGGATAGAGCTTATGCATACCTTACCCCTACCTCGGAGGTAGCGAGGTTGTTTCTAGTAGGCACTCAGCTGCAAATAGTCTGAGGCAGTCCAGAAAAAGAAGTAACAGAAATAGCAGACAGTAACAGGACAACTACTACAACAAAATGATATGATAGTTGAAGTAGAAGATAACAAATAATAACAGAAATTGAAGTACCAGAAGCTACAGGAGCAATACTACAACTACTGGTATGGACGGATAACAAATTGATATACATGACATGCATATTACACATTATGAAGAATTAAACAAGAAAAAGTGAGATACATTTTACATGGCAAAAAAATAAATAGGCAACTACCTTTGATATCCTCTTCTTGACAAACCATCGCTGCCAAAGTAGTCTTTCCACAGCCAGGAGGAGCAGAGAGAACCAACACCTGATCTTTCTGTTGAAGCAACTTCAATTTCAATTCTTGAAGTGGCGCTTGAAACCCAACCACAGAATCAGGAACTGGAGGCACATCAGAACATCCTGAAAATCCATTTGAGCTACCAAAACTAGAACCATTCATCCATCCTGAAGACCCAATCGAATTCGTAAATCCAATACTACTCCTCGACAACGAAAGACCTTTCACCATCGATCGAAGCTCATCCAATTTCTTACCATTATCATTAACCTTAACCAGAATCAATTTACTATCCCTACACACCTGAATCAACCCGTGTATCTGACAGAATTTCACAAGTGAATTTTCCAACTTGGTCAGTTTCCTGGAGTAATTGCATCTCTTAAACGCGTCGTAGCGTTTAATCTTGGAGCACTTGAGAACTAGCTCTTCACCTTCCATCAGCTTCTTCTTGAACATTTCTATTTCTTCTTCACGGCCGTCTAAGGCCTTGTTTAGCTTCTCAATGTCGGCGAATACCGGTTCGATGTGAAGTAATGTTTGCTCCAAGCTGAGGAATTTGGAACGGAAAGTGGCGATGTTAATGCCAACATCAACAACTACTTTGAAGAGTTTGTCAAAGACTACACCCAGAGCAGCTCCTCCCAACAGAGCTCCGGCCATTTGGGCAAAGTGTGTAGGTTGAAGCGAGTGAAGTACACTGGAGAGTCTGTCTTGCCTTGGAGTTTTAAGGCATCGATTACTGTTGCTTGCCGAGAAAAATGTCTTTGAAAAGAGATGGTAATTGGTCGGAAGTTTCCTGTAGAGTTGACTTTTGCAGTGATGAGATGGAGTACACGAGTGAAATGAATATATTCTTCTCTTTCCATTTGTTGGTTGTTTACTGCCTCCTTTATTTTTGTCTTAGACACGTGATTTGATAAAGTACTGTTCATTTTTACAAATTAATTTTAATTGAAATATTTAAACTCAATAATATATTAAATAATTATAATTAAAGGCTTAAATATACATTTATTTAGGAATAAAATCACAACTCAACAGAAACACCTGTAAAAAAAAAAAAAAAAAATAGAGAAAATATTCTGTTATATGTTAAATTGATTATCCAACAATGAAACATTCATTTATGTAATTATCAATTTGTTCTGAGATAATACATCGAAACACCCCTAAACTTATAACCAAAATTTACTTTAGACCCTAAACTTGTATGACAATTATTTACCCTCTTAACAACTTTGAACTGAATTTATTTCACCCCTCTAAATCTTATCCAAAGTCAAAGACTAGGTAGTGTTGGACACGCGCGTTTTTTATTCGTCCACGTCATTTAATGAATTCATTTACTAAAATTCGACCCATCCCTTACTAAAACCCGACCCAACCCTAATAAAGCCGACCCAATCATTAAAACCCAACCCAACCCAACCCTGACAAATACCCCTAATTTCCTCACTCAACGACATTTCTCTCATTTCAGCTGCCAAAAATCGCGAATTTAGGTTAATTTTCAACTCCATTTCACCCAAAATCATATGATCTACAAGTTGATTAGGGTTCTAACAAGTTCGTTTTAGGGTTTTTCGTAAATTGTTTAAGTTGTTGTATTTGGATTTAGGGTTTTTTTATGCTGTAAAAATTGATTTTGTTGTAAAGATCGTACTTTTTTTTTTAAAAAAAATCAGATTACCTATGGATTTTGCATATATTGAGGTTTCATCATGAAGGAAGGTTACAGCAAAAGCCTCGTATAAAGTACCATGGAGGTATTGTTACAGATTGTTTTGGTGTCGATATTGACAGGTTTTCATTGTTTTGCGGAGAAATTTTGACTTTTGAAGAGAGTCGCCACTTAATTTTGAGAAGGAATTAAGAAACCTTTAGAGAGTTACTTCAAACGATTCAAAACAGAAAAATCGTTTTAAGTTAGAGATTCTAGATAAGCGGTTCCTATTAACATTTTAGGAAGGTGTTAGGCACCTAAAATGTCCGCTAACTTGCGGTTATTCGGACTGTTTGAAAATCATCTTTTGATTAACTTCGAAAAGATTAATTTGTTGAAATAGTGATTTGATTTTTTCCAAAAAAAAAAAAAGACTTATGTAAAATAGATTTAAACACATAAAAGGGGAAGGGAGGAGAAAGTAAAGGATTTAGGCCATTAGACCCAAATTAACGAGACCTGTCCTAGTCTAGTTGGGTTTTCAACTCATTTCACCTGTCGTAAACTATTTTTCGAGCCTTTGGCTCGAATCTTGCTTCACCTGTATTAAATACAACTTTGGCTTCGAGGCCAAAATGAATGAATAAATAAATGACTAAATGAATAAATAAAAAGAAGACAATAATAAAAATTGAGACTTTTTAAGTCTTTTAGTGACCTCATCAATGGGTTTTGACCCATTTTCCTTCTTTGTCTATCTTCTAGCACCCGCACGCTATGTAGTGGACCTTGGGTTTAAACTTCGAACTTGACTCGAAGGGGTGAGCCTCATTTACCCATTACGAAATGCAGGAGGAGAGGAGGTTATTTGGACTCGAGATATTTTTTGCATACAAAGAAAAGATAAAAAAAATTAATATATGTTCAAGGCATAAAAGTGACATATTTCAAAGTAAAAGAAACTATCAAGAACCAATTTTTGAATGACAAGAATAAGCACACTTGCACAAGAATGAGAGTCAACAAATAAAAAATGTAAAGCAAAAGTTTCACAATCATACTATGCATGAGTCAAAAATATCCAAATAATTTTATTTGGCCGCAAAAGTTTGAACTTTCTTATCATTTTGAAAAGACAACATGCGAACAAAGAAGAATAAATATCTTGGATGAAAAATAAAGCTAGCACTTCATATCTTATATGAGGATTTTAAAATCCATTAAAATAATTAGGAAGCAAATGACAAATTCTTGACTTAACTAATTGTTATTTTTATCAAGGCGCAACAAATAATAATAACTATTCTTCCAACACAAAATAAACAACTTTACATGCTAAAAAAAAAAACATATCTACCAACAATAAGTTTAAACAAGACATGAGTGTTGTTTTTCAAGTAAAGATCTAAACTTTATCCAAAATAATCAAAGAATAAAGTAAAAAAAGAGAAACAATCAATATTATCTATTCTTTTCAACATAAAGGAAATAACTTTACATGCTAAAACAAATATATCTACCAACAATAAGTTTAAACAAGACATGGGTATCGTTTTTCAAGTAAAGATCTAAATTTTATTCAAATAATCAAAGAATAAGGTGAAAAGGCAAAACATTCAACATTAACTATTCTTCTAAACATAAAGAAAATAACTTTGCATACTAAAAACAAACGTATCCAACAACAATGAGTTTAAAAAAAAACATAAATGCATCTTTTAAACAAAGATTGAAACTTTATCTAAAATAATCAAAGAATAAAGTCAAAAAGGCACATACAACTATTGCTAGCTTATTTTTATATCATGAACATGAAAATAATTAAAATATCGATACCACAACGTCCTAGGGCCTTCAAGGCCATCTATAACATGCAATCTCAACAAATAAAATTATATCTATGAGCTACGAAGAAGAAAAAAGATGAAGAGAAAAACGATAATAAAAACTAAAATTAAAAAAAAAAAGTGTGTTTACCTTTTGGAGGCAGCAAAACGAGACTACGAGTTTCGTTGGAATCAACCACCACCGAAAAACGTCGCCGGCAACTCAAAATTTTTGATTAGTCGATCAACTTTATGAAACAAAATTTTTTACTAAATAAAAATAACTATTTTTGCTCAAAAGATTTTTTCCCCTTTCTAGCCTTTTTTTTTCTTCCTTCTCCCTCCTTTCTCTGCCAAAGTAGTGGTAGTATCTATAGGAGAGAATGGAGTATTTTTTTTCCCTTTTCCACCAATGTGGGAGAAAATTATTTATAGGAAAAGATCGAAATTTATTTCTTGTCATTTACCAATGTGGGAGAAAAAGCATTAGAGGGATTTTTGAAATGTAAAAATTAAAGATAAGGTGAGGTGGAAGATAATGTGGGGGAAATAGTACAATGTAGTACAATCTTTGAATTTCAAAATTGGAAAAGGACAAAGTTGGGGGGAATAGTACAATTTGAATTTATTTTTTGGTGGAAATTGGGTAAAAGTTATGAGAGTTCTTGAAAATTTTGGGGTTATTTAAAATATAACCCCAATTGGAATTTAAAATTTAGTCATATTTATTTATTTTGACCAAATTAAAAATTAATTGACGAATTGCATTGCAATTATGATCAATTTTCAACTATGGTCAAATCTAATAGATTGACTAAATTAAATTAAAATTCTATAAGAATTAATACCTTTTTTTTAATCCCGAGCTTTTTAATTTAATAAAATGAATGCATATTTATCCAAATAAATTATTTTTTAGAATAAATTATATTTAAATTAAGATTTTAATCATTTGAATTTATTTTCAAGATAAGCCTTAATTAAATCCGATATTTTGTAAAATAAATATTTAAGCAACAAATTATATAATCTCGTATAACTGAACACGATAGTATATAATCGCTACTTAAAATAACAAAAATCACGTACGAAAATATTTTAAGTTTTTTTTTTATTTGGATGAAATAATTATTTTGGTTTATTAAAAACTGAAGAAACTCAGGATTAAATTTAGTCGTGGAGGGCAAAAATTAGGTGTCAACATTCATACTATGATTTTGTTGGGTATGTTAAAGAAATTGGTTACAATGTTGAATCGTGCATTTTCTATATGAGACCTCCTAAACGTAATTACCTAGTAAAAACGACTTGTGATAGGGATATTTTGGGTATTGTACCTCAACTTAAAAATAGAGATATTGTTCAGCTATATGTGTCACATTTAGTAGATGAACCCCGCGTGGTACCTAAAGCACCTGCTATTGAATATATTTCCCATGTGGGTGGGGAATCTTCTACTTCTTTTGATAAAGAGTCTAGTCAAGATTGTGGAATAAGTGAAAAATTAGGGTTTGAAGATGGCTTTGTAGAGGCTGCAACACCTCAAAAGCCTTTTGTGAGTGAAAATTTAAATAGTGATGTTGCTGCTACTAGTATTGGAGAGTGTAATGTATTTGGTGTTATTGGTTCTAATGATGAGGAGTTAGGTGGTGTAGAGGAAAATTTAGGTAGTGGTGTTTTTGCAACTGTTGTGCAGAACTTGAGTAGTGCACCCTCTTCTAGTACTATTGAAAAGAGTAGCGGTAGTGGTGTTGCTTCTACTATTGAACAGAACTTCAATGGTGATGGTGGTGGGGTTGCTGCTAGTGGGGAGCATATTTTGGGTAGTGATTATTGTGCTGCTCCTCATGATGAGCAAAACTTGGGCTGGACTAGCTTTGTTACTGCATCAGATGTGCCAATAATTCCATCTGATTGGGTAGGTGAATTTGATGATACTGTAAATTTAGATTATGAAGACTTTTTTGATGAAGGTGAAGATGAATATGGTAGTGATGTTCATGATGAAGTTAAGAGTTTTGAGGGAATAAAAGAGAGATGCCAAAAAGAAGAGATCTGAAGAAAAAAAAGAAAGAAAAAGGAGCCTAGAACTGAAGGGGTTAGTTTAGGTAAAAAAAGAGTTGAGTTAGGATATGATGAGTTTTTATCCAACAAAAAAATTACTTTAGAGGAAAAAATAGTCGGAGATGAGCCATATTTTGATTCTGATGTTGATGTTAGCTTTGAAATAGATAGTGATGATGGAAATGATGGAGATGATGAAATAGAACAATCTGGAAGAAGAGAAAGAAAAGCAAGAAGGAAAAAAAGAAATCATAAGAGAATTGTCTTTGATCCTACTTGTAAAAAAATAGTTTGGGAGCTTGGTCTTTCTTTTGAAAATGTTCAGCAATTTAGAAAAGATATTACTATATATACTGTGCAAGAATATGTTGAATTAGACAAGTATATGAATTAACCAAAAATGGTGAGAGTAAAATGTATTGATGGTTGTCCATGATTGTTGTTTGGAAGTCATGATTCTAGAACTGGAGATTTTCAGGTAAAGAAGTATAATCCAGCCCACATATGTAATGCCACAACCAAAAACAAACTTGTGAATTCAAAATAATTGGCAGAGAGATACAGAGACAGGATTATATCTGAGCCTGGTATTAGAGTTTTCCAATTTCAAAACTTGATGAAAAAAGAATTTGAGGTATATATTGGGAGGATAGTGGCAAGAAAAGTTAGGAATATTGTGTTGCAGCAGATCATGGGTGACCATGTAGAGGAGTTTAAAAGGATTCTGGATTATAAAGATGAGCTTTTAAAGATCAATCCAGGTAGCACATGTGTTGTGAAGCTTAGTGAAGAAACCTTTGAAGATGGAAAAAAATAATTTGTATCATTTTATATATGCTTTGATGCTTTGAAGAAAGCATTCAAAGCTGATGTTAGGAGATGTATTGGATTCAATGGTTACTTTTTGAAAGGTGTTTGTAAAGGTCAACTACTTGTGGCTATTTGTAAAAATGGGAATAATTAGATGCTATCATTAGCCTGGACAGTGGTTGAAGTTGAAAATACATTCAATTGAAGATGGTTTATAAAACTTGTGAAGAATGATCTTGAGCTGGGAGATGGGACTGAAGTGACTACTATCACTGATATGCAGAAGGTAAAGCATTTGTTATTAATTGTCTTTATTTTTTTTTAACTATATTTTATTTTTTTAACTATAATCTCTAACATTTATTATTTCTTGAAGGGTCTTGACAATGCAATTACAGAATTGCTGCCAAATGCAGAACAAAGAATGTGTGCAAGACATATTCTAGCTAACTGATCCAAAGTTTGGAAGGGTATTGAAAGGAGAAATTATTTTTGGAAGTGTGCCAAATCCACATATGAGCAAGAATTGAGAAGAAATTTGAATCATATGGAGCTTTTAGGTGATAAAATTTGTGAAGATCTTTTGTGGTATAACATATAAAGATGGTCTAAAGTGTACTTCAAGTATCATAGTTGTTGTGACAG
The DNA here is from genome assembly GCA_030864225.1 of Capsicum baccatum var. pendulum. Lineage (NCBI taxonomy): Eukaryota > Viridiplantae > Streptophyta > Magnoliopsida > Solanales > Solanaceae > Capsicum > Capsicum baccatum. Next base: position 178,321,340 of record CM061551.1, read on the forward strand.
TGTTGACAACAACATGGCTGAAAGTTTTAATTCATGGATATTGGGGCCCAGACACAAGAATATCATCACAATGCTTGAAGAAATAAGGGGCAAGGTGATGAGAAGAATAGGATAACTGAGAGAGTTTGTTGATGCTTGGTTAACTGATATTTCTCCAATGACACTAAAAGTATTGCAAGAAAACACAACAAAATCAATGAAGTGTACCCTTGAGTGGAATGGTGAATTTGATTTTGAAGTTAAGGATAGTTGTGGCAATACTTTCATAGTGAATTTGAGAGCTAGAAGTTTTACTTTTAGGTCTTGGATGTTGAAAGGTATACCTTGTTGTCATGTCGTAGATGCACTACATTATAGGAGATTGGAACCAATTCATTATGTTGCACATTGCTATACCAATAAAACCTACCTCAAGACTTATAATTACTACATCCAGCCTGTTTCTAATATGCAAATGTGGTCAAAATCAACCAACCTTTCTATTTTACCTCCAATAATAAAAAAATTGTCAGGCAGACCTGACAAATCTAGAAGAAAGGAGCAAAGTAAAAATAAGACTGAAAAGTTATCTAAACATGGTGTTGAGATGAGTTGCAACATATGTCATGCTAAGGGTCATAATAAGAACGGTTGTCCTTTGGCTACAAGTTCAACAAAATTCAGTGTAGGTTCCTCTGCAGCAGCAGGCACAAAAAGAGAAAGAGGAAGACCAAAAGGGTCTACAAAGGTAACAATTGACTTGTCATTTACTACTAGTTCATTTCTTTGTTATTTTCTTACATTTTTTGTTATATATTGTAGGTTGCTGCTGCTGCTACTGGTAGAGGAAGGAGAGTTGTTGCTGCTGCTATTGATAGAAGAAGGGGTACTGCTGCTGCTGATGCTGGTAGAGGAAAGGAAACTGATGTTGCTACTGCTGGTAGAGGGAGGAGAGTTGATGTTGTTGTTGCTGGTAGAGGAAGGGGAGTTGTTAAGGGAGTTGATGTTGTGGTTGCTGGTAGAGGAAGATGAGTTGTTGTTGCTACTGGTAGAGGAAGGGGAGTTGTTGCTGCTGGTAGAGGAAAGAGAGTTGTTGTTGTTGGTAAAGGAAGGAGAGTTGCTGCTACTACTACTATATATGGTGTTGGTAGAGAAAGAGCACCTGCTGCCGATGTTACTGTAGGTAGTATTGATAGAGGAAGAGGAGTTATACCTGCCGCTGGTGTTGGAAGAGGTAAAAGGGCACTTTTTAAAAGACCTAAGATGGTTGGAATGAGGGTGTTTCAAACAGAAAGTGGTTATAAAATTCTCAATGTAAGTTAAATTTGATGAAATTTCTCTAGTTTAAAGTCTATCTTTTAAAAGTCTTAAAATAAATTTGTTCTACTTTATTTTTTTAGCCTGGAATGCCTATGAACTCCTTCATATTGACTGGATATCTTGTACATCACAAACCCAAATTCGGTGTGAAATAGAAAGAAACAAAAGCTATGACACAACAAGATCTCGAAGTAATGAGAGCATAGAAAAGGATAAGGACAAGGTCAAATACTGCTGAAGTGAATCATCTAAGCCAAACAAGTTCATCAACCTTTCAGTAGAAGCAGTCTGATTTTTGTTTTTGTGTATTAATGTTGTGTACTGAAACAATAGTGACTTCCACTTAAGAAATTTTTATTTTGATTAGTGACTTCAATTATGCAGCTGTGACTGCACTAATTTTATGTGTAATTACAAGATGTAAATGTGACTGCACTTTTGGCTATATATTTTTGTTAAAAATATGAGCAGCTGTGACTGCATTATGTTGAATAATGTCTGTTTGAAGCATTTATGATCCTGTGTCTGCACAATTCTCATTTGACTATAAGCAATTGTGGTTAATGATAGTTTTTGCAGTCTTGCTTAACTAGTTGTGACTATAAGCAGTTGTGGTTAACTTCATTACAAAAGAAGTTGCACCATTATAAAATAAGCAAATGTTTATAATACAATCAATTCAACTATTTTTCTTCATATATATCAAGACAACCAACAGCTGAATACATTACAAAAAAGGCTTAAAAGAAGCTGCACTACAAAATACAACAACCAAGTGCTCAAGAGACAGTCATCGGGCAAAGTAGATTATAAAATAAGCTTAAAGAAGCAGCACCAATCACAAAATAAGTTAGATATCTTCTAACAAGATCAACCACATTAAGGTAACCTCATTAAACCTTTCTTTATATGTATCATCCTAAGCCAATATCTTATAGCTATTAGTAGTGGAGAGCAACAAAACACAACAAATTTAGCAATTCTTCTCCACTTCTTCTCTCTTTCTTTGATCTTCTCAACCTCTTCTTCCAACTTCTCCAATTTCATATCAACGCAATTATCATCTTTGGATTCTTTAGGTTTGTCTACTTCATGAGAAGTTTCCTCAACAAATTTATTCAACTCAACTTTTTCAACTTCATTAATCGATGCATGATTGTCAATATATTGAGAAGACTCAACTAAATTCTCAGGCTCACTTAATTTCTCTATTAGTTTTGAAATCACATATTTGAACCTCGAATCAATATCTTCTCTATCCCTCCAACACCAAAAGTCGCAAGATCTTGAACCCTTCAATGGTGAAAAATAAAGAATGAATTAGTCTTTAATCAAGTCTTTCGGAATAGTAAAAGCAAAAAAATTGATATCTACCCCATAATAAGGACATGCCCAAAATCTTCTGCCGGGATCCTCAAAGTCCAAGATGTCTTCATATGCAACAAAAATCCATGATTACAACGAACTTCTTTGTACAAAGCATTATCATTTTCTTCCATACAAAGTTTAGTCAAATTAACCGACCTCATTGCGTGCTAGAAAAATAGATTACGGTTCTTCAAGAGCACTTACATTTGAAATGGAAGAGAAATCAATCTCAAAATTATGCTTAAATTTTGGAGAGGAAGCAGATTTTGAGAAATTGAGGAAGAAGAGAAGTAAATTAGAGTTTTTGAGGATGAAGTTGGGTTGGGTGATTTGGGATTTATGCCCGTTAAGAAAATTTAAAAGAATATTTTCGTTTAAAAAAAAAATATAAAAGGCAAAAACAAGACTTTGATGCGCCCAGCAACACGCGATCTCACTTCGACTTCTAAGGAGTGAAATAAATTCAGTTCAAAGTTGTTAAGAGGGTAAATAATTGTCATACAAGTTTAAGGTCTAAAGTAAGTTTTGGCTATAAGTTTAGGAGTGTTTCGATGTATTATCTCATTTGATCTTATAATTTGATCTTCAAGTTGATCATGAGTGACGTTATGTGGTATTCAAAAATTATATTCACTAAAAATGAAAGTACATAATATAATATGACCAATATATAACAATTGTCCAAATAAATTTTCAGGCCGAAAATGAGAAAGGAGATTATAAGGTGAGAATTGAGACCCCTCTAACTAATAAGATGAAATTTCAGATTGCTAACTAATTGATCTATTAAAATCTTCTGGATCAATAATATACTTCCTCCTATTATTGGAATTTGAATTTTCCGTAAGACCAGTTTGGCTATGGAAAAACAATTTTTACTTTTCTCGAAGTGATTTTTCATTTTATTTATAAAAATAGTGTCTACCTCGATCATGATGATGAAAAAGAGTACATTTATGTCTGTTTTCCTATTTAATACTTTTTCATGTATTTTTATTTTTTCAAATTTAACTTTGTACCTCCCTTAAAAAAAAAATACTTGTATCATATCACCTTTATTAATTTCAAATTATTTAAATATTAAAAAAATAATATTATTTAATAATAAAAATAAAATAAATTATTTCTTAATTTTTCACAAATTAAAGTAGCATAGTTGGATAACCGGTTTTGCTGGTAAGTAAACAAGGACTTGCTACGTTTACGTGGTACCCACTATAGATGCGAGTACTTTTTTTTAAAAGGCAAAAGTTACTAATTAGATGACACGAGTAGTAACGATTTTACTAATTAATCAAACCAAACTAAAAGCAAAAAAAGGAAAGAGAGCTCTAGAAATCACTTTGATCTGCTGACTGAAGCCATTCTTTGGAAATCTTGGTATCCAACTATCCCTAGATCCCTTGTGATTTGAATTACTTTTGTTCAGAAGCTTGTGTTCTTGGTTGTCCTCGATTTTATTGTTGCATGATTGGTTTTCTATTTAGATCGACTCTGATGATCGGCAATAAAGCCCATCATTTGTATCAAAACATTTTACGTGAAAAAACCAGATATGCAAACAAAAGTATAATAATCAAGATTGTATTGTATGATAGATACATCATAGTATATGTTATAATACCGTTCTTGAAGAGCCACATTAGTTCCTCCAGAAGATCCATCTTTAGCTTCAATAGTATTTCCCCTCAGCGAACTCTTTCAATATCGAGTGAATCTCATCCAATTTCTTGCCATGTTCGTTAGCCATGACGAGAATCTTCTTACTATCCATACACACCTGAATTAAACCATGCGTCTAGCAAAACATCACGAGTATATTTTCAAATTAAACTAGGTGAGCTTCTTCGTGTACTTCCACATCTGCTACGCGGCATACCTTCGAACCATCTTTCACCTTCCATCAACTGCTTCTTGAACGTCTCTATTTCTTCACCTCAACCATCTAGTGTCTTGCACAAACTCTCAATGTCAGCAAACACAGGTTGGATTTCAACTAGGTCTTCTTTAGGCTGTTGAAATTGGAAGGGATTGTGACAACGCTTACACCAACATCAACAACGGTTTTGAATACTACATCAAAAGCTGGACCCAAAGAAGCTCCTCCCACGAGACTTAGTACAAATTGAGGTACAGAAATTGATTGAAAGTTCTTATAGTACAAATAACCAGATATATATCCCAAATAGTCTACCCTATTCTACCCTTAATGGGGTTAGCTAGTAGTCCTATTTAACTATTTTTCCATCACATGACTTTTCAAAACCTACATCTCGATAAAAAATCGTCCACGTATGACAAGAACTAGTAACTAGTAGGAAGTTTCTCTTCAAATCAATTATGGGTATAATTTCTAGATTACTGTCACATGACACGGTTCACAAACGAATTTTAACTGTATGACAACGGAAGTAAAGTTTTGCTTTTATGTATTAAAAAAACAATATGCACAGGTGTGAAAATACAAGAACAGGAATTAGAATCATTTTTGTACAATTGATCAACACAGTCACTCAATGTCCTCAACTATCGACTTCTGTTTGACGGAAAGTCGTCGTTGGGTCAACTATCTTGTTCTTTCCTACACCCTATCCATTACCAAAGATCACTGCGTGTCTGCTGATTTGACAATAAGTTTCAGCATTCCCTCACTGGAGTACAAGCCTGAAAACAGAAAATGGTCAACACTAGCAAGTTATTTAATAATGGGAGTACATGTTTTAGACGCGTTAGGACTAATTTACGTATGAACACTCTGTTAATGCATTAGTGCACCTGTTGGTGCTACCCATATCTGACCGATCACATGCCTGAGTTATATATATACACATATATACATACATACAGTGGCGGAGAGCCAGGATATTCACGAATGCATATATAGCATAATTTTTTGCTGAGGGGTAGATCCACCACTGCATGCATACATACAGGAGCAGGAGTCGACCAGGATATTCACGAATGCATATATAGCATAATTTTTTGCTGAGGGGTAGATCCACCACTGCATGCATACATACAGGAGCAGGAGTCGACCAGCGGCCATAAATATCGAAAAAATGAACCAGACCGTGCAAATCGAGTATCATTAATATATACAACCAATATTATTACAAATGTAGACAACTTGCAAATAAATATATACAGCTACTATTATTACAAGTGTTTTAGTACATTCAACTCGAGCTGAGGATTATACTGGTGTAGTATCAAATTTATATGTGCGCAAATAGAGTTACAAGAGTAAACAAACGACTCCATCCAATTTCTAGGTGCATTTGTAGAAATCTTCAAATCAATTTATTACTACTAATGATAAAAGTGAAAACAAACTAAAATTACTTTACTCAGTTTTTTTCCTTTTCTTGTTCTGCAGCTTGGTCTTCATGTTCTTCACCCTCTCCGCTATGGCACTGTAATATGTGTGACATTTCTCTGCCACGGCGCTATAATACGTGTGGGATCGGACGCTTACTCGCTGCCCCAAGTCCTTAATCCTGTCTTCATATTTCACATATACCACTGGTGCAGTAAGCCCCATCATAACCCCTACATTGCCATGTACTTAGAAAACACAACTAGATTACTGGAGCATAGGTAAATTAGTACTATAGATATAATTAATTACCAAGGAAGAGAAGCGTAGGTAAATCAAGATGGCTGGCCACAACCGAAAGCAGACCCAAAGAAGCTACAGATCCCACAAAGACGAACCACTCTCTCTCAGTACTCACGCTAAACAGAAACCTTAGGCTTTTCTCAACCGATTCACGAAATTTGGTGCTTGCTTCCACAACTGATTCGTCGCTTATGTACATCATTGACATGTCCAGGGGCTCTCTGCAAAAATATATCAGCACCCGGATTTTACTGAGTTTCTTGATCAGAAGAGGAAAAGGACACTACTTTGTTCCGTCGACACTTGATGTCATAGTGACAATGTGAGACCAGATAACGAAAAGTTAATAACAGACAAGTTAGACTTCACTTAAAACAATAAGATCACAGAATTATATTGTAAGTTCTGTGACACCACAGTAATTATCTAACAGTAAAACCACTAAATTTGAGCCTCTACGGCTATAGATTTGGGGTTCCATTATTTTCTATTGGATAAAGTCCAATTATTTTGATATGCTAAAAATAATTTTTTTACTTCTATTGTTACAAGAGTATCACATTGTTGTAGTAAAGTGGGTAAAGTGCAGCCATTTTAAGTAACATTACAAAAACAATTTCTGTAATGCGTGAAATTAATAAATATAACACCAAAATGACACGAAGCTGGAAACACAAACGAAAAAATAATTTAAAGAAAAACTTTGGGGCAGTAGCTTACTTCCCCAAGAGCATATATATGTTTCCCCAAAGAAAGATGGAAGCAATGGCGAACATGGCGATCCAGGACGCCAGCGTTATAAAGGTCAATCCATATATATCAAGTGACAGCCATATAGTTGTGGCTGCTAATAGTGCAACAACACTATTACTCTTCCTCTTCCATAAAATTAAATCTCCGAGTGTACCTTAGAAAAAACGTAAAACATTCGCATTATAGCAACACAACATTGCACCAGCCGAGGTGAAGAGGGGAGAATGCGAGAGGGCCGTGAAGGGCTAATGGATTAAGTAGGAATATCAGGGGTGAAGGTAAGCTTTAGCATATGTTTTCGGTCATAAGAAATTCACTAAACATGTAAAAAACATTAAATTCAGAACCAAATGATTAACATTTGATGCTGCAGTCAAAGAGTCCAAAACTCATGAAGCCTAAATTCCGGATGCTCTCTGATTAGGATTAAGTAATATAAAATGATATACTAGTGCAAGTGAGTTGATTTCCCAAATGGTCACTCAAACTCAACTAATAGTTACTTTATGAGAAATTCACTTTCTTTGTTGAAACAAATTGTTATTGAAAAAGGGGGTGAATATGTTTGAGATAATAATAACTATAGGGGAGAGATATTAATCCGTGTAAAGATAATTCGTTTTTTTTTTTTTTTTGAGAATGAAAAGATAATTCAACTTTTAGCTAGCTACATATGTTAGTTATCAATTTGATCTGGTTATTACCATTATACCCTTTTTATCAGTCTAAAACTAAAGCTTAACCTGGAGATTTACTTGAAATCGCATCCATCCGTTCACTTTTACTTGTCATATTTCATTTTACAAAAACAATTCACTTTTACTTGTCACATTTCATTTTACAAAAGCAAATTTGATAAATCTTCGAAGCCAAATTGAATAGACTGTATTTTAAATTTAGATTGCGAAAAACTATAGGAATAATCTTATAAGTTGCACTCATTCACATGTTAATATGACCGAAAAAAACATATTGAAGTGTTGATCAAAGTCCACGCAGACTTTGTGTAAGCAAAACATGCATGACAAGTATAATATTGGTTAAAAACATTTTACACTAATATTGCGCGGAAGTTAAATCATGGATTACACCTGTATTATTGACAACATCGCGAGCAGGTGCAGTTATTGGAGAGTCTGTAGAAGTCTGCTGGTTGGATTCTGCAAACAAAGCCAATATTACACTGTAGACAAAAAGGAACTTACAAAAAGAGGGAATATATATATATATATATGAAAGAGTTATATATGGAGAAACCTGAATTGTTGACAAGTTCAGGAGTTGGTGAAATTGGCGGAGATTCTGTTGAAGTAGTCTGCATATTGAATGAAGGCTACAAATTAAACAGAGGAAAAATGGAGAAGAAAATTAAAGGGCACTTATGAAGGGAACTTTGTAGTTTAATTTGTATGTTGGAAGGAAAAAGAGTGAGGAGAAATGTGAAGGGAAGAGTGAGAGAAAAACACATTAGTGATTACAGATGGCGGTCAAGTGAGTGAAAGACGTGGAGGCCATGCAGGGTTGCGCCACGAAGCAATTTGATATTTATCTCAATTGGGGTACTTGTAATTGAAGCCCAGCGTCCACAAATGAAAGGCTGATTTGGGCAAGGAAGAGGTATCTAATATAACATGTCCATAAATTACAACTTGCAAACAAAAGTGACAGAAAATAGACAATAGGTTAAATTTGCATGAGTATTTTGGGCCTGACATTATTTGATAACTTAAAGCACAGGCCATAGCTAGAATGGTTCTTTTCAATTCCTTCCCAAAAGGTTATAGATCCCAAAGCTGAATGAAGTTGGTTTGAATGTATATTTGTTTGCATGAGTCTTTTGAATAATTTAATTGGAATTTTCTTAAGAAAGACAGCCACGTTCCATTTTGCTCGTCTGATAAGGCTTTCCTTGTTTTAATTTATTTGTCTTATGTTTTCTTTTAAATATTTATCTTTTTTCTAATCTGATTACTTCAAGTATTTTGTGTAGAATCAAATCAAGAGAAACAAATTAAAACAGGAGGAGAGTAGTAAAGGACATGAAGGCAAAGTTTGTGACTTTTTTTTTTTTTGTTTTTCTTTTGACGCCGTTGTAGTTTTTGCACCAAAGTGGTACCATGCATAATTCCATGGTTTTGTTTTATTCGTGAAAATGGATGATGATGGTATGCCCACTAGGCACATGAGACCTTCCCAATTGCGACATAAATATATCCAACCTGTGGTTGCCAATTTTTTGAGCTTGCACTGATTCAAATACCAAAAGTCAAATGAGAGATCTGAAGCCAAAAGAAATGCCTAAAGCAGGCAGGAGATCGTTGGTCGAAGGACATTTTTGTCATTTCACACCCTAAAATGAGGTACTTGGATGATCAAGTTGTCCAATTAAATTTTAAATTAGGTGGGAGGAACAAAAAATTTTTGAGTTTTTTTTTAAAGTTTTTCCGTTCTAACAACTTATCTCAGTTGTAGAACAACTTTGATAGTTGTTCGACAACTGAGAGAAGTTGTTCAACAATTGCGCGAAGTTGTTCAGCTTTTTTGAGGGACAGGTTTGTGGATCCACTTGCCCTTTTTTTTAATTAGAAACTTGGAAGGCCTTCTAGTTTATTTTTCTCCTAAAAAGACTCCATTCCAAAGGACATTTATATCATTTCACAATAATTTCAATCGATTATTTGTGATGAATATTAACATGCTACCATCAACATCCATTTTTAAAATAGTAATATTTTTCAAAAAGAAAATCCCATCAAATCTGACAATACAACATCTCAATACTCAAGTCGAAAATTATCTCTTCATGATTGTTAAATCAAATACTCAAATTAAAAACTATCTCTTCATAATTGTTAAATTCAAAACCAAATATACAAAAAAAATTGAAAAAAAACAAACAAAATTTACCCTAAAAAATCAACAAATCCAGATAGAGAAAGTTTCTTGCGAGCGTTCTCCATAAGCTATAACTTTTTGGGTCACCCCTCTTTCCTAAATAGCTCTCTCATATTGTTGTTAATGGCGGACTAGGGGCCAGTGCTCATGGGAGTGGTACTCTTCATACTGTTGTAACCAAGACTTCTATTTCAGATACCTGTTAATAATCGTACACTGAAATTTGGAACTCTTGCAAGATGCAAGATGATAACGGAACGGTCATGGGTATTCTCGACCATGGTTTGACGGTGGAGAGGATGAGAGGAGGAAGAAGATAGAAGGAGAGATTGGCGGTTGGGGTTTGGGATAATGAAATTGATAAAATAAATAAGGTATGTTAGGTAAAATAAGGAAATGTAAAGCGATGGATAGGGTCCGTGTCATCAAAGAGTATGGACGGTTGTGATTAACATAAAAGTTTAAATGGACTTACGGATTATCGAAATGGGCTAATTGATGATTTAAAATTGACGGAATACATATGCAGGCCCCGAATTATTTTACTTTTCTCGTATAGGCACCTCAATTAAGTTAGGTACCTATTGAATCCTTTACTCCTTCACAAATGCTTTCAATTGAGCCCAATTTATTGACATGACAAAAAATATAAAATGCATGTAATACACACGCTGATGATGTGACAAAGTGACGAATTAAATGACTACACGTGACATTTTAATTTAAAATAATTATAAAAATAAATTTCTAATATAATTAAATCTAATTTTTTGTTAAACAAAATCATTAATACCCCTCCCCTAAAACAAACTCAACCTACCCGATCCTTTCTCTCCCTCCCCCTCCCTCTTCCCTTCCAAACTTACTTTCTTCATTTTTGAGCAGACAAGAAAAAAAATGATTCTTCATTTTTTAACATAGAGAAACATTTTTTTTTAACAATTCAAATCTCTCAGAAGAGGTGAATTATGAATCTGATTCAAATAAATCGATACATTTTTCCATGAATTCAGGTAAAAATTCGTTAAAAGGTGTTGTTTTTTAACAGAAATTTAAAGTTGGGTGTGTTAATGCTGGTATAAGTAAATGTAGCTCGATATTGAAGAGGAAAAGGTGTAGTAAAGATTTGAATAACGCAAGTAAAATCCAAAAGTCGACTACTTTTCGTTAAGTGATAATGGTAATAATGTTGAGGAAGAATCAGTTCCGATTTCGAAATCGAAACCTCAGGCAGCAGTGCCCGCGCCAAAAAGTAGCAAGAAAGTGGAGAAAAAGAAAAGTGAGGTGAAAACTAAGAAGGTTGCTATTATTAGCTTCCTTGGTGTGTTGTTCTTCATGGTGTTCTTTGGTGGGTTGGTTCCTTTATTGAATGTGAGATATGGAGGTGTGAGGCTTTTTTCCTATTCTTTTTCTTGGCCTCTATAGGATTCCGAATTACAAGTCAAAAATTATTGCCACCGATGAGTACGTTATTTCCTGTTAACCTAATTTGCAATTTCAGTTAACATTGAATGTTGATAGATGGTAACAAACTATTGTTGCTTCTCTAAGACCATGGATTTGGATTACATTTGTCTTGATTAATGTTGAAGTCGGTCAGGTTGTGTTTCAGAAAAAAAAAAATGGAGGTGTGAGGGAGCCATTTACAAGTGGAGATTTTGAGAGTGGATTTTCGGATAAACATCACGGAAGAATCTTTCACATGTTTGTTTTGAGAATTTAGGAGTTATGAAGATATGCTATTTTTTATATGTAGAAAAAATGAAAAATAGTGAGTTACGGAGAAGAAGATGATGCTTTCTTTTTTCCTTTTAATTCTTTAATATGTCTTTTTTTAATTGGTTGGATTTTTTATGTTTAATTTTTTTTTTATGAATTATCGTCTCTCACTCTCCTACTGGAGAGTGTATTACACATGCCACACTATGTCAGCTCCACATCAGCAATTGTGTTCAATTAAAATATTTTATGAAAGAGTAAAGGATTCAATAGGTACCTGGCTTAATTGAGGTACCTATATGGAAAAAGTCGAATAATTAAAGGGCCTGTATATATATTTAGCCTTTAAAATTGGACCCATTATTTAAACTATAAGAAGAAAGTGTGACTTATTGATTGTAAATTAATTTCTAGATATAGTTTATACTTAACCTATTCTACTTCTTTTGATCCAGGAGAGCTTGTGCATCATATAAATTAGGATATATAATTTATTTTTTTTATAAAAAATAATATAAATTACAATAATAATTAAATTAAAATAGTTGAAAAGATGTATAAAATATTTGTTTAACTTTTCAAGCTCTATCAATGTCATATAAATGGAGATAGATATGTTACTTGAAAATTACGTAGAAAATCGTATAAATCATAATAATCACAACTTAAAATATCTAAAATTATATAACAAATTTGATTGACTTTGTCAATTTTTCTTCCAGTGGCACATAATTTGAGATAAAAAGAGTAAAATATAGTATCTAAAAATTATGTAAAAGTATTGTAAATCAGTCATTAATAACTTAAAATGTTTAAAAAATCGTATAAAAAAATTTAGTTGACTTTCAAATTTTATTCGTACCACATAAATTGAAATAAAAAATAGAAGAATGGTGGAAGCAAGTGGAGGTCGTCTTGTCAGCTTTCGCCGACTCTTCTTTATAATTTTTATTTTCTCAGTTTTAATTTATTTATCGTATTTTTTAATTTAATATATATATTTAAAAAATGCACAAAATTATTTTAAATTGCAATAAATAACGGCTTATAAAATTTTTAATTCATTCTTCAAATACTATCACAATTATCTAAGACAAAGGGAGTAACATGAGATATATTATTTGAAAAGTAATTAGTAGCAGTACTATAAATCACAATAATTAACAATCGAAAATATGTAAAAACTATATATAAAAAGTTTATATAGTTATGTACAATTTCATCAGTTTAACATAAATTGAGATAAAGAGAGTATCATATATTATCTGAGAGTTATGTAGAAGTATTATAAATCATAATAATTAATAATTTTAAATATTTTAAAATCATATAAAAAATTGATTTACTCTCTAAGTTTTATCAATGTCACATAAATTGAAATGTGAAAGTAACATATATTATCTAAAATCTATATAAAAAAAGTATTATATATCATTATAATTAATAATTTTGATAAAATTTAAAAATCATGAAAAAAATTTAATTATTTTTTATAAATTTATTTGTATCACAAAAAAAAATAGCATATGTTGGCCCCACGGCTCTTGTGTCTAGTAGTCTATAGATGCCACTACATGTTAATATACGATATCGATTTGTTGGCACATGAAATAGAGTCTACCAGAGATAAAAGAGCAATTACAAAATAAATTATAATATAGGAAGTAAGTATTAATATTATAAATTATAGAAAAGCCAATGATACTTATAAGATAAAATAAATTTTAATTTGGATGAGACACAACTTACAATAGTTGTATGAGATCCCTTTTATATTTTGACAAGTGTTATTGTGGGCCCTCTTTTGTCAGCACAATCTCTTCCCTCATTTCCTACACTTTCGTTCCAAATTTGCAGCCCACTTTTTTTTTTTTTTTTCCAATTGCTTCTCTATTTTTATGGCATTTTTTATCATAAAAATATTTTTTTTTCAGAGTTTGGAGTTGGTGTTATGTTGATTATGAATATAAATTAAAATTATTTTAAAAATTTTGTGAAAGAAATAGGAGTGAAAAGGTAAAAACAAATTTTACTTGTTTTCACTTTTTCAAAAATAATTTTCACTAAAGTGAAATAATTTTAATGGTCAAACACTACTAATTTAACTAAAAATAAATATATTTTTTAAAAAAGTAAAAAAAATTACCAAAAGCTTATTATATTTTTATTTTTCAAAAAAAATTACCAAAAGCTTATTATATTTTTATTTTTCTCTCACATATATTTTTCATCTCCATTTATACTCCTCCCTAGGGTATTCATGGGTAAAAACTAATTTAAATAAAAAAATTAATTAAACCGATTAAACAAATTAATTTTTATTTGATTAATTTGTTTTAGTTTTACATTTTAAAACATCGATAGTATTTGATTTAGTTTTTAATTTTGTTCTAGAAAATCAAAGAAATATATGATCCAAACCGAAAACTATATTCTAATTATATATACATAATATATTATTTATTATGAGTAATTTTAAATATCTTATATATATTTTTATCAAAATTTATTTATTATTTAAATATTTTATAATACATGTACATCATGTTACTGTTTTATGTGGTAATATGAAGGTTTATTATTATTTTTTTGAATTGTTATTTTTTTCCTATTTTTTAAAGCAGCCGAACAAAAATTGATAAATAAATATTTTTGGTCTGATTTTAATAAATAAAAAATTAATTATATTGATTTGATTTTGCTTTTGATCAGTAATTGACTCAAATCGACCCCCTGAACACTCTTATTCCTATCAATTTAGAAAAAAATATTTTTTGTACTTTCAACTAAATCTAACTCTATGGGAGTCCCAAACAATTAAATCTTGAACAAAGAATTTACATAAGTTTTTATTTGCATTTAAACATATTTATTAAAAGTTGAAATATCGAATCAATCAAAGAATGATTTTAAAAAAAATAAATTATGGTACATATTGATCTTTTCCCTTATATGTATTTGTGTTTATAGAAATTTAATTTTTACATCAGTGTTATACAAATTGTTAAGATTCTTAAAGTTATGAAGCGTAAAAAATTAATTAAGAAAATATAAACAAGAAAAGAAGAAATAAAAAAAATGAAGAAAGTAAAGTTTAACTTATTATTAATGTATTATTCTTTTATTTGATTTTTGACAAATGAAAATCAAGACTATATAAAGAGAAGGAAAATAAAATACACAAGAGGGAAATTGGAAAAGTGATGTTAGAAAGAAAGGGAAAAAGATAGAGCGGAATAGTACATTTTAGGGGACTACTATTTTTCACCTTATTTTTCTTATTGTTGTGTTATTCACACTTATGAGTGAGAAGAGAAAAGGAAAATTTATAATAGAGTGGGACCTACCAATATGAGTTTTATCAATTAAAAATATCCTCATACAACTATTAGACGTCATATCTCACTCAGCATAAAAAATTTCATCCTTAGTTTTTACTAGTACTACACTAGTTTTTTTTCCTCTTTCCCCTTCGTTTCTCTACTTCTTCTTGCCTATTTTTTTTTTTTTTTCACCCCAGGACGATCAATAGTGTTCTCACACTTTCCCTCCAGCGTGACTCGAACCCTCAACCTACCGGTTGAAGGTGGAGGTGCTCAACCAATTGAGCAAGCCTCACTTGCCTATTTTTTAAATAGTACATTTTTGGGGAAAAGGAATTTGGGGTGCCCCCTAAATTAGAAACATGGCGGTGACCCTACTCCCCCTTCCATAATTTTCGATCAATTATAACACATACCTACAAATCAATCAACCACCCACAATCACATGGCTTTCCATCATTCATTACCATATATTCCTTCTCCTCCTATTGACTATTCAACTAGTAATATTCATTTTAATGTTACATTAAGTTATGATTTTTGACCAACTAATATAGTTGTTTAACATCTTTATCTTCCTTGATATTCAAGATTCCATGAACTAGATAGCTGTTTAGGCCTACCTTTATTATTGCAAATGACCCCTTGTTACTTGCCAGTAATGATATTGAGTTAAAGCAATATTCAAAAGGTGATTGAAGCTGATTGTAGGCCTTGTATTGAAAAGTCAAGACTTCTTAAAGATTTTTTAATATTTATTAAATAAGGATAATTTTGATAGAAAGAAATTAATATATACTTGATTTCTAAAAATCACTTATTTTGAAATGAATTAAAAAGAATATAAAATCATTTGCTAGTAGCAGCTAATTGTTATGAGAGACTACAATTCAAGTTGTTATTTCCTGAGAGAGCAAAAAAAAAAAAAACACGTTAAATATATCCTATAATAAATCCTTGTTGTATATTTAAATAGAGATGTATCCAATCATATTTATTCTTTAACGAAGTTGACAATTGTTCAAATAAAAATGGAAGCTATATATACTTATTTAGTCGATAGTAAAATAATGAAACTAGTGGTTTGGGTACATAATTGTTTTTCGATTTTAAGTGGACATTTTTAATAACAAAAATAGAAAGTTCAAGGATACTCAACAGATAGAAATTGTTATTTAACTTGCATTATAATCCTCAGCCAGTTCATTAATTAGTAGTACTATGGGAGGACATTAATTGCTTTGACTTTATTATGATCTACTTCATAGTACCATCGCCTGTGCGAAGAGGCAGGAGTCCCTTGAATTTCAAGAATCATTGTAGATTCGATAATTATTTTTTATTTATAAGTATTATTGTGGGAAGAAAACCTTATAGTAATTGATAAAATTATTGTTATACACATAAATGTAAAATAAGACTCCATATAATAAATCTTATAATTTGACTCTTATACAAACTTCGTGTATAGTAAAAGGTTTAGTCCACCATATTATCCTTATTTAGAAATCACTGCCTATATGTTATGTTTAAAAAGGAGTAGATTTTGAGCTATATTGTTTTCTCTTTTTGAGAACTACTGTATATATAACTGCTATATCAAATCACGAGTGAGCACCCGATTGAAGTGGGCGGTTGACATGCATGCTTTCAGCTGTCAACTTCTAGTCGAGGATATTTTTTATTTTAGTTTAATTATTTATTTTTACTTCTAATCGATTATATGTTTAAGATTGCATAAACGAATTATAAATTACAATAATTAATAATTTTAAATTATTTAGAGACTCATAAAGTCAGTGCTACATAAATTAGAATATATTATTTAAAACTTTGGTAAAAAGTAACATAACTTAAAATACAACAAATTAAAATATTTGAAAAACGTGTAAAAACTTATTTGACTTTTCACACTGTCAATATTATAAAAAATGGATAGACGGGTAGCAAGTATTATCTGAAAATTGCAAGAAAGTGAAATAAATCATAATAATTACAACTTTTGATTGACTTTCTCAATATTTCATCAGTGTCATATAAATTGAGACGAAAAAGAAATATATAATATCTGAAAATTCTGTAAAAAATATTATAAATCAATAATTAATAACTTATACTAATATTTAAAAATTATATACAAAATTTGATTGACTTTCTAAATTTATTCTATATTGCATAAATTGAGATAAAAAATAAATATCTATTGAATCCAACACGAGATCCAATATCTAGTATCCATCAATAAAATGGTACGTAAGATGTTTATTTTTTGAAAGTAATGAAAATTTGCAAACTATAACATGCTGGCACATTTTAAAATTTAAGTGTAAATTTAGAGAAGAAATACATTAGAAGAAAAATTATGAAAAAAGAGAAATGAAATTTAAAAAAAGAGATGAAGCTCTTTGGATTCTGAATCTGAATGTGAAAGCTGACAAACATGTTCTCTGCGAAAAAAGAAAATAACAATAAAAGGATTGTTTCTTTTCTTCTTTCTTTTTTCTTTTTTTCTTTTTCCAAAAAACATAAATAAATCAGAAAAAAAGAAAATAGCAAGTGGTAATATCGCAGCTTCTACCGCTTTGTAATTAAGAAAACAGCATGCTGCATTGGTTACTCCTATTAAATATTTTCAGATGCCTCACGTCTCTCTATTCAAATCTCACAACACTCAACAGTTCCAGTTAAACACATCATCCATATTGAAAAATATTTTTGATATAAAATCAAGTGGAAATGAAGTGCATGGTTACCACGGTTAAGTGAAAAAAATAAGGTGACTGACTATACATAAACATTAACCATGATTAAATGAAAATAAAAGAGGTGAGAACACACAAAATTTTACCATGTTAACTTTGTTCCATGAAATGTCCCTCGAGAAAAAGTCCAATATCTGGCAGGATGGACGGCGAGATTTATGGCGGGTTTAAATTTCAAGTTTCAACTAATAACTCTTCTTTACAACTTGCAAAAAAAAAAAAAAAAAAAAAAAAAAGTGAATCAAAAGGAAAAAGAAAGAGGGTAATGTGTGTTTTCCAGTAGTATCTCCATATTTTTTCTACATGCTCTTTTTGAATTAGGCACAGTTTTTAATAAATTTCTAATTTCTATAAAATTAAAAATAATTTTACTAATATATCTATCTTTTAAAATTAATTGACATCTTGATAATTTGAACAAAAATCTAATAAAAAGATTTCGATCAAATAATCCTTGAATAATTAAAAAAATATTTATTTAAAAATAGAAAAGAAAGGGAGGGATTACTATAGTCTATAGTAGTAATAATAACGCGGAATCGCGTTAAGTGCGCCGAATATGAGAGTTAGTTGGCACCAACTATATAGACCCATCCAGTGAAGCTGCTTTTTGGCAACTTCCTCACACATTATTTATGTGCAATCTTCACTAGATCTGTTGTACATTCATACATTTGTTCGTTCTTTCTATTTTTACAACTATACTTAATTAGCTTATAGTCACTCAAACCTGGTATTATTTCCATTTCTCTTCCCAACTCTACAGAAATCTGTTAGTGGTACATTAATAGTTGAACTGTTAGTTATTATGTTTCAAATGTGAGTTTGCAGGTAAATTAAAGGGGGTTTGAGTTTTCATTCTTTAGGCATTGGTGCAATGGGGAAAGTAGCACTTTTTCATTTGGTTTGTGGAATCTTGATATTTTGGAGTAGTGCCTCTGTGGTGAAAGCAGAGGATGCTTATAAATATTTTACATGGACTGTTACTTATGGAACTGCTTCTCCACTTGGTGTTCCTCAACAGGTTGTTATTTTATTTATTTATTTATTAATTGTTTACGTATTTCGTACTGCTAGCTGGTATGGTTAATCAAGAACTTATAGTTTCTGATGAGTTTTCTATGTTTTGAACTTATAGGTGATCCTCATTAATGGCCAATTTCCTGGTCCAAGACTTGATCTTGTCACAAATGACAATGTAATCCTCAACCTTTTTAATAAGTTGGACGAACCTCTTCTCTTGACATGGTGAGTCTCTTTTCATATCTGTACATAAAATGTATTGTTATATAATGTTGGTTTTGCTTGAATTTGGTCTGGAGTACAAGTCAAGAATACAGTTAAATAATAAAAATGTGCTTTCTCTAATAGTTTAAGCCTTTAGACGAGATGGTAACATGGTATATATCAAGAGTAGTATTTTGTTGACATACTTGTTTCTGTGAGCTGAGGGATGTACCTGGGACTGGTCGAACTATCGGATTAAGAAGGGGATTCTCTTAATTTTCTGTTGTTATTGTGGTCATAAAAATGTTGATCAACAGTTGGAACTGTAGTCTTATATGTTTGTCCTGTTTAGGAATGGGATCAAACAAAGGAAGAATTCTTGGCAAGATGGAGTTTTGGGAACAAATTGTCCCATTCCTCCAAATTCAAATTACACTTACAAGTTCCAAACAAAAGACCAGATTGGAAGCTACACATACTTCCCATCAACTCAATTGCATAGAGCTGTTGGAGGTTTTGGAGCACTTAACGTGTATGCAAGATCCGTAATCGCAGTTCCGTATGCTAAACCTGCTGGAGATTTCACTTTACTTATTGGTGATTGGTTCAAGAGCAGCCATAAGGTGAGCCTCTTGCCTGTTTCTTGCATTCTATCATGTTAGATGTTATAGATGATATATTGTTATACAAAGGTTTAACTGTAGAAGAGCAAGTTTGTGATGTTCTCAATTTTTTTTTTTCTTTTGTACTTGTAGGTGTTGAGGCAATTGCTGGACTCAGGAAAGTCTCTTCCTTACCCAAATGGCCTCCTTATAAATGGACAGAAGCAATCTACCTTCACTGGTGATCAAGGTCATTCTCAACATTTGTTGAAATTCTCTGCTATGGTCTTCGATTTACTGAATTGTTACTAATCCTCAAACAGTCAACTCATTAAGACAGCCTGTGTTTTCATCTTCAGGAAAGACATATATGTTCAGGATTTCAAATGTAGGCTTGAAAGATTCCATTAACTTCAGAATTCAGGGACACAAGATGAGGGTTGTCGAGATTGAAGGATCCCACGTCTTGCAGAATGTTTATGATTCTCTTGACGTCCATGTTGGTCAATCTATGTCTGTGCTTGTTACATTGGACCAACCTCCAAAGGACTACTACATTGTTGCCTCTACAAGGTTCTCCAGGATGGCTTTTACCGCCACTTCAATTCTCCACTATACTAACTCTCAGACACCTGTTTCTGGACCCGTGCCATCTGCTCCAGCCGGCCAATTGCACTGGTCTATGTTGCAAGCCAGAACATTTAGGTACCTTTTATCCGCAAGAACTGTCATGTGCATTTCACTGCTTTCTTGCACTACTATATTAATGAATTGCACTTCAAACCTTTATAGATTCCTGGTCGAGTGTAAGATTAGGAAACAATAACGTAAAGGAAGCATTTCAAGAATACTTGACACTTGATATCTAGGATTCATTTTACTTCTCCATGGCCTAATTCTTTTTTTGTCTGAATTGAAGGTGGAATTTGACATCAAATGCAGCTAGGCCAAATCCTCAGGGTTCTTTCCATTATGGAAAAATTCCAATATCGAGGACTTTTGTGATGGCTAATTCGGCACCTGTTATTAATGGAAAGCTGAGATATGCTGTCAATAGCGTCTCTTATGTTAATCCTGATACTCCACTAAAGCTTGCTGATCACTTCAACATCCCCGGAGTTTTCAGCTTGAACTCCATTCAAGATTCTCCCTCTGGTAGTTCTCCTTACTTAGCCACAGCTGTATTTCCAGTTTCTCACCATGATTTCATCGAAATTGTTTTCCAAAACAATGAGGCCGCCATGCAGACCTGGCATCTTGATGGCTATGATTTCTGGGTTGTAGGGTATGTCATAATGCTTCAACGTTTCTCATTTCTCCTAGTGATAAGAAGGGGAAATTGTTCTAATCCTTACCTATTGCTAATGATCTGCAGTTTCGGATCTGGCACATGGACACAAGCAAGTAGAAATAAGTACAATCTTGTTGATGCTCTAACTAGACATACTACACAGGTAAACGCAGCATTTCCATAAATCTGATTAAGAGCTTAAGTCCTATGTGCTAACGGTGTAGAATTATTTGCACAGTTGTATCACGTATATGGTGCAAATGGTATCTAACCTGTTATAATAGGTTAAACTGCATTGGTCGTGTAATAGAATCTTTACACTGACGTATAAATAATTTTAGTTATTCTTCTAAGCATGACATGAAATGGTTCTTGCAGGTATATCCAAAATCTTGGACTGCCATATTGGTGTCCTTGGACAACCAAGGAATGTGGAATTTGAGATCAGCTATGTGGGATAGACAATATCTTGGGCAACAAGTGTACCTCAGAGTCTACAACCCAACACCAAGCCTAGCTAATGAATATGACATACCAACTAATGCTCTTCTCTGTGGCAAAGCTGCTGGTCGACATCCTTAATTTGACGAGTCCTATATACATAGGCTCTTGTTTTGCTGGTCATGAGAGGTTGGCTAGGAGAGATTGCGGCAAAAGATAATACTTGGCTGCTTATGTTGTAATCACATACCTTTGTACTTTTTCTTTAGTTGTTGGCTACACTAGTTTTTGAAATGCAGCTAATAGAAGTTCATTGTTAGATAAATTCTATGCAAGTTCTAACGAGCAATCAATTGTGTTCAAAATTATTGCGTATACTTGGACGGGTGTCGCGATGAGTGTCTAGTTTAATGAATAACAATAACGAATATGATCAATTTGAGCAAGGCTAAATGAATAATAGAAGTTCATATATTCGATCTAACACTCCAAAACAAATGGAGTTTCCAAACAAGCTTTTTTGTCCTTCCCATTCTCCTTACTGAGCCTTCAACCTTAAGAGCTATAAGTTATGCATACTATTAGGGTAAGAATTTTTCTTACATTATTCTTTACCTGCCTGTGCTATCATAGGTAAAGGTTGTTATTACTGAAGTTTATGTTTCAATCAATTTTTTGGAACAAGTGCATCGGTTAAAAGTTTTTTATGTTACAATTAATATTGAAACAAATGCATTTTAAGTTACAGAGAATGACAATTTTTAAGTTTTAGGTTCTTGAAACTTGAAAGAATGACAATTTTTGTTCATGAACCTATTAACTATTGCTTAATTAATACTTTTCACTTGCATGAAAATTTTACCCTATAAATAGTGTTTCTTTTGTTTGGAAAAGACACACTCAAAACTACTTTCCCCTTGGAAAACACTTGAGAAACATTGATCAAATGGTGAAATCACCAATTCAAGAATAGAAGAGCAACATTCTTGAATGATACTTGTTTTGTGGCTTAGTTGAATCCCGAAGATAGAGTTGTCACTAGTTCTTCCGTTTGCTTGTGGGAGAGACTCCAACTATCTTCAAGAAGCGTATTATTGTGCCTCTAAGCCAAGCAAGTTTTATTTTGAATTTCTTGTACAATTATTATTATTGTTCTAACAATTTGAAGATAGTCGTCTCTATGGCTTCTACATCAATATCAAATAGTATTCCATCTTTGCCTAATCGTAATTTTAAAATATTTGATGACAAAGACTTTCCTAGATGGCGTGGAAAGATGGAATTCTTTTTAAGACGATTAAAGTTGACATATGTTCTTGAAGAACCTTGTCCTAATGCTCCTGGTTCTGAGGTAGCATCTGACGAGGCTACTTTGATTAAAGAACAAATTGCCAAATGGCAATATGATGATTATTTGTGCAAGAATTATATTCCTGGAAGAATGTCCAACAAATATTATGATCAATATTATGTTAAATGCAAATATGCTAAAGAGATATGAGACACTCTTCAAGCTATTTATTTAGCAGAAGAGGCGAGTTCTAAGAAATTTCTCGTTTCAAATTATATGGAGTTCAAAATGGTTGATGACAAGTCAATCACTGAACAAGTACAAGAATTCCAACTTATAGCTAATAAAATTGCTATATCTGAAATTGCTCTTGATGAAAACTTTCATGTTGGTGCTATTGTATCAAAACTTCCTGCATCTTGAAAAGAGTATCGAAGCAAACTCTTACACAAAAAGGAAGATTTGACTCTTGAACAATTGTTGCAACACTTGCAAATTGAACAAGAGACACGATAATAATAGCTTGAAAGAACCTGTCATGAAAGCTCATATGGTTGAAGAAAAATCAAACAAGAAGGAACCAGAAAATAAGAATTTTTCAAAGGCAAAGAAGACTACAAATTTCAAGCGTAATGGTGCCAATTTTAAATCTAGTGAATGGTATCATTGTCACAAAGTTGGTCACTATGCGCGTGATTGTAGAATTCTCAAAGCCAAAATGTAGAAAGAAAAAACAAATAAAAATAAAAAAGATGATCTTGTGGCAATGGTCACAGAAGCATTTATAGCAGAAAATCAAGTGGAATGGTGGATAGATATTATCAGGTAACCGAAATTCTTTCAAGACTAATGAATTAGTAGGGGACGATAAAATTGTATATATGGGAAACTACTCTTCTACTAAAGTTATGGGAAAAAGAACTGTTGAACTGAAATTTATTTCCGGAAAGATAGTTACATTGATGGACGTATTGCATGTTCCTGATATTCGAAAAAACTTGGTGTCAGGTACGCTTCTTTCGAAGCATGGTTTTAAAATGGTTTTTGAGACAGATAAGTTTATTTTATCTAAAAATGGCATGTTTGTTGGAAAAAGGTTATGTTGCAAATGGAATGTTTAAACTCAATATTGAAAATGAAAATATTTCTGCTTATCTTGTGGAGTCTCTGGACTTATGGCATGAACGTCTGGGACATGTGAATTTTAGATCCATTCAACTTATGGTGAATAATGGATTAATCAAAGATTGTGAAAAGAATCATACTACTAAGTGTCTTACTTGTAGTAAATGCAAGATTACGAAGAAACCCTTTAAGATAGTTGAAAGGACTTTCACACTTTTGCAATTAATCCACATTGATATTTGTGAGATAAATTATTTGTCACATCATGGAAAGAGGTATTTTATCACTTTTATTTATGACTACTCAATATATACTTATGTCTTTCCATTGAAAATAAAAGATGAAACATTTGAGACTTTCAAAACATATAAAGTAGAAGTTGAAAATAAATTGAGTGTGAAAATTAAGTCAATTAGGTCTGATAGAGGTGGAGACTACTTAAAGTCAGATTTTATTGATTTTTGTGAGAGAGAAGGCATTGAAAAATAATTGACCATGTCCTATACACCACAACAAAATGGTGTAGCAGAAAGAAAAAATAAGACTTTCATAGAAATGGTTAATTCTATGCTTTATGGATCTGATATATCTGAAAATTTGTGGACTGAAGTCTTGCTTTCAACATGTCAAATTTTGAATAGAATTACTTCTAGAAATCATGATGCTTCTCCATATGAACTTTGGAATAATCGAAAACCAAATATAAATTATTTTAAATTAGGGGTTACTTGGCTTATGTTCGATTACCAAATTAATATTTAATCAAGATTGGCTATAGAGGAGTAGATTGTGTATTTATTGGTTATTCACAAACCAGTAGGACTTATAGGTTTTTAAATCTTGAGACCCAAAGTCCTCACACAATTATTGAATCTTTACATGCTAACTTTTTTGAGCATATATGAAGAAAAAAGATTCTTTTGAACAAGATTCAAGTTCTTCTATTTCTCCTCTTAAAAGGAAATAGTTGAGCCATTGGAATAAAGTCAACTAAGATGTAGTTCAAGATCAGTCACATCAAAAGACTTTGAACCTGATTTTCAAGCTCATTTGGTTGAAAAGGATCCTGAAAGTTATGTTGAATCTATGTCTTCACATGATGCTCCATTTTGGCGTGAAGCCATTGATGATGAAATGCATTCTATATTATCTAATAATACATGGATATTATCAGATTTTCCTCCTGGATGTAAACCAATTGGTTGCCGATGGATTTTTAGGAAGAAAATGAAATCCGATGGTACTTTAGATAAGTACAAAGCCCGTTTGGTAGCTAAAGGCTTTACTCAATTGAAAGATATTGATTATTTTGATACTTTTGCATCTGTAGCTCGGATGACCTCTATTTGTCTCTTGATTGCTCTAGCAGCAATTCATGGTCTTGTGATTCATCAGATGGATGTGAAAACTGCATTCCTAAATGGATATCTTGACGAAGAAGTCTACATGAAACAACCAAAAGGATTTGTCAATCCTGGTCAAGAACGTAAAGTTTGTAAACTTCTTAAATCTCTTTATGGATTAAAACAAGCTCCAAAACAATGGCATGATAAATTTTAAAAAGTTACGATTTCTAATGGCTACTTAATCAATGATGGAGATATCTACATATTTAGTAAATTTCAAGAAAAATCTGGTGTTATAATATGTCTTTATGTAGATGACATGTTGATCTTTGGAACTGATATCGAAAGAGTCAAAGAAACAAAATATTTTCTTGCTTCTCAGTTTGAAATGAAAGATCTTGGAGAAGCTGATGTAATTTTAGGCATCAAAATTGTAAGATCGGCAAGTGGTTTGACTCTTACTCAATCAAGTAATATTGAGAAGGTTCTAAAGAGGTTTGGTCATTTTGATGACAAGCCTGCTCCTACATCATTTGATCCTAGCATCAAACTAGTACGAAACTCTGGTGATATTCTTGATCAATTCATATATTCTCAGATTGTTGGGAGTCTTATGTATGCCATGTATTGTACTAGGCCAGATATTGGTTATGCAGTAGGAACTTTGAGCAAGTTTACTGGTAGCCCTGGAGTTGAGCATTGGAATGCCTTAATTCGTGTTTTAAGGTATCTGAAGGGTACAATTAATGTTGGCTTGCATTATTCTACCTTTTCAACAATTCTTAAAGGCTATAGTGATGCTACTTGGAATTCTGATCCGAATGACTCTAAATCTATTATTGCTTGGATTTTCACTTTGGCTGGAGCAACAATATCTTGGAGATCAAAGAAACAGACATGTATTACTCACTCAACTATGGAGTCAGAATTTATCGCTATGTCTTCTGCTGGAGAAGAAGCTGATTGACTACGGAGTATGCTGATAGATATTCCATTATGGGGTAAGCCAATACCACCTTTGACTATATATTGTGATAATAAAGCTGCTATATTTCGGTCTTCAAGTGATTGTTACAATGGCAAGTCAAGACAAGTTCGTCTCAAACATAATCATGTGAGAATATTATTGGAGGATGGCATAATATCACTTTAATATACTTAATTTAGCAGATCCTTTGTCTAAAGGGTTAGGCAAGGAATTGGTGTTACAAACTTGTAATGGGATGGGAATAAATCCTGTTGTAGGTTGTTTGTACTTTATGGTAACCCTACGTAATGATGTAATCTTAGGTTCAAAGGGAAAAACAAGTAAAGTTACAATTGTGAAGCACATCAATAAAATTTCTTTTTCCCCTAGAGAGTGAGTAGATGTGCATAAGTTGAGATTTTTTCTCTTGATAAATCTATAAGACCGGTATCGGTTGGAGTAAATAATAACACTCTCGATAGATTTGACAGTATTCCTACAAAAGAAAAGAATGAGATTATATTCTCTTATTAAGTCTATACACCGATTTTGGTTGGACTGTGTAGGAACACTCTTGATAGATTTACTGATACTTTGTTGTAAAGGAGGATGAGATTAATTTCTCTTAATGAAATTCACATACTACTTAGTCGAAGTATACAAAGTTACTCTTGATGAATTCACCGCACTAAGTGCGAAGTGGAGGCCGCTTCAATAAGATTTTAACAGGAAAATCTTAAAGCACTTAGCTAAAAGGATTCGGGACACATGGCCGTAAGGTGTCAAAGGATTTTGATTTTCACCGGAACATAGCAATATGCGTGGAGTATTTTTCTACTTCATTCAATGAACCACTTAGTTCAAGATTTGTTCACTAAGTAGTCAATGATTTAGAAAGTCTTCACTAGCTAATGGTTCAAGTCCAAAAGACACCATTATTGATGCATGTTGCTAGATTAATGTCTCAAAAGAATTTTGTTTCTTAAAGATAAAATTTCTTGAAATAAGTGGGGGATTGTTATTACTGAAGTTTATGTTTCAATCAATTTTTTGGAACAAGTGCATCGGTTAGAAGTTTTTTATGTTTCAATTAATATTGAAACAAATGCATTTTGAGTTACAAAGAAAATGAATATGAAATTATAATTGAAACAAATGCATCTTGAGTTACAAATGCATTAACAATTGTAAATTCATTTACGTTTTAGGTTCTTGAAACTTGAAAGAAAGACAATTTTTGTTCGTGAACCTATTAACTATTGCTTAATTAATACTTTTCACTTGCATGAAAATTTTACCCTATAAGTAGTGTTGCTTTTGTTTGGAAAAGACAAGCACTTCAAACTACTTTCCCCTTGAAAAACACTTGAGAGACATTGATCAAATGGTGAAATCACCAATTCAAGAATAGAAGATCAACATTCTTGAATGCTACTTGTTTTGTGGCTTAGTTGAATCCCGAAGATAGAGTTGTCACTAGTTCTTCCGTTTGCTCGTGGGAGAGACTCTAACTATCTTCAAAAAGTGTATTATCGTGCCTCTAAGCCAAGCAAGTTTTATTTTAAATTTTTTGTATAATTATCATTGTTGTTCTAACAAAGGTGACATATTGCGTAGAAGTGTCATTGGTATTTGGTTGATCAATTTTTAAATTGGGCTACTAACACTGCTTTTACTTAGTGGGCCTAGAGACAGTATTTGGGATATTTGTGCTAGGCAAACTACAACTCTCAAAGCTCACTTCTACGGATAAAATTACATGACATAGACTCAAATATGGGTGACTTTAGATATTTAATCCCAATAAGAAATATTTTTAAAGAATAACCTACCTTACTTTTTAAGTATAGTACAAGTACCATTTTGTCCCTCTACACGCCAAATATATTTTTAAACTTTCCATACTCATTTATCTCTCAAATTTTATTTTTTATTATTTTCACTTTTTTATTTTTTCCTTTACTTTTATTATTCTATTTTTTATTACTTTCACTTTTTATTTTTATGTTTTAATTCGTTTGTCTCAAAGTTTATTTTTTTCTCTTTTATATTTTGTATCAAACATTATCTTTTTTTTTTTTAATTCATTTGTCTCAACTTTTATTTTTTATTTTTATTAGTTCTCTTTTTTTCCTTATTTTTCTCAAAATTTATTTTTATTTTTTCCTCTCATTTTTATTTTTCTCAATTTTTTAAATTCTTTGGTTTTTTCTTAATCTTTATTTTTTTCTTGCCTTTTTTTCTCAATCTTTTTTTTATTTCTTTATTTTGTTTGATCGCTTTTTTCTTTTTTCAGTTCTCTTTTTTTCCCTCTTTTTTCTCAAACTTTATTTTTATTTTTTCTCTCGTTTTTATTTTTCTCAAAATTTTTAATTCTTTGCTTTTTTCTTAATCTTTATTTTTTTCTTGCCTTTTTTTTCTCAATCTTTTTTTTATTTCTCTATTTTGTTTGATCATTTTTTTTTCAACTTCTATTATATTTTGCTAATAAATAAAAAATTGAATAATCCGCAAGGAGATCTTCTTTTTTTTGACATCAAAGCAAATTTAAGGGAATGAATTGTTGTCAGGAAGTTCTTTGAAAATTCTTGAGATAAGTTGTGTCTCTAAGGCGAAAGTTGTAGAACATATCATAAATAAAGATGTAACGTCGTAGTGTCAACTCTTGCCCGTGGGGCATAATTTATTATTTGAAAGTCGTTGAGCTAAGTCTTGCTTTGGTCGGACAATAAAATTTTTGAGATCGAAAAATAAATAATCGAGATAAGAAAATATACTGCAACAATTAATTTATTGATTTCAATATGTGAGTGTTACAATCTCTATGAATCCTCTGATTCGCCTTTTCAAATATAAATTCAAGGGCTTAAAGCTTGATATTGAATTTGGACTTGATTTGAATGCTTTGAGGGACTTGATCTTGACTTGAGATTGAATTCAAGGGCTTTTGAGCTTGTTCTTGAATATTGTGGTCATGATCTTGAATCTTGATAAACTGGATTTGAATGCTTGAGCTTTTTAGAGAAATTGTGCCGTTTGATCCACGGGCTTTCTCTTGCTACTTATTAGAGTTTTGGGATCTCTCTTTCTGAATAATGAGACCCCTATTTATAGTTGTGGAAAAGGAAGAGTCATGATGAAGATGAACTTCCTTAGACCAATCAAATTCAAGTGACGTGGTGCCTTTTATGGGCTTTGATTTTATTGGGCCAGCTGCATTATTTTGACATGTGGCATGGTCCTATTGACTCCTTCACTTGACTTGGCATGCCACATCATTTGGCACGTGGCGTTTATTTAGGCCTGTAGAATATGACAGTATCTTGGGCTTAGCAAAGTGGGCTCATCATTTGTAGCCCAAATCAATGGGTTAGCCCAATAAAAAATGGACTTTAATTAAATCCATATATGTTTGGACTTAAATAATTAATCCAATTATATTAATCCGCAATATTTATTTGGGACTAATATATTTTGAATTTAATATAATTTGAATTTTGTACGGATTAAAATCTTCCAAATTTGCATCGCCCAAAAATGTCCCCCACTTCAAGACTTGTCGAGACATTTAATATTTTGGAGACTAGCCTTGAAGTATGATTATTTAAACATGTTTCCTTCGTGCTTCAACGATTTTCATACATATGAATACCCCATTCAAAAATATTAAAGCTGAACTATATTGATATTGCCTCTCAAAACTCTCTTATTTTTTTTCACGAATCTCTATACTTAAGACCCATTGGTGAGGCATGATGTCCAATTTCAAACAGATTTTGGAAGACTTTTTCATCGCCTTACTTAATCAAGAATAAAACTCTTCCGATTTGAACTTAGATTGGAGAAATAAAGAACCTCCAATTTGAATTTGTATGGGAGAAGGAAACAAACCTCCAATTTGAATTTTTTATGAGAGAAGAAAATCAACCTCCAATTTGAAATTGTATGAGATAAGGAAATAACCTCCAATTTAATTTTGTATGGGAGAAGAAAATAATCTCCAATTTAAATTTGTATGGGAGAAAGAAATAACCTCTAATTTAAATTTGTATGGGAGAAAGGAGCAATCTCCAATTTGAATTTGTATGGGAGAAGGAAATAACCTCTAATTTGAATTTGTACGAGAGAAGGAAACAATCTCCAATTTGAATTTGGAGATAGAAGTTATTCCAATTTGAACTTATATTGGAGAAGGAAACATCCATCTTACAACTCTATAAAAGGAGGTAGTTTTTCCACTTTCTCAATATCAATTTTGGGGTTTTCAAGCCATCAACAATATTGAGGTAATTTCTTTCCCTCCAACTTTTCTCTTATTTTCGTCACTTTCTTTCAGAACAACATGTTTGTGATTAAAAAAAATCATATATAAACGTAGGAATATTGAAATCATGAACCATTTGATATTACAGAAACTAGACTTCGAGATCTATAACATATCAAAAATTCAGCTTTAAATTCCTTCAATATAATTCTCGATAATTTTTTGAATTTAGCTCTGAATTTTATCATGCTGAAAATTTCAGATCTCTGCGTCTTTACTAAAACTTTCATATCTTGAAGTAGGAAGGATGAAATCACAAGCCGCTTGATTCTTATGAAACTAGACAAAAATATCTATAACATATCCAAAATTTATGATTTAATAAAATTGAGATATTTTCAGGTGTTATCCCGAAATCAACATCGAGTTTTGATGCATCAACAATTCAGATTTATGTAGCATCACCAAAAACGTTATATCTCAATGTGAGAGTATTGAAATTATGATCCACTTGATCCTATAGATGTCGAAAACATGCATGTATAACATATCCAAAATTTGGATTTTAACACTTTTTTGATTGTTCTAGATAATTTTTTGAAGTCGATCTTTATATGCTGTCCGACAGAGAATTCCAGATTTGCATCACCTCACCAAATAATTTATATCTTGATGTGGGACCATCACCATCAAAGGGAGTTTTGATTGTTTCAAACTCGATTTTGAGGGCTTTATTCTCATCAAGGCATCTTATCTCAATCCAAGTTGGTGATATACAACTTTTAAGATCGCAACGCTCTGACAGGTAATATTCTTTCTATTTGTACTTTTTTTTTACTTTCTTTCTTGTTTTTCTCTTTTTTTTTGCAGGGTTGAAGCAAATAACAATATGAAATAATTGGCCGGCTTAAGGTGGCGAGAGTTTAACTTCACCTCTATCACCTTAAGACCGAAAGACTTATGCAATAATTGACCGGCTTAAGGTGACGAGAGTTTAACTTCGCCTCTGTCACTTTAGGACCGAAAGCCTTATGCGATAATTGGCAGGCTTAAGGTGGCGAGAGTTTAACTTTGCCTCTGTCACCTTAAGACCGAAAGACTGCAATAATTGGCCGGCTTAAGGTGCGAGATTTTAACTTCGCCTCCATTACCTTAAGACCGAAATACTTTGCTTGAAGACGCTGGACACCGGCTTAAGGTGCGAAAGTTTAACTTCGCCTCCATCACCTTTAGACCGAAAGACTTTGCTTGAAGACAAAATGATTTTCTTCAAGTATGGGCCCTTTCATTGATGCACTTATGCAATGGTCTTCTTTAAGTATGGTCCCTTTACTAATGCATTTATGCAATGGTCTTCTTTCAGTATGGGCCCTTTACTAATGCATTTATGAAATGGTTTTCTCTAAGTATGGGCCCTTTCATCGATGCACTTGTGCAATGATCTTCTTTAAGTATGGGTCCTTTTCATCGATGCATTTATGGGATGGTTTTCTCTAAGTATGGGCCCTTTTCACCGATGCATTTATGCGATGGTCTTCTCTAAGTATGGGCCCTTTTAAGGAAAAACTTAAGGTGCAAAGGGACAAATCTTGTCCACTTTAAGGCCAGAAAATTTCAATATACTTTAAGGATAAACTCGTTAGAGGCCAGCTTAAGGCGCAAAGGGACAAATCTTATCCTCCTTAAGACATGAAAATTTCAATATACTTTAAGGATAAACTCGTTAGAGGCCAGCTCAAGGCGCAAAGGGACAAATCTTGTCCATCTTAAGGCATGGAAATTTCGATATCCTTTTAAGGATAAATCCGTGACAGGCCAACTTAAGGTGCAAAGGGACAAATTTTGTCCACTTTAAGACATGAAAATTTTTAGGTCCTTTTAAGGATAAACCCGCGAGAGGCCTTGATTTGAAGACTTGGAAATTTTATCAACTTTCACTCCCAAATTTGGCATTTTGAGTGGTTCAACTTTCAAATTTGAGGATTTTGGAGACTTTATCTTATGTGAATGAAGCTCATATTTCATTGAAGTTTTCACCCATTGAGCCACCAATACGTAGAGTGAGTCCAAAATTTAATTAAAATATTTTCATACTTGGTATCCATATGGTAAATACTGCAGGAACATATTTTTTTTTACACTCATGCAATTGAACTCAGAATGAAATTCCAAGCGCCTACGTACCTCAATAAAGAGGATCAAGTCACAACGTAGTTCTGGGTAAGTGTTTTTTTTAATGTCCTAACTTTTGCCTAGGCCGCCTCTTTCAAGGTTTTCAACCTAGTGGACATTTTTTTTTGAGTCGTACACAGTTTATACTCTTGCAGTCCAGAAGTGGACATGCAGTTTATACTCGTGTCTTAAGGAGTGTACATGCAGTTTATACTCGTGCCTTAAGGAGTGTACATGCAGTTTATACTCGTGCCTTAAGGAGTGTCATCTTCCTTCAAGGATAGTACTTCTTCAAAAACTTGGCATTGATGGGGCCAACCCTCACGCCATCTACATCGACAAGCTTGTAAGCACCGTTTGAATATGCCTCGTTTACGACATATGGTCCATATCACTTTGGGGTGAGTTTGCCCCCAGACTTATGAGAAGTGATAATGGGCCTTCTTACTGCAAGAACTTGATCTCCAAATTGAAAGCACCTCAAGCGAACCCTTCTGTTGAAAGAACGAGATAATCGGGCTTGATAACATTCAAGATTTTGTTGAGCCTCCAGCCTTTTCTCATCAAGAGCTTCTAACTCTGCAAGACTCATCTTAGTATTTTTTTCATCGATGAGCCCTTCTTGAATAGTCAGTCTCAAAGAAGGTATTTGACGCTCAAGTGGCAGTCCTGCTTCAACTCCAAAATCAAGTGAGTATGGGGTTGCTTGTATCGGCGTACGGTAAGTTGTCCTATATGCCCATAAAGCTTCTTTCATTCGCTCATGCCAGTCTTGTTTGGATTTAGAGATGACTTTCTTCAACAAGTTGCATAAAGTCTTATTAAAGGCTTTAGCTAGACCGTTGGCGGTAGCATGGTACATAGAAGACTTACGCTTCTTGAAGCCAAAGAGATCACAAATCTTATTCATCAGTTTGTTATCAAAGGGTTTGCCATTATCAGTTATTATATATTGAGGGATTCCAAAGCGGTGGACGATATTCACTCAGATAAAGTTTGCAATATTGTATTTCTTTACTTTCTTAAGAGCAACAGCTTCGGCCCACTTTGAGAGGTAATTTGTCGCGGCCAAGATGTATAAGTGTCCTCCAGAAAATTTTGGTAGCGGACCAACAACATCCATTCCCCAAACATTGAACGGTCAAGCTGCTACAGTTGGGTGTAGTACTTCAGGATGTTGATGAATGAAATTCTCATGGAATTGACAAGCTTTTCATCTTCTAGCATAGTCCAAGCAATCTTCCACCATCATTGGCCAATAGTATCCCATCTTTGTAATGTGAAAATGAAGCTTCGGTCCAAATTGATGCGATCCACACACTCTCGAGTGTGATTCTTGCAAAGTTTGAATTGCTTCTTCCCCTCCCAGACACCGTAAGATTACTCCTTCAAATAATCTTCTGTACTATGTGTCCTTATAGTAAAGAAAGCGAGGTGCACGACGACGAATGTCCGTCCTTCTCCTTGGGTCCTCTGAAAGTATCCCATAACATAAGTAATCAATGATAAGCTGTCATTAATCTTCTTTTTCAGCTTCATATACGGCAACAAGGTATTCAACTATATTTTCTGCATCTTCAGTTGCTGGAAGTACTACCCATTCTTGGTGGATAGTGACTTGCGTCTGATTTGGAAGAGTAAGGGTTGAGGCCAAAGCAGCTAAGGCATCAGTGACACATGTTGGTGGGTTACTGTAACACTCCGTATTCAAGTACATGTATTGGCATATTCAAGTACGTGTATTGGTCTTATTTATGTGGAATTAATTTTTTTATTTTATTTATACCGGAATTTGCCCGTCGATGGTTCTATGCGAAGGTTATTGAATAAGCTTTCCAATGATATAAAGATTTCCAAAAACGGATAGGTTTCGGATATAATCGAGCACGTTTGAAACTATAAAACGGTGGCCGGAATATTTGGGAATAGTAAATGTGCAGGAAAATTTCCTGCACACAAACTACTGAGGCCAGCCAAATTTTTGGGTCAACTTCGAATGATCATAAATCCCTTAATATAATTAACTGGGAGATATTCGACCTATGAAAAGAAAGATCTTTGAGTCTTCTTTCCAATGCAATTGGTTTCATCCAAATCCAACGTCTGAGTAAGGAGTTATACTCGTTTTACTTCAGTCTATCAAAACAGATTTTTAGGGTCAACTTCAAATGACCATAACTCCTTGTACAGGACGAACTGGGTGGCCTACTTTATATGAAATGAAAGCCCTTTGAGTTATCTTTCCAACGATACCAATTTCACCTAAATCCGATATCGGAGCAAAGACAGATTTGACATTATTTAAATTTTAAAGGCATTTTGGTCATTTCCTATTATATTATGGACGGGAATATGTGTATATATTCATGTATATGAGTTCAAAAACTCATTTTCATCATCAATCATTGAGAAAGAACAAACCCTAGCCAAATTTGACCTTTAAATTACTTTTGATTCAACCGTAGAAATTTCAAAGTAATCCGATAACTGCGTTTGTCATCTCAAGAGCTTCGAACGGCACCTATTATTTGTGCAAACAGGATTGCATAATCAAGAGGTGAATTCTAAGTTATGAATATTATTTGCCTTTGTTCTCTTCCATATGTATATGTGTGATAGAGGATTATATGTATTGGTTGTTATCGAAAGGTGATGAAAATAGGGTTATGGACTATTTTGCATGGTTTGGTTGTATTAAATTATGGAAGGTGGATATGGTAATTGAGTTATGGAAGGTGGATATGGTGATATACTATTGAATTGATGATTATTTATGTCTATGGTTCAATTTGGTTTAATAGATTAGTTGGAAGGATAAATGAATCCAAACTTGATATTGGAGGATGTTGTATGAATATGCATGACATGTGAATGTAATTGGAGTATAAGAGGATTAAAGTAACACCTTTTATGGTGTAATTAAGGCTTACTACTTAACCACTAGTTTGGTGAATTCAAATAATTGAATTGTGACGTTTGGTCGCTAATACTAGATTGCTATATATGTTCATTGTAGATAAGTAATCCGAAAAGACGAGAAGTCCATTTGGGACTAGTATTGAAGGTTGACAGTCAGGTATGTAAAGCATACTCTATACCATATCTTTGGCATGAAAGTGAACAATTGTTCTATTAATAAAGTTTCCAAAGTTATTCAGTAACATGTGATCCATAATGGTTTTGTATGATGTTCTACGTTACCAATGAACTTGTTTCCACCCTATAAGATGTCAAGACATTCCAATACTTACTTGTCTTCCAAATCTTACATGTTTATTGCACTAATGAATGTCAGAAGGTATCCGGTTACTCAAACAAGATCCATGTGCTATTAATGACTCCAAAACGTTTCATTGATATACCAATAAGTTCCTACTTCATTGTTATGACATTGATGACTCCAAAACACTTCATTTATGTGCCAATGAGTTCTTACTTCATTGTTATTGCATTGATGGTCTATTTATATGTCTCTTATTGATGTATCATTGTTTCAAAGTATCAAAAATGCGGTGGCAACCGAAATAACAATCTCAAAGATTAATTGAACTAAGTGATGGAAGTTCTCTCTTATCGGGTGGTATCCCAGGGACATAAGCCTATTATGGGTCGATCCCTATTTATGTGTTTATTGGTGGTATCCCAGGGGCATAAGCCTATCATGGGTCGATCCCTGTTGATATGTACTGGAGGTAGCCTAATGGTCACAGTACAGTACAGTAATGATTACAAAGATGATAAGAATGGAGGTAAAGTGATTGAATAAATACAATGTACGGGGTTGTCACAAGTTCTAGTAAGTGTGGTCCACTCCTATTACGATTTATTCACTTGTTTCTGATTTCTATTGAGCTCCTATATCATATGTGATTATCTACAACTTTACATACTCAGTACATATTTCGTACTGACGTCCCCCATGGGGGACCTGCATTTCATGCTGTAGGCACAGGTACCTCAGTTCATACACCACACAAGTAGAAGCCAGGATATCCAGCTGCTTTTGGTGAGCTCCAGTTTGCTTCGGGGCTTTTCGAGTCATATCCGGTCACTTTTGGTATTGTATAGAAGTTACTTATATGGCGGGGTGTGTCCCGACCTTAGTTAAACTCTGTGTATTGTTTAAAGGCTTTATAGACCTAATGTACAGTCAAGGTGGTGTTTTGTTAGTAGACGTGATGGCTCCAACGGCCAAGTATTGTATATACATTTATATATGTGCTCGAGCTTATGCAGGTAATTATTTCCTTTTATATGCGACATGATGCTGTCCGAATTTCGGGTTGTCATAGAGGTATGCATGGAAAGTATAAGGTTATGAGCTGGTTCTCCCGGGCCTCCTCGGTTACGGGTGTCAGTCCGCCCCAATAGGATTTGAGGCGTGACAGTTACTTCTCCAAGCCACCCCATCAACTTCTGTGCATAATCATGATATAGTCGTAGCTCAGGCTTTCTGACTTCACAGCTTCCCAAAAGCTGCTTGATCACCAATTGGGAGTCACCAAAGACTTGTAATTACAGTTATTTCATGTCAACAGCCATCTCAAGTCCAAGTATTAAAGCTTGATATTCAGCAACATTATTAGAGCAACGATTTGTTAGGGTAAAAGAGTATGGGATGACCTCTTCTTGTGGAGTGACGAACATCACACCGACACTAGCTCCATCTCGATGTGCGGCACCATCAAAGTACATCTTCCATGGGGGTCTTGCTTCAATAACCATTGCATCTTCATCAGGGAGTTCATCCCTCAGTTCTCATTCATCAGGTATTGGGTGATCTACCAAGAAGTTAGTCAATGCTTGTCTTTTTACATCTTTTTGGAAAATGTACACAATCTCAAACTATTGAAATTAAAGGTACCACATTACAAGTCAGTCACTGAGGACTATTTTTGACATCACAAACTTGATGGGATTTGCCCTAGACACAAGACGGACAACATGAGCTTGAAAGTAGTGTTTCATCTTTTGAATTGAGAAGGCCAATGCCAAACATAACTTTTCAATTAGAGAATACTTTAGCTCATTCGGCGTCATCATTCTACTCAAATAGTAAAGAGAGTTTTCTTTGCCTTAACTATTTTCTTGAGCTAGTAGTGCTCCAACTGACTTCTCTTGTGCTGCAATGTAGAGTATAAATGGTTTCCCAGGTATGGGTGCCGCAAGAACTGGTGGCTTCATTAAGTATGATTTGATACTCTCAAAGGAATTACTACAAGCTTGGTCCCATTCGAAGGGAGTGTCCTTCTTCAAGAGATGACTAAATGGTTGACATTTTCTGGCCAGGTTTGAGATGAACCTCCTTAAATATGCTATACTTCCTTGAAGGCTTTTTAACTCATGAATATTTTCAGGTTCGGGTATATTCAAAATTTCATCGACCTTGGCTTGATTAATTTCAATTCCTCGGTGTCGCACAATGAAGCCAAGAAACTTTTCGGAAGTAACTCCAAAGGTAAATTTCAATGGATTCATCCTAAGTTGATTTTTCGAAGTAACTCGAATACCATTCTTAGGTTTTTTAAGTGATCGTCTCTCTTTCTTGACTTCACCACTAGATCATCCACATAGCATTCAATATTTTTGTGGAGTAAGTCATCAAAGATGTTTTGCATAGCCCTTTGATATGTGGCGCTAGAATTCTTCAAACCAAAAGGTATCACCTTGTAAAAATAAATACCTTTGGGTGTACGAAATACAGTGAGCTCTTCATCTTTTGGCCCTATGCAAATTTGGTTGTAGCCGGATGAACCATCTATAAAAGACATTACCTCATAACCAATGATGGCATCAACAATCAACTCGGGTATGGGGATTGGAAAATCATCCTTTTGGGCATACGTTGTTGAGATCTCAAAAGTCAACACAAACTCTAATTTAGCCATTCTTCTTCCGTACTGGAACAATACTTCAAATCCACATGGGATATTTGACTTCGCGAATAAAGCTAGCTTCAATGAGTTTGTTAACTTCATTTTCGATCAGTGGAACCAACTCTAGCCTAAAACGTCTCCGAGCTTGCTTAACAGGACGAGCACCATTTTTGACCGCCAACTGATGAACCACTACTTTTGGATCTAAGCCATACATTTCCTTTTAACTCCAAGTGAAGACATCCATATATTCTTTAAGTATATCCATATATGTGATTTCTTCCTCCATCTTTAGAAAAACACTCAGGTAAGTTGGTCTTGGGTCTTCATCAGTTCCAAGATTAACTTCTTTCAGGGGATCTATTGTGGCTTTTACTCCTTCTTCAAGTTGAGATGAAGCATCTCCAGTATCTTCCTTCTCTCGAGGATCATCATCGTTAATAGATATATGATAACATATGAAAGTATATTCTATCTCTTCATCAACCTTCATTTGAGATGATATATCTTTCTCATTTTGGGTCATAACATGATATGAAGAGCCAATACTTTCTTCATCTTACTCACGTTCCTTGGTATAAACCACAGTATGAGCCTTCGCTTTTAACACCTTGTTGAATGAAACCACCAATTTCGTTTGCCGCTTCATTCTAGAAGGAATCAAACTTTGGAAATCCTTTTGGATCTTAGGCGAGGAGTGTACTGTCATACTTTGATGACTTCTCTGATGCTTGTTACTTCTCTTCTTATTTAGAGGACCCAACTTCTCAAATACAGAAGTTCTTGCGGTTGATTCTCCAAGTCGGTCAAAGACAGAAGGCCTTTTATTGGATACAGTAGACTCCTTTTTTACAGTGATGTAGTTACTAACCGTCTTTCTTATGGAGATGCAAATTGGAGGTGGCTGTGTGTATCCTAGGCCTTCATGTGATTGCCTTATTGTACCTTCCGATGGAAGTTTACCCAACCTTGATGGCTCATTAGGATTATATCCAGCCTTTACAAATAGCTTATATGCATTTGGGTCAAAGCCTTCTTTCGTACGCTTCGTAGGGAGTGTCATATCTTGTGGCAGATTTTAAGCCACAGACTCTTCAAGAAGTCTTGAGCATGAATTTATTGCACCAATCTTCCTGATAGATAAAGTTAGCCCCTTAAGCACATTATCTTGGGAATCCGATGGGTGATCTTTCTTTTTCTTTACCTTCGGTACGTAGCGAAGAACGGGACTTGTCTTCTTTTTCGTAGAAGCAACACTTTCTTTATTTGAAGTGGAGAGAGCCTTTTTGGTAGTGACTTTTTCGACAGTCACCACGACCTTCTTAGATGCAAGATCGTCACACATTGTCATAGTGACATCTTCAACCCTTTTCTCATCCACAACATGCTTCTTTAAGTAGAATTTTGCATCGACAAAATGTGACTCAGCTTCAGTGAATGGCTTGTCATTGGCAACTATCTTTATTTTCACTCCGCCTTTGAGATAAGTAATTCAAGCATTGATAGTAAAAAGGATGAGATAATTTTGTTCTCGTGCACCTAAGGCCTACCAAATATATTGTATAAAGTTTTGGCATCGATGACATGCATCAACGGGTTTGATTGAAAATCATCCATACGAATCTCCAACTTGACATATCCCATGGCCCTCTGACCCCCTTGGTTGAAGCCTTGGATCATTATACGACTTTCATCTAGTTCGCTAGTAGCGATGCCAAGTTTCTTCATCGTGCAGATAGGCAGGATGTTGACTCCATATCCCTCATCTATCAAGATTATATTGATCTTCTTTCCTAGAATTTGACCTACCATGTATAAGAGACGGTTATGTAGGGCCTCACTAAGCCGAAGATCGTTATTTGTGAATATTATTTTTGTATCACAAATATGTCCCTCTTCGCCAA
The DNA here is from genome assembly GCA_030864225.1 of Capsicum baccatum var. pendulum. Classification (NCBI taxonomy): domain Eukaryota; kingdom Viridiplantae; phylum Streptophyta; class Magnoliopsida; order Solanales; family Solanaceae; genus Capsicum; species Capsicum baccatum. The sequence goes on from CM061551.1 coordinate 178,361,584, forward strand.
GAGTTTCAGCAAGATTTTTGGAAGATGAAGGAATTTCCATGGGTAGATTCTCACACTTTGCCCCTTCTTTGGTGATATTAAAACAAGACGCCTCAAGGTTGACTTAGGCAGTCTTTACATAAAACCAACTCGGTAAGAATTCCTCTAAAGTCACCAGACGTCGAAGTTTTGGGGGGTGAAGCTCTATGACGGTCGTCCTTTTTGGAAGTTCAACCAACTTCTGTTTCCTTGGTTTCTTCACCATTCTCCTTCTGGTTGGCTGCTCGATCGACTCCTTCCGCAGACTTGTCCTCCTGCGTCTGTGCCTGGTCACCAGAGTCCAACCTCCATCATCGCCTTCATTAACTAAAGACCTGTCAGGCTCTAATATTTTCTCATTATGCTCTTCAACACATATTTGGACTGGATCGAGTGAGCCAAATGTGATAGAGATTTGATTAGAACTGACCGTCTCATCGTCGAAGAAGATTTTCTTCTCTTTTGCCAGTTACATGACTTTATCTTTAAAGACAAAGCACTTTTCTAGAGGGTGACATGAGCCTATGATATTTGCAATAATTAGGGTCATTGGTCCTCCCAGCTTCGTTAGGACGCTTCATTTCTGGGAGTTCAATGAGATTATGCTCAAGGAGTTTATCAAAAATCTCGGCAACATCAGAATCAAGGGATATTCCTTTTCTTATATCTCCTTTGAAGTTTTTTGATTTGGACGTGCTCCAGAAGTCGTCTTCATACTTTACTTCTTCCTCACATTTGTGGTGACCTTCACAGGAGACATATCAACATTCATGGACTCTTTGTTGTCATTTTTGGGGACAAACTTGCCCCATCTTTTGGGTTCCTGCTTATCCTTTCCCCTTCGAGGGCCAGGGATAGGTGTTTCTCCCTTTCCAGCAGAAGACATGCTCAACTCCATGTCGTGAGCATGAGTAGATAACTTTTCAAAGAAATTTGGTTTGATGCCTTGCAAGATATAGAGAAGCTCCCAATGCATTCCTTGACGCACATCTCTATCGTAGAAGCTTCGTTGAGCCTATCTTTGTAATTTAGGCTCGCATTTTTCCATCGATTGATGAAGTCAATGACTGACTCATCCTTTCTTTGTCGAGTATTTGTGAGCTCTACCATGCTCACTGTACGCCTCGTTCTATAAAAGCAATTCAGGAACTCATGTTCCAATTGCTCCCAACTATTGATGGAGTTAGGCTCAAGGTCCGTATACTAATCAAAGGCGTTTCCCTTTAAGGAACGAACAAACTGCTTGACAAGATAGTCACCATAAGTTCCAGCATTATTACATGTCTCAATAAAGTGTGCGATATGTTATTTCGGGTTTTCTTTGCCCTCATATTGTTAAAATTTGGGCGGTTAATAACTGACAAATATTTTGAGGCTATCTATCCTCGCAGTGTAGGGCTTGGCATACGCAAGGGAAAACTTAGTGACTACATCATACTTGTCTTTGAGGGTCCGTACGATGAATTCTTTCAATTGCTCAATCGGGATCATTCCCTCAAAAGAAACTCTTACATCTTTAGTTGGTGGTGTTTGCCTCACAAGATGTTCTGTCTCGTGATCCTCTGGAGCTTTTCCCGGTGCATGTTTAGATTCTTCACCTATCAAGCCTTCCACCCTATCTACTATTTTATCAATCCTAGCCTCTATTACCTTTGTGCTGCTACTCCATAGATGAGGCATCAGTTACCATTGCTTGCATGATCACCAGAGACGTCATAGAGTAACATGTATTATTGCATAGGTTGATCTTCAAAGTGCTCAACTTATGCGGTGTAAGTGTAGATGACGTATTTGTTGAACAACCATCGCTCTTTGATCCAGAGTATTTGGAACCAGAATGCTCAAGTAGAGAAAGAGTTTTCTTAAGCCATTCTGCAACACTGCTTCCTCCTTTCGAAGCACTTGTATTGGACTTTGTTCCTTTTGGGGTTGAAGATCCGAAAACTGGAGTTGGCGCGAATGATACTAGATGTGTTTATTGTCCTAGCAAGCCTGCCTTGCTCCTCGTGAAAACTCCTAAACTTTCGAGTAACACCAAGGATGCTTTTCACTTCGGTGAAGAACCTTGAATCAACAGCCTTGGAAGTAGTTGATTGAGAGTTGATATTTTTGGAAGTCATTTCAGTGTTCTTAATCTTCAAAGTCTGAAAAGTTGAGATGAGAGGTAGAGATAGTCCCACTGGGAGAGCCAGAATTTGTTGGATAATAAATTCTCAAGACCGAAAATAAATAATCGAGACAAGAAAAATACTGCAACAATGGATTTATTGATTTCAATAAGTGAGTGTTACAATCTCTATGATTCCTCTGGTTCGCCTTTTCAACTATAAATTCAAGGGCTTCGAGCTTGATCTTGAACCTTAACTTGAACTTGACGGATTTGATCTTGACTTATGCTTGAATCCAAGGGCTTAGTAGCTTGTGCTTGAATCTTGCGGTCTTGACCTTGAACTTGAACTTGATTTAAGGACTTGGTGAGCTTGATCTCGACTTGTACTTGAATTCAAGGGCCTTTGAGCTTGTTCTTGAATCTTGTAGTCTTGATCTTGAAGCTTGAACTTGTTCTTGAATCTTGAACTCTTGATCTTGCAATCTTGAGCTTGTTCTTGAACCTTGAACTCTTAATCTTGAAATCTTGAGCTTGTTCTTGAACCTTGAACTCTTGATCTTGAAATCTTGAGCTTGTTCTTGAATTTGTAGAGAAATCTGCTGCTTTGATCAACGAGCTCTCTCTTGCTTCTTGTTAAACTTGTTCCTCCCTTTTCTGAATTATGAGGCCCCTATTTATAGTTGTAGGAGGTGAAGAGTCATGATAAATATGAACTTCCTTTGACCAATCAGATTTAAGTGACATGACACCTTTTATGAGCTTTTAATTACTGTATCATTTTGGCATATAACATGGTCCCATTGACTCCTTCACTTGATTTGGCATGCCACGTCATTTGACATGTGGCACCCAATTGAGCCTCTAGAACATAATGACATCTTAGGCTTGCTCAAGTGGGCTTAGTCATTTGTAGCCCAAATTAATATGATGACATCTTGGGCTTGATAAAGTGGGCTTAGTCATTTCTAGCCCAAATTAATGGACTAACCCAATAACAATTGGACTTTAATTAAATCCATGCATGTTTGGACTTAAATGATTAATCCAATTATATTAATCTCTAATATTTATTTGAGATTAAGATATTTTGAATTTAATATAATCCGAATTTCATACGGATTTAAATTTAATAAAATTTCGTTACATACAGAGACAACTAGCAAATGTGTATTACTAGTTACATGTATTTTTTTTTCTTCATTAGAATTTTCCTAGTAATTAAGATTTTAATGAGACATGTTATCTCACACTATTAATTAATGGACTTTTAAAGGAGAGTTATAAACACATCATATTATGTAGATGCCCATTACATAATTTCCTGAATAAGCTTACAATGCATGGGATAAACTTGCAATATTGTGGATGTCCATTACACAATTTTCTACTAAGATTTTAGCGAAACATATTTCACATTATCAATTAATGACTATTTAAGGAAGAGTTATAAATACATCATATTGTGAATGTCCATTACACAATTTTTCTTTAGTAGACTACAATTAGATAATCTCGCAATTAGATAAACATTCAATAAGATATTCTGTTTTTCTATAAATTAAAAATCAAATTGTACATCAATTTTTGAAGATACATAAAAATCTCTCTCTTCCTCTCAAATTCTTTTACTGTATCTTTTGAGGTCTTGGCATTTTATTAAGTATCATTTCATAACAAGCCTAATGTTAAGGAAGAGGTACTATTACTTAGCATAAAGTAAGCCATAGGTGAGTTTCTTCTCGAGAGGTGTGCGCATGCACGCCAACACTCATGGCTTTGGCATAGCTTCTATTCATGGGCTGGCAACTTTAGTTTCCGGTGATCACTTCTCTGTTGCATACATACTCTTTCAAGAACATTCATTTTCCATCCATGCATAATATTCTTATTTCGAGCAATTTCATTTTGACCTTATAACTATAATACTAGTAGTAAGTCATGTTTTACTAGCAAGTTTAATGCAATAGATTGTTTTCGTTTTGCTGAATAAAAGTAGAGAGAGAGATCAAATAATTTACTATAATTTTAGCAATTAATGTGAGATTAGTTTCTTGGAAAAAAAAAACGTGTAATTATTTTGTGTGTTTGTGCAGAAATGAGAGGGGTAATTTTCGTGCAAAATTTACTTGGAGTTTTGGTCTTGTTGAGTGCTTCCGTCGTGAGGGCTGAAGACCCATACGTATATCAACTATGGCTGTCAAGTGGGTCGGGCCAGGCCAACCTGAAACCAACCCATTAAAATTAATCGGGTTGTGGGCTAGGCTGGGGCTGGGTAGTTTTAAGTGGGCCAAGCCGGGCCGGGCCGGGCCGGGCCGAGCTCAACAGTAAAAATTTTAAAAATCACCCTAACGCGGCTCACTTAACCCAACCCGGTCCAACCAACCTAAAATCGATCAAATCCGGTTAAAAATTCGGTCAAAGCCGGTCAAAAATTAAAAAAAAGACTTTTTTCAATAGACACAATATATACCCACCTATATACATTTTAAATAAGTTAAACAATATATATACACTATATATATAGTATATACTACATTAGAATTTAAAAAATATATACACAATTACACATATATACGCACCATTTAATATATATGACTATACGTACTACTTTAAATAAAACATATACTACAATATATATATATATATATATATATATATATATATATATATATATATATATATATATATATATATATATATATATATATATATAGTTATATACTAATTTATAAAACATATACGCATGTATACATTAAATATGCACGTCTGTAGAAGATAAATACACAAATATACGCGCTATTCAATATATATGTACTATTTTAAGTAAAACATATACTACAATATATGTATATACTACATATATATGTGGTTATATACTAATTTATAAAACATATACGCATGTATACATTAAATATGCACGTCTATAGAAGGTATATACACAAATATACGCACCATTCAATATATATGTACTACTTTAAGTAAAACATATTCTACAATATAACAATATATATAGTTATATACTAATTTATAAAACATATACACATGTATACGTTAAATATAAATGTCTATAAAAGATATATACACACATATACTCATCATTCAATGTATATGTACTACTTTAAATAAAATATATACTACAATATATGAATATACTACAATATATATATATATATATATATATATATATATATATATATATATATATATATATATATATACTAATTTATAAAATATATACGCATGTATGCATTAAATATGCACGTCTATAGAAGATATATACACAAATATCGCACCATTCAATATATATGTACTACCTTAAATAAAACATATACTACAATATATGTATATACTATAATATATATAGTTATATACTAATTTATTAAACATATACACGTGTATACGTTAAATATACACATTTATAGAAGATAAATAAACACATATACGCACCATTCAATGTATATGTACTACTTTAAATAAAACATATACTACAATATATGTATATACTACAATATATATATATATATATATATATATATATATATATAGTTATAGTTATATACTAATTTATAAAACATATACATATGTATACATTAAATATGCACGTCTATAGAAGATATACTAATTTGTAAAACATATATGCATGTATACATTAAATATACACGTGTATAGAAGATATATACACAAATATACACACCATTCAATATATATGTACTACTTTAAGTAAAACATATATTACAATATATGCATATACTACAATATATATATATATATATATATATATATATATATATATATATATATATATATATAGTTATATACTAATTTATAAAACATATACGCATGTATACATTAAATATGCACGTCTATAGAAGATATATACACAAATATCTCACCATTCAATATATATGTACTACCTTAAATAAAATATATACTACAATATATATATATATATATATATATATATATATATATATATATATATTATATATACACTACAATATATCTACAATTTATAAAACATATACACATGTATACATTAAATATACACATCTATAGAAGATATATACACAAGTATACAAAACATATGCTATTTAATATAATAAATTATTAATAATACTTGGTAGTAAATTAATAATATGTTAGAAGTAAGTTTTAAATTTAAACTTGAAATTCAATTTAAATCATTAAATGAAAAAAATTATAAAGTAAGGACTAAGGAGTTAATGAATGTTGAATTTTATTGATTGCAAATTGCGAAATGATCCAAAATTTATAATTTACATGAATGAAAAATCTACAAATTATGCATCATTTTTTCCAACTCATTCATGTTAATATTAATGGAAACTTGCATAGGATAGTCAAAGTCAACGGGGGTAAAATCATGCATTGGACTTGATTCTACTGAGTTCTCCCGTGAAGACATAATTTCTTCAAGTTTTAGCTTGGCGCTCGACTCCGATTCCATTCCTTGATTTCTTCTTTCCGCTCTGATCCAATCTCTGAGGCAAACTAGAACATTTATTGCACTGCTTCCCAATAAGTGTCGGTTGTCTCCAAGCTGCTATCGTCCCTGACTAAAGGCGCTCTCTGATGCAATGGTTGACATTGGAACATTCAAGATATCTCTAGCTAATCTTGAAAGCACAGGATATTGTGTTTCATTACTCCTCCACTAATCCAATGTGTTGATCTATCGTCTGCGATCCTCTGGCGGCGACCGAAGCTAATATTTCAGCTCTTCCCGATAAGTTGAGGTGTAAGTTCTCTCATCAACACTGTTCCAACAAGGTAAACCATAAAAGAAATCAGGAAAATCACTATGTGCAGGCCTTTTAGAAGATGATAACTCTTCGGGAGGATGAGGAGCGACAGTTGGAGTGATATTTGTAGGTACGGCTAAGTCAAATAAATCAGCATAGTGATAATATAATTTTTCTATGTATTCATTCACATCACTCATAGCCGTCCACAAATCAGGTTGTACTTGTTCAGAATCATTGTTAGTATTTATTTCTAAGTTAGCATAAATAATAGTACTAAAGTGGTACATACTATTATATTTAATGCACGGATTTAACATAGCACCAAACAAGTAAATAGGGGGAATCGGAAAAAAATATTTTTTAAAGTTAGTAAACATGACACCAACAACTTCTTTATAATCATCTTTATTTTTATATTTTTTAAGCAAACCAGAAATATCGGCTATATATCCCAAAGTATTACAAACAGTAGGATAATACGCACAAAAAAATTCAACCGTAACTACATAAAATTTTTCTAAAAATTTAACAAGATCATTAATTACAACCCAATCAGAATCATGTAGCATGCAATCAGCAGAATCAGTAAATGAACTGCAATGTTGGTTAAAAGCTAGTGTAATAGGAACTCTATATTTATAACAAGTTTTTTAAAAAATCATATGTAGAATTCCATATAATATCAATTTCATCAGGTATCAATATCGGTGCAAGTCCATTTTCTTGACATTTAATTTTAAATTCTCTAATTCTTTTTCTCCGATTATTTTCTTGAATAAAACCAACAACAAGACGGATTTTTTCAATATAAAGCTCAAAAAATTCAAGACCATCTTTTACAATTAAATTATATATATGACATGCACATGTAATATGAAAAATTTCAGGCAACGACGGAGATAACATAGATTTTAATTTTTTTTATAGCAGTCTTGTTGTTAGAAACATTATCAAAAGCAATACATAAGATTTTATTTTCGATACCATAAAATCTGACAACTTTAACAATAGAATCAACAATAAAATTTCCAGTATGTTTACGGTCTTCATCATATAAAAAAATAAGAATACGTTTTTTCATAAACAAAATTACTATCCATCCAGTGACAAGTAACGGTTAAATAATCATTTTTATTTACAGCACGACTAAGATCAGAAGTTAGGGACAATCTACATTGAAGATTTTTTAACAATGTTGATAAATAAAAATAATATTGTGAATGAAATCTAAAAAATAACAGATCGACAAGTACTTCTAGGAACACCATTAAACATAGGATTATAAATAACTTGAATATAATGAATTATGGCATCAGAAGAAGAAAAACTAAAATGCAAACAAACCCACAACTATCATTTTAGCTATTTCTTCTCGGTCCCTCAATTTATTAGATTTCTTCATTACCTGATCGGTTGTTGGGTTCATTCTAGTTTGCGTTGGCCCATCAACATCCCCACCACCTCGTGCAATTTCTAACTCTCTTTTGTGAGCATCACCTATATGTCTCATTAACGTACCCGTACCCCCTTACTTGCCTCCGCTTTTATGCTTATATATTTGTTGACAAATATTGCATTGCACCTCAGTATCTCAAATAACTTTAAAAAATTGCCATGCAATACTAGTTGTTTTACGAGGTCTTGGGGAATGGGGAGGACGGGGAAGGAGATTAATCGATTCAGATCTAACGTTAGCATTTTCTACTGCGGGTGTCTCATCAATATTTTCATCATCTCCGTCCAAATTAACCGCATCTACTTCATTTTCTTCTTCTATACCGTAATTTTCCTGAGCTTCTACATAATCCATATCGTGAGCACCTACACTTATTTCTTCCTCAAAAGGTGTACCAAGCGGTACCGGAGGTGAAGGCACACAGGTATATTTACTAATTGAAGTACCTCTACCACTAGTAGTTCGATTTTTACTACCACTACCGCTTCTGGGGCAAAATTTTTTAACACCTTTAGTAGCGATATTTCTTTATTTATCCATAGTATAAATTAAATTAAACTAAAAATTTTCAAAATACACAAATATAATAAAATTAAATATTCAACAATTAATACGATCAATAAAAATTATACGTAAGAGATGGAACGACAATACCAAATTTTGAAAGTATCCGAAGATTGCGAATTTAGAAACTTTCACTCGTACTTTGTAAACGCAAAATTAAAAAATTAAAATGAGCACTTTAGGAATTTAAATAGCAGCAATAGAATCCAAATAATATCTTCTCAAATAATGCAGGAGTTAGCTAGAAATCTCAAATGAGTGGGCTGAGTTAAATTTGAATGAGTCAATTAAGTCAGATTGAGTAAGGCTAAACTAGGTTAAAAAGTTGGAGGGTTATCACTCGTCCAACTTGAGCCACATGTTTTGATGGGTCATTCAACGCAATTAAAACGATAGGGTATAAGGTTATAGATGGAAAAATATATTACTAGTACTAATTTTTGTCTTGATATCGTAAGTTGGCACTTATTTTGAGACGAAACCTTTGGCTAATTTGATACTTATATATATTTTTCGAACAAAAAAACTTTTGCTAAAAAATGACACATTTAGGATGGAGTGTATATAATTTTCAAAGTTTTCTTGTTCCAATAAATGATTTTTTCTATAAGCTTTTCTAATTGTCAGTTTGGTAGGAGGAATAAAGATAACTAGTCTTAAAATTAATTTAGAAGAGAAATTCATCTCATATTTAGTTGAGATAAAATACATGAGATAACTCATCCTGAAATTAATTATCCCGACATTGTAGTGTTTTTCTTATTCTCCTTGAGGGTGCGATAACTAATTTTAAAATATTTAATTCCAAAATTAATAATTCTGAAATAACTTATTCTCCAATCAAACGATCTCCTTACTTCTTACTTGCTATTTTTTTGTGGAGAAAGATGGAAAAAAAATTAGTTAAACATTTGGTTTTATGATAAATGGGGAGAATACTCATACTATACTTTTTATCACCATAGCGACTAGGGCTCATGAATGAGTCCGAAGTTTAAATAGCAAGTTTTTAAATTCAAAATTTCAAATGAGCATCTGAAAAAGGAAAAAATTTAAAATAAACAAGGACACAAGGTAAATGGAGCTAATTAATTACCTTATTTTTTTGACTAAAAAAGTTGGCGAGGGTTGAGAATTTAATCACACCGATGTACTCCCTCTATTCATCTTTATTTATCTACTTTTCTGTATTGAGATGTCCAATAATACTTATTTAGTTTATAAAATTAATGAATAATTTATCCATTTAATCTTTTTTATCCATTTAATACACAGGTGTTTACTTTGTCCGTTTGAAAATTTTTCATTTTCTTGTGGCCTTTGAAATTTTGAATTAACAAACTTTTCCTTAGCTCCGGACTTCTCATGAATCACCACATAAAGAGTTAAACTAAGGAAGAGGTTTCAGCAAGAGAACTTCGTTTTCTAGTTTTCTACAGTTTTTTTTTTCTTAAAGTATGACCTTTAGATAAAAGATCTTCAATTTTTATGTACAAAAGATACTTATTTTATATATAAAACATCTTCTATTCATTTTATAAAAAGATAAGAAATCTCATTTTCTTGATTTTAGCCATGTGCACCAATAATGCATTCTACTGTTAAGTCTGTACCAAAGGAGCTGATCACAAATTAAATGTCTAAGCCCCAGCAAATGAATTATTTCTGCGGACCAACAGATAGAAGCCCCTGGATATGACATGTGATGAATTCGAATAACATATTGAAATTAAATTTTTGATATCACAGTATTTTATGTGTACTGATCTTTTCCATAATATTTAATATGATATTTGGTACTTACAAAAAATATTAAAATATTAAACACCTCATATCGGTGTAAATAGTCTCATGCACAATTCATATATATTATTATAACTCTAGCATATATACAAAATTGTATTTATATAGAACTAATTAGTTAGATGTTGGAACTCTTGATTATTTTATTTTGATTGAAATATTATTTTTGTGTAATTGATAAATGAAGGAAACTTCTAGTACTTTTTTTTCTTTAAAGAATGATTACGTGCAAAAAATGTTACTCTATCTATTCCAATTCATATGACATAGATTTGATTTAGAGTCAATCGAGAAATCTTTGACGGGGATTTATTAGTATGCCCTTTAAATATTTTAAATTATTAATTTTTTTTGTTACTTATAATATTTTTTATGTAGTTTCGAAATATATAAATATTTTTCAAAAAACTTTAAGATGTATGCCCCAACGCACGATCAAACTAATAAAAACTCTAGAAATTCTTACTATTTCATATAAATTGGGATGAAAAAAGTAGTATAATGTAATTGAGACGTTTCTTGAAAAGTCTAATCATAATTTTATATTATATGAATATATGAAAGTTGAGAACAGATAAACAATGTCTATCGAATTTACTGTATCGAATTAAATTTGGTATAATATTTTTAACAGATCGAAAACTAAAATAACCAAACCGAAATTGCCAATAGTGGTGCCATGAACGTGTTACACACTAAAACTTATACACTCCCGATATATACACCAAACCAATACATACATGCCATGTTTGAATTTAGAGCTCGTAGAAAGTTTGTTGCATTATTTAATTTGCCAGGTAACCATGTTACTATATGGAGTTTCCACAGTCTACCATACTATACCATAAGTCTAGAACTCACGATCTTGATCATAAAGCTCCAGTTATTAGTTAAATTTGCATGAATCTTTTTTGAACGTTAATTACTATGGATTATTATTATGCTACTCCTCTAGCTCTCTTTCTTGCCTGGACTTTATCCCAAGGCTTCACTTTGTTACTAGCATTAACAACAAATAGAAGCAGGAGAAAGCTTCCTCCAGGACCCTCGCCATTACCCATTATTGGAAACCTTCACTTGCTAGGGAATCAACCCCATAGATCCCTTGCAAAACTTGCTGATTTTCATGGCCCAATTGTGCGTCTGAAGTTGGGACAAACAACAGCTGTGGTCATTTCTTCTTCAGACATGGCCAAACAAGTGCTCCAAAAGCAAGGCTCAGCCTTCTCTAACAGGCCAGTTCCCAATTCAGTCCATGTAGACAATTATCACGTGTCCTCTGTTGTTTGGCTTCCCGCATCCCGGCCTCAATGGAAAAATCTCCGCAAAATCTTGAATAACTACATCTTCTCTGTTAGTAAGCTTGACGCCAGCCAGCACTTTAGGTACGTTGGGAGTTGTTTGTTACGTGGGAAAAGATGGGATATCTCAAAATTAAGCTTGGCCAAACAGGATATAAATCTTTTCTCAAACTTAATCTTGAGATATCCCACCTTATCCTATCTAACTTGAAATTATTTTATCCTGCCTTTTTATGAATTATAATCCTGAGATAATTTGGTCAGCATATTAAACAATCTCTCAAGATTTTATTTAATTTATTATGTTTTCAATATACTCTCTCAAGTGCATGCTTAAAACAATTTTCATATTGGGCTAAGAACCCATAATATCTGCATGCTCTAATAATATAATGTTAACAATGTGATCACTAGAGAAAACACGCTTTTAATTATTTACTGAATTATGTTTTGAATAAGGTACAAGAAGATCGAAGAACTTGTTGTTTACTGTCAAAGGAGTAGCCAAATGGGGGAGGCTGTAGATATTGGTGGAACAATTTTCAGGACCCTGTTGAATTTACTTTCCAACATCCTCTTCTCAAAAGACTTAGCGGATCCATACGAAAGTTCGGGTAAAGAATTTAAGGAATTGGTGGAGGGATTACTGTTGGGCTTGGGTAAAATAGACTTGGCGGATTACTTTCCAGTGCTAAAAATAGTAGATCCGCAAGGGAAAAGGCGATATAATTCTTGTTTGAGGAAGCTGCTAAAGCTATTTCGTGAATTGGTAAATGAGAGACTGGAGCTAAGGAAGTCCCAAAATGATCAAAAGACTGATATTATAGAGGCCTTAATCACAGCCAGTGAACAAAGTCCCCAAGAGATTGATGTCAAGAATATACCATCAATATGCGTGGTGAGCTATCGATCTCTAATTTTTTATTTTTGTAATTGAGGGTAGGGTAGGGGATTACAAGGTGGGGGATCGATTTCTGTTAGCCAATCAACGTAAAGTTACAACTTGAGAGAAGTGAGGGGAGTTCCTTTTATCCCTCTTACATACAGCGAGCGGTTCAGGAGACCCCTACCTTTGTGTCTCTCTCCCCTTTTTTAATTTAATGTAACTGATTATGTATTATTTATTCCTTTAATATTGATGTGGGTTGAACCACATTGGTGACCTGATCCAGTTTCCTACACCTTTAAATATGCATGTGTTGGTGAATTATCCATCCGTGGTTTGCATGATTAATTTCTCTGAGTAATTTTCACCTCAAGGTTCTCAGTGTATTTCAGGACGTATTTGTTGCTGGAACTGACACAAGTTCCAACGTAATGGAGTGGGCTATGGCTGAGATTCTTAAAGCTCCAGAAGTTATGAAGAAAGCCCAAGCCGAGCTCGCAGAAGTCATCGGAGAAGGGAAGGCAATAGAAGAAGCTGACATACTCCGACTCCCATACTTGCAGTGCATTATTAAAGAAACTTACAGGCTGCACCCTCCAGCTCCTTTTTTGGTTCCTCGAGAAGCAGGGGAAGATGTTGAGGTATGCGGCTACACTGTCCCTAAAGGTTCAAAATTGATGGTTAATGTGTGGGCAATTGGTCGGGACTCAACCCTTTGGGAAGACCCTTTGGTGTTTAATCCTGATAGGTTTATGGATTCAAAAATAGACGTGCGAGGTCAAGATTTTGAGTTAATTCCATTTGGTGCTGGTCGAAGGATTTGCCCTGGTCTGCCCTTGGCAGTAAGGATGGTTCCCATTATGCTTGGCACACTGTTGAATACATTTAAATGGAAAATTGAGGGTGACGTTGCTCCAAAAGACTTGGACATGCAGGATAAATTTGGCCTCACCTTGGCCAGACTTCGTCCTCTCCGAGCTGTCCCACTTCCTCTCTGAAATCCAAATTTAGATGGCTTCCTAGAAATGGCAGTATGATGAACATTGCAACTAATATTTCATTTCCATGAAAATGAAAATGAAATAAAGAATTTAGTTTAGTGAAGGAAAGTTTCTTCAAAAAAGAGATCAGGAAGTATTATTTTACTTGAAGTTCAGTGGAAAAGTTAAGTGATCCACAGCATTTGAGATGTAAATTTTATCCTTTCATAATCACCTTTCTTTGATTTTAGTTGAAAAGATTTCGTCTCCTTGTGCCTTGATCCATTATTTTGCCTCGTATAATTAAAGTCATGCCTTCAGAAATATATGAAAAAGTAAGCATACATGACATCTAACATCCATGTATACGGAGTTTTTGGAATGCCACTTCATATTCGAATTTGATTTACATGTTTCCAAGCCAAGTGTTTACTTCTGTTGGCAACTCGAAATGTTACCACTAAATTGTAAAACAACACTAACAAGATATTGAGAGTAATCCAACAAGTGAAGTTTGGAAGGGGTGGTGTATTTCACACAACCTTACCCCTGGCAAGGCTAACTTTTTTCTCAACTTTATTTCCAGATGCCTGGGGCTAATGAAAAAAATGACAAATTGAGAGGACATGAATTAACCTCACAATGAACCACGAGACATATATGTCTTATTATCACAGCAATAACTGTCGGCAAGGCATAACTTGATGTTGTGTGAGGGTGAATACGTAAATAATGGAAGCACTCTGAGCTCCTAAGTCCTAATTACTTCCATCGTTCTATATTTATTGGTTATTTTATCAAAAATAAATATCTTTTTTTTTTTTGGTGAATAGGAACATATTATATATAACTTAAGCAGTACAGAGCAAAGGGGTACTCTTATCAGAGGCCCTTACAGTAGCATAGGTACAACCAGAAACATTAATATCAGTAGGCTTAGCATTACTATTTACATATGAAGATACGGACGGATTCCCTACACATAACAGATTATTAAACATAGACCAAGGTCACTAAACGAGTACTAACAATGCCCTCAACGTCGTCGGCCAGATGAGTAGCAGCAGCAAGAGGCGGAGAACGGAGAGAGATTACAGTTCCAGGCAGATTTAAGTTGGCACCTAGTTTTGCTAAACAGTCAGCTACTTTGTTTGCTTCCCGAAAGTTATGTTGCACCACTGGATTCCCCATGTTCCTCAGCATTAACCTGCATTTAGTAGCAATATCAATAAAAAGCATAGCCGGCTGTTGAATAAGATGTAAAATTTCAACCGAGTCAGTTTCAACTATCAAGGGAGATAAGTTATGAGTTATAGCAAATTCCAGACCATTTTTTAAAGCTTCAAATTCTGCCTTAGTGTGGCAATGACTGTTAGCAGAAGCGAAAAAACCAAAAATCCACTTGCCCAGAAAATTACGGAAGACCCCACCGAGACCGCATCTAGCATTATTCTCTGTGAAGGATCCATCTATATTTAACTTAAAAAATCCTTTGGGAGGGGCAACCCATCTAATCTGGATAGTGATAGAAGCAGATGGATTAGGTTTCATTCGCACAAGATGAAGATACTCAGTTACTTTAGAGTGCGTCAAGGTAGGGTCAAGAAAGTTGATTTTTTGGTGGAAAATATAATAAAAAGCATAGTTATTGGGCGGCGACTGGTAAAAAGATTCATAAATAGACTGTAAAGAGAACAAACCATTGGAAGTGTATGCCCAGTAAGGCTTATCCCATAGGACGAGAGAGTGGTTGGGATGAATGTTAGCTGCTTTGGTGGTGAAGAATTGAGGAATTTCAAAGGATAACTTACCCCAATCCCATGATTGGCCTGTCCAGATGTCTGAAAACCGGAGATTCACTTCATCGTAATTTAGCGGGCCTTGAATAATGTTCCTAAGGATCGGGAGATTGGGAATCCAACGTTGAGTCCAAAGATTGATATTGGTTCCCTCAGCTGGAGACCAGGCTGTAGATTGGGTACAAAAACCCACCCAAGAGAACATTTTTCCAAATAAAGGACTTAGCGGGTTGACATCGTATGTGATTATACTTGTGAAGGAGGGTGCTAGCCCAGAGAGACGTGGGGTTCGTGAAAAGTCTCCAGGCCAGGCTAGTAAGGTGCGTCTGATTTTTAAGATCAGCTTTCTGAATCCCCAAACCGCTATATTTTTTCGGGGAAGCCACTCTATCCAAGCTTACGTAATAAAGCTTATGCCTTTGGTCGGTGGATCCACAAAGAAAATCTCTTTGAAGTTTGTCAATTATATTGCAAGTTTTTTTAGGGAGCCTAAAGTATTGCATGGCATAAGCCGGGATTGCGTTGAAGTGGACTTGATCAAGACAAGTCGGCCCGCTGGAGAAAGAGAATTAGATTTCTAGGAAGCAAGCTTCCTACGCATATTATCGACAATGAATTGAAAATCGGCATGTCTGGGGTTTCGACTTAGTATCAAAAAACCTAAGTATTTCCCAAACTGATGGGCTTCGGAAATGCTGAAAAGGTCTTTTATAAGGATCCTGATATTTTGAGGACATACAAGATAGAAGATGGCCTTAGATTTGGTCGCGTTAATCCTTTGGCCTGAGAGTACGCTGAAACGAGTCATACAATCGTGGATATTATGGATGGAAGCCGGATTAGCCTTGGAAACGAGGGTTAGATCATCGACAAAAAAAATATGTGAAAGGGATAGGCTGTTCATAGCAAGAGTGATCGGATTCTAGCAAAGAGTATCTACCTGATGAGATATATAGTTTGAGAGAAGATCCATACAGAGAATGAAGACATAGGGGGAATAGGATCACCCTGTCGAATGCCTCGGGATGGGGAGAAATAACTTGTCTGGGTTCTGTTAACCATAACAACAATGTTACTGGTAGAAATGTAGGTCATAATAAGAGCAATAATCTTCAGAGGAAATTTAAAGTAGAGAAGAGTGCGGTAGACGAAGGACCATTCAAGGCGGTCAAAAGCTTTTTCCAAATCAAGTTTAAGGATAAGACTACCAACCTTGCTCTTAGATCTCGTGATATGTGTAACAAGCTCTTGGACAAGAATAGCGTTATCACAAACACATCATCCTTTTAAGAAACTAGTTTGATAGGGACTAATGAGAGCAAGAAGGTGAGGTTTAATACGGTTTGCAATAATCTTTGTAACAATTTTGTATGTAGTGTTACAGAGACTAATAGGGCGGAAATTCTTTAACTGATTTGCGTTGGAAAACTTCGGAATGAGGCAGAGGAAGGTATCATTCATAAAAGTAGGGAGAGACTGCATTGAGAATATCGTATGGCACATTTGTTTGACCGAAGGACCAATAATACTCCCTTCCTAACAGTTTGGGAATAAGTTACAAGATTATTCCAAAGGATTCTACGATTATGGTAAGCATTACTAGCATAAATAGTAGTAAAATTCCAAGAAAGATTATGGGGGCTGACCTTAATCATGGCATGAAGCTCCTGTATGGTTTGACGTTTTTGAGTGACACTAACGAAGTTTTCATGCCAGAGCAAGACTATACCTCCCGAGTTACCAACTGTGGGTACTTCCCAGTAATTATCAAAGCCGAACTCATGCATGAGACCTAAGTGGTCAGACAACTTTGTTTCCAATAAAGCAACAAAGCATGGATTATGGGAATTGAGAAGATCACAGAAGTTCCTCCTAAAGTTCTTATTGTTAACTCCACGAGTGTTCCAGACAATAAAACAAGTAGCTTGATTCATTGGAGAGAAATAATTGAGAGACGATTGAGAACTATCGCCTGAGGAAGAAAATTGGGTACATAGAAGTTGTTGGTCAACAATTGTTGCTCTCCTTTTGTCAACAATTGTTGCTCATATTTCAACAATTGTGGATGATGAAGACATTTGTGACTTTGTGTTTTCAACATTAGTGGCTGCATTCATACATGAAGGCAAGACTTTTGAGGTCTAGATTTGGCTATAAAAGCCAATGCTACTTCATTTGCAAAGACACCCACACAACATTTCAATAGCCAATCTCTCCTTTATATTTTCTTCTTTCTCTACTTCTTGGTTGAGTATTTCTATACTCGTAGAGAATTTGTAAGGGGCTATTTTGTCTTGTTAGTCCCGAGAAAATATTTTGTACTCTCGTCAATATTAGTGGAATCTTTGGCTCTCTCGCCGGTGGTTTTTTACCTCTGTTTAAAGAGGGGTTTTCCACCTAAAACCTTGGTGTCAATTTTACTGTTTTTATTAATTTCTCGGAATCTTTGGTTGAATTTATCACGCTTCCACACTCTGTAGCCCTACAAATTGGTATCAAAGCCACGATAATTCAACCGGGATTTTTTTATTAAAAATGTCGACGAAGTTCGATATTGGGAAATTTGATGGTAAAATTAGTTTTGCTATCTGGCGAGTCCAGATGCTGGCTGTTCTTACCCAGAATGGTTCTGTCCGACAAATCGGCGAAGCCAGCCACTACAACGGAGGAGCAATGGGAAGAGACGGATGAAAAGGCGTTATCCACAATCCAATTATGCTTGTCCCGTGAGGTGCTACGCGAAGTCATCAATGAGAAAACTGCAGCCGGCATATGGAGTAAATTGGAGTCTCTGTACATGACCAAAAGTCTTGCAAATAAACTCCGGTTAAAGGAGCGACTTTTCACACTCCGTATGTCTGAAGTTGTCGGCAAAGGCACAATCAAAATCAAGACACATGATGGAGTCATTAGAACTTTGACCAGTGTCAGACATGTCCCTGATTTGAAACGGAATCTCATTTCCCTAGGCACTCTTGAATCTCAAGGGTGTAGATACTCAGCTGAAGGTGGAGTTTTAAAAGTGTCCAAAGGAGCTATTGTGTTACTAAAGGCCATTCGATCTGGTAGTTTGTATTTGCTTCAGGGTTCAACTGTTATAGGTTCTGCAGCCGTCGCCTCATCCAACAAAGACAACACGAAGTTGTGGCATTTGAGGTTGGGCCACATGAGTGAGAAGGGAATCCAAATTCTCAAAAAGAAAGGCTATCTTGGCAACCATTGTACCGGTAAGGTCGATTTCTGCGAGCATTGCATTTTTGATAAGCAGAGAAAGGTTAGCTTTTCAAAAGCCATTCACAGGACCAAAGGTACTTTGGACTACATCCATTCAGATCTTTGGGGTCCATCGAGAGTTCCCTCCAGAGGTAAATGTCATTATATGTTGACATTTATTGATGATTTTTCACGTAAACTCTGGGTATATTTTCTCAAGCAAAAGAATGAAGTTTTTTCCACCTTTAAAGAGTGGAAATTATTAATTGAGAACCATACTGACAAGAAGATCAAGAGGCTAAGGACAGACAATGGCCTCGAATTTTGTTCTAATGAGTTTAATGATTTCTGCAAGAAAGAAGGTATTTCCAGACATTTCACCGTTCCAAGAACTCCACAACAAAACGGAGTTGCTGAAAGGATGAACAGAACTATCTTGGAGAAAGTTCGTTGTATGCTCTCCCATTCTACTCTGGGGAAAGAATTTTGGGCAGAAGCAGCTTCAACATCATGCTACTTGATAAACCGCTCACCAAATCGATCACTCAACTGCAAAATTCCAGAAGAAGTTTGCTAGCAGCCAGAGGGGTTCGTTGTTCCTGGAAAGGAGAACCATGTATGTCGTCTGAAGAAATCTCTTTATGGTTTGAAGCAATCACCAAGATAATGGTATAAAAGGTTTGATTCCTTCATGACTGGACATGGCTATTCTAGAAGTAGTTATGATAACTGCGTCTATTTTCAAAAATTATTTGATGGATCACTAGTATACTTGCTGTTATATGTTGATGATATGTTAATTGCTGCAAGAGATAAAACTCTTGTTGACAAGTTAAAGGTGCAGCTCAACAGTGAATTTGATATGAAAGATCTACGTCCTGCCAAGAAGATTCTTGGAATGGAGATTAACAGAGATCGTCAAGCTGGAAAACTTTTTCTATCACAGAAAAAATATGTAATGAAAATGCTTGATAGATTTGGAATGCGAGATCGCAAAGCTGTTAATACTCCACTTGCTGCCCACTTCAAGTTGTCATCAGATCAGTGTCCACAATCAAAAGAGGAACAAAGGCGCATGTCACATGTCCCGTATTCTAATGTAGTCGGAAGCCTTATGTACGCTATGGTATGTACTAGGCCTGATTTGGCTTATGCGGTTAGTGTTGTTAGCAGATTCATGCACAACCCAGGAAAACAGCATTGGGAATCTGTCAAATGGATCCTTCATTACTTGAAGGGTTCTCCTGATATTGGTTTGGTATTTGATAGACAAAGGTCTGATCCAGGAGGCGTAGTTGGTTATGTTGACGCCGACTACGGTGGTGATTTAGATCGGACAAGATCACTTTCAGCCTATATCTTTACACTCTGCGGATCTGCTATCAGTTGGTATTCATCACTTCAAGCCATTGCAGCTTTGTCCACCACTGAAGCAGAATATATTGTTGCTACTGAAGGAGTGAAAGAGGCTATCTGGCTCCGAGGCTTGGTTGCTGAACTTGGTTTACAACAACACATTCTTGTTATGTTCTGCGACAGTCAGAGTGCTGTCCACTTGGCCAGGAATAGCAAGCATCACTCAAAGACCAAGCATATTGATATTAAACGCCACTTTATCCGAGATATTGTTGATGCAGGAGAAATTACTGTGGAAAAAATCCATACAACTGAAAATCCTGCAGATATGTTAACCAAACCACTTCCAGCCGCTAAGTTCGATCATTGCTTGGACTTAGCTGGTATTATTCATTGTTAACAGGTTTTCATGGCGAGAGAGTATTTTCGGTCAAAAGGAGATCAAGGTGGAGATTTGTTGGTCAACAATTGTTGCTCTCCTTTTGTCAACAATTGTTGCTCATATTTCAACAATTGTGGATGATGAAGACATTTGTGACTTTGTGTTTTCAACATTAGTGGCTGCATTCATACATGAAGGCAAGACTTTTGAGGTCTAGATTTGGCTATAAAAGCCAATGCTACTTCATTTGCAAAGACACCCACACAACATTTCAATAGCCAATCTCTCCTTTATATTTTCTTCTTTCTCTACTTCTTGGTTGAGTATTTCTATACTCGTAGAGAATTTGTAAGGGGCTATTTTGTCTTGTTAGTCCCGAGAAAATATTTTGTACTCTCGTCAATATTAGTGGAATCTTTGGCTCTCTCGCCGGTGGTTTTTTTACCTCTATTTAAAGAGGGTTTTTCCACCTAAAACCTTGGTGTCAATTTTACTGTTTTTATTAATTTCTCGGAATCTTTGGTTGAATTTATCATGCTTCCACACTCTGTAGCCCTACAGAAGTGTCGGGGTCATCACAACTGCGTACTTCGCTAGCACACTGTCAGAAGGGACACTAGGCACAGATGAATATACTTCTTGTCCTCGGCTTTTAGAAAGATCATGAGATCTGTGATTTTTAAACTTGAGATTTTTGTGAATGAAGCCATCCTCTCTGGAATAACCCCTAGATCGCCTAACCCCGGCAAAATTGATGTGTGGAGATTCATAAACTGGCCGCGATGGAGTGGAATTAGATTCCATAGAAAAATGAGTGGATTGGTATTGAATATCTCTTGAGGGGTGAAGAATGGATTTAGAGCAAGATCATTCATATTGAGGAACTGGTTCAGCAGAAGTGGAAGGATCCAGAGAGATTGCAGAGTATGGATAAACTGCGGGGTTGTGGATTGCACTAAGGGTCCATAATGTTTGATAGCTACATCTGATTCACAAAATACTCATTTTTTCATGCCCTCCGATACTAGTTGGTGTAGGAAGTTCTGGTTTTGAAGGATCACAAAGGTTTCCACACCATTGATTTCCATCGAGAATAGCACTGCATGCCCTTGAAGCTCCTTCTCGATCCAAGTCAATGGTTAATGGAGTGGATGGACAGGTTGTGTAGCATACACTAGAGGATGAGTTGTTTCATGCGGAGGTATTTAGGGTGTTGGGTCTATTGGAGTGTCTATTGGGGCAGTAGAGAAAGAAACATTATTAGCAGCATTTAAAGTGTAAAATTTATTAAAGTTCTCCCCATTAGAAAGGCGATTTCGTCTTTACCTATACTTATGAAAAGTTGGGAAAATAGAGCCCCTGTAATTCGAAGGAGCTATCTCAGTGTTCACAATAGTAGTTGCAGTAAAATTAAAGGGATGAGGAGGCGTACCTGGAATTGGATTAGTTGGAGTAGATTGAGAATGCACTTTAACTGTATCCTTGTGAATTAGAGTATTGGATTGTGTTTCCAAATCGGGTGTGCTTGATTTCCCTTGTGAACGATTTTTCCTTCTGGCCGAAAACTTAACTGTTTGCCATTCTTATTGTGGAGGAAAAGGAACGTTGGGGATATCAAAAGGGGTTGAGGAAGATGTATCTACTGGTGGAGGGTGTTGACGGTAGGAGCAATCCTTGTTGACATGGCCAAAACGACCACAGCTGGTACATAGGTATCCTTCTCCCTCATAAAGGATTTCTTGTGTGTGGCTGCCAATTTGGATAGTATTGAGTACTGGCTCATCCATTGCAATTTGTACATAAAGCCTTGCATAGCGACCGCGAAGAGTTGTGCTTGTGCAAGCATCAACTTTCAATAACTTGCCGATGGCGTTACCAATCTTTTTCAGTAGTATGGAGTCATAGAACTCGATTGGTAAATGAGGGAGGCAAACCTAGATGTCTGAATAAGTGAACTTCTCGTTTTGCGGCACAAAGTTAGGTTTCCAGTTCTTGATAGATAGATAATGGCCATTGATAAACCAAGGACCATTTTGCAGAGTTTGGGAGACGTTGTGAGGTTGAGCAAACTTCGCAATATAGAAACCCAATCCAAGATCAATCAGTGGAAAAACTTTTGGGACCTTCCATAATTACACCAATTTTTGTCGAAGATATTGGTGAGTGACTTTCTTTCCCAACAATTTTACAATCAAGGAATTCTTCCACGGAGAGCAAAGTCTGGCCATATCTTCCTTGGAAAGATTGATGATTTTGATTCCATCATTTAACATTTCAAATCCCTTATTGATGGGATCCTCGCAGCTGTCACTGCTATTTGATTCAGAGCAATCCTCCATTGGTAAGTACGATACCCGTTTTGAGGTGGGGATTTTCGATTTAAAGGACGACGTTTTTCATGGATTTGGATCAGGAGGTTCCGGCAGGAGAAAATTTGGATCTGTAGAGGTGGGTGTACTGTTCATTATCATAGGAAAAGTGCATAGGAAAAGTTGATTGCAAGTAGAGAGAAGGGAGTTTTGCAAAAAATGTACTTAATAAATTAAGATAAAATTAATTAAAAAAATTTCATTTTGCTCCTACAATTAATATACTCTTTAAAAGTTTAAACAAATTATATTTATGTCCATTAATATGAATAAATAACAAAGTAGTAAAGCTAATCATTCTATTAATAATTTCTTAACCAACATATTGAGGAAGGCATTACTTAGTAGGATGTAGATCATTGTATAAATACTAGAAATTTAGAGGACTAGTATTAATAGTTAGTTAATCAAGTTGGTTAGTTAGTTTTATCTTTATAAATAGACTTCTCTATAGTCATTGTGATTAAGAAAATCAGTTCAATATCACAAATATCTTCTTTACTCTACTGTCTCTTCTAGATTGTATGATGAACATCACTCCATCAAGGAAGGATTTCAACATGGTATCAGAGCTCAACAAATTACAGTAGTAATTGATCAATTTTGCTTGCATTTTTCTCCTTTTCTCATCATACACTCTTTCACTTTTCTGCAAAACTCTTTTTCCCCTTTTCATATTTTACTTTCATATGTTCAACCATGGCAATTGATAACACATTACTAGAGAATATTGGTCAGAGTCATCTATTGTTCCTGAGCATTGGTGATAACTCAAGAGAAATTCTCATTTCTCTGCATCTGTCAGGTTCAGAAAATTATTCAATTTGGAGTCGTGCGATGAAACTCGCAAGTTTAGGTAGGAATAAGCTTGGGTTCATTGACGGAACTTGCAAAAAGGCTGACTTTGGCTCCAATTTGGTTGCATTGCGGGAAAGGTGCAATGTAATCATGCTTTTGTGGATAATGAACTGTGTGTCAAAGGAATTGCTTGGCGGTATTATGTATTCATCTGATGTTGCATCTGTTTGGTATGATCTCAAGGAGAAATTCGATAGCATAACTCCTATTCCTCGTTGTGACTATTAAAAGAGATTCTATGATCCCAAGGTTCAGTGTGACTACTGCAAGCTCTGGGACATAGCAAAACTCAGTCAATAATCATGAACTTAGATAGGGTAGAGGTCATGTATTTCACCAGAAAATCTCAATAATAACAACAATCATCAGGGGCAATATGGACATTATAATGCTACTTAGGAAAATTACTCTCAAAGGAACATTACACCAATTTATCCTACTTCTCACAATGCTATGAATCAACTTAAGAAGTCTTCTATGTCTGATACCTCAGAGGGTATCTCTGCAAATGTTAACAACAACTATGGTTTTAGCCTGAGCATCCATCTAGATCAATATGAGAAGATAGTCAATACCTTAAATCAAGATCAAGGATAATGCAACACTACCAACTCATCCGTTTCAGCTAATATTGCCGGTACTTTCTCTACCTCTGTGACTATTCCATCACACAATGTCTGGGTAGTAGACTCAGGAGCTACTAACCATATGACATCAAACTCAAGTCTACTTTCAGAACTAAGGGAAGTCCCTAGTGATTAGTCCAAAGTAAATTTACCTAATGGTTCCACTACTGATATTTCATACAAAGGATCCTGCTATTTGTCTAATGGTTCTTCATTGCAAAATGTCCTGTAGATTCCTGATTTTAAATTCAACCTTTTGTCTATATCTAAACTCACCAAGGATTTGCAGTGTTCTGTTACCTTTTTTCCTGACTTATTTGTATTACATGACCTCTTCAATGGGCAGGTGAGGGTAATTGGTAGAGAAGCAGGTGGTCTCTACCTTCTTCCCATTCCATCTCCCAATAACGAGGTTATTTCATCTAACACTCAACAAATAAAGTCCTTAGCTGCTCAAGAACCTCATGTTTCTCCACCAAATGCCATCTCTCTTTGGCATAAGCGACTTGGTCACACTTTTTCCAAATTTCTCTCACGTTTGTTTTATTTTTCTTCTCAGTCTTGTATTCAAGAAATTCAACAATTTACTACTTGTTCTCTAGCTAAACAAACCGGGGCTTCATTTCCTATCAGTACTTCAAGATCTATTAAGCTGTTTGATTTACTACATTGTGATGTATGGAGTCCATACAAGGTTTCTACATTTGATGGAAATAGATTTTTTGTTACCATTGTTGATGATTGTTTTAGAATGGTTTGGATTTTCTTAATAAAATTCAAATGTGATGTGTTAGTGATCCTATAGGATTTTCTGAAGATGATCACCACTCAATTTGATGCTTGTGTTAAGACTACTAGGACAAACAATGGGACAAAGTTTGATAATGTTGAGTGCAACAAGATTTTTACTTCTTATGGTAACATTCATCAAAGAACTTGCATTCACACTACTCCTCAGCAGAATGGTGTAACTGAAAGTAAACACAGACACCTGCTAGAAGTTTCTAGATTTTTAAGATTTCAAGGTCATATACCTATTCAGTTTTGGGGTCATTGCATTCTTGTTGTTGCTTACCTTATCAACAAGCTTCCTACACATGTTCTGAGTGGTAAATCCCCTTATGAAGTATTCCACAAGGTCAAACCTCAATATGATCACCTTAGGATCGTTGGTTGCCTATGTTGTGCAGTTCAATTAAGCAAAAGAGATAAATTTTAGCCTAGAAGCATTACTTCTGTCTTTATGGGCTACAGTTCTATTACAAAAGGCTATATACTTTACAATCTCCAAACTAAATGCTTATTCATCAGCCGAGATGTTCAATTCAGAGAAACCACCTTTCTATTTTCTTTTTTTTTTTCTACAGATCACTCATATCTATTCTTTCTCCAAGAAAAATCTGAACCTGTTTCTCCTGCTCCCTTCTCTCCACCTGATCCACCTGTTTCATTACCTGTTGGACCATCATCACCTCCTTCAAGAAGATATACTAGGGGTACAAGACCCCTTATTTGGCAAAAAAATTATATCACTACTGCAAAATCTAGTCCTATTATACCATCTTACTCTATTGCAAACTATATTTCATATGACCATATATCCATCTCATATCAAGCATTTATTGTTGGTGTCTCTACTGAGGTTGAACCAATCTCTTTTGAAGAAGCTCAACTTGATCCTAGGTGGGTGATGGCCATGCAAACCAAGATTACTGCCTTAGAGGACAATAACACTTGAGAGGTTATTTCTCTGGCTCCTGGCAAGACTGTTATTGGGTGAAAATTGGTGTTTAAGATCAAGTATCTTGCATATGGATCTTTTGAAAGGTTTAGGCAAGGTTGGTGGCTAAAGGCTTCAATCAAAGAGAAGGATTAGATTACCAGGAGACTTTTTCTCTTGTGGTCAAAATAGTGACTATTAGATCAGTCCTTGCCCTTGCTTCTACCCTGTAGTGGCCTGTTCATTAAATAGATGTGTACAATGCCTTTCTTAAGGGTGATCTACATGCTGAGGCATATTGTCACGCCCCAAAATCTCATCGGGCCGAACTGGCACCCGAAGCCGAGAAGGCCCGGGAGAACCCGTTCAATCATCTGTACTTTCACTTACATGTCACCAAAAATTTGGGCAGCACTTCGTTGCATATAGAAGGGCCTAATTACCTGTATCAGCACAACACACGCATATATATATATATATATATAATATTTGGACGGCGGGGCCACCACTTATACAAATATAACATCACTATATAAACTTCCATGACTTTACCCTTCCTTATGTCTACAAAGCCTCTAGGATATACATGACATAACTAGGGTCAGGACAAACCCCCACCCACACATGACTCCTGTATAATAACAAAACATAAAGAACCGACTCGGAAAGCTTCGAAGCAAACTGGAGCTCACCAACAATAGCTGTATGACCTGGCTCCTATCTATGCTGTGAATGGGCTGAAGCACCTGTGCCTGCAGCATGAAATGCAGGTTCCTCGTGAGGGACGTCAGTACGAAATATGTACTGAGTGTATAAAGCGGTAAATAATCATATGTGATATACGGAATCAAGAAAATCAGACCCAAGTGAATCAATCATAATAGAAGTGAACCACACTTCATAAACACTTTTAGGATCATGTACATTATCATTAATCTGAATTGGGTTCTTGAATTCAAACACATTTTTGGAACGGTATACATTCGTTCATTTCATTCTTTACAATTATAATTCGCCATTACCTCCTCCTCCCGAACCTCCAACCACCTAACAATAATCAATACTGTACCGTACTGTGACCATTAGGCTGCCCCCAGTACATATCAACTGGGATCGACCCATGCTAGGCTATTGCCCCTAGAATACCACCCATACACACATAAATAGGGATCGACCCATGCTAGTCTTATGCCCCTGGGATACCACCCACACGTATATCAAGTAACACACATAAGAGATCTTTCCAATAACTTAGTTCAAAAGCTTTTGAGATTATTACATTAGTGTTCATGCCAATATAGTACCTTTGGAACAATGATACATCAATAGGAATCAAATAATAGACCTTCTATACAATAACGATGTAATAAAGACTCATTGGTACATCAACAATGTGTTTCAGAATCATCAATATCACAACAATGAAATAGGAGCCTTTTGGTATATCAATGAAACATTTTGACACTTTATAAAATGGAAACAACTTAGTTGATAATGTAGAACAATACATGTTTTTGGACAACCTCGGAATCTTCCTTGATGGAACATTGGTGTTTTCATGCCAAAGAACATCGTTAGAGTATGCTTTACATACCTCGTTGTAGATTCGGATACCAATTCAACACAACTTCCCGCCTTTACAAATCACTTATCTACAATGAAATGTTTGGCATCTAGTATTAGCAACCCAACACCACAATTCTCTTCCATAATTCCATACAACCAATATTTGCAAAGCATTCCAAAAACCAACTTGAACAATAGGTTTATATTTATATATATATATATATAATCATCATTTCAATACCACATCATCACACCAAATCCCTTCACAATTCAACATAATCCAACCATGCACAAGAATAATCCAACATCATTTCCCAATCATCTTTCAACGACAATCAAATAACATACTTCTTATGCTCACATGCATATATATATATATATATACATATCCATATAAATAACACCAACATAATTTACATCATTACCATAAAATGGCCCTTTTGATTTTGATGTCCTGTTGGCACAAATAAGGGGTGCTTCTCGAAGCCCTCGAGACGGTGAGCACAACTACGGAATCAATTTGGATTTTCTACGGTTGAATCACAAGATAATTGGAGTTGAACTTAGGCTAGGGTTTCTTATTCTTCAATATTTGGATGATAAATGATGGATATGAGGCTAAGTATATGTATATAATGACCAATTTTCGTCCATGAGGTGATGGAAAATGACCATATTGCCCTTAAAATTTAAGTAAATCCGAATCTGTCCACTGTGGACTATTTTGATAGGCTAAAGTAAATCGACCATAACTCTTTGTTCCGATATCGAATTTGGGTGAAATTGGTATCGTTGGAAAGATAATTCAAAGGGATTTCATTTAATATAAATTAGGCCACCTAGTTTGTCCTGTACAAGGATTTATGATCGCTTGAAGTTGATCCTAAAAATCTATTTTGAGAGGCTGAAGTAAAACGAGTATAACTCCTTACTTAGATGTTGGATTTGGATGAAACAAATTGCATTGGAAAGAAGACTCAAATATATTTATTTTGATAGGTCGCAGATCTCCCAGTTCATTATATTAAGGGAGTTATGATCATTCAAAGTTGACCCAAAAATCTATTTGGCTGCAGTACTTTTGTGTGCAGAAAATTTCTGCACATTTACTGTTCATTGCGTCCACCGTTTTCAAGTTTTGAACATGCTCGCTTATATACGATACTCATCTGTTTTTAGAAATCTTTATATCGTTGGAAATATAACTCGATAAACTTCGTATAGAAACTTTGACGAGCAAATTCCGGTATAAATAAAGTCGATTCTATACACATATAATCAAACTATACATTTGAAACCATCTCAAAATAATCAATACTCATACTTAAACTCATATATACCTAACTTATGATCAATACATATACTCCAACACATATAACCATGGCTAATGCACGTAATTAAGTACGGGGTGTTACATCCTTCCCCCCTTAAGGAAATTCGTCCTCGAATGTGAATGTAGTTATTTAGCCGAAACAAGTTCCAATTCATAATTGATATTCACTTCATCATATAGATATTATGCATATGTAAAAACTTACTTGTTAGTGTCCCAGTTCCACTCCTTGCACTTCTTTTTCACCTTTGAACAAATAAGGGTATTTTGATTTCATTGCTTCCTCCGCTTCCCACGTAATCTCTTCCCTTTGTCGATTTCTCCAAAGTACTTTCACCGATGCTACTTCTTTATTTATCATCTTCTTAACTTGATGATCTAATATAGTAATAGGCATCTCCTTATAGGTAAGATATTCTGTTACTTGCACATCTTCAGGAGAAGTAATAAGGGACGGATCTCCGATGCACTTTCGAAGCATCGATACATGAAATACTGGATGCACTGATGAGAGTTCCTGGGGTAGCTCTAATTCATAAGAAACTTGCCCACATCTTCAAATAATCTTATACGGGCCTATATACCGTGGACTCAACTTTTCTTTCTTGCCAAATCTCATCACCCCTTTTATTGGCGATACCTTCAAAAATACCCAATCGCCTAACGAAAATTCTAGCCCTCTTCTTCTACTATCCGCATATGACTTGTGTTGACTTTGGGCTGTTTTCAACCATCGCTGAATCACCTTGACTTTTTCTATGACTTGATACACAAGATCCGGTCAGAACATAAGAGTTTCACCCACTTCGAACCATCCTATTGGTGATCTACACTTTCTCCCATATAAAGCTTCATATGGTGCCATTTTGATTCTTGAATGATAGCTATTATTGTAGGCAAACTCAATAAGAGGTAAATGATCATCCCAGCTGCCTTTAAAATCTATAACACATGCTCGTGGCATATCCTCAAGTGTTTGAATGGTGCGCTCTGCTTGTCCATCCGTCTGAGGATGAAAAGTTGTACTCAGATTCACTTGTGTTCCCAAAATCCGTTGGAAAGACTTCCAAAAGTTTACGGTAAATTGAGTTCCCCAATCTGATATAATAGAAGTTGACACTCCATGTAATCGGACTATTTCTTTAACATACAGCTTCGAATATTCTTCAACTGTGTAAGTGGTCTTAACGGGTAAGAAATGTGCAGATTTAGTAAGCCTATCCAAAATCATCCATTTAGAATCAAATTTCCGAGCTGTACGAGGCAAACTTGTAACAAAATTCATGTTGATCATGTCCCACTTCCAAATTGGAAGATCTATGCATTGCATATAGCCTCCGGGCTTTTGATGTTCCACTTTAACTCGTTGGCAATTTGGATATTCAGCTACAAATTCTGCAATGCTCTTCTTCATGTCATTCCACCAATACATATCTTCATGTCATTCCACTAATACATATCTTTCAAATTTCCGAGCTGTACGAGGCAAACTTGTAACAAAATCCATGTTGATCATGTCCCACTTCCAAATTGGAAGATCTATGCATTGCATATAGCCTCCGGGCTTTTGATGTTCCACTTTAACTCGTTGGCAATTTGGATATTCAGCTACAAATTCTGCAATGCTCTTCTTCATGTCATTCCACCAATACACTATCTAAGACATGAAGAAAAGAAACAATTTCCTAAATGTCCATAGCCTCCTGTTTATAGATGTGGTGCACAACACATCGATAAACAAGACTCTACGTAGACACGGCTTTGTAGACTCACTAGGACAAACCGCTTTGATACCACTTTTGTCACGCCCCAAAATCCCATCGGGCTGGACTGGCACCCGAAGCCGAGAAGGCCCAGGAGAACCCGTTCAAATATTTGTACTTTCACTTACATGTCACCAAAAATTTGGGCAGCACTTCATTGCATATAGAAGGGCCTAATTACCTGTATCAGCACAACACGCACAAATATATATATATAAATATAATATTTGGCCTGCGGGGCTACCACATATACAAATATAACATCACTATATAAACTTCCATGACTTTACCCTTCTTTATGTCTACAAAGCCTCTTGGATATACATGATATAACTAGGGTCGGGGCAAACCCCCGCCCACACATGACTCCTGTACAATAACAAAACATAAGGAACCAACTCGGAAAGCTCCGAAGCAAACTGAAGCTCACCAACAAAAGCTGTATGACCTGGATCCTATCTATGCTGTGAATGAGCTGAAGCACCTGTGCCTGCAGCATGAAATGCAGGTCCCCCGTGAGGGACATCAGTACGAAATATGTACTGAGTGTATAAAGCTGTAAATAATCATATATGATATGGGGAATCAAGAAAATCAGACGCAAGTGAATAAATCATAATAGAAGTGAACCACACTTCATAAACACTTTTAGGATCATGTACATGATCATTAATGTAAATTGGGTTCTTGAATTCAAACACATTTGTGGAACGATATACATTCGTTCATTTCATTCTTTACAATTATCATTCACCATTACCTCCTCCTCCCGAACCTCCAACCACCTAACAATAATCAATACTGTACCGTACTGTGATCATTAGGCTGCCCCCAGTACATATCAACTGTGATCGACCCATGCTAGGCTATTGCCCCTGGGATACCACCCATAAACACATAAATAGGGATTGACCCATGCTAGTCTTATGCCCTGGGATACCACCCACATGTATATCAAGTAACACACATAAGAGATCTTTCCAATAACTTAGTTCAAAAGCTTTTGAGATTATTACATTAGTGTTCATGCCAATATAGTACCTTTGGAACAATGATACATCAATAGGAATCAAGTAATAGACCTTCTATACAATAACGATGTAATAAAGACTCATTGGTACATCAACAATGTGTTTCAGAATCATCAATATCACAACAATGAAATAGGAGCCTTTTGGTATATCAATGAAACATTTTGACACTTTATAGAATGGAAACAACTTCGAATGTAGAACAAGACATGTTTTTGGACAACCTCGGAATCTTACTTGATGGAACATTGGTATTTTCATGCCAAAGAACATCATTAGAGTATGCTTTACATACCTTGTTGTAGATTCGGATACCAATTCAACACAACTTCCCGCCTTTACAAATCACTTATCTACAATGAAATGTTTGACATCTAGTATTAACAACCCAACACCACAATTCTCTTCCATAATTCCATACAACCAATATTTGCAAAGCATTCCAAAAACCAACTTGAACAATAGGTTTATGTGTATATATATATATATATATATAATCATCATTTCAATACCACATCATCACACCAAATCCCTTCACAATTCAACATAATCCAACCATGCACAAGAATAATCCAACATCATTTCCCAACCATCTTTCAACAACAATAAAATAACATACTTCTTATGCTCACATGCATATATATATATATATATATACATATCCATATATATAACACCAACATAATTTAAATCATTACCATAAAATGGCCCTTTTGATTTTGAAGTCCCCTTGGCAAAATAAGGGGTGCTTCTCGAAGCCCTCAAGACGGTGAGCACAACTACGGAATCAATTTGGATTTTCTACGGTTGAATCACAAGATAATTGGAGTTGAACTTAGGCTAGGGTTTCTTATTCTTCAATATTTGGATGATAAATGATGGATATGAGGCTAAGTATATGTATATAATGACCAATTTTCGTCCATGAGGTGATGGAAAATGACCATATTTCCCTTAAAATTTAAGTAAATCCGAATCTGTCCACTGTGGACTATTTTGATAGGCTAAAGTAAATTGACCATAACTCTTTGTTCCGATATCGAATTTGGGTGAAATTGGTATCGTTGGAAAGATAATTCAAAGGGATTTAATTTAATATAAATTAGGCCACCTAGTTTGTCCTGTACAAGGATTTATGATCGCTTGAAGTTGACCCTAAAAATCTGTTTTGAGAGGCTGAAGTAAAATGAGTATAACTCCTTACTTAGATGTTGGATTTGGATGAAACAAATTGCATTGGAAAGAAGACTCAAATATATTTATTTTGATAGGTTGCAGCTCCCAGTTCATTATATTAAGGGATTTATGATCGTTCAAAGTCGACCCAAAAATCTGTTTGGCTGCAGTACTTTTGTGTGCAGAAAATTTCTGCACATTTACTATTCATTGCGTCCACCGTTTTCAAGTTTCGAACATGCTCGCTTATATCCGATACTCATATGTTTTCAGAAATATTTATATCGTTGGAAAGCTAACTCGATAAACTTCGTATAGAAACTTCGACGAGCAAATTCGTGTATAAATAAAGTCGATTCTATACACATATAATCAAACTATACACTTGAAACCATCTCAAAATAATCAATACTCATACTTAAACTCATACATACCTAACTTATGATCAATACATATACTCCAACACATATAACCATGGCTAATGCACGTAATTAAGTACGGGGTGTTACATATATATGACTTTTCCTCAGGGTTTTCAAACACCTACTAGATTTGATGAGCAGGGGGAGAAGCTTATATGTAGGCTCATCAAATCTCTTTATGGCTTGAAACAAGAACCAAGGGAGTGGAATGTGAAACTTATTGAATCTTTAATCAAGATTGGTTTTATCTAAAGTCATCTAGACTATTCTCTATTTACAAAGAAGCTGGCACATCAATTATTATTCTTCTGGTTTATGTAGATGATTTACTCATCATAGGAAGTGATTTAAGTCTCATCAATGAGACTAAAGCTGTGTTGCATCAGACATTCAAGATTAAGGACTTAGGAGACCTAAAATACTTTCTTAGCATTGAGTTTTCAAGATCAGAAAAGGGCATAATAATGCATTAGAGAAGATACACCTTACAGATTGTCTATGAAGCCGACTTGAGTGCAGCACAACCAACATCTACTCCTCTAGATACATATACCAAACTCACTACCAAGAAATATAATAAGGTAGTTGAGGGATCAAAAGAAAATCCAGTACTGAAAGATGCATCCATTTGTAGAAGATTGATTGGTAAACTTCTATACTTAACTGTAACCAGACCAGATATATTATTTGTTGTTCAAAATTTGAGTCAATTTCTACAGCAGCCTAAGCAATCTCACTTAAATGCATCATTAAGAGTGGTTAGATATGTAAAAGGATAGGCTGGATTGGGAGTCTTACTATCTAGTGAAAATTTAAATACAATCAAAGTATACTGTGATGTAGACTGGGCATCTTGCCCAAACTCTAGAAGATCAGTGTCTGGTTTTATGATCAAGCATGGTAACTCTCTCATTTCATGAAAGTCAAAGAAACAAGGTGTGGTATCACGAAGTTCAACAGAAGCTGAATACAGAGCATGGCTCATTCAGTTGCAGAAGTGGTATGGATAAAAGAGTTATTTGAAGAACTAATGTAATGCCCCAGATTTTGATCCCCGGATGCTACATGGTACTTATGACCCCGAGGGACCACAAGCTAACCTATGGCTGATATCTGTAACTGAGCACTGAATAATATACTGTAAAATTATGAAAAACTGGTGAAAAACTTCCCATAAGGTTCAAAAACTAAAATACAATTGAAAAATTGAATACTAGTACAACTATCTAAACATCTATTCTGAAAGCCTCTAAACTGTCTGAATTATGGAGTTGATGGGACAATCCCCCAACTAACTTCATCTACTAAAATACTGAACTAGTAATATAATAAATTAATAGAACATCCTCAAATGATGAGGACTCACTGCTAAGTCTACTGCTGTTGACTGAATCTGAATTGCTAAGGGTGCTCTAAATCTCATGCTTCTGAACCTATGGGATAAGACACCATAGCGCAGAAAAGTATGCGCCAGTATGTGAGAATGTACTGTTATTCTAGATGAGGTAAGGATAAATGCATTGTTTCATATGCATGAATAATACCGACTAAATAATCTGAGTATACTTAATGAGGATACATGCATGAATGCATAAACCATAACCGAAATCATAGTGATACTGAATACTGAGTTCGGAATACTGCTTTACTGACATCTGAGCTTACTAAAACTGGCATACGGAATTATTGAATTTACTGATGTTGCTAACTGAGTACTGAGGTTGAGATCAGTCTTATCTAACAGGTGATCTTTGAATTTAATAATAAGGAGAATGATTAACTGAATCTGAGATCAGTCCTATTTTGCGTGGTGTTCTCTGAATTTAATGATAATAAGAATGATTAACTGAATCTAAGATCAGTCCTATCTAGCGGGTGATCTCTGAATTTAATGATAATAAGAATGAGATCAGTCCTATCTAGCGGGTTATCTCTGAATATGCTGATAATGAAAATGACTTGACTTAGTCGGAGATCAGTCCTATCTAGCGAGTGATCTTTGAATCCATTGAATATGCTAATAGTTGACTGTATCTAATAGTCCTGAATCTATACTTCTGAACTGAATGCTACTACTGAGACTGATTCTAAAACTGATACTGTGGAAAGTAGTCATCTAATCGACATGCCCCTTCTAGATCTGCTGGGGTCTAACCTATAACCCTAGTTGGAAGGGTATCAGTACCGTGCCATTGGTAAAGACAATTTTTATGGAGTCAGTCCTATCTAACGGGTTACCCCTGGGATTATTCCTATCTAATGGGTGATCCCTGAGTATGTCAATCTTGTCTAACGGGTGACATCTCGTACCCACGCTGGGTACGTAGTTCTAGAACTTAGGGATTGCTTCTAGGGATCTCAGTCCTATCTAACGGGTGAGCCCCCATCCCTAGGCTCGCTCGGTACTGAATTCTACTCCCAACTGAAAGACTCTGAACTGATTCTTATACTGTACTAGACTGAGTTAAATCTGTTACTGATCGTACTGATTAACTAAGCTAAGCTGCATTGACTGACGGAATACTACTAAGTTCTGAATTGATTACTGAACTGGAGCTAGAATTCTACTAATACTGAGGTTATTGAGATTTTCTAAGTTCTGAGACTATTTGAGAGTACTACTAATCATGGCATGACTGAGACTATCATGAAATTGACACTGGCTCTAGAAAAATAGCTAATTTGTCAGGTATGAATACTCCCAGGACTCGTAACATAAATAATACAAGACACGACCACTCTTGAACAACATAACAATAGACTATCATTCACCATACACCCAATAAAGCATCTCTTCAAGCACTTGAAAATATTAACATGTGGTTGCATAGGGAATGCATACTAATATCTCATAATTCATCCAACAAGGTCTTGCATAAAAAACTTAACATGCATTAAAATGTACATGATTGGGAATTTCATGCTAACATGTCATAATGCATTTACTAAGGCTTTTCAACAAATACTTGGCATGTATGAACTTATACATAATTAGGGAATTCTTGTCAACATGTTATAATGACCCTAATTTCTTCACACAATCATTTTATCAAACATATGGGGAGCATGCTTTGGTAATACAACAAATACTACACCTAAGTATCATGATTTCATCAACCAACATGCAACTTGAAGAGGTTTATCACGAACATCTCACAATTCATCACATACTAGAATTAATTCTTAAAACTTGTAGTCTAAATCATGAATTAAAACTCAACAACACATAATCATGAACTTCAATACACATAAATCATGAAATCTCATAAATACATAAACTTTATAATTTTGAAAAGGATTCTTGGACTTGTTGGGTGGAAGAAACCCAAGACTCAACATCTAACATACCTAGAAATCTAGATTCTTGAAGTTCTTGAAGACTCTTGGAGGGATTCTTGAGATTGCTTTTGAAAATTGGGGGCTAGGGTTTTCTATTTTCGAGAGAGAATGCTTTTGTTCTTAAGGAACAGTGAAAATAATGAGCAAATTTTAGGCTATTAAGGGTTTAAATCCCGTATATAGGCTGATTAGGGGCTTTCTGAAATTACCAATTGGTCCTTGAAATTATATAACGGAATCTAAAAATCTCAATTTTTCATGCTGGCGCGACGCGGTAAAATCCCGCCAGCTCACTGGAAACTGTACGACTGGGAAACTGGTTGGTGGTGCGACGCGGTAGAAATCGCGTTGCCACCTAGGTTGCAAACTAGACGTGCACCATGACGCGGTGGAAATATCGTTGGTGCACTAAAAATTGACAATTCTGAAATTGAACCTTGGCGCGATGCGCCATAATCACGGAGACTCACTGGACTTTGACAATTGCCATTTTGGCTGGCTCCTCGACGCGCTAAAGTACCAAGTGGTATACTGTCTTACTAAAATGGCTCTAACTCTTCGCCCGAGTATCGAATTTAGGCGAATTTGGTATCGTGGAAAGGTTATTCAATTTTTCACACGATAAAAAGTCAAAATATTGAAAATAAATGAGGGAATAAAAGATATTCATCTATGAAGCAAGATCTTTGATATTGTAGGGACGAATCGAAGCTAGATAGAAATACGTGGTATTACAACTAGGGGAACAAGTTGAAACACCAATTGTGATCTACTGCGATAGTAAACAGTTATGTATATTGTTGCTAACCCAGTATTTCATGAAAGAACAAAGAATATAGAGTTTGATGGTCACTTTATCGGGGAAAAAAATACAAAGTGGATTGGTTGATGCAAGATACCTAAATACTAAAGAACAAATTACAGACATACTGACTAAAGGGCTTGGTAGACCACAACATGAACACTTGTTGTCCATGCTGGGAGTACTAAACATCCTTGCACATCACAGCTTAAGCGGGAGCATTGAGGAAGGCATTACTTAGTAGGATGTAGATCATTGTGTAAATACTAGAAAGTTAGAGGACTAGTATTGATAGTTAGTTAATCAAGTTGGTTAGTTCGTTGGAGAGTTAGTTTTATCTTTATAAATAGACTTCTCTGTAATCATTGTGATTAAGAAAATCAGTTCAATCTCACAAATATCTTCTATACTGTACTGTCTCTTCCAGCTTCTATGATGAACATCATTCCATTAATGGAGGATTTCAACACATCATGCAAAATGAAAAGTGCTAAATTAATAAGAAAACAGAAAATAATATGTATAAGTGAAGTAATATCTATCAGTTTAATTAGTGGAATCACATAAGATATACCTGCCTCCGATCCATTTTGAATATCATTTTAGCTAGGGGTGTTCATGGTTTGGTTAAAAGCCAAATCGAATCGCAAATTAAATTAAGCCGATTAAAAAAATCGATATTTGGTTAGGTTTGGTTTTAAATTTTTAAAACCGATACTTATGTGGTTTGGTTTTGGTTTTACTCTAAAATAACCGACAAAATAACCAAACA
Source organism: Capsicum baccatum var. pendulum (assembly GCA_030864225.1). Classification (NCBI taxonomy): domain Eukaryota; kingdom Viridiplantae; phylum Streptophyta; class Magnoliopsida; order Solanales; family Solanaceae; genus Capsicum; species Capsicum baccatum. The sequence goes on from CM061551.1 coordinate 178,399,995, forward strand.
GAACCGATAAAACTTAACATACATATGCATATATAAATTATTTATATATTATTCATAAATAAAATATACATATTTTTTATATTTTAAATTTTAATCATGAATTATTTAACTTTAGGCATAGCATTTTTAGTCATATGTCTCCATCTAGTTGATGGTACGTTATGAGATTTTATATAATTTTCGCACTATGAATGGCAAATGATACAAATTGTGAAAATTATCTTGTTGTATATGAAATTTTATAGGTGAATTTTATTAGACTATAGATAATCACTGGTTTTGAACTTTCTTTTGGTCCCTATTGAGCAAAAAATTATGTGTTTACCTTTTGGGGGGTTTATCATATCATTCTCTTATATGTAGTTTCTAAATACTTTTGTAGAAGCGTTTATATGATGTTGTTCATGGCTTTGACAAAGTATAACACTAAATTGACATCTTAGTTTTAATGTTGATGAACAATACTCGGCTGACATCTCATATGTTGGATTGAATTTTTTTAAGAACAATTTCAACTTTTTGTTAGGGTTTTTGTCCTGATTTTCTTACCAAACTTAAGTTTTACTTTTTCTTAGAAGGAAAATAAAGTAATACCACAATTACTTTTACTTTTCCTGAAAGGAAAATATATAACTTTTTCATATTTGGTAAACCTCTTTCTTGGAGGAATGATTTTGGACATCTATAAATAGAACACTCCTCTTCTCATATCATAACACAGTAGCATCCACAATGTAGTTTTTTTAAGAGTCTTGTTTAGGGAGAGTTTATCCCAATAAGTTTTAGATTTTTTAATATGTAGGTCGTTTGACCAAACTATATCAATAATATGCCTTTTAGTATTATATTTTTTTTATCTGATTTATTGTCTCATGATTTGCAAACTATAAGCTTCCGCATGACGCCCTCTCGATTTTGAACCCAATACTTTTATCATTAACTAAAGTTATAAATCGAAAAATCGAACCAAACTGAACTAAACCAATGATTATTTTTTTGTGTTGGTTTGATTTGATTTTAGAAATTTAAAAACCGACTAAATTGGTTTGGTTATGATTTTGATCAATAACCGACCCAAACCGACCCATGAACACCCTAATTTTAGCCACATAATTTTAGTCTTGTTTGTAGTAAGTTCTATTTTAATTTTTACTTGTTTCTTGACATAATACTTCATCCGTCTCATATTAATCGAGTATTTCACTAAAAATAAATATTTCAAATTATTGCTAAATTAAGATAAAATTAATTATTTTTATTATTTTATTATTACAATTAATACTCTTGGAAAGTGTAAAAATAAATTTATAAATTTTTGAGAAGTATTTTATGGAGTAAATTAATAAATTATCCTTCTTATTTATAATTTCTTAAGTTAAACGTGCAAAAATAAAAGTGATTAACTAATATGAGACAAGCACTGTATTAAGAAACCAGTAAGAAATTAAAATAGTTTTGTTGTTTTTCAAACTTTGTGGTCCCAAATTGCAATAAAATAATTTACATATATATTTTTAAAGCCTTTTAACAGTTACAGCGACCTAATACTTATTTTGGCAAGATAAAAAAAAATTTAGTCAAACTCTTTTACGTGTAATACTATGAAATAATATCTTTTTAATTAAATATATCAAACTTTAAACACATTTAAAACAAACCGAAGAAGTAAGTTTAGTATGCCTAAACCTTAAATCACATTTTTAAATGGATAGAGAAATATTTTTCCCTCACTTTTACTTATCTACAATATTAAAAATAATTTTCTATTCTTTTTATCTTTTCACTATGGCAGATCAACAAAATAACTATTTCTTTTTTCTTATTTTACCACTAACATTAACTGCTATCAACTTTCGTTAGTTTCTTCATAGAAAACAAACTGTTCATTAGAATTTTGAGTAAAAGGGAATAACGATGAAAGGAACATTTAAAATAAAATATTGTGAGCTATTTTTCTGGGCTGGACGACAATGATGGTGGTGTAGTTTGAGGCAGAAGAAGAAGGGGAGGGTTGGGGTGGATGGTGGTGTAGAGAATAGACTTTTTCTTTTTTTTGGATTATTTAAATAGGTTAAAAATATTTTTTTTATTTTATACTTAAGAAATTTGTAATTATTTTGGACCAAAATGTTATATATATTTATTTAATTTGTTACTTTGTTACCTCATTCGCATGTATACTACACACTTTAATTTAAACTAATTGCGAGAAAAATGTCTACTAGATACCCATTTAAGAAAAGTGATTGCCGTATCTAAGTGAATTTTGTAGAGTACTTTTTATCGACATAGTAATGACGCGGTCATGAGTCATCAGAACATAACGAGCCAAGAGGTTTTACCCAATAATGCATTCAACATTCCAATTGTACGGAACGAGTACTGTAGCAAGGAAAAAGAGGTGAAATGTACTCCCTCACAAATAAAATGAAGTAGCAGGGGGCCGAGCCTCCCCATTTGTTAGTTGCCCATTAATACTGTTCCACAAGCCACACGTTTCGAAAATTTTAGTCCGTATCTGTTAGGTGGGCATGCTATACCATTTGTCCTACCTAACAATTCTAATAATGATACCCCGATACATATATGTCTGGTACAAATGTTCTTGATTATAAAGCTCCAGTAATGAGTTAAATTTGGAATCCATTTTTTTTTTTTTTGAACTATGGATTATTATTATTATTATTATATTATGCTAGTCTTACTCCCTGTACCTTGATTGGGAAAAAATTTAATTACAGTAGGGGTCTCTCTGATTATGACCGCTCCTCTCTCTCTCTCTTAGCTCAGCTTCCAACGGCTCTCTCCCCCCATCCCCCCCCTCCTCTCCCTACCCCCCCGGTCCCCAGTCCCGGCGCCGTCGCCGTCGCCGTCCCCAGTCCCGTGCCGACCTCCGTCGCCGTCGCCGACCTTTGGCGCCGCCGACCTCCGGCAGACCACCCCGTCGCCGTCACCAGTCACCAGCGCCGAACTTCGGAGCCTCCGCCGACCCCCGGCAGACCTCCGTCACTGTCACCATCGCCGAACTTCGGAGCCACCGCCGACCTCCGGCAGCCCACTCGCTCCCCAGCTCCGGCGCACCCACCAGTCGGCCCCAGCCCCCCTGGCCGTCGGTTCCCTGCTCCGGCGAGTCCCCCCCCCCCCCCCCCCCCCCCCCCCCCCCCCCGGCGAGATTTCAACAGTCCCCAGCTCTGGCGAGACCCCCACCCGCAGATCCAGCAGCCGACGCCCGGTGACTTCTAACCTTTGCTATTTCATTTTTATATTATTCTAGTCTTACTCCCTGTACCTTGATTTGCGTGTGATTTGTGTGCTTGTATTTCTTGCTGCTGCTCTGTTTCTACTATCGTTTATATTTTTATTTTTCTTAAATATTTTTATATTTTCTTATATTTCCTCATAGTAGTGCCTGTGGGCAGTAATGGTAGGATAGGGTCATGTTTGAGGGGGTTGGGGCGTGGGGTTGTTGTGGGGGCAGGGGTTGAGGAAAGGGCAGGAGTGGGAGGGAGGCCAAGGTTTGGCCGCGGGGGTGGTCCTGGAGGGCGGGTGGATAGTGATGGTAGGCTGAGGGTAGGGTCTTGGAATATAGGGACCCTTCAGGGTAAGTCCGTAGAACTGGTGAAGATCCTTAGGAAGAGGAGGATCAATATTGCGTGTGTCCAAGAAACCAAGTGGGTAGGGTCTAAGGCTAGGGATGTGGATGGTTACAAGCTATGGTACTCTGGGAGCAAGAGGCGTAGGAATGGAGTTGGCATCTTAGTAGATGAAGAGCTTAGAGGTCAGGTCGTAGAGGTGAAGAGGATCAACGATAGGTTGATGACTATTAAGTTGGTCATCCGGGGGTTTACCTTGAATGTGTGTAGTGCCTATGCGCCCCATGTGGGCTCGGAGGGGGATGAGAAGATGCGGTTTTGGGAGGCTCTGGAGGAGGTGGTGAAAGGCGTGCCTAGCTCGGAGAAAATTGTGGTAGCAGGAGATTTCAACGGGCACATCGGGGCGTTACCGGGAGGCTTTGGTGATGTGCACGGTGGCTTTGGTTTTGGGGACAGAAATGAAGGGGGCACTACTCTATTGGAGTTTGCGCGGTCCTTTGGGCTGGTGGTGGTGAATTCGGGCTTTCCGAAGAAGGACGATCAGTTGATCACCTTTCGAAGCGCGTTAGCCAGGACCCAGATTGACTTTCTGTTGCTTCGAAAAGGAGATAGGGTGCTGTGTAAGGATTGTAAGGTTATACCGAGTGAGAATCTTTCGACCCAGCATAGGCTCTTGGTTATGGATTTGGGTATAAAGAAGATTAGAAAGAAGAGATGTAAGGAGGGTAGACCTAGAATTAAGTGGGGCGGCTTGACGCCAGCGAAGGCGTGGGAGATAGGGGAGAAGTTGGCGGAAATGGGGGTGTGGGAGTATAAGGGGGACGTGGATAGTATGTGGGATAGGGCGGCGAGGTGCATCAGGGAGAATGCAACTGAGGTGTTGGGTGTCTCTACGGGCCGAGCCGGGCACCATCGGGGGGATTGGTGGTGGAATGAAGAGGTGGAGAAGAAAGTGGGGGCCAAGAAAGGGGCGTATGCTAAGTTGGTTGAGAGTAAGGACGAAGAAGAGAAGCGGGTAAAACGAAAGGAGTACAAGCTAGCTAGGAAGGAGGCTAAGTCAGCTGTTACGGCAGCTAAGACGGCCGCCTTTGAGAGCTTGTATGCAGGGTTACAGGGGAAAAGAGGGGAGAAAAAGTTGTTTAGACTCGCTAAGGCTAGGGAGAGGAAGGGGCGAGACCTCGATCAGGTGAGGTGCATTAAGGGGGAGGACGGTAGAGTGTTGGTGGAGGACGGCCACATTAAGGATAGATGGCAGTCGTACTTCCACGGGCTCTTAAATGACGAAGGGGATAGAGCTGTCGAGTTAGGGGATTTGTGTAACACCCCGTACTTAATTACGTGCATTAGCCATTGTTATATGTGTTGGAGTATATGTATTGATCCTAAGTTAGGTATATATGAGTATTGATTATTTTGAGATGGTTTCAAGTGTATAGTTTGATTATATGTGTATAGGAATCGACCTTATTTATACCGGAATTTGCCCGTCGATGTTTCCATACGAAGGTTATTGAATAAGCTTTCCGAAGATATAAAGATTTTCAAAAACGGATAAGTTTCGGATATAAGCGAGCACGTTCGAAACTATAAAACGGTGGCCGGGATGTGAACAGTAAAATTGCAGGAAAATTTCCAGTTTTTGGGTCAACTTTGAACGATCATAACTCCCTCAATATAATGAATTAGGCGAGCTACCACATATCAAAAGAAAGATCTTTGAGGATTCTTTCTAATGAAATTGGTTTCATCCAAATACAACATCTGAGTAAGGAGTTATACTCATTCTATTTCAGCCTCTCAAAACAGATTTTTGTGAACAGTAAATTAGCAGGAAAATACTGAGGCCTGCCAGTTTTTTGGGTCAACTTTGAACGATCATAACTCCCTCAATATAATGAACTGGGCGAGATACCACATATCAAAAGAAAGATCTTTGAGTATTCTTTCTAATGAAATTGGTTTCATCCAAATCCTACATCTGAGTAAGGAGTTATACTCGTTCTATTTCAGCCTCTCAAAACAGATTTTTGTGAACAGTAAATTAGCAGGAAAATACTGAGGCCTGCCAGTTTTTTGGGTCAACCTTGAACGATCATAACTCCCTCAATATAATGAACTGGGAGAGCTACCATATATCAAAAGAAAGATCTTTGAGTCTTCTTTCCAATACAATTGGTTTCATCCAAATTCAACATCTGCGTAAGGAGTTATACGCATTTTACTTCAGCCTCTCAAAACAGATTTTTAGGGTCAACTTCAAACGATTATAACTCCTTGTACAGGACGAACTGGGTGGCCTAATTTATATGAAATGAAAGAACTTTGAATTATCTTTACAATGATACCAATTTCACCTAAATCTGATATCGGAGTAAAGAGTTATGGTCTATCTACTTCAGCTTGTCAAAACAGTCCACCGGAGGACATATTTGACATTATTTAAATTTTAAGGGCACTTTGGTCATTTTCTATGGTATTATGGACGGGAATATGTGTATATATACATGTATATGAGTTCAAAAACTCATATTCATCATCAATTATAGGAAAGAACAAACCCTAGCCTAATTTTCAACTCTAATTATCTTGTGATTCAACCGTGGAAGGTCCAAATTGATTCCGTAGTTGTGTTCATCGTCTCAAGGGCTTCGAGAAGCACCCCTTATTTGTGCAAACAGGACTTCAAAACCCAAAGGGCCATTCTATGGTAAGGATGTAAATTATGTTGGTGTTATTTATATGGATATGTATATATATATATATATATATATATATATATGCATGTGAGCATAAGAAGTATGTTATTTGATTGTTGTTGAAAGATGATTGGAAATGATGTTGGATCATTCTTGTGCATGGTTGGATTATGTTGAATTGTGAAGGGATGATGTGGTATTGATGATATGGTATTGAAATGATGATTATATATATATATACACATAAACCTATTGTTCAAGTTGGTTTTTGGAATGCTTTGCAAATATTGGCTGTATGGAATTATGGAAGAGAATTGTGGTGTTGGGTTGCTAATACTAGATGCCAAATATTTCATTGTAGATAAGTGATTTGTAAAGGCGGGAAGTTGTGTTGAATTGGTATCCGAATCTACAACGAGGTATGTAAAGCATACTCTAACGATGTTCTTTGGCATGAAAACACCAATGTTCCATCAAGTAAGATTCCGATGGTTATCCAAACACATGTATTGTTCTACATTACCAATGAAGTTATTTCCATTCTATAAAGTGTCAAAATGTTTCATTGATATACCAAGAGGCTCCTATTTCATTGTTGTGATATTGATGATTCTAAAACATACTGTTGATGTACCAATGAGTTCTTATTACATCGTTATTGTATAGAAGGTCTATTACTTGATTCCTATTGATGTATCATTGTTCCAAAGGTACTATATTGGCATGAACACTAATGTAATAATCTCAAAAGCTTTTGAACTAAGTTATTGGAAAAATCTCTTATGTGTTACTTGATATACGTGTGGGTGGTATCCCAGGGGCATAAGCCTAGCATGGGTCGATCCCAATTGATATGTACTGGGGGCAGCCTAATGGTCACAGTACGGTACAGTATTGATTATTGTTAGGTGGTTGGAGGTTCGGGAGGAGGAGGTAATGGCGAATAATAATTGTAAAGAATGAAATGAACGAATGTATACCGTTCCACAAATGTGTTTGTATTCAAGAACCCAATTCAGATTAATAATAATGTACATGATCCTAAAAGTGTTTATGAAGTGTGGTTCACTTCTATTATGATTTATTCACATGTGTATGATTTTCTTGATCCCCCATATAACATATGATTATTTACCGCTTTACATACTCAGTACATATTTCGTACTGACGTCCCTCACGGGGGACCTGCATTTCATACTGCAGGATCAGGTACTTCAGCTCATTCACAGCATAGATAGGAGCCAGGTCATACAGCTGTTGTTGGTGAGCTCCAGTTTGCTTCAGAGCTTTCCGAGTTGGTTTCTTATATTTTGTTATTGTACAGGAGTCATGTGTGGGCGGGGGTTCGTCCCGACCCTAGTTATGTCATGTATATCCTAGAGTCTTTGTAGACATAAAGAAGGGTAAAGTCATGGAAGTTTATATAGTGATGTTATATTCGTATATGGGGTGGCCCCGACGGCCAAGTATTATATATATGTATATATATTTGTGCGTGTTGTGCTGATACAGGTAATTAGACCCTTTTATATGCAGCGAAGTGCTGCCCAAATTTTTGGTGACATGTAAGTGAAAGTACAGGTATTTGAACGGGTTCTCCCGGGCCTTCTCGGCTTCGGGTGCCAGTCCGGCCCGATGGGATTTTGGGTCGTGACAAAAGTGGTATCAGAGCGGTTCGTCCTAGTGAGTCTACAAAGCCGTGTCTACGTAGAGTCTTGTTTATCGGTGTGTTGTGCACCACATCTATAAACAGGAGGCTATGGACATTTAGGAATTGTTTCTTTTCTTCATGTCTTAGATCGTGCGATAGAGCTTATATTGTATATGAAGTCATTGTTGACCACTGAGTCAGTTTGTTTCTCTTATTATAGTAATGATGCCGGTTACCAGAAGCAAGAATACCGGTAAGCAAGTAGATGTGGCTGCCGGAGAGGGGACTAGTAAGTCACCCACTATACCAGCTAATCAAAGTGAGGCTCCAGCTGAGCATGCATCAGAAACTTCCCCCAGTCCAGAAGAAATAAGGGGGAGGAGAACTATATCCCCAGAGCCACCTATTAATGTTGTTGATCAAGATCTTAGAAATGCAGTGCAACTTTTGACTCGTATAGTTGCTGGGCAAGTCCAAGGGCAAGCCATTCCTGTCGCGGGTTCTAGCAGTACTGATAGGGCGGCTAGTCTTCGGACGCAAGATTTTCTTAAGATGGATCCGCCTACTTTTACCGGATCCGATCTTAACGAAGATCCGCAGGACTTTATTGATCAAATCCAAAGGGCCCTAGAGGTGATGCATGTATCGGGCAGAGAGACAGTGGAGTTAGCCGCGTATAGATTCAAAGGTGAGGCTATATATTGGTATGAAGACTGGAAACGTTCGAGGGGCATTGATGCACCCCCAGCTACTTGGAAAGAGTTCAAAGAGGCATTTATTGATCATTATCTTCCATATGAGACTCGTCAGGCCCGTGCGGATCAGTTCTTAAATCTTCGGCAGGGTAATACAAATGTGAGGAATTATAGTCTTCGATTTAATTCCTTGTCCAGATATGCTCCTAATGTTATAGCTACTATGGATGACAGAGTTCATCGGTATGTGAACGGATTGGATCCGTATTTGGTTAGGGATTGTACTATTGCTGCACTGAATAAAGATATGGATATAGCTAGGATCCAAGCATTTGCACAGAAAATGGAAGATCAGAGGCAGAGAAGAAGAACGCAGGAATTTGAAAGCGGATCTTCTAAGAGGTCCAGATCTACAGGGCAGTTTATGGCTCCACAGAAAGGTTTTAGACCTCAATTTTCTGCTAGACCACCTAGGTCATTATTTTCTTATTCTGCAGCTAGTGCACCACCACAGCATCAGGGGTTCAAAGGAAGTCAAATTGGGCAAAGAAGTGAGGGTCATAGTTCGCGATCAGTGGGTTATCATGGGCAAAGGAATATGATCCAACTGAGACATCCTCGAGAGCCATGCAATAAATGTGGAAGGAATCATATGGGCGCATGTCGAATGGGAATAAATGTTTGTTATTGGTACGGTATGACGGGGCATATGATGAGAGAATGCCCACGAAGGGGCGCAGGTGGTGTAGCACGACCTTCGGGATCAGCTGTTGCATCATCGTCACCGGTATCTTATTCTGGTAGAGGCGCACGACCCGTGGGTCACGCTAGAAACAAAACAAGAGTCGCCAGTTCCAGCGGGACTCAGAATCGCACTTATGCTTTAGCGGATCGACAAAATCTAGAGGCTTCCCCAGATGTGGTTACGGGTACGTTGTCCATATTTTTATTTGATGTATATGCTCTAATTGATCCCGGTTCTACATTATCATATGTTACTCCTTTGGTTGCTGGAAAGTTCAAAAGAACCCCTGAATTGTTAGATAAGCCGTTGGAAGTGTCTACCCCGGTTGGGGAATCTATTATTGCTAGAAGAGTTTATAAAGATTGTGTAGTAACTGTGTGTGGTCGAGACACGATGGCTAATCTCGTGGAGCTAGAAATGGTAGATTTTGATGTTATAATGGGTATGGATTGGTTGGCGTCTTGTTATGCCAAAATTGACTGTTGTACAAAAACGATGTATTTATATTTTTCGAATGAAGCAGTTATTGAATGGCAAGGTAAGATCGGCGCACCAAGAGGTAGATTTATTTCTTATTTCAAAGCAAGAAAAATGATTTCCAAGGGATACCTATATCATTTAGTTAGAGTAAGGGATACAGAAGCGGAGCCACCAACTCTTCACGTTGTTCCGGTGGTAAATGAATTTCCTGAAGATCTTCTAGGTTTGCCTCCTGAACGAGAAGTAGAGTTTGGTATTGATGTAATTCCAGGCACCCAACCAATCTATATTCCTCCATATAGAATGGCCCCAGCAGAATTGCGAGAATTGAAAGAGCAATTGAAAGATTTGCTTGAGAAGGGATTCATAAGGCCTAGTATGTCCCCCTGGGGAGCACCAGTGTTATTTGTGCGCAAAAAGGATGGCTCGCTGAGGATGTGTATTGATTATCGGCAATTGAATAAGGTGACTATTAAGAATAAATATCCTTTCCCAAGAATTGATGATTTATTTGATCAGTTACAGGGCGCCAAGTGCTTTTCTAAGATTGATTTGAGGTCAGGTTACCACCAAGTGAGGGTCAAAGAAAAAGATATACCCAAAACAGCTTTCCAAACAAGGTATGGTCATTATGAGTTTCTAGTTATGTCATTTGGGCTAACAAATGCACCTGCAGCTTTTATGGATTTGATGAATAGGGTGTTTAAGCCATTCCTGGATGTATTTGTGATAGTTTTTATAGATGATATTCTAGTTTATTCTAGATCAGAAGAGGACCATGCCAATCACTTACGATAGACATTGCAGACTCTTCGTGATTGTAAGCTTTATGCAAAGTTCTCTAAATGTGAGTTTTGGTTAAAGTCGGTGGCATTTTTGGGTCATATTGTATCTAGTGAAGGGATAAAGGTTGATGCTCAAAAGATAGAAGCTGTGAAGAACTGGCCAAGGCCCACAACGCCGACGGAGATTCGTAGTTTTCTCGGGTTGGCCGGTTATTATAGGAGGTTTGTTAAAGACTTTTCTTCCATTTCAGCACCTTTAACCAAGCTAACGCATAAAACATCCAAGTTCCAATGGAATGATACGCGTGAGGAGAGTTTCCAAGAATTGAAAAATAAGTTGACTTCTACACCTGTGTTGGTACTTCCAGAAGGTACAGAAGGGTATACGGTGTATTGTGATGCTTCTAGAATTGGTTTAGGATGTGTATTGATGCAGCATGGTAAAGTAATAGCATATGCTTCTAGACAATTGCGGCCACATGAGAAAAATTATCCTACACACGATCTTGAGCTGGCAGCGGTTATCTTTGCTTTAAAAATATGGCGCCACTATTTATATGGGGTTCATGTTGATATATATACTGATCACAAGAGCTTACAATATATTTTCAGTCAAAAGGATCTAAATCTGAGGCAGCGAAGGTGGATGGAACTATTAAACGATTATGATATCGATATTTTGTATCATCCAGGGAAAGCGAATATAGTAGCTGATGCGTTAAGTCGTAAGGCTATGATGATGCCTATAGAAAGGCAAGGGATGGTTAAAGATCTTCACCAGTTAGCTAGTTTGGGAGTTCGCCTTCTTGAAACTCCGGACAAAGAGCTTATCGTACATAATGCTGCGGAATCTTCATTAGTAGCTGAAGTGAAAGAGAAGCAATATGCAGATCCTATTTTATTACAGCTTAAGGAGAACGTTCAGAGTGGTGCAACCAAGGCATTTGAGCTTACGCGAGAAGGAGTACTTCAGTGCCAAAACCGATTGTGTGTGCCGGATGTAGACGGGCTAAGAAAGAAGATTATGACAGAGGCACATTTTTCAAGGTATTCCATTCATCCAGGATCAACCAAAATGTATCAAGATTTGAAAGATATGTATTGGTGGAATGACATGAAAAGGAACATCGCAGAATTTGTAGCTGAATGTCCAAATTGTCAACGAGTTAAAGTGGAACATCAAAAGCCCGGAGGCTATATGCAATGCATAGATCTTCCAACTTGGAAGTGGGACATGATCAACATGGATTTTGTTACAGGTTTGCCTCGTACAGCTCAGAAATTTGATTCTATATGGGTGATTGTGGATAGGCTTACTAAATCCGCACATTTCTTACCCGTTAAGACCACTTACACAGTTGAAGAATATTCGAAGCTGTATGTTAAAGAAATAGTCCGATTACATGGAGTGCCAACTTCTATTATATCAGATCGGGGAACTCAATTTACTGCAAACTTTTGGAAGTCTTTCCAACGGAGTTTGGGAACACAAGTGAATCTATGTACAGATTTTCACCCTCAGACGGATGGACAAGCAGAGCGCACCATTCAAACACTTGAAGATATGCTACGAGCATGTGTTATAGATTTTAAAGGCAGCTGGGATGATCATTTACCTCTTATTGAGTTTGCCTACAATAATAGCTATCATTCAAGTATCAAAATGGCACCATATGAAGCTTTATATGGGAGAAAGTGTAGATCACCAATAGGGTGGTTCGAAGCGGGTGAAACTCTTATGTTCGGACCAGATCTTGTGTATCAAGCCATAGAAAAAGTCAAGGTGATTCAGCAACGGTTGAAAACAGCCCAAAGTCGACACAAGTCATATGCGGATAGTAGAAGAAGAGGGCTAGAGTTTTCGTTAGGTGATTGGGTATTTTTGAAGGTATCGCCAATGAAAGGGGTGATGAGATTTGGCAAGAAAGGAAAGTTGAGTCCACGATATATAGGCCCGTATAGGATTATTCGAAGATGTGGGCAAGTTGCTTATGAATTAGAGCTACCCCAGTAACTCTCATCAGTGCATCCAGTATTTCATGTATCGATGCTTCGAAAGTGCATCGGAGATCCGTCCCTTATTACTTCTACTGAAGATGTGCAAGTAACAGAAGATCTTACCTACGAGGAGATGCCTGTTGCTATATTAGATCGTCAAGTTAAGAAGATGAGAAATAAAGAAGTAGCATCAGTGAAAGTACTTTGGAGAAATCAACAAAGGGAAGAGATTACATGGGAAGCGAAGGAAGCAATGAAATTGAAATACCCTTATTTGTTCAAAGATGAAAAAGAAGTGCAAGGAGTGGAACTGGGACACTAACAAGTAAGTTTTTACATATGCATAACATCTATATGATGACGTGAATATCAATTATGAATTCGAACTTGTTTCGGCTAAATAACTACATTCATATTCGAGGACGAATGTCCTTAAGGGGGGAAGGATGTAACACCCCGTACTTAATTACGTGCATTAGCCATTGTTATATGTGTTGGAGTATATGTATTGATCCTAAGTTAGGTATATATGAGTATTGATTATTTTGAGATGGTTTCAAGTGTATAGTTTGATTATATGTGTATAGGAATCGACCTTATTTATACCAGAATTTGCCCGTCGATGTTTCCATACGAAGGTTATTGAATAAGCTTTCCGAAGATATAAAGATTTTCAAAAACGGATAAGTTTCGGATATAAGCGAGCACGTTCGAAACTATAAAACGGTGGCCGGGATGTGAACAGTAAAATTGCAGGAAAATTTCCAGTTTTTGGGTCAAATTTGAACGATCATAACTCCCTCAATATAATGAACTGGGCGAGCTACCACATATCAAAAGAAAGATCTTTGAGGATTCTTTCTAATGAAATTGGTTTCATCCAAATCCAACATCTGAGTAAGGAGTTATACTCGTTCTATTTCAGCCTCTCAAAACAGATTTTTGTGAACAGTAAATTAGCAGGAAAATACTGAGGCCTGCCAGTTTTTTGGGTCAACTTTGAATGATTATAACTCCCTCAATATAATGAACTGGGTGAGATACCACATATCAAAAGAAAGATATTTGAGTATTCTTTCTAATGAAATTGGTTTCATACAAATCCTACATCGGAGTAAGGAGTTATACTCGTTCTATTTCAGCCTCTCAAAACAGATTTTTGTGAACAGTAAATTAGCAGGAAAATACTGAGGCCTGCCAGTTTTTTGGGTCAACCTTGAACAATCATAACTCCCTCAATATAATGAACTGGGAGAGCTACCATATATCAAAAGAAAGATCTTTGAGTCTTCTTTTCAATGCAATTGGTTTCATCCAAATTCAACATCTGCGTAAGGAGTTATACGCGTTTTACTTCAGCCTCTCAAAACAGATTTTTAGGGTCAACTTCAAACGATTATAACTCCTTGTACAGGACGAACTGGGTGACCTAATTTATATGAAATGAAAGAACTTTGAATTATCTTTACAATGATACCAATTTCACCTAAATCTGATATCGGAGTAAAGAGTTATGGTCTATCTACTTCAGCTTGTCAAAACAGTCCACCGGAGGACATATTTGACATTATTTAAATTTTAAGGGCACTTTGGTCATTTTCTATGGTATTATGGACGGGAATATGTGTATATATACATGTATATGAGTTCAAAAACTCATATTCATCATCAATTATAGGAAAGAACAAACCCTAGCCTAATTTTCAACTCTAATTATCTTGTGATTCAACCGTGGAAGGTCCAAATTGATTCCGTAGTTGTGTTCATCGTCTCAAGGGCTTCGAGAAGCACCCCTTATTTGTGCAAACAGGACTTCAAAACCCAAAGGGCCATTCTATGGTAAGGATGTAAATTATGTTGGTGTTATTTATATGGATATGTATATATATATATATATATATATATATATATGCATGTGAGCATAAGAAGTATGTTATTTGATTGTTGTTGAAAGATGATTGGAAATGATGTTGGATCATTCTTGTGCATGGTTGGATTATGTTGAATTGTGAAGGGATGATGTGGTATTGATGATATGGTATTGAAATGATGATTATATATATATATACACATAAACCTATTGTTCAAGTTGGTTTTTGGAATGCTTTGCAAATATTGGCTGTATGGAATTATGGAAGAGAATTGTGGTGTTGGGTTGCTAATACTAGATGCCAAATATTTCATTGTAGATAAGTGATTTGTAAAGGCGGGAAGTTGTGTTGAATTGGTATCCGAATCTACAACGAGGTATGTAAAGCATACTCTAACGATGTTCTTTGGCATGAAAACACCAATGTTCCATCAAGTAAGATTCCGATGGTTATCCAAACACATGTATTGTTCTACATTACCAATGAAGTTATTTCCATTTTATAAAGTGTCAAAATGTTTCATTGATATACCAAGAGGCTCCTATTTCATTGTTGTGATATTGATGATTCTAAAACATACTGTTGATGTACCAATGAGTTCTTATTACATCGTTATTGTATAGAAGGTCTATTACTTGATTCCTATTGATGTATCATTGTTCCAAAGGTACTATATTGGCATGAACACTAATGTAATAATATCAAAAGCTTTTGAACTAAGTTATTGGAAAAATCTCTTATGTGTTACTTGATATACGTGTGGGTGGTATCCCAGGGGCATAAGCCTAGCATGGGTCGATCCCAATTGATATGTACTGGGGGCAGCCTAATGGTCACAGTACGGTACAGTATTGATTATTGTTAGGTGGTTGGAGGTTCGGGAGGAGGAGGTAATGGCGAATAATAATTGTAAAGAATGAAATGAACGAATGTATACCGTTCCACAAATGTGTTTGTATTCAAGAACCCAATTCAGATTAATAATAATGTACATGATCCTAAAAGTGTTTATGAAGTGTGGTTCACTTCTATTATGATTTATTCACATGTGTATGATTTTCTTGATCCCCCATATAACATATGATTATTTACCGCTTTACATACTCAGTACATATTTCGTACTGACGTCCCTCACGGGGGACCTGCATTTCATGCTGCAGGATCAGGTACTTCAGCTCATTCACAGCATAGATAGGAGTCAGGTCATACAGCTGTTGTTGGTGAGCTCCAGTTTGCTTCAGAGCTTTCCGAGTTGGTTTCTTATATTTTGTTATTGTACAGGAGTCATGTGTGGGCGGGGGTTCGTCCCGACCCTAGTTATGTCATGTATATCCTAGAGTCTTTGTAGACATAAAGAAGGGTAAAGTCATGGAAGTTTATATAGTGATGTTATATTCGTATATGGGGTGGCCCCGACGGCCAAGTATTATATATATGTATATATATTTGTGCGTGTTGTGCTGATACAGGTAATTAGACCCTTTTATATGCAGCGAAGTGCTGCCCAAATTTTTGGTGACATGTAAGTGAAAGTACAGGTATTTGAACGGGTTCTCCCGGGCCTTCTCGGCTTTGGGTGCCAGTCCGGCCCGATGGGATTTTGGTCCATGACAATTTGGAGCGCTCAGAGGAGTGTCGGGATTTTAGTTATTGTAGACGGTTTAGGGTAGAAGAGGTTAGAGAGGCTGTTCGCAGGATGCGAAGGGGTAGGGCGACGGGGCCGAATGAGATACCGGTGGAGTTTTGGAAGTTTGTTGGAGAGGCTGGTGTAAGGTGGTTGACTGTATTGTTCAACGAAATCTTCAAGACGGCAAAGATGCCCGAGGCTTGGAGGTGGAGTACCATGATCCCTCTCTATAAGAATAAGGGGGACATCCAGAGTTGCAATAACTATAGGGGGATTAAGTTATTGAGTCACTCTATGAAGATTTGAGAGAGAGTGGTCGAGGCGAGGCTTAGACGGTTATTGTCTATTTCGGAAAACCAGTTTGGGTTTATGCCTGGCCGTTCGACGACGGAGGAAATTCACCTGGTACGGAGGTTGGTGGAACAGTATAGGGAAAGGAAGAAGGACCTGCACATGGTGTTTATCGACCTGGACAAGGCATACGACAAAGTCCCCAGAGAGGTGCTTTGGAGGTGCTTGGAGGTGAGTGGAGCCCCGCAGGCATATATTAGAGCAATTAAAGACATGTATGAGGGAGCAAAAACACAGGTGAGGACGGTGGGAGGAGACTCAGAGCACTTCAACGTCTTGACAGGATTACATCAGGGATCTACTCTTAGCCCTTTTTTGTTTGCTTTGGTGATGGATGTGTTGACGCGACGTATTCAAGGGGAGGTGCCGTGGTGTATGCTTTTTGCGGACGATATAGTTCTGATTGACGAGACTCGAGGGGGTGTGAATGATAAATTAGAAGTGTGGAGACAAACCCTGGAGTCTAAAGGGTTCAGGTTGAGCAGAAGCAAGACAGAGTATTTGGAATGCAAGTTTAGTGACGTAAGGCTGGAGGATGAGGTGGTAGTGAAGCTGGAATCACAGGTGATTTGTAAGAAGGATAGTTTCAAGTATCTCGGGTCCGTGATCCAGGATAACGGGGAGATTGACGAGGATGTCTCGCACCGTATTGGGGCGGGATGGATGAAGTGGAAGCTCGCATCGAGGGTGTTATGTGATAAGAAGGTGCCGCCCAAGCTTAAAGGCAAATTCTACAGGGTGGTAGTCCGTCCAGCCATGTTGTATGGAGCGGAATGTTGGCCAGTTAAGAATTCCCACATCCAAAAAATGAAGGTGGCAGAGATGCGGATGTTGCGCTGGATGTGCGGGCTGACTAGGGGGATAGAGTTCGGAATGAGATTATCAGGGAGAAGGTTGGTGTGAAACCAGTGGAGTGCAAGATGCGGGAAGTCCGCTTGAGCTGGTTCGGACACGTGAAGAGGAGGGGCATGGATGTCCCGGTTCGTAGGTGTGAGCGGCTAGCGTTGGATGGTTTTAGGCGGGGTAGGGATAGGCCAAAGAAGTACTGGGGTGAGGTGATTAGGCGGGACATGGAGCAGTTACAGCTCACCGAGGACATGACCCTAGATAGGAAGGTCTGGAGGACGCGAATTAGGGCAGAGGACTAGGCCAGTTGGAGGTCGCTAGTGTAGGGAATTACTTGCTGGGGGTAGTATTCTGAGTATGATTTTTCGTGTTCCTTATCCCTTGTTTAAGTACGAATCTGGGTGCTTTCCTCTGTTTTCTTTCTGTTTTTATTTCTTTTACTTATGGCTGCCGTATTTATGTTATGGATGTTATGTTGTGTAATCTTGTAACCTTGTTCGGTGCTTTACTTTGTATTTGTGTGGTATCTGGTGTTTTGTGTCTTGAGCCGGGGGTCTATCGGAAACAGCCTTTCTACTTCTTTAGAGGTAGAGGTATGGACTGCGTACATCTTACCCCCAGACCCCACCAGGTGGGAATACACTGGGTTTGTTGTTGTTGTATTATTATGCTACTCCTCCTCTTGCTCTCTTGCTTGCCTGGACTTTGGTCCAAGGCTTCACTTTGTTACTAGCATTAACAACAAATAGAAGGAGAAAGCTTCCTCCAGGACCCTTTCCATTACCCATAATCGGAAACCTTCACTTGCTCGGCAATCAACCTCATAGATCCCTTACAAAACTTGCAAATTTTCATGGCCCAATTATGCGCCTGAAGTTGGGACAAACAACAACTGTGGTCATTTCTTCTTCAGACATGGCCAAACAAGTGCTCCAAAAGCAAGACTCAGCCTTCTCTAGCAGGTCAATTCCTGATTTGGTCCAAATTGACAATTTTCACCTGTTTTCCGTTTCTTGGCTTCCCGCATCCCGGCCTCAATGGAGAAATCTCCGCAAAATCTTGAATTCCCACATCTTCTCCGTTAATAACCTTGATGCCAGCCAGCACCTTAGGTATGTTAACTTATTGTATGATCACGTCATTTAAAAGTTTAAACTATTAGAGATGACACACTTTTTAAATTATTTACTGGAATCATGTTTTCAATAAGGTACAAGAAGATCGAAGAACTTGTTGTTTACTGTAAAAGGAGTAGCCAAATGGGTGAGGCGGTTGATATTGGTGGTGCAATTTTCAGGACCATGTTGAATTTACTTTCCAACACCTTCTTCTCAAAAGACTTGGCAGATCCATACGAAAATTCCGGTAAAGAATTTAAGGATTTGGTAGAGGGGATAATGTTGGAGTTTGGTAAACCAAACATGGTAGATTACTTTCCAGTGCTAAAAATAGTAGATCCTCTTGGGTTGAGGCGATATAATTCTCGTTTCGGGAAGCTACTAAAGCTACTTGATGGTTTGATAAATGAAAGGGTGGAGTTGAGGAAGTTGAAGGGACAAAAAGGTGATGTTTTAGACGGCTTACTCACAGCCAGTGAGCAGAATCCCCAACATATTGATCGCAAGCATATAGCTTCAATACTTTTGGTGAGTAATCTTTAATACTCCGTAAGAATATTACTTACCTTTATAATCTTGATCGTTGTTGATTCTCCCATATTTGTTGTAAATGGGTGTTTGGTCAACTTATATGTTCTTGAACAATACCCCCTCCATGATCTGCCTTTTGAGGTCGAGTTAGACTTCAAAAGGTACATTCTTTTTTTTAATCATGACATTAAAGTTAGACACATCTTGATTTTTCATTTTTTTATGGAACCTCATTCTTTATTATCACTAATCCTCATTGCCTTTTCTTTTGGAAGGTAAGGCGGACAATTCGATGAGTTTAGCCTTTTAAGGTTTGAAGCATTAATTGAACATATTGTACTTTTGAAATTATGAATTCAAAATATAAAAGTATTTCCATGGATTCTTTGTTTTATCTTCCGTAGTGGTCCTTGCTTTAAAAAAAAAAAAAAAAGCGAAGCAAAGCTAATTTCTCGTACTTGCGCGGCCCATAAAATTTAGTATGTATTTTTTCACGTACAAATTTGGTGTGCTGGAATATTTGATCCAGTTGAACAAATAATATTTAAAATATCATGTGTTGTAGAATTATTCCTAAGTGGTTTCCATGAGTAATTTTCACCTCAAAGTTGCTAGTGAATCTCAGGAACTATTCGTAGCCGGGACTGATGCAAGTTCGATCACAGTAGAATGGGCTATGGCTGAGATTCTTAAAGCTCCAGAGATTATAATGAAAGTCCAAGCCGAGCTCGGAGAAGTCATTGGAGAAGGCAACCCACTGGAGGAAGCTGACATTGCCCGACTCCCTTACTTACAGTGCATTATTAAAGAAACTTTCAGGGTGCACCCTGCAGGTCCTTTTTTGGTTCCTCGAGAAGCAGGGGAAGATGTTGAGGTATGCGGCTACACTGTCCCTAAAGGTTCAAAATTGATGGTTAATGTGTGGGCAATTGGTCGGGACTCAACCCTTTGGGAAGACCCTTTGGTGTTTAATCCTGATAGGTTTATGGATTCAAAAATGGACGTGCGAGGTCAAGATTTTGAGTTAATTCCATTTGGTGCTGGTCGAAGGATTTGCCCTGGTGTGCCCTTGGCAGTAAGGATGGCTCCAGTTATGCTTGGCACACTATTGAATACATTTAAATGGAAAATTGAGGGTGACGTTGCTCCAAAAGATTTGGACATGCAGGATAAATTTGGCCTCACCTTGACCAGACTTCGTCCTCTCCGAGCTGTCCCACTTCCCCTCTGAAATCCAAATTTAGAGGGCTTCCTAGAAATGGCAGTATGATGAACATTGCAACTAATATTTCATTTCCATGAAAATGAAAAAGAAATAAAGAATTTCGTTTAGTGAAGGAAAGTTTCTTCAAATAAGAGATCAGGAAGTATTATTTTACTTGAAGTTCAGAAAATGCAAGGCAACGTGGAAAAGTTAAGTGATTCACAGCTTTTGAGATGTAAATTTTATCCTTTCATAATCACCTTTGTTTGATTTTAGTTGAAAATATTTCTTCTCGTTGTGCCTTGATCCATTATTTTGGATCATATAATTAATGTTAAAATTGGTCTTGGACCAAACTCACACTCCAAAAGTTAGCTCAAGAGGAGGAGGAATTTCTTCTAACATCTTAACTGGGCGTGAAAAATCTCTCCCGAATCTCAATCCGGAGGCCAACATTGGGTGAGATGGGTCTGGATATCATGTTAAAATTGGTCTGGGGCCTAACTCACACCTCAAAAGCTAACTCAAGAGGTGAGGATTACCCAACTTCATATAAGCAACCCACTAGTTCATTCCCCAACCAATGTGGGACTTTACCCACTCTAACACAATTTTAACAATTAAAGTCATGCCTTCAGAAATATATGAAACATTAAGCGTACATGACATCTAACATTCTGTATACGGAGTTTTTGGAATGCCAACTCGTATTTGAATTTGATTTACATGTTTCCAAGCCAAGTGTTTACTTCTGTTGGCAACTCGAAATGTTACCACTAAATTGTAAAACAACACTAACAACGTAAGATTAATCCAACAAGTGAAGTATGGAGGGGGTGGTGTACTGCACACAACCTTACCCCTGGCAAGGCTAACTTTTTTCTCAACTTGTATTTCCAGATGCTTGGGGCTAATGAAAAAAATGACAAATTGATAGGACATGAAGTAACCTGAGAAAATTGAAGGAAAGGTGTCTTTTAAGTCTTGAATGAAGGATTGGTGACATTGACCAATAGATAGGGTCAAACATCATTAGGAAACTTGATTAATATTTTTAAAACTTTCTAATCTTTTCAAAAATACAAATCAACCCAACCCACACCCCTCTTCAATCCTAATCAACCACACTCTCTCTCCAGCTTCTCTCAACCAACAGTTCTGCAAAATTTCTCTCTTCAACCTCCGGCGACAAATAGTCAGGCGAGTTCCTTTTCGACTTTCAACCGTCAATTGACGTGAATACTTCTCCTCCGACGACGACAACTTCGAGTTCTTCGTCCTCCCATTTCCTTTTTCACAGGTAAAAAATTATGAAGAAACAGAGAAACTTTAGCCAACCACTCTTCTGGTATTGAAATGTGGACTGAATAAAATCCTAATTTCTGACATTTCTGCATTTATTCTTCTCGTTGTCGTACTATTGATTCGAATTTGTTTGTGATTTTTTATCACAGTTGATGTTCTTAGTGTGTATGTGTGTGTGTGATATGTTAGTGTTGTTAGGTTGATTTGTTGTTTGTCTTGGTAGAAATGGTATTGCAACAGTTGAAACATCTGATGTAATAGATGAAACATATGATGCAACAGATGAAAATCTGATGCAACAGATTAAAAATCTAATGCAACTATGAAAATTTGATGTAACAGGAGAACAATCTAACAGATCATTCATCTGTTGTGACAGACGACTCTTCTGTTTGGAAGAAATCTAAACAATATTGATCCAACAGATAACTTATTAGTGATTTATTTTTATTCTTTCCAACGGTTTACTATTCTTTTTACAATAGATTAGGACTGTTTTATTCTTTCCAACGGTTTACTCATACAGGTCGGTTATCTGTTGCAACAGATAACATACCTGGTGCAACAGATTAGTGATCCATTTTTATTCCTTCCAGCGCTTTACCCATCCGTTGCAAAAGGTCGGTTATATGTTGCAACAGATAAAATACCTGATGCAACAGATTAGTGATATATTTTTATTATTTCCAACGGATTACTCATCTGTTGCAACGGGTCAGTTATGTGTTGCATCTGATAAAATACCAAGTCCAATAGATAGTACTGTTTTTATTGTTCCTACATATTACTCATCCGTTGCAACAGGTCGGTTATATGTTGCAACAGATAACATACCTGGTGCAACAGATTAGTTGTCTGTTGGAACTGTTATATTACTGTTATGCATTGATCAATTATAATCTATGTTATGTTCCTGTTAATTTAAGATAACATGGCTCCCAAAATAAAAGAAATCAAATCAAGTCCAAGTAAAGGAACAAGTGCAATAGCTCAGCTACATCCACCACTCTATGAGCTTGCTTTAGAAGCGTTATCTCAATCAGGAGCAGAAGATAATGAACACGGGGAGGAGAAATCTTTCAAAAGAGATGATTCAAATGCTAATAGCCCTTCCGTCGAAGAGTTGGTCAAAACCTTCAACATTGATCGTTACCCTGTGAGAATGCAGTGCGATGGTGACACAGATTTAACGGGTGATCTCGTGGTTAAGTCAGTCATGAAAAAATCTTTCGACGCCTTCAGAAAAATACTTCGAGAACAAAAATTGGATTCTTATTTCAGGGAAAGCTACTTTGGGAAATATCTTGATTTGCCGGAGGACAACAATGCTCGTTTCCAGATGAAAATGGTATATGATCTTTTCAAGCACAGGTTTATGTATGAAAACAAAGATAAGATGGATGAGGTGTGGATAAATTACTGTGGCATGCCTGTTTTTTTTGGTTGGGAGGAGTTTTCCATAGTTACCGAACTAAAATGTTATCCTCCTCCTCCTTCTCAAGTTATACTTACTCTGACCCAAAAAAACCACCCTGTATACCCAAAAAAGGAAAAGGCAAGTTGAGTGATCGTGATGACCTGGTGTCCATTGTTGGTCCAAGCTTCAAAAACAAAAATCTGATTGAAGCGTTGAAAGGTAAAGGACTTTCAAAGAAGCACAAGCAATCATTGTGCTTGGTTTGGTTTGTACATAGTATTCTTTGGGCAAGAGATGTTAACAACAACATAGGCCTCGGTTTAATAAATCTCTTTGAGAATCTTGAGGCATTTAACAGCTATCCTTGGGGTTATGAAAGTTTCAAAATGACTGTCGAATATTTGTTGACTCCGTTAACGCCAAAAACAGTCAACTTATATGGTTTTCCATAGTCCTTCATGGTAAATATTTTTTTTATCATGATATGATTCATCATTTTTTTATTTAATAATGCTTTTGATTTATTGACGTTATGTTATAGGCTTGGGCATTTGAAGCCATTCCTTATTTGAGACAACAAGTGAACTACTAGGAAGAAGTTTCCTGTCTAAGAATTCTGAGATGGTTGTCGGCCAAAATCAATAAAAATGTAAAATTTCTTGATCTTTTGTGACTTCATATCACCAACTTCTTGGTCTAATCTCATTACCAATAGGTCATGACATCGATACTTAACTTTTACTACTACCCGGGTGGAAATACAGTTCCAACATCCTGCTACACCTCATTCTTTCTTAAGCGTGGCATCTGCAACAATTTTTTTTTTTTGAAAAGGACTGATACCCTTAATACCACAGGCTGAAAAGCACGATTTCATTAGAATCAAAGTTCACATTATAATCAATACACTCTAAGGCACTAACGGACTCTTCACAAGTCCTTGCACAATTTTTGAAATCTTATATGGCTCAATCAGAAAGGACCATACTATTTAGATTCTAGACTTCTGTACTTGATTCACCTCAATAATGAGACATATTTGAGAACATCAAATTAAGAAAATAATTGGGATAACTTTACTTTCGTATAGGCAACACCATAGCACGAATTAGAGTATAAAAGAGGAATATTCTAACTCCATAGCACGAACTAGAACATGAAAAAAGGGAAGCATTCCTAAACGCCTAGTAGCCTCCTTCTTATAAGTGTGGCGTGCTACACACTCATAAACAATACTTTACCCGACACGATTTTGCAGACACCCTGGGACATGAACCGTGCTCTGATACCAAGTTTCTCACGACCCGAACCGGGTCCCTGGCCGTGACGAACATCCAAAACCATGAAGGCCCGGACGTCCCTATCCGTCTGGTAATCATGCACATCATTCATATACTATAGGAAAATGCATAATTATATAATAAAATGGAATCATGGTCATAAATCTGATATAATTCAACAATAAAAAATGAAATTCAAAACCATATGATAACATCTGAAAACCGTCTGCGAAATCTCTACTACATGACTAATAACAACTATCTGAAAACTGGGACAAGGTCCCCAGTAGACCAAAACCCTGACTAATGATAAATGTTTGAAAATAAATAGGCCTTCTAAAATATAGAAGGCTCACCAACTGAACTCTGCACTTCTGTCTGAAGAAATCTACCGCTTATCAAGACACCTCGATTATGCCTCAAAACCTAGAGGGTAGGGGGTCAATACAATTGTACTGGTACGCAGAGCAATCCAAAATAAAGCTTTTATATAAATAAAATAATTGAGAGCTAGTCATAAAATATCTCATAAGATATAAGTTCGAAACACATGGGCATTATTGATAAAATCATAAAAAAAAACTTTCTGTCACTGCAATTCATGATCTTTTTGTATTACTTCTGAGTTAGGTGGCACTTCCCTACAAGTCTGATATTCCACGGGCTATATGAAATCCATCATTGACTCGGAGGGGAATCCCCCAACCCAAGTATGCCACAAAGTTTAGAGTGTCTGAGTCTGATATGCCATAGGGCACTAGGCCAGCGTATAATAATATTCCCGAATTGACAAATCACTGTTTTGGGCAATGAGTTGTCTGAACTCGTGCCTTTTTCGAAAAACCACCTAAGCTCTCTTTATGCCCAATTTTAGTCTGTTCTGAAATATGCACCATTCTAGTTTCAAAATCTGAAAATTTGATTTCAAACATGCATTTTATTCTGTTCTGAATTAACATGGCATTATCTGAGTTGGTGTCGTCACACCAAGATTTGCAAGTCCTACTTCTGAGTCATATTGTACTATGCATGATTCTTTCATTAAAACTCAATTCAGACCACCCAAACATGCAAATAGTATAAGAGATTTCATGTTCTGAAAGCACAAGTCAAAACTATGCAAGGATTATCATTCTTTCAATAACAATGTGATGGTTCTGAAATCTTTGTCAAACCATGCAACCCTTTTCCTTAGATATTCATATTCAATATTTATCAATACAAACAACCCTCTCTTTTGAATTCAAAAATCATATTCAAGTCATAGCAACAATCAAGACATTACATACCATGCTTTTCAAGATGCATTTCAAAACAATTCATATCATATCATATGAAAGATGGGAAAAATCATAACAAGAGAGGGATTCATTATAATTCATGCTCTCAATTGAATATTCATCCTTAAACACATGCAAACATGTATATAGAATTTCAAATCAACTTGGGGGAAGGCCTAAAGACCAAAACAATGTCATTGAGACTTCTAAAACATGATTATAAATCATAAATCTAAAATCCTTTTTCTTAAAATCATGATTTCTATGCCCATGAGATTTTTTTAGAAAAAACCCACGTACCTTAAATTATAAGATCTGAAAGATGGAACCTAGATCTTGATAGATGAAACCCGGATCTTGATTTGTTTCTTGGAGATATTGAACTTAAGGCTTGATTTTATTGAATTTCTTGTTCTTGGAGAAAACCCTAATTTGATCTTATTTTGAGAGTGAAGAGGAAGTTTTTGATGTTGTAAAACTGATAGTGATTGATTAATAATGCTTAACGGGTGATTTAATTCGTGTGAAAGGTTTTTGGAGTGAGAAAAAGACCAAAATACCCCTAAGGAACCCAAAAAAAATTGCATAATTGTATTAGTTGACCACGAAGGTTGACGGGCCATCACTCAGGTCGTCACTTTTGGGCTGGTTTTCACCATTCACTACCTTAGGCTAATTACCAGGTCTGACGGGCCGTCACACAACTAATAATTCGTCAACCTCATCATCACGTTTTAGTAAACAGACACTTTAAAGTAAAATGAGCATTACTTTCTACTCCGCTATTAGATTAAAGAGAAACCAGTGGCTTGGAAAAAGGACTCAAATACCTTTCATTTGATATATAGTAGGGCTCCTAATTCGTTATATACAACGATTTATGTCTGATTGAATTTGACCCAAGTTTAGACGCTCACTCAAACTCGAACGATAGGAAAGCTTTCAACTCTTCCTTGAGTTTGGGGACCTCTATGATCTCAATTCATGCCCAACTAGATTCACACACTACATAAATGATTAACACACTATATTTGCATTGGATTTATTGCTTTTGGATCATCTATGCACAGAAACGACGGTTTTTGTTCTAGCCAAAAATGCGGGGTATTACATTAGGTATGTTAACTTATTGTATGATCACGTTATTTACAAGTTTAAATTGTTATAGATGAAACTTTTTTAATGATTTTCTGAATCATGTTTTCAATAAGGTTCAAGAAGATCCAAGAACTTGTAGTTTACTGTCAAAGGAGTAGCCAAACGGGCGAGACGGTTGATATTGGTGCTGCAATTTTCAGACCATGTTGAATTTACTTTCCAACACCCTCTTCTCAAAATACTTGGCGAATCCATATGAAAATTTGGGTAAAGAGTTTATGGAAATGGTGGAGGGAATAATGTTGGACTTGGGTAAACCAAACTTGGTAGATTACTTTCCAATGCTAAAAATACTGGATCCTCTAGGGCTGAGGCGATATAATTCTCTTTTCAAGAAGATACTAAAGCTATTTCATGGATTGATAAAAGAGATACTGGAGCTAAGGAAGTCCCAAAATGATAAAAAAAACTAATGTTTTAGAAGCCTTAATCACAGCCAGTGAACATGATCCCCTAGATTTTGATCGCATGCATATAGCAACAATATGTTCGGTGAGCTATCTTTAGTTCTCCTTTTTTATTCTTATTTTTTGAAACTGGGGGAAGGAGATAATTAGAAGATCAAACCTTCACACTAACAAGGTGAAAGTTGAGAAAATTGAGTTTAGAATGGAAAAAAGTCTTTAAATTAAAAATGAAGAACATTTTTAAGAAACTACGATAATAGTTGGAGAACTTTGAAAAGAACATTTACATTTTTTAAGTGGTTGAATAAATTATGTAGAAAATTAAGCAACTATGATAGATGCTTCAATAACTACAATAATCGCTTTAACAAATATAATAGTTGCTACAGTAGTTACGATAATTGCTGCAGCAACTACTATTAGTTGCTGCAACAACTATGATAATTACCATACTAATTACTTTTAGTTGTTGTGTTACAACAACTATTATAGTTGTTGTAGCAACTAAGACAATTTTTTCAGTAACTAAATTGTTGTTGCAGCAACTTTGACTATTGCTTCAGCAACTTTAATAATTACTTAATTTCTGAAAAAAGATATAATGGAGGAGGAGCCAACAAAGAAAATGATAGTCATGGTGGAGTGGGATATGGTATTGCAGGTGGTAACACTAAAGGAGAAGGTGACGATTATTGCAGTGTTGGTAGTAATAAAGGTGGAGGAGAAAGAAGAAGAATAGGAAGCGTTGTTGTAAGAGGAGGAAATGGTGGTGATGATGGTGGATTAGGAAAATATATTAATATTGGTGGTGGTGATGGTGGATGAAGGGGAGGTGGTGGTGAAGGTGGCAGCGGCGGCTACAATAAAAAGGGTTGGTGGGGTGGTGTAGGAGGAGGAGTGGTGGTGGCAGCAGCGGCAACGCCAAAAGAGGTGTGGAGAGGATTGAGTATGGTGGGGAAAGTAGGAGACTTCGTGTAAATAATAAAACTTGAGGGTTTAAAGTATATTGTGATTAAAACTAATTTTGAAATTGTCACCTCTTCCCAATAATTGAGACCTGTATCACTTTTTTTTTTTTTAGTTTTGAAGTTTTTTGTCACCCTTAATTAATTTTCCTATGAAAGTTTTATAGTAGCCAATCAACATGAGCTACAAGATTTCCTATGTATGTATGTATGTATGTATGTATGTATGTATGTATGATCTTTTATGGCTACTTACAAATTGAATATAAGAAATATTTCAGATCTATTATGTGTAAATATGAAGATCTCTTCTAAACATAAACTAAAAATAAGTTTGTAATGGGCTACAAAACCAAATTTCCAACCTATGTTTCGTAATCGAAAATACCGAATTCAAGTGAACCCTTCAAATATGCATGCGTTGGTAAATTATCCATCCGTGGTTTGCATGATTAATTTCTCGAGTAATCTTCACCTCAAGGTTCTCAGTGTATTTCAGTACTTATTTATTGCTGGAACTGACACAAGTTCTAGCATAATGGAGTGGGCTATGTCTAAGCTTCTTAAAGCACCAGAGATTATGAAGAAAGCCCAAGCCGAGCTCGCAGAAGTCATCGGAGAAAGGAAGGAAATAGAGGAAGCTGGCGTAGTCCGACTCCCTTACTTGCAATGAATTATTAAAGAAACTTACAGACTGCTCCCTCCATCTCCTTTTTTGGTTCCTCGAGAAGCAGGGGAAGATGTTGAGGTATGCGGCTACATTGTCCCTAAAGGTTCAAAATTGATGGTTAATGTGTGGGCAATTGGTCGAGACTCAGCCCTTTGGGAAGATATGTAATTATCTTTTGTGTTTGGTATTCTGTTAGTTTGTCTTGTGTACCATATTAGTTATATATACTTATATTTGGGTTGGTATATGGGTATCGGTCCTAAGACGGGGATCTATCGAAAACAACCTATCTACTTCTCCTGAGGTAGTGGTATGGTTTGCGTACACTCTACCCTCCCTAGACCCCACTAGGTGGGAATACACTGTTAAAATCTGATCAAACCCGATTAAAATCCGGTCAAACCCGGTCAAAAATTAAAAGAAAAAAACTTTTTTCAATATACATAATATATACCTACCTATATATATTTTAAACACGTTAAACAATATATATACACTATATATATAATATATACTACATTAGAATTTAAAAAATATATACACATATACACAATTACACATATATATGCACCTTTCAATATATACGACTATACGTACTACTTTAAATAAAACATATACTACAATATACATAAGTATATGTATAGAGTTATATACTAATTTATAAAGCATATACACATGTATACATTAAATAAACACTTCTACAGATGATATATACACAAATATAAGCATCATTCAATATATATGTACTACTTTAAGTAAAACATATACTACAATTTATATATACTACAATATATATATATAGTTATATACTAATTTATAAAACATATACACATGTATACATTAAATATACACATCTATAGAAGATATATATACACAAATATACGCACCATCCAATAAATATGTACTACTTTAAGTAAAACATATACTACAATATATATATATATATATATATATAGTTATATATATATATATATATATATATATATATATATATATATATATATATATATATAGTTATATACTAATTTATAAAACACATACACATGTATACATTAAATATACACATCTATAGAAGTTATATACACAAATATAAGCACCATTCAATATATATGTACTACTTTAAGTAAAACATATACTACAATAT
This sequence comes from Capsicum baccatum var. pendulum, assembly GCA_030864225.1. NCBI lineage: Eukaryota > Viridiplantae > Streptophyta > Magnoliopsida > Solanales > Solanaceae > Capsicum > Capsicum baccatum. The sequence goes on from CM061551.1 coordinate 178,429,812, forward strand.
ATGTATATGCTACAATATATATAGTTATATACTAATTTATAAAACATATACACATGTATACGATAAATAGACACGTCTATAGAAGATATATGCACACACATACACACCATTCAATGTATATGTCCTACTCTACTTTAAATAAAATATACTACAATATACATACACACACACACACACACATATATATATAGTTATATACTAATTTATAAAATATATACACATGTATACGTTAAATATACACGTCTATAGAAGATATATACATATATATACACATCATTCAATATATATATTGTAGTTTAAATAAAACATATACTACAATATATATATATATATATATATATATATATATATATATATATATATATATATATATATATTATATACACTACAATATTTATACAATTTATAAAATATATACACATGTATACATTAAATATACACATATATAGAAGATATATACACAAATATACAAAACATATGCTACTTAATATAATAAATTATTAATAATATATTATAGTAAATTAATAATATATTAGAAGTAAGTAATTAATTTAAAATAGAAATTCAATTTAAATCATTAAATGAAAAAAAATTACAAAGTAAGGACTAAGGAAGGAGTGAATGAATGTTGAATCTTATTGATTGCGAAATGATCCAAAATTTATAATTTACATGAATGAAAAATCTACAAATTATGCATTATTTTTTTCAACTCATTCTTTAATATTAACGGGAACTTGCATAGGATAGTCAAAGTCAGCGGGGGCAAAACCATGCATTGGACTTGATTCTGCTGAGTTCTCCCGTGAAGACATAATTTCTTCAAGTTTTAGCTCATCGTTCAGCTTCGGTTCCATTCCTTGGTTTCTTCTTTCCGCTCTAATCTAATCTCTGAGGCAAATTAGAACATTCATTGCATTGCTTCCCAATGAGTGTCGGTTGTCTCTAAGCTGCTGTGGTCCCCAACTAAAGGCGCTCTCTGATGTAACGATTAACATTGGAACATTTAAGATATCTCTAGCTAATCTTGAAAGCACAGGATATTGTGTTTCATTACTCCTCCACCAATCCAACGTGTTGATCCGTTGTCTGTGATCCTCTGGCGGCGATTGAAGATAATATTTCAGCTCTTTCCGATAACTTGATGTGTAAATTCTCTCATCAACACTGTTCCAACAAGGTAAATCATAAAAGGAATCAGAAAAACCACTATGTGCTGGCCTTTTAGAAGATAATGGCTCCTCGGGAGAATGAGGAGCGACAGTTGGAGTGATATTTGTAGGTACGGCTAAGTCAAATAAATCAGCATAGTGATTATATAATTTTTCTATGTATTCATTTGCATCACCCATAGTCGTCCACAAATCGGGTTGTACTTGTTCAGAATCATTATTAGTATTTATTTCTAAGTTAGCATAAATAATAGTACTAAAGTGGCCCATAGTATTATATTTCATGCACGAATTTAGCATAGTACCAACCAAGTAAATAGGGGGAATCGGAAAAAATATTTTTTAAATTTAGTAAATATGACACCAACAGCTTCTTTATAACCTTCTTTGTTTTTATATTCTTTGAGCAAACCAGAAATATCGGCTATAAATGTCAAAATATTACAAACAGTAGGATAATAAGCACCGAAAAATTCAACCGTAGCTACATAAATCTTTTCTAAAAACTTAACAAGATCATTAATGACAACCCAATGAGAATCATGTAGTATGCAATCAGCAGAATCAACAAATGAACCGCAATGTTGGTTAAAAGATAGTTTAATAGGAACTCTATATTTATAGCAAGTTTTTAAAAAATCATACGTAGAATTTCATCTAATATCAATTTCCTCAGGCATCAATATCGGTGCAAGTCCATTTTCTTGACATTTAATTTTAAATTCTCTAATTCTTTTTCTTCGATTGTTTCCTTAAATAAAACCAACAACAAGACGAATTTTTTCAATATAAAGCTCAAAAAATTCAAGACCATCTTTTACAATTAAATTATATATATGACATGCACACTTAATATGAAAAATTTCAGGCAACGGCGGAGATAGCTTAGATTTTAATTTTTTTATAGTAGTCTTGTTGTTAGAAGCATTATCAAAAGCAATACATAAGATTTTATTTTCGATGCCATAAAATCCGGCAACTTTAACAATAGAATCAACAATAAAATCTTCACTATGTTTACGATCTTCATCATTTAAAAAAGCAAGAATACGTTTTTGCATCACAAAATTACTATCCATCCATCGACAAGTAATGGTTAAATAATCATTTTTATTTACAGCACGACTAAGATCAGAAGTTAGGGACAATCTACATTGAATATTTTTTAACAATGTTGATAAATAAAAATAATATTGTGAATGAAGTCTAAAAATATCAGATCGACAAGTACTTCTAGGAACACCATTAAACATATGATTATAAATTGCTTGAATATAATGAATAAAGACATCAGAAGAAGGAAAACTAAAAGGCAAACAACCCACAACTACTATTTTAGCCTTTTCTTCCCGGTTCCTCAATTTATTTTACTTTTTCGTTACCTGACCCGTTGCTAGGTCCATTCTAGTTTGCATTGGCCCACTAACATCCCCACCACCTCGTGTAATATTTAACTCTCTTTCGTGAGCATCACCTATATGTCTCATTAGTGTACCCGTACCCCCTTGCTTGCCTCCACTTTTATGCTTATATATTTGTTGACAAATATTGTATGGCACCTCAGTATCTGATATACGTTCAAAAAATTGTCATGCAATACTAGTTGTTTTACGAGGTCTTGGGGCACGGGGAGGACGGGAAGGGAGATTAACCGATTCAGATCTAACGTTAGCATTTTCTACTGCCGGTGTCTCACCAATATTTTCATCATCTTCGTCTAAATTAACTGCATCTACTTCATTTTCTTCTTCTATACCATAATTTTTCTGAGCTTCTACATAATTCATATCGTGAGCACCTACATCTATTTCTTCCTCAAAAGGTGTACCAAGCGGTACCGGAGGCGATGACACATGGGTATATCTACTACTTGAAGTACCTCTACCGCTCGTAATTCGCTTTTTACTACCACTACCGCTTTCGGGACAAAAATTTTTAACACCTTTAGTAGCGAGGTTTCTTAATTTATCCATAGTATAAATTAAATTAAACTAAAAAAATTCAAAATACACAAATATAATAAAATTAAATATTCAACAATTAATACAATAAATAAAAATTAAACGTAAGAGATGAAACGACAATACCAAATTTTGAAAGTATCCAAAGGTTGCGACTTTAGAAACTTTCACTCGTACTTTGTAAATGCAAAATAAAAAAAAAAGTGAGCACTTTAGGAAATTAAATATATTGAATATTTGAGAATTGAGAATTGAGATTTGAGAGAGAATGAGATTTAAGAGAGTAAAAAATTGTGTGAAAAATGATTTGAAGGTGTAGAATATTTATAGAATTTTTTTTGAGATTAAAAAATAATATTAAAAATAATTTTTTTTAATATATGGGCCCAAACTAGCCTTTTGGACCCAAAAACGGCTAGTTTGGCCCAAAATCCATTTAAAAAAAAAAAAAACTTTAAATCAGGCCGAGTCAGATTAACCGGGCTCAAATTTAAAATAATAACCCGGGTCCCTAAAGCCCTTTGGGTTTACACCCTTAGTGGAACCACATGAGATGTACATACCTCCGATCCATTTGGAATATCATTTTAGCCACATAATTTTTGTTTTGTTCGCAGTACATAATTCCTCCGATTCATATTAGTTGATCAAAAAATAAATATTTTAAATTATTTATATATTTACTAAATTAAGATAATATTAAATTTTTTTTCATTTTACACTTACCATTACTACTCTTTACTCTTTGGAATTGGAAAAATAAGTTTATAAAATTTCAAGAAAGTATTCTAAGGGATAAATTAGTAAATTATCCTTCTTATTTATGATTTCTTAAGTTAAGCACGCAAAATGAAAGTAATTAACTAATACTCCCTCCGTCTCATTTTACTCGTCTCAAATTTTTTAATTTAATTTCTCATTTTAATTATCCTTTTTCATTAATCAAAACAAAATAATTTTCTTTTTTCTTTTTTTACCCTTATTATTAATTATTTTTTCTACAAATTAAAATATAAACATTACTTAATAAGAGTACTATAATAAAATAATCATGTTATTAATTATTTTTTTTAATCAATGTGCAATGTTAATTTGAAATGAGTAAAATGAAATGAAGAGAAAATATAATATCAAATCGAGACGAGTAAATATATAAATTATTTTATTGGAATTTGGAACAACAAAGTTTGAAAAACAACGTAACTATTTTAATTTCTTACTGGTTTCTTAACACAGTTACAATGACGTAATACTTATTTTGGCAACCTCAAGAGTTGGTGTGGTGGTTCAGCACTTCACCCATTAAGGAAGAGGTTGGGGGTTCGAACCCCACCTCTGGTGAATAAAAAAACTTTGTGGCTAATTTACTACCGCTTAGTGTGTTGACCGTAGGAACGGAGGATTAGTCAAGATAAATACTTATTTTGGCAAAATAAAAGATACCTTGAAAAATAAAAAATACTTATTTTGGCAAGATAAATAAAATTTAGTCAAACACTTTTATGAGTAATACTATGAAGTAGTAATATCTTTTTAATTAAATATATCAAACTTTAAACACATTTAAAACATACCGAAGAAGTAAGTTTAGTATGCCTAAACCTTAAATCACATTTTTAAATGGATTGAGAAATATTTTTTTCCTCCACTTTTACTTGTCTTATACTATTAGAAATAAAGATGAAAGAAACAGTAAAAAAAAATTGTGAGCTATTTTGCTGGGATGGACGATAATGATGGCGGAAGAGTTTGAGGCAGAAGAAGGGGAGGGTTGGGGTGGATCAGTTTGGCCATGAAAATTTGGAAAATAATTTCAAAAGTTTTTCTGAAAAGGGAAAACAAGTTTTTTGTTGTTTTCACAATTTTCCAACTCAATTTCAATTTTTATTATTATTACATATAACCCCAATCTTTTATATTTTTACATAAAACTTTCCTTATAACAATATTTTTTCAATATTACGTATATATATCAGTTTTAAAGAATAAGATAATTATAATTTCAAACTTAATTCTATCCTAATTAATATATATATCTTTTTCTCTCTCATCATTATTTTTATCTCTTATTTAATTTTCTCCCTTATTTAAGACATTATTTTACTGCTAATTTATATTTATACCCATAAATATATAAAGTATTATATTTCTAATAGAAATATACAAAGTATGTTATATATAAAGTTTATACCATGTATATACCATATATACACATATATAAATATACAAAGTATTAAGAAACATACTAAGCATATTTATAATACAAATGTACAAAGTATGTTATATATGAAGTTTATACCATGTGTATACCATATACACATATATATAAAAATACAAAGTATAAAGAAACATACTAAGATATTTATATATTTATGGTATATGATATAATATACCATAAATATGCAAAGCATGTTTTACATAGAAATAATTTATTCACACACAGTAAAATTTTTCATGTATAAGAAAATTAAAGAAATAAATTAGCGGCACCCTAAAATTTAATAACAACTTATCATTTTCTATTTTTAGGAACGGAAAATGAAGGAAATAAATTAAATAAATTCCTAAAAAAATAAATGTTTGAAAGATAATATTTATTACCTAAAAAATAGGAAGCAATGATCTATTAATATAAAATCCATATTTAAAATTTTCAAATATGAGAAAACGGCTATTAATGTAAATATTATATATGTCATAATTGGAATTCATTAAAGATGACCATGTATATGTAATTATTTTTTATAATAGTGGCTAATTGTGTTCTTTTTTCATTAGTAGGTAAATTTTAGTTGGGTGATTTTGATAGTTTGTAAAAGTTAGGGCATAAAATCATATTTAAAAAAGTTTTTTCAAAAGTCAAAATTTTTCTTTTCAAAGAAGACATGGCCAAACACAACTCCAACTCCAATTTCAACTTCAACTTTAACTCCAATTCCGAAAAATTTTAGTTTTCATGGCCAAACGGCTACTAAATAATCCATGCGTCCCATTTTATGTGTCATCATTTTCTTTTTAGTCCATCCCAAAAAAAAATATTTTTTCTTATTTGATAATTATTTAAAGATACAATTCAACTTTTACCCTTATTGGTCCCACTTAATTAATAAAAGATACTAACATTTTTTTGATAAAGGACAATTTGATAAATATTATCAAGTCTTCTCTTATTTCTTAAACTCCATGTTCGGTCAAATGACGATACATAAAATGAAACAGAGGAAGTATGTCTTTTTTTTAAAATTAATATTGAACTTGGAGTCCTTTTTATAGCAAATCACCAAACAAATCCATACAACCCAATAACAAAACAAATACCCAATTGCCAAATTGGGTCTCTATAAATATGTCTTTTTTTTATACTTAAGAAATTTATAGTAATTATTTTGGACCAATATGTTACTATCTTTATTTAATTTGTTATTTTGCCACGTCACCCTCGCATGTATACTACACACATTTTAATTTAAACTATGTTGAGATTATCAAATTTAATTATGCTATTAGTTTAGTTAGTATAGTTTGATGTTAGCCTTGTTACCTGTACAGCTAGCCAATTAATTTCTTGTTATTAAAGTAGTTTGTTAGAGTAGTTATGCTGACTAGGCAGTTGGTTATGCCTTGTTGCAAGCTGTAGACAACTGACATTTTATTTTTCTTACTTGTATATATAGATTGCTCCTACATGAATAAAATCAATTTTTGGTTTCTCATTTTAACCTGATCTCAAATATCTTCTCTCTAGAGCTCAAACTGCTCAATTAATAGAGTTTATGATCTGTTTCCATTGAAGTTTCTTCAATTCTAACATGGTATCAGAGCAGAGAATTCAAACCTTTGCTCTCGTCCTCACTGTATCACAGTTTTTTTCACTTTTACATCAAATTCTCATTTTTTTTCTCTGCAATTTTTACTGCTTTGTTTACATGACCTTTGTTGCTGCATTTTCCTTTTGTTATTGCAATTTTCATTCAATTCATCCTTCTTCCCATATACTTTTGTTCTTATTTTCATCAATTTCCCAATTTCACAATCGCATTATTGTGTTTCAAGTCATGGCAACTACCTATGAACAACTTTCCCAATCAACCCTGTCACGACCCGAATTGGGGCCCTAGCTGTGACGATCATCCCAAACCATGAAGGCCCGGACGCCCTTCTAACTTGTAATCACATATACTGTTCATAAAAAATTAATGCAGAAATATATACTGAAATGGAAACATGATCATTAAATCTGAATTTAAATCATAATGAAAGATGTAATTCAAAAAAACAACTGAACAATATCTGACTCAATCTGCGAAATCTCTACTGCAAGAAAAAATCTTACTGTTTGAATACTGGGACAAGACCCCCAGTAGACCAAAACATACTAATGATAAATGACTGAAGTATCTAGGCCTTTTGAAACATAGAAGGATCACCACGGGACTCTGGACTTCTGCCTGGAGAAAATCTACTGCTTATCGGGACTCCTAGATTGAGCCTCAGAACTTGGAAGGGAGGGGGGTCAATACAGATGTACTGGTACGCGAAGAAATCCAAAATAAAACTTGTATATAAATAAAATAGTTGAGAGCTAGTCATAAACATCATGAAAGATATAATTTCAAAAACACATGGGCATTTTTGAAAACATAAAACCTTTCTGTCGATACAATTCTATTTTTCGTATAACTTCTGAGTTAGGTGGCACTCCCCTAGGAGTTTGATATTCCATGGACTATATGGAATTCGTCATTGACTCGGCGGGGAAGCCCCCAACCCAAGTGTGCCGCAAGGGTTGGAGTGTCCGAGTCTGATACGCCACAGGGCACTAGGCCAGCGTAAAATAATATACCTGGATCGACAAATCACGATTTTGGGAAATGAGTTGTATGAACTCGTTCCTTCTTCGGGGAACCACCTAAGCTTTCTTTATGCCCAGTTTTAGCTTGTTCTGAAACATGCATCATTCTAATTTCAAAATCTGAAAATCTGATTTCAAATATGCATTTTATTCTGTTCTGAATCACCATGGCATTATCTGAGTTGGTGTTGTCACACCATGACTTGAAAGTCCTATTTCTGAGTCATAATGTATCATGCATGATTCTTTCATCAAAAACTCAATTCAGACCACCCAAACATGCAAATAGTACAAGAGATTTCATGTTCTAAAAGCACAAGTCAAAACTATACAAGGATTATAATTCTTTCAATAACAATGTGGTGGTCCTGAAATATTTGTCAAACCATGCAACACTTTCTCTTAGATATTTATATTCAATATTTATCAATACAAACAACCCTCTCTTTTGATTCAAAAATCATATTCATGTCATAGTATAAATCAATGCATTTCGTATCATGTTTTTCAAGATACATTTCAAAACAATCCATATTATATGAAAAATGGGATAAATCATATCAAAAGAGGGATTTCATATGAGTCACGCTCTCAATTCAAACATCACATTAAAACACATACATACATATACATATGATTTCAAATCACTTAAGGGAGAAGGCCTAAACACCAAACAATATTAATTAAAGCTTCTAAAACATGCTTAAACCCTTTCCGTAAAATCATGATTTCTAAATCCTTAGCATGAATTAAAGAAGGTTTATTTGCCCATAAATTCTTTAGAAAAACCGCACGTACCTCAAATTAATTAGTTTAAAGAGAAGAACTCAAATCTCGATTCATTCCTTGGAATTCTTGAACTTAAGGCTTGATTTTCTTGAATTTCTTATTCTTGGAGAAAACCCTAGTTTGATCTTATTTTGAGAGTGAAGAGAAAGTTCTTGATGTTGTAAAATTGATAGTAATTGATTAGTAATGCTTAAGGGGTAATTTAATTCATGTGAAAGGTTTTTGGAGTGAGGGAAAGACCAAAATACCCCTAAGGAACCCCAAAAAAATCACATAATTGCATCAGTTGACGATCAGGGTTGACGGGCCATTACTCAGGTGATAAGTCGTCACCCAGGTTGTCACTTTTTGGCTGGTTTTCACCATTTAATACCTTAGGATGAAGACCAGGTCTGACGGGCCATCACACGGCCGATAAGTCGTCAGCCTCGTCGTCACGTTCTGGCAGATAGACACTTCGAAGTAAAATGAGCATAACTTTCTACTCCAATACCGTATTAAAGCGAAACCAGTGGCATTGAAAAGAGGACTCAAAGAAATTTCATTTGATATTTAGTAAGCCTACTAATTCATTATATACAAAGAGTTATGGTCAACTGAAGTTGACACAAGTTTTGACGCTCACTAAAACTTGAACGATAGGAAAACTTTCAACTAGTCCTTGAGTTAAGGGACCTCTATGATCTCAATTCATGCTCAAATAGGTTCCCACACTACATAATTGATTAACATACCAAATTTACACAGGGTTTATGGCTTTTAGATCATCTACGCGTAGAAATAACGGTTTTCATTATAGCCCAAAATGCGGGGTGTTACATTATCTCCCCTTTGGGATTATTCATCCCCAAATGATGGGTAGAAATGTTGAAGTATTAAAGGTATGGAATAATGTGGACATGATATGTCTTCTAAGAAGGGATATAGCCGAGCTGAAACATTTAAACTTCTATTATAAAACTGAATTTTGAGTTGACTTGACTTTACTTGTTTAAGGAGCTAATTCATGTTGAAAGTTTAAGATTCACTTGAAGTGATCATGATCCAATAATATATATTGAATTGAGAAGTGATAACTTAGGCAAGTACGAATCATGAGGTAATAAGACTTAGACTATACCAGGGTATTACACTATCTGAGCTAAAATACTTGGAAAAATTTGAGATTACGCGCTGAACTCTTATGAACTGAGTCATAACTAAATAGCTGAATCTGAAACATGATGCTTTGACTGAACTGAATTCGCAACTTACATGGATGTAAAAGATTATCTCTTGGGATGGTTATACTCCTGAGACTTCGGATAGTAGGACTGGGTGAAAAGATGGAAAACCACTGTAATTTATCTGCCTGACTATTAAACTGAATTACTGGATATACAGACTGAATTATGATGGATCGTTATACTTTACTGGAGTATCTCTTCAACACTCTTTCTAAAGAAGTTCTAGTAGCATTAGGGAGCAAAGGATCTTGGGCATGAGTTACACAAGACATCCAACTAAGAAATCATAACAATGACACTACTCTATAGCATGGAATATAGATATATAACTCATAAACTAGGATAGAATTACCAGACCTTAAGAAATACAATTTCTTACTTTCCAGCTTAGCACACTTTCCGAATACTCCCTTAACTATACTATTCCCCTTAAATACCATGCTCAATAGATTCAACTTAAAATTCTCATATGGGCATTGATAAATCTTTCTAATAATGTCTAAAGTGACTTAAATCCTCTCACCGCGATCAATCCTACATCCAAACCACAAAATACAACATACCGCACAATGATACTTGTTTTGTAACACCCTACATTTCGGGCTAGAATGTAAACCGTTATTCTTTCACATAGAGGATGCAAAATTTATGAATCCTATACAAATGTAGTGTGTAATCAATTATGTAGCGTGTGAATCTAGTTGAACATGAATTGAGATCATAGAAGTCCCTTAACTCAAAGACGGGTTGAAAACTTTCTTATCTTTCAAGTTTTAGTGAATGTTGAAACTTGGGTAAACTTCAATCGATAATAACTCATTATATATGACGAACTAGGTGGTATACTATATATCAAATGAAAGATCTTTGAATTAGCTTACCATCGATACCAAATTCTCCTAAAACGAACACTCGGTGAAGAAGTTAGAACATTTTTAGTGTTAGCATTCCCGTTTGACTGGCCACTGCATCGCGATGAGCCTTAAATTGACAATTGTCAATTCCAGTAGCTCGTTGTGATTTTTAGCGCATCATGGTGAAGCTTTATACGGTGTTCCAGTCCCAAATTTTAAATTCTGAGGTCAAACTAGATATTTCTCATGGCCCCAAACCCATCCAAACACGGTATTTAATCCCAAATACACCTAAATACATACACTTTCACCAAAATTCATCATGAACGCTCTCTAGGATTTCAAACAAGAATTCCAAATAATTCAAGATTCAACCGTGAGTTTTTGAAGATAATTAGAGATTTGGAATCCCTAATTCGTAAGATTCAAGAATCATTCATTATTCTCCGAAATAGAGGTACATGGGGTTGTCCTAAATTTTATGGGCATGTTTTCAGAAAAGAATTTACCCAAGACTTTAAATTTATACAAGTATATATATGTTTTTACAAATGGGGGTTTTCAATTGATACAAATAATATGTTTTGATATATTATTTCAAAAGAATTATTGAGATATCATGGGGTTGTTTGTTTGAATGTATTTAAATGGTTGAATTGTGAACATGTGACCTAAAATTTCAAAAGGGTGAGATGTACATGAGTTATGAATTTTCTAAATTCCCCATGATAATATTTATATCCCATATTATACTAGTGTTAAACTATTGAGAGCATGAGTTTTGCAACTGATATGACATTGCTCATAAATGATTAAAATTCTTGAATAATTGCATGTTGAGAACCATGGTGTATGTGTTTTAATGGTGTGAAAGTCATACATATGTGCAAGTGGTAAATGGTATGAGAAGTTAGAAAGTTAATGTGATATTGATGACTTGCAAGTTGGGTATGACGATACCCTGCAGAGTATGACATGCGATTGATTAAAATGAGTTTCATGCATTGATTTTGTGAGATAGGTGGTTACTCGAAGAAAGCACGAGTCAAATGGATCTACGCTGAAAACCGTGTTTGCCAACTCGGGAACTTAGTACCCTGCTGTGTGATCTTTTGTACCTGACATTATGACATCCCAAATTGGGACTATTGTTAGGATCCCTGTATTGTGATCTTGTGCACTACCATACTTGATTGGGTAGAGACACCCTGCTGTGTGATCTTGTGTGTCTTTCCCTTACTTATACTCTAATCTTGGCGGCAATCGAGATTTGACAGTTGGTGAAAATGTGAAATTGTAGGGTGTACCACCTAGCTCATACGTATTGCATTATTGTTGAAAAATCAGTAAACTATGCCCATGTATTTTCGAAATCATTTTACAATAATGTGTTTTATAACAACTCTCATTTAGTTTATATAAAAATCTCTACTTTGTTTTGGATTACTCTGCGTACCAGTACTTTGTATTAACCCTCTTCCCTCTCAGGTTCGGAGGCACAGTCTAGGGGTCCAGATAATCAGTAGATTCTTCAGACAGATTTGCAGAGTCAAGTGGTGAGCCTTCTATGTTCCGGAAGGCCTGATGTCTGCCAGTTTATTTATCGGGCCTTGTCCCAATTTTCAGACATTTGTTTATTTTAGTCATGTAGTAGAGATTTCGCAAACGTTTTTCAGATGTCGATAGATGTTGTGGGACATTATTTTCCATTATTGATTTTATTAGACTCGTGACCATGTTTCTGTAATATTTTGTATCTTTCGCATTTCTTTTTATCATATGAATTATGTGCATGATTACCAGATAGATAAGGGTGTTTCGGGCCTTCATAGTTTGGAATGCTCTTCATGGCCAGGGCCCCGGTTTGGGTCGTGACATTTCTAAACCATATGATTCAGTATTTTATATATTTTTGGAGATCACACCCTAAACATAACGTGCCTTACCTCTTCAATGATGACTAACTCTGAACTCTTACTATGGATTTACTAGCGCATATTACGTTCCTCCACTTAAATCCCAACATGTCATTCAAGCTTATCTTTATTACCACATATGAACTTCAAGGCAAACACTCGTAAATACATACTTCACATAGTCTCTAAACCATTGTCAATATAACTCCCACACGCTATCCCAAGAACATACACACACAAATTTTCACTAACCATCATATGTATCAAAGACTTGGCCCCAAATCTTACTTCACACTTATGGTCTTGTATAAGACAAGCATACAATGATCTTCTATCAATAAGAAACATTTATTCATCACCACTATCATCACATAAGGAGAAGCCACTAAAGGTTAAAACATAAGATCTTGAAGCATGGAGGGATATTATACGAGACTTGACACTTAACTGAGGCCTGAGGAATAACAAATCAACATCAAGAGTTCATCAAAGTGATCTAAATTAGGGGCATACATAACTATCATACGAATTTCACCCATCTTTAGGAGTATACCATGAGTTATGGGAACTGAGCACACTATAAAGCATGAATACATGAGTCATGAGCTGCATGACCTCAATTTGGAGTTCATAACATATGGAATGTGATTCTCTATCATATACATGAACATGAACTATGATCATGGAACTGAAACATAAGACATGAGTAAGTATTGGGATAACTAAAAAAAAATACTGAGATAAGAATGGGTTGAGCCTCACCCTTACTTCCTGATGGTCTATATCATACTGACATCACTACTAGAGTTTGAGATCTTGACTTGGTTATTCGTTCTATCATCTCCTACTTAACTTCAAGCCATCATCTTAAGTTTGAGAGATCCCTTACTAGACTCTAATTGAACTAAACTTACTGTACTCTAGGGTCTGGAAAAATGACCATACACGCGTATCATAGAACTTAATTCGAATGACTACACCTGACAGTGGAAAACCCACTGTTAATAATACCTTCTAATATGCACTCGATCTTTTTATATCCCCAATATCCACTCACATAATACTTGAACACTTACTATCTTTGAATCCTTATGAGTATCCCCATAGTAGGAGTGCACACCCTATAGCACTTCAACTCTCATTTCTGTTGGTTCAACCTTCAAAAATTCAAAGTTAGATTCTAACACTTAACATGGATATCACCAAGCCCTTGATAAAATACTACTAGTCTTTCTCTACCTCCATGGCCATCAACCTATTCAAACTTAATGTCTAGTTCTAAACATGATTTACAACCCAATTTTACGCACAATTCTGACTTGGAAACTATGAAGTAAAACATCAATAAACATTAGTACACTAGAACTCCATAACAATAATAATCGATCATACTCATATGGCCTATCCTATTCATAATCGGTTAACACATTCTCCTTCTATACACCATTACTATCTACCCTTTTTATGCAGCTAAACTTCATCCATAACTCTATAAGTTTTAACTAAACTCCTTCTTGCAACTAAACTACCCAAAATGCGGGGTGTTACAAGCCCAGGAAAATATCTGCACTATTGATCCTTTGTACATGCATCCTATTGAAAGTGTTGGTTTGACCTTGCTCCCTACTGTGTTTGATGGCACTGGTTATCACTCTTGGAGGTGGGGAATGCTTCAAGCACTCTTTGTTAAGAATAAGATGGATTTTGTCAATGGAAAGTCGACGCGGTTGGCTGAGGACTCTCTAACCTTTAGTCAGTTGGAACGATATGATAATATGGCAACCTCTTGGATTTTAAACTCCCTTTCACATGATTTGGCAAATAGCCTTCAGTATGTGAATGATGAAAGGGAATTTTAGCGAGAATTATAGGATCGATATGACCAAACTAATGGTGCCAAGTTGTACCAATTACAAAAGGATATCAATGATCTCACACATGGAAATATGGACATCACTACGTACTATACTAAGATGAAGAAGCTCTAGGAGGAATTTAACACTCTCAACTCACACACAATCTGTAGTTGCCAATGCACTTGTGGTGCTAAACCTAATCTACTTAAGGCTGAACAAGATAGACGTTTGATTCAATTTCTGATGGGGCTCAATAAGGTGTTTATTCCTGTGCGTGGCAATATTTTGATGATGACCCCCTTACCAAATCTAGCTCAGTGTTTTTCCATCCTTATTCAAGAAGAAAAGCAAAGGGAGGTCACCCCTAGGCCACATTTGGATTTAGCCTCCACTTCTCTGAACACACAGGTAGCAGCAGCACGTGCAGGTTTTCGAACCAATTACCAGGTCAATCAAGGACCAAGTCATTATAATCAGCAACCCAATTTCATCAAACTACCTTACAGGCCAATTCATCTAACAAACCTTATCATTCTGGGAATCCTGATGGATTTGGTGGGCAAATGACACACTTTTTGAACCCCAAACCTTTTACTTTCTGTGATTACTGTAAGAAGACTGGTCATACTGAGAGAAAATGCTATAGATTTCATGGATTTCCTCACGATTTCAAGTTTACTAAAGGCAAAAATTTAGTTTTTGTCTCTAATGTTCATGGTGGTTATCTTGAGAATTCTGATGGAGATCACAATGGAAACTAGATGATTGGGAAAGATGCTCATATCTTGAGTAAGGATCAATATGACAAGTTGATCAACCTACTAAATCATTTTCAACTAGAGAATTCTAGACATGACTTAAACAATATCACTGGTAGAGTAGTAAACTTTGCAGGTATCATTGCTTGCCACTCTTCTATGACTAAGATTGGTACACTAACTTGTAATTGTAATACATTGTCTACTAAATCTTGGATCCTAGACTCTGGATCATCTCACCACATGAATTACAATAGAGCACTATTAACCAATACTAGAATTCTACGTTATCCTTCCTTATAACCTTACCAAATGGGTATAAAGTCAAAGTTACAAAAATTGGTAATGTATTTCTCAATACCGCTTTGCATTTTCACATAGTGTTGTATGTACCTAGCTTTAAGTTCAATCTTATTTCAATTTACTATATGACTATGCGTTTACATAGCACTATTAGCTTTAGCAGTTTTTTATGCATCTTGCAGGCCCCTTCACTGAAGAGGCCTCTGGAGATTGGTAGGGTCAAAAATGGTCTATATTACCTTTGCTCAAGATGTCATAACAAAGGTTCAAGTTTGGCATCTCCAAATTCTTACAATTCCTGCGATATGTCTCTTTCTACATCCAGTTTGTTTGATTCTTCATCAAGTGTTGTTGCGTGTTATAAGCAAGTTTCATTTGTTTTATCTCCTTTTCCTTCAGATATGTTAAATATACCATACTTCATCAATAAAGGAACTTTTTCTAACCCTGAATCTTATCTACTCTCTGTATCTCATACTTACAGTAATTATCTTTTATGGCATTTGAGGTTGGGACATGTACCCTTTGCCAAAATGAAAACTATCCCATCCTTTACCTTCATTGGAAGCTCAACAACCCTTTGCTTGCAATATTTTCCCCATGGCAAGGCAATCTAGATTGCATTTTCCGCAGAAAACAACTAGTACATCTAAAAATTTTGAACTATTACATATTGACCTATGGGGTCCATATCACATTAGCACTCATGATAATTATAAGTATTTTGTTACCATGTTTGATGATTATAGTAGATCAACTTGGACTCATTTAATCAGCAATAAGAGTAATACTCTTTAAGTTATCAAATCTTTTATTTCCCTTATAAAGAATCAATTTTCTACCATAATTAAAATCATAAGGACTGATAATGGCTTGGAATTTGTCAATGCTGAAACACATAATTTTTTACAATCCAAAGGTATCATTCACCAAACAATATGTCCCTATACACCACAACAAAATGGTGTTGTGAAAAGAAAACACAAGTACTTGCTTGAAACAGCAAGAGCACTATTATATAAATCCAAATTACCTCTTAAATACTGGGGGAGTGTCTCTTAACTGCAACCTATCTGATAAATAGACTACCCACTACCTTTCTGAAAAATAAATGTCCTTATAAGTTGCTCTACCAAAAGAATTGTACTTACAACCATCTTAAGGCCTTTGGATGTCTTTGCTTCCCCACAAGCTTAGGAACACACAAAACTAAATTTGAACCAAGGGTTACACCACATATTTTCCTGGGATATCCTTTTGGTATAAAGGGGTACAAAGTCCTTGACTTACAAACCAAAATATTACATGTATCACGAGATGTGTTGTTTCATGAGCATATATTTCCTTTCCAAATGTCACCTGCTAATTATAATTCTACCTTTCCTTCCATTCTATATTTAATCAACTCTCATTTTGATCATGTGCATAAAACTGCCATACACCATACTGATGCATCTCAGTTGTACACCAGAGACACTACTGATCCTATTGTGCATGATTTTGTACCCACCAATGAGGATTCACCAATGTCTGGTTCTTATCAATAAACACATACTACTCAACAAACAACTACTGACCCATCTTGTTCTGCTCCAGATACTCTCACTTCTACTCTACCACTATCACTACCTGCCCTTAGAAGATTATTTAGACCACATATTCAGCTTACATACTTGAAAGAATATTCCTATAAATTACCCAATTTGCACTCTACCTCAACTCTAGCTGTATTTTTGTCTACCTTATCACCAGATAATACCATCTCTAGTAATGCTTCATCATCACTCTTTAATCAGGATAATTAGCAGATGGTGAAAAATACTTTACTTGATGGTGAGCCTTTTTCTTATAAAGAGGAAATACTACATCCTTCTTGGCAAACTGTAATGACACAAAAGTTTGAAGCCCTGCATGCAAATCATACTTGGGATCTTGTACCACTACCTCTTGACAAAAAGGCTATAGGTTGTAGATGGGTATATAAGATTAAACACAAAGCTGATGGAAGTATAGAAAGGTACAAAGTTTGACTTGTAGTTAAAGGTTTCACTCAGCAGGAAGGGGTGGACTATACTGAGACTTTTTCACCTGTAGTTAAGATAACTACTGTCAGAGTTTTATTCAGTTTAGCAATAAACAAGAACTGAACTTTGTTCCAATTAGATGTTAATAATGCCTTTTTGCATGGTCACCTCAAATAGGAAGTGTATATGGAAATCCCACCTGGTTTAGTTACACCACAGCAAGGGCTAGTTTGGAAGTTAAGAAGGTCACTCTATGGCTTGAAACAAGCAAGCAGACAATGGTATGACAAGATGACCGAGTCTTTGTGTTCTAAAGGGTTACACTCAGCTAGTGACTGCTCTCTATTTTACAAGAAGAAGAACAAGTCCTTGGTCTTTGTCGATGTGTGTTTTGATGATATAATTCTTACTACTACTTATCTGAAAGAAATTCAACAACTAAAAGTTTTTCTCCATCACCAATTCAAAATCAAAGACTTGGGTAAACTACATTACTTATTGGGATTAGAAATTCTTTATACTGTTAATGGGATTCTGGTGTCACAAAGAAAGTTTATGAATGATCTACTAAAAGAGTTTGATTTTCTGGACTACCCTGCAGTCTCTACTCCACTTGATCCTACTGAAAGACTTCATGCTGTAGATCACAAGCTTCTATCAGATCCAACTTCCTACAGAAAACTAGTAGAAAAATTGAATTTTCTTAGTAATACAAAGCTATATATTGCTTACAGTATGCAACATTTAAGACAATTTATGTAGGCTCCCAGGGAACCCCATTATAGAGCTGCATTACATGAGTTGAGATATCTCAAATCTGACCCTTTCTTAGGTCTTTTCTTGTCTAATGATTCTAATTATGTTATCACTACTCATTGTGATTCTGATTGGGCTACTTGCCCTGATTCAAGGAGGTCAGTGAGTGGGCACATAGTGTTTTTAGGTAACACCCCTATCAGTTGGAAGTCCAATAAACAACTGACCATATTGTTATCATCAGTTGAGGCAGAGTACAGAGCCATTATAAAGGTGGTGGGAAAACGGGTTTGGATAGATAAGCTCCTCATAGAATTGATAGATCCTACTTCTAAACCTATTGCTCTTTTTTGTGACAGCCAAGCTGTTGGAACCTTGAAGTTTTGATGAATGACAATATGAATGAAACAAGGTGATATGAGTTAATTCAGTGCAATTGGAAACTTCAACTTACTGATCACATGGAGAATAGAACAAGTTATATTTGATTCAAACACTTGATGATAAGGGAAAGTAAGTTGAGTTAAAAAAGGAGTCCTACGTAAATAAGGAGTTTTTACTTCTGAGCATATCCTGAAGAGTCCTATTTGTAGAAGAAGAAAGATTCTACAGATTGAAGATGTCTATGCAAGATAGGAAACATATAAATTGAAGGACTCTTTTTTAGATCAATGAAGTTTTTGATGACTGACACATGAATGAAATATGTTACTTGACCTGGTCCAAGTATAGGAAGGTAGGTTTCAGGTTTTACTGATAGATGCAGACAAAGATTGCTGAAAGTCATGAACAAATGAGCAAGCCTAATTCTGATATACTCAAGCTACTGATCACATGAGAAATTGAAAAATTTATGGTTGAGTAAAATACTTGAAGATAAGCTGATTTAAAAAGTTGAAGTTTGGCTACAACACTAAATAGACAAGAGTTCGAATTGAAGAAGGAGTCTCACTTGAAGTAGAACTCTATGTAATGAGAGTTTTGATTAAAGGAGGAGTTTAAAATAAAGAATGACTCTTTGGAGAGCTGCGCTTAAATAAAAAATGCATCATTCAGAGTAATTCACGCACTTAAAAAATAGAAAAGTACAATCGATAAATTAACTTCACAAAGTGCTATTCAATCACTGAAGAAACACATTGAAGAACTGGGTCCTAAGTAAAGAATCCAACTAAGAGTTTTAGCTTTGATTTTTAGAGCTGTTCATTATGTTTGAGCTATTGATGTAATATTAGTTTCAGTGTGTTATAAACTGAATAAGGAGATAGTCTTCGAGTTGGGGAAAACTCAGAGACTTTGGGAACGCATACCTTGGGAGATGTGTGTGTGTTAGGAATTAGAGTTTATAATTCCTAGTCTTTGAGTTAAAGAAATTAGAGTTAATAATTCCTAGTTGTAGAGACATAGGGATCAGAGTTTATGATTTCTATTTGTTGGTTACAAGAGTTTTGTAATCAGTCATTGTTGAGGCTCAGAGTTATTTAGTGAAGTTGAGGTTAAATCCTGTAGAGGCACAGGTCGTGATTTTTTACACCTTTTGAGTCGGGTGTTTTCCATGTAAAAGTCATTGTGTTCTTTAGTTTCTGTTTTACTGCTTCCTTGAAACACGTCAGTGGAACACGTCAGGCAGCCCATTTCATCGATAAGCAACAGATAGGCAAAATAAGATAATCAGTAGGGTATGAACTCTAATAAGTGGTATTAGAGCGAGGTTATCTTAAAAAGGTATAACACCTCAGAAAAAGATCAATATGATGAATTCTGTACCACCTACTGGTCACAGTGAAGGTCAATCCACTATTAGACCTCCACTTTTTGATGGTTCTCAATTCATTTGGTGGAAAGATGGGATGGAAACACTCATTCAAGGGGAAGACTACGAGTTATGGGATAGGATCACTGATAGTCCTACTATTCTAATGAAGTTAGAAGATGGAAAACAGGTCAAGAAAGTAAGAAGTGAATTCACTCCTAATGACTTATTGGCATTAAAGAAAAATTCTAAGGCCAAAAATATTTTGTTCTATGGATTAGGACCTGCTGAATACAACAGGGTATCAACATGCACCACTGCTAAGCAAATTTAGGATGATCTAGTAAATGCTCATGAAAGCACATATCAAGTATAAAAATTTATAATTTCTCTTCTTTTCACTGAGTATGAGGTATTTAAGATGAAGGAGAATGAAACCTTGCATGAGATGATGATAAGGCTTACTGCCTTAACAAATGAGCTGACCTCCTTAGGAAAAACCATATCTGGAAAAGAACAAGTCGAGAAGGTACTGAGGGTATTACCAAAATCAAAGTGGAATGTTAAGGTGACTACAATCAGGAAAGCAAATAAGGATCTTGCAGGCATGACCTGGATGAATTAGTGTAGAATTTAAGAACTTATGAAATGGAAATTAATGGAACTAAAGTGCTAGAATCCCCAGAGGATATCTTAGCTCTGAAGGCATCTTACAGTGATGAAGAAATTGAACTTGATCAAGAACAAGTTGCTTTTATAGCTAAGAACTTCAACAAATTCTTCAAAAAGAAAAAGGGAACAGGTAGCAAGAAATGGTCAAATGACAATCTAAATGGATGCTACAAGTGTGGTAAGACTGATTATCATATCAAAGATTGTCCTGTTTGGGAAATAGAATGGAGAAAGGAAAGGGATGAAAAGGAATTGATAGAAAAAAACAAAAAGAGGGAAGAATATGCAATGGTAGCAGCTTGGGGATTTGACTTAAATGATGATGAAGTAGCACTCATGGCTCTTGGAGATTCAGACTTGGAGGAAGAAGATGATGTTTCTGAGGTAAGTATACTTAAACTTAAAGAAAAGTTGCATTTATTTTCTAAAACAAAACTTATTTCCTTGATTAGTGTACTAATTGATGACTTCCAAGAATCAACTTCTGATAGGGATGAGCTGTTTAACAATCTTACAAGAATTAAATTTGATTTTATTGATTTAGAAGCTTGCAAGAATATTGTTGAACAGGAAAACTGCTCTCTCAAGAAATAGGTTGAGCAAGTTGATTCTTCAAATAATGATCTTAAGTCTAAAGTTCTAAAATTGACACTATCTGAAAAAGGAAAAAACACCAAGAGTAAAGAACAATAAAAAGTTGAACTTGAATTGGTCAAGTACAAACAAGAGTGCAATAATGCAACATAAATGGTGAATATACTGTGTCAAGAAGTCTCTAAACTAAAACTTGACCTTGAAAGAGCAAACAGGTGGACAAATTCCTCAAGAATTGTTCATAAGTTGAGTGAAAGATATCATAGTGAAAAAGTTGGTTTGGGTTTTCATAAAAGTCTTGATGCTTATCAAGACTTGTGCTATATCTGTGAAAACCTTGGACATCCAACCACTGAATGTCCAGTTGCTGGCAAAAGCAGATCCAGCAGTCTAAATTTGAAAAATAAACTATCTCAGACCAAGAAAAGGATAACTAAACCTGGTCAGAGAAATAGGTCATGTAACCTGTTGCCTGCATGGGCTAGAAGAAATCTAATTCATCCATTTACTCTAAGAAAGGACCCAAGTTTGTCTGGGTGCCTTAAGTTAATGACAAATTTATTTTACAGGTGAGAGTGAAAGGAGGAAAGCAAAATTTGTGCATAAATAAAGCTTGCTCAAGGCATAAGACTAGAACAAAATAAAGTTTCTTTCACTCACCACATTTAAAGAGGGAATGGATCATTAAGCAAAGGAGATTTAAAAAAAAAAGGATGACTGTGAAACTGATGAGCACTTACAGGAACATATTGTACCACTTGGTTCAACTGTTGTACAGACTGAGGGCATATTGATAGGGAGAACAACAAATAAAGACATAATGCATCAATAAAACCAACACAAGCTGCTGGTAATTTTGTTGGTAGTTCATAAAAATTGGTATTGTCAAAAGAATCTTGAGATATGTCATGGAAATAAATGGCTTGAGACTATGATATCCAAAGGAAAGCAATTTCACTCTGAAGGACTATAAAAATGTTGAGTATGTGGGTTATTTAATTGACTGGAGAAGCACCAAAGGCACTAAGTAGAGAGCATTTTGAAAGGAATAGGTTAGACTTGGGGATGATTAAAATTTCATGAACTCCCCTCAATGATTGACTAGAATAATCATTTTTCTTTTTAATCTTATTAGCTAAAAAGTTATTCTATTCAGTCTTGCACATTTAGTTGTGTGTTCCAATTCCAGATTTTTGACTTTTCTAACCTAATTTTGTATTAGATTGTGCAGAAATAGGTACAAACAAGCAATTGTGACCACAAAGTTCTTCTTATCAGGTATGTTCTACACTGACATAAGCATAGTCTGTCTAAGTTGAAACAGTTGAGCACACCTATTCAATTTCACATACTTCATCTTTTCATTGTCTAATAAAGCTGATGAATTATTGACTAAACTTTCTTTGATTCTCTCCAAATGGTTGTGCACAAATGTGTTAATCCTATACCAGAAATTCCTTCTTCTTTCTCAACCAAAATATCACTTGTGTACCATGGATTTGCCAAGCTTGATCATCAATCACATGGAACATATGTTTCTGAAGAATGAAAAGGGACATGTTTTCCCTTTTAGTTCCTAATTGGTTATTTTTTAGGACTTCTTAGTCCTAAATCAGGCTTGACTTATAAAAAAATAGATGTTGTTGAACAGATGAATCATGATGCTCTACCTATTTCAATAAGGAGGGCTAACACTTATTTGAAAAAAAAAATCTGAACTAGAAGCTATACAAGACAGTCATGAAGTGGAATAAGAGGTCCTTAAGGCTAGGATCATGACTTTGAAGCTTGACCTTGATTGATAGAGGGATGAAAATATTGAAGTCATTCATCAATTGACACAGTTGGTATGTGGAACATGCTCTGTCAGTTAAATGGAATGATTATCTTTGCTAAATTGACTCATATTTTTGCTCTCTTTAATACATTACTAGGTTGGCTAAAGTCTTTGTCTGATTGTTTTGGTGATAGACCCAGTAGCCATGAATAGCATAACAAATCACTTTGCTAATATATTATTGCATTGAAATAGTTTTTCGATGATGCCAAAAGGGGGAAGATAAGGGGGTTGTGTAATGTTTATAACCCATTGACTAACTTGTTTCATTATAATGTTTTATACATTAGTGCCTACAGGCGAAGATATTTGAATACACAAAGACAAGAGGTTTGTCATCATAAAAAAGGGAGAATTTGTTAGAACCTTGAAGTTTTGATAAATGACAATATGAATGAAACAAGTTGCTATGAGTTAATTCAGTGCAACTGAAAACTTCAACTTACTGATCACATGGGGAATAGAACAAGTTAAATTTGATTCAAACACTTGATGATAAGGGAAAGCAAGTTGAGTTGAAAAAAGAGTCCTACGTAAAGAAGGAGTTTCACTTCTGAGTATATCCTGAAGAGTCCTATGTAGAAGGATAAAGATTCTACAGATTGAAGATGTCTACGCAAGATAGGAAACATATAAATTGAAGGACTCTTCATTAAATCAATAAAGTTTTTGATGACTGACACATGAATGAAACATGTTACTTGACCTGGTACAAGCATAGGAGGGTAGGTTTCAGGTTTTACTAATAGATACAGACAAAGATTGCTAAACGTCAGGAACAAATGAGCAAGCCTAATTCTGATATAATCAAGCTATTGATCACGTGAGAAATTGAAGAAGTTGTGGTTGAGTAAAATACTTGAAGATAAGTTGATTTAAAGAGTTAAAGTTTGACTACAACACTAAGGAGACAAGAGTTGGAATTGAAGAAGGAGTCTCACTTGAAGTAGAACTCTATGTAATGAGAGTTTTGATTAAAAGAGGATTTTAAAATAAAGAATGACTCTTTGTAATCAGTCGTTGTTGAGGCTCAGAGTTATTTAGTGAAGTTGGGGTTAAATCCTGTAAAGGTGCAGGTCGTGGTTTTTTTACACCTTTTAAGCCGGGTGTTTTCCACGTAAAAATCATTGTGTTCTTTACTTTCTGTTTTACTTCTTCCTTGAAACACGTCAATGGAACACGTCAGGCAACCCTCTCCATCGATAAGCAACAATTAGACAAAAATAAGATAATCAGTAGGGCACGAACTCTAACACAAGCAGCCATACATATAGCTAGGAACCATGTGTTCCATGAAAGAACCAAACACATTGAAGTCGGCTGTCATTTTGTTAGGGAAAAGCTACATGAAGGACTCATTCAACTTCAACATATTTCATCTACTGATCAATTAGCTGATATACTTACTAAGGCCCTCTTCGGTCCCAAACATCATTTCGTTCTTGGCAATTTGTCAGTGCATTCCCACCTCCAACTTGAGGGTGGGTGTTGAGATTATCAAATTTAATTATGCTATTAGTTTAGTTAGTCTAGTTTGGTGTTAGCCTTGTTACCTGTACATCTAACCGATTAGTTTCTTGTTATAGAGTAGTTATGCTGACTAGGCAGTTGGTTATGCCTTGTTGCAAGCTGTAGACAGCTGACATTTTATTTTTCTTACTTGTGTATATAGATTGCTCCTACATGAATAAAATCAGTTTTTGGTTTCTCACTTTAACCTCTCAAATATCTTCTCTAGAGCTCAAACTGCTCCATTAATGGAGTTTATGATCTGCTTCCATTGAAGCTTCTTCAATTTTAACAAACTATTTGTGAGAAAAATGCTACTAGATACCCATTTATTATTGATTGATGTGTCTAATAGAAAATAGGGTCGGTTTGAATTATTTAGACAAAATCAAAAATTTTACTAAGACAGTTTAAATTTAGAAAAAAAATAATTGAACGGGATTCAAATCTATTATATGTACATAAAAAGTTATTTATTCATCTATAAATAATATATTTTTTTATGATAAGGGATCCGTATGAACCCCATGTCAAAGGTTCGCTCTGACTTGAGATGTCCAAGTGAATTTTCTGGGGAAATTTCGGCATAGTGATGACGTGGTCACAAAAGAGCCAATAGGTTTTTACCCACTAGTACCAATAATGTATTCAACCTTTCATTTCAACTGTATTACAATGAGTACTTTAGCAAGGAAAAAGTGGTGAAATGTACTACCTTACAAATAAAATGAACTAGCAAGTTAGCCGCCAATTAATACTGTTCCGCAAGTTACACGTTTGGTGGATCTGTGGAAAATGTTACTGCGCATTTACTTTGTTAGGTGGACACGTTATACCATTTGTCCTGATAGCTAATTTTCTACCATGGATACCCCTTTAAATATATGTCTAGTACACATGTTCTTGATTATAAAGTTCCAGTTTTTAGTTAACTTTGCATTTTTTTTTTTTAAGTATGGATTATTATTATTATGCCACTCCTCTGGCTCTCTTGCTTGCCTGGACTTTGGTCCAAGGCTTCAATTTAATACTATCATTAAGAACAAATAGGAGGAGGAGAAAGCTTCCTCCAGGACCCTTGCCATTACCCGTAATCGGAAACCTTCACTTGCTAGGCAATCAACCCCATAGATCCCTTGCAAAACTTGCTGATTTTCATGGCCCAATTATGCGTCTGAAGCTGGGACAAACAACAGCTGTGGTCATTTCTTCTTCAGACATGGCCAAACAAGTGCTCCAAAAGCAGGTCTCAGCCTTCTCTAGCAGGTCAATTCCTGATTTAGTCCAAGTTGACAATTTTCACCTGTTCTCCGTAGCTTGGCTTCCCGCATCCTGGCCTCAATGGAGAAATCTCCGCAAAATCTTGAATTCCCGCATCTTCTCCGTCAATAACCTTGATGCCAGCCAGCACCTTAGGTATGTTAACTTATTGTATGATTACGTTATTTACAAGTTTAAACTGTTAGAGATGACATATTTTTAATTATTTGCTGAATCATGTTTTCAATAAGGTTCAAGAAGATCCAAGAACTTGTAGTTCACTGTCAAAGGAGTAGCGAAATGGGCGAGGCGGTTGATATTGGGGCTGCAATTTTCAGGACCATGTTGAATTTACTTTCCAACACCCTCTTCTCAAAAGACTTGGCGGATCCATATGAAAATTCGGGTAAAGAATTTATGGAAATGGTGGAGGGAATAATGTTGGAATTGGGTAAACCAAACTTGGTAGATTACTTTCCGGTGCTAAAAATAATAGATCCTTTAGGGCTGAGGCGATATAATTCTCTTTTCGGGAAACTACTAAAGCTATTTCATGGATTGATAAATGAGAGACTGGAGCTAAGGAAGTCCCAAAATGTTCAAAAAACTGATGTTTTAGAAGCCTTAATCACAGCCAGTGAACATGATCCCCAAGAGATTGATCGCATGCATATAGCAACAATATGTTTGGTGAGCTATCTTTAGTTCTCCTTCTTTATTTTTATTTTTTGAAATTAAGGGTAGGAGATTAGATTTCCTATGTATGTATGTATATATGTATGATCTTTCATGGTCACTTACAAATTGAATAGAAGAAAATGATAATTCAGATCTATTATATGTAAACATGAAGATCTGTTGTAAACATAAACTAAAATAAGTTTGTAAGGGGCTACAAAACCAAATCTCTCAATTCGTAATCGAAAATACTAAATTCAAGTGAAACCTTTAAATATGCATGTGTTGGTGAATTATCCATCCGTGGTTTGCATGATTAGTTTCTCGAGTAATTTTCACCTCAAGGTTTTCAGTGTATTTCAGGACTTATTTGTTGCCGGAACTGACACAAGTTCGAACGTAATGGAGTGGGCTATGGCTGAGCTTCTTAAAGCTCCAGAGATTATGAAGAAAGCTCAAGCCGAGCTCTCAGAAGTCATCGGAGAAGGGAAGGCAATAGAGGAAGATGACGTAGTCCGACTCCCTTACTTGCAGTGCATTATTAAAGAAACTTACAGGCTGCACCCTCCAGCTCCTTTTTTGGTTCCCCGAGAAGCTGGGCAAGATGTTGAGGTATGTGGCTACACTGTCCCTAAAGGTTCAAAACTGATGGTTAATGCGTGGGTAATTGGTCGGGACTCAACCCTTTGGGAAGACTCTTTGGTGTTTAATCCTGATAGGTTTAAGGATTCAAAATTGGATGTGCGAGGTCAAGATTTTGAGCTAATTCCATTTGGTGCTGGTCGAAGGATTTGCCCTGGTTTGCCTTTGGCAATAAGGATGGTTCCAGTTATGCTTGGCACACTGTTGAATACATTTAACTGGAAAATTGAGGGTGATATTGCTCCAAAAGACTTGGACATGCAGGAGAAATTCGGCCTCACCTTGGCCAGACTTCATCCTCTCCGAGCTGTTCCACTTCCCCTCTGAAATCCAAAATTAGATGGTTTCCTAGAAAAGCCAATGGATGATGAACGTTGTTACTAATATTTCATTTCCAAGAAAATGAAAAAGAAATAAAGAATTTATCACTCATATAAGCACAAATTATGTAATATTGCAGCTACGGAAAGTTTCTTCCCAGTAAAGAGATCGGGAAACAGATGCATCGGATTTTACTTGAAGTTCAAAACATACAAGGCAATTTGAACATGTAATTCTTGTTGCGGAAGCTCGGGATATTTCAAATAGCGTGTAAATTATTTGTACTAGAAAATCACACCAGATAAATTCCCAGGTAAGAGTGGAGGGTCACAAGCGGACCACTTAAATTCCAGTCTAGCCTTGACAGAATTATCACTAGTAATTTAGTAGCACAAATAGATCACAACAACTATACCCGACAAATATTAACTGAAAACAGTTAGACAAGACAATAAGAAGAACACCAGAATATAATGAGGTTCGGCAAATTGTGCCTACGTCCTCGGACACTATTATATTTATATTTCACTAAGGAAATATTACAAATGGAGAGAAGCTAAGGAAGAAGAGAAGAATTGTGTTTTTTTGGTGTGTAATTACAAATGAGAGGTGAGGGTATTTATAGGCCTCAAGTTTTCCAATGGACGGTGTGGATCGATTCTAATCCGACGGTCCTAAGCTACCCTCACCAACCCTTTTCACCAACCCCCCACCTACCCCCTTTTAATTGGGTTTGGGCTAATTTATGATTGGGCTTCTATTTAACAATTTGGGCTCAACAAATACAAATACAAAATGAGCCCACCAATCTCCACCTTGGGCGATATTTTTTTTTTTTTTTTTTCTTCAATTCTCTCATGAACATAGTAGTGTCCCCAAATGCTATCTTCAATCTTTGATAACATTAATCAAGTTCAAACAGTGTTGAAACTTGATCGACGTTACCACCTTTGTCAACATATCAGCAGGATTATCTGTCGTTCGAATTTTCTGTACTTTGACTCCACCTTCTTCTATAATCTCTCGGACAAAATGATATCGGACATCAATGTGCTTCGTCCTTGCATGATAAACTTGGTTCTTCGCTAAATGAATAGCACTTTGACTATCACAAAATATTGTGACGCCTTCTTGTTTTATACCAAGCTCTCTTAGCAATCCTTGAAGCCAAATTGCCTCCTTCATAGCCTCTGTAACAGCCATGTACTCTGCTTCAGTGGTAGACAAGGCAATTGTTGACTGTAAAGTCGACTTCCAACTAACTGGTGCATTTGCAAGAGTGAAAACATAACCAGTAGTTGATCTTCGTTTGTCCAAATCTCCAGCATAATCTGAGTCACAATATCCGACCAGATATTGACTATCTTCAAAGACTAAACCAATATCTACAGTATTGCAAATATATCGTAGAATCCATTTCACAGCCTGTCAATGCTCCTTTCCAGGATTGTGCATATATCTGCTCACAACTCCCACAGCATGTGAGATATCGGGTCTTGTGCAAACCATTGCATACATCAAGCTACCAACAGCATTCGCATATGGTACTCTTGACATATACTCTCGATCAACATCATTTTTTGGTGACAAAGAATCACTTAGCTTAAAGTGAGGGGCGAGTGGGGTGCTAACCGACTTTGTTTTTTCGTTCATTCCAAAACGATCTAGCACCTTCTTCATGTATTCTGCCTGAGATAAGTAGAGCTTCTTTGAATGTCTATCTCTTTTTATCTCCATGCCAAGAATTTTCTTTGCCTCACCCAGATCCTTCATTTCGAACTCCCCTTTGAGTTGAGATTTTAACTTCCCTATTTCTTCTTTACTTTTCGAAGCTATCAACATATCATCAACATACAGGAGAATATATATAAAGGATCCATCTTCAAGCTCACGCAAATACACACAATTATCGTATTTGCTTCTTCTGTAATTTTGTCCCAACATAAACTCGTCAAATCGTTTGTACCATTGTCTAGAAGATTGTTTCAATCCATACAACGATTTTTCAAGTTTGCACACCATATTTTCTTTTCCAGCAACTTTGAATCCTTCTGGCTGAGTCATGTAGATTTCCTCTTCCAAGTCTCCATGTAAAAACGTTGTTTTTACATCCAACTGAACTAGTTCCAAATTCAACTTTGCTACCAAAGCCAACAAAACTCTAATGGAGGAGTGTTTTACGACTTGAGAAAACACTTTATTATAATCAATTCCCTCCTTTTGAGCATATCCTTTAGCCACCAATCTTGCTTTGTAGCGTACTTCTTCTTGGTTAGGAAATCCTTCTTTCCTTGCAAATACCCATTTGCACCCAATTGCCTTCTTGCCTTCTGGGAGATTGGCCAATCTCCATGTGTTATTCTGATGAAGAGATTGCATTTCTTCATTCATGGCAATCCTCCACTTATCTTCTTTCGAACTTTTGATTGCATCTTTATAAGTGGTAGGAATACCATCAGCTACAATTGAGTCTGCACAAGCCACCGTATCCATAAGTCGAGCAGGTTTCCTTATGGTTCTTTTTGGCTTGCTCGTTGCAATTGATTCAAGTTGTTGTTGAGATTCGTGGGACGGAATCTCCTCTTCAACTGGCTCTTCTTCCAGAGGAACATTTTCTGTTGTTTCCTCATTTGATCTTTGTGAGGGAAAAATTATTTTTCCCTCAAACTCCACCTGCTTCGAAGTACCTTCAATTTGTTTGGCAATCTCAACTGCTACCTTGTTTGTCAAGGAGGATTCATCGAAGGTAACATCTCTGCTGAATATAATTTTTCTAGTCTCTGGACACCATAAGCGGTATCCTTTGACTCCAGAAGTAATCCCCATAAATACAGCTTTTTTTGCCCTCGGATCCAACTTTGACTCTCTTACATGATAATATGCAATTGAGCCAAATACATGCAAAGAACTGTAGTCTTCAGCAGGCTTTCCATACCATTTTTTCAATGGTGTTTTGCCATCAATAGCGGCAGATGGTAGACGATTAATGAGATGGCACGCATATGTTATAGCCTCAGCCCAAAATTCTTTGCCCAAGCCAGCATTGGACAACATACATCGAACCTTCTCCAGCAAAGTTCGATTCATGCGTTCTGCCACTCCATTCTGTTGTGGTGTATGTCTGACAGTGAAGTGTCTAACAATACCATTTTCCTCACAAACTTTCTGAAAAAAATCATTTTTGTACTCTCCGCCATTGTCCGTGCGAAGACATTTGATCTTTCGGCCAGTTTGTGTTTCAATCATTGACTTCCATTTGAGAAATATTCCTAGCACTTCATCTTTTGATTTCATCATATACACCCATACTCTCCGGGAAAAGTCATCAACAAAGGTTACAAAATAGTGCTTCCCACCCAATGAAGGTGTTTTGGAAGGACCCCAAACATCAGAGTGAACATAATCCAAAATATTTTTATTATTATGGATAGCTGTTCCAAACTTAACCCTTGTCTGCTTTCCCTTGACACAATGCTCACAAAACTCCAAGTCGCATATTTTTACACCTTTTAGCAATCCTTGATCTGATAAAGCTTTCAAGGATTTTCCTCCAGCATGTCCCAAGCGCATGTGCCACAACTTGGTCATTTCTGCTTCCTTATTAGTGGATGTCACTGCCGCTGTCCCAATAACTGTACTACCTTGATAGTGGTACATGTTATTGTTTTTCCGAATTGCCTTCATCACCACCAATGCGCCAGAGCATATTTTCATCACCCCATTATCTGCACGAACTTTGAACCCTTTTGATTCTAGGGCTCCCACAGAAATGAGATTTTTCTTCAAATCTGGCACATATCGAACATCTGTCAATGTTCTGCTCAATCCGTCATGGTTTCTTAGTCGAATTAAATCAATACCATGGGCGGTAAGAGAGCTATTATCCGCAGTGTGAACAGTTCCACATTTTTCTTCTTGCAGATCGATGAACCATTCTCGATTAGAAGTCATGTGATAACTACAAGCTGAGTCCATCAACCATACATCAGATGATGTGGATGACTCCGATATAACTAGTGAGAAATCAGAGTCATCACAGTCAGCTACATTTGAATCCATGACAGCCTTACCATTGTTAGGTTTGGCCTTTCCCTTTAACTTTGGACAATCTTTCTTCCAGTGTCCTTTTTCTCGGCAAAATGCACATTCATCTTTGCTGGGTCTGGATTTTGACTTGGATCTTCCTTTCTTCGTTCTCATATTGTTTTGAGAACGACCTCTCACGAACAATGCTTCTCCATCGTTGACCTTTTGTTTTTCTCTCTTTCTTTGCTCGTAACTATACAATGCGGAGCAAACTTCTTTTAGAGAAATTTCATCATTCCCATGAAGTAGAGTAGTTTCAAGGTGCTCGTATTCATCGGGAAGTGAACTCAACAACATCAAGGCCATGTCTCCATCGCTGAAGGTCACGTCCATGTTCTGCAAATCTGTCGCCAACTTGTTAAAGCTGGTGATATGATCATTCATTGTGGTACCAGGAACATATGTGAAGCGTAACAGTCTCTTCTTCATGTATAGTTTATTTTGACTGTTTTTCTTCAAGAATTTATCCTCCAACGCATTCCACAATTTGTTTGCAGAAGTTTCCTTTGTGTATGGATACTTCTGCTCTCTTGCAAGGTAGGATCTAATGGTACCACAAGCAACACGATTGATAACCTTCCAATCGTCTTCTCCAATTCCGTCTGGTTTCTTTTCTTCTATTGCAATATCTAGCCCTTGCTGAAAAAGAACATCAAGAACTTCACCTTGCCACATCCCGAAATGTCCTGATCCGTCAAAAATTTCAACTGCAAATTTCGCATTTGACACAATTCTTGTCATAAGCGAAGATGCCAATGATGACGTATTGTTGACACTCGACGCGGCTGTTTCAATAGTCTTGTCTTCCATTTTTAATACAAATATTATTTTCAGTTAACAACCAGATTACCAAAGTAATTCTTTTCTGATGTGGAAGATCAGACTGTGCTGCAACCACAGAGCATACTCAGATAAAACCTTGGGCTCTGATACCAATTGTTGCGGAAGCTCGGGGTATTTCAAATAGCGTGTAAATTATTTGTACTAGAAAATCACACCAGATAAATTCCCAGGTAAGAGTGGAGGGTCACAAGCGGACCACTTAAATACCAGTCTAGCCTTGACAGAATTATCACTAGTAATTTAGTAGCACAAATAGATCACACGCTATTTGAAATATCCCGAGCTTCCGCAACAATTGGTATCAGAGCCCAAGGTTTTATCTGAGTATGCTCTATGGTTGCAGCACAGTCTGATCTTCCACATCAGAAAAGAATTACTTTGGTAATCTGGTTGTTAACTGAAAATAATATTTGTATTAAAAATGGAAGACAAGACTATTGAAACAGCCGCGTCGAGTGTCAACAATACGTCATCATTGGCATCTTCGCTTATGACAAGAATTGTGTCAAATGCGAATTGTGTCACATGGGATTGGAGAAGACGATTGGAAGGTTATCAATCGTGTTGCTTGTGGTACCATTAGATCCTACCTTGCAAGAGAGCAGAAGTATCCATACACAAAGGAAACTTCTGCAAACAAATTGTGGAATGCGTTGGAGGATAAATTCTTGAAGAAAAACAGTCAAAATAAACTATACATGAAGAAGAGACTGTTACGCTTCACATATGTTCCTGGTACCACAATGAATGATCATATCACCAGCTTTAACAAGTTGGCGACAGATTTGCAGAACATGGACGTGACCTTCAGCGATGGAGACATGGCCTTGATGTTGTTGAGTTCACTTCCCGATGAATACGAGCACCTTGAAACTACTCTACTTCATGGGAATGATGAAATTTCTCTAAAAGAAGTTTGCTCCGCATTGTATAGTTACGAGCAAAGAAAGAGAGAAAAACAAAAGGTCAACGATGGAGAAGCATTGTTCGTGAGAGGTCGTTCTCAAAACAATATGAGAACGAAGAAAGGAAGATCCAAGTCAAAATCCAGACCCAGCAAAGATGAATGTGCATTTTGCCGAGAAAAAGGACACTGGAAGAAAGATTGTCTAAAGTTAAAGGGAAAGGCCAAACCTAACAATGGTAAGGCTGTCATGGATTCAAATGTAGCTGACTGTGATGACTCTAATTTCTCACTAGTTATATCGGAGTCATCCACATCATCTGATTTATGGTTGATGGACTCAGCTTGTAGTTATCACATGACTTCTAATCGAGAATGGTTCATCAATCTGCAAGAAGAAAAATGTGGAACTGTTCACACTGCGGATAATAGCTCTCTTACCGCCCATGGTATTGGTTCAATTCGACTAAGAAACCATGACGGATTGAGCAGAACATTGACAGATGTTCGATATGTGCCAGATTTGAAGAAAAATCTCATTTCTGTGGGAGCCCTAGAATCAAAAGGGTTCAAAGTTCGTGCAGATAATGGGGTGATGAAAATATGCTCTGGCGCATTGGTGGTGATGAAGGCAATTCGGAAAAACAATAACATGTACCACTATCAAGGTAGTACAGTTATTGGGACAGCGGCAGTGACATCCACTAATAAGGAAGCAGAAATGACCAAGTTGTGGCACATGCGCTTGGGACATGCTGGAGGAAAATCCTTGAAAGCTTTATCAGATCAAGGATTGCTAAAAGGTGTAAAAATATGCGACTTGGAGTTTTGTGAGCATTGTGTCAAGGGAAAGCAGACAAGGGTTGAGTTTGGAACAGCTATCCATAATACTAAAAATATTTTGGATTATGTTCACTCTGATGTTTGGGGTCCTTCCAAAACACCTTCATTGGGTGGGAAGCACTATTTTGTAACCTTTGTTGATGACTTTTCCCGGAGAGTATGGGTGTATATGATGAAATCAAAAGATGAAGTGCTAGGAATATTTCTCAAATGGAAGTCAATGATTGAAACACAAACTGGCCGAAAGATCAAATGTCTTCGCACGGACAATGGCGGAGAGTACAAAAAATGATTTTTTTCAGAAAGTTTGTGAGGAAAATGGTATTGTTAGACACTTCACTGTCAGACATACACCACAACAGAATGGAGTGGCAGAACGCATGAATCGAACTTTGCTGGAGAAGGTTCGATGTATGTTGTCCAATGCTGGCTTGGGCAAAGAATTTTGGGCTGAGGCTATAACGTATGCGTGCCATCTCATTAATCGTCTACCATCTGCCGCTATTGATGGCAAAACACCATTGAAAAAATGGTATGGAAAGCCTGCTGAAGACTACAGTTCTTTGCATGTATTTGGCTCAATTGCATATTATCATGTAAGAGAGTCAAAGTTGGATCCAAGGGCAAAGAAAGCTGTATTTATGGGGATTACTTCTGGAGTCAAAGGATACCGCTTATGGTGTCCAGAGACTAGAAAAATTATATTCAGCAGAGATGTTACCTTCGATGAATCCTCCTTGACAAACAAGGTAGCAGTTGAGATTGCCAAACAAATTGAAGGTACTTCGAAGCAGGTGGAGTTTGAGGGAAAAATAATTTTTCCCTCACAAAGATCAAATGAGGAAACAACAGAAAATGTTCCTCTGGAAGAAGAGCCAGTTGAAGAGGAGATTCCGTCCCACGAATCTCAACAACAACTTGAATCAATTGCAACGAGCAAGCCAAAAAGAACCATAAGGAAACCTGCTCGACTTATGGATACGGTGGCTTGTGCAGACTCAATTGTAGCTGATGGTATTCCTACCACTTATAAAGATGCAATCAAAAGTTCGAAAGAAGATAAGTGGAGGATTGCCATGAATGAAGAAATGCAATCTCTTCATCAGAATAACACATGGAGATTGGCCAATCTCCCAGAAGGCAAGAAGGCAATTGGGTGCAAATGGGTATTTGCAAGGAAAGAAGGATTTCCTAACCAAGAAGAAGTACGCTACAAAGCAAGATTGGTGGCTAAAGGATATGCTCAAAAGGAGGGAATTGATTATAATGAAGTGTTTTCTCCAGTCGTAAAACACTCCTCCATTAGAGTTTTGTTGGCTTTGGTAGCAAAGTTGAATTTGGAACTAGTTCAGTTGGATGTAAAAACAGCGTTTTTACATGGAGACTTGGAAGAGGAAATCTACATGACTCAGCCAGAAGGATTCAAAGTTGCTGGAAAAGAAAATATGGTGTGCAAACTTGAAAAATCGTTGTATGGATTGAAACAATCTTCTAGACAATGGTACAAACGATTTGACGAGTTTATGTTGGGACAAAATTACAGAAGAAGCAAATACGATAATTGTGTGTATTTGCGTGAGCTTGAAGATGGATCCTTTATATATATTCTCCTGTATGTTGATGATATGTTGATAGCTTCGAAAAGTAAAGAAGAAATAAGGAAGTTAAAATCTCAACTCAAAGGGGAGTTCGAAATGAAGGATCTGGGTGAGGCAAAGAAAATTGTTGGCATGGAGATAAAAAGAGATAGACATTCAAAGAAGCTCTACTTATCTCAGGCAGAATACATGAAGAAGGTGCTAGATCATTTTGGAATGAACGAAAAAACAAAGTCGGTTAGCACCCCACTCGCCCCTCACTTTAAGCTAAGTGATTCTTTGTCACCAAAAAATGATGTTGATCGAGAGTATATGTCAAGAGTACCATATGCGAATGCTGTTGGTAGCTTGATGTATGCAATGGTTTGCACAAGACCCGATATCTCACATGCTGTGGGAGTTGTGAGCAGATATATGCACAATCCTGGAAAGGAGCATTGGAAGGCTGTGAAATGGATTCTACGGTATATTTGCAATACTGTAGATATTGGTTTAGTCTTTGAAGATAGTCAATATCTGGTCGGATATTGTGACTCAGATTATGCTGGAGATTTGGACAAACGAAGATCAACTACTGGTTATGTTTTCACTCTTGCAAATGCACCAGTTAGTTGGAAGTCGACTTTACAGTCAACAATTGCCTTGTCTACCACTGAAGCAGAGTACATGGCTGTTACAGAGGCTATGAAGGAGGCAATTTGGCTTCAAGGATTGCTAAGAGAGCTTGGTATAAAACAAGAAGGCGTCACAATATTTTGTGATAGTCAAAGTGCTATTCATTTAGCGAAGAACCAAGTTTATCATGCAAGGACGAAGCACATTGATGTCCGATATCATTTTGTCCGAGAGATTATAGAAGAAGGTGGAGTCAAAGTACAGAAAATTCGAACGACAGATAATCCTGCTGATATGTTGACAAAGGTGGTAACGTCGATCAAGTTTCAACACTGTTTGAACTTGATTAATGTTATCAAAGATTGAAGATAGCATTTGGGGACACTACTATGTTCATGAGAGAATTGAAGAAAAAAAAAAAAAAAAAATCGCCCAAGGTGGAGATTTGTTGTAATTTGGTGGGCTCATTTTGTATTTGTATTTGTTGAGCCCAAATTGTTAAATAGAAGCCCAATCATAAATTAGCCCAAACCCAATTAAAAGGGGGTAGGTGGGGGGTTGGTGAAAAGGGTTGGTGAGGGTAGCTTAGGACCGTCGGATTAGAATCGATCCACACCGTCCATTGGAAAACTTGAGGCCTATAAATACCCTCACCTCTCATTTGTAATTACACACCAAAAAAACAATTCTTACGTTTCATAATTACCTCATGTTTAATTATAGTTGAAACAATTACCTCTCTTTGTAGCTTGATCCTTTAATTTGGGTCGCATAATTATAGACTATAGTCAGTTCTTCAGAATTATATGAAAAAGGAAGCTAAATGCTTACTACTGCTTGATAACTAACAATATATTTGGTGTAATTCACAAGTTAGCTTTTAGGAGAATATCGTTAATATATCCTTATCTCTACCTTATGAAGGTAGATAGAAAGATTGTTTTCAAAAGACCATCGGCTTAAGAAAAGCATATCAAATCAGTAAGAAAAGAAAATACATTGATGAAACCATCATGTAGAAAATAATGATAAAAGAATAGTATCAACAATAAATAATACAATACATAAGCAAGTGAAACACGTTGAAATTGAGGGCGACATTGCACCAATAGATTTGGACATGCAGGAGAAATTTGGCCTCTCATTGGCTGCAAACTCTGAATATACACTAGATAACCTCAAACCAAAGGATGGATTACTAGAAAAGTCTATGAATGAATCTATCAAATTATATTTCCTTTAATGTCCAAACATAATGTGTGTATGCATGTGCTGGAGGATGTTCCAGACACGTTAATCCAAGAACGAAATTGACCACGAATCAAATCGAGAAAACGTATACAGAAACGTATATCATAATTTGTGTGCGGGTACATCTTAATTAAAACAATAAAAAATAATATTTTAATATTATGCACTCATCACGTGAGTACATATACTAGTTATGATGTAAAAAGAAAATAAAGAATACAATAATTTAATGAAAAAAATTATTGAACAAAAAAACATATAAAGAGAAAAAAGAAAAGAAAAAATGAGTACAGACATAAAAATAAAAAGAATTAAAAGTGAGATAAATAACTAACGGTACAAAGAATCGGAAGAGAACCTAACCTTAATGAATTGACTATGAAGGCACCAGTCAAGTGGTTTGAGGACATTCGGTCGGTTCCCGTTCGCCTCCCTCTCCTCATAATCAATTAGTAGGTAGGGTGGTCACGTAAGGGGACATTTAGTTATAAATAGTTTCCTCCTATACTTTCGCCAAATATTTTAAAACCCAAGCCCGTTTAGATTTAACGCAAGTCCTATAATTTGTCCTAAATCTAAGTCTCTCATAAGTCAGACCTCAGTCTCTCAACGCCTCACTCTCCCCTCTCAACTCACTGTTTAGTAGCTGTATTATGTGCCTACTGCTGAACGCAAGTCCTATAATTTGTCCAAGCTAACATTCACCACTATAAATATATATATGTCTAGTACACATGTTCTTGATCATAAAGCCCCAGTTATTAGTTAAATTTGCATGCATCTTTTTTGCAACGTTATTACTATGAATTATTATTATACCACACCTCTAGCTCTCTTACTTGCCTGGACTTTGGTCCAAGGCTTCACTTTGTTACTAGCATTAACAACAAATAGAAGCAGGAGAAAGCTTCCTCCAGGACCCTCGCCATTACCCATTATTGGGAACCTTCACTTGCTAGGCAATAAACCCCATAGATCCCTTGCAAAACTTGCCAATTTTCATGGCCCAATTATGGGTCTGAAGTTGGGACAAATAACAACTGTGATCATATCTTCTTCAGACATGGCCAAACATGTTCTCCAAAAGCAAGACTTAGCCTTCTCTAGCAGTATGTCAATTCCTGATACAGTCCTGACTCCTAGTCAACAACTATCACATGTTCTCGGTTTCTTGGCTTTCCATTTGCCCTCAATGGAGAAGTCTCCGAAAAATCTTAAATTCCCATATATTCTCCGTTAGCAAGCTTGATGCCACCCAGCACCTTAGGTACGAATGTTTAAGTTGTGTGACCGTATCATCTGAAAATTTAAACAACCGTTTAAAGATATCAAGCTTAATTTGTATGATTAATAGATATCTTTTGATAATGAATGATAGATGGTATTACTCGATCCAGAATCTTAGCGTGATCTGAAATCATCTTAACTATGTGATCACTAGCCTCATCAAAATTCTAACACATTTTTTAAACTACTTACTGAATCATGTTTTCAATAAGGTACAAGAAGATCGAAGAACTTGTTGTTTACTGTAGAAAGAGTAGCCAAATGGGCGAGGCGGTTCATGTTGGTGCTGCAATTTTCAGGACCATGTTGAATTTACTTTCCAACACCCTCTTCTCAAAAGACTTGGCGGATCCATATGAAAATTCGGGTAAAGAATTTATGGAGATGGTGGAGGGAATAATGTTGGAGTTGGGTGGAGGGAATAATGTTGGAGTTGAGTAAACCAAACTTGGTAGATTACTTTCCAGTGCTAAAAATAGTAGATCCTCTTGGGTTGAGGCGATATAATTCTAGTTTCGGGAAGCTACTAAAGCTACTTGATGGTTTGATAAATGAGAGGGTGGAGTTGAGGAAGTTGAAGGGACAAAAAAGTGATGTTTTTAGATGCCTTACTCACAGCCAGTGAGCATAATCCCCAAGATATTGATCGCAAGTTCAATACTTTTGGTGAGTAATCTTTAATACTCCTTAAGAATATTCTTGATAATTGTTGATTCTCCCATATTGGTTTGGTTGTAAATGGGTGTTTGGTCGATCACCTTATATGTTCTTGAACAATACCCCCTCCATGATCTACCTTTTGAGGTCTAGATAGACTTGAGGGACGTTCTTTTTTTTAATCATGGCATGAAGTTAACTCATCTTGGTTCATTTTTGTCTGGAACCTCTTTCATTATTGTTAGGGCATGAGAAGTTTTAATGATAGACAGATGAATGAAACATGTTGTGCAAGCTGGTCCATACAAGTGAAACTGCTTCGAACATATGGAGTGCATGCTGAAATCATTACATGCTAAAATTATTACATAAGCTGTCAACACATGGATAAGCAAAGGATGTTCACACGCCTATATGAAGATAATTGGAGCAGTTAGAGTTTGAGTAGATCAAGAAGTCTACAAGGCAGAAGGATAAAGCAAAAGAGTCCTACAGAAGATACAAGTAAATAAGAAAAAGGATTGCATCTAAGGGAGCATATATAGGAGACAAGCTTCATTTAAATAACGAAAAAAACACTGATAAGAAAATCAACAATCAGCAAAATCATTCACCAACTTGAAGAAGAACCTAGTTCTCACTTAGTATGTTTTAGACTGCTTGTAATAGAAAGGTTCTTGAGTTGTAATGAGTAAATGGTTCTAGTCTCAGTATTATATAAGTTGAGTTAGGAATCACGTCTTCAAGTTAGGGAACTCGAAGACTTGGGAACACTTATCTTGGGAAGATTTTTGTTTTTGTAGTAATAGGAGTTAGAAGTTTTAATTCCTTATTTACAAGAAGTCTTGTAATTGTGTTGATTGTTGAGGCTCAAAGTTATAGTGAAGATTGGGGTTAAATCCTGTAGAGGTATAGGTTGTAGTTTTTTACACCTTTTTGAGTCGGGTGTTTTTCACATAAAAATTACTGTGTTCAGTTTTTACTTCTGTGAACCACGTATACTTACTTGATCCACATATAGGCAATCAGCAGGGATCATACTCTAATAAGTGGTATCAGAGTCGATTGTCTTAAATAAGGTTTGCACCTAATATCAGATCATTATGATAAATTCCGCACCTCCTACTGGTCACAGTGAAGGTAAATCCACTACTAGACCCCCACTCTTTGATGGTACTCATTTCATCTGGTGGAAAGCCAGGATGGAGATGTTTATTCAAGGAGAAGACTATGAATTATGGGATAGGATTACTGAAGGTCCTACTATCCGTATGAAGACAGAAAATGGTGTGCAAGTCAAGAAAATAAGGAGTGAGTTTAGTGTTGATGATCTTTTGGCTTTAAAGAAAAATGCTAAGGTAAAGAATATCCTAGTCTGTAGTCTAGGACCCTACTGAATACAATAGAATATCTACCTATACCATTGCTAAGAAAATATGGGATGCCTTAGTAAATTCCCATGAAGGTACCTCTCAGGTAAGGAAATTCAGGATCTCAGGTAAGGAAATTCAGGATCTCTCTCTTTTTTACTGAATATGAAGCATTTACGATGAAGGAAAATGGATCCTTGAATGATATGATGACAAGACTTACTACTCTAAAAAATGAGTTAACCTCCTTGGGAAAAGTCATCACTGAATAAGAACAAGTAGAGAAGGTTCTGAGGGTGCTTCCAAAGTCAAAATGGAATGTTAAAGTCACTCCAATTAGGGAAGCAAATAAGGATCTCACAGGTATGACTTTGGATGAAATAGTAGGGAATTTAAGAACCTATGAAATGGAAGTTGATGGCATTAAAGAACAGAAAGCTTTTGAAAAAATCTTGGCCTTGAAGGCTTCTGATAGTGATGAAGATATTGAACTGGATAAGGAACAAATTGCCTTCATAACAAAAAATTTCAGCAACTTTTTTAAGAAGAAGAAGGTAACAGGTAGCAAGAAGCGTTCCAATGACAATCCAAATGGATGTTACAAGTGTGGAAAGACTGATCATTAGATCAGAGGATGTCCTTTCTGGGAAATAGAATGGAGGAAGGAAAGAGTTGAAAAAGAACTAAAGGCCAGGAGGAAAGAAAAGAAAGAACATGCCATGATAGCTACATGGGGATCTGACTCTGATAATGATGATGATAGAGTTGAAGACAACATTTATGGCTTTTGGAGACTCAGACATTGAGGAAGAAGACGATGCTTCTGAGGTAAGTTTACTTGAACTAAAATAAAAACTGCATTTTTTTTCTAAAACTAAACTTGTTTCCTTGATGAGTGATTTAATTAAAAATTTCTAAGAATTAACTTCTGATAGGGATAAATTGTTCAATAGTCTTGCAAGTCTTAAATTTGATTTCATTGACTTGAAAGTTTGCAAGCAAAATGTTAACAAAGAAAATTACACTCTCAAGGAACAAATTACACTACTTGAATCCTCAAATAATGATCTTAAGTCTGAAATCCTTAAACTGACTCTCACTGGCCATGGGAACAAGGCCATAAGTAAAGAACAAGAAAATGCTGAACTTGAGTTAACTAAGTACAAACAAGAATGCTATGACTTGACTGAAAAGATGGATAAGATGAGTCAAGAGGTAGCAAGATTAAAATTAGATCTAGAAAAGTCAAAATAGATGGACAAATTCTTCAAGAATTGTTCATCAGCTTGGTAAAAGAAATCACAATGAAAAAGCAGGCTTGGGTTTTTATAAAGAAGCTGATAATCTTCAAGACTTATGCTATATTTTTGGCAATCTTGGACATCCTACTACTGAATGTCCTATGGATGCTAAAACAAGATTTCGAAGTCTGAACCTGGCAACCAAACTTTCTCAGACCAAGAAAACAAACACTAAAATTAGTCTGAGAAATAAGTCAGTCTACTTGCTTC
The DNA here is from genome assembly GCA_030864225.1 of Capsicum baccatum var. pendulum. Taxonomy (NCBI): domain Eukaryota; kingdom Viridiplantae; phylum Streptophyta; class Magnoliopsida; order Solanales; family Solanaceae; genus Capsicum; species Capsicum baccatum. Next base: position 178,472,510 of record CM061551.1, read on the forward strand.
CTGCTTGGACTAGAAGGAATTTAATTCATCCTTTTACTAACAAAACAGGACCCAAGCTTGTCTAGGTTCTTAAGTATAACCATTGACTTCTTGTGCAGGAGAAGGTGAAGGGAAACAAAAGGCACTGGTACCTAGATAGTGCTTGCTTAAGACATATGATTGGTGACAAGCAAAAGTTCCTTCCACTCTCTAAAATAGATGGTGGGGGAGTCTCTTTTGAAAATGGAAAAAGGGGAATCATAACTGGAGTTGGAAAAATTAGCTCATCTGAGTCAAAAGCTGTGGAGGATGTTTATCTTGTGGAAGGACTGAAGCATAACCCGCTAAGCATTTCACAATTATGTGACAAAGGTAATAAAGTAATTTTCACTACTTCAGGTGTTAAAAGGATGGACACCAAAGAAATTATGCTTACTGCAAGGAGATACAGAAATGTATACAAAGCAGACATAATGGAAATACCTGGACCTGAGTTGACTTGTCTAAGTACAATAGAAACTGATCCCCTCCTTTGGCACAGAAGACTTGGACATGCAAGTCTGAAATAACTAAACATACTTTCCTCTAACGACATGGTATTGGGACTACCCAAGACCAATTTTAAGGAATAAAAGTTATGCAGTGCATGTGTAAGGGGGAAGCAGGTAAAATCCTCTTTCAAGTCAAAGATCTATGTTAGCACTACCAAATGTCTTGACCTGGTTCATATGGACTTGTGTGAACCAATAAGACAACAAAGCAGAGGTGGAAAAAGGTATATTTTTGTAATTATTGATGATTATTTCAGGTTCACCTGTACTTTGTTTCTTGCCTCTAAATAAGATGCCTTTGATGTCTGTGAAATCTTTATTAAGAAAATAGAAAAGAAACTGGGCACTTCATTAGTTTCCATAAGGTCTGACCATGGAATAGAATTTGAGAATGCAAAATTCTTAGATTTTTGTTCATCAAATGGAATAGATCATAATTTCTCATCTCCTATAACTCTGGAACAAAATGGAGTGGTAGAAAGGAAGAACAGAACCTTGGAAGATATGGCTAGAACAATGATGCTTGCAGCAAATGTTGCCAAAAACCTATGGGCTGAGGCAATAAGTACTGTAGCATATATCACAAACAGATGCATAATCAGACCCATGTTCGAAAAGACTCCCTATGAATTACTAAAAGGTAAAAATCCTAACATTTCTCACTTTAAAAATTTTGGTTGCAAATGTTTCATACATAATAATGGTAAGGATAATTTGGGAAAATTTGATGCCAAAAGTGATGAGGGAATCTTTTTAGGTTATTCACTTCATAGTAAGGCTTACAGAGTTTTAAACAATAGAACTAACTATGTTGAAGAAAGCATGCATGTGATTTTTGATGAGTTTTGTGTTAAGACTAACCTGCAGGAAGAAAGCGACATTGAGGAATAGGCTACACAACATGTTCCGTCAATTGAAGCAGTCAAACTTAGGGGCACTTTCACAGGGGGAACTGAAGCTGAAGACACAGTGTTAGGGGGAACTAATCCATCAACTACTTCACATCAGAACATTAGCAGTGATCCAAGTAGCTCACTAGGCTTGATCCCAAAAGGATACAAGTATCAAGGTTCGCACCCCATTGAGAATGTACTTATTGATCTCACTTCTGGAATCACCACAAGATCTGGATTGAGAAGTATGTGTGCATTCAAGGCATTTCTGTCAGAAATAGAACCAAACAAAGTAAGTGAGGCATTGTTTGATATTGATTGGATCATAGCCATGCAGGATGAATTGAATCAGTTTGAGAGAAGAAAAGTATGGTATTTAGTTCCTCTTACATAATATAGATCAGTCATTGGGACTAAATGGGTGTACAGAAATAAAGTTGATGAGCACGGAACAGCCACAAGAAACAAGGCAAGACTGGTGGTTCAAGGATACAACCAAGAAGAAGGAATTGACTTTGATGAGACTTTTGCTCCTGTAGCAAGACTTGAAGCCATAAGATTGCTGGTTTTCTTTGCCTCTTACATGGAGTTTATTTTGTACCAGATGGATATGAAGAGTGCATTCCTAAATGGCATTCTCAAAAAAGAGGTTTATGTGAAGCAACCTTCAGGATTTGAAAGCAGAGAGTTTCCAGATCATGTGTACAAGATGGATAAGGCTTTGTATGGGTTGAAACAAGCACCAAGGGCCTAGTATGAGAGATTATCAAAATATTTGCTGGAGCATGGACACACCAGAGGTAAAATTGACAATACCCTTTTCTTAAAAACTAATAGAAAGGATTTGTTAGTTGTGTAGGTGTATGTGGATGACATTATTTTTGGCTCAACCAACATGAATATAACTCATGATTTTGCTAAACTCATGAGTTGTGAGTTTGAAATGAGCATGATGGGGGAGTTGAATTACTTCCTGGGTCTTCAAATAAGACAGTCAACATCAGGAACAACAATTCATCAACAAAAGTATGTCAAAGAGCTTCTCAAAAAATTCTCCATGGAGGAAACTAAATAAATAAGTACTCACATTGCCACTGCCACAAAACTTGATCTGGATGAAATAGGTTCTGTTGTAGATCAAAAACTGTATAGAGGTATGATAGGGTCCTTATTGTATCTCACAGCAAGCAGACCTGACATTGTGTTTAGTGTAGGACTATGTGCAAGGTTTCAAGCTAATCCAAAAGAATCCCATCTGAAGTCTGTAAAAAGAATCTTCAGATATTTGAAAGTAACTAGTGATCTTGGGTTGTGGTATCCCAAAGGTAGTAACTTTAATTTGGTAGGATACTCTGATGCTGATTATACAGGATATTTGGTGGACAGGAAAAGCACTATAGGTATGGCACACTTCTTAGGATCATGTTTGATTACCTAGTCCACAAAGAAGCAAAATTCAGTAGCTTTGTCTACTGCTGAGGCTGAATACATTACTGCTGGGTCATGTTGTGCTCAATTGTTATGGATCAAAAAACAACTTCTGGATTTTGGGGTAGATGTAGGTTGTGTTCCAATATTTTGAGATAACACGAGTGTTATAAACATAGCCAAAAATTCTGTCCAATATAAAAGAACTAAGCATATTGATATCCGTCATCACTTCCTTCGAGACAATGTTGAAAAAGGAAATATATCAATTATGTTTTGTTCAACTGAGGAACAAATTATTGATATATTCACTAAGGCTTTGAGTAGGGAACACTTTGAAAAAAATAGGTTATCATTGGGGAAGATTAAAATTGTATAAATCACCTTCAATGATTGACTAGAATATGCTATGCTTGATTGATTGTTGATTAATTCAGTCTTACACATTTAGTTGTGTGTCCTAATTCCCAGATTTAAAGCAATGTGATATATCTATTTGTGGTTTTTTTGGATAGATGGATCATCAAGGCAAGAGTGGTCATGGACTAATCAAACACATGTATGATTATTGTTTTTCATAGTAGCATTAAGAGAAACAGGCCATCTACATTGTTCTTTCTATAATGATTAAAACTGCCAAAACCCAACAGTCATCTTCTTCAAAGGCTGCCAGACCTTTCCTATCCGTACTGAACCTCTACATCAGCACATTTCTCCCAAATCACAGTCCCTTTATCTTTCAAATTCCTTCTTACTCTTCTTAAATATGCCTCTTGTTTTCTCTCTTATCTCCACTTCTCCTTCAACCTCTAAATATTTACCATACTATGGCGTCTTCCTCCTCTTTTTTTTCCACAAAATCTAACATTAATCCTTCTACACAACTTATTCTCCACCCAAACATCAATTTACCCTCACTTATCCAACCCAAATCCTTCTCAACCATCTGATTTCCAATTCTTCAAGACCTTACCACACCCTTTCTCTCACTCTTTTTTCAAACCCTTACTCTTTCCAGAACCCTTACCACTATCAGTAGCTCCTTTTTAAATCGTTGATCGAGATGACATTCCAATTGCCAACCTTATTCCTAGACGATCAAGATCGAATCTAAAATAAAAACCCTCATTTGTCTCCATTGTTGTTGATGATGATACTCCTGAATACTCTTCTCCCGTCATCTCTTTATCTTGAACTCCACATACTCTAAGAAGGAAACAACAGGAAGATGCTTGTTCGGAAGAGTCACTTAGGGCAAGTAAAACAAAATAAGTCATGCCTAATGCTTCTTCTTCCCAATGTGATTCCTCTCCTGACATTCTCATTCGCTCTAAGAGAAAGTTGAAGCAGAAGCATACCATAGCTAAAACATCAAAACCATATCTCTATTGTAAAATATCCCCTTCTCCCACTCCCAAAGCCTCCTCATCTTCAAAATCCATTGTTAAAGCCTCTACTGACAAAGTCTCTACTGGAAAAGCCTCTACTCCTTCTAAAGATTCTCCAAAATCTGTGTTACTTTTGAAGAAATAGGTCGCCAAACCTGGTCCTTCTGTCTCATCTGCCTTAGATTCAGACTATCTTCCTGACACTTTTTCTGTGCTACCTGATGATTCTAATGTTGATACTAATATTGATACTCCGACTGATAAAGCTTCTCAGTCAGACCATGTTTTGCATTTTCAGAAATAAAAGATGATTAGAGGTAGGGTTGTCACTAGTTTTAGGGGTCCTGATATGGAAACTTTGGTATCCAAATTGAGGGTTCAAGGGTGGTCATCCTTTCTTCTGCATGGTAATCATCAAAGAAGGTTTGGAAAAGATAAAGTGTATGAATTTTATACACATGGAGTTGGGCTTGGGGTGATGATCTCAACCTCTGTTCATGGAAAACTCATCAATATTTATACTGCTGATTTGGGTAGAATTCTAAATATTTCTACTGGAGGTTGGGCTCACTATGTGAAAGAATCTTGGCCTTCTCTTGACAATATTCCATCCGCCCTTGATATCTGCAGAAAATTTTTTGGAAATCCTCTCCTTCCTTCACATTATAAGGTGATGAAGAATGAAATGTCTTCTATCTATCAGTTGTATTTTGATGTGATCCACAAAATAATCTTACCCAGGTAGGAGAGGCACACAGTTGCAAGATTTCTTGATCTTACCTTAATGGAACTATTAGATTCTGAGATTCCAATTGCCCTTCCCCAACTCATCATTAAGCATATGCAAAGGGTACTCGTCAAAGATAAGAATGTTTATGCTCTGCCATATCAGTTCTGGCTTCCCCCTGTGTTTGATGATTTTCGTATCTCTGTCAAGGTGTGGTCCTTACAGACAACTAAGGATATGATTGGATAAGTGAACCATGTTATGTTACCTGCTGCTATGAGACATGTAGACAAGCCTATGCAGAAGTTGTGAAATGCCATAGAGGCAAAGCAGGGTAAGCTAGAGATTTCACAGGCTGCATTGAAGGCTTCCCAGGCTATTTATGAAGATTAAAAGAGGCCTCTTGAATCTTAAATTGCTTCCCCCACAGCCACTTTGGAGAAGGAAAGAACTGAAAATGTTGCTATCATTCGATCGCTAACCTCTTTTATCCCCTGTACCTCCTCAAAATAAACTCCTCTTTCGTTCCTTAGTTTTTTTCTTTCTTCTTTGTTGTTTCTTGTTCCAAATTGTTTCACTTTTTGGTCTTACTGTATAATGAAAATTGTATCTATTTTTGTGCATGAAATGGACCTCTTTTGCCTCACTTGATATACTTCTGTTTAATTCAATGCTTAGTTATCTCTTGCTCTGACTCTTGCTTGTTTTAGTGATAGCCTCAGTGGCTATGGATTATTAAACAGTTTTTCACTTATTGGCTCAGCTTTTTGATGATGTCAAAAGGGGAAAGTATAGATTATACAATGCTTATAACTCAACTGATCTAACCTGTTTCATTCTACTGTGATCCTTTTATTGAATTTCTTATTGAGTATGTTAGGTTCTTGGTAATACTATGCTGATAAGTTTGTCATCATCAAAAAGGGGAAATTTATTAGGGCATGAGAAGTTTTGATGATAGACAGATGAATGAAACATGTTGTGCAAGCTGCTCCATACAAGTGAAACTGCTTCGGACATATGGAGTGCATGCTGAAATCATTACATGCTAAAATTATTACATAAGCTGTCAACACATGGATAAGCAAAGGATGTTCACACGGCTATATGAAGATAATTGGATTAGTTAGAGTTTGAGTAGATCAAGAAGTCTACAAGGCAGAAGGATAAAGCAAAAGAGTCTTACAGAAGATACAAGGAAAGAAGAAAAAGGACTGCATCTGAGAGAGCATATATAGACGACAAGATGCATTTAAATAATGAAAAAACACTGATAAGAAAATCAACAATCAGCGAAATCATTCACCAACTTGAAGAAGAACTTAGTTCTCACTTAGTATGTTTTAGACTGCTTGTAATAGGAAGGTTCTTAAGTTGTAATGAGTAAATTATTCTAGTCTCAGTATTTTATAAGCTGAGTTAGGAATCACGTCTTCAAGTTAGGGAACTCGAAGACTTGGGAACACTTATCTTGGGAAGATTTGTATTTTTGTAGTAATAGGAGTTAGAAGTTTTAATTCCTTATTTACAAGAAGTCTTGTAATTGTGTTGATTATTGAGGCTCAAAGTTATAGTGAAGATTGGGGTTAAATCCTGTAGAGGTACAAGTCATGATTTTTTACACCTTTTCGAGCCGGGTGTTTTCCACGTAAAAATTAGTGTTCAGTTTTTACTTCTGTGAACCACGTATATTTACTTGTTCCACAGATAGGCAATCAGTAGGGATCATACTCTAACAATTATCAATCGTTAATCCTCATTGCCTTTTTTCTTTTGGAAGGTATGGCGGACAATTTGATGAGTTTAGCCTTTTAATATTTGAAGCATTAATTGAACATATTGTACTTTGAAATTATGAATTCAAAATTTAAAAGTATTTCTATAGATTCTTAGTTTGATCTTCCTTAGTGGTCCTTGCTTGTTTGAAAAAAGCAAAGCGAAGCTAAAATCTCATACTTGCATGCCCTATAAAAATTAGTATGTGCTTTTCCAAGTATAAATCTATTGTGCAAAAATATTTGATCCAATTGAACAGATAGTATTAAAAGTAACATGCGCCGGAGAATTATTCCTAAGTGGTTTCCGTGAGTTATTTTTTCACCTTAAAGTTTTTGGTGTATCTTAGGAACTTTTCATTGTTGGGACTGATACAAGTTCAAAAACAGTGGAATGGGCTATGGATGAGATTCTTAAAGCTCCAGAGATTATAACGAGAGTCCAAGCCGAGCTCGGAGAAGTCATCAGAGAAGGCAACCCAATGGAGGAAGCTGACATTGCCCGACTACCTTACTTACAATGAATTATTAAAGAAACTTTCAGGATGCACCCTACAGGTCCTTTATTAATGCCTCAAAAAGTAGAGCAAGATTTCAAGGTGTTTTGAGTGATCACACAGAATATTTTTGAGACAAGAAGAGATTTTTTAATCTGAAAATTTTTGTACTAAATCTGTGGAAGAAACAAGGTTTATATAGCCACAACATGCCTCTTCTGAAAAGAGGTAGTGGTTCACTCCAAAGGTTACACCTTTGCTGTAAATTCATGTCTGTTCATCAAAGATTGCATCTTTTCTTTAACAATCATCTTATTTCATGAATCAGTGTGTCACTTCATTAAAGGATTACATCCTTCTGAAGCATCATTTTGAACAATGGATCATTTCTAAAGCACTAGTTTTCACAATGCATCAATTCATCAGAATTCAAATAAAGTTTGTCCAAAAAGATAGATCTCTTAGATCGATCATTTGCCAAATCCAAATCCAAATCTGAAGCCAAAGCCAAACTGAGTCGAGCGAGCGACGACGATGGCATGAGGTATCTATTATTTCTTACTTCACTTCCCATATGGAGTAAGTGTTCTTGATTATAAACACTTTCAAGTTCTCTTCTTCCACTAAAATGGGAGAAATTCTAATTTGGGAGTACACTTTCCATTTTAGTGTTTCCTTCCCCTCCACTATTTTATTCTTCATTTTTCCATTCACACTTCTTTCATATACTATGAACCCAACAATCCCTCACATGAATGGGGAATGGCTATTTTTCATAAAATTTTTACGGATAAGTATGTGATCATCAAGCAAAGATTGACTGCATCTGATAAGTGGGTTTCTCTTTGAACTTTCCGTAGTGAACATACATCGGATGCACTCGATCAATCGATAGATTTAATATCTTTGAACCGTCAAGCTTTAATGTATACCTAGACAATACATGTCTCACAACCAGCCTTTTAACATTTATGGTTCTCATGATTTTGTTCTTTTCAGCCATGAACATGTCCCAATTTCATGAGAGCTTAGAGAATAGGCCTTTACTAACATTCTCTTTAAAGCGGCTTCCAGTTCACTCTCGCATAGGTGATTTCTAAACGTTCAATCCTATAGATTAAACTATTTGGTCAAATCTGCCAAATTTAGATAATCATTAAAAGACTTTTCACCTTAAGTCATATCCTAGTTTACTATACATTGTCTACATCATGAGAATGGGTTGGGTAATTGACAATGTTGAACCTGTCAGACACAACTTTGTTTGATCTCCTTGAACCTAGCTCTTGGGATCTCTAGTCTGCTAGGTAGAGTTACCGCCATGCTGACTCGTCCTAGACATTTAACCCATTCTCTTGGATGTTCTTTTCATTCCTTCTCTAGATAGGCCTTTTGTAAGTGGATCCAACACATTATCCTTTGATTTTACATAGTCAATAGTGATAATCTCACTAGAGAGAAGTTTCCTAATGGTATTATGTCTCCGTCATATGTGACGAGATTTACTGTTGTACATCATGCTTCCTGCCCTACCTATTGCCGCTTGGCTATCACAGTGTATACATATTGGTTCCACTGACTTGGGCCAATACGGAATATCTTCCAAGAAATTTTGAAGCCATTTTGCTTCTTCAGCGGCTTTATCTAATGCGATAAATTCAAATTTCATTATAGAGCGAGCGATATAAGTCTATTTGGATGATTTCCAAGAAACTGCTCCTCCACCGATAGTAAATACATATCCACTTATTGATTTTACTTCGTTCGATCTGGTGATCCAATTTGCATCACTATATCATTCAAGGACCACAAGATATTTATTATAATGCAAAGTATAGTTTTGAGTGTATTTAAGATACCCCAAAACTCTTTTCATTGCCATCCAATAAGTTTTGTTGGGACTACTCATGTACCGACTCAATTTACTAATTGTACATGCTATGTCTGGTCGTGTACAGTTCATTATATACATTAAACATCCCAATACTATTACGTACTCCAATTGTGAGTCACTTTCATCTTCATTCTTTCAAAGTGCAAAGTTCACATCAAATGAAGTCTTGGCAATACCGAATTCCATATCCTTGAACTTGTCAAGTACTTTTTTGATATAATGAGACTGTGACAATGCTAACCCTTGTGGATTTCGATGGATTCTTATACCTAAGATCACATCTGCAACTCCAAGGTCTTTCATATCAAACTTTCTCTCTAGCACTCGTTTGGTTGCATTTATGTCACAAATATCTCTGCTGATGATTAACATATCATCCACATATAAACAAATAATGACTTGGTGATTTGGTGTGTCTTTAATATATACACAGTTATCACATTCATTTATCTTGAATCCGTTTGCCAACATGGTTTGATCAAACTTTGCATGCCATTGCTTAGGTGCTTGTTTTAGTCCATAAAGTGACTTAACTAGTTTACACACCTTATTTTCTTTTCCTGGAACCACAAAACCCTCAGGTTGTTCCATGTATATTTCTTCCTCCAAATCTCCATTTAGGAATGCGGTCTTCACATCCATTTGATGGATTTGAAGATCATATACCACCGCCAAGGCAATTAACATTTGAATCGAGGTTATCCTTGTTACTGGTGAGTATGTATCAAAGTAATCAAGGCCTTCCTTCTGTTTGAAGCCTTTTACTACAAGTCTTTCCTTGTATTTGTCAATAGTACCATCCGCCTTCATTTTCCTTTTGAAGATCCATTTAGAACCTAACGATTTATTTTTGGGAGGAAGGTCAACCAATTCCCATGTATGGTTGCCTAAGATTGAATCTATCTCACTATTGACTGCCTCTTTCCAAAAGGATGAGTCTGAACACGACATCTCTTCTTTAAATGTTTGAGGCTCATTTTCAAAGTAAGGCATTCATCATTTCCTTCAAAGTTTGGTTTTTTCTTTCCGCAATTCCATTAGATTGAGGTTAATATGGGGTCGTATTTTGATAGATGATTCCATTCTATACACATATTTGCGCAAAGGAAGATTCATATTCTCCACCCCTATTACTTCTTATCATTTTGATCTTTTTGTCTAGCTGATTTTCAATTTTAGTTTTATATTTCCTAAACGCATCTACTGCTTTATCCTTACTATTTAGCAAGTATACATAATAGTATCTCGTGCAATCATCAATAAAAGTTATGAAATACTTTTTCCCACCACGTGATGGTGTTGACTTCATATCACAAATACCAGTGTGTATTAAGTCTAAAGGATTGGAATTCCTTTCAACGGACTTATAAGGATGCTTTGCATACTTCGATTCCACACGCGTTTGACACTGTGATTTATTGCACTCAAAGTTTATCAAAACTTCTAAGTTAATTAATTTTCATAATATTTTGTAATTAATATGGCCTAAACGTTCATGCCATAAATTATAAGACTCAAGCAAATAAAAAGACTTTGAACTTTTATTTATTTCAACAGTCATTACATTCATCTTATATAGGCCTTCGATCAGATAGCCTTTTCCTACATACATTTCTCCTTTGCTAATTATAATTTTTTTCAGAAATGATTACACATTTGAATCCGTTCTTGTCTACAAGTGAAATGGAAATTAAATTTTTGCGTAACTCCAAAACATACAAGACATTGTTAAGTGTCAAGACCTTTCTGGAAGTCCTCTTTAAGCAATTTTTTCTTGTTCCTTCTACCTTAGTCATAGCGGAGTTATCCATGTAGACCATTTCTTCTACTTGATACAGAGAAAATGATGAAAACAACTCCTTGTTAGCACATACATGGCAGGTGGCACCAAAATCCATCCACCATTCCCGAGGATTCCCCGTTAAGTTGCATTCTGAGAACATAGCACACAGATCATCGCATTCTTTGTTGGATTCAATCATATTTTCTTGATCCTTCTTCTTGCCTTTCTTTGGGGCACGACAATTTGTGGACTTGTGGCCAATCTTGCCACAGTTGAAGCATTTTCCCTTGAACTTTTTCTTGGGTTGATTGCTTCCTTGTTCAGCTTTCTTCCTTTTCTTGGAATTATTTTGGTCATCATTTACAATATGTGCTCTATTAATTGTAGAATTCCCCTTTGACCTACTTTCGGCAGCTTTACTATCCTCTTCGCTATGAATTCGGACAATAAGATCTTCAACAGTCATCTCCTTGCATTTATGCTTTAAGTAGTTTTTGAAGTCTTTCCACAAAGGTGGCAGTTTCTCAACTATCGCTGCTACTTGGAAAGCATCATTCACAATTAAACCTACAAAATAGTTTATGTGAGTATTAAGAACATTTTTAATTTGTTCAACTAAGGTATTTTTCAAAGATATACCTCCTTCTAGGAGATCATGTATGATGACTTGCAACTCCTGTACTTGAGAGACAACAGATTTGCTATCTATCATTTAGAAGTGCAAGAACCGTGCAATAAGGAATTTCTTTATTCCCACATCTTCCATCTTATATTTTCATTCAAGTGCCCCTCACAGTTTCTTTGATGTCTTGGTTCCACTATAAACATTGTAGAGGTCGTCTTGGAGACCACTTAGAATATAATTCCTGCAAAGGAAGTCCGAATGTTTCCAAACTTCTACAATAACGAAGCGGTCTTTGTCCGAGGTTCCCTCAGATACCTCAGGAGCGTCATCACTAGTGAACCGTTGTAGACATAGAGTGGTGAGGTAAAAGAACATCTTTTGCTGCCATCGCTTGAAGTCAATGCCCAAAAATTTTCTAGGCTTCTCCACCGGTGCCATTGTTGGCGGAGCATTTGTGAGACTTGATGTGGCAATATTAGTTTCCCCCACAGACGTTGTCGCATCCATCATTTGACTTTAGTTAGTCTTCTTTCCTATCAACACAAGACAGAAAAATTTAGTATTTTCAGAATCCTACTTATAAAGTTAAATAACTTTTCTTCTTATTTCTAATTAACGATAAAGTTTTTATAACTTCAAATCATCAACCGAGTGAACTTTAACTTGTGATGAAGATTTTATGTCTTCTAATCACTAGTTAAATTCAAGCAAAGTAGAAAGCTTAAAGCTTTAATCTCCAAAAACAAGTTATACAGTTCTGTAAAATTATATTTCCTTAAGAATGTTATTTCATTTGTACTTCAAGTACACAGAATCTATATATAATAGAACCTACTTCAACTTGAGTTCAAGTATAAACAAGAATACAATGAAGTATATCAAATACCCTTAACACAAGATCAAAAATGACCTTTCCAAGAGGTATATTTAATTTTGCAGAAATTAAGATGAAACACAAAATAGCCAAGTCATCCGAATTCATGAATTTTCCTCAAGAAAATAATCCCCCTCACTGTACCCAACGTTGTGGAATTTTTCCTCCCAGGATAAAATGGCTAACAGACTAACAGTAGCGGTACCTCAAATGGTTGGAATATCTTCAAACTCAGAGAAAGTTTTGAGCGATCACATAGAATGTTTTTGGGACAAGAAGAGAGTTTTCAATCTAAAAATTTTCATACTAAACATGTGGAAGAAACCAGGTTTATATAGCCACAACATTCCTCTTCTGAAAAGAGGCAATGGTTCACTCCAAAGGTTACATCTTTGTTGTAAGTTCATGTCTGTTCATTAAAGATTGCATAATTCCTGAACAGTCATCTCATTTCATGAATCAGTGTGTCATTTCATTGAAGGATTACATCCTTCTGAAGCATCATTTCGAACCATTGCAACCTTTTGTAGCCTCAGTTCAAAACAATGTATCATTTTTGAAGCAGTAGTTCAAAAACAATGAAATAGTGCAACTGTTACTTCATTTTTCCTTGGCATTCGGAATTCAAATAAAGTTTGTCCAAAAAACTAGATCTCATCGATCGATCATTTGCCGAATCTGAGCCAAGCGAGCGATGATGACGACGGCACGAGGCATCTATTATTTCTTGCCTCACTTGCCATGTGGAGTAAGTGTTCTTGATTATAAACACTCTCAAGTTCTCTTCTTCCACCAATGTGGGAGAAAGAGTAAACTTTTTAATTTGGGAGTACACTTTCCATTTTAGTGTCTCCTTCCCCTCCACCATTTTATTCTCCATTTTGCCATTCACACTTCTTTCGTGTAGTATCAACCTAACATTAAGTTAAAAAAGTGTAAGGCAATTTGAAGACTTTGAAGTTCATCCACAGCATTTGAGATGTGATTCTTTCCTTTCATAATTATCTCATGTTTAATTTAGTTGAAATGATTACGTCTCTTTGTACCTTTAGCCATTAATTTGCCTCGTGTAAGTATAGTTTGCCCTTCAGAATTATATAAAATAAGTAAGCAAAATATTTACTGCTGGTTGGTAGCTCGAAATGTTACCACTAAGGGGTCGTTTGGTAGAGTGTATTGAGAAAAATAGTACATGAATTAGTTAATGAGTATTAGAAGTACCTTATTTGGTATAATTTTTAGTCTATGTATAACTAATGCAAAACATTAGTTATATACTCTATTGTGTGTTGAGGTGTGTATTAATAATACACACCATGTCCTATGTATTAGTAATACAAAGACTCTAACACATGCATTAAATTATTAAATGACAAATTTACCCCTCTTTTTTCAGCTTTTTTTTGCTCTGATTTGCTACTACCTCCATTTTTTTCCTCTCTGTTCTACAGCAGCTGCAGATTTGTAGCTGTGGTACTGCTACTTCCATGAAGATCTTTGGCTCTTCTGCGAGCCATGACCATGTTTATAGAATTGATGTAAGAATCCACGATATGTCGTGCAAAAGAAATGAATAAGATGATGCTAAAGAGATCCAGTTGATTATAATGCCAAAAGCCATGGGTGGTCCTCGGATTTTCCGATAGCTGCCGCTGCTACTATTCTTGAAAGAGAAGGTAGAAAGAAGGATATTTTGGTAAACAAACATCTTTTTATAAAAAAATCCGTAAATTCTATTATTTTTAATACAATAAATCAAACACTCTGTAAAAAATGATGTTTGTATAACTAATACCAGCATTACTAATACTTGCATTAATAATACAAGCATTATTAATACACCACATTTAGCATTATTCTTATACACTCTACCAAACGACCCCTAAATGGCAAAACAACAACAATTCATATATTCGGTGTAATTTACTTGTGAGCTTTTAGGAAAATGATGTGTACATAGTTCTATCCTTATCTTATGAAGATTGAGGGGTTGTTTTCAATAGACGTTTGGCTCAAGAAAAGCATATCAAAATCAATAAGAAAAGTATAATAGTGAAGTCATCAAGTAGAAAATAAAGGAGAAAGAACAATAGCAACAATCGATAATATGATACCAAAGCAAGTAAAACAACTAATAATAAAATCGAAGAATAAAATAGTAGGAGAACTAACGAAGCGGCCGTGGTCGAACCACGGGATCGAGGGGTGCCTAACACCTTTCCCTCAGTCAATAGAATTTCTTAACCGAAATCTTTGTTTGTGGACCAGTTTTTCAAAGAGTCAAAATCATTTTTTTGAAAAAGGATTTTTAAAGGTGACTTGACACACCCGATTTATGCAAGTCGCGACTCTGAGTTCAAATGAAAAAGAATTTTTTTCGAAATAAATTTTAGACAAAGATTAAGACAAAAGCAACTTAATAGAATTTCAAGTCTATTTCATCAAGAATTTTACATTTTAAGGTATATTTTAATTACCCTTTTTATATAATTATTCCAATACCCAACAAACAAGTATGTAGTAGTAATATAATTAATCATCTTTTTAGCTTTATTAATTTGTCAAATACTGTTGTTATTGTACCAACTTGTTTAAGTCTAAATCTACATTAAGTCACTAATGTCTACCTATTTTTTTTGAATTTGTTGTTTGCACAATAAAAATGTGAAATTTGATGTCTATGAAACATAAATTAGGAATGAATTAATAGTAATTGCATGCATGTGTAAAATGGTCGATTCATCAAATTATTAATTGGCATAAATGTTCATGAAAGACTATCAAAACTAATTTTAGTTTTCATTGTGTATAGATATGGAATATCAATAGTTTTTCCATTCAAAATCATCATGCCACACAAAGTAAGCATCTGTTCGATTTCATTTGCTTTTTGTTTATGAATAACATACCAAAATTTTATGTTTTTTGTCAGGTAAGGTAAGAGACTCTATTTACCTTGTAAGGTAAAACAGTGTCTCCACCTTATACTTTATCATTTCCTGACAACGTTAACTTATTAAGGACAAGGTGAAAGCCTTCATCCGCCTTGTTTCTTTTGAATTTTTTTTATTTTTATATACCCCTTTTAAATTTTGAATAAAGAAACATATCTCTTAAAACTCCTAACTCATTTTACATGTGCAGGAAGATGTTCCAGACAAGCTGATCGAAGATTGAAATTGACAACGGATCCAAATGAGAAAACGCATAGAGAAATTATACTGGCATCATTTATCCCCACACAATTTTTGTGGTCGTCCTTAGCATGATTTAGTGACCAAGAATTTGAGGGGTACTGATGATGTCTGTGATCATGTCGGTTGAACAGTAGTGAATATCATATGATCTTTTAAAGTGAATTCAATTACAAATCAATTTAACTATTGTCAGTGAGGAAATAATAGTGGCGAAGCCAAGATTTTTACTAAGAATGTTCAGAAGTGAACATATGAACAAACCGAAGGGGTTCAATATTTACTATAAATACATAAAAAATAATTTTAATCATGCATAAATATTATAATTCCCGCCGAATGGGGGGTTCGGATAGCTCCATCCCTGGGCAAGAAGAAAGCAATCCTCACGCCGTTGTTGTTGTCTCTTGGTTTGACTTTGACTTTGGCTTTGGATTGTCAAATGATCGACAGATTAATTTATTGGACAAAATTCATTTGAAACTTGAAAGTTAATGATTGTTTAATCCAAAGAAAATTTAATACGAAACTATATATTCGACTTGCAGATGCAAGTTTCCATCTACGGTCGTAGGTGGGCCCAACGATTTGAAACAATGCAATTTTTCAAAATCATTACTTTTTTGAAGCACCACCTTTTGACTATCTATCACGACTCGAGCCGAGACCCTGGCTGCGACGAGCATTCTGAACCATGGAGGCTCGAGCGCCCATTACTCTCTAGAAATCATGCACATATTTATAAACTATAAAGGATAATGTGAAAATACATATCAATTCGGAATTATGGTCATTACTATAATTAAAATGAATAATCTAAAGTAAAATCCATAAACCAATAATAACATCTAACATCAGTCTATGAAATCTCTAATACATCAAAATCAACATCTTGTCTAGAACTAGGACAAAGCCCCCAGACAGACCATAACCACAAAATTCCAAAATAGACAAGACTCACCAACTACAACTTCCGACATACATAAGTCTAGTGCTGAACGGAACCCCGAGACTGTGCGTCAGATCCTGAAATAGGGGGGAGGCTCAATACATATGTACTGGTATGTGAAACAAATCCAAAAAAATAGCATCTTTAAAAAACAATATAGATAATAGCATTTCCTAAAACATTACATATAAGATAAGTAGACACATGGGGATAATTTAGAATTTTCAAAGTCTTTCGTGCAATCGATCCACCCTACAAATCTGTACTTTCATGGGCTCTATGGAATCCGCCCTTGAATCGACGGTCAAGCCTCCAATCCAAGTATGCCACAAGGATTAGAGTTCTAAATAGTTTGGTACATCCCCTTACAAGTATACCGTGGCATCACCCTTACATGATGTCAACGTTATTTTGTTTTTAGGATAATACCCATATCGACAACTATGGTTTCTAGCGATGAGCCCTTACACTCAAACACCTTCTTCAGGTAACTGAATAGCTCTCTTAATCCCACTTTTTAGTTCTTCAAAAAAATGATTTATACTTTCAAATCATTCAATATTTTTTCTATCAAGGGCCTATCATCATCGGGTATCGTCATACCCTGACTTGCAAGTCATTCATATCATATCAATTTCATAGCCCACCTCATTCAAAACATGCAATCCTTTACTTAACTTCAATAATTAAAGTTGTGACAAGAAGACTCTCTCTCATCATGTCATAAACCATGTCAGTTACAACAATAATAAGAAATTTACTTTCAAAACACTAGTCCATGCATTTGAAATAATCCATAATACAGTTAGATCATACTGTCATACCAAGAGAAGGAAGTTGTTGTTCATGCTCTCAATCAAATCTTTCAATAGACATTCGAAAATATATGTATTCATTGTTGTAATTCAATTTTATATAAAAGAGTTCAAATCCAAACGTATACTTTTGTCAAAATGAAATCATGATACATATCATTCAAGCAGCATTAAGAACCCCTTTAAAATCATGATTTTATATCTTTAAATTTAGTAAAAATGTTAAAACTCATGCCCATGGCTTTTAAGGATAGTCCCACATACCTTAAGTTATTTAGTTCAAAGAATGGAACTCTAATCTTGACTCTTTTCTTGGGATCTTTGTAACACCCCGTATTTTGGTTTTGGTCTACTGGGCGCCTTGTCCTAGCTTTTGAGACAGTTATCTTTAGATTATGTAGTAGAGATTTCGCAGACTATTCTAGATGTTGTTAGTGATTTTTAGATTTCATTTCTTTTTGTTAAACTTAATCCATAGTAAGACCATGTTTCCATATCAGATTATATTTTCGCATCTTCTTTTATTATGTGAATATTATGCATGATTACCAGATAGAGTAGGACGCCTGGGCCTTCTTGGTTCGGGATGTCTATCATGGCCAGGCCCTAGTTCGTGTAGTGATAAACTTGGTATCAAAGCATGGTTCATGGTCCCAGGGTGTCTGCAAAACCGCATCGAGTAGAGTATGGGTGTGTAGCGCGCCACACTTATAGGCAGGAGGCTACTAGACGTTTAGGAATGTCTCTCTTTGCTCATGTTCTAGTTCATTATATAGAGTCAGAATGTCCCTCTTACATACTCTAAATTGTGCTATAGCGTTGCCCATACGAAAGTAAAGTCATCCCAATTATTTCCTTACTTTATGTGCTTCGTTATGTCTCATTATTGGGGTGGTTCAAGTGCAGAAGTTTAGAGTCTAAACGATATGGTCCTTTCTGATTAAGTCATATAAGAGTTTAAAATTTATGCAGGACTTGAGAAGAGCCCGTTAGTACTCCAAGGTGTATTGATTCTAGTGTAAACTTTGATTCTGATGAAATTGTACTTTTCTGCCTGCGGTATTAAGTGTATTCAATCCTTTTCATAATTTATGTTGCAGACATCATACTTCAGGGGGAATGATGTGTAGCCGAATGTTGGAACTGTATTTTCACCTGAGTAGTAGTATAAGATAAAGTGACGGTGTCATGACCTATTGGTAGTGATATTGGACCAAGAATTTGGTGATGTGAAGTCCCAAGGCTAGAAATCAGAGTGAGAGTGACTTTTATGTAGATAAATGTGTTTTGTTGAATAACTGATGTTTGAGAATAATTTACCATTTATAGTGATAGACTAATGTGGTAGCTAATAGCATGTGTGGATGGTATGGTAGTCTGTGGGGAGAGTGTATGACTTAGATTTTTTTATATAGAGTAAGATATGTATTCTTAGATCATGGAATGATGTGTGCCAAGTTTCTATCTCTTGTAATCTTGTTATCATTGAGTCATTGAAACTGAAAGTCTAGTGAAGTCGTGTGAGGCTCTTTCGATTCACTGGCATAGTTGCCTTGTTATTTATCTCATTTCTTGTTCAAAACACAAAAATCAAAGTCTAGTGGAGCCGTATGGGACCTATTTCGATTCACTAGCAACTTGTTGTTCATCTTGTTATTCTTGTGTTGGTTGGAACTGGGGTTTAGTGGTGTAATGGCAAGAAAAGTGGTAAGGGTAATTTATTGAATATATGTATGGCTGAAGCTTTTGGCATATGATTGAGTTGGTAATGAAGTGATACGTCCCTGTGTGTTAGTCTAGTAGAAGGTAAGTTAAAGAAGGAGTTATTAGTTAAGGTGAATTATTGTTTACTTGAAGTATGAAAAGAGTTGTTGATAGTGTTTGTCGTGCAAGGAAATTATAGGTTATTGATGAAGGCACTTGGTGGATGAGTGGTGTTAATTTTAATGCCCTTGAGATTGCAAGAGGGAGTTTAGTTGGGACTTATGGAGCCATGAACTAAGTTTAGTTGTATAAAAGGTGTAAATAGTAATGATGTGTATAAAAAAGATGCATTAATGGATTTTAAATAAGATAGATCATAGGATTGTGATTGATCCTTACTGTTATGAAGTTTTGGCAGATTAATGTTCCAGATGTTTTGGCATGTAAGAATATTGTATGAAGTGATGGTTAATCATAGCTAGAACTAGACACTAAGTTGGAATAGTAGATTGTGATCAAGGTAGATATAATGAATTGATATGGTGGGTGTTATTTGTGTGAAAGTGATCTAGTAGACTTGAACATTGTATACAAGGGCTTAAGTTTATTTGATTCGTAATCAAGTCTGATGGTGTAAGTATGATGAAGAAGTACGCCCAAAGTGTTATGGGGATGTATTATTTTCAAGGATCATTGCATGTTGTGTGGTTAGTAGTACCGTTGAGTTGCTAGGTGGAGAAAGACTATTTAGATAACATTCGATTTTCTTGATAGCTAATTTATGGAGTTATGATTAATGATGTTGAGCCTTTTTGCATAATCTTAATTCTCATGGTTTAGAAATATAAGTTTGGAGTCATGATGCTTGTAGACTATGACAGAAGTGGTATGGTCCGTCAAAGGTTTGGAGATATCCATGATTAGTGTTAGCAGAATCCGAGTTGGTGAATGTTTAAGATGTTATATGATGACTTTTGGGGCTATAGAAACCTAAGGGGTTGAATCTTAGAAGGGGGTATTAGCATTGCTTGCTATACATGAAGATACCGTCTTACAAGGAAAGTTTAGTTTTATGTGTATGTTTATATCCCCAACTCTAGAGTAAAGTGATTTCAGTTTATACCAGAGTGTATATAGTGGTTCACAAACTTAGAGTAATGGTTTAAATCTAAGGGGGAGATGATAGAACGAGTAACCAAGTCAAGTTTTCAGATGCTAATAGATGTACCAGTAAGTTGTGGAATTGGTCGTAAGAAAGAATGATGGTCAATCTATTCTTATTTCAGTAGTTTAATTTGGTTATTCCAATACATACTCATGCTTTATGTTTCAGCTTCATGATCATAACTCATGTTCATGCATATGATAAGGAATCATGTACTCTCCTAGTTCCTAGTATGATAAGTTCCCAGTTTGTTCAGCAGTCAGAATCACTTTTCATAAGTTATGAGTTCCAAAAATTCAGGTCATACAGTTCATGACTCTTGTGCACATGTGATAATCTTAACGATCAATGAAAATTCAGATTCATATCAGGTAGTTCCTCCGATTAGATCTCTTTAATGAGTCCATGCCGTGAGTGCTTTATTCCTCATGCCTCGGTAGGGTATCAAGTTATGCTTAGTACTCTCCTTATGTTTCGAATCCCGATACTCCAATTTACAGTGACATTTTCCCTTAGGTCGAGTAGTGATGATGAACATTTGTTTAGATAGAAAAGAGTAAACATTTTTTGTTAATGAAAGATGGTGGTATGCTTATTTGAGTTAAGGCAAAAATTATGGAGTAAGATTGTGTCTTTGATACATGTCAGGGTTAGTTGAAGTTTTATGCATTATATTTGGGAAAAATTATTGTGCACTTGTTTTATGTAGGTCTATAAGTTGAAAGGATTTGGGGGTGAAGTTTTGTGTATGGCTAGGTTACTTGAGGATATTTAATGTGTATCATCTGAATAGTGCAGAGAAGTTGCTATGGATATAAGTATTAGAGAATATGAGAAATATGCTTTAGGAGTGGTTGTTTAGAAGTGCATATGTGGGAAAGAAGATACGCTTGAATATCATGTTTGTATGCATATGGATGGATACCTTGAATGTTTGTGAATGTCTAATACGAAGTTGAATGTGATTGCGGAAGTGGTAATAAGAATTATGCAGGAGATGAGTAATTGTGAAATGCATGGTGTACAAAATTCATAATTCAGACTAGTACTACAGTATTATGTGGTGCGTTTTGTGATTTTGAGTTAGGCTTGAAGATGATGAGGGGATTTAGTTCAGCTTATACATTAGTAGATGGAAATATCAGCAGCCATGTGAGAAAAATAAGTGGAATCAATGACCATGGTGTTTAAGGGGAAAGTATAGTGAGAGTATTTTAGAGGTGTGGCTAATCTCGAGAGTAAGAAGTTGCATTGCCTAAGGTTTGGTAATTCTATCCTAGTTTATGAGTTATATGTCTATATTTCATGCTATAGAGTAGTGTCATTGTTGTGATCCCTTAGTTGGATGTCTTGTGTAACTCATGTCAGAGATTCCTTACTCCCTAACGCTACTAGAACTTCTTTAGAAAGGGTGTTGAAGAGATACTCCAGTTAAGTATAAGTGTCCCGTATAATTCAGTTTAGCAGTCAGGCAGACAAGTTACTGTGGTTTTCCACCTTTTCACCCAGTCCTACTCTCTGAAATCCAAGGCATATGACCATCCCAAAAAATAATCTATTCCATTTGCGTAAGTTGCGTACTCAGTTCAGTCCAAGCATCATGCTTCAGATTCAGTTGTTTAGTCATGACTCAGTTCATAAGAGTTCAGCACAAAATCTCAATTTTTCCAACTATTTTAGCTTAGAAAGTGTAATACCTTTGTACGATCTAAATCATGTTTCCTCGTGATTCGTACTTACCTAAGTTATCACTTTCAAATCCAATGTATGTGATTTGAGCATAAACGTTTCGGGGGAAATCCTAAACTCTCAGCATGAATCAGCTCCTTAAAACAAGTAAGGGCAAATCATCTCGGAATTCAGTTTCATTATAGAAGTTTAAATGTTTCAGATCATTTATATCCTTTCTTAGAAGACACATCAGGTCTGCATTATTCCATACCTTTAAGCTTCAACGTTTCTACCCATCATTCGGGGACGAATGATCCTAAGGGGGAGATAATGTGACACCCCATATTTTGGGTTAGAATGAAAACCGTCATTTCTATGCGTAGATGATCCAAAAGCCATAAATCCTATGTAAATTTTCCATGCTAATCAATTATGTAGTGTGAGAAATTGAATGAGCTTTATGTCGATATAAGATTCGCCAAAATCCGATACCCGGGAAAGATGTTATAGCTAATTTTATCCCTAGTCGAAAAAAACACCGTCATTTTGGTACTTGGCGCATCGTGGAGGTGGTCTATTTAACAATTTTCAAATTTTAGTAGCCTAGTGTGACTGTCATGCGTCACACTAAAGTTCTAGGTCCCAACCAGTGGGACAACGTGATGGATCCACGTCACGGTGACCCCAAGAATCCCATTCGTCATTTTCCAGTGAGCCACAACGATAGTGGTGCGTCTTAGTTATATTTTATTCCGTCTCATTAAGGGTATGTTGAGAAATTTTCACCCCCGTATCAGCTTAAACATGGGATTTTTCTCCCAAGTGACCACATAATTCACATTTTCTTCAAAAAAATTTACAAGAAACTCTCTCTAGGGTTTCAAACTAAAAACTCAAATATCCTAAGATTTTACCATGGGTTTTCAATAATTCTTCAAGATTCGGAATCCCCATTGCGAGGGCTACAAGAAGCACCCATAAATTGTTCGAATAGCATCCCTAAAGTACGAGCTCATTCAAGAGTCATAAATTAAGATAGCAGGGTTTTCCTAAAATCTCATGGGCATAAAAATCATGATTTTAAGAATGGGGTTTTGGATTTATGAATATAATCATGTTTTGGAAGTTTTGGCATATTGTTTTGGTCCTTAGACCATCCCCCAAATTGATTGGAAATTGTATATATATGTAAGCACGCATTTTAAAGATTGATGATTGAACTGAGAGCATGACTTATGAAAAATCCCTCTCTTGTTATGATTTTCCTTTACTCATGATATACTATGGATTGTTTTGAAATGTATCTTGAAAAGCATGATAAGAAATGTCTGTTAAGGTTTTTGCCCTGATTTTCTTACTATATTTAAGTTTTACTTTTTCTTAGAAGGAAAATAAAAGCTACCATAATTACTTTTACTTTTCCTGAAAGAAAAAAATATAATTCTTTTTCATATTTGGCTAACCTCTTTTTTGGAGAAAAGGTTTTGGACATCTATAAATAGAAGACCCCCCTCTCATATTGATACAAAAGATCAAACTTACAACAAGGAATCAACAAAACCACAAGAACAACATCACTAGAGAATCAAAGGCCCCACTCTGCTTCTCTAGGGTTTCAAGGCAACAACAACAATATTTAACAAGATAGATAAATAACACAAGATTGCAATAACTATAGTGAATTGAAAGAGCCCCACACAGCTTCACTATATCAAGATACAAACAACAAGATTACAAAATGATGGATAGTAACTTGACACAAAATATCCTAGAATCTAAGAACCCTAACATGAAGATTAGGACCCTAAGACTAAAAGATATTTACACCAAATTCTTACTTGAATCAAGAGGAACTCATGAACCTCAAGACCCCCAAGTTTCTAGCCAAAGAACAACAAAAGTGCTACTACACTTTGTTGTCTAGTTTTGGGTTCACTCTCGAGAACAAGAGAGAGAAGTTCTCAAAATATTAAAAGACTTGTGTTTCTTCCATAATAAAAATAAACTAAGTCCAAGAAATATCCCTATTATTGTCTATTTATAGTACTCCACAAAATGAAAGGAAAATGACCATTCTAGCCTTGGTCTTGGGTAGCTTTGGAGTGTAATAAACTTACACTTCAAATCTTATCTGTACACTTCAAAACATGGAATCCCTTAGATGAATTAATTACACACTCACACACAGTCATTTGCATGAACATGGCTTGGAGTTTTGTAACTCCCAAGCTTGGCTACGTGTGCATGGTCTTGAGCTAGTTGCACTTGTATCATCCTCTCAATCTTAAAGGGAATTTGTCCTCAAAATTCGGTGGATGTTCATCCTTAACCGTGTCAATAGGAGAGAGGTCACATATGTTGAAGGTGTTTTGCACTTGATATTCAAGAGGAAAGTCAATTTTGTAGGCATTATCATTGATTCTTTCAAGTACTTGAAAGGGACCATCACCCCTCGGCATCAACTTGGTTTTCCTTTGTGAAGGAAACCGGTCTTTTCTAAAGTGAACCCAAACCCAATCACCCAGTTAAAGAATAAGCTTTCTTCTCCCCTTGTTTGCTTTTTTAGCAATCTCTTGATTTTTCTTTTCAAGCTTTTGCCTCACTTTCTCATGCAATTTCTTCATGGCTTCGGCCTTCTTGCTTCAATCTAAGCTAATCATAAAATCACTTGGCAAAGGAGTTAAATCCAAAGAGGTGAGGGGGTTGATGCCGTATACACACTCAAAGGGAGTCATTCCCGTACTTGAGTGTATAACCCGATTGTATGCAAATTCCACCAAAGGTAGGTGGTCCTCATATTAAGTCATTTTTCTTTAACCATTGTTCATAACATAGAACCCAAAGTCCTATTTACAACCTCGGTTTGTCCATCGGTTTGTGGGTGGCAAGATGTAGAGAATAGCAATCTAGTGCCAAGCCTACCCCACATTGACTTCCAAAAGTGACTAAGGAACTTAGAGTCCTATCACTAACAATGGTCCTTGGAACACCATGCAATTTGACAACATTTTCAACAAATAAAGAAGCCACACCTGATGCATCTTCACTTTTTGAACAAGGAATAAAATGTGCCATCTTAGAAACCGATCAACCACAACAAAAATGTTATCCCTACCTCGTATAGTCCTCGGCAATCCTAACACAAAATCCATATATATATCAAGACAAGGATGTAAAAGAGTGGGAAGCGGGGTATATAACCCGTGATAGAGGAGCCGAGACTTAGCACCCTTACAATCTACACATTGGCCGCAAATCCTAGCCACATCCTTGTCTATTCTAGGTCAATAGAATTGCTCCTCCAATATCCCGAGGGTCTTGTAAATCCCAAAATGACCCATTAGACCGCCATTGTGTGCTTTCCTCAAAAACATCTCTCTCCAAGAGCTAGAAGGTACACACAATTGTCTATCTTTAAACAAGTAACCATCAAACTTGGCATAAGGATTTGAACCCCTATTCGAAACCCACTTGTCCCTACCCAATTCTTCCCATTCCCTAAAGATAGAAGCAAAGTAAGTATCCTTAGGATACAATTCCTTTAGGCTCTCAAAACCCATTAACTTTAAAGTCAAAGTGGATATAAGTACATTTTTTCTAGACAAGGCATCGGCAACCACATTGTCCTAAACCTTCTTGTATTGAATAACATAAGGAAAGGTTTCTAGAAACTCAATCTATTTGGTGTTCCATTTGTTAAGCTTGTCTTGTGCCCATAACTGTTTCAAGTATTCATGGTCCGTCCGGATCACAAATTCCTTGGGCCACAAGTAGTGTTGCCAAATGACCAATGCTCTAATCAATGCATACAACTTTAAATCATATGTGGAGTAGTTTAGAGTAGCACACTTTAGCTTTTCACTAAAATAAGTAACGGGTTTTAAGTCTTGCATCAAAACAGCCCCTATGCCTACTTTACTAGCATCCCATCTAAATTAGAACGTGTTATCAAAGTTGGGCAATTGTAACAAAGGCACGAAAATGAGAATAGCTTTCAAAACTTCAAAAGACTTATCTTGCTCTTCACCCCACTTGAAGGGTCGGTCTTTCCGAATGACCTCGGTCAAGGGGGAGGCTATGGTGCTAAATCCTTTCACAAACCTTATATAAAAACTAGTCAACCCGTGGAAGCTTCTTACTTCACCAACGATTTATGGGATTGGCCAATTTTTTATAGCGTCTATCTTGGATTCATCACTTCGATCCCTATTGAACTAATAACAAAGCCCAATAAAACAACTTCATTAACACCAAAGGAACACTTTTCAAGATTGGCATACAACTTCTCTTTTCTAAGCACATCAAAGACACTTTGTAAATGCAATACATGCTCATCTATGGACTTGATATATACCAATACATCATCAAAATAAACAACAACAAACTTTCCAATAAAAGGTTTCATCATATGATTCATTAACCGCATGAAAGTACTTGGAGCATTGGTTAGGCCGAATGGCATAACCATCCATTCATAGAGACCATATTTGGTCTTGAAGGTGGTTTTCCATTCATCACTGGGTTGCATACGAATTTGGTGATAACCACTCCGAAGATCTATCTTGGAAAATATACAAGAACCATTCAACTCACAAGCATGTCATCTAATCTAGAAATAGGATGACGATATTTTACCGTAATCTTGTTGATGGCTCGACAGTCCACACACATACGCCAAGTTCTGTCCTTCTTTGGCACTAATAATACCAAAAATTCACATGGACTCATGCTCTCTTTGATGTAACGTTTGTTGAGAAGTTCTTCAACTTATCGTTATAGTTCTTTGGTGTCCGTAGGGTTGCTTCTATAAGCAAGTTTGTTTGGAAATTATGAACCCGGCACAAAGTCAATTTTATGCTCAATACCCCAAAGTGAGGGCAACCCTTGCGGAAGTTCATTGGGAAAAACATCTTCATAATCCTGAAACACAAGAGAAATAAAAGGAGAAATAGAAGAATTAGTGGGGTTAGTGTTAAAACAATGTGCCAAAAGAAGCCCCACTACCCCACCTACGGGTTCCCCCTCCTTTTCTTTATTTTTTGATTTCTTCCCCTTGTCTTTCAATTCTCTCATCCTTCGATGCAACTCGTTCACTTGTGAAGGCAAAAGTGGATGAAGTGTGACCTTTCGGCCATCCTTCTAAAGTGTATATCGATTAGACCTCCCATCATGTTTGGTAGACCAATAATATTGCCAAGATCTACCTAACAACAAGTGACACGCTTGCATTGGTATTACATCACAAAACACTTCGTCATGGTAGTTTCCTACCTTAAACCATATCACACATTGCCTCATGACTTTCAATTCACCAAATTCATTCAACCATTTCAACTTATAAGGGCTAGTATGAAGTGTAGTGGGAAATTTCAAGAAGTTCACCATAGCAACACTAACAACATTTGCACAACTATCACTATCTATCACCAAAGTGCACACACTACCCTTTATAAGGCACTTAGCATGGAATAGATTCTCCCTTTGGCTAGGATCATATATTCCCTTACTAATCATGGCATGCCTCACTACAAAGTTCGAAACAACACACTCTCTTTCTTGCGGATAAACATCTTCCTCCTCATCATCATCATGTGTCTCACCCTCCGTTTCCTCTCTATCTTGAGGCTCGACCTCATTTTTCTCTGTTTCAACACCCACTTCTTCACCAAGGAAATACAATCTACCTTCCCTTAGGATTACATTGCATCGGTTAGGGCATTCGTTCGCTTTATACCCCAACCTTGGAACTTGAAGCATTAGAGCCTTTTAGGATTAGGATACTTGTAAACTTCTTGCCTCAGAGGAATTTTGGGGACTATTTTGGGCTCGGGCAGCCTAGTAATGGCGGGTTGGTCCTTATTTTTGGGCCAACCCGAAGAGGATTGAACCATATCCTTGCCCCTTGGCCAACCCGAGGTCGATTATCCCTTTGCTTTGAACGAAGACCTCTTTTTAAGTTCCCTTTCCATCTCAAGAGCCGCTTGGAAAATACCTTCCACAGTATCAAACTTATGAAGTGTCAAATGAGTGGAGATCTCTTTGTTCAACCCACACTTGAACCGAATGATGTCATGACTGATTTGTTCTCCACGATGATCAAGCTTCAACATGAGTTGTTGAAACTCATCATAATATGCCATCACACTTCGATTCCCTTGTCGCAAATTGTACAACCTAGAAAACAACTCATGACAATAATTTTTGGGAAGATATCATTGCCTCATTAGATACCTCAACTGAAACCATGGTGGTGGTTGTCTATCAATCAACTCATTACCAAACCGTTTGACGTATTCCCACCATGTGTTAGCATAACCTTCAAACTAATCTATGGCGTAACAAATCTTCTTATCTTCCGAGATATCATTCACTTGAAACACTTTATCGTACACCGATTCCCAAGCAAGATAAACCTCGGGGTCACTTTCACCCTTAAATATAGGTAGGCTCAATTTGATGGTATTGATGCCTACATCTCTCTCTCTTGGTGTCAATTTTCCCTTTCTCCATACCCTCAATATCTTCTTGGATCCACACGTCCCCCTCTCATCTCCTCATCCTTCATGTAATCCTCATCAAAGGCTCCATACCTGATAACGCTCAAACTACAGCTCTTGTAAGAGTGTAAGCGGTCGTCGTCAAATATAGAACCCAACTGGGTTGGGTGTCAAATCCCACAGGGAATACTTGGTCACTAAGTAAGCAACAATTAGTAGACTGTTGATCGAAAATTCTACAAAAAGGGGGGATTGGAGTGTGACGTTAAGTAACAAAATTAAAATAGCAAAGTGGAAACGGAATGCTTGGTAGGTTTTAATCAAGGAGAATTGTAATTTAGGGTTATGTCCACCTTATGAGTTTTACGTATCTACTAACTATGAGTTATGCGGAATTCAGACATGCATGCGCTTATAGAGATTCGTATTCTATGGTAAATCCAGGCGACTTTCGACCATCAAGGATTATTTGACTTTAACTCTTTCGAGCTTAAAGCGTATCTAATGGTATGAATTTTCCAAGAGGTTAATCCAGTTACGGTACTAACTTTTAAACAGGGGTTGGTAGCCCTATTTCCTTGTCATTCCCTCTTTTGCAGACATGTAACTTTTCTTTCGAACAAGTTAATGCTATACTAGCGTATTCTATATGTTTGCTACCACAAGAATTTAAATTAATATGAAGAGAAGAATGATATAAGCAACATACGTGTCAAGAATTCACAAACTCATAGAAATAGATAGTATCTCATAAGGCTTCCATAACCCTAACAGAGAAGTTTAGCTACTCATAATCGTGAAGGAAAACACAATAGACATTATCATCATACCAAAATAAAAATCTCACGTGAAGTATGTTTTGGTAACACTAGTGGCGTGAATTCCTTGCGAATAGCGTTTCTCTTGTCGTAAAAATTAAAAGTCGAATAGATGGAGAATAATGTCAACAGTGTATTAACGAAGAAGGGAAAGAATCGAATAGGGAGGAATAAGGATGAGGGTGGCGGAAATTGGTGCTGAAAAGTTCAGCAAAATAGGGTTTTTATAACACTCATATCCTATTCCTACTAAGCTACTGCATACTTATCCTAATCCTACTAGGTTACTGCATCCTTATCCTAATCCTACTAAGTTACTGTTGTTCCCCAAGTCTTTGGAAATACTGTTTTTGCCCATGACAAGTTCTCCATGCATCACTTTCAGTCCACAAGCTTCCAAAAGTTGTCTTCCTTCTTACGTGAAGCTTCCTTTGGCGTCAACCAGTCCATAAAATGCTGAAATCTTCATCATTTATACCTGAAAACTTGCTAATCACGTTGGTTAGCTCACTTACAGGAAAATGGACTAAAAGTGCAGGAATTATATATTTTGTCCTCAAAACTTAGCTAAAATATGGGTAAATTAAGGTGCTTTAGGCGTGTAAATACGCCTAACATCAACACCCCACACTTAAAGCTTTGTTCATCCTCGAACAAGATATCATGTCCATATAAACATCTACTTAGGGTTTCACAGTAACAGCACAAAATTTTCATCAAGACAGGTACGACAATTATTAACAGAGAGTAGTTTTCTAATTACTACTAGAAACAATTCAACCTCTAATATAGACTCGTGATGATGGTTAATTCGTATTCAAAAAGTTAAGGCACAAAGAATCATACACGACTACCCAAAACTCATCAACCATGTGTGTCTCACAATATATCACCCATAATCACTCACAAGTACTTCATTTTTCGAAACATGGGTATAGGATTATCCTTGCTCTCACTCTCACAAAGAATTCACATGTTGCAGCTGATGACCATAGGCTTGACCTTAGTGTAATGCTCCACTAATATCAGAATATTAAGCTTAGGATCAAATAGGTCTTTTACAGGTTGTAATGTAGGCTAAGGGACGGGTAGGACTATTTTGGCCAAAAATAGTGACTATGTTCCTAAGCGCTTTAATACATCACGTTATGCCATTAACACTCGCTTTTAATCAACCTTGCTACCTTTCTTTCATCTATCAACCCTTTTCACCTATTTTGCCATTCAAACATAACTATCTTTTTGTTTAATCATAAACACACTTTATCTTTTTGTTTTTCTATTTCTTTTTCTTTTCTTATTTTTTTTATAACACACCTCTATGATAGCCACTCTTTTTTATAACAAATTCAAGTACCAATACACTCTAAGGCATCACTCTCACCCAATTTCCTCTTATTTTGTCACATGACTTCACAATTTAAAGCACTTAGGAATTTGGATCAAATTATGGTCTTAAAAAAAATGGATTAGGCTTACATATGAGGCTGTCAAAGAAAATGGCTTAAAGGCTCAAAAGGGTTTAACTAGGATAAATGTACACAGGTAGGTAAAAAGAAGGTAAACAATTATAGGCTGCCAAAGAAATGCCTAAATCATCTCCTAAACTCACACTCTTTATTTCGCTTTACACACACACCAGGCAAGTTCTAGCATCAGCCACCAACACAGAATATGCTATCATCTCATACACATAAGGCACATGATTAACTTTACTGGGAATATTATAGACCCTTGACCCAACAAATGAAGGAATTAAACCATACACTTATCACATAGTAAGTCACACTTAAAGCCTAAACGTCTCAATAGTAATGATTTTATCACAGACTCTTGTCATAATACCCTGCTGCCTATCAGAACAATTTCATGCAAAGTAAAACAAAAAATTCTAAAATTTAACTACTAACAAATAAAACAAACAAACATAAATAAGCAAACATAAATAAGCAAATGCAGATAAAGAAGTATAGCATACAAATACCAGTATGCACCCCACACGTAGACGGGACACACTGTCCTCGGTGGAAAATAGATAAGAAGAACTTGGATTAGGTGGACTCCTCCTCTGTGTCTGGGGTCATACCCCCTGCATCGGAATCATCATCGGAGTCGTCGTCATCCGAATTCTCCTCCACGTCGGAGTCTGGCATTCGGCGATCATCTTCGGTTGGCACATCGTCATCAAGAGGTTCCTCAAAGTACACACCTACTCCATACATAGCCCTTGCATGCTCGTTCATTAGGTAGTCATAATCCAACTGTTGGAGCTCTGCAGCAGTTGGAACACGACCTCCGCTCATCATGGTAAACTGAGTCATGCCATAAAGATGGCGAAAGAAACTTTCATCCCGAGCATGTCGTTCTGCAGTGGTAAGGTTGATGCCATGCATAGTTTCAGCATCTTTAACCTTTGTGAGGTCAACCTTCTTCGGGTTGTGTGGAAGCTTATGATCAGCCTGCTCCTATTCGATGTCCTCCTTCCTCAATATTGCAGTCAACAGATTTCCAAAGCTGAAGTGGGACCTCTTTGTAGCCTGGCCTTACGCATTGAAGATCGAATGATCGCCCCAATGTTGATGGGGATGTTCGTCATCAATGTGTACACCAAACACACTTTGTCTCGTGTAATCTTCATGTACTGTGTCCCTGGAATTAGGCAAGAGTTGACTATTCGCAACCATATTCGCGCTTCTCTGTTTAAGGAAGTGTACGGGAAGGTTTTGTGCCGTCCTGTGTCCTTGTGTCTGCTCCATCGTGCCATTGATCTTGTTCCACACAGTGTGTGTCTAATTTCCCTGTACGGAGGTCTGTTATACAGCTCTTTGAGAGGTGATGGATCAACAGATGGCAAACCCAGAAAAGAGTTGAAGAACTCCGCATTTAGTTGAAAGACTTGGCCCCGAATCTTTACTTCACTCCCTGTAATATTCGGTGACCAGTTGGCATAGAATTCTCGTTTTAGATCGAGATTGCATTCTCCCATATCTCGGAAGATAAAATCAAGATGTAACGCCATTATCTTGGCCAACATGCGAGGTTCTTTCTTTTCTAGGCTTTCCTTGTGTATCAACTCCACATGAACATATTTTTTTCTCTTTATTGTTCCTATACAACTCTTTTCCTTGCTCCTCTAGGACCCATTTAATTCCAAACATGCAACGAGGAATTTGCAGCGAGGAGGATTCACCTTGCTCTTTACGTCCCCTTTTCTGGCCTTTTTGTGAGGTGGTCGCTTTATCCTTTCCTTGTCGTGCTTTTGGTGCCATTGTACCTGAGATTAAAATGACAGGCATGTTAGCTTCAGCTTGGTAGATACAATCGACAAACAAGCAGTAGTGGCACCACCCCACACTTAATTTGTTGGCGCAAACTAGTGAAGTGAACGATGTCGATTACTCAGACTTCATCGATATACGTTTAGGTGTTATGTTCCAACAATATAATCAGTGCAGTCATACTTTTCTTGTCATTTTAACTATATTTTTCTTATTCTAGTTCATGTAATCTTGACAATGCTTTCATTTTTTGGACTAATGCATTACTTTGAATAAAACTACTACATCGATATTGTATCAATTTATGGCTTGAAATAATCACAACGTCGTATATTTGTAGTCAACCATGATTTTCACCTCGATGAACAAGACATTCCAACATGTAAGCTTTCTAGTTACAAGATTATGCAATTTTCTTGACTATGTCAATTCCGCAAAAGTATGACAGTGTATCAAAATCAAATACAAGTTGGAAACAAGTCAAGAGCATCCTTACGTATTCTTTCACTCACTTAGTTGTATCGCAACAAATCAACCACATTCAAATCACCAACACTACTTCAAGATTTAACAATTTATTATAGGCGTAGTAGTGTAGTACTTACGGAATATAAGAGAAGAACAAAGAAGTACTTACTTGGTTGATGGCCTCGGAAGATGTTTGTGCAAAGTAAAAGAGCAAAAGGAAAATTTTTGAGAGAATTTGGAGAGGTAGGCGGCGCCTAGGTTGAAGTTGCAATGCAATTTTGTTTTAAGACTAAGGTTCTATTTATAGGACAAGCTTGGGTCGGGTTTTGACCCATTTGGAATCAGATTTGGAGACCAAAAGTGAGCATAGGCGGCGCCTAATACTTTTCCTATGCTTGGCATAGGCGGCACCTTTTGCAAAGACTAGTTGAGCATAGGCGGAGCCTATGCTATGGCATTGTTGGGCATAGGCGGCGTCTATGCCATGGCATTGTAGAATTCGAGACCAAAGGCTTTTGCATAGGCGGCGCCTATGCTATAGCTTTGTTGGGCATAGGCGGCGCCTATGCTATGGCATTCTAGATTCTGAGAGCTTAGGACATAGCATAGGCCATGCCTTGTTCGTTGCCTAGATTTTCATAGGCAATGCCTAACCCATAGCCTTTTCTTCTTCATTCCTAACTTACCACCTTCAACATGAACCGCTTCCAAATCAAAATTTGAAACCAATCTTCTCTTTTACACATCTTGTACCTACACCTACTTAAGGACAACAAAAACGATTAGAACGATGGGTTGCCTCCCATCAAGCGTCTTAGTTTTGGTCGTGGCTCGAATACAAAAACAAACTACTAGTAAAACAAAACAATTAAAGACGATGGGTTGCCTCCCATCTAGCGCTTGATTTATTGTCGCAGCACGACATAGCTTATCTCGAGTACTTAGACTTCGTCGAGATAGATGGTGGTCATGCATTTAGTCGAGTCAGGAGGACCGACATAAGGCTTCACTCGTTGGCCATTCACCTTAAAATCAACACCATTGTTGTCTTCTAACTCAACTACTCCAGACGAGTAGACTTGGCTAATTTTATACGGACCAGACCATTTGGACCTTAACTTACCTGGGAATAGCTTCAGTCAAGAATTGAAAAGAAGTACTATATCACCTTTCTGAAAGTTTCATTGAACAATCCGCCGATCATGATACTTTTTCATCCGTTCCTTGTAGAGGTCTGATCTTTCATATGCATGTAGACGGAATTCATCTAACTCATTCAGCTGCTCCAATATCAGATTCATAGCATCATCCCACTTCAAATTCAGTCGCTTCAATGCCCACAATGCTTTGTGTTCGAGCTCAATGTGCAAGTGGCAGGCCTTCCCATAAACTAGTTGGCACGGGGACATGCCAATTGGCATTTTGAATGCAATCCTATAAGCCTATAGTGCATCGTCCAGCTTCCGAGACCAATCGTTCCTATTAGCATTTACAGTCTTAGGAAGGATTTGCTTGGTCTCACGATTGGAAACCTTCACCTGTCCACTAGTTTAAGGGTGATATTGCGTGACAACCTTGTGTTGCTTGACCCCATATTTCACCAACACGGCTTTGAAAAGCTTGTCGCAAAAGTGTGATCCTCCATCGCTTATGATGGTACGTGGTACCCCAAAATGAGAGGAGATATTTCTCTTCAAGAATGCTACAAAACGCTTCCCTTCATTATTGTCCAGCGCTACTGCTTCAACCCATTTGAATACATAGTCGACAACAACTAGGATATATTTCATCCCAAACGAATTTACGAATGGGCCCATGAAATCAATACCCCACACATCATCTCACAAATTCGTAGGCATCTCTAAATATCGAAGGCCAATAATAGCCGTTTTACAATACCTTCCTTGCTGTCCGACCACCTGCATGGTGTCCCCCAACTTGGGAAGCATGACTTGCTTCCAAGATACTTGGCACCTCCACATGAGATATGCATCGTCTGATCATACCATCCGCGCATCGTCTAAACAAATATGGCTCATCCCAGAAGTAGTGTCTCACATCATGCATGAACTTCCTCTTTTGATGAAAAGATAGATTCGCAGGCATCACATTACTTACCACGAAGGTCGCAAAGTCTGCATACCATGGTAACTCTTCCATCATCGTGGCTAAGATCTCTTAATCAGGGAATGCATCATCAATCTCAAGATCAGGCTGCGCTATATGCTCGTTTTCAAGTCTAGATAGATGATCAGCCACTTGGTTTTCGCAACCTCTTCTAACTTTTACCTTGAAATCAAATTCTTGCAGCAACAATACCCATTGAATTAGCCTTGGTTTCGCATTTTTCTTTGCCATCAAATATCTCAGAGATGCATGGTTTGTATGAACTACCACTTTGGTTCCCAACAAATAAGCACGGAACTTTTCAAAAGCATACACAACCGCTAGAAGCTCTTGTTCCGTAACAGTATAGTTCTTCTGGGCTCCGTTCAAGACCTTGATTGCATAGTAGATTGGATGGAATAACTTTTCTCTTCTCTAGCCAAGTACAGCACCCAAAGCTACCCCGCTAGCATCACACATGACTTCAAACGGTAGAGACCAATCGGGCGCTACAATGATAGGAGCTTCAATTAGCTTCCCTTTGAGGCATTCAAATGCCTTCAAGCAATCTTCACCGAAGTCGAACTTTGCATCCTTCTCCAAAAGCTTGCATAACGGACTAGCAATCTTGGAAAAGTCTTTAATGAACCTTCAATAAAAACCTGTATGCCCGAGGAAACTACGAACTCCTTTGACAGAAATTGGAGGTGGTAGTTTCTCGATGACTTTGATTTTAGCTCGATCTACCTCAATTCTTCTATCGGAGATTTTATGCCCAAGAACAATACCTTCTTTCACCATGAAGTGGCACTTCTCCCAGTTCAGAACTAGGTTGAATTCAATATATCTCTGCAACGCCATACTTAGATTTGTCAAGAACGATTCAAACGACTCACCCACAACTGAAAAATTGTCCATGAACACCTCCAGAGTGTCTTCCACCATATCAAAAAAAATGGACATCATACAACGCTGAAAAATGGCGGGTGTGTTACATAGCCCAAATGGCATACGTTTGAAGGCAAAAGTACTATATGGGCATGTAAACGTTGTCTTCTCTTAATCTTCGGGAGCAATACAAATTTTATTATAGCCGGAATACCCATCAAGGAAACAAAACCATCCTTTCCCTCCTAATCGATCGAGCATTTGGTCTATAAATAGCATTGGAAAGTGATCTTTAAGTGTCCACAAATTCAGATTCCTGGAGTTCATGCATACTCTCCACCCTGTGATAGGTCTGAGTGGAATTAACTCATTCTTTTCATTTGCCACTACCGTCATGCCACCTTTATTAGGTACACATTGTACTGGGCTTACCCATTTACTATCGGAGATTGGATACACAACCCCTGCATCTAACCACTTAATAATTTCTTTCTTCACCACCTCTCGCATGGGTGGATTTAGACGCCTTTGATGCTCAATAGTGGGTATGCAATTTTCTTCAAGCTGAATCTTGTGTGTACAAATCCCAGGCGGAATACCAATAATATCAGCGATGGTCCAACCGATGGCTCTCATGTACTTCCGTAGAACCCCGATGAGAGCTGCAACTTGCTGCTCACCCAAATCTGCCGCCACAATAACTGAAAGTGTGTTACCGCTTCCCAAGAATGCATACTTTAGATGACTAGGCAGCTCCTTCAATAGATGGTTTAGCTGGTGGTGTAGGTCGGTTTTTGAGATCAAGTTCCAGTTTCTTGGGAGCATGAGGATATGACCCTAATCCTGTTAGAACAAAAATAGTTTCTTCATAATTTTCAGCATCCTTACGCTCAACATTCATAAGCACAATCGCCAATGGGTCATCAATAAGCTGCTCCTCTATAGGTAAATCTTTCTCAGCATCAAAATAAACATCATCTACCGAGAACACATTCAGATCTTTGGGTTGCTTCATTGATTTACACACATCAAAGCGAACTACTTCGTCATTCATTCGGAATAGAAGCTCATTAGCTCTTAAATCAATAAGCACACTTCCTGTTACAAGGAAAGGGCGCCCCAAGATTAAAGGAACTTCTGAGTCCATCTCACAATCCAAGATAACGAAGTTTGCCGGAAAGATAAATGAAGAAACCTTCACCAATACATCACATAAAATACCAACAGGTCATTTTACCGACCTATCTGCCATTACAAGCCTCATATTGGTTGGAGTAGGATCCCCCAATCCCAAATTTTTGTAAATAGATAGTGGCATTAAAATGATGCTGGCTCCTAGATCACATAATGCCTTGGCAAAATTCAAAGATCCAATAGTGCACGGAATGGTGAAGGCACCGGGATCGGCCTTCTTCTGTACTAGTGATCTGGTAGCGATTGCACTGCAATGATGAACAGTATCTGTAAACTCATAACCTACTGCCCGCTTCTTTTTCAGAAGATCCTTCATAAATTTTGCGTAGCCAGGCATCTGTTCTAGTGCCTCTACCAACGAAATATTAATGGTCAGCTGTTTTAACATCGCCATGAATTTATTGAACTTGGTATCATCAATTTTCTTCTTTAATCTTTGAGGAAAAGGTGGTGGTGGAAGGGGAATAGTTTTCTCCACGACTTTCTTTTCCTCTTGCTTCAGACTGGCACTCTTTTCAGGCTATGGGCGTTGAGGGGTGACATCATTGACGCCTTCTTCAGCTTCTGCGGCATCCTCTGGTTCGGTATCATCTAATACATTGTCGGCCACTTGCCTACCTTTGGCTGGATTTTCCAACACCTTACCACTCCTGGTAGTAATGGCCATGCATGTTCCATCGTTCCTTGGGTTTTGCACTGTATCACTAGGTAAGGTGCCAGCTTTTCTTTGATTTAATATAGCTGAAATTTGAATAAATTGTTGCTCCAGCTGTTTTATTGAAGTGGAATGCAAGTCAACCAATTGATTCATTAAGGACAAATCATTTATTACCTCAGTTACTCCCTTGCTGGTTTCCTCCACTCCTTTCAATAGCTTAGCCATCATATCTTCCATGGACATATTTCCAGAGCTAGATGCAGTGGCGTCTCGTCTTCCAGGGGGAATATACACGCCACTCCTGTTAGTCTTGTTCTTCCAACTACCTTGATCACGGTCTTTTTATCCAGAATTATCATAATAGTTCCGACCTTGGTTTCCTTGGGCATTGCCTCGAAAACCCCTCTGATTGTTTACGTAGTTGGCTTCTTCCTCAGAATCGGATTCCTCTCTTACTTTTGACGCAACCGATTTGACTTTTTCAGTATTCCCTAATAGTAGATGCTTTGTAAGAAGATCCATCTATGTTTTCATGTATGCCATATCTTGATCGCGTTCCTCCTCTCTTCGTCTTTGTTCTGCAGTCATGCCAATAGATAAAGTAGGGCTTATTACCTCAGAATCCCTGGTATGACAAGATCTACTTTGCTTTGTCATCCGGTCTAGCATGTCACTTGCCTGAACAAAGGTGGGGTCCATAAATGATCCTCCAGCCACATTATCCACCACTGGTTTAGTTACTGAATTCAAGGATCTGTATAGTATCTCCATCAAGTGGACATTAGTCATGTGATGGTTTGGGCACCTCATAAGCTTCTTCTTGAATCTCTCCCATATTTTGTGGAGAGGTTCAGTTGGAAGCTGACGAAAGTTGCTAATCTCATCTCTCAACTGTGCTCTTTTGGATGGCAGAAAGAATTTTTCTAGGAAAGCGTCTTTCAATTGCCTCTAATTTGTAATAGAATCAAGAGTCAGCCCGTTCAACCATAGATTTGCCTCCCCAGATAGAGACAATGGAAATAAGCGCAGCCGAATTGCATTTTATCCAACGCCTGGATTGTCGAATGACTTGCATATAGAGATAAAGTTGATCAGATGCATATTCGGATCATCGCCTGCTAGTCCATCAAATAATCTCTTGAGTTGCAAAAGCTGAATCATGGTGCTAATGATGTTGAACTTGGCTCCGGGTGCCAATGGCGGAGGAATAACAGCTCCTGTGGCACCAGCTCCATCGATATCATCATCATCATCATCGAAAGGCATCTGCATAGCTCGGCGTTCAGGCCGAAATCTTGCTTGACGATCTCTTCTATTAGCCGGTGTCGCCACCTCAGCATCACGCCTAGGGTTTAGTAACTCATCATCACCCTAGTCCTCATCATTAGGATTTGCTGCTCGCCCAGGGTTATCGATATTCTGTTGATGCACTTGAGCAGCGGCCAATGCAGCTAATCTAGCCTGCTCCTGTTGAGCAGCCCTTCTCTCAATATCACGTTGCGCCTCCATCCTGCCAATAAGTTGTGGTTCAGGGTTTATGGGAAATAATGGTTGACCAGAACTTCGAGTATTGGGCATGCACTGAACAAAACTTGAACAAAACAAAAACAACAACTAAAAGTAAAGTACAAGAATTTTTTACCAAAGGGTCTAGTAATTATCACAAACTTAGTTGACAACCGTATTCCCCGGCAACGGCGCCAAAATTTGATAACGCTCAAACTACAGCTCTTGTAAGAGTGTAAGCGGTCGTCGTCAAATATAGAACCCAACTGGGTTGGGTGTCAAATCCCACAGGGAATACTTGGTCACTAAGTAAGCAACAATTAGTAGACTGTTGATCGAAAATTCTACAAAAAGGGGGGATTGGAGTGTGACGTTAAGTAACAAAATTAAAATAGCAAAGTGGAAACGGAATGCTTGGTAGGTTTTAATCAAGGAGAATTGTAATTTAGGGTTATGTCCACCTTATGAGTTTTACGTATCTACTAACTATGAGTTATGCGGAATTCAGACATGCATGCGCTTATAGAGATTCGTATTCTATGGTAAATCCAGGCGACTTTCGACCATCAAGGATTATTTGACTTTAACTCTTTCGAGCTTAAAGCGTATCTAATGGTATGAATTTTCCAAGAGGTTAATCCAGTTACGGTACTAACTTTTAAACAGGGGTTGGTAGCCCTATTTCCTTGTCATTCCCTCTTTTGCAGACATGTAACTTTTCTTTCGAACAAGTTAATGCTATACTAGCGTATTCTATATGTTTGCTACCACAAGAATTTAAATTAATATGAAGAGAAGAATGATATAAGCAACATACGTGTCAAGAATTCACAAACTCATAGAAATAGATAGTATCTCATAAGGCTTCCATAACCCTAACAGAGAAGTTTAGCTACTCATAATCGTGAAGGAAAACACAATAGACATTATCATCATACCAAAATAAAAATCTCACGTGAAGTATGTTTTGGTAACACTAGTGGCGTGAATTCCTTGCGAATAGCGTTTCTCTTGTCGTAAAAATTAAAAGTCGAATAGATGGAGAATAATGTCAACAGTGTATTAACGAAGAAGGGAAAGAATCGAATAGGGAGGAATAAGGATGAGGGTGGCGGAAATTGGTGCTGAAAAGTTCAGCAAAATAGGGTTTTTATAACACCCATATCCTATTCCTACTAAGCTACTGCATACTTATCCTAATCCTACTAGGTTACTGCATCCTTATCCTAATCCTACTAAGTTACTGTTGTTCCCCAAGTCTTTGGAAATACTGTTTTTGCCCATGACAAGTTCTCCATGCATCACTTTCAGTCCACAAGCTTCCAAAAGTTGCCTTCCTTCTTACGTGAAGCTTCCTTTGGCGTCAACCAGTCCATAAAATGCTGAAATCTTCATCATTTATACCTGAAAACTTGCTAATCACGTTGGTTAGCTCACTTACAGGAAAATGGACTAAAAGTGCAGGAATTATATATTTTGTCCTCAAAACTTAGCTAAAATATGGGTAAATTAAGGTGCTTTAGGCGTGTAAATACGCCTAACATCAACACCCCACACTTAAAGCTTTGTTCATCCTCGAACAAGATATCATGTCCATATAAACATCTACTTAGGGTTTCACAGTAACAGCACAAAATTTTCATCAAGACAGGTACGACAATTATTAACAGAGAGTAGTTTTCTAATTACTACTAGAAACAATTCAACCTCTAATATAGACTCGTGATGATGGTTAATTCGTATTCAAAAAGTTAAGGCACAAAGAATCATACACGACTACCCAAAACTCATCAACCATGTGTGTCTCACAATATATCACCCATAATCACTCACAAGTACTTCATTTTTCGAAACATGGGTATAGGATTATCCTTGCTCTCACTCTCACAAAGAATTCACATGTTGCAGCTGATGACCATAGGCTTGACCTTAGTGTAATGCTCCACTAATATCAGAATATTAAGCTTAGGATCAAATAGGTCTTTTACAGGTTGTAATGTAGGCTAAGGGACGGGTAGGACTATTTTGGCCAAAAATAGTGACTATGTTCCTAAGCGCTTTAATACATCACGTTATGCCATTAACACTCGCTTTTAATCAACCTTGCTACCTTTCTTTCATCTATCAACCCTTTTCACCTATTTTGCCATTCAAACATAACTATCTTTTTGTTTAATCATAAACACACTTTATCTTTTTGTTTTTCTATTTCTTTTTCTTTTCTTATTTTTTTTATAACACACCTCTATGATAGCCACTCTTTTTTATAACAAATTCAAGTACCAATACACTCTAAGGCATCACTCTCACCCAATTTCCTCTTATTTTGTCACATGACTTCACAATTTAAAGCACTTAGGAATTTGGATCAAATTATGATCTTAAAAAAAATGGATTAGGCTTACATATGAGGCTGTCAAAGAAAATGGCTTAAAGGCTCAAAAGGGTTTAACTAGGATAAATGTACACAGGTAGGTAAAAATAAAAATAAAATATTAATTTTTAACCAATTTTTAACTATGATATTTAAACTTTATTTTTAACCATGGCAAGCAACAGTTATGAAGATTATATCCAGAACGAAGTTCATGCACGTGATATGAAGAGAAGACGGATCAAGTGAAGAAAATCAAGTCAAAAAGTGGAGATTTGTTAGGGTTTTTGCCCTGATTTTCTTACTATATTTAAGTTTTACTTTTTCTTAGAAGGAAAATAAAAGTTACCATAATTACTTTTACTTTTTCTGAAATAAAAAATATAATTTTTTTTTCATATTTGGCTAACCTCTTTTTTGGAGGAAAGGTTTTAGACATTTATAAATAGAAGACCCCCCTCTCATACCATAAAACAATAGCATCTACAATGTAGTCTTTTAAGAGTCAAATTTAGGGGGAGATTTTCTCTCTCATTAGTTTCTATGTTTTGAATTTTATGTTTTATATGTAGGTTGTTTGGCCAAATTATATCAATAATTTAGCTTTTTTAATATTGTTTTTCTTTTCATCTGAATTATTGTCTCAATAGTTTGCAAGTAATAGCTTCCGTATGACACCCTCTCGATTTCGAACCCAACAAGTTCTTGATTTATACTATGACTTGAATATGATTTTAAAATAAAAAGAGAGGGTTATGCATGTTGATAAATGTTGAATATACATATAATGAAAGAGTGCATGGTTTTGCCAAAAGCACATGACCACCATATGTTTGAAGAATTCTTGTATAGTTTTGACTTATGTTTCGGAACATAAAATCATCGCATACTATTGCAAATGTTGGGTGGTGTGAATTGAGTTTTAAAGAAAGAATTATTCTTAATGCATTATGGCTCAGAATTACAACTTGCAAGTCTTGGTATGACGATACCAAAATGGACAATGCCATAACAGATTCAGACAAAATAGACAAGTCTTTAGATCATATAGTAGAGATTTCGCAGACTATTCCAGATGTTGTTAGTGATTTTCGGATTTTATTCCTTTTTGTTAAACTTAATCCAGAGTATGACCATGTTTTCGTATCAGATTATATTTCCGTATCTTCTTTTTTTTTTTTGAATGTTGTGCATGATTACCAGATAGAGTAGGATGCCTGGGCCTTCTTGGTTCGGAATGTCCGTCAAGGCCAGGCCCTAGTTCGGGTCGGGACAATCTTGGACTTAAAGATTGATTCCTTGCTTTCTTGTTCTTAGAGGAAACCCTAGTTTAATCTTGTTTTCTAGAGTGAAGAGGGAGTTTTGATGTTGTATAACTGATGAGGATTGATTAATAACAATTTTGAGAGTGATTAAATCCATTGGGAAGGTTTTCTGAAGAGGAAAAGTACCCAAAACACCCTTTTTAAAGCATCCCGCTTTCGAAACTTCGAATTTTGCCCAACGGCTTGGTTGACGGACTGTCAGGAGGGTGACGTACCATCACCTTGACCGTCGGGTCATGTTCAGTGACTGAACTCACGGTTTTAGGGGGCGACAGAAGGCTTGACGGTCCGTCGGGTCGGCCGTCACACCTTTGGCAGATGGATATCTCTCTGTAAAACGGACATAATTTTTTACCCCGATATAGGATTAAGGCAAAACTAGTGGAGTTGGAAAGAGGACTCAAAAACCTTTCGTTTGATATATAGTAGGCCCCCTAATTCGTTATATACAAAAAGTTATGGTCGATTGAAGTTGACCCAAGTTTAAACGTTTACCAAAACTCAATCGATAGGAAAGGTTACAACTCGTCTTAGAGTTGAGGGACATCTATGATCTCAATTCATGCTCAACTAGATTCCCACACTACATAATTGATTAACACACTAAATTTGCATAGGATTTATTGGCTTTTGAAACTATTATGCGTAGGAATGACGGTTTACAATCTAGCCCGAAATGCGGGTTGTTGCACTATCAATACCTGATTTTTTTCTCAAGTATAAGCATGAAGTTTTGAAGTGAAAAATCTCTTTCTTCCTAAAAACTCAAGTGTGATTTGCAAATCGTTGACTGCATTCGTAGTTCGACAAAGTTTGAGGTACCGCTATTCATTTTATCCTGGGAGAATATATTTCATAACCTCGGATACTTTAGGGAGAATCATTTCCTTAAGGACACTAGAATTCAGTGAACTTAAATTTTTAAATCTTCATCTCTTTCAAAACGTTTGATTTTGTTATTTTCTGAAAAATAGTTTGAACTTTATTTTTGATTGTTTATAAATTGGGTTGAACTTATTGTTAAAGTTCAAAGTTGTGAATACAGAGTTATAACTTCATTTAATTATT
The DNA here is from genome assembly GCA_030864225.1 of Capsicum baccatum var. pendulum. Lineage (NCBI taxonomy): Eukaryota > Viridiplantae > Streptophyta > Magnoliopsida > Solanales > Solanaceae > Capsicum > Capsicum baccatum. Next base: position 178,516,602 of record CM061551.1, read on the forward strand.
CATATTTTCATTTAAACATGTGTTTGAAATTCTTATTATAAAATATAGATTTTGCTAAACTGGGAAAAAAGCCACAATCATATCGTACCAACAGGATGAATTAAGAAGATACCCTGGGCTTATATATGTTTTCCACATATGCAATCTTTGTTTCGCTGGTCCGGTAGGTTGGCTATGTCAAGCACTATCTGTAGCAAATGATACGCATTTGAAATGAATCACAAATCTGGACTCCAATCCGGGTAGTTCACCAACGCAAATGGCGTATAAGGTTTATCACTTAACCATGAAATAAGTGATATAATTTGATTTTGGAGAGGTGAGAGCAGACAAACGACTGCGTTGAGAAGAAGGTGAAGTATGGAGTAGAAGTTCAGGAGCAGACCCGAGCATACCACAAGTTCTCTTCCATAGAAGTTAACAACGCGCATTAGAGATCCACAAAACATCAGACAATAACCAAACACAAACAATGGCCTAGAGGGAGAGGAGCCCATGGCTACTGCAGATGGCCGTGTCCATTTTGCATTTCGTGCACAGGGCATTTATAATAAGAAAAACAAACAATATAAAAAATTAAGCAAACTAGAAACACTAGAAAGGAAGAATGGAGTGTTTCGCAATGTCAATAAAACGTCATAAAAGTTTGATCATGTGTTGATTTCCTTACTGCATAGCTGATCTAAGAGCAAGTTCATATAGCAAAATGGCAAGTAACACGAGAAAGGAGTACAATTGTCGTTTCGACAAGTATGATAAGTGTACATATGGTTTTTATTTCGTTCAGCTGAGCAAGACATATGCTAGAAGCCTCCCCATTTACTATTAATATTCACCATTTTCAGATATCGGATGACAAAAATTGTACCTCACCAACCACGAAGATGAAGAGAATCAGTCTCCTTTAGGGCACAGCAAGTCAGAGCATGGTTGGACGACCTGCCTGGACCATTCTCTTCAGCACTTCCATCCCAAAAGATGAACTTAAAGAAAGCAAGACATAACTTATTTAGCTGGATCAATACCACCTTTAAATTTCTTTAAAAAGGAAACCTTCATTTATGCATATGCTTCGATTGAATTCGATTTTCCATTAGTTTGTCACAAACTGTATCTAGAGTCCAAAAGTACTTTTGACTTCCCATTAGTTGTTTAAAATCAGTGTCTTGATAAGACTGATTTAAAACTTCTTGATTTAATTGAGAACAATGGCAGGACATACACAACAGTTTCATCAACTAGATAAGTCGTCTCTGTAGTGTGGCAAATATGAAGTTAAGGATAGTTTGAACATGCATATAAACACGAAGTACCACCACATCATACTATTCACAGAATAGTTATGATCCTAGTTCCGAACCTGAGTAATCATTGATCACTAATTTCCAAATGTTTTGTACAGTAATTTGTGATCTAACTTTAGATTAAGTTAAAATAGGAGAAGGAAGAAGTATCTAAAGTATTTGGGTCTTCACAAAATTCAAAATCGCGGCAAGAGGAAATAAGTTGATAAAAATACTATTCATTAAGTGAAAGGAAGAAAACTGAACCCTGGACGTGTTTGTTTTGCACAAGGCAACATAGCAAGTATTACAGCTAAGACCTGAAGCTGGCATGCTTAATATTTATCTTTATGTAATCTTACGCCTTTAGAGAATAGAATTGTTAACAACATGTAGCACGGTTGCAGGCCTTAAGATGTATAGGTGGATGAACAAAATGTAGCAGAGTCTAATATCTTAAGATGTATAGATGAACATACCCAAAACATAACATCCCCATTGAAAGAAGTAAATTGAACGCCCAGAGATGGTCATGCAGTTTACCTTAATGAGAAACTGCCTCACCCGTTCC